>CM068489.1:13619654-15099654 GCA_034769265.1 Remorina albescens
AGAGAAAAATTAAGACATGTTGGACTCATCCTGAGCAGTACAAATACAACAGCACAGTCTCAGATACACTAATATAAGCGTCATATATCAGTTTTCTTTATTACAGGTGAAAAAAGACACTTCACAGCTTTAAAGATCTATGATAGAGTTCCACTAAGTTAGATTTTTATTACACTGTGTCTTTATGACAGTGAGTCCATGACGAATGAATCTGAATTATTATTAACTCGTCTTATCAAAGTCTTACTCTGCTCAATATTTGAGTATGTCTCTGCCTCCTACGCATTTTCTCAGAGATGATAGTAGCCTTAAAATTTTGAAAAATATTTGATAGCCCAGCTTAGAGAGTGACCTTGTAGCCTCCTGTTTATGGGGGGGACGCTTTACTCACTATGCCACTGGCACCCACACTTTTTCTTTTCATCACAGATATGGGAAGATAGATGCTTCTTTGGTACTTGTCTTTTAAATGTTACCTCTCTATCCAACCTACATGACATTTTTGGAACATGTTGAAAATGGAAAGAAAAGAAACAACACGGCTGTATTTGATAATAAAAGAAGAATAACAATTCAGTGCTTACTTAGCAATTCCTTGGCAACAGGCAGGGGAGACTGGAAAGTTACTGTTCTCAACATCTTTACAATTTAAATATGACATGCTACTTTATTTAATTTTAGATATGCTAGCAGGTGGATATAAGTTAGCTTTCCTGTCTATGCTTGCTGTCAGGTTCTTGCTGGCATGAGAGAGATGAATATTATAATTCAACTCTCTGTCAGAAAACATCATATTTTCTTTTCCTATGTTCCACCTCTTGCAGCCTTGTATCCTATTAACCAGAGACAATATAATATTCATTTTTAAATGCGCATTTACCTTTACACCAGGGGTTAAACAACATGTAGACATCATTGGCAGAGTCATGAGTGAAAACAGACTTCTTGGTGCTGCTACTTGTTTCCACTGAAACTTGATATTTGCCAATGACTGCTGAGGGTGGAGAATTAACTGACAGCTTTATTCTTTTGTCTGCCTGTGACACAATGGCAGCCTCCCAACGATTACCCTCCAATTCCTCAACCAGAGGGATGATGACATGGGTTCCCTTTGACACTGTTGGCAGCGGCCCTGAGGAGGTGAGAAAAGACACAAAAAGAAGCAGATAATAATTGTTTTCATAAATGCCACAGCTGCATTCCTTCTTTCTTATGTATGTCTAAATGAAGGGAAAAAAAATCCATCTTGCTACAGTATTTTCATTTTTTGTAAGGTGTGCAGAGACAATACAACGACATGTACACATAGCATGTCATGACAGCCTCTGCTCTCAGCATAGCTACACATGGAGACTCTGCTTAGGCAGCAGGTTGCTACTTTGATTCAACATTACTATACTGACTGCGAGGAACAATACTGATAACTATAATATCTACACAGCTTCTGCATCCTGGTTGCAGAAGGACATACGGTAATATTCTGATAACCAAAAGCCGAAATACTGAGCTTTCCCATCTGCAGTTCAATTCAATGACAACCCTCACTGGCTTTTTATCCACCAAACTTCGTAGGTGCGGCTCTGTCTTTGTGTGTTGTGTTTACAAATGACAAGTCATTGCAATTTCATCATGAGATGTTCAAAACCCATTACACTCATCAAGAAATGGAAAATGTATTTATAGAGTTATCAGCCTTGGAAGCAGCTTTGCCAAGGCTAAGCCAAAATATCCCCTTCACACATTGACAGAGTCTTGAAAACAAATGGTTAAATATCCAAAATATTCTCTATTCTTCATAGTTTTCTTTCTCATCAAGAGTGTGATGAGAATATCAATATTATTGTACCTGCAGCCAGGAAGTTACTTTTCCCGGCAAAGAAATACACTTAGTCATGTATTATGTTGGACCTACACTCCCAAAATCAACAATAAATACATTAATAAATAGATGGGAGAATTAATACAGTTATATTCAATTAAATTTAATAAATGAGGCAATAAATAAATTCATGTCATTTAATCGCACTAAAAATGCACAAAAAATGAACGTAGGCATTCATTAACTGATAAAAATTGGCCTTTTTTTTTTTACATTTACATTCCCTCACACATTCTTTGTATGCTTACATTCCTTCATACCTTTTGCACGTACATTCATTCAGCCATCTCCATTCATTCATACGTTTACATTCTTTCAACATGTACATTACTTTCTGAATTCTTCTGAATTCTTTTAAGACATATGCTGCCTGCAGAAATCTTGGAAAGTGCTTGCCATCAGCCGTGAGGTCACAGTCAGGACAAAAAATATGTGCGCCTTAATTAAGGAAGACTATTTTTTTTCCTGCCTGTAGTGCTACTCCCATGTGTTTCCTAATGTTTTTGAATCTGAAATAGATTTCTAATGACAAGAAATCCAATAGTGGATTAGACAGTAAATTAAGACGGAGCTGGTAGCAGCACCAACACACCAGACATGCAGTTGTGTGTCCACACTCAGCAGTTCAGTGAGGCAGCCAACACATAAATGTAATACAGGCAGTATAGCCGGCTTTGTCAGGCTAGCTACTGGAAAAATCTTTCATTATCAGCCCTGGAACGGGTTCTGGGGGTTCTGCATGACTGTGCAGTGTGGATCACTCTGCCAACTTTCATTCTGTGAGGTGATATGAAAATTGCAGCCTATCAAGCAAGTAGTGGAGCTTTGACACATACAGCAAACCAGTCAGACCATTCATTGACTTTCCCCAGCAGTTTAAAAACAAGTCTGTGGCGGACTGAGATGTGATTAGGTTCATGTCGTGAGTATGTACAGAGGGCGTAAAGGGACAGCTTGAAACTTTTGGAACTGAGATATGAATGGAAAAATTGAAACTTTCAGAGTTTGTTTTAAAATTCAATTCCCACCATTTGGAGAACGGCGAAATGATTTTCAGAAGAGCAAAAATTAGCATTATCTGCAGCTTCTATTGTGATCCTTTTCATTGCTGATGACAGATGGCTTTTTAAAATCACTGTATAATTATTCATGATCACTGTTACACTGTGGACCTCATAGTGTGGAAAAACGTGGATCTATTTCCTTCTCAAAAAATAAAATAAATGGACAGATTTTTTGTTTTTTAAAAAGCACAATTTTGGCCACTTCATGTACAAAACAGCAACCATACATTAATCTGTGCAATTGTACTAAGCTGTCAGCAACAAACGCAGTGAGATACAATGCCATTACTCTCTCCAAGCTTCACTTAACACAGAAAGCTGTAATAGTCGACCTGTATTGGTTTGTGTCTTCTCTGCTTTCCAGCACTCAACACAGAGGGAGCGGGAAGAGGGAACAGAGACACAAACCAAATGTGGGTAAATGGGTGGAAAACTGAGGTGGGGTTGATGGCAAATTGTTAGCAGATGGGATTTTGAATTAGAATTGGACTGAGGATTAGCAGCTGAATGAATGGCATATAGTACATGAGCACTAAGACAAAACTTCTTGCTGGTCTCTAAACCATCTCTCCTCTGCTTCCTTACGCAGAGGGGCTTTCAGTCATCATATGCCGAGCTGCAACAGGTTTCTCAAAGGATCAGGTAAGCACATGAGTGTCCTTTTCTTCTTGCTTTACAACTACATATCAAATTGCCACATTGGAGATGAATAAAGAGTGATCAAACTGAGTGGGGCCAAGCTGGAGTTCAGCAGTTTCATGTGGAATTAGTTTCACTCATAGACTTTAAAGATTAAAAGCCAGTCATGTGAGAACACATTACTGCATGGCTGTTGCCAGTGATATCTTACAGATGGATCCAGATAAAATCAACCATCTTCATCAAGCTGGAATGATCACAGGTAAACGGAGGAGGTGGTTTACACCACTGACATCACAGTAAGTGCACCATAACTCTGCTGACTGAGGTCAGCAACACAGCTCATCATTAAGTCCTTACATTTCTCAAGTACTTCTTCAAGCACTGCAACAGTTTCACTTTGTCTTTATCTTTATAATCTTCGAGGTTCAAGGTTCAAGGAATCTTTATTGTCCCCGTGGGGAAATTCGCTTTATAGCCAGCAGTGACAAAAACTGTCAACTCAGCAACCACACAGGAAACAATAACATATAACGCATAGAACAGCAATAAATAGAAAAAAAAGAGATGGGAGTCAATCACTTGTTCAGAAAAGCAATGGCAGCAGGGACAAAAGAATGCTTCAGTCTGTTAGTCCTGCATCTTGGCAGGATGTTCTGCTAAAATGTGTGGCTGAATACAGTTAAAAGCTGATGAAAAGTTGATAAATAAAAGACGAGCAAATGTCTTGGCTCCCTCTGAGTGAGTCAAAACGAGATTTAGGAGGGTGCCTATTGCATCTTCGACACCTCTGACTGACCTGTAAGCAATCCCTAATCTGTAATCTTCATTTCATAAATTTTTTATATGCATGTTTTTGGACACTGGGAGGAAACCCACGCAGGCACAGGGAGAACATGCAAACTCTGCACAGAAAGGACCCAGGCTGGGAACTGAACCTGTGACCTTCTTATTGTGGGGTGACAGGGCTAACCACTATGCCGCTGTGCTGCCATTCTGATATCTATTTCACAAAATTATGACATACAACGCTGGAAAGGATATGATTGAACTTTTGAATTCCCAAATTATCAAGCGATTTGTGACTAACCTGTTTTAAACTCGAGATGAAGTTTGTCAGTGTTGGGATTAAAAGGTCGAGACAGGGTGTACGATATGTGGAATTTCTGCCCTCTGCGGATAATACAGTTATCACTCTGGTAGAGATCTGTGTGGTGCTCTGTGCGGTTCTCCCCAGATTTACTTTTCATCAGGTCCACTGATCGCACTCTTAGAAAGAGTTCTGTGAAAATAAGGACATGAGAGAGGGAGGTTGGTATGTATGTGTGACAAACAACCTGATTGTGAACTGTATGTGAAGCCAGTTACCATCAAGCTCGCCATGATCGGTCACGGAGTTATTTGTGCCGTCCTTGGGATCCCCGTCGCCAGGCCCTATAATCAATATGTCTGTGAGGTCATCATCATTTGGCTTGGGACAGCAGCATGGACAGACCTTCCGCAGCCACCGCTGACAGGAGTTCTCTTTCTGAGTCTTGTTTTCTTCTCCTTCTTCTGCTTCTTCTGTCTCCTTCTCTGTGTCCTCCTCATATCCAAAAGTAACAGTTGGGAAGCGACCCACTGTAGATCTGTTTCTTATTGACGTCATCTCTACAGGAATCCTGAGAGAAGACAAACACCCTGAGTTTTGTTCATGATTATGCTCTTATTTCCTTCTAAATTTCACCATTTGGAGCTCCAAACCAAGTCTTCGATAGAGTTTGACATTTGACGTCTCCAGATGTCTTTAAAAAATGAGAAATACTCAGATGTGATTAATATTTTTATGGTTTTTTTTCTGTGTAAAAATGATAGGTGGCAGATATGAAAGATCTGCCACCTGTGTTGCTTTCTCCTAGTTGAAGAGTGAAAGTAAGTATTAAAAACGTTTAGCAGGGGAAACATCAGCCACACGTTTAAGACTCTGTTAGATCCTGCTCAGTTAGGGAGTCTGATCATAAAAATCAGCATGTAATTTTAACACTTATCATTGTGACTTTATTTACAGTGTTTGTTAGTTGGTTAGCTATAATACGTGGTGTTGGTGGTTGTGCTCATGTAATCTCTCACTGTGTTCTGACAAGTTTCTGAATTATGTTGCCCCCTTTCACACAAACTGACTGCTTAGTTCCCTGATGAATCCCTGACTGACTGAAAATGTTTGTATGAAACTGTCATTGGTTCACTGCAGTTCCAATGTGGAAATATCTCCTATAAAAGCCACCATATGGACATATCAACAAGGTCTGAGTTAATATCTTAGAGGATTTTACACATTCTTAGATCATACATCTGGTGGCCCAAAAACTACAATAAAGTCTTCCACTTTTCAAAGACAGTTGTGAGCCAGCTCACTTTTAATTCATCTTATTTACACACAATCATATTGTTAAAACTGAATTTTATCTTTCAGAGGTTGTTTGATTGGTTTTGTCAGTGGGAGTTTTGCTGGTCTTCAAAAGGTATCACACAGCTGGACATTCAGATAACTCCTGATGACAGATATGGGTGGAGACAGACTCAAACTCCCAACTTCAGAAAAATACATCAGATTTTTGCACCAGAATGCAACTTTTGTTCTGATGGAAAATACCGTCACTCAATCATTTATTAGATATTACCTCACACCGAATACTCCTGACCGTTGTTTCAGAAATTTGATGCTTTTTAAAACTATTTATACTACAACCCAACGGTATTAGTCTTCTCATCGCAAAAGAGTACAACTACACTCATTCAACTATAAATTAAACACATTGTGTGATGAGCCACTCAAGAACAACTGACCTAAAAAACTATTCACTTTGGCAGTTAATCAAATGAATGTTTTGGATCATAGTGTATCTTCCTCAGAGCCAAACCACAATGGCAAGTTTGTCATTGTTTAACATGGGTGGGTGGCACCAGTGTCATCACAGCAATTAGAGAACAAAGGCATGACAGCAGCTTTGATGCTAAAGTGCCATCAACTATATTTCCTCAAATGCCCACTAGACTCTGTACAGTCTACAGACTTCCATTTTAAAATGTCCTAGTTTACCACATAAGCAGTCATGTTTAGCCTGATGCAAAAACAAACTTTAAATAAAGGGGATGAATTTTCATTTAACTTACTCATTTACATTTGAAGGCATAGAATTAGGACACGTGCCTTCATTTAACAAAGGTGTGTAAAGGCTTGCCACAAACTGACATTCAACAAGGTCTTGGCTCCAAATAGGTCTTCTCTTATGTCCCTCCTCTGTTTATCGGTTCATAGCATGTTGTGGGCCCATAAACCTCTCCAGGCTCCACTCCTCATGTGATTGTTCAGCCTGCTTCAGCAATGGCGTTGAGCTAGACCTGGTATTTCCTGGAGTGACCACTTGTGTTTTCCCTCAAGCTCTTTGCTAACCTGATTTTCTGGCATATATCTGTGGTCTCCTAAACACCTAACTACCACACATAACTCACACTTGCTATACACATCACTGTAGGCCATCTCCAAATGGCCAGCCTGCCTCCACCCTCAACCTTCTTCAATTTCAACTATTTTCTAATAAACATCTTAAGGATTTATCACTTCAACACTTCACATGACTTGTCTAAAAAATTTTAATTTAAATTTATATTTTTGAATATCTCTGGTTAGGAATTACTGATATATAAAGAAACATCATTTAAAGACATTTAGATGATGTACCTACAAAGAGGTACTGATCATTTGACTTGCACGATCTATTACATAAAGAAGAACACGTTGTTATATAAATACCATTCTGGTCCAGTAAAATTGCTTACAACTATCTTAAATTGGTCATCTAAGTTTTGCGCACACAAAAATGTTCCCTTATGGCAGAAAACAGGAAGGATACAATTAGAGCATGTCTACAGCTCAATCACTCAGTCACTGTCAGTCACTGAAAGCTTCCTGGCCATTTTCTGTCAAGGTGACCATGTGTTCTTATGTAAGTGTACAATGAAAATAATTAAATTGTGTGTGTTTGTAAAAACACAAACTGTAGTGCTTTTAGAGCTCTTAACCACTGAGATTAGAGTGGCATCTTTCAGGTGAACAGCAGCAAGGTGCCTCTTCTTTGCTAATCACACCCTGATTACGGTACACAATTGTGATACAGTGAACAAACAGCCTTAGATGAAACAAAAACAAGACTGACAAGTGAAGTGCATACAGACTGAGGATGGTAAATGTGAACAATGTCCCCTCCCAACTCTGGATTGTACGTCACATTCACTGTTGACTGACAAGGCTGAATAGGGCTTAAAAAAAACAAAGAGGAAAACCTGTGAAATATGCCAACAACTAATGTCCAAAATCATAGCTGAGAGTTAATATTCTCATGCTACGGAACAAGTCGGAACATGTTTAGATTTTATATCAATGGTTAACAAAACAACACGTGTGTTATCATTAGTTCTGTTCCTAATTACCAGCAAGTGCAATGTTCTTGCAGTTAATACAGTTCTCACAGTTAATTCCCCCTGAGAGACAAAATACTGTAAATGTCTGAACTAAGTTTCATGTCAGTCCATCTTGTTGATATTTTTCAGCCTGGAATAATTTGGTGAACCAACTGAAGGGTATCATTAGAGCCATGTTGTTAGATAAACAGTTGAATAGCTCTAGTTCAGGCATTCGCTAAATCATCTCCAAATTGCTACAAATATGATAACCTGGACGGCTCAGGCAGTGTCTGCCTCCAAGCCAAGAATGTGACAAGCAGTTAGAGGCCATCAAGAATGTCACAAAATGTACTGCAGCAGAGTTGAAAGTTTCCTTCCAGGAGGGTGATGCTACAGTATGCAGAGCACAGCTACACACATGATCCATTTGCCGAGAGCCTTCTAGGCTATTAACAAACCAACAAAGACACTTTCAGAGAATCTAAGCAGTCACATGGTTTAATTTACAATACTGACCTTGTATTTTAAACCTGAGCTAAGTTATATTAATGTGTGTTTTTTTTTTTTCACATCAATCTGACTTACGGAAGTCTATTCCAGTTACATATTTTTAAAAAACCACATACGGTATTTTATACTTTGATAGTTTCATGCAGTTGTGAATAAAAAAAAAGTTATTAATGCAACAGCTCAACATTAAAGATGAAGTATGAGAAAGTTAACCTGGAAGAAATTTAACTCCTGTAACCTTTGCGGCCCCGGCATGGTAGTAGGACAGTAACTTTTCACCAATGTTAAAAAGTTTAAAACCCTCTTTATATTCTTGCAAATGTTATAATTCATCATCAATCATAATTTGTTCATCTTCATGATATAAAGTCATAATTATCAAAGCATATTGTCACAGAACTATCAGGCTAGATATGGACAAGAACCGTGAACCAGCTAATTCAGACTCACTCAGTTTAGTGACAGGAGACGTGAGAATATGCAGACTGGAGGAAGAAATCATGCGTTTGTTGCTGCTGCCTGTTCGGGCTTCCTTTAAACAGTTGAGTACGGTGAGGACACGCCTTCAGAGAGTACACATGTCAGAGACGCTGTATTTGTCCAAAGAGAACAGCTGAAATATTTGGGTTGGGCATAAACAAGACATGATATTGGCAACAAATTGTAAGAGTAGACAGCCAACCACTCCTTTTTCTTTCATTTTACTATATATTTAGGTTATATTTGGTCCACATTGGGTAAAGATTGTGACATCACTGATTAATAAATGTATCATCATATATCTTTGATCATGGGGGTAAATATTTAATGTAAATGTAATACATAACCAGGCTAATAAACCCTGGGTTATATTTATAATTATTTGTTCTAGTGCTATCTGTGTGCAAAAGTTTTTTGGCTTGCCTTCCATGCCTCTGAATTTAATCAACTTACAAAAAAACCACAGTTCTATTCAAGTGTTTCAGTAAGTCATGGGAATGCCAGCGTACAGTGCCAGGATCCTGAGACAGCTATATAAATTTTAGCGAGATCATTCATATTTATTATTCATAGCCCGTCATTCTCCGACAACATGTACGAATGTCTGCGTAGGAAAAAAATGTCTATAAATCATCTTAAGTGAGATTTAGGAAAAGCTGGCTCACCCACATATCCACACCTTGCTGATATTATTTTTCATAAGGGAGTGGGTTTCCAACTGCTTTTGTTCAAACTCTTGTTGTTATGACATTGACATGGTTGAGTTGGTTTTCATCAAATTTAAATAAATGACACAACTCTGAATACAAGTCATATGAACAATTTGGGGAATGTAAAAAGGTAAATACAAAATGTACAAAGGCCCTGATTCAACTAACAGCTGAATCAATTGCCACTCCTAGTGATCCTGTGTTATGTTGGCACATTTGTTTATATGTCTTTCTCAACTGAAAAACCACCCAGGAGGCTGACTGGAAGGCAGTGACACAATGTGTGCTGTTTTATTTCTCGATCTGTGACATACTGTGAAACAGTATTTCTTTATACCTTAAATGTTTTAGACAAGCTTTAAAAATATGTGCATGAGAACTACACAATGCTCTGATGATCAGTTTCAAGCCTTCTCATTCTAACTCCGCCTTTTCAGCTCATAGAAGCAACAAGCATTGCTGCATGGCGACCCAACAGTCAGCTTACTCCATCATCAGTGTTTCTGCATGCATTTGAGAGTGTGGTATTGAGGACATCCATACACACACACAATGAATGATAAGCAACATTGGTTACCGAGCACACACGCACGCACGCACGCACGCACGCACGCACGCACGCACACACGCACGCACACACGCACACACACACGCACACACACACACACACACACACAAATCAAGAGAGTTCACTGAAGATCCTAAGGGAGGTTTCTGACATATGAAGAAGGATGTTATCAGACCCACTGGGACTGCTGTGACTGCCATTCTCTCAAACAAGTGGAACAAACAGTCACAGGACACTTGGAAAAAAAACATCAATTTCTTTTTACACAAACAAATACGCTCAAGAAAGTGAAGGACAGCTTAACAGCGGGAAGATAGTGGCAGCGATTCCTGCCCTTCGTCTGATCAGAGCAGGAGGTCTGTCACTGACGGCAGCAGCTCAGCCAACTCTGCCTCGATTTTGGCCATCTGAGTGACAGGATTACCACGGAGATCGAGGCGCTTTATTTTGGGACAGGAAGCCAGTGGCTGAAGATCTGCTAGTGTGGAGATATCTGCGTATGCAAGTTAATGAAAAGAGTTGTCGTGCTGTGGTGAGTACAAGGAGATATGACTCACATATTCCAACACCAATGTAGAAGTAAGATCCTCGTGTCAGATGTGACACTGGGATAGGACATAATTTCTTCTAGTTAAACAGCAAATCTTAAATGTAGCCTCAGTGCTGCAGCCTGCAGACATCATTAAGGGGTCAGAGCCAAACAGATTCAGTGTCTCATCCCTCATTAATTTTCTGTGACTGAGCAGAAAAAATATGAAAAGCCCCAAAGAAGACAACTTAAATGTCAGTGCTCACTTTGCATCCAAGACATCAAACTCCACAAATCAAACCAGAAATCTTGGTGTATTTACAGACTTGAACCAAAGTTTCAAAAACCACATAAGAACAATTTCACATTCAGCCTACTACCAACTTCAAAACAGAGGGAATTGGCAGAGTTTTGTTTCAAAAAGAAAAAGACCTATTCATGAGTTTACTTTTAGCAGACTGGAATATTGAAAGAGGCAACTCATTCAAAAAAGAGCATTTGCTTGCTTTAATGTCTTTTATCACAGCAGGTCTTAGTCTCTTAGCAAATTTTTTGCAATTTGTTACGTGAAACAATGACACAGATTTTGAAAAACAAAACAAAAACAACCCCCAAACTAATTATTCCTGCAATGACCTGGAGAGTTTTGTTACCACTGCAATTTTCTAAACTCTGTACAGTAAACACCATCCTTGTGTGTAGTGCATATTTTAAGTCGTGCTCTTCACACTCCATCATGTGCAAGGTGCCTTTGATCAGGCTGTTTGGGAGCAGTGAGCCTGCACACAGATTTCTAGCATATGGTGTAAAATAAAATGATCTCTGATACTGGTGCTGCAGGATTAAAGAATCAGAACCTCACTCTCAAAATTGGACTGATTAATATGAATCTTTGGCTGAAGGATACTGTTATTCTTCAAGTTGATTTCTTCCAGTTTAGGAAGGCAGTACAGTCCTTCCAGATTTTCTATGTTGTTATTATCAGCCTCCAACACCTGCAAGTGTGAACAAATCATTTAGTTTAAAAAAAAAAAAAGTAATCAATGCATATCTGCTACTATCTACAAGAGAGAAAAGACACAGTCCTTGTGGATTTGAATTCCTGTGTTATCACCTCTAGGCATTGCAACATTGCAAACTGAGGGGGCAACCGCTGGAGCTGATTGGAGGACAAATTGATGTGGGTGACCAATAACAGCTGGTCCAGATGGCATAAAGTGGTCAGGTTCTGTTACAAAATAAAAATTTTTTTTAAAACAATCGAGAACTCAGTGTTCAGTCCCTGTTAAGCAGAGATGATTCAAGATGAGAAAATATGATTTCTTGTCATGATTCTGAACCTACCCTGTCAGAGATGCTGAAGACCCGCACCTCGGCGTACTCCATTTTCAGGATAGTATTTTCAATCATAAATTTGCTGCAGAGGTCATTATAATATGCAGAACGCATGGAGTCCACTTCCTGAGGTAGAAAAAAGATGATTCAGTTAGTGACATCTGCCTTCTTTCAGTTCCTTACTACAGACTAAATACTGACGGTTCTCACTTTTAATGTTTGGAAATGATCGAGTGTCTCCTTCTCATATCCAAGCGGGTCTAGTGCCCTCATCAGGAGGATAATGGTCAGTAAGCACCCTGCCAATGCAATAAGAGTCGCTCAGTGGCAATTAATAATCATCATGAGCAGCAACAACATATTTCACTAGAGTGTATTCATTTACTGTCTCAGTAAAGAAAGTTGAGCCACATGGACATGACTTTGAAAGAGCTTACACTTATTGAGTGGCTCCAGCTCTTGAAGCTGATTGCATGATTGTAATTCTGACTGTAACACAGAGGTCTTCTCGACTGAGAGTTCACTCCTACAGAAAAAACAGTTCACTCAGTTTTGTCTTTAAACAAAAAAATAAAAATAGATAGCGGTAGTTGTAAAATGACAGTGTTATCACTGCTATTGTGCAAAAACACTACCTGAAAAGTTCCTGATCTGTAGCAGAATCTCGACAGTAACTCTCAGTTCGCCCTGGGGAAGTTAACACGGAGCAATGAAGCTTGAGGAAATATATATTAGTAATCCAGCCACTGACACAGCAAACACACTGTGTGTGTTACCTGTATAAAGAGCACAGTCTCTGTGAGTGTGTTTTTCAGTCCAGTGCACAGTCAGATTGTGCTCGTTGGTGATGTCGCTTATCGTTCCAGGTGGTAAATCACAAATCTGAGTCAGTGTTAAGGTCCAGAAAATTCAGGATGAAGATAATTCAGTCAACGAGCTAAGAGGGAAAGAGATTTTGTTCCACTATTAATTAGCCATCATACAAAAATGACCACAAACAAACAAACAAACAAACAAAACCCCCACACAGGCCTGAAGCATAACTGTTCAAATCAAATCCGTGCTAATGCTGGGCACATACCATCCATGATGGAGAGCTGAGCATTTTTTAGACAAAGTAGACTGCTGTAACGCTGCACAAAAAATTACATACATTAAAATACAACTTTTGAGAGCAAGTCATCAGAAAAAGTGAAGTCAAATTGCAGGTGGATGCAACTATGTCTGTCAGTGTCCGCCGATGGTCATGTTTGGATAACATTACCACATAATTATAAAGAAATATAGAAATTAAAACACATGAACAGCTATTAACAGTATCCATTCATTTCCATCACAGCTCAAACTCCACCCACCAACAGTGACCATGTGATTAAGCTACGCAAAAGGCTAAATTGTGATCGCTATAGCTAAAATATAAAAAACTGTTACCATTTATTAATTGTAAAAGCAAGAATCCATATGAAAACAGAATAATTTGTGCTTTTCAACACGAGTAAACAACCATTTTTCCAGGTTCCCCAAAAGAAAGCTCTTCCTGGGGATTTTGAAGATGTGTGAAACCTCAGAAAAACTAACTTCACCAGCTGTTGTGTCCTAATGAAATGAGTACTGAGTTACAGAGAATCTGCAAGTCCTGCTACATAGCAAAGAGATCAGGTTAGGTCTCTTGGTGTAAATACCTCAGCAGTTTATCAGCATGTGGGCTGTGTCTAGTGACAAGAACAGAATGTTTAGCAGACTGTGGAGTTAACCTGTCGAGGAAAAGGATACCCAAACCGGGCTGTGTTTGAAACGGGGATGGACACTCCTCCACTCCACCCTCTGGGGTTGGCCATCAAGGACCAGCAGCAGGCCGACCGACTGCGCCTGAAAGACAAAAGACAGGAAAAGGGCACCGCATAATCTTACACAAGTTTTTTCCTCTTTCAACGTTGCCTTCATTTTCAATTCACAGACAACACAACCTCACAATGTTAAATAGTAAACTGCACCAGTTGACAAATCAAGTAAATGCCTTTGACAACAGGTGTCTATCAGAGATGAAGATATATGATTAATTTCCTATTTTCCTGCAGGAGCAGAAATGAATGAAACTTTGAAAGTTTGAAAGTTCCCAAAGCTTGATGTTTTACAGATGCAGTGAGGGAGTAGACTGTGCTCCGCTGCTTCATTAGGAAAGTAATATAGTACAGGAGGTAAAACTGTATACTTATAATTTCAACATACAATTCCATTGTAGACAAAACGTTAGGTAAATTTCTGCTTTAAGATTTTACAATTCCTTGTTTTTTATCATTTATTTAATGCTATAAGTACAAACATACTGGGACTACACTGTAAATTTCAGAAACTCCATCTATACATATATGTACGTGCAAGAAGGTCACAGGTTCAGTTCCCGGCCTGGGGCCTTTCTGTGCAGTTTCCATGTTCTCCCCGTGCCTGCGTGGGTTTCCTCCCACCGTCCAAAGACATCATGTTTGGGTTCATTGGTGACTCTAAATTGTCTGTACGTCTGAGTGTGAGTGGTTGTTGGTCTCTGTCTGTCTCTGTGTGTTGGCCCTGTGATGGACTGGTGACCTGTACAGGATATACCCCGCCCTCACCCAATGTGAGCTGGGATTGGCTCCAGCAACCCCTGCAACTCGGAAACGGATAAGCTGTTGAATATGAACGAATGAATGAATGTATGTATGTATGTGTTACAGTATCTTTCAATTTACTTTAGAAAAGAAAGTATAAATACTGTAAATACCTTAACATGGCCTGTAAGACAGCAAGCATGGCAGGTGATTAATAAAAAACCTGCTCTGTTAGATAGTCATGAGTCACAATTTCCAAAGTTTTCGCATGACTTCAACAATTACCTTCAATTAGTTTAGGCAACAGTATAAATGGTGCATTCGCGCAATACTCACTCAAGTTGACAATTATTAAGTAGTTTCCTTTTAGTGAAGAGTTCACCATTGGGTGAGCTTCAGTCCAGCTCTAGATCTTTAATGTTTCAGATACTGAGGAGTATTTTGACAAAAGTTTCTCATTTAACTGGCAGAGGTTTTCTTCTGGTCTTGTGATGCTACTAAGGCAATCATTTGTGACTGAAATGAATGAGACACGGCCCCAAGTGAGAGGCAAGCCGGTTGACACTTCTGAAACTTTAGAAAAATAAGTGGAGGAAGTGAGATATGATCATAGAAAAGAGAAAATACAGCTGGTGCCTTTTTAAAGTGTGCTCACACCATTAATTACAAAAATGACGGAGGTGGTGTAAACTAGTATTTACAAAAAAAAAAAAAAAAAAAAAAAAAAGAACAAAAAAAGCTAAACTGGAGCTATATCTGTCAGATTTGTTCATGTCAAACAATAATTTAATTCTTATTATTTAACTCACATTTTTGATAACAAAGGTTACTTACTTATTAGAGTTTCTTCCTTAAAAGTAGAAGAAACATCATATAGTCATACAAAAGAAATAAGTTCCAATCTTCACAGCCCACAAACATTTGTTGGAGGAAATTTTGGTACTCGATTAGTAAGATCCCTGTTATACTGCATCAATTAGCTGAATAAACTTCGGTCACCCCGAGCACACACATTTTGATAGGAGCATACATAGTTCTCACCATTATAAAATGCAGGCAGGATGTCTTAGCATTTGTCTTGCAACTATAGCTAATGACTTGTGTAATATGAAAATTCATGATGAAAGAAAACTAGTTCATCTATAGGTCTTCAAGCAGAACTGAGCCTGGGGAAATTCTGTCAGTCAAGAATAATCTCTGTCATTGAGAGAAGCTTGGAAAAACTAAAATCTGAAAAAATGCTCAAGGGCTGTTTGTACGCTTTATCTTTCGCTGAATTTGATTTACTTGTCAAGAGTGGGTGGTGGCAATTATTGCGTGAGGAATGCATCAGCCTTTGATACATCTGCATTGTCAAGCGTTACAATAGGCCACCGGAATAGCATTACATCATTGGGGTAGGTTGGCACCAGTGAATCACAATCAAAGAAGTAACAAGGTGGGCCAGGTATGTAAGGTAGGTTTAAAAAGAAAAGAGGTGTAAGGTCATTAGCATGTATAATTAACCATCAACAGTAGAAGAAAAGGTGTGAGAGGGACAAGTTAGCATCAGCATAGCAGCCCATCACTGGTGGATGGAAAGCTCTAATCATCACTTGATCATTAGGAATGAGCATGTGTGAATGTCTCAATATCTTCCATCGACAATACTTATATCAGTGAGCACAGGACCAGTGCAGCCATCATCATGGGGGTCCCTATCAACCCAGCCCATTGATTGTTTGAGGCCCTTCCCCTCAGACAAGAGGCTACAGACCATTAAGACCAGAACAACTAGGCTCAAACGCAGCTTCTACCCAAAAGCTGTTAAGACTGGTGAATTCCATGCCTCTTGAATGCAGTGTGACTTAGTATGGGACTAATTATTATTATTATCATTATTAATATTTGTTTTACAGATCATTTTTCACTTATTACGTTGTACGCTTCCTGACCCAAGTAAAAAAATTTGTTTCATGTGTAAACATGCAAAACACAACACATCTAAGTTTCATGCTGACTTTGTTCTAGTACTGACATATAACAAAACTTACAACTAGCTATAGTATGTAATTACTTTCTGGATATTATTAATCATATTGTGTATTTTATATACATAATACCTTTACATGTATTCAATTACTCCCCAACTCTGATGACACATAATGTATGTTACCAGTTGCTTGTGTTTTTTATGTTTTTGTGTAATGAGGAACAAAGTGTTTCTTGCTGGAGGACAAATGCTGTCAGTTGTCTGGTATATGGGTATATGAAGTGTAGTGGTTGCACTTTGTTTTAAGTGAAAGTGTATCTAACCAGCTATTTTAGAAAAGTTAGGTTTAGGGTTGTTTTAATGAACATGAGAAAACTACACATACTCACATTAACAGGCCTGGAGAAGGCAACAGCCACTCTCTCCTCATCTCGACTGACATACACACAGCTGATCATCTCCTCACGTTCCGCTGTCCAGACAAAACACTTATGACTGTGCAAGTTACATTTGATAAATGACCCTGGTCAACTGCAGCACATATTTACATCCACAGGAAGATTGGTACTTTCACACATTTTTTGGACACAAGGACAAATAAACATACCTCTACCCAGCAGCCATCGATAGTAGAACCAAGCACTCTGGTCATTGGGGTCGGTGAAGAAAGCATTCTGTACAAGCTCATATTCTGAAAGACAACTTAGAAAAGTTGGATATTGAATGTGTTGAATGTGGGACAGTGTGGTGTGCAGGTTTTGGGTCTTTCAGTGTTAAGTTTGTATGTCCTACATATATATATGATACATATTTTTCAAACATTTTTGTCAAACTATTTATTGAGTTACTGTTACATGGTAATAGTTTGTAACAGATTATTGCTTAAAGTAAGATAAGGGTAAGTAATGACGATGGATGAATGTATTCAGTTAAGCACCAGACATGAGCAAAGTGCTGCTATTGTGAAGCCTCACGCTGCCCACATCTGGTTTTATTGGGTATTGCTGACAACACAAAATGAACATTTATTTGCAAGCCTTTTGTTAAGTTGACCTTTGAGTAGCTGCTCTTCACAGACGCGATGGGAGTGAGTTTGCGGAGAAGGTGGAGGGGAAGTCTGGGGAGGCTTGCGGCATGGCGACAGGGGCTCAGGAGACTCCGGGTGGAGTAGCGGCAGCAGAGTGCTGCGGTAGTGCCAGCTGGAGTAGTTGGAAAAATTGGAGCCAATAAGATGATCAGTGAACCCCAACTCCTGATCAACAGGTACCCCAGACATCTTCACAACCATCCTGCGATAGTCCCAGCAATGAACTGGTCGAAACCGGAGCATATGGTGCAGTGGGGGAAAAATAGGTAACACGTCAGGGATGTGCCATAACTGACATACAGACAAGACTACAACACTACATCATCCATCGTCTTGCTTTTTCCTTTTTCTACTACTTTACTCACAGTTACGGTCATCCAGGCTCAAGCAGCGGTCACACAAGCTGAGCTCTCTGGCCCAATCTGGTCGTGGCAAGCGTGCTGAGACCCAACCTCGGTGGTGCCAGCTGCCATAGGACTTTGGGTTCACCTTCAAGCAAGACTCCAAAAATGACAGCTCAGCCTCATAAATCTTTTGCACTTCATCCTTGTCCCTAGAGTGGATAAACAAGAAACAGATGTATACTTCTATAAAATCAAACATTACTCACTCATCCTTAACTTTTAAATGTTAAATGATATCAAACTATGATTTTACTTCACAGTCTCCAGGTGCATTAGGATCTCTCTTCTGTAGTTCCAGAGAGTTGCAAAGTCAGGATTTGATGACAGCAGTTGTTGGGTCAGTTGGAGAGCCTCATCATCCCAAATACCCTCCTTTCTCTGTTATACAGGAGAACGTGAGGAAAATTACATAAGAGAAACGAGCACATGAAATAACGAAAACTGAATACAGGCTCCGCTCAGCAGATGAGAATATTCACTCAATGGTGACCGTTACATATTGTTTGCACACTGTATTTCATCTATCTTAAAAAACAGTAATTTTAATGTTTTTCTTAAGTTAAACAAGTAGATAAATATAAAACAAAACCAACATTGTTTTTGCAATTATTTTATGTTTAAGTCAGTCAGTCAGTAATTTTACTCAAACAACTTGACATTGTGGTTGAAAAATAAATAATGCATTTTTGTGGACATTTCTCAGACACGGACCAATACGGATTTGGTACAGTAGTGAGGATTTGCTGTAAAGGGTAACATGTGGGACTGAACCAAAATAAACAACAGTTCCCATGATGCTCATAATGCAATTTCATGTCACTCAGACTCAGACTAGCAGTGTGGTGGTAACATTTTTTAGGATTTAGCTTACCTTAGAAAAACAGGCATCCCGTGCAGCAATATATATCTTCAGTTTCTTCTCTCGCTCCTTCCTTTTCTCCTCCTCCTGCTGAGCTGTAGATTTAATCTTCACTCGTCCATGCTGTTATAAAGCAAAAAGAGCAAGACGCACAGCAGGCACAGTTTACTCTGCTCCCAAGAGGTTAGTATAAATCATTCATTACCCCTTATATAATATCTAATGCAGTTAAAATATCCACATTTCAAAAGCAAATATTTATATAGTAAACTTCTTACCATGCTTTTTGTTTGTGAAGGAGCAAAAAAAAAAAACTGTCTGTATGGGCAGATGAAGGGATAATCAGGGTTAGGCCCGGTGACATTTACATGACAAAGACAAACAGTAAAATGACACGCAGACACTAAAGTTACCCATCTGAAAAATGAGCTGTACTTCTCAGCATTCAGCCCTCAGTAAAGTCAAAACACCAAAGAAAAGCAGCTGGAGTGTTAAGTTAGCTCGCATATTAGCTGCGTTGTAAACACCACTGGGCTGGGCTCATTCACACTTCATTCAAATCGGCGCAAAATAACAAAAACCTGCGATGTAAAATATATCCCGAAACGATACCGACCGAAACGATAATTATTGGATAAAACACTGACCTGGTTCTCTACCTGGCCTGATGTATGTTTTTTAGGGTACAGTTTGATTGGTCATGTCACTATCAGCATTTCTAACGAGATTTTTTTTCGCTTCCGGCCCCTGAAATCTACGTCACCAAGAGGCCGTCCGTTGATAGGTTGACACCGCGCGGTGTTCTGACGTCCTCTGGTGGGAAGAACAGCCAACAGCAGCACAGACCTCTGCTGTCAAACTGGTGTCTTGACCAAGTTTGCTGCAATGTGGTCAAAATATTTGCACTATAATTGGTAAATCCCGCCAAGACTCACTGAAAAGATGGAAATAATAATATTTTCAACTTCTAAAAATAGTAAAATCACATGAAAATATGTAACCCTCAAAATATGTCAAAGGTCAATGTCAATAACAAATAAAATTGCCATATTTCACCAAACAATTACCAGACAATACTATCTGTTTTTTGTTTAGTATTCACAAGAACCAGCTAGATTTGATTTTGTTTCTCCTGCTACAGGGGATGTCTGACCTCTACCCACAGGTTTACTTCCAGTTTAGCAAGCAATGAAGGTGATTTACAGAAATTGGGACATGTTCCTGAGCAGCAAAAAACAACCAAGTATAGCTGTTTTCTAGTTGGCAAAATTCCTCTTGTTCCAATTGTTTTGTTCTATTAATGCCTACTTTTTTACTACACTAAGTGCATAATACTAAACAAAGTAGGAATGGTGATAGTTTTACTCAGTGTTTATTGTTGTTTGATCAAGCTGAGTTTATCCAAGAAGGTGTATAAAAATAAATTATCAGGCCAGCCAGTCACAGATGGGGAGGGAGCAGCCTGATAGGCTGTTTAGCTGCCAATCAGGCCAAAAAAAGTGTTGTACTCAGAGTGTCTGGGCTTCCCTGTTAAGACTGCTGCCCCCACGACTCCGTACTCCGGATAAACGGTTTAAAACGCAACACAAACCAAAACAATGCAACACAATTTTGTTATATTCCAAGTTCAATTTTGCAGTTTGTCATAGGATCATAATTATTTTGACGATACATAATAATTTTTTGTCCTCAAAATTGGCATCATGTTAATCTAGAATAGCACCCATGCATTTTAAGTCATAAACTTCCTCTTTTTTGAGTAAATTGACTGCTACACACAGCGATAAGGGTGTATGGGTCTTTGTGGTTATTATGTGTGTCACTGAAGTGATTTTCTGTCTCTTTGTGGTTGTTTTGTTTATCAAAAGAAAACGATCCAAACCCCCAAAAGCGTAATCATAAAATTCAGGCGTGAAGAAGCAACCATTAATAACAGCAGTTAAAAGGACCATACATAGAACTTCAACAAAAGAAAAATGAGTAGTCAGTCTTTAATCTTGATACTAATAAAAGAAGCAAATGATTTTGTATTCCATTTCTTCTGGGGTTTTTTTTTTTTCAAAGAAAGAGCTCTCTGTGTCAAATTAAATATTGATTACAAGAAGTACAAAAACAGTAAATTGCAATCCCTGGAAGACCTTCATAGAATATAAATGGAAGAGAATTGAGAATTGGATTTGTATCTGATTGCTTAGAAATCTCAGGAAGTTATTTCTTAATAAAAAAATATTAACAATATGAGTAAATACATTACACTTCATAAAAGTCAATGGTACTTCAACCAATAACTTCATGATCATCTTAGTATTCACTTATGTTGGTAAAATAAGATAAGCTCAAAGTACCTAAACCAATTTAAAAGATTTATGCATACATTTAATATTACACAGCGAACAAAGCTTACATTTACTTTGATTGAAGCATGTTTTTTCAATGTCAATTTTACAAGTAAAATGGGAGGGAGGTAGTCTTATGAATACTTAAATGCATCTGTATTTTATCACTGGAAAGGATATTACAACCTTTATTTTTCATTTTTAACTTTTATTGCTTTTCCCCCAATTGTCTGTGAGCATTTTGTATTAATACACCAAGACCTTTGTGTGGCGATCACCAAACCAACAGATCTTTATAGATCATACACTGGTCATTGACTTTGATTAAAAAACAACAGGGGAAGAACAGAGCGTTACGTCACTATATGTATATGTACGAGTATGAAAAGCTTCAAGCAGTTTTGCGCAAAGCAGCACTGATCGAACTATCTCATTAGTCTCACACTGTCAGTACTTCCAATAGTCTTTAATTGAGAGTGATCCCTTCAGTGTCAGGATACAGCTACTTATCCAACAAATTGGACATCTCCATCCAGCAGACATCCCATTGCACTTCTGTCACATCCTGCTTGGTTGCAGGAAACGCTACTGCTGGTAAATCCTGTTTGGAAAGTGGCCAGCAGCTGCGAGTGCTAAATTTCTGGTACCTTCAACAAAAACAACAAAAGGCAAACCATTTCCTTAAAAATCTCTTTAACTTGTTATTCATACCAGGATATTACAGGAGTAAAGATTTTATACAAACTAACCTGTTGCCACAAACCAACCAGACAGTTAGAGCAATGAGGAGCAAAAGCATAATCCCACATGCAACAATGATCCATTTCCAGGAACCTACACAGCAAAATCACTGGAGTCAAAATTCTAGTGTTAGGCCATTTAAGAGTGAAGTGTTGAGGTTGTGGTGTTGATTCTGATACAATGAACTCCGTGCTAGTGAGAAAACATTTCCACGTGGACGCAACTTTACAGAGTTAACGATATCCAACACATGCGGGTGTTGTTTTCACATCCGGGAACTTGGCGAGGCACACTTCCGTTAGAAATCTGAACGACAGCCATTTTCTTTTCCCCGCAACGAGAAGATACCACACAAGTGACAGGTGAGTTTCATGCCGATGTAACTCACTGTTTGCTTGATATTTTGCACAAAATGTGTTTGTTTTGGCTCGATATCTCAAATACAGGAAAATGGCGATATTACTGTTGTCTTACAAACGAATTACCGCCACCGTACATGCAGACTAAGCAGACATGCACCTGTCACTTATGTTTCATGCTAACGTTAGCGCCTGGTTAGTCTTTGGACACGGTAAATAAACGGTAACGTAAACTACTATAACTGAAGCTGTTTGAGTCGAGTTAAAATGGTTTCCGCCGTTAAAAGAACAACGCGGGCGTCGGGAGTCATTAGCAAACAGCGGTGTAAAGTTAAAAGTTTCTACAATGTTCATGTAATAGCATAAGTTAGATTAATATCCCTCAAGATCAGCTAGAGGTGGGTTTAGTAGCCAAAAGTTGTACTCAAGTAAGAGTATGATGTAATTCTCCATAGTTTTGAAATGAAAGAAATTATACTATACACAAGTTTTTTTTCTTTTCTACAGAGTGGGACAGTGACATGGTATCTCTTGTTACTCCTGCATATCCCGCCACTTCAGTCCCTCTACAAACAGAAGACAAAAGATCAGTGCAGTTCAGGCCATCAGTAATTTTCCTTGTTACTGGAAAATAAATATTTTTGATACAGTCATTTTTGAAGTGCGTATTTCATGTACATTTTAACTGTTAATACCAGTGGTCCATATATGCTGTATCAGCAGCACAGTAAATACTAGTTAAGTATACATTTTACATCAGTGTTACTGGTCATAACATCATAGTTTTGATTAAAAATAAACTGGTGTTAATATCTTACACTTGGTTTGTGAAGTAACACTATTGTAGGGTTAATTAATGTAAATTTATCCATATTGGTGTCAATATTTTACACTATTATAGTGTTTGAAGTAACACTGTTGTACTAATTCATTTAAATGTATCCATTTGGGTATTAATATTTTACACCCTCAGAGTTTGTTAAGTAACACTGTGAAAGTGTTGATAATCTCAACACTATTGAAAGTGTCAATTTAACTCTGAACCAGTTGTTCCCATATAAACACTGGATCAGTGTTAATTTTAACTCTGAGGGAGTTAAATTAGCGATTTCAAATTTGCTGTGTAGTGACAACACAATCATTTTGTCAGGAACATAGAATTTGAACATTAATGAGCACAACCTGATGTCACCAAAGGTTTCTGAGGAGGAGTGTTGAAGCTCAGACTGGGTTTCCCCATCGTTGATATTTTGGTAGTGCATGACTCCTTAAAGAAATTTAAAAAGTGGGTTTGGGAGAACAGAGCATCTGGGCCAAATTTGAATAGAATCTTAAAAGAAAATGAGAAAACAGTTAAATTTACTCGTGTGTTACGCTACTGACCCTGAAAATATATGTTTATAACAGATTGTGGAAACACTGAATCAGTGGAGGGACCAAAATGTTTACCTCACTGGTGGACAGCTTTTGAGTACATTACAAATTTTAAAATATCTCATGAGCTTATATATATATATATAAACAACTTCTTAAATGTTGACCCATTAGTGTTTCCATTTGCTTTACTCAGTAATTACTGTTGTCATCAAGTATTCATTCCAGAAGCAGTTAATGAATGTGCTGACATTAAGTAGTCATTTTACCTGCATTGGGGGCTGATGTCCCTTCTGTTGATGGGAAGTTGGCTAAAAGACAAAACAACTGTCATGCACTTTCACTAATTTGCTTTAACGTTGCACAGAGCAGAATAATGAATATAATCTTCAGATGAAATAAAGCTTTCCTGCTGACCTCGGTCAGGTCTCACTGATAACCAGCTCTCTGCACTCTCCAGCTTTCTGTTACGGGATGCACACTTGTAGAAACCTTCGTCTTCCTGGGTCACATTCTCAATGGTCATCTCTATTCCTCTCTCTGAACTATAAGAACTTTTAGTATCAATTTCTGCTCCGTTTTTAAAGAAGGTTGTTGCATTGCGGTTTCCTTTCTTGTACTGACAATACAGGACAATGTCATCACCCATAAACACAGGAAAGGCAGGAGTCTTCAAAATGATGTTGTCATCTGTAAGACAAAGATAGAAGATAATGTCTCACCTCGTCTTCCGGTAAATAATTTAATTCATACAACACATTTAGACGTGTCTCTCTAGACCGTATTCTGCTTTTTTTGATGGATTCCTTCTCTGTTTGTCCATCAATGATATTGTTACACAAGACTCACAGCTTACTGTGATGTTTACTGCATTGGTGCGGCCTTCAGTGCCTTCACACCAGTACAGTCCACTGCTCCCACTGCACGCAATGAAGACAGAGTTGTTTGAACTGACACCACACTCTTCTGGATTTTTGGTAGCTCTGATCCCTGCTGCATGGTTTTGAGAGATATGCATCAGCTTCCAATGTGAGGAGTAAGTGTCAGGAGCAGGGCACTGCACAGTGAAATGTTCTCCTTTCAGCATCTGTCTGGTGTTGGGAGTCACAGAGAGTGAGGGAGGAGACAGGTCTGGAGGAGAGAGATTTACAAGGAGACAAAGGGAGAAAAGAAGACAGAGTGACGTTGACCATGATTAAAAAGAACAAAAGTTCTGACAATTTCAAATTGGTATTGATTCATATAGAACATTATGACTACCGTGAAAATATGCATTGGTGGACTACACACTCTATCCTTTTTTATTGTGTTTTGCATTCAAAAGAAACCTGATGCCGTTGCAGACCTCACCTGATACGTTGAGTGTCACAGGCTGGGATTTCACCACAAATGCAGTCTTGTTCTCTTGACACTCAGCTTGGCACCAGTAGCTGTCCATGTCCTCCCTTGTTACTGCAGTGATGGAGTATGTGTCACCAGAGGCCAGGTGTCTGGGGTTTGGATCAGTGTGCCGTTTGGACCTGTACCACCTGTAGGCCTTCACAAAAGTGCAGTGCAACTCCACTGTGCACTGTAGCAACACACACTCACCAAGGTAGGCGCTTGACCCTGGAGGCTTCACAGACACACTGGCCTCCAGAGATTCTGAAAGAAGGACAATCTCCATTATGATTTTTTTTTTTTTTTCATATTTGTATCAAATATGCAGTAAGTGTAAGAAAAGCACACTCTTTCTTGACCACCCTCACCCTAAACATCTGTGTTTATAATTTCTGCCAGTACCTTCAAATGTAGCAACTAGGGGAGCAAATGTCACAACACCTGGAACACAGAGAAATCATTTTAGTCAAACACAACTCTTATCCTCATAATTTAAAATTGGTTGATTCAACATCTGTGACATTTTGGGTACAGCATGTTCACTCATCTGTGTGCTATAACAATGATGAAAAAAATGTGTAAACACAAACACAACAGGATTTTATATGGTTTGTTCCCACATGACAGAACAGCAGGTCCATTACTGAGTTTGGATTATACAACCAGGATGTTATAAACATTTCTAAAAAGTTCATCTCCACAGGCAAATTATCCAACCCTGATAAACTGGGCCCTTGTTCTGATAAGATGTTTGGACACTCAGATCATCTGAGGCACATTTTTCCCCTGAATAACACATACACAATTTCCTTTTACAATGTGTCCTTACCACACAGTGTGACAGACAGGAGAGCATCCGATTGCTTAATGAGGCTGTTTAGACAGTTATTATGCCCACGGAGACTGAAGGAATGTGGGCACAGTTCCTGTATTTTCCTGTTTGTTATTTGATGTACACATACTATGGAGTAGTGCAACACAGAGCGGCTATAGTAAAATCACACAGTTTTGAACGTAACTCACAGATGTCAAGAAAGGAACAGCCAACACGAGAAAATGATGTGCGTGATGTGCTCCAAGCAGATAACCTGGTTGGAGCACATCAATTAATTTTTAATGTTTGTCAGAGTCTTGCAGCTGCAAGTAAGACATATAGCACTGCATTAGTTGATAGCATCAAATAATAGAAAGGCTTTGGGTCTAAGTCAGCAACTCTCTGACTGCTAAATGCAGGCGCCTCTTAAAAGCATATGGACACTGTTTTATCCATCGTAAAAAATGTCTTTGAGGCCTCTTTGAAAGTCTGTTAGTCAATTAGGTTTCATCTGTGATACTCACCGAGCAGTGAGGAGATAAGGACGATATTCATTCTGTCCAGGATTCAATGTAAAAGAAAAAACAAAAACAAAAAAAAAAAACAGCAAGCAATTCGTCTGTGGATAAAAAGAGAAAATGACAAAAATTGGGCTTTGGGGATTTTACCATTTAAAAAGTGCATATAGGAAGTCCAGTGTTGCTTTTCAGAGCATGCTTTATTTCAAAGCCACGACACAGGGACTACTCATGCAAGGGACTGACTTCCACAGCAAATTACTGACAGAGATGGTCATCTTGGTGGGGACTTTTCCTTCCTCTGTTAACAGGCGGAGACATGAAGCAACAGTGTCCAGTGATAGACAAAAAGACAGAGAGCTGAGTTTTATCACAGTATTTGCTGTGTTTTATACATCCCCCTAATGCTGAATTCTGTTTATTTAGGCATATATAGTTTGAGATCTTGTTTGTTTTGGTTTTTTTTTCTGTTCTCCCTAGTTTTGATATATTTCTGTTCTCCTTCTTTTTCCAGTACCTGACAACAATACTCATTTTCTCTTTGGGGTGCTTTTCATTTTATTCAGTGTAAATCTATCAATTTCAATCAAATTAAGTTTTGCTAAATGAAATGAGAGAAATGACAAACACCACTCAGGAGTGGTCTGTCACTCTGTTCCAGGAGGAAATATCTCAAAAAATATTTGATGGATTGCTATTAAAATGAAATACACAGGATTGCACAGGATGAAATCTTATTACCAATGTGATCTCTCCAGAAGATGAATCCTACAAACTTTGGTGTACTCTCATTTTCTTTTTCAAGAGAATGCTTATTTATGAATATTGTTAAAATACTTCTATTGAGCAAATAAGGGGACATTTTTGTTCTTAGAAAATATAAATATCACAATGACTGTGCATTCAAAACTCGTATTACTAAAGATGAGAGGCTGGACTTTAAGCCCATGGTGTATGCCAAGAATTTGGTCATTTCAAGATTAATTACTGATATTTTTCAACATAATGTATAATTGTGTCATATTGTTTCACTTTTCGCTGCACCTCATCACCCCCCAGCCAAACTGCTTTGTGTTTCTGGGGTGTGTGCTGCACTCTCACAGGTAAGTACAGCTGCCTCATTATCCCTCACTGATCCTCCCGGCTCCTCCCTCCATCTTCACCCGCCCCTCCCTCCTTCTTCCTCCGCTCGCACATTCAGTCTCCCTGCATCCGGGAAGAGTGCATGTGGAGCGGGATGCTCTGCTGGCATGCCCGGGAGAGAGACCATCCTGTCCGTCCGTTTTTGTGAGAGAGAGAGAGAGAAAGCGGGGTGGGGGGTGGGGGGGTTACGGAGAGAGGGAGGAGGTGGAGGAGGGGTGGCCATAGGAGAGAGGAGCAGACATGGCTTCTAAAGAGATCACTGCCTCTGCCTTCGCCAGTGTGAACAAGGATATCACAGGTGGGTAAAGACCGATTTATTTTTTATTTTTTTATTTTTATTTTTTTATTTTTTTTATTTATTTTTTTTTGCGGGCCATCGCCGCGGTCGCCCGCCGGGGTGTGTGAGTTCAGCCTCGGGATGCTTTTCCTCCGCGCGTCCGGCGGCGGCGGCTGCGACCGAACAGACGCAGAGGATGATTGTGAAGAGCTGCACCTTTTCCATGTTTTTGCTCGGATCTTTCCAGGAAGCCTTTTTTTAATAATCTGTCTCTGTCTCGGTGCCATGTGAATTTTGTTCATGTGCGCATTAATTATTTCCAGGGCAGGGAAATGCACCTTCAAATCTGCCCCTGAGGGGAGGATCAGGTAATAAAAACCCCAGCCTTAGGCCAGAGGAAAAGGGGCGTTGTACAAATAATGGTGTTCACTCGGGGGGTCTGGTACCGTTTTGTTCCCTTCACGTTTTTTGCCAACACCTCTGTAGAACAGTGTGTTTTTTTTTCCTTTTTGAACCTGAGTGTATTTTATCTTTGCTTTTCGGCTGCCGAACCAGCCGGAGCGCTTTACTGATTGCGCGCGTGCGTGTATGCGCAGGCACGCGAAAGTGAAGGGGGGGATAAAGACAGATGTTCACCGTATTTTTGCCAGCAAAAAATGTATCGGCTGGATAAACCTGACGGAGCTACAGGATGCACAAATATTTATCCTTTTTTCCTAAACCAGCAACAGCTCACACATTTAAAAGTCAGCCTTCAATTCAGTGTGGTAGGAGCACAAGTACCAGTTCTTGCACACATACATGCTCAGGGTAGCAGGGACTCTGCTGCTGTGTTAATTACTCCTAATGGCTCTATTATGCTCACTGTGATGATTAAAACAGTCAAGTCCCTTTCCAATCATTCAGTCACCTGATGAACAGCTTCACTGCTCCATCTTACCATCCTGCAGTGACTGACAGAGGGGCCACCGTGGCCCCCCATGGCCTGCAAGATGCACAAGGTCACCTTAATGTAGGTTATTGTCAGTTGGTGTCACTGTTTTGTCTGTGCCTCAATCTCTGGCTGTCCTTAACCCTGATTCCACAAATGTAGAGATGGTACTCATAGGAAATGAGAATCATGAATAATGGTAGCTACTTATGCCTCATTTTATCATGCTGACACGCACTTCTGTGAACATTTGAACAGTCATAGTAGAATTATTCAGACTCATCACATCAGCATTAAGTAGTAATGTACTTAACAACTTTACATACAAATAAGATCAATTAAAAAATAATTAATATGATATATGTCATTATTATGCAGTAAAGGTAAATTACATTTCTCTCTTAATTTTCTTAAGTATAAAGTTGCATGCAAAGTATGCACGTCACAACACTTGATTAATGTACTCAAGCTTTGCTTCACTGTTTGGTGTGACTCTCAACTCAAGTGTCCAAATCCCTCCTTCCCAGCTTTGGTATAAATTTCGCCAAAGCTCATCAGCATTGTGGTCAGAGGAACGGAGAGGCTGAATCATGTAACTCCTCCATGCGACTATACGTTTCTGTGTCACTCAGAGTGAGTAAGACACTTCTTGCAGCACAGCAGACAGGTTATGTGTGATGAACAAGTCAGGGGTCACAGCTGTGACAGTGATGTTGCTTGACAGGTACAGTTCACAGTGAATCAGAGACACTGATGCTTGCATGTGTCATGGAGGACGAGATTACACTGAAGTGGAGCAGCTTTAACATCAACTTTGATGAACTGAAAGGACATCTAAAATATAGCAGCGGAAATTTGGTTGCTGATCCACCAAATGGCAGTGGAGCCTAACCTTCAACCTGCTGATTATACAATTTTCATTTAAGAGCTTTGGAATTTATTGATAATCTGTAGCATACACACAAACAGAGTCAGATTATTTTACTATCTGAAATGCCAGAGTATGTTTGTTTAAATGACAGGCTCGACGTACATGCGTCTCAAACCACAAAGGTACATCAAGCTTGTCATCTGAAAAAAAAAAAAAAACAACACTGTTCTATCCAGACAAAGGTCAAGATGGTTTCATGCCATGTTTGATTTGAACTAAATTGATTATTTTTTCTTTTTTTCTTTTTGCATCTTTTTTCCTCATGTCTGACATTTCTTACAATTCATATGTCGTGTTTACCTTGGAGGCAGATTCAGCACTGCATGAGAACCATGCACAACAAACATGTTGGATTTTATGTTCAACTTGAAAGAATGATTTTATTATTTCATATCTGGATTATTGCAATGCTGTGTTCATTTGTCTTGGTCAACACTTGATTTCATGGCTTCAGGGTATCCAAAATAAAACTGCCAGACCTTTATCTAAATAATGAAAGAAGCTTAGACAAGAAAATTTGATTGCCTACTTTGAAGTAATCTCTTAAAATATATCTTTATCGCATGACTTAATTGGCTCATAGTTCCCATATGAATTTCTTACCTTTTCCTGAGTTTTGTTGTTTTAGCTACCTTTGTTCTATTTCATTGCATGTTCAATATGGCTCTTTATATTACAGTTCTCTTTTAATTACCTTGTGTGCAGCACTTTGTTCTTTTGAGTGGTGTCACATAAATGAAGTTATTATTGTCAAAGTGTTGCTATTATATTGCGGCACATTCAGAGCATACTTTTAAAATCACTTTAGATTTACTACACACTTGTGCCACCACCAGGTGGTAATTTGTTATAATACAACAACAATAAATGCAGGCATATTTTTTTCTGTGATGGATTACCTGTTTGGACACTAATAAGTGAGTAAAACCAGTGGCTGCTGGGAAAGAAGAATACATAAAAAAAAAATCTGAATAACAGCAGTGTTTGAAAAATGTCAGCAGTGATAGGATTCTTATTAAATGTTGGTAAATCTGGAAAAATGCTCATTTGGCTGTTTAAAAGACAAAATTAGAGACAACTAGTTTCATATTTTCTGCATACTTTATCAAATTATATGTCTTGGTTTTCATTCACAGAAAGCATCAGGAGGATTATTGATAAATCATCTATAAAATTTGTTTGGGGGATCAAGCTTGATACCAAAAATGGCAAAACAGAGGACAGAATACTGGTAAGTTACTGCTTCCAGCATGCTGAATGAGGGTTGAGCTGTACTATAGTAACACTGAACCTGCTGATGTACGAGAAATAATCGCTGCCATGCTGCGACTTAAGCAGAATGCATCATATATGTAGTCTTTGATGTTAACTTCTGCTGCGGTGTTAATGGAGCTCTGCCACAGCGATGATATCCACGACAGCAGCAGCAGAAGCTCTCCAAGATTTAACAAAGTGCCAAAGTCTTGCCTTTTATTTTAACTTGCTAAATGCATTATAACTCTTCAGCGACTGCTTTTGGCAGTGTGGCTGGATGAATATTGGATAGACGGTATCTGTTGGAGTGGCAATGGATCCCTCTGTGTCTTCAAGCCCTACAATGGAGGCAGTGGGGGGGCTCAGCACAGCCTTTGATTTTGGGATGCTTTCATCAGAGAATATGGGACAGAGAGTGAGTGAGTGAAGCTCAGCCAGCCCCAGTTATCTGAATGAAACCTTACACTACAGGCCAGTCCTTAAACTGGACAGTGGATACATTGCCAGTATTTGCAGAGTGCAGTGCATGTGTATATGTGAAGGCCAACACACAGCTGATGTATGCTGGAGCTCAACCACATGGATAACAAATCTATATAGAATAAAGGTGAGGTTTTATTGATTGTGCTCCTTTATGTGCGGCAACTAAACTGTGTCTATATGACAAAAATCACATAATAAGTTCTTAAAGTAGCCAGGGTCGTTTTTGCACAGTTTAAAAGACCTGCAACTGCCCACTGCCTTTGCTGAAATTCTCCATTGAGCCAATGAGTTTTCATCCCCAGCTGAGCAGTCCTCTTTGCCTCGGCAAACCAGCCCTTTCACTCAATGGATGCGTTAATGATTCATTGTGTGGCAAGGACATGCAGTTGGAGAGTTTCTAAATGTCTGGCCTTTGATATTCAGACACCCTGACATGTTTATCTACCAGAAACATCTTTCCAATAATCTCTTTCCAATCTCTGTGTCATTTGTCTGTTCCTCTTAAAAACTGAACTGAAAAGATCTAGTTGTTGTTCATGCTGGGTGCATACAGAAGACAGAAAAATAGATTGGAATCTATTTAAGCCAAGCTTAAAATGTGTTTAGGTTTTGTGTTGGAATTTCACAGAGGGATCAGGGTTGGATGACTTTTTCTCTGTTACTACAGGTCACATTAACTTATCTTGATGGTTTCTCACATAGGCTTTACTCAAACTGTCAAACAAGAGAAGATTAGAGTATCTGTCTCTATCCAGCATTTCTGCATAATTACATGCCACAATGAGGGTGATGTGTGTGGTCTTTCTTTGTTGTGGGATACTGCAACAAGTCTCTGTCTCTCTCTCTCACACTCCTGCTGCATCAGCATGAATTACTTCTTTTACTTGAACACTCTCTCTTAACTACTACCCGTAACCCCAGCCTGTCATCATAATGTGATCCAATCTGTTCTGTTTAATCATCTCCTGCAGATAGCCTTTGAAATGAAACGCATATCCTGCTCCCTCCCTCTCCCCCTTTCTCCCTCTCTCCCTCTCTCCGTCTCACATGGACATTTTGACTGACTGTATTTCAGACACCTCACTTGCTGTGTGGGTGTAAAGTGGTTGTCAGTGTGTCAAGGCCAGTGTCAAGCTTTACTTTCCAAAAACACAGCAACGGAGTGGGAGAGCTGTAATTTAATTATTGCTTCTCATAGTGGAGAAATGCAGGGAGGAGGAAGGAGGGATGGTTGGGGGGGCATGTCAACAGGTAGGGTTTTAGTGGGGCAATCAGAGAGATTGGAGTAAGTGATTGGGAGCTACAAAGCAGAAAAGGAGAAAAAAGAGCACAGTTCCCAAGGGCTGGTGGAGAGCAACAAAATGTCACTGCTTTTTATTTGCGTTGATGGAGACACCGTCAGTTATTGCTCATGAAGAAGACTCAGGGACGATTAGATTCATCCAGTGACTGTGTGGCATAAATGTTTCCATGCTGAGCATATGTGGGTGCAGGCAAGATTTCTGTGGGCCAGTTCAGAAGGAAATGTGCGAATAAGCTATTGGATCGCTTTCAAATTTCTAGTCACATCCAAACGGCTATCAACTTTGTACTGCCCAAGGAAAATCCCACACATCTTGTACTGCAGATGCCAAATTAGTCATGATGCCATGAGAAAAACTATGAAATTGGCAAGCTGACCCAGAATGACCTGGGATAGCTGTAGAGAAATATAAATTTTTACTATATAAAATGTGGCCAATCCATTCAAATTCTCATATTAAAGAGCAGAAAATGCTGAATGATGAGAAATGATTGCCTGTTAAGCCAAAACAACACACTGTATTTAACTCAAATTAAATGAATGAGCCACTTTCACAAAAGTAATGTCATGCCAATGAAATTACCTCTTGTATTCCTGAGAATGTGATTAAAATGTTGCAACATGCTGCATAGCAGTAAGTGAATTGGCAAATGTTAGACAAGTGTCTCTGACATCGAGAGCTTTTAGTTGGATCAATACATGAATACAGAATGGGCACCTTATTTTGTTCTCAGTATTACCATGGAAACTCCCAGTACTATTTTTTCCCAATGGAAGGTGTATGACTGTGCAGTCAACTTAACCACAATTTCCATCTAATTTGCTTTATTCTGCTGTTTTTTAGGTTCTTACAACATGGCGTCTCTATTTCCTGGCAACAAAGGTTCCTACCAAGGTAATTCTTATAAGTCAGTGGCACAGTACAGTGCAAGGATTTTATGTTTTTTCTTGTGTCAGTTGAAGTGTTTCAACTGTATCTGTCACCACAGGTCGAATCCACATTCAACTTCTTGGAGATTCGAGCTTTGAATTCACACCCTGAACACCAGGTGAAGTTTCATATTAATGATGAAGTCTGTGTAGACTCCGATGTTACAGCTAATGATGATGGTAATAAAACAAGAAGAGCTTATAAACAAGACAAGGTCATAAAGGGAGGATATTATATACGCGTGTGTGTATTCATCTGTTTGTTTGCTTGTATATATATCACTTTTATTTGCTTATGTAATTTTAATGTTGGCTCATTTGTTAGGACAGTGCATGTTAATGAACATCAGTAAAATGGACAGAATAAAAATATGCTTGAAAACATGCATAGTCCTTAGACATGTAATACAAAAAAAAAAAAAAAACTACAACAAAACACAAAATCCATGAAGAAAATCCAATTTAACTTCTGAGTAGCATTTGATAACTATTCTGCTTCTATTCTATTCTGTACTAGACAAAGAGAAACTGACAAAATAACATTTCGACATTTTTCAGACAGTCATTTACATTTCAATTTTCTGTGCAGGTTGTCATCGATACTGATAAGTCAAGCTACTCCATGAAGTTTGAATCACGCGAACAACTCAATCATGTGGTCAGCCATATTAATTTCGCTCTGTCTCGGATATTCAACAATTCCATTTTTGCGTAAGTGTTTCTTCCTCACAAAAGAAAAATCCGTGAAAGCCGTCACCTACCTGTGTGACGGTAGATTATCAGAAGCTTTTAAGATTCCGTGAAATTATTCCATAGAGTGACTTGTAATTTTTTATTTTTATTTTTTTAATCTCCACAGGCCCTCCATCTGTCATTCAGACAGTGACCTTTCTGAGGGAAGCAGGAAGTATTCACCCAGCTCAGAGACTTCAGTGGAAACCCAGAGGGCCTGTGGTAAAAGAGATGTTATCATCAAACATGAGAATTTGCACGCATACATACAATCACAGATAGGAGCATATGCACACCATTTGGCAGCCTGAAGAGGATGTTGGCTCACAAACAGTTTCCCAGATGTTCTTTTCAAAGTGCTCTGTCTCCCAAACAAAAGATTGATCATTTGGATGACGTTGGGCATATATTCTCTTCTCTTATTATAACTGAAGAAAGCAGCTGCTCTCATCATCTCACATCGTTTTGCATTTTTTTCTTCTTCTGTTTTTGTCTCCCACCTGCCTCTCTCAGGAGGCTTCTCAGAGACCTACGCTGCTCTGTGCGACTATAATGGCATCAGCTGCAAGGAGGAAGTGCAGTGGGTAAGAGCTGTGCGGCTGCGCCTGTATCACAGTGCACATTACATGCACGAAAATGATGGTGGGGGGGTGTCATGTAGTTCATAAGTTCATAAGTAATGTTTCCCCCAGGATGTGGATACCATCTATCATTCCCAGGATAACCGAGAGTTTAACCTGCTGGACTTCAGCCACCTGGAGAGCAGGTAAGGGACCCAGAGCAATCAGACATTGTTATGTCCAAAATGTGTCACCTCATTTATCTATTTTTTGTCTTTTCCAGGGACTTAGCTGTGATTGTTGCATCAATAGCGTACAACACATGGTTTACCAAGCTGTACTGCAAAGACCTGCGTATAGTATGTATAAACTGGTGGAAGTTTTAAGTCAAAGTGTTGCTAAGTGTGGTTTAAGTGTTTTATTTTTCCTCCAGGGGTCAGAGGTCGCAGAGCAGGTCCTGCATACAGTCAGCAAATCCTCAAGCCTGGAAGAGATCACTCTGGAGAATGCTGGGCTAAAATCGTAAGTTTTTATTCCTCTTCAGGGCCAATTTTACACATGAAGATCAATTTACATGTCACAAAGACAGTTAGTCAGCTTTGTACAGACGATTATATGATATTTTCCATGCATGTTCCTTAAGAGATATTTCTTAGTTTTTTAAAAATAGCCCTAATCGTTACAATAAATTTATCTCTACACTTTAATAGACAATGCAAGGAGCTTGGAAGATAATAGGCATTAACCAGTCAGGGAGGGTCTTATGACATATTGCAGAAATGGTAGGTTTCAGAAGAGCTTTATCTGTATCATTAACCAAGGGATCCTATGGTGCAGTGATGTTTGAATTCACTGGTAGTCATGAAAAGACTTTGCTTTTATTGTTTAGATCTACTAAAATAATCACTCACTCACTCATCTTTTACCGCTTATCCGTTTCCGGGTCATGGGGGTGCTGGAGCTAATCCCAGCTCACATTGGGCGAGGGCGGGGTACACCCTGGACAGGCTGCCAGTCCATCGCAGCTAAAGTAATCAATCTATTCCAAAACAAAAATAAATCAATAAATCTCAATAAGTCTTCCAAGCAAATATGGCAAACATAATGGTTCCATCAGCTGCTTTTACTTCATTATATTTTGGGATTTTGGACAGTAAATTAATCAAAAGCAGACATTTAAAGTAGTTGCCTTTGGAGCTCAGAGCTTGTGATGGGTGCTGAAAATTAATGTGCAGAAGAATTGGAACTGAAAATAAATTGTTGATGCGATCATGTTTGTACCTCTGTGGACTTCACAGAGACTTCCCTCAGAAGATGTCAGCTGCTCTGTCAGAGAACCCGGCCTCTGTCATCCACTCGCTCAACTTGGCCCACAATTCTCTTGACAACCAAGGTACAACAAACATAAGCCTCTCATTCAGTGCCTAATTCACTCTTACTGCTTTCAAGCTGTTGTTTTTTTACTGACTCAGGTTGATCTTGATCTAAATAAAGAACAGAATAACAAAACATAAAGAGACACTTAAAAGGGTAACTACAAATAGCTTCATATTTTCACCAGTAAGCCAAGAAAGGCCAACAAGCATCCGTATTGTATTCATCTGTATTTTAGGGGTACAGATGATCCTATTTTTATTCCTCTTGTTGTTGTAGGTGTGTCCAACCTAATACAGCAGGTGTGCCGCCTCAGCAAAGGACTCCGTCTGCTCAACCTCTCCAAGACCTCACTCACCTCTAAAGGTTTGGGCCCCTTACCTTTTATTCACTGGAGCTCAGTAATGTTGTGAAAGTGCGACCACAGTTTGCAGGATTTCGTTCAATGCAAGAAAGTTATTCACCAAAAGCAGGAGGAAATTAGTTTGACTCCAGCTGCTCTCAGAGCTCAGCTTGTAGTATGCTGTGGTTTAGAGGCTATAAAACCACCAGAGCTCCAGCTGATCCTCCACTTTTTTTTTCCCCGCCTTGGACCTACTAAGACGCCATATTGACTTATGATGTCTTGTGCTGCCCGGCAGGCAGCACGTCCCTGTTCCTGTCTCATCTTACCATGCACCCAGCGGAGAATTTAAATATTAGATTGAAGCAGGCAGACGATACTATACGCTGCTTGCCATCATATCCACTGTAACCTGCTGCTACTGGAGCAGATGTGTATGAATAATGTAATGACACAAAATGTTTTGAGTGTTCTCTGCCCCCCTTCACATCTCTTTCCTTTTCCAGGAGTGGTGTCTCTCTCTCAGGCTCTGTGCTCCAGTGATGAGTACTCCAACTCCCTCCTGCACCTGGACCTGAGCAAGAACCCAGGGGTCCTCTCAGGAGAGGATGCATCGGTTAGGAAGCACAACCCATCTGGAAACAAAAACACAAGTGGTTCCATTTTTAACCCACTTTTCCACCTGAATATGACATTCCTCTCTTTTTTCTTTTTTCTGTTTGCAGAACTTGTATCTTTTTTTGTCTCAACCCAACTGCCTGGTGCATTTGGATTTGTCTGGCACAGATTGCTCTGTGGACTCTGTAAGTATTTTTAATCGCTTTGGACAATTAAATGTTTATGTGCAATATTAGAAATAAATATATTTCTCTTTATATGACCTACAGCTTAATCCTCTTTTAACCCTTTGTCTCATGCAGCTTTTTGGGGCTCTTCTGAGGGGGTGTTGCGCTGATCTTTCCTTTCTGAATCTTTCCAAAAATTCCTTCTCCCACAGGTTAGTTGTGTCTTTAGGACCGCCTAAAGAATAAGAATAAAGTCTACGGCAAAGATATCACCCCGTTTAACCTCAAAGGCATCATCCACTCTCTCCTCTCCCATCCATCTTTTCTTGGCAGCCATTATCTTCATCTTCTACTTAATGGGAAATCAGAAATTAGCTTTGTGGGAATCACTGAAACATTGTGTGTCCTCTCTGTGGGTGTGTCTACTGCCATTTAAAACCAGCACTGTCTGCACTGTCTGCATAGATAAGAGTCATGAATACTTAAGAAGAGCTATCTATCATTAGACCCCCCTCCTTAAGCCAAAGCAATATTTACTTCATTTCTCATTCTATGTTGGTACTCTGCACTCAGGACTGCACTCATATTTACCCAGCATGTCAGCAACGTGACTTTGTCTTTTCTGTGTGGTCAGGCTCATCCCCATCAGCTCTTTCTTTTATCCCTACACTCCTCTCTTTTATATATATATATATATATATATATATATTTTTTTTTTTTTTTTCTTAATTCAACAGGAAAGTGAAGGATACACTGCCGTTGTTTCGTCAGTTCTTCAGCTCAGCCTTCAGTCTCGCTCATATCAGCCTGGCCTCTATGAAGCTGCCCCCTGATGTACTGAGGTGCTCATCATGTCTCCTTCAATACTCTATACCAATGCAATACAGGTGTGCTTTAGATGTTTAGGTGATTATTGCTTCCACCTATCTCACTTTCTCTTTGTCTCCTCAGGGCTCTCCTCACAGGGTTGACATCCAATCCCCACATCAATGATCTTCATCTGGACATCAGTGGCTGTGAAGTAAGGACTCAAAAAAAGAAATGATAAAAACGTTTTCTCTGTGCCTGTGTGGTTTTCTCCAGTTACTCCTGTTTCCTCCCCCCAAGGACATGCATGTTTATGTTGATTGATGACTCTAAATTGCCAGTAGGCGTGAGTGTGAGCATGTGTCTCTGTATGTCCCTTATGTCTGTCCTGAGATAGGCTGGCAAACTGTCCAGGGTGTGCCCTACCCTCGCCCAGGGTCCCAGCTTGGATTGGCTCCACTACCCCACGTGACCTTGATGTATAAGCATTTGAAAATGAAAATGAAATTAAATGATTATATTATTGTTACCATACATCTTCTATTTATTATGGGTCAAGGGTGTGATTTGTAATTCTCAGTCCTCAGCTCCACTAAGCTCAGCTAAAACAATGTTTTAGCTTGTTCCAGCTTTTTGTTGTGTTGTGCTGTTATAGAGACTGAGATTGCAGTAATGATGGCACTCCATTATTGTCCTTACTGTCTGTTTTGTTGGACGGATGTTACTTTAAAATATAAGCCTCATTGAATACAATAATTAACCCTCATGCTGCACACTGATAATATTTATTCAACTGTGTAAAATCCCACCCACCTACAGCTCACTGCAGATATTTTATATTCATCCCATTCTATTTTACCACCACGTTCGATATATAAAATAAAAACTAGAAACTGTCGCAGGCAAATAAACTGAAATGTAATTATGTATAATTGCATAAAAAAGCTCAAAATTCTACTAATATAGGACCTTTAACCACTTAGGGGAGATGAATGGAGTGACTGCTCCATTCATTTTAATTTACGCATTTGTTAAGGCATTAATTTACTGCTAAATGTGTTAATTAATTTATTAAGAAACACCCCCCTCCAGATTTTTAGGATATGTAATTGCTTGGCCAATAAGTAGCAGAAAGTGTTTCCGTTCCACTAAGCAGAGCTACTGCTTCCATAAAAAAAGACATCAATAAATTCCCCTCACTCTGGAAAAATAGAACAAATCCCCAAAGACCAAACCTAAATTGACTCTGATTTATATCGATGCACATGCTAGTTTTCTGTTCTATCTGTTTCTGTCTCCAGCTTAGGTCTGCCGGAGCTGCTGTAATCCAGGAACTCTTCCCCAGAGTCACTTCAATCGCCACCCTGGATATCTCAGACAATGGTACAGTTGCATGCTTTACCGCATCTCTTTATGACCTTGAATTTTTTTTTTCTTCAGGCAGGTGAGGCTTGAGTTAGCTGTTAATAGACATTGTGTGTGTGTGTGTGTGTGTGTGTGTGTGTGTGTGTGGGTGGGTGTCGACAGGTCTCGATACAGACTTGCTCACAGTGCTGCCAGCCCTTTCCAGACACCCGTCCCTCAAACACCTTCATCTGGGCAAGAACTTCAACATCAAAAACAGGTGCTGCTGCTGCTCTGTGTCACACTTTACTGCACTTTTTTTGGGTGTGTGCTGCATGATTGCACTCCGTGTGCCAACTCGGATACACATATCTGTGATTTCTCATATGCAGGTAGACACTTCACTAGCAGCAGGAAATGAGTTGTGCTGGCTCACGTGGCCTCAGCTCTGTGTTTGTCTCATGCTTTGTGTCTGCAGGGTTCTGGATGAGGTCCTGCAGAAGCTGGTGCAAATCATACAGGAGGAGGAATGTGTGAGTCATTATGCTGGACAGTTCAGCACTCATAAAAACATGATATAAGATGTTAAATTCACAGTACACTGCTTTTGCTTGACGACAAATAATCCAAATAAAGTAGCAACATGTTTTGGTGAATGAAAAGGAAAAAATGTTTTGGTATAGCTGTTTTAGTGTATTACTGTGTCCCCTTTACCCTTGTGTCTATATCAGTGCACACACATTATAAGTTATTCACATATACTACATGTGAAGTTGTGTCTCATCTCTCTGAAGTAAATACACACACGCAGACACTTGCAAACACTGTGTCTCTTCTGCTGCTTGTTTCCCTTCTTCCCCAGGCCCTGCAGACTTTGTCCCTGACAGACTCCCGCCTTCGCTCTCGGGGCACGGTCCTGGTCAATGCCCTGGGTAGCAACACCTGCCTGAGGAAAGTGGACCTGAGTGGGAACAATATGGATGACATTGGAGCCAAGATGCTGAGCAAAGCCCTGCAGATCAACACCACACTCAGGTGAAGGAGGGCAGTGGGACAGAGAGAGGATACTTCTCTGTTTTTGCTGTGACTTGGGTTCTATTTGGAAGTTTGCGTTAATTGCAGTCCATGATTTTGCCCTGCAGGAGTGTGACATGGGATCGCAACAACACATCCGCAGCAGGGTTTCTCGATGTGGCACGAGCGCTTGAACAGTAAGAGCATGGAAGCATCATCATGTATTTTATATGTGTCAACTGGAATCAAGGATACCCTATACATCGGTAGCCAGAGCCATATTGATTTGAAGAAACCATGTTAGATTTATCTTTTATCTTGCATTTAACCATGTTGAAATGTGGAACGTGAGCTGAGGAAATTGTTGCTTTCCACTTTGCTATCTTAAGTAGTCCAAACTTACCTTTAGGCTAAGGATGACATGGTTACAAAGATCAAAGTATTACTCACAGTTGCTGCATGGTGTAGGAGAGATATTTTGGGATCAGTTCTCTCCACTGGTGATATTAACCTTAACTAACCCTTGAATCTCTAATCTATTTTATTTTCCCCTTTTAGTCCTTTACTGGCTCCCTCAGTAACTCAATCCCTTTGCTCTTTTTTCCATCTTCTTCTTCTCCTCCCTCTCTCTCTCAGTAATTTCACCTTGCAATACATGCCTCTGCCCTTAAGTGACATCAGCCAGGCGTACCGCAGCGCCCCAGAGAGGACAGAGCAGGCACTGACCAAGGTCAGCATCAGGGAGCGTCCATCTTCTCATTGTCATTATCAGGCAGAAAACAATAAAATCAAATAGAAAGAGAGAGATTTAATATAATAGCTCTCATCAATGTTTTATATCTTTAAGGTCAGGCTTTACAACCTGCATTTTAATCATGAATCCATCAAGTGCTTTGGATCACAAATTAGCAAACATCCTAGAGGTCTGAGAAAGTAACCATATCCCATCTGAAGCTACGATATGTGTATCTGCTAGTAATGGGCCCAACTTTCATAATGAATAGTCATTTTATCATAAAAAACTGCCATTGCTGAACTCAGAACATTTCTACGCCGAACAAAGGAGATGTATGATTGGCTCTAGAAATGGAAAAATTACCTCAACTCTGTTTTCCAAAACCCTGTTGATTATCATTTGAGAACCATTGTGAGTCCATGGAGACTACATAGTAGAAATTTGTTATACTTGTTCAGCATGAAAAGGAAGCAGTAATCAGTGTGAAGGTTCAGCTTGCTGGCCTTGATGTTTCCCATAACTATGTGGAAGTAAGTTAAAGGAAGCACAATTTGGTTGCACATTAAGCTTCTCCTCAGAGCACATGTAACACATTAAAACTGAAACGGGAGATAAATACTAGGGCTGCCAATCAATTCAAATTTTTATCTGATTAATCACAGGGAAGCCGCTGATTAATCACCATTCTTAAATATGACAGAAAATGTTACATTTTCTCTGTGTCTGGTTGGAACAGAAAGATAAATGACAGGAGGTGGAAATATATGTTTAAACGTTTGTTTTTTATGAAGTAAAATCCAAATGAAGACCCATTGCTCTTTTTTGGTAAATATAAAATGGATGGATTGATGAAAATTCACAACAGATTTTTGGGCCAGAATAACAATGTAAGCAGTGAGCAGTTCTCACCAATGGTTTTTGATTGAGATTCAAAGAAAATTACTTTATAAACTCGCCTTTTAGATTTATTTCAAATTTAAAAAAGTCTAATTGGCTTGAAGGAACACAATGTCTGCTTCAGAAATACAGCTTTCCTTGAATGTGAAATGTAAAATATTTAATTCTGCTCTACACAAACTGCTAATTGCTTTTAAGTAATTTTAATTTACTTTGAGGTTGCAGAATATGAATATAAATAAACTTCAACTCACCTGCATCATGTTGCAAGTGTTGCAGTCACGACTGTATTCAGGACGGTGGCAGCTTCACATAATTAGAAGCGTTTGGCAGGTCAATACATAAATAGTTTGTTCCTAATCAGTAACTATTAATTATTTTTGAGCTTGTTTTCCTTTAGATTTAGTAGCTTAAAATCACTTTGCATTCACCTTGAAGGTCCTACATTTTACACTTTTCCAGGGTTGATATACATTTGAAGTTATATGGTAATAAGAAGCAAAAATCCTCTCAGTGTAGTTTTACACATCTTCTCTCAGTCTTCTCTGCAGAGTTCTGGTAACTCAGTGAACTGGTCTGCTGGATTTAGCTCAGAGCATTCATTGCTCTGGTGTGACAGCGCAGATTTACAGCTGTCCTGTTGGCTGGTTTTAAGGCTCATTTTCTAAATACAGGCTGTGTGCATTTCTCTCTTCAGTCTGAGTTGTCACAGTGCTAATATATACCCGAGACCTGCTTTATAATCAAAAAGACACAGAGATTTCCCTTCACACACTATGAAACTTCTTTATGTCACTTAACAGGGAACATCAGAGATGAAAATAAGCAATTAAAACAATTAAATAACAACCACCAAATAAATACAAACTTACATACAACTACAAATATTTAGCAGTTCATTACTCTTATTATTTTGGAAGCGTCTTTTAAACTGAAGGGTTTGTTAGATGGATTCAATCATTGCATTCTGCCTGTCGTATTGTCATCTTATTCTTTTTTTTTTCTGCCAAGTTCATATTCATGACTCTCCTCTGCCTTCCTGGTGCACAGATTCAGCGAGCTCTCGTGAGGAACAATCAGACCCAAAGCTTCTCTCAGCGACAGGCCCTGCGGCTGCACCAGGGCCTGGTGACGAGCACCGCCGAACAGGTTGTTCCACCTGTGCACACTTTGCCTCTGTGTTTGTTCACGGCTGTTTTATTGGGTTTGCGCTTGTAACACTTTCTTTTTTGTCTGTTTCCAAGGTGATGGAGCGTCTGTGTGTGCGTGTCCAGCAGCAGGTGTGTATATTACGAGGTGTTGGGGAGATGGAGGAGATTCAAGCTGCTAAACAAGTGCTAAAAGAGGCCAGGAATTCCCGCGCTGTGAGTGGCGTGAAACACATGAATGTAGTATTTAATTCACTGTTGTATCTGTTCAATATGAATTAATTTGTCTCTCTCCTACACAAAGCTCTACCCCTCGCTGTGCGAGCTGGCTCATGTCCTGTCTGTGGATGGACCTGTGCGGCAGAGACTGGACTCTCTGGCTGGGGAACTTGCCAAAGCTGCAGATAAGGAACTCCAGGTACATTGAAAAACCTGTAGCACAACCTGCCATTTCATAACAGAGGAGTGAGTTATTAATAACCGACATTTGTTGCAGGTGATCGTCGATTCAATGGTGTCCCTCTGTCGTGAGCTGTGTCCTTTATCTTCATCCTCGGCAGAAAGATTGAGTCCTCCACTCTCATCCGTCTCGGAGCGCGTGTCCATCCCTCGCTCTGCCATTCGGACAGCCCTGATGGAGAGAGCTGCGCAGGACATTCACCGAGCCTTAGAGTAAGAGAGCGATAAGACAGCAATAGGTCTGAATTTGATAAGTAAGCTATTGATTTGCTCTCACTTTTCCCAAAACTATTTCCCATCTCTCTCTCACTGTCATCTAATCCAATCTCCTGCAGAGAAGTAAAGCTCTCAGTGGTTTCCTACCTTACCAACTCCATTGTGGACCAGATTCTGCAGGAGCTCTATGCCACCCATAAGACGTTGGTAAATATAAAGCACTTACAGTAAAAATCCTCGGAGATGTAGATAGAGTGAATGAGTGCGTGGCAAAAGGTTTAAGAGCATTGTCTGTTTCAGACTCGGCAGGTGTCTCATCTGAAACGGTGGGATGGGACATGTGAAGACGGGACAGGCTGGAGGTTTAACAGACACAGAGACTCTGTGGACATTACAGACGAAGAGCTTGGCACCAGCATTGTGAGTAGTGAGCATACCTGATATCTCCTGGCCCGATTCTCACAATGTTGTATTTACATATTAGTCCTATTAGACATTTACTTTTAATCTTTTATGGAATTGATAGTTAATATGCATATGTTAACTAAATTAGGATCAATCTCCCTTTGTTTGGTATGTAAATAACTTGAGGGCCACTACTGGGTTTTGGCATTTCAAACATCACACTGCCTTTCTTAAAATATTACTGTGGATAAAGGTCAAGATTTGAATGGTGATCAATTCCTGCAGTGAAGACATTTCTCCAGTAATAGGGATAATGACATGTTGTCAGCTCCATTGTGTTTTGGACTTCTGCAGTTCTTTGCTGATTGGCTTGACGGAATCACAATTTTTGGATTCTTAATTTCAAATGTCCTTCCTATACCCAGAGCCTGCAGGAAATAACGCTGCACAAAACCCACAGTCTATATACACTGCCAGTCGAAAGTTTGGACACACTTTCCCTATTCATTTGAATTTAAAACATTTCTGTTTTTGTTTTGTTCTTATTCATTTCCCAGCATTCATCTCTGCATATACAGTAATACTGCTTGTAACAGTATAAAGTAAAATTTAAACCAGTTCTTCCCTAATTTATTAGAAGTCTGTGTAGATATCAGCGTTCTTCTAAAAATACATTTTGGCCATTGTTGGTTTCAGTGTTCACCGTTGACAGACTCTCAGTATAATGCAATAAGTCCTGAATAATTCTTATACAGTTCTAATACATTTGCTCTTTCTTAACTACCCACTATTTAATTAACAGCAATATTACGGGGAATTAAACCCAATGGCTCTTTTAATGGTCTTTAATGATGATGATGATGTCTGCTCTTAGCTCTTGATGAGGAGTTCTTCAAGGACCAGTCTTAGGCCCCATATGTTTCACCATTCTATCTAATTTATGAAAACATATTTCCTTTCAGTGTTGAACTGATGGCATCCTGTCATATCTCTTTGTAAAACCAAAGAGCTTCTGGACTTGAAGACATGACTCACGACAACAGACACAATAGCACAGTGTGCAACTGCACCATGTAACTGCAAATGCAGAAGTTGACAACTGGCACCTAAAGCCCCCAAAAATAACCCCTCTTTAGCAGCCCCCATCGGTCTGCGCTGCAATTCTATATGTTGTCCACATTGAACAGCACTTCGCTCAAAATGCATTGTTTTTAGTTCAACTTTGACATAAATTGACAAAATGCTAATAAGAAAACCATTGAGAGGCAAGATCCTTGTAATGTTTGTCTAACTTGACATGTTAACTGATTCCAGCTTGTGTGTCTTATTCTGCACATGTAGCCCTCAGCATCTTAGGATGCTTGTTTCCTTTTTTCCACAGGACACAATAGCCATAAAGAAGCGCAGCTCAAGAACAAGACGAATACGACCTGTCTCCACCAGGCTCAGTGAGTACTGCTGTATATCCACTTATCCTGCTGCCTTCCCGCTTTCCTTTCAAGCCCTGACCTCATCCTGTCTCTTTCAGAGCACCATTAGTGTCTTCTCCAGCCAAGACATCTGTTAATAGTAGCTTTAATCTGGCCTTATTCAAGTCTGAGTCACTACATCACAGAGCAATCTCCAATTGTTTTAACTTAACGATTTCAATCGGAAATGATGGCTCTCCAGAATTCGCCCATCTTGTTGCCTTGCCTTTGCCTTCTCTGTCTCTTGCCCTTACGTCTTTTATCATTTTTTCATTGCTCTTCAGGTCTGTGTGATGACTCCAGCTCCTCTCCACCCCCCTCTGTGCCATCATACTCATCACCTTTGTCCCACTCAGCTTCCTGGGAAGGCTTGTCAGATTTGCCCACACAGGGCCTGCCTCTCCATCATGTGACGCGGGTTCGGCCGAGACCGCCACGAAGGCACAAAGGAGGGCACATGGCTGTTGAGATGGTAAGGCAGGCGTCATATTGTCTATCCATCCATCCCTCCGTCTAACCATCTATTCCCTGCTGTGCGTGCCCACCAGCAATGATTTGTCAGAGGTAATCTATAAAAAGTGGTTCCCTGCAATTGGATTATGTCATCCCACTGAGGCCATATAATCCATTTGTTTTGTTGCATAGAGAACATTTACAAATGAAATCCACTGCAGGAGTAAGCTGAGCTCTTTAAAAAGAGCTTCAAATTTGGTGTGTGTCTGTATACACAGCAGTGCAGTGAAAATGGAGGAATAAGCCCCCTTGATGATGGACTCCCAGACTTCTATACTAAAAGAGTGCTCCCTGATAGGTAAGTTTGTTTAGATTTACAGATTTACATATTTTTACTTCAAATCACATTTCCTTTAAAGTACTGCTGTTTCCGTAACCGTATGGTCACTTTTTTACTTCCCATTTGCCAGTCAGTTGTTATTTTAAAAATGTAGCCCTGGAAATTAATTTACAGTCTGCAGCCTTACTTGAGAAAAGTAATCCATCACAGTGAGCATTTTGTCACCTTTACTGTAGGATACGGTCACATTGTAATGCAGCTGTGGGCTCAGAGTGTTTGGCAAACTCTCCCTGTCCAAGACTGTCTGAGAGAGTTATCTGCTGAACAGCTACAATAAGATTTATTTATTTATTTTTTTAGCATAATTGTTTCTGAATAAAATAGTTTTCCCAAGTGAACATTTACATCTCGGCTGTCAGAGCATCCCTGCATATAGAGGATACGAAATGTCAATGGTCATCAGTCAGTATATCTGGCTGGTTGGCTGTGGCTCCGATGACCTTCCAGAAGACTTTCCAAACTTGAAAACGGAGGGATTCTATCTGAGACAATGTTGTTGGGAATTCTGTGAATTCTGAAAACATGCTTGACTTAAAGTTCAGCTATGGTGAAAGCAGAAGGGATTTGGGAGGGCAATAAAGTGAGCAGCTTTAGAAAATCAGTTGACTATAATGAGTATGACTGTCTTACCTTTTGAGGGAGGCAACCCAGAAACAAAGTCCAGAGTGTAACTGAGTCAGGAACCAGCAAACAAGGCAAGTTAGGGGATTTCACTTTCGGAGAGGATGGGCTCAATTTCACTGATTTTGGCGGACAGGTGGCCATCAGGTGTCTGCCGCAGTACAGGGACTCACTGAACCTCAAATCACAGTGGCGCTCCTTTGGTGACAGTTTAGCTCTGCCAAGTTGCATGGGTTCGTCCGCTGGTGGAGCTGAGGCTCTGGAGTGGGAGTGCCCGACTGAGGGTGAAGGTGACCATTTCGCACATCTCATGGTAGAATATTCAGGCCCTGAGGGTGGAGCCTGTCTCCGGTGTCATTGCTCTCTTAGATGGTTGTACAAATGGATGGCTAGGGACACAAAATTTGAACAATCAGGTGTTTCATCCCTGGCTCAGTGAGACTATTCAGAGATACCACCCTCAGTGCAGCATCATTCTATCTGCTGCCTCTTGTCAGCATCCAGAATTCAAAAACATAGTCAGCCGCAGACCCTTTACCTTGCTTCAGCCTTAATAGACGAGTAGCAGTGTTTTCCCCATAATTAGGATTGTCAAATACTGTTCTAAGTCTTTCTTCAAACAGAGCCAAAGATAACAAACGAAAATCATTGTGGGAACAAGCTGCTTCTGCCCAAACTAAATCTCTGCCCCTCAACAAACCCAGCACATGGCTTATCTGGGCTGCATCAGAGGAAAAAGATGCAGGATGCTGAGAATAGATGAGTCCACATTGTTCTAAAAATCCCAGAAAAAGATGTAAGTTGCCATTGAATGGCTCAGGGTCACTCACATGAGATTCTCTGGGTGAAATGGTGGCTGGTGAAGAATCTGGAGCACGGCTGAGTTCAGAGGCATCAAAAGTAGAAGCCAGAGTTGAAACCTCTTTGGACACTAAACTGGCAGACAAAGCCTGGTTACTCTCAAACAGGGTACGAATTGTCTGGTCATGCTGTCCTATGACAACGCCCCAATTAACATGCGCTTTATAAACTGGATCTGTGGGGTCCATTGTAAATGAAGTGCACAGTGCTGAACAGAAGAGAGACTGAACCCACAATGCAAATCTGGTACAAGAGACAGTTTATTGTGACAAAGGTGCTCAGATATATCCAGTGCTGTTGTGCTGACAGTGAACAAAAAACAGGTAGTACAGATGGACAAGGACATGGGGAAGCCAGCCAGGGATCACAGGGAGCAGGAGACAACATGGGTGGGCGAGGCAGGGCTGAGGGCGGGCGTGTGGCAGGGGTAAAAGAAAACAAACATACGTGAGTCCAAGACAAAGGCACAAATCCACAATCCAAAAAAAGGAGGTCCAGAAGAAACAAGGTGAAGTTTAGGTGAGGCTGAAATTGAAAAATACAAATACAGGCTGAGAGCATTACCACCAAGGATGAAGCAACAAAGAAGGGAAACAAGGACACAAACACAAAGAGCAGATGCAAGCCAGATCCTGGCAGCCATCAATATGACTATTACTGTGTGACTGCATCACTAAAGGGAGGGAGGTACCACAGTAGAAAGCCAAGAAATATCGAAATGAGGCAGAGGATGAACCGAGAAATTGCACTGTTATAGAAAGAGAATGTGAAAATTAAGACCTCAGTAGAAATGAAAACTCTGAATGAAGCTGACACTGTCTGCATTACCCTGCATCCAGACAGTTTTTGCTTTTGTTGATGCCTCTGACTCAGAAAACTCATGAGTCGCATACATTTTTACAGTAGCATACTCTTTCTCTAAATCTGTAGAGTTTTTAAAGCACAAGTGATTATTCTTTTTATTACTGACAATGTTGAAGTGATTGCATGTTTCAGAACATGTGAAAGGTATAGTGGAGGTTTGACAGGTGAGTTCAGAGAACTAGATTAAGATCAGTGAGAATGATTATGATCTATGATCAAAGTGCATGAAAGTGAGTGAGAAAGTCAAAAGTCATGTTATAAAACTGAAGTTATACAATTTCAATAATGTCTGAAGCAACATGAAACTTCTAATAACATCCACACAGTAAAACACATTAGATAAGAAAATCATTGGAAAAAATGTGGCTGTGAATAAAAATGAATGATTAATTCTGTTTGGTTGTCACAGACCTGCTGAGTTCTCACAGAGTGTGCTCACATCTTCCATAATTCAAGAAAGCTGTTTCTCTGCATCTACGTTTGAAGTAAACTGACAGCTTGTTCAGCTCCGCTGCCTGTAAATTCAGATCCAACTGTAGTTCATTCTGCCATCCTCATGTTTCAGATCATCTATTAAAATGTGAATGTTGGGACTCTTTGATGTATGCAGAGGTGGAGCTGGTGGTTTGCAGTTTTCTGGGCATGTCTGGGTTTTTGATGATCGAAGGAAGACTTTTTTAATTTAATGTGGCTGGGCTCATTAGTAGCTGTTGGGGTTTTTTTTTGTTTGTTTGTTTGTTTTTTTAAATGTGTCATAAACCAACTATGGAAATGAATGTTTTGGTCAGTGGGTTGTATTAGTCAGTACATTGAGTCCCAATTAATGGACTAAAACCAGCACTGTGACCCTTTAAAATATAGATGTAGCAGTTTGATTAGCCCTTATTTTGGCTGACTTGTCATAGTAATGTTTGTACAGATAAGCAGGTTAAGTCAATTTTTAGTAATAGGATTATATAGGATTTATAATATACTATAAAAAGTGCACTTTAGACAAAGAACTGGACACACAGATTTAGCCTAGTAAGACACAAAACGCAGAAGCTGAGCAGAAAAACACCTGATGTGGCCAGCTCTTATGAATAAAACACCATTAAAGCAGATGACTCATGCGTGGACAAACAAGAGGCCCATGCTAAACCAAAATGCGTGTTTGACATTCAGCCTCTCTCACCTCTTTCAGTCAGCTGTCCTCTCTGCACAAGGCTCACTCCCTGAGGAGGAAAAAGAGGAGAAACATGCTCGCCATCTTTGGTTTCCGTAAAAACCGCAACCAAACTCTATCCAGTCAAGGCCCTCAGGAGACTGGCGCCGAGATTTATGGAGATGGGTGTCACACTGTTGCTACTGCACCCACAGGGTTTGTGTATGAACACACACACACACACACACACACTGCTGAGAAAGGTACGGCCTTGAATGTCCACGTGATGAACTACATCTGAATGGACTCACTCACTCACTTTCCTGCTTAGTCATATTCAATCAGGACATTTTCTGAGGACAAATAACACCAGTGAACCTAAATGCTGTGAGACATATCTCTCTTAGTCTCCTTTTTTTTTTTTCTTAGACAAATAGCTTCCAAAACACAGGCAAGCTGATGCCAGAGTCTGTACATAAACATCAGTGAGAATATCTGGCTCCAATCACCAAAGCGATCAGGATTGAACAAGCTGCATTTCAAATTCAGATTTAAACTAAAATACAGATGATTCCTGCCAAAAAAGTGACACTTGTTAATTACACCGTTTTCAAAGCTTGTTACATTTTGAATTTGTGGAATAATTTGCAGACCAACATCTTCAGTGTCATCCCCAACTTTTAGGACCGCTACAGAGAATGTATACACATTCCTCCAGCCACCAAGGACAACTGCCAGAGTTGGATCACCTGGTGAGGGGGCTGATGGCAAAGCAAATGATTACCAGGGAAAAAATGCTCTTGTTCTGAGTTCACCGCCAGTGCCACCAGTGGGCATCCCTCACCCTGGCATTGGGGGGAGCAAACACCCATTTTATTCTCCCAAAGAGGTACAGTCAGTGTGAGACACTACTGTCATGCTGAAAATGTTCAGCATATTCAGTATTTCCTTATTTTCTTGTGTATGTTTTGACAGAAAGCTGAGGGAGACACTATGTTTGATCAGCAAGCGGAGACAGACAAGTACTGGGTGGATGATAAACAGAGGACAACAGATGTGCTGCAAGCAGACAAGCAGTGGATGGAGGCGAGGCAGAGCGATCAGCTTGTAGAAAGGCAGCAGCTTGATGACAGGCCACAAGAAAGAACTTTAGCAGATCTGAGAACGGCTGACCGACAAATAGACAGTTACTGGACCGAGAGCAGGCACCCAGAGAGACATATGGACAGGCAATGGACTGTTGATAGACACACTCAACGGCAGATTGACAGAAAGATAGAAAAACAGTGGATGGGTGGGAGACAGATAGAAAGGTCGTGGTCGGAGAACAGGCCAGCAGATATACCGGTGGACGGTCAGCGGACTGAGAGCAGACATCCAGGGAAAAAAATGGACAGACAAGGACAGGCACTTCATTTGGCTCAAAGGCCGCTACCTCCGTATCCATCGGACAGGACGCCTTCGCCAAAACAGGAAGCGGATGCACTGAAAACCACAGAGGGAGCAGCTATACAGTGGCATCAGCAGGACACACAGGGAGACAGATACTACACGTGTCCCGATGCTGGTGGAGGGTTTACAGAAGGATGGAGAGGTGGTGCAGGAGGAGTTCGAGCAGCAGCGTCGGCATCTAAACCTGATCCTCCGCCACAGAGCAGTAAACCCAACCTGACCAAGCTGAGACAGAGACATCGGCCGGACAGCTCAGATGCTTTGGCAGGTACTTTACTGTCATCCTCCTGAATGAGAAAGGTGCTTTTAGTTTTGAGGGGAGTGACCAAAATCTTTAACTCTATGTGTAAACAAACCACACATCTCTAGGTGACAGGCTCCTCTTTACATTTGTAGGCACAGAGGATGATGTAGATATAGAGAGAGAACCTGGAAAGCTGGAGAGGAGAGAAAAACGAAGAGATTCAGACAGTCATCCTCCTCCGATTCCAGAAAAGGTAAGTGTTTATTCTTCACGGTTTGTTTCCTGTACAAATAATCTTCACAACTCCAAAGATTACTGCAAATCAAGACAAATATCAACGATTGCCGATGTTCTCTTTGTCTTTGTGGTTGATTCACATTGTCCGTTCTGATCTGACCAACAGCCAAAGATGTCCTCGTATGTGTCTTTTCCAAAAGAATCAGCCAATGAGAGGAACTTACCTCCTCCTCCTGTGCCACCTCCTGTTATCAAGCCATTGCATGGATTACCAGACAGAGCTGCAAGTCAAGGTACCTGTACCGAAAATACACTACTGGAACTACTGAAAGTAACAGGTCCCAGAAACACCACAGCCTAGCATTGCACTGAAAATTCTGTGAAGTGCGTTCTTCTAATTTGTCATTTTTCTTTCGGATCTGTTGTCCAGGTGAAGAAGGACTGAGACCTCAGGCACCTGTGAAGCCACAGAGAAACAGAAAGGCCATGTCTTGTGACACAGGTACAAGTTTACCTGTGTTTTTTTTTTTTTCCCCTGCACAATATTATCCACACTTACCATTAACCTAACACTACGTTGTGACTTTCTGTATATATGTGTTGATCTGTGTGTAACATATCTGTGTCTAACTGTTCATTTATTTTCTGTCCTCACTGAACTCAGGCACTGACAGGGAAAGCCCTAATAACGTTGAGAAGCCCCCAAATCGCAAACCCCCTGTGAAAAAACCTAGACTACCCCAAAACAGAAATAAGTCACTGGACTTGTCTGGTACATGTTTTTATTTATGTTTGTGTGTTTACAGCAGATGATACTGAATGTGAGGCATGTGGAGTCAGACATTAGGTGTAAATGCTTTGGACTATAATTATTATTGATATCATTTTCTTAAATAGAAAAAGGGTAACAATAATACTGTGTTCCTGCTTTGACACCCTCACAGGAGATTGCTGATATCTGTAGATCACAGCTTAATCAGTGCTAATTTTGAGTGTGAGTCCGTCGACTGTGTGTAGTGATTTTTTTTATTTTATTTTTTTTAATTGTTATTGTTTCTTTGTAATGACTTTACAGACAGCATCAACTCAGCACCTGGTCACGAGCTGTTGTAATGCAGAGAAAAACTCACCTGTCCACTGTTCATCCGGGGCATCGCCATGACAACCACTTCATCCCAACAATTAAACGACAAAAAACAACATCTGAGCAGAGGGAGGGAGCCAGAGGGGAAATGTCCAACAGTGCAACAAGACGGACGAAACACATCGGTTGCTTGTTTTTGTCAAATTGTCACTTTCCTTCATGTCACTTTCATGTTCAGCGTCCATCTTCGCTTTCCTCTCTCACGTGAAAAATCGCCGAGCTATTTTTTTTGTGGCTACAGTATTTTAACAGTATTTGCTATTTTAGAGAATCCAAATGATCTTTGTCCTTTGTGTTGGTGAACTGTGGTCTGAGCACCTGAGCATTGTGGCTTTGCTTGACAGGAGAAAGAAGAATGCCTTTATTAGAATGTGATCTCATAAACCTGCTGTGGACTTTTGAATGCAGATAAAGTTGATTGCTTTGGTTGACACTTGAAAATGAGTTGCTTCTAATCAAATGAAACTTGAGGATTTTTATTGAGTTTTGCTTTCAGGAACTGAAAGGTAATATATTTTATAGAAAAAGTAAATATTATGTATGAGCACCCTCACAGTATGAATAAAACACTAATGGAAAACAGCTCTGGCTGCTTTCTTTCTAATTGTCAACAGATTATTGTCATATATTTACCCTTCTATTTCAAACCTTTTCAAAAATGTCTCAGAACTAAAAGAAACTTTAAATGTAACAAAATTTCAATCAATAAGTAATAATTGCTTTGTTTTTGGTATTTGAAACCTTTATTGCTTATCTTTGTAGTTAGCTAAATAATTTCATATTATAATTGTTTCAGTGAAAACCTTACCAGTTATCATCAATATTTTTATAAAAACAATGAAGTTGCTGGTAGTAATGAACTAACAGTGAATAAAATAAACGTTAGAAACTAGCTTGGCTCATCAACTGGAGCTTTAAGAAACAAAAACAAAAGAAAAGGAGGACGAATAATCATTTGTTCTCATTCATACTGACCTATCAACATGTGTTTTGTGTTGAGCTTTTGTGTTGCGACCAAATAGCCACAAATATGTTGATGCATTTTCACACGGTCTCTGTAGTTGTAATCTGATGCACATAAAATAGAAATTCTGAGAATCTGTGAAACAATCTTGCTTGATTGACTATTATCCTAACCTGGTAAATCTGCCAAAGCTAATGACAATGATAAAATAATTACATGGCTCCAACTCCCTCCTTTCATTTCCATGATCACAGGTGGAGGCTAAATTTACTTTCTGACTTCAGAAAGGGTCCTATCCCGTCCACTGGTTGGCATGGCAACCTCACACGTTCACAAGTTAGGGAATGTGAGAAACAGCAGGGGGCGACTGATCTCTACAAATGAGCCAGCCATCAAAAGCCTTGCAAAAATACACACACACAAGCCCAGATGATTTCAGCAGAGCATTAATCTTGCAGGTTGTCATTAGCAACCATGCCATGACCTTTTATTCTAAAGATGCTGTAAATGAGTCGGATATGAGTTAGAAAGAAGCCTCAGAATGAGAAAACCTTTGTAAATGAGCCTGTTTTCCACCATGTCAGGGTTAACAAGCAAACAGCTTCCTGGGAAATACTAAAGAGGCTTTTTAGTCAAGCGAAACTGATTACTGTGCTTTATATTTTTTGCCCATGTATATTTTACTCAGTATAGAAAGGCATTCCTGTCATAGACTTTCATGTACCACAAAAGTCATTTCTGGCTGCTTGGAACAGATGAGGGAGATACTCATAAGAACTCGTATTTACGTATTCAATCATCCACTCTCTATATCCTTTACAATTAATCATTTCAGCTGATTTAATATCCTGTCCCATATCCAGTCTTTGCCCAGAGTCTCCTGAAGTAATTTGAAATATCACATTTTGATGGCTGGCGAGATTAGAGGTACTGCATTGGCAGGCTCTGCAACAATAACTTCATAATGCTGTAATATTGTGAGTTTGAACTTTTACTCGTACTCCACCTCAAATGCAGTGTGGCACCACAGAAGTGAGTCCTTTCATGTACCAAAAAATAATTCCACCTTTTCAATATTTGTTATGCTATTTCCAAGCAGGTTTTTAGTTCATCTCCATACCTTCAGATTAGAAGTTTACATTCACTCATATTGTTGCTCCCTGATTCAAAGGTTTACTGTTTTTAATGGCAACAGACTTTTCCTCTCCCTGGTGAAAAACCCATCTAAATTATATTCTAAATCTTCTGCATCCTTAGACCTTAAGCTTCATTCTGTTTTTATTTTGGCAAACCTACCATATTTCTTTACAGCTGATGTGAAGACACATCACATCACACAGGAAGCTCCTGAATACATCCCACTCTTCTCATCATTCTTCTGCTGTTACCAAGCAACATGCTCCCATATAGGCCGAAGGAAGAGGAGAGCTGGAGAGAGAACATGTGTGGGTAGAGGGAAAAGATGTATGAAAATAAAAGGATGAAGGCAGTCCAAAGAAATGTGCATGATTCTTTTTTCACACAGTACACCCCAAAGTCCAAATCCAAATCTTTTACCTTCTGGATACACTTTGACTGAGAAAATCTCTTTGAGATTGTTGAGACCAGTTTCAGGTAATGCAGAAGTCAACTTTAAAAATGCCCTGCTTATGTTGAAAATCTCCTTAAAAGGCCTGTTAAAGCAGTTTCACACTGAATGAATAAATTTATTGTTGTCTTCCACGCTGTCAGAGCATGAACAAACTGTGAAAGTCTCTTTGCAGAAGACCTGCTGGAAGATATTTGTGCTGCAGAAGTTATACGGGAAATGACTCATGAAAGCACACAATGATAAGATGCAGTGTAATTTAATGTGATTACAACCACACAAAAGGTCATAAGTGAGCTGTTCGGCTAGGTTGTCATGGGAACCATCCTCCTAATGGGTGACAAGGACTGCTGCCTTTGGAGTCACCTTATGGCCCGCCAGCCTGTTTGTTCAGCAGACCGGCTCAAACAGCAGCAGTCACAGGTGTGTGACAGCTAATCAGCACAGACATGTACAGCAACTGGGTACAGCTAATCAGGATTATGGAGGCTAATTATATTATGTAATTGCAGTTAGCGTCCTCTCCTTCCTGTGTTTCCAAAAACTAATATACACTTACTGTTCACAGTAATATTTATGAGTGAGTGATTATGAGATTGTGTCTATATATTTATGATATGCTTCACCGGTTACTAAAATACTGGTGCCCCATTTTAAGTCCAAAAACAATTATTTCAATAAAGATTTAAAAAATGACATCTCTGTGTATTGTGTAAACATAAAATGACTTATCTAAAACTATTTTTAAGACAGCCATAATGGCACGGTGGTGTGCTAAATGTGAAAGTTACCATGCCAATATGCTGTGGCGCCGAAAAGGGGGGAAAAAGGAAAAGGATTCCAGGGGCCCATGATTGAGTGGGGCCCAGAGAGGCCCCTAATAAAATTATAATTTATATAAGTTATAAATTGTAAAGATTCTTTTCATGGGGCCCAAAATCCCTAGCGGCACCCCTGCCATTATGTGACAACTTATTTGTAAGTTGTCACCTTATAATGAATGCTGTACATTGGTTCATTAAAACTATGGAAGGAAATCGGTGGCCCCTTAAAAATCTTATTTTAATGCATTAAATATTCAACTTTATTCACACATAATGAAAAATCAAGAAATAACAGCAATTAATTAAATGATTACGATAGACACCAATAAAATGGTAACCCAATTAATCAGAAGAATTTAAAGACGCTCAAGAGTAATTTTACCATGTACACTACCAGTCAAAAGTTTGGACACACTTTCCTCTTCATTTGAATGAGAAAGTGTGTCCAAACTTTTGACTGGTAGTGTATGGGAAATATATTATGATCACATACAGTACATCGTGAGGCTATATGAATACCTTTTCTATTCTTCACAGCGTATGACAGAAGTATGAGTGAGACAGCAAACATAATTACATAAAAAAAGTCAAAGGCTGAAGGGTGTGGGGTTTTTTTTTTTCGTTCTCGTTTCTTGCACTTTTCTGTCTCAAAATGTCATTTGTCATTCAATAATTCTTAAAAATGCACAAATGTTTGTTACATTGAAACATCATAATCCCGCAAAAGGGTGAGGCAAAAGAGCCACAGCAACTACAGTACAGTACATGAGGAGAGAGGGAGGGGGAAAGAATTAACAGATTTAGTGTCATCGCTCTGTCTCAGATAGGAGCCAAAGTATTGACCCCCTTAATCCGTTCATCCCTGTCTTCTTCCTCATCCCTCTCCTCCCTAACCTCCCATCTCTGTATCTCTATCTCGCTGTCTGCTGCCACCCAATGATTTGCACTTCTGCTCATCTGTGTTTTTTTAAGATTAAAGTCGTCTAATTCTTTATGTTTGTTTGAATGTGTCAGTTGATGATGTCGGGTTGAACACTTCAAGCCACCTGTTTGTATTTATCGCCCTTCACCAACAGATTGTAACATTTCTGTTCCTTCATGTAGGTGATCCACATTTTTTCCCAACTTTGTGTGATTTGTTATTAATGAAGAGTTTATTCATGTGTACCCACTAAACATGCTGAAAGTTTATTTTCCATTATAGTAAATAACTGAAATATCTTATTGTTTATGTATTCACAAACATCACAAAGAACTTCCAAAATGATGACACATCAGAGAAAATTGCAGTACTATGAGCAAAATGACTACATTTAGCACAACCAGCAGCAACAATAGAAAGCCATGAGCATGATATAAAACCCACTCCATTCATCAAAGATGATGATAGACAGGGTAGGCTGTGGTGGGTGAGGTAATAGCAGTGCTACTGACAGTATATGTGTACATTACGGACGATTTATGGAGGCCGGGGTATCTGTTAATCTGACACTAGTTTCAGGGGGAGAATGAATGCTAATCTCATGACTAGCCTGCTAAATCCCCACAATGAAAAACCATGCATGGACAACACGAGTAAACACACTCACACACAAACACACACACATAAACAACTTGGAGTAAGAAGGTCTGGAATGAAAATCAATAAAAGACAGTAAGTAGCTTAAGAGGTATGAAATGTGTAATCTTGTAGCTTCAAAAACTTGGAGTTGGTCTTAAAATGGCAATTTAAGGCTTAACAGTTGAAGTGATGGATTAAACGACTGGTACAAAAACACTGGGATTATAAGGGCAGCCAGGAGAATAATGAGGAAGGAAGTTAGATGATAAACAATTTCCCCGAAAGTGAATATAGAATAACGTTTTTTAGTAAAGCGGTAAAGAGAATAAAAACAGTATGTGACGGATAGCATTTGATCATAATTAATGCTTCACATTACGCCACATTTGTTTTCTATTTGAGTTCAATCAGGACGGAGCAACATTACACAGCTGGTATTATGATAATGTTTAAAGACAGAGTGGTAATAATAATTCAAATGCCTTAAACGACTCTAAAGGAATTGTTCAACATTTTGGGGAAGAATTCTTACACACCGTTCTGCTTGCCACTGAGATTTTATTAATCCAATAATGATGACTCTGCAGCCTGGGGCCCATTTGCTACATTTAATAGCCTGGAACCTGAGGAAAACAGCTAGCTGGCTCTGGGGTGCTGGCTCTGAGGGAGGGTTTTGTAAAATATCTACCAGCAGCTCTGAGGATGACTAATTCCCTTTGATTAATTTTTATCGAGCCCTTTTTCCCTGCTTTTGCAAATCCAAGATAACTGCAGTTAACTGGCTGTAACCGAAGCATGTGAGAGTGCTATCACATCATTATAAATCTTGGCATGATGGCATCAAACTATCCTTTCAGCACTATTAGAAACTGCAATGCAGCCAAGGCAGGCTGGTCAGTGCTTTTATTAGCTGGGTAAGATGTTTTTTTTAGGCATTGTTGCTTTCATTAAGTAGGCAGCATGGGGCTGAAAGGATATCCATGAAAACTGAGCGTAAAGCAACAAATGTTTTTTGACCAAACTCAAATGTTAGATGTTGCAGGTATTTGGGATTTTATTGAAGAACAATGCACCACAAAGAAAAGAAATAGTAAGAAAATTTTTACAAGTTTGGGAAATATAATGAATGTTCATCAAATACAGTATAGACCATGTATACTGTAGTTTATATGCTGAGTTGTGTTTTTTTTTTTTTTTTTTACAGCAAAGGAAAATTATGGGTGTAAAAATAAGGAAATGTCTAACTTTTGGTATATAACTTAATATGATCCTGTGCTCATCTTCTGTCCTTATGCCAAGATGTTAAAGGTCTTTTTCATTCAATTTAATAACAGTCTTCAGTTTCCATGAGAAGTGTTTTCTAATTCCATCATGAAATATCAGTGTACTAATCCTATGAGAACATGTTGACATTTTTTCTTTTATTTTTCTGTTATGTGCAGCTACAGCGTCATATATATTATTTTTATGACTTAAAAACTGCTTCTCATCATTGTTTCATCATTTGTGACTAACCTCGCCAATGTGCGTGCTTTTGTTTGTATGTATAGAGAGTGAAGTAAACGTGTCCTCAAAGTGAGGGAGGGAGTTGGGATGGAGGCTCCTTGTGAGGTGAGATGTGTAAGCTGGCTGCTTGTAGCAGAGTTAGACTGGATTAGGACATGTATATGTGGGATAATACCGAGTAAGTGGGACCCAACAGGCGTCCACCTCAAACCATCTGTCCAAACAGAGTAGGTCTATCTTCAGCTCTGTCACTCTCCCATTACCTCTGCTGTAATTCACTTATTATTATTTTTTTAGTAACATTCTCTGTCTTGTCCTCTGTTCCCAAAAACATTTAATCCTGCTTGGAGCAGATTTTCTCCCACATTTTATGACCCTACTTGGTCTTTGGAGCCTCGTGGGGATAAAAGGGGTTAAAAGGGTGACAGAGGGGTCATCTTCCCATTAAGGGGGTGTTTGGGGCACTGATGGGAGAGGCTCCATCTTACAGCCTCAATTCACCCAAATCACCAAACCATATTTTCTCTCTTATCCCTGGTGGTGTACGGTCATGCAGATAAATTATTTCCCCAATATATGCATCTGTCAGATTTTATGTGGTTATGTGGAAATGTCTATGTGGTGCTCATGAGAAGAAAAGAACTATCTCTGACACATTCTTTACACCGAATTATTGACGGATCCACAACTTAATTGTGCTTCATGCACAATTAAACTGTGACCAATTAACCTTTTGGCTGAGGTGACCCTGTAAAAGAACACTATACAATTTTGGGGAAAATACTTTGATATTACACATTTTGAATAAATTGAAGCGGCAGCAGCTGGTTAACTTCTAGTTTACAGACTGGCTCCGCAGACACCATTTTATTTCTTCAATACACACCGAAACATCAAAATGTCACTTGGTTTGGTCCTGGGGGGGGGGTTATATTTCCTGCCTTTAAAGATCATCTGCTCAAAAGCCTTAAAGCATCTGTTTGTTTCTTTGTGCTGACATAAAACTTCAGCTTTACCTTCAAAACAATTCTTGTTATATATCTGTTGTTTAATGCATACAAAAACAGTAACCTGCTGAAGGCTCTACTGGTTGCATGTGGAAAACTCTGGAAAGCAAGAAAAGGGAATAATTCCCTTTCCCAAACGGCAAACTTAAATATGAGTTGTTCGTTAGTTTGTTTGTATCTGCAGAAACCTTGTACATTTGGACATGGAATTTGTGTGAATGGTTGTCAAATAAAATTAAAAACTACAGCAGTGGGAGAAACATCACACGCAATCAAAACAAGCCTCTAGAGTATCTAACATGATTACCTTGGCCCAAAATGATAATAACAGCATTTCCTCTTTATTTAAACAAACTTCCAAGGCTGTTACAGCAGCCTTGTAACACCCACCTGAATGTGAGGTGGCAACAGGACAAACGTGTGTTTGCATGTGTGTGTGTGTGTGTCATGAAGTATGAGGCAAGTTCCTCCATGTCTCTCCCTCTCTTTGTCCCTCTCCCTCATGGGAGGCCCTGTTGGTTTAGCAGCTAAGCTTTTTCCTCGGAAACACAAACGATGAGCAGATAGAGAGGGAAAAGAGAGGACGGAAAACTGAAAGGAGGAACTACAGATTGTTTTTTGTATGAAACATTATCTGTAGAATAATTGCAGTCATGCTGCTCTGCTAAATAAAGAGCAACATGAAGTAAAATATAAAACTCCTTTGACATTTGTGGCATTTTGATGAGTCAGCATCTTCTTGCCCTTAAGGTTTTGTTTACTATCTAAATCTGATTTGTGAAGGAACACTTATCTGATTCCTTAACGAGACACTATTAAGACACAGGGAGACTCCGGATTAACAACTTCAGCTTTTAAGGAGCATTGAGAAACGCTTGTTGTGCATTTCTCTGCTCAGTGGATTAAAAAACAGAATGAATTCATAGAATTTGAGTTTAACAGCTAGAGACGGGGCAGAGTGGAGATTGGGGGGGGGGACAAAAACAAAGGCCTCAAGTCATTAACACAGCAGCAACCCAAGCTTCTGCTTATGTTCAGTGTCGGAAATTCAGCTACAGAAAGAAAAGTTTCTAAAAACAAAATATCTATAGAGTGATAATGACAGTTATTGATGTTTTCTTCATTGACTGTTGGTACTCTGCCATTTTTAAACCAAGAAGGGGAAAGTGACTTCCACTCTGTCAGGGTAACCCTTTCTGCAGTGACCATCCGGAGTCTTGGGGCTATTTGTTACGCAGGGGGAATAGTCACAAACTGGAGATCAGTCAGGGATTATCTGTCTGCTGTATATGATACTGTACATGTGAAAATGTCATCTCAAAAGCTCCCGCCATTAATATTTTTAGTATTAATGGTACTTGAGGTGTAACTTCCTGGTTTCTTAGATAACCCAAAACTTTGCCGAAGATCCCAGAGAGATGGAAACCTATCTCTCTAAGATTAGTTGTCTTTCCCAACTAGTCAGAAATAACTTGACCCTGATGACAGGATCTATGGCGTTAAAGAACTCAACCTGTGTATTAGTTCAATAATGTGGCTCAGTCATCTAACCAAGTAACAGCAGTTTCTAGTAGAAGCTCTGCCATCCATCACATCCTCATTAATTAACAGTCCCAGCTCAGCAGCTGTGAGTGTCCACTGTGAGGCAGTGCAGAGTCTACAGTCCCACTGTGTCAAGCACAGCTGTCAAGATGCTGCTTAACTCAGTGATCAGTGAGTGAACATTGTTCATTTATTGAAAATCACCTGACACCAGGCTTAGTCTTGCAGAGATTTGCATTAAAAATGCTGGGAGTTTCTAGGTGTGCAATTGTGTGTGTATGTATGTGTGAAAGTGACAGCGACAAGGAAACAGAAAGAGACATAAATCTCATAAATATTATAGACTGAATTAAGAGGCAGCGACAGAGAGGCAGACATTGCCAGAGAGTGTGAGCTTGCCTGTGAACTATGAGGGAGGGATATGGGAGAGCGAGAAAGAGACAGCGAGCGAGGGACAGAGGATGAGAGAGGTGGGGATTGTTGCAAACAGGGATTTGCAACAGAGGGAGAAGAAAGAAAGGGGGCAGTGGCACTCAGTGACAGAGTGCTATACACACTCACATGCACACACACATTCATACACACACATGCACACACTGTTTCCCCTGTGTCTCTTTCCAAACGTGTCAGTCGATTATTTCTGTATGCGTGTGTGTGTGTGTTTGGTGGGGATATTGAACAGAGCTTGTTACCACCCTTCATCTCTATGACCAACGGTAAGATCATTTCATTCTCTTTGACTGTCATAGCTCTAATGCCAGGCCTACATCTCAGCTTGTTTTTTTGCCTACTTTTTTCTCTCTTCTTTGTGTGTGTGCCTGTTGATGCTTTTTTTTTTTTTTTGGCTGGCTTTTTGCCGGTTGGTGTTTAGCCAGACTGAGGCCTCCATGGAGCCATGTCACTGTTTGCTTTCTTTTTCAATTCATTTTGAACTGCAGGGGGGGAAATTAATGAGCTATGCACCAAAAGCTGTAGTCAAAGGTGAATTTTTTAATTCAATGTTCACTCTAATAATCATTACTTTCTGAAGGCCTATAATTAATGTGGGAGGAGATGACTTTTCTCTCCTAAAGCCTTCATTGATATCATTACCATTGGAGCATGAGGAAACTATTGAGCTTTCTAATGATGTTCTGACAAAATATTGTTTGCTCAGAAGCTTCATTAGTTTCACCGTGTTCATAACTCGTGAGTATTCCTTCACATCATTTAGTGTAATTCCCATAGAAAACAAAAGTTTTTGCTGTTGATTTTGAGCAGGATAAACAGAACAAGCTCTGACATTTAGATTAACAACATTTAATCAACATTCGCTTCATAAAAGCGAACAGTTTCCTTCACCCTCTTTGTATGAAAATGACTCTTTTGTTAGGTCTAAAAAGTCTGTGGATTAAAGTCTGAATTTACCAATAATTGGATTGGCTCTGTGAGACTTGTGGATCTTTCTGTCAAAAGTGATTAAGCCCTGTTGAATTCTTAGGCTTCAGTTGGTTCTGTGTTCAGCGGGCAGATTCTTCCATAAATATCACATTATAGCAACTATGTGCGACTGTGATTAGATTGGGGCAATAAGATGAGGATTTTGAATGAGTAATTACAACGTCAGGTTTTAAATGTTGATGAACACACTGTACACTTGCTTTTTTTTTCACTGACTGGAAGAGAAACTCATTCTGTCAGTGAGTTACAAGATGAGATGACTTAAAAAGAGGCATTGCTCAGATCTTAATTTGTCACTTTAATAATAAATACAATGACAGATTGTGCACTTATTTAACACAATGCACAGATAAAGAAGTATCAAGTGCAGTATAGGGGTTTGTTGGACCTGAGATGTCCTGACTGTCTACAGACGTCACACAACAGGTAAACATGCACGTGTGCATAAATGTGAACGCAGTTTTAGTCCCATACATTGGTACAAGATGGTGGGTAGGGGGGATGTGCTAGAGATTAGTGTCTTAATATAATACACAACTATACATGTCACACAGACTCACACAATCTAACTCTGTGCCTGTGTTCAGGTGTTTATAGTAAAAAGCTTTTTTTATTTCAAGAATACCACATGTATCAAATCATGACATGAGCAAATATTGAGAACAAAAATGGGTAAATCTTTTAAATGAAAGCTTTATAAATTGCAATTAACAGTTTTATGAGTGCTAAAGAATGAATTGCCTGTTGCGTCACAAAATGTCTGATCAACGGGTGGGGGAAAATTTGTCTTTTACATTTTGAAAAAACTGGAAGATGTTTTGCATTTTTAGTGATTTCTTTGAGACATGTCCTTCAATCATTAGGTTAACCTAATACATGAAATGGGTTTAGGTAGTCAAAGAGAATTAACTGAAGGGACAAAGAAAATGGATGCTGGAGTAGGATTTTCCACAACCTGGCAACCTAGAAGGTCCTCTTATAAATTTTATAAAGAATGATTAGAGAGTCTTCTGGTTTAGATATCATGGGTAATACGTCTGCATTTGACGATATGAAAATCTGACAATGTCCTTGAGTCAGCATGAATTGCTCAGAGCTGAGGACTTTAAGTCTGAAAATGAATTTAATCTAGGGTGAAATTAGTCTAGTTAACCAGACCCTGTAGCATCAGAGGAGCCTATGTTCACCTCTGCTCAAGGTTTGTGGCTAACACAACACCGCAGCTTACATAACACACCTGAATCTCTCATTAAAGTGATGGCAGTCGATTTGCACCATGGGTAATATAGACAAATTTTGACAAGTAGAAAGAATGCATGGAATAAGAGCAATTAACAGACCCATTAGTTACAGCTTGGAAATCAATTGTAGAGTCTCTATTTTGAACCACAAATACTTTATAAGTTCAGTTATGGAACACCCAATGAGATGATTCATCTTATTTCAGAGGGGGTCCAATACAAAAACATATAATACAATAAGACACAATATGACAATCGCCTATATTGAGTCTTTTATTGAGTGTTTTTGATGCATTTATGTCTGACAAACATGTAATACAATTATTTTTCCTTCTTCTTGTATCCCACACCCCTCTCTTCCCCTCCTTAGGACAGAACAGACAAAGACAAGGACCAGGGGACAACCAGTTTCTCACAGACAAAGTTCACCAACCAGTCTACTTTCTGACCTCACTACTGCTGCTGTCTATGAGCTGCACTGAGGCAGAGTGGACTTTCCAATTATCCTGACACACGGAAAAACCCTGTTGAAGCTCCAGCAGTGGCAGCTGCAGCAGACACCATGTCGTCTCCTTCCCTCCCCATGCCCTCTCTTCCCCCCAGTCCTCTGGCCATGGAATACCTGAATGACTTTGACCTCCTCAAGTTTGAGGTGAAATCTGACACTCCTCCACTGCCTCCTCAGTGTGCATACCCCAAATCTGGCCTCCCCAACAACCCCTCCAGCTCTCCATACACCAGTCACCCACCGCATGACTCCAGCTTGAGCTCCAGTCCTTATAATTCCCTGCCACCCTCACCAACGCTCAGTGATGCCCACCCGCCTCCTTCGGGTTCTTCTTCCCTCTCTTCGTCATCCTCCTCCATCTCCTTCCCCCTTTCCATCTCTAACAGCTTCACTTCTGGCATTAGCTCTGGCTCACAGGGGAATGTAGAGGGCAGCCCAGCCCACAGCGGGCCTCAGGGTCCCACTCCTGCTTCACTCGAGGACTTGATTTGGCTGGCAGCACTCCAGCAGCAGTTTGGAGGAGAAGTGACAGGCCCCGCCACCTTGCTGGGAGCTTTGGGAGGGGTACCAGAGAGAGGGGACAGAGAAAGGGGGCCGGTAAATGGCTTTCTGGGCTGTGAGGATGCTGTGGAGGCTTTGCTTAACTCAGCTGCTGCAGCTGTCAGTTCACAGGTATTCCTGCTTTACACGCAGCCATTAAAGAGGAGATTTCGCTCCACCTCTATGCAGCCTCTTCATCTTCTTCTGTGCACTTCCTCTCTCCAGTTTCCAGGCCTTTCTCAGAGCTCAAGTAGCAACCTGGGAGACTCCAGCAGCGACAGTGGTGGCGACATCTCCTGCACCAAGGGGGCCGACATGTGCCACCGCCCGCTTGTCTTCCTCTCCTCGGGCCCCGGCTCGCTACCCAACCCCGCCCCCACCTCGGCTCCCTATCCGCAGCCTCTCAGCCCCCAGAGCCGCCTTCACCACCACCAGCACCACCAGCATCAGCACCACCCGCACCACACCATGCACAGCAACCATCACCATCATCACCACCCACAAGTTAATCAGGTATGCAAGGAAACATTTTGTGTAATATTTTCCTTTTGTGAAAACCAAGGCCACAGGTTGTTTGTGCAGCTTGTTCTTAGGACCATAGGCTGGATGTTGGAGCTGTAAAGTGTCTTAAACATGCTTTTTTGCCTTCTTCCTCACCATTAGTGGTTGACTCCACAGAAACAGCCTGTTTGTATAGAAGTCAACCTCCTCAATTTATTACCATAGTACTTCACTTGCTGAGTTTATGATCTCTGTCTTTTTCAATAGAATCTAATGCTCGTTTCTTCAAAATGGTCCCATTTAAAACAGATGAGATGGTAAAGCATGGTATGCATAAGGACGGGGCTACTTTGTAATTGCCAGACTGTACCAGAAACAGTGACCCAGCTGATAATCAGGATGGAGTACAGAGCAGAGCAGATCCACGCTTTTCTCCAAAGATGGATTCTTTGGGTTTCAAAAAAATCAAGATGGCAACAAACTGCAAACTGGAGGCTGTAAAATGGTATTTCACAAACCAATATGTGCCCTTTCTAGGGATAACCCAACCATTTAGTTCTCAAGCGACGGTTCAGTTTGAGCACGAGCCGTGAATTTCAGTTCCACGAGGAAACACGTGAAGTTATATATTTGGGGTGAACGGTTCGTTAAAAAATTCCATCCTGTTTGGTACACTTGTCATGGTTCAGTTGGTACGCCTCACACAACGTGAGCCTGTGTGAGTAACCCAGGGAATTTTTGCTTTTATTTTTCATTTGGCACCAAACTGAGGCATAGAGTGGGGTGTTGAGCGCAACAGGTCAGAGAGAGTAGAAATGTCAAGCGTGGGAAAAGACACAGGAGCCCCAGAAATGGAGGATGTGCCACAGCAGTGTTTCGTTCTCTGGTGTGGGAACATTTTGGTTTTACTGCTATCATGATTTGATGAAAATGGTAAAAAAAAAAAAAGTAGTGGACAAAACTGTGACTTTGTGCAAGCACATGTTGTTTATGCTAGAGGTAAACTGTCAAACACGTTTAATCTATCACGGAGACCCCACTGTGTCGGTTAAAAGCTCTGTGATGAAAAAGTAATGATGTGGCCATAAAAGTTGCAAAGATAAATGATTGTATTTGCATTAATTAAATAAACAGAGCTTTAAGAGGCATTTTCCTCTTTTTACTTTATGGATACATGTGCTCTATAAAGTAGCCACAGCACAGTAACGTTTTGCTAAATGCATCCTCTATATTTCAGTCAGTTCAGTGTTTGCTCTTTGAGTATATTTTAATGACAAGAAAAATTTATTTTAACTGCAATGGGTAATTATTTGTTGTGAAGTTGTTAGCCCTTGTGCTAAAAAATGAAATGCGTGTTGAATGCAGCAATGTCTCATCTCATGCTGCATGAAAATCTCCCTTAACTTTAATGTAAGATAGTTACATTGATGTCAAACTGCCAAAGTCAGCTTTTGTGGGTTTATTTGACAGTCATTAAGAATATCTGATTTTAAACATATACTGTAAATGGTGGATAATCAGGCCTGAGATCTTATGCTGATGTATGGGATATTCTAAAAAAAAAAAAAAAAAAACCAAAACAATCTGACCCAAAAACCATGACCCCAAAACCCTGATATGAACCAAACTGTGGATTTTGTGAACCATTTCACCCTCAAGTCGTCATGATGAGTTACTGCTTGGGTCACTAAGCGGATACTTGGTGATAAACATATTTTTTCCAAATAATGAACTTCATGCCAAGAAGAGATTGGGATGGATCTGATAAATGGGAATGGCATTCAGTGGTTCCATGTGTAATTATAGTGTTCTTATTATCCATTACCACCAATGTTTGCCAAGTTGCTGTTATTGATACTAAGACACCAGAGATAATCTAATGTTGAATAAGTACTTTTGATTTGGCAAATCTAAATTAGTGGACCTGTTCATTACAAAGAGTCATACAGACTCCTCATCTGATTAATCTGTCCTCTAAAGCATAGAGGAAGTTCTCACAGGTCATTTTAAGAGACAAAATGTCACACTGCTTCAAGCGACCTTGTTTAGGGTCAAGAACCTGGTCAAGTGGCAAAGTGGCCATTGTTAGTGTAAACAGGCACTTGAAGCATCAGAGGGCTGGGCAGCAGGGGAGAGGGATCGTGCAGTGAAGGATTAGGATTAGCACATTAGAACATGGTTATTAATGTCTACGTCTATCTGAAGTATCACTGAAAGGATTGCTCTCTACATGCCAACAAGGGAAGTGGAATCTTTGCCTAGCAGTTGTGAGCATTGGATTGCATAAAACAGATAAAGGTGTCTTCATTTTATATCATTACAACTGTGTTTTACTATATTTAATTCATTATCTATTCACACCATGTCCTCACTTGTAGCAGGCAGATCAATATCCACTTACAAATACATTTGGTGTGTTATCAACCATGTGTTTATACATTGATATTTTCATTTCAAGGACATTTTTGATCAGCTTTTTAGCATTCAGACAGGAAAATTCTTAGTCCTTTAGACTAGTTAAATTGATAATTATTTGAACATCAAAAGACTCAAAAAGGAAAATACTAGTCTTAAACACACTCTTCTGGATGTAATATTAACAGGTAAAGAGATGTAATCTGAGTTGTGTTTGATGAAGATGCCTTGGTGGATGTGTATGTGGAGCACAGTGTGAGCTTATGATAATATCTGCTATTATTGCTGTGTGTAATCCTGATAACTGTCACCAACACTTAGTCAGATTACATCTCAGATTATGGACATGTGGTGCCAAAATGTGCTCACTGACAGACACACCACCTACACTCACATTTGCACACACTCCCCATTATATCACACATTCAGACCAGTCATAATATAGTGATATAAGCTATTTAAGTCTGACTCATGGATGAATCCACATCACAGTTCCTCTCACTCCTGCATGTGTTGCCAATTAATAGTGCAGTGCAGCGTATTTTCAGTGTGTTTCTTCCATCTGCTCAGCAGTGTGGGGTGAACGAACGCTTCTCTGACGAGCAGCTGGTGAGCCTGTCAGTCCGGGAGCTCAACAGACACCTGCGAGGAGTGAGTAAGGATGAGGTGGTGCGCTTGAAGCAGAAACGCCGCACACTGAAGAACCGCGGCTATGCCCAGTCCTGCCGTTACAAGCGCTTACAGCATCGCCACGCTCTGGAGTCAGAGAAGCATGTGCTCACAACACAGGTATACACACCCACACACCTGCCCACTTAAATATGCACATTTGCATTTCACTTTCACTGAAAATCTCTCTCAGTACACTCTCATCCAGACCTCATCTGATCCCTAACTTAGTCCTAAATCTAATTTCATGCTTTAACTCTTTGATTGGAGGAGATGACAGTCAAAAATCCATTGTTTTACTTTCTCACAGTTCTATATCCCCTAAACTTACATTCATGACATGAAATGATTTCCATCTCTTCATTATGAAGCAAGTCTAGGTTGATATCTTAGACTGTGTAAGAATCAAATCAGTCCAGAGAGAAATACTCACATCTTGAAGACTAGTCAGATAGTGAGCCCTAAAACAAACTGTCAGTCAGTGGGTCTTTGTGCTGTCATAACAAAACAATCTAGCAGAGTTTCAGAGAGAAGCCTGGGAACACAAATATATCTTCTCATGAACGTCACATATTCAACACACAACACACATATTTTAAATGTAACACTGGAAAAATGTCAAATATGGGCCCTTTAAGTCAATATCTGAGCAAAGTATGGATATGAACATCTCTTTCCTAACTTCCCTCAGTTGGAACAACTACAGTGTGAGCTGACTCGAGTGCTGAGGGAGAGAGACGCCTACAAGTCTCGATATGAGAAGCTGCTGAGCACGAACCATGGCACCAGCAGCGACGCCCCACCAACCCATACGAGCAACCCACCTTCCCCACCCCCAGACTACTTCCTCTGAGTTTTACCCACAAAGTGGACGAGCCCAGCCAACATGAAGCAATCAGTGATGAATTATTAGACTTGGGGAAGCAAAGAAGTGCATGTGCGTGAGTGTGCATGTGTGTTTATGTTTGCAAGGGAAAGAGAGACACTTGCGGTACTGGGTCTGTACAACTGTGAAATCCACTCTTAAACGATTAAAGGGGTATGAACTGTTAATTTATAGGGTTAGATTCGACTCTAGGCTGCTTCCTGGACTCAGTTTTACTTCACTGTGAATCATAGTTGCACAAAAACTGACTGAAAGCTTTTCGATCTGTTAGATCGGTGCAACAGGGGACACCCACTACTATGAAAACTGAATCAAAAAACCTTGAAAAGCATATCAAATGTCCCTGACACTGCTGAGTATATTATCTATGCAATATAATGTAGTTGCGATGTACTTTCAGAATGAGCGTTTGAAGCTGAAATTGTAGCTTTGTTTTGTATATTAAGCTGCTAAAACTGCAGAGGTCTGAGTAGTGCAGTGGTGCTGGATGTGGAGTGTTATGGGCTTGGATAAAGTATCTATGGCATGCAGTCAAGTATTTGCCAGCTAATTTTTCACAGATGCCTACCAAAGTGTTGAAGCTCACCAAGACTTGTTATTCTTTGTAAGATGAATAATCATAGATTAAGAATGTATAAAGAAACCCTTCATGGGGAATCTTCCGGTAATTCTGTTGAACTAATACTGGGGATATTTCCCTTTTTTTTTTCTTTCTTTTTTTTTTTAAGCAAAGAAATCTAGTTTGTAGTTACGACATTCAGCCGCTGAAAAAGGACTTGCTACTTGCTCTCAAAAATGGGTTTTTACATACAAAGGAGAGAAGCTGGCGGTGTGCTTGATAAAGCTACTGCATGTGATGAAAGAACAAATACGACCCATCACAGCAGGGGCAAACAAACAAACAAGAAAACAATTTAAAAAAAAAAACAAGTGTGGCATGATTTTTGTGGTTGTGTTCAGTTCTCCAAACTAAAGAAGATATTTTTGGACAACCTAAACACTTCTGTAACAGGGACCATCAACATTTTTCTGACACATGTGGCACCACAGAGCCAGTCACTGTGGACCCAGCTTCTGTGGGCCGTTCCTGATGCAACAGAAAATTACAGTACAGGGAGAAAACAAAAGTAATTTAATTAATTTATCAAAAATATCTCTTCGTTGAGACTACTGTGAAATCCATGAAATCATTGCCAGGGTTCATGCATTAGAGCAATTTATTTTGTTTGGGTGTAGGTTAAAGAATTTGTTCTTTTATTTATTCATTATTTATTCAGTATTTATTGTTTATTTATGTACTGATTCTAATCATCATACTGGTTTTATTTTATTAGCGTGTATTTTTACTTTCCTACAGTTTATTATTCTATCCAACTGTGATTAGAATTTAACATTATTACCAAAATGATGGCCATTATCATGGTTTCTTGCTCCTGTTGTAGTGTGGTTTCATATACATATGAAATAAACAAAGTACTTTACCAAACACGACTTTCTGTGGTGGGGTTTTTTGTTGTTGTTGTTTTTTTTTTTTTTGTGCACCTTTCAGACCTCATGTGATGTGTTTTGTGTACTTTTCAGACCTCATCTCCCCTCTATTCATTATGCTCTCATCTCCCGCTCTTAGTCTTCTGCAGGCCTTTTCTCTGCAGCTCAGGCTACAGCCCCGTCCCCTGCTCCGTCCTCTCTTTATCTTTGTCCCTCTATAGTGAAGCAGTGACCCTGGGTGGTGCACTGTTTGGAATGACCTCATCTTCGGCTCTACCTCTCTCTCTGTGTCTCTCGCTCTCTCTCTGGCCTGTATAATAGGAGCAGGATTAGGGCTATAATAGCGTTCTGGCTGCTCACTGCCGGAGCCTATTGTGGCTTTGTGTGGGAGGGATGCACCACTGCTCATGGTCACACTCACATTCTGACAGAAAACATGTCCAAACACACTCCTTGGATTGGGGAATGAGAAATGACTTAATTTACCAAAAAGTAAGTGAATCAGTCCTGTACGAAGGTCATGTGTGTCTTTGACGGGCTTGCCACAAAAGGAAAGAGACACTGACACAGCTGGCAGGCAGGTCAGGAGGTTATGTCTGTTTCTACAGAGAAATCCGAGAACAGAAAGTACCCATGGACACCCACACACACCCATCCACACCCACACATACACACACACACATACATCAAACACACACACACACATACATCAAACACACAGAGGTTTAGGAGGCTTGTGTTGTACTGCCTCCTAGCGGCCGGTTACCACATCGCCGCCATCTTCCAGAGGTCAATGTGAGTTTGATGTCACTGAGCATCCCTTCAGGGGAGCTTCCGCCTGCATCACCGCTCCGGAGCTGCGTGAACCTGCGGGAGGACAGAGCCATGTCTCCTCCTCAGACGATCCAGACACGCACAGCCTGAACATCCACAGAGTGACAGTGTCAAGGTGTAATGAATCACGGTGCTGAGTGCAGACCTGGACCCGAACCTGGACCCGGACCTGGACCCGGACCTGGACCTGGATCTAGATCTTGGCCCTAACCTGAGGAGACATAGGAGAGATTGTGTGTGTGTGTGTGTGTGAGAGAGAGAGAGACAGAGAGAGAGAGAGAGAAAGGAGGGAGAGAGGAAGGGAGAGAGAGAGAAAGGGGGAGAGAGAGGGAGAGAGAGGAAGGGAGAGAAGGGCTGCTTACTTGTAGTTGCAGAGAGCCGCGTGACAGGTGAGAGAGCGCACCGAGCTGCTGGGGTTCACAAAATGAGTGTGTGTGTGTGTGTGTGTGTGTGTGTTAGTATGTGCATGTTTATGTTTGTGTGGTTGTGCCTTTTGGAGTCTAAAATCGGGCGCTTCATTCCAGTTTGCAGATGCCGACAGATGTGCCCGAAGACAGGCTCAACAATGAGGAGGAGGCGAACACGGTAGGCTGCATGAAATCCAAAATTCAATCAGCCAATCGGGATTTTGGATGAGGTGGGGTGTGATAATGTGATAGTGTTAATAACTCAAATTTTACAGCTAAAGGCTTTGTTGAACTGCCACTGGACCAGTTATACCGTGTGTGTGTGTGTGTGTGTTTTATGTAGGGGTGGAGCAGTCTTTGATGTCAAATAGTATATATCACTTCTGCGCGATTATTTTATATCCTGACCAATATTAAATGTGCCTGTGTGATATGTGTAAAAGTGTGAGCTCATGTGAGACTTTTTGAGCTGCTTTGAGCTCATTTTATGGTTTTTCCATCCCATAGTTTTACTGTTTTGGTTCACTCAATGCTTTCATGAGCGTATGTTTGGTTCATTTTATATCCTTGACCTTAAAGATATAAATAATAATGGATAATGACCATATCCAATTTCCATGGCAAACCACATATTTGCTGATTGTAAATGAAGTTTGGACATTTTAGATGTTGTGATAGTTTGACAGCTGCCATTCAGTGGTATGATATGAGTGAGTCAGTGTTTTCACAGTGTGGCTCAAGGAAATAGATGAACCAAAGTGCTGCACAGATTAGATTAGATTTGATTCTGATAACTCAGTCTTCTTGTTTTATTGAAGAACATGTATCTTTTTCACACTATTTCTTGTTATCATCTGAAAAATAAAAAAGCATCATATTTGAATAGAGACTAGCTATGATGTTATATAAAACAGTGTCCTGCAATCTGTCCTGCAGTGTGACAGTATGACACTGTCCAGCACCCCGACTCTTCGCAGAGGAAGCACTCCTCTGCCAATTAAGCACCAGCTCAAACGAGAGGAAGCTGTCCATGATGACTGTGACTGGACATCAGGTGCAGCTGGGCCTTCTGCCTCACCCATCAGCTTCAGTCCAACTTTGGATGACTCTCTGACTCTGGCTGTGGAGGGCAGACCTGATGGGCCTTTAAGGATTGCCCTGCTGGGGCAGAATGGTGTGGGAAAGTCTTCCTTGGCCATTGCCCTGGCTGGAGACATGGACAGGACTGCATCCGTGGATTCTGATGGTACAGAATTATTTGTTTGTTTATATATTCAGTATTATAGTGGCAAGACGGCCTGCAGTGAATCAGTTGTAAATAAAACACAGCACTTGTCCCTAGCCTGAGATCTAATTGCTGCTGTTCCTGTCCGTAGGGGAGGGTTATGTGCGTGCAGTCACGGTGGATGATGAGGAAAGCACCATCATTATCTATGACAATTGGAGGCAGGTGAGCCAAACAACTTCAGCATCCGCTGTCCCTGTTCCCTGATCCCTCATTAGGCCGCTGAGCCCTTTCTGCTAATGTATGGAGTCCACTGCTGTGACATTGAATAAAAAAATAATACTTTGCTATGTTAGGAAATAAGTTTGAGACTTTAAGAGTGACTGACAGCATCCATCCATTCTTACATAAATAGTAATATGAGCGTATCTCCTCATATCTTGCATCGATTACATAGTACACCTTGGATAAGTTGCTTTTGCAATACAAAATAAGAAACAAAGAATATTAAAACATCTACAATCCATCAACATGCAATATATTATATAAATGTTAGTATGTACATCTGGAGCACATTTCATTGTTCATTGTACATGACAGCACTTTAAAAAATTTATGCCAAGCGTAGAGGAAGGCTGTGGCAAAGAAAGGCCAATAAATCTGCATGTGGTTGAATGAGAAAAGCTCATAATCAAGTTGTTGTGCACACTTTTCCTGTTTTCCCTCGAGTGCAGTTCACAGACATCTGTGTGTGGAGAGGGAGGTAGAGGGAGGAAGCTGCCCACAGAGCAGATGTGCCAAATGGCTGAATTAATGATTTTGATTTAGGGGAATGTGGAAAATACCAAATTGCGCAGACAATTTTTATGTGTTACTCTTTGTGTAATGAGTTATATTTGTAATTTCCTTATAAGGAACTTCTTATATAATTGCAGTATCATGCATATGTCTGCCATTTGAGTAGCTCTGTTTAATATCTTTTTCTAGACATAAACTAACTTCTAAACATAATAAAAATGAAATGAAGAGTCAATGGGCCTTGGCAGCTTGAACTAAAGACTAAAGGATTAGGTTTGTACGAAGTTCACTGAAGGATATTCTATTTTTAGATATGTTTTCTCCCTGCTGCTTGGAGAGGATGAGTGTATATGTGTTTCACTAGGAGTGCGAGGTGTTTTTCAGTGAGTAGTTTCTTAGTCACAGGGGAATTTAGATACTCTGTTCAATTGTGTGCTATTTCGTAAGGCTGCACTATTATTCTACAAGTAGGAGTTTGATCTTGTTTGTATTTTTATGTCTTTGTTTTATTGTATCTATCTATCTAACAGTATTCATGAGAGGAGCAGAAATGGCTGTGTGTGACCTAAGAATGTGTTTCCTGCCTGAGTCTTTACAAGCCAACTTCTTAAGAACAATTATCATACCATAACTGACTAGCTTTTACTTTCCTTATAATATTTAGATTGCAGCTCATTATTGTGACTCACAGTGCCTCTGCTTCTGCCTTTCCCTCAGGACCTGTCGGCTCTGCGGTGTGAGGTTTGTGTCCTAGTGTTTTCTGTGACTGACAGGCGGAGCTTCCACCGCACTGCTCAGCTCCGACTCCTCTTGAGAGAGACTCAGCCCAAAACTCCCATCATTCTTGTTGGTAATAAGAGTGACCTTGTTCGCACGCGTGAAGTCACATCTCAAGGTGAGAGGACCTACCATTTTTTTCAACTTTTTAAAAAAATTGCTACGTCCGGCTATCGTGTACATGTTTACAGTTGGTGTTGATGTTTTCTGCCATTTATCTGTGCCAGTAAATAATAACATTGGGTGAAATTTTTGAAAATGTCAGAGTTGCGTATTTGTCAGTGGGGGAGTATTAGGACAGCCATGAGAGAGCCCTGGGAATGGACTGTTTGTATACATTCATGAATTCACAGGTGATAATAGTGTATGATTACAGCCAGCATACCCTCAAAATGAGCACCAGTGGAAACTTGATTCTTCCTCTTCAAATTAATATCCACAGCTATATGGACAGAGTATTACTGTTGCAATTTAAAAAAAAAACAAACTTTGTTATTCTTGAATAAGAAGTGGTATGATGAGAAATTAATTAATAAGAAACGTCCAGGAACAAGCATCTTGAAATAAAGACTTTTGGGGAGAAGTTAACTACGACTCCCAGAGTGTATTTAGACAAGAAACATCCAGTCAGCTTCCCAATTCTTCATTAATTAAGTCAGTCAAGTCAATTCCAAATAAAAAAAAAAAACAGGTGACCTCTGGTCATCAAATATAAATAATCTAAAACCAACTAAAAATATTTTTAATCTAATTTTCATTTAAGTCCTTTAAAATATAGAGTACAAAGAAAAATAACAGCCTGAATAAAGTTTTAAATAACTTGAATGTTAGCACATTGAAAATAATTCACATTATAGGGCCAATTTTCATCAACACATTAAGTCTCTTTAAGAAGTTTTTCTACATTATCAGCATCAGAAATACACCAGAGTACTCCTGAGTAATGAAGACGGGAGGAAAAATGTAGCAAAAGTAGCCATATGAAGATACCCTGAGGAGGCGAGGGACTCATGTTGAGACATTCGGCCCTGGGGAACTCCCAAACAGCATGGGGCCCCTAGCAGTTGCCTACCACCTCTAGTGACAAGCTATGCTTCTGCTAATAGTTGTGAAAGCGAAAGACTGTGGTGTTGATAGAACTGATAACATAAGATGCAGCCTATTTGGACTTGCCACAGCTCTCACTGGTTTGGGCTTACATAGAAACAGGAATTATGGTAGTACCATATTTGGACCCATCTGCCACAACAAAATGATGGACACATTATGATTCCAGAAACAAAGTGATAACATTCAAAAGTGTTTTATTTATATATATATATATATATATATCAAATAAACCTATATGACCTATCACATGCTTTTTACAATATCTGCCAGCATGTTATCTATTCTTTGCTGTTAAACAATAAGGATACTTACATGTAAAAATTGAAGTGGGAGAATAGAACTGGTGAAAAATCAAAAGGTACATTCAGATTCAAATGCGGCTAAATCCGATTTGTGACTGCAAATACACTACATTGCCTTTTTCCAAGAGTCCCACCAACTTAAAACCAGCGAGAAGAGGACGGAGAAAAGTTGAACTGGCCAGACGCTCATTTAAGTGAAACAAAGATAAAGTATATGTATATGCAGTTTGTGATGACTGGTGTCATCATCTTGGAGGTCATATTAAAGCCAAACAACCCTGGTGTTATTTTGTTATATGTTCTACTGCTCTACACCAACAATCCAATAAAGGTGAAAAAATAACCTAAATGATAAGTTTTTTAGGTGCTGTTATTGTACATTTAAATTTGATAAAATTTACTATAAAAAAGCAAAAAAGCAAAGCAAAAATATGACAGCTAATTTGGCTTTGCCTGCAGGCCTGTTGTGTTGCACTGAACAGTGTTATTGTTATGTAGTGTAGTCTATTTTCTAGAATGGACATGATTGTCCATTGTCAATGCATGTGGCTGTTTTCCACCATGGCTTGTTTGACTTATTGAACAGATATCATCCTTTAAGTCTAAATGTAAACCTTAAAGCCCTGACAACTGCCTTCAATCATCTCTTCCCCTCTCCTCTTCGTCTCTTCCATCAGAGGCCATGTCCAGTGCTGCCCTGTTCAACTGTCTCTATCTGGAGATCTCTGCCTCCCTTGATCACCGCACACCAGAGCTCCTAGACTGTGCGGTGAGGTTAGCCAGAGGCCAGTCGCCATGGCCACCAGGGACCAACGCGGAGGACTTGAGCGGAGGAAACCAACGTGAAAGCATCACCTCCCGTGCCAAACGTTTCCTGTCCAGCTTGGTGCCCCGCTACCCCAGAGAGCGAGAGGTGGGCAAGTTCCTGAGGCAGAAGTCCCGCTCTTGCCATGACCTCGGCGCGCTGTGATTGGTTGCCATCAGAAGGTTTGATGGTTGGATTATTGACAGAGATAATTTGAAGTGATGTCATATATCAACAAAGTCTGGAGGAGGAGGAAGAAGTGATAGAGCAATTATTGAACAAGAATTGTGAGCCAGACTGATAGCAGGATGATGATACAGAGAGTGACAGGAATGTTAGTGATGATTACATATAGGGTGATACAAAAGGTTTGTACACAAGATGACATAAAGATTATAATATTCTTGCAGAGCATATGTAAATAAACTGTAGTAGTGAAAATAAACAGCCAGCCCAGCCTAATAAATTGCTTTTTTGAGTCTTCACAACGTCACTGCTTGGCTTTGACTTCTGTTTTTAACACAATTGTTACATTTAGCTCACTGAAGCAGAGAGCAGTGGTCACATTTAACAGCAGCTAAAGCACAGGCTGAAACCCCGACCACACATATTCATAACTCATTAGTGGGCTAGACTTTGCTGATGATTCATGTTGTGTTCGTTTACTCTCAACTGTGGCCATGGCGAGCAGGGAAACAGTGTGAGTCCAGTCAGGAGAGCCGGGAATATAAGAGATAAATAAAAGAGAGACATAAAGAAGTCAGCATACCTGTAAGAGAGAGAGACAGAAAAGCTGGTTGTTGTATAGTGATTGTTGCCATGTTACAGTTGTCATGGCAACCCGCAGAGACACACACACACACACTGTTGTCCATTACGTTGGCTTTACTCCTGACCCCCATGGTGCATATTGATTTCAAGATGGGAGGGCTGAGTTCGTTCTTTTTTTTTTTTTTTTTAAACATGAAATTAAAACAAAAAATTTGAAATACAGAGGATTTCAGTCAGATAACCGCTTCTCCACGCTCATATGTATCACTCCTTACCCTCAACACTTCTATCCTCCCACGTCCACCTACATCTACAGAAGGATTTAACACATCACAGGTCATTATATCCATCACCCATTATCAAAGGGATAGCTGTGCTATAAAAGGAGTAAAAGATAAAATGGTGGCGTTATATTCTGACTCATTCCGTTGGCTGCAAACTGCTCGAGCAGAGGAAGATTTGGGGTTCTAAGCACAACCCACAGGCTTTATCTTGTGGCCAGGTTGAAGGCCCTGCAACTGAGCTAATAATGAAGGTAACATGAAAGATTTATGAGAACTATTCATGAATAGCAGTGTTCAATCCAAGGACAAACGAGTAGTAAAATAAGTAAAAGCATTACAGCTTCCTGACAAAGATTCATGCTTAAGTTAAAATAAATAAACAGTTACTGAAAAAGAGCTCTGATTACCACATAAAGTTATAAAGCGGTGCAGTCATTGGTAGAAAGTGAAATCCAGAAGGGGGAATACAGAATTTACTGACAAGTAAAATGCTCTTAATTCATTTATATAACTGATCAGTTTTGTGATTAAGTAAATGCTGTTTCAAAGACTTCAACACACTTTTACTTTATCAAAATTACCTTCAGTGTTTGTCAGGAAAAAAAAATGTTTAAAAAGCCCATAATCCCCAGGTGAATAAAGGTGATTAAATTGTGTTTGAGAGTTGACAGTTTGTTTACTTGCTGCTGCTTACTGCTATTGTGCGGCTTTGGTTTTTTGTACAAATTAAATGCTAGAGATAGAGAGGTCAATGATAATTATGGGTTGTCAAGAAGATGATGAGACACACCTAATCTTGTGTCTCTTCAGCAGGGGCACAAGATGATCACCTCCATTCAACAATTTGTGCAAAAAGAAGTCCTGACTATATATTGAGCACATAAATTGACTTTTCAGAGCATATTATACGTCAATTTTTGATTTATTTTAGGAGGTATTATAATGATGTAGGAAACTAGAATTTTGATCTCAAGAGCTGTAATTGTTGAAATTAAAACATGAAAGCCTTGACTCACTCAATAAATCTAGTATAAATGGAGCTTTCACCTTTTTGAAGTGAATTAAATTTTTCAAATGTAGATCTAGATGGTCAGCCTGCTCTGGAATTATGCACGTTACGCCAGTTATCAGCAGCCTGACTAACAAGAACATACAAAATCATTGACTGCAGGATTAAGATCGGGTCTATTAAATTATTGAAATCTATGCTATATGAAAATCTCCAAACCATTGTCGCATTTGTGCAAAGCTCTTTATCTCATGGGAAGTGACTGGATTTCAGCACAAATGTTTTTCCTCCCAGGACATTTTCAATGCAAACTCACCACAGCATAACAGTTTGTGATCTGCTGATCTTATTTTAGTGTTCCTTGGTCTGAAAGAAGAAACGTTGCTTTGACTTACAGTGCAAAGGTAACGTTTAAACAAGAGAGTTTTATTAGGAAGGTTTTAATTATTTTTTTTTCTCTCTCAATGGAATGATTTGTGTTTGTTAGTTTTTCATCATAGACAAAGTCAAGGCAGTGACACATAACTTCAAAAAAGGAGCACACAAGGCTCAAAACAGTGTTGAGCTACTTCAGAGGCTGCAGGCCTGTAGCTTCTTGTCAGCCAGCTTGAGAGACACCCAGGTGTTGAGCATCGAGGCCCTCAGTTTGCACCACACCAGGTGATCGGTCAGGCCGAAGATCTGCGCCGCAAACTGAGCAGCAGCCTCAGGGGAGAGGATTGTAGCGCACCCAAGACCTGCAAGGGTGGAGTGGATTATAGGTTCAGTTACTATGATGAATATACCTATATGGTTCAGCACAGAATACAGTTAAAGCTACACTTACCGCTTGGCATACGGAGCGACGACCAGACATCTTGTGCACCCCAGTCTGGAGTGAGAGGTGGGCAGTTGATGACTGGATAAGAAGTGTTGCCTGACATCACTGGACCAAGACCATTGCTTCTGCCAGCCACAGCCACAAACACAGTAGGGATGCCATCACCTGAGGAAAGACATAGACATGATGTTAGATAAGTCCACTACTTTTATTTCTCACGGGAAATGAATATACTAATGTAAGCAAACCTTCATATTCTGCTTTGATGCGGAGTGTCTCATCTGGACCTTTGTGAGCTGAGGTGACTCTGAGAATGCAGTGGATTCCATAGGAGGTACAGGCCTTCTTGATTTTTTCACAGTGGGCCATGTCCGAGGTGGAGCCCATCAGAACTACCACTCTTCCACTTGCCTGGGGCTCCAACAGTAGCTATAGACAGCACACATCACACTTAGAGTTGATATAAGATGAGATATAGTTTATTTGTTCCCATGGGGAACAAGTCTGCCCAACAGTAGCAGAAAATATTCTGAGTGGAGGATATGGGACAGATCAGCCAGTACCCTCTGAACTCCCATCAGAAAGGACCGCTCATAAACAGACTGCAGGGACTGATGTTCTTTGTATCCATAGATTTTAATGGCAGTGAGCACAATTTTTGTTTTAAGTTGGACATGGGTGCCATACCATGACTGGATTCTGTACTTGATGAGACTCTCCAATGCAATTTGAACAATTGAAATATGAATAATAAAACTGGAGAGCGACAAAACTTAGAGAACTTGTTGACTAAGCCTGTGCTAAGAAGAAAAAAAGACTAGGTTAGGAAACAAGTTCAGTAGTTCATTGTACCTTGACCCTCTCAGAGACCCACTCAAAGTTCCTCTTCACCATCTGCATAGCCTCTGGGGTAACTTCTTTAAGGTCACGGTACACCTAAAAAGACAAGGAACCAAAACAAATTTCATTCTTGAAAAGTATTTAAAAAACAAATTCTAACATTGGGAGAAAAGGTAAGAGGAATTCCTCCAGACCTGCTTATCCTTTTGCTGACTACGATCTCCAGCTGGCCACAGCCTCCATGAATCATTGTCGATCACATCAGCAAGGACAATCTCTTGAGTTTTCACATTAACACCAAACTCAATCTATTGGTGGGAAAAATGTCTGACTGTCATTAACTGTACAGCAGCTGCAGCAGTTCAGAAAATTGATCGCATCAAAAACAGTACATTAACCAGCAGAGGGCAACCCTGCTCTGCGGATACCTTCATATCCACCAGGGTGCAGTTCTGAGTGGCCCAGGCCTTTTCCAGAATCTCAAAGATGGCCACAGTGCTGTGATTCATGATGTCCACCTCACACTGACCAATAGTGAGCCCAGCCAGACAGAACTTGGCCTCCAGGAGCTGCTCTTCAGACCACTGAGGATCATTGTTGGCATCATCCTGTGGCAGAGAGAAAACATATTGTTGAATGCAATCTGGCCCCTTGCTGAGCCAAGTTACGGCACAATCAAGCTCACGTTTCAGACTCACTTTAAAGAACATTTCCATCTTCAGTGGTGAGAAGCGGTAGCCTTCTTTGACACCTGGATTCCTTTTGAGGAAGGAACCAGTCGCCACCCTCCGACATACCCACTCAATGGGGATCATTTCACAACGGGCAGCAATGAAAGCTGTGTCTGAATGCTGCCTCACAAAGGCAGTTTTAATTCCTGGAAAACAATAGATTAGATATAAGAGTGTGAACAAAGAAGAACATATCTGCAACTTATTGTTATGACCTTATACTGAATGAGTTGGATAACAGGGAGACACCAGCAGTTAAAATGCATTCTGGCAAATTATATGTAACAATGTTTCAAGTCACAAGACAGCCGTTACAAAATTCCTCTGTCACACACTGATGAGTGGCAGAAGGGTCACAAGTACCCAATTACATCCAAATTAAAACTGGGTGGACATTAATTTTGGAATGTTGGCCTTTCAAGCCCTGATTATTTAACATTCAGACAGACAAACACAGACCCACACACACCTCACTGACTCTGTCGGCTTTCATCATTTCAAAAGTTTGACATGGTAAAAAAAATACCATTTATCTTGTCACTGATCTTCTTGATAAACACAAATTGCTAAACATGATCTAAAACAATGAGGCAACTGACAGCAAATGGTCAGCTATTTTAATAATACTACTGTACAATTAATGGAAGGGGAAGTGCAACTTTTACGAGAAAAGGCAAAGTGTGTCACAACATTGTTGTGCATTATTAGCACCATAATGCCCCCGCCTCCTACTCACTCTCCAGATGGGCAGCAATGTGCTTGTTTTGCACAAGCTCCAACAAAAATCATTCAGTGGTGATTTGGTTGTAAGAGAAAAAGGCAAAAAAAAGTCCAAAAGTCCAAAAGTCCAAAGATTTTTTTCTGATTACTAACTGGCCTTTTATCTCATCGACTAGTGGGGTGAAAATGGTGGAGGTTCAATAGGTGTGCGCCAGAATGCTCAAGTTGTGCAAAGCTCAACTAATCCATGTGAGTGCCAAATCATGTTTCCCGCATGTCAGAAAGATGGTGAGGGAGCTGCTGCAGCCCAAACGTTCGTCTTTTCAAATTTCAAATTAACTGCATCACAACTTCAGCTCAGTGGATTTACCAGATTCCTGCAGCAGCTTGAACACGCAGCTCGTGGTTTTGTTGGCGATGCCAGCCTTGCCCTCCATTTGATCCTTCCTCACCGCGTTCCCAGCGGTGATCTGGTCTTTGGACTGGACCAGAACCAGTCCAGGCTGGTCCACCAGCTGAAAAATCTGCTTCGTTTTTCCCTCATTAAGCTTCTCGCCGAGCTTCAGATCTATATAAAAAAAAAAACAAATAAAAAAAAAACAGGCACAAACAGACGGTGACCCTCCGGGGGATCGATGCTGCACATTTCAGTCTAAATGTAAAGTGGCTGTTCATCGCTGTACTGTACCTGGGGCGGAGGCCATGATGGAGATCCTTGTCGACTTAGAGCCCTGGCAGACAGAAGCACACACTGAGCAGCCAACTTTCTCAAAAGTGTTGAGTTCACACGTAAGTAGCGAGGAAAGTTGAGTCTGTCTTACGTGCTCCGACAGCCAATCACATCCCTCAACGGATTCAGACAACCAATCGGGGCGGCGCATTGATCGTCACATGGTGGGAGGACGCACCATCAAAAATTTAGCAAGAAGACCTTTTATTTGATGTTGCACCACAAAACAAGCCCAATTTCCCTTCCTGATAAAAGAGTAGTTTATCTTGGAACTCCGTCAACAGAAAACAACGGGTTTCCTAACCGAGTTGATTGCTTTAACTAAGATTAGTTGTTACCTTCCTCTTCGCAAAAAAAGCACCGCGTGTTTCTTCAGATCAATATGTTTGATCAAATGCACTTTGATTGCTTTTGGTGATGACGACGCTGTTCCCTTTAAGCTGTTAAAGCCGTATGGAGACCGCTTCCAGACCAGCTCCGGACTTTATAACCGCTTCAACAATGTCAAGTGAGTTTTAACGTTTTAACGAGCAACGCTGTGCTGTATAAGCTGCACGTGTTCGGTAGATACTGTTTTAGCGCGTGAAAGGCGGGCACGCACGCGCTCACTACAGGCGAGACCACCGGCGCGTGTTTGACGGCGGACCGGGAGAAACATGGAGTTTGAAGAGTCCGGTATCGGGGAGGAATGCGGAGTTTTCGGGTGTTTGGCTGCCGGAGAGTGGCCCACACAGCTGGAGGTGGCTCAGGTCTTAACTCTGGGACTGGTGGCGTTACAGCACAGGTGAGTAACGGAAAGGTGTGTTACATTGGTAACGCTATGTAAAGGACAACGACGGTTAAAAAAAAAAAAGAAGCCCCAAACAATTAATTTGCATAAACTTACCTAACTATTTTACGAGTTATGAAATCTAAATATATTTTCAATCCTATAAAATGATGTCCGTTTCATGAATTTGGTTGAAGTTGGCAGTTTGGTTCTATTCAACATCACCCGTGTTTGTGATAACAGCAATGCTCATATCACAGCTGTTTGTTTGCGTGAAAATAAACGTGTGACAGCAGGCAACGCGAGATAAATGTTCCAAATGAGAGGAAAATAAGTGTATAAATAATAATTCAAAAAAAAAAACGTCTCAAGTGCCCTTTATTCTGAATTAGCGGATTAACTGTGTATAAAACACTTGAACGTATGAAAATATAGTTAATTTACACATTCATGGTAACATGTATTTTAACCAAACCTAAAATGCATTCAGTCAATGATCGATCAATAATATTAATAATTTTTATTTCAGACACAACTGGTCCATATTATATATAGGATATGATAGCATATCCCCGTTATTAAAAGTTGTTAGTGATTAAATTAACTATTATTTGGCTTGTTGTTACAGCTTTAATCCGATGCACACACTCAGACTATATGTTTAGGTTAAGAAAGGACAGAAGTTCCTTAGTTTTCCTTAGGACAGTTATGTTTGTTTTCATAGATTTAACGTTATGTTCTTGATTAAGTGCTTGTCTATGTAATATAAAAAAGGAAATTGAAATAATTAATGACTATATGAATAAAGTAGTTGATACGTGGATTGATGTATTGTTGGAGCTGTGATTCATAAAGACAGTTTTAGACGTCTTCACAGTTAACACTGGTAACTTGATGGTTCATTGTATTTAGTCATTATTAGTTAGTATTAGTTATTACCTGTCTCCCAGGGGATGGATCAGGGGAGGCCATTGAACACACTGACTTGATCTTTATTATTGGGACTTGATCCTGCTCTTCTTTACACTGGGCCACCACCATATCATTAAAGTCAGAGCCAGTGTATAGTTTTTTTATTGCTGTCTGGAGTTTGGGGTCTGAAAAGAAGAATAAAGGTAAGTTTAACTTAACAAGCTCATTTTTACATTAAAAAGAATCTTTTTTTTAAATGACAACTTTTTCTCAGGGCCACTGTAGTAAGTGTATTCAGTGTATACATTTTAATTGTAAATAGGTCGGAATCGGAATGCAGTTATTTTTTTCAAATGTATAGATGACATAAGGGCATTTATTTATTAAATTTATTTTTTCGTTAAATTAGTCAACAACATTATAATTCAGGAGCCTCCTTGATATTTACATCTGCATAACAAACAACAGAGTTAAGGGCACCAAATCTTCTCACTTTACATGTGTCTTGCAGGGACAAAAATGGACAGCCTTAACATCAGGTGTGATCACACCCAAGGCATACTAAGAACACATATGAAATCTGAACACTCAGACCGCATTCAGACTTAACTTAATTCTTCAGCAGTCTGAACTAGGGCTGCAAAATTAATAGAAGTGTAATCTTAAAATTGCAAGATTTGTTTTCTTAGTTTTAAATTCCTTAAGTTTTATTTTCATAAAACATTAATAATATTATTGTTTTTGTTATTATGATTCCAGATTGGTAAAACTGACAGCTAAATGCAAATAGCAATAGAAAGGCGGCACTGGAATGAGACAAACATTCTTACCATCTTTGGAAAGGCTATCCAATGATATATTGGCTTCCTGACAATTTCTAGTTTTACATCAATATTTGTATATTCATTCATTCATTCATTCATCTTCTACCGCTTATCCATTTCTGGGTCGCAGGGGTTGCTGGAGCCAATCACAGCTCACATTGGGCGAGGGCAGGGTACACCCTGGACAGGTCGCGAGTCCATCACAGGGCAAACATACATAGACATTCACACTCACACTCAAACCCACTCAGACGGACAATTTTGAGTCACCATTAACCCAAACATGATGTCTTTGGACGGTGGGAGGAAACCGGAGTACCCGGAGGAAAGCCACGCAGGCACGGGGAGAACATGGAAACTCCGCACAGAAAGGCCCCAGGCCAGGAACCAAAATTGCAACCTTCTTATTGTGGGGCGACAGCACTTACCACTATGACGTCATGCTGCCTTATTTGTATAGTTCGTATAGCTTGTTAGATGGAATGACTTCTGGCTATTATGTGAAGTTAAAATGACACAACAAAAGGACGAAGAAGGCTGGCTGTGCTGGATTGGGCTGCATACATAGCTGAGGGAACTGATTGTAAAGTTAGGACATCATAAAAAATGGGTGATGTCTTTGAGGGTTGCCACTTGAGTGGATTGTGACACATTTGTAGTATTAAAATTAAATCTAAACCTGGGTTTTAATCAGAAAAGACATGGATATCTCCCTTGTGGGACCTTGTAAAGCTAATCTCGCAACACTGGTCGCATAGTTTGTTAGTAGTTACAACCGTATCCTTATCCATAATTTGATTGAGGCTACATGACATATCATGTGATTGAGACAGACATTTCAAAGCCTTCATTCAGTTGTGAAAATCATGTGAGATGCAGAATGAGACAGAAAGTGGAACACTTCAAACCTTGATCCAAAGCTTTCCTCTTCATTCCTCTGTTTGCTGAATGTGTATCCTCTTTATCCAACCTAGTTTCAGAAGAGTCTGAAAACAAAATACAATATATAATGGTTACAGGACAGCTGTGTAAAGTTGAGCAGAAAGACTGGTGACTTCTGTGATTTTCAGGGCTGATTAAATCATAAAGAATAACTTACAAATCCAATGGCTGTTGTACAAATCAGTTCTATGTGGGGATATGAGTAGATGTTTCTCATTCATATGGATAAAATATTAAGACAACAAAGTCATTTTACCACAGTGTTTTACCCTATTACTTCACTGAAAAGAAATAGCTTTTATTCTTGTTTTTTTTTTTTTTTTAAGATTAAAAAAATAGATATTTTCAATTAGAGTAATGGCCCATTTATTTTAAGAATCTTCCTTGTGAATTGTCCTTATGATCCAGGATAATCCATACCAGAACAGAAACACCTTCACTCCAGATGAATAAATAATGATACTGGGCTCACCCACTAATCTGTGCTGGTGATTCAAGCGATGCTCCTTAACTTTATGTGGCCTCAGTTCTTCGATGCTTGGCGTAATGTCGAGGTTTATAGATGAGACAGAGTCAGAACTACAAGTTTTCTCCTCCATTGCTCCAACCATTGGGGTCATTGTGTTGGCCTTTGTCAGATAGATGTCTACACGGTCTCTCTCTTTACATCCCTCCAACATAAGTCCTTCTGAATTTGCTTGGTGATCTGTGGCATGCGGTGAGCCGTTTGTTGTGTGATTCATAATGGCGTCCACCTCGTCGTAGAACCTCATAAGGCGTCTTGGGTCACTGTCATCAGTCTTACCCCTTTGGAGGGATCGGTAAAGGTACTTGAGGTTTTTGTACTTGGTATGGCACTGTTTCCAGTCGCGTTCAATGCCTTGCTGCATCAGCCTGTTGGAGATCTGAACAAAGATATCTCTCTTCCTGGTCGAGCTCTCGAGCTGCCTGCACACATGCTCATCAGACCAGATTTGAATTAGTGCTCGCACCTCTTGGTCGCTCCAGTTTCGACCGGTGTCCGACACAGTGACCACATGGAACTGGTCAGAACTGGATGGATCTGTTAGATGGAGTCAATAAAATGGAATGAAGGAAACAAAAAATTAAAGACACTGTATTGATGATATGATATGTGAAATGACAAACCTGCTCCTCTCCATTTTGCTTCCATGTCTCCATCCACATCGCAGTCATCACTATTGTCATCTGGAAACAAACAAGCAGTAGTTAGTGTGTTCTTTTAGCTTTGGACTTTAAAACATGAGTATGTGGTTCAGACTGAATACATACCATCATCAATCTCTATTACAACTTCACCTTCTGAGGCCGTCATCTTTGCTGTGTGGCTTGCTTGTGTTTTTAGCTTCCCTGCTGCCATATCACCATCATACAGCCTCTTCTGCATTTCCATAGTCCCATTTTCCAGTCCACGGTCCAACAGGATGGCCTCCACCTCATCAAAGAACTTCATGTACTTCCCCGGACCTCCTGCTGTGCTGCCCCCAGCAGCGTGAGCACTTTTGGCAGTTTTGTAGTCATACTTCAAGTTCTTATATTTTGTTCGACATTGTTTCCAGTTGCGTACCACCCCAAAGTTTCGCTGCATCTGACGGGCCATCTCTTGGAAGATGGACTTGTTGCGCAGTGTGCACTTCAGGCGATCTCGAATACGCCAGTCAGCCCACACACAGAGCAGTGCGCGCACCTCATCATCTGTCCAGTGGCGGCCCCCCTCTTCGGCCACGCTCGGAGTGTAAGGAACAGACTGATGGATTCGACTCTGGATTCCTGTACACATACGCAAACACAGATTTTGGGGTGGATCTTGTATAACATGTTATAGTCAACATGACTTTTGTGTAATTAAAATTGTTAGAGCAGAAAAAGTTAATATAAAAAAGTGGTCTGCTTTTTTTTTTTTAGCCCTAAAATAGCTCCACTTACATGTTCTTTCCTCTGATATTTAAGTTTAAAAACTACAATCTGTTGAGCCTATTCATAAGGTGTGATCATCAGAGCTAGAGCTTGGGTTAAACCTACATTTACCTTCCTGCATTGGGATTGTGACTGAGGAAGGGAAGACTCCTCTTTGATTACCCACATCTTCCACCTCTTCCTCCCAGCCCTGCACCGGCCTTCCATCCACTCTGGGGCTGTAGTTTGCTGAAGAGCCTGCTGCTGCGTCAGGCTTCCTGCTCTGAAGTCCCAGGCTCTTGCACTTGGCCTGACACTCCCACCAGCCGCGCACAATACTGAGCCTCCTCAGACGCTCTGAGATCAACTCAAATGTGGCTCTGCTCTCAGCTACGTGCTGAGCTCCCACTTCGTCCCACACGGACATGAGAGCCAGTACCTCTGCCTCCCCCCACTGCCTCTCCACTGAGCCTTTTTCTTCCACCACCTCCATATCACCTCCTCTTTGTCTCTCTGCTCCTTTCTCCATGTTTGAGCTGACCTGGAAACGCTTTCTTTCCCCCCAGCCTGTCTGTCTCTGCTGCCCGGTTCCCTAGGCAACCAGGCGGTTAAGCCTGAGAGCAACGCCTCCATGCAGAAAAGCAGCCTCACCACTGGCTTAAGCTGTGTGCTGAAGGGGCGGGACCAACTGTAATCTGAGAAGCAGCTTGGTAAATAGGCTGAAACTGCAGCAAGGCAACTCTCCCTCTATGGCAGCCACAGCACAGAAGCAGATGTTTCTCCTCATTGCTGCCCCCGTCTCCATCCCTCCACCAGTCTGACGAGTTTAGTTTGCCTCAAGGCTTATATCAGGCTTCAGGAATTGAACAAGTTTATTCATTTTCAGACTTGCAGAAAATAAAATGAAGCGCCATTCACTATAAAACTCGTATCTCCCTAATATTTTGACAGTGATAAATTTTACATGCCTGTTTCTGCCTGCCCAGGGGGCAGGAAAGCGCTGGGATCGTTACAAGTGACGGAGCCAGTCCACCTACATACACAGCCCACAAGGTAGAGTAAATCATGAGCAGAAACACCTTCACTAAGTATGCAGAACTATGTATGTATGCAGAAGTATGTATTACACTGTAAAGGTCACACCCTGGGACTCTGTTAGGTTATTTTTTAAAACGCTTTAAATGTGGCTAAGGCCTTATCACACTTTAATTGTTGTCTTCTTTTCCACTTTTATAACATGCTGTATATTACTTATCACAGTATTTACGGCGATTGTGGAAGTATAACCTTGTCTCCTTCCTTCAATATGGGTTTGTTTTTTTTGTTTTTTTAACAGGGAATGGGACTAGTTAACACTGCTTTCCCGCCTGAGGCTCTTTTGAAACTACGCTATGGTAACCTTGGCATTTGTCACACACGCTATTCAACCACTGGAATCTCTGAGCTGCAGAACTGCCAGCCCTTTGTCGTGGATACACTGCATGGCAAGATCGCTGTAGCACATAATGGAGAGCTGGTTAATGCTCACGCATTGCGGAAAAAGGTGAGCATGACCCCCGGCACAGCTGCACTGAATCTGGTGCATGTAAATGGAAATCCCTTGCTACTGTGTTTCTAAATAATCAACTCTAGGTCAGAGTAACATATGTCTTTCATCAACAAGGTAAATGAGGTGAAATTACCCATTTTAAATGAAATAGTTTTTATAAATGCACTCTCCAGGTAATGCGCCATGGTGTAGGCCTCTCCACCTGCTCAGACAGTGAGCTCATCACCCAGCTGCTGGCATTGACTCCACCTATGGAAGAGCTGGATGCACCTGACTGGGTGGCCAGGTCAATCTCATGATATAATACTATGCATAGTTTTAACAATTTTCTAAGCAGTATTTTAATAATTGCTGTCTCGTTTTTCAGAATTAAAAATCTCATGACTGAGACACCAACATCATATTCACTGTTGGTGATGTTTAAAGACGTCATCTATGCTGTGCGTGACCCTTATGGAAATCGACCCCTCTGCATTGGACAGCTTGTTCCCATCTCTAAGCTGCACAGTCCAGGTATCCTAAACATATTTATTTTGCTTCTTTACATGTGACAGTTACATCAGACATGTATGTGCTGTGCTCAGGCCCCTTTGACCTCCAAATACCCAGCATTATCAGCAGAAGAGGATTCATGAGAGGTTATCAGTGTTCTGGCATGGAATCCTTTTTATGTCATCTGCTATCAATTCACTCATCAGAGGTCATGCGTGAGCTGGAGAATAAGTAACTTCCCTCTTTGTCCATTTGGTCAGGTGCTGAAGAGGACACAGAGGGGTGGGTTGTGTCATCAGAGTCCTGCAGTTTTCAGTCCATTGGTGCAAAGTATGTTTTTACCACTAACATATTGTCTTCTCACTAGAATTGTTAGCCATGGATAACAGCAATTTTTCTCCACTCTCAGGTATTACAGAGAGGTTCTACCAGGAGAGATAGTCCAGATATCCAAACATGGTATCAAGTCTCTTAGTGTTGTCCCTCGTCCTGAGGGAGACCTCCCTGCCTTCTGCATTTTTGAATATGTTTATTTTGCCCGACCAGACTCTATTTTTGAAGGTATGAATAAATGCACTCGTACAACTCGATTATTTGGAAATACATGTCTCTCTTGAAAAGTTATTGAGATACTGAAATTAAAATGGTGCTGTGATATGCATTTTAAATCTCTGTATTGCAGGACAGATGGTCTATACTGTGAGGCAGCGCTGTGGTCGGCAGTTGGCTATAGAGGCTCCAACCGATGCAGACATAGTCAGCACTGTGCCAGAGTCTGCAACCCCTGCTGCACTGGGATATGCCCAGCAGGTCTGTATACAACCTGTCTGCTCTGACTGTACAGAAATGCTGTCACACACACCTTACTCCTCTTGATAGACCATCTCTTCCTCTCGTAGGCTGGGCTGCCATACATCGAGGTTTTGTGCAAGAACCGCTATGTTGGAAGAACATTTATTCAACCAAATACCCGTCTGAGGCAGCTTGGGGTTGCCAAGAAGTTCGGAGCACTGACGGACAATTTCACAGGAAAAAGAGTGGTGCTAGTTGATGACTCCATTGTCAGAGGCAACACCATCTCCCCCATTATAAAACTGCTCAAAGAAGCTGGTGCAACAGAGGTTTGTCGATTAATCTTCTATATGTGGTGAAATGTTTTAATAGATGTAATAGTTACTGTAATTTGTCTTTTTAAACAATAGTTTAAAAAGTATAAAAAAATACCCTCTTTATACCTCAACTTCCCAGTTAACTCATTAAAAATATATCAGATTTAGAAACCATCAACATCTTAAGATGAATGTGACATTGATTCACAAACATTGTGTTGACAGGTCCATATCAGAGTGGCCTCTCCACCAATCAGGTTCCCTTGTTACATGGGCATCAATATTCCGACCAAGGAAGAGCTCATCGCCAACAAGCCAGAGTTTCAGAACATTGCTGGATACATTGGTAGGTGTTGAGGCAGGGGAACAATGTGCTGTATCATGTTGTTTGTGATGAAGTTAATCAACTAACGATTTGAACTCACCCACGAACTGTTGTTCAGGCGCAGATAGTGTTCAGTATCTGACAGTGGAGGGTCTTGTATCGGCTGTCCAGGAGGGGATCGCTTACCACCAGGACGAAATGATCAACTCCAGCAATAAGTCCGATAGGAGAGTAGGCCACTGCACTGCCTGCCTGACGGGGAAATATCCAGTGGAGCTGGAGTGGTAACGCCTGTACCAATGCCATGATGAGCCATTATTACAGTAGCACTGAGGATTCACTTCAAACTCCCACATTGATGAAATAGTCACATTAGATTGGATGAGAAATGGTCTGGTATTTCAATTTGTTGTATATACACAACATGCTTTTTTCCCCACACTGAGTCATTGTTGTGCTCAGATCGCTCATCCAGGAGCAGCTGAAAATGCTGCGTTTGACCTTCAGGGGTTGTAGTTTAACCTGCAGTGATATTTACTGCATCCTGATGTCACTAATTATATGTGCACATCTGGCCATGTAACACTAACATAACTTTGTAAATGTATTTTTAGTGTTGAACACTTTCACATTCCAAATCTTAAAAACTGAGCCTTAGAATGTGTCATGTCAGCAAATCGCACAAGGCTAGTGACCAAAAATTTAAACTGTCTGTATTTTCCCCAATGACGTTTACTTTTCTACATTTTTTTTCTTTCTAAAGTTCACCACTCTGCTTTGTTTGGGGGCAGTCTGACTGGAAATGTTTTCTGAATGTGAAATTGAAAGTTTAAATAAATAGAATTGCAACAAGAACAACAGCAAGTCTTTAATTTTTTTCCTGCCAAAACATTTTAACATTGAAATACAATTTTATTTGAATAAAGAAGAAGAATGATAAACATGATTCTGGATAAACCAAACAGCACTAAAAGAACAGATAAAGGAATAAACCACATTGTTCAAATAAATCAGGGGTTTTAACAGTAACTATTAAAAATCACAGGAACACACAAGTAAAGCATATTGGCCACCACTCACACCTTTTTAGGTCTTACTGCTGGCAGTGCAGTTTAGTGATCCATTTCCTTTTCAGACTGAACAATCATAAAGGAACACGCTTCCAGTGACACCCAGTCTGTTACCTGATAGACTTAAGAAATGTTTGTGGGCAGGTTTTTTTTTCCCCTGTGTTAATCTGTGTTCACCATTTTCTGCACATGTTGGAGAGAAAGAGGAGAGGGGGATTAAGAGAAAGTAAGAACAGTGGAAAACATACAGTACACAAAGTTGGGTTAATTACCTTGGGGAGTAGCCAGATACCATTCTGCTCTCAAGTGAACCTCCTGTAAATAAAAATATTAATATAGCAAACAACAGCAGACCGATAAGCGCTAAGTAGTTCACGCAGTGTTTGATGGCTTACCTGGGCCAGAATTCTCAGTTGCAGACGCAGGCTGGCCCTGTCTCTTCCAGACTCCCTGGTGTGCAATTGCTGAGCGGTGCTGCATGCTGAATTTGCTAAACATACTGTGTTTAGTGGAACTATAGGTGAGGTCATCATAAGATAGCTCAGAGGAAGAGGTACTGCACCTCAGCATCTCATTCCTGTGCCGTTTGGACCCTGGGGATGATGTGTAGCACTCATCCCTGGAGCGTTTAGACAGGGGATTGCCACCACAGCCACCCTGCCTGTGGCGTTTCCTCAGGACAGAGCGGTGAGGTGACAAGGCAAGAGCTGCCAAAGCAGAGGAAGAGTGGACTCTACCAGCATCAGAGCTTCTTGCACAGAGACGGCAGGGGGGACTGTTAAACAATGGAGATTTGTTCTGGCAGACAAACTTGTGGTAGAGTTTTATAAAGTCTTCATCAAGCTTGTTGGGCGAGGAGTCCAGGATCAATGGCAATGAAGAATCAAAGGAAAGGTGTCGCCGGAGCCTGCGGGTACCTGCTGCTGCTGCAGTTGATTGAGGTAGCTGTAGCTGAGGGGAGAGATGGGAGTCCTGAGGGCAAAGCATCCTAAGTGGCACACAAGGCTTTCGTGAAGGGGATGACGGAGTGGTAATCAGTGAACGCTTGCTTGTATGCGCGCTGGAGAAGTTTTCCACAGCATATTTTTTGGGGCTTCTAGAAAAGCTTTGAGGTGATGCAGTGAGGCTTGTCATCATCCTTCCTTTTAAGGGACTCTGCCTAACTGGGGAAGCGTAGGTAAAAGGGCTTCCTTTAACAGCACTAATTTCTGACACATCCATGAGGGACTCAGCAGCCTGCTCTGAGTGTGCAGAGAGAGAAAACCTTTTAGAACTAAGAGGCAGGTCCAAGAACGCTTTTGCAGTGGGATGGCAGGGTCGTGAAGGACTGGCAGCACAAGAGTAGTTGGGTTTTCCCAGTTGGGACAGTTCAGACACAGTGAAGGTCTCATTCAGTGAGATCTCTTTTAGTGTAGACATGTCAGAGGGACCAGAGAAATCCATTACAAGGATAGGCTGGTGCTGCTGCAGGGAGCCACTCTCCCACTCAGGAGGGCTCTGCTGTGCTTTGCAATCCACCACATTGGTTTCCATCTGCAAGGAAGAGCAAGGGATAGATTCCATACTCATAAATGGCATTTTCTTCATGTTGTTGGAAGCCTCCTTGAGCAGCGCCTTCCTGGTTGTCTTTTTTGGATTGCTGTCGGTGTGCCTCTGTGTGACAATGAAGGTGTTGTTGAGATTAACTCTGTTTGACTGCTTTCGCCACTTGCGGTACCTCCTAAGCACAGAGTCTGCAGCCTCTGCAGCCTTTTGCCGGTGCCAGGCTGTCTCTATTCGACTGACCATGCAGGGGTAGAGCTCAACAAAAGAGCTGCCATGACTTCTCAGAGTGATTTCCAGCTGCTCATCTTGGTCCTCTGGCTGGAGATCATTTTCCAAGGAGCTTCTCTGACTGTCATCCAAAGAGCTCACAGTCAGATGAGTTGTGTTACTTCTAGCTTTCCCTGTAAGACACAAGAAGAGACATCAGTCAAACTGAAACCAGAAAAAAACTTGCTTCGTATGAGTACCTGCTCTGCCATAACTTGTCCTTCTGAGTTGTGCTTAAAAAATTCTTGTTCTTACCATCATCATCATCCCCAGAAAGTTGGCTGGAGGAGGATACACAGGACTCATCAGTTCTGCCATCTTGCTGTGTGAAGTCCAACTGATGATTGCACAACATAATGAATATCAGAATTTTTACAGTTTTCACAAAAAACTATTTGGTAAATAAAGATGTGTTTACCTGAGGGATTCTTGTAATGTCCTGCACTGTGGTTGAAGAAATATCAAAGAATAAATTTATCTTTAATATATATCTTTAGATGAACTACTGTAATATTAACTGATAGACACCAACCTTTTAATGACTCCTCTCTCAGATCTGACAGGCTCTGTGAAGAAAGCATGTGCTCAATTATAAAGTCTGCTGGCATACAAACTATCCACTGGATCAGGTTAGAGTGTAATATTTGTTTATGGAGGCTCAAACCTTTGAATCCAGCTTGTTCATCACTTTTTTGGAGCGTTTCATGTGACGTTCAAGTGCTTCAATGTGCAAGGAGTCAAGACAGAGAGGATTAGAGTGAACTCCAGGCACAGACACAAATCAGGGAAAAAAGTGATATCGGGGCAACAGCTAACATTGATCAACCTGGAAAACTTCTCGATTAGTAATTTTTAACTGACGTGCCGCATCAAGCCTTCATTTTTCATCATTGTGACTCAACAGTAACTTTGTGTTCATGTTACGCTGCAGGCTCTCACACATTGACTGTCGTTTTTATGGTTCACTTACCTGTGTGTTTTTCGTTGTGGAGGTCCACCTCTATCCCCGCGTCTTGGTACTGGAGCTTTGAATACTGTGGAGGATAACTGGAAGGATTACTACGCTCCATTTTTTTAACATCTTCATAATTCAAGCTACCGGAAGCTAGCGTTAGCTCCTGCACGCTAACGTTAGCGTTAGCTCAGCTCCATAACAACGACCACAACTCACCTTTTCTATGATTCTGTCCAGCGTCTGTTTGTAAGAGGTGCTGTTTTTCTGCAACCGCCTATTTAATTCATCGTCCATGTTGTATTTAAAATAAGTTTTTTCGATGTCGATAGTACGAGCGGGAGATTTAAAAAAAAAACGCGTTCAGGCGATTTCGGGTTCAAAACGCTTCTGTCTGGAAGCGGCGAAAAGTGATTGGACAACAGACGCGGGGGCGGTACATTCAAGTTAATAGTAAATCCTGAAATCATGTTTAGCGAAACAACGTTTTTGAAATTTTCCGTTAAACCGAAACAAAAAATTAAATAAAAATAAATGTATATACCTATGTGTAACGATAGTAAATTGATGTAAATGGCTTTGACGCCGGGAATTACTCTTTGTTTGTGGTCTATCGGATTTTCAGTAAACGCCATGAACCAAACATTAGTGAGACGTCATTCACTACAGGGTACGTCATCTTCAGTCGACAAACTTGTTGCGTCCGGATATAAAAAAACTGCAACGTGCCTTAAATTAACCAAAGACTGCCGAAAATATGTATTTTAAGTTTTCGCCTGAAGTTTGCAGGAAGAAAGGGTGAGTCCGCGGACCGCCCCTCGATATGGAAGCCCAGACGCTGCAGCAGCTTGTCTCCTCCTCGGCCTCTGAGCATCCGGACAGAGCGGCGGTGACATACGACGGCCGGCCGGGGTCGGGGACTTTGGTGTCGCTGCTGTACAGAGATCTGGCTGACTTGGCCGCTGAACTGTGTGTCTTTTTGAGGGAGAACTGCTCTCAAAGTAACGGCGTTATCGGGCTGTTCTGCTGCGATGACTTGTTCATACCGGTGTGGATCCTGGGGTGAGTTCGCTGCTCTTACTGGACCATGTGAATGAGAGTGTGTGTCGGAGGTTTGTGACATGATCTGGCCGATCTTCATATGGAACTGCCAATAACTCTGTGCTGTTCGCCAGGATCCTGCAGTCCCCTGCTGCCTATGTCCCCCTGGATCCGGACGCTCCAGGACTGCTCTCTGCCAGAGTCATGAACCAATGTGGCCTCAAGTACTGTGCTGTGCAGACTGAGCTCCAGCAGGTTGAAAAGATCATATTTCATTCATATGAATTATTATTATTGTTGTTGTTGTTGTTGTTTTTGTTATTATTTATGATTTATGATTTATTTATGATCTTGTACCAAACATGTTCCGTTATGTTTGCAGTAGGCTGAAACGTCTCTTTTGCATTAATTGTAGTACAAAGTTTATGGTACCAAGAATGTACAATGTTATGACACATTTTCGTTTATCTAAAACATTGCACCCCCTAAGATTTGTATATTGCATTTGACCATCAATTATTTTTCAGTTAATTGTGCAGCCCTAAATGCAAATATAACATTGTACTAATATGAAACTGTGCGAGTACACCTGTTGACGCTTCTACCAAACAAGAAAGGTTCCTTCGAGTTTCTGTAGCAGCACAATGCCACATGCATGGTGTATTGTCACTCATTATACTTTCATTAAAAATTACAGCTGTTATAATTTATATATTGGCCATATTGTGATTTTGATCATATTTGGATCTATTATTCACCCCTAGATTAAACACAGTTCAAGGGAGAATGCCAAATCTGAGCACAACTTGAGTTCTAAAAAATGTATGAAATCTAGATTTCAATGTAAAGTCTTTCTTTAAGATAGAACCACAATATTAGTTTATAATTTAAGTTAACTTTAACCAAACTCTTTACTAATAATCATAAATGTAATCAATTTACTACAACCAAATTTGATTGATTTTCTTTCTCCTTTACTCATCAAGCATTTTCAGACATCTGTTATCAAACACATGTCTGTGGAGGCGTGTGTGGTGTTGCCCAAGTTCAAACTAACACTGATGCGAGTCAAGCTGCTGCCGGTGGCTACGCACAGACCAGAAATGCAGCAAAATGTGGCCCAGAAAGCAGATGATGTTAATCTCCGCACAGATGTGGTGAAGGATTCTGGGAACAGAGACTTGGCATATGTTCTGCACACATCTGGAACAACGGGTCTTCCCAAAATTGTGAGGGTTCCACACAAGTGCATACTTCCCAATATAGTCCACCTGAGGTAATCAGTAATTTGTCATTATTATTTGCTCTAGCGCATTATTTGACAAATAATAAAAAGAAACTGCTTTCCGTCTGCTCAGGTCTTTGTTTCAGGTGACTGCAAATGATGTGGTTTTCCTGGCCTCACCCTTAACCTTTGACCCCTCTGTGGTGGATATATTTCTGGCTCTATCATCGGGGGCACAGCTCCTCATTATCCCTTCTAGGATCAAGAAAATGCCCAATCGACTGGCTCATCTGCTGTTCAGTGATCACAAGACGACTGTCCTACAGGCAAGCGTCATTTCATTACAGACTTATTGAACTCTGAGTGGCCTCCACAACCTTTCATCACACTACACTGGGGTGCTTTATTCGTTTCCACAGGCCACACCCACTCTGCTCAGCCGCTTCAGAAGTCGCACCTTAAAACAAGAGGTGTTGTCGTGCAAGTCCTCATTGCGGGTGTTGGCTCTTGGTGGAGAGGCCTGTCCTTCCCTGGCATTGCTGCAGAGCTGGAGACACGAGGAAAACAAAACCCACATCTACAACATCTACGGTATCACTGAAGTGTCTTGCTGGGCCTGCTGCTACAAAATACCACGGTCTCTGCTGCAGTCCAGCCACATGTGAGTGTGCCTGTTTAAAATTATTTATTCAACCTGCTTGTTGGTTTTTAGCTGCAGTTAGAGGACAGTTATTTAATATCACAATCCTTTCAGCAGGGTGTCCTCTGTGCCCCTCGGGACCCCTCTGGCGGACACAGTGGTGGAGGTCAGAGATGAACATGGCTACGTTGTTACAGAGGGCGAAGGACAGGTGTTCATTGGTGAGAAAGATCTCATTAGTGCACACGTGCATACCGATCATCTTTTAATGAACTAAATCCATATGATACTTGTTGCAGGAGGAAAGGACAGAGTGTGTCTCTTGGATGAAGAGGAGGCAGTTGTCCCTGGGACAATGAGAGCTACCGGAGACTGGGTCAACATTACAGATACACAGCTGTATTACTTGGGACGCAGAGACAGGCTAATAAAGCGCCATGGAAAACGGGTGAACCTGGACAGCTTGCAGCAAGTAAGGTGTTTGTGTGTATACATAGTTTTTTGTTTTTTTGTTGAACTTGTGCTGAATGATAGAAGCGTTTCTGTTTTCCTTCCTCAGCTCATAGTAAGTCTGCCTCAGGTGGAGGCCTGCGCTGTGGGTTTGCATGAAGGCTCTCGGCTGCTTGCCTTTGTTGTTATGTCCACATCTGTGGACCAGAGAGCAGCTTCTCCTCTTCTGCCCTCAGTTTGTGCTCAGCCTCAGGATGACCCCACTTCTCCCATAAAACGCCAGCAGGAGGAGACAGACAGTGCAGCAGAGCTCCACGGACTGATTGTGAAGCAGCTGTCTCTGCTGCTGCCATCCTACAGCATTCCCGACACATTGGTACAAGTCCCAGCCTTGTGCCTGACTCATCATGGTGAGGACACGATGCAGGTCACAGAGATGCAACTAATTTCTTCAGCATCTTGGGAAGTCTAATGTGTCTAATGTTTCGGCAGGCAAAGTGGACATGGAGGCACTTATGAAAATATACCAGAGGCAGAGACAGTGTTTGGAGTCATTACAGGGAGACATCAGCAAACTAAAGCAAAACCTTCAGGCTTTGTGGCAGGTATTTCAATAATTGTGAAGACAGCGCTCCATTTGTTGTCTGTATATGTTCACACATTGTGACCCATTTATCAACAGGCGGCTTTGGGGTTCACTGAAGACGTGACCATTGAGGAAGAATCTAACTTCCTGTTGAGTGGCGGCGACTCTCTGAAGGCACTGAACCTCTGTGAGGATATCCTCACAGCCGTGGGAGTCCCCCTACCAGAACTTGTGGAGGTCATACTTGACGGGACCTTTTCTGATGTTGTGCACTATGTTGCCAGATCAATACCAATGCTGCCACTGGAGAACAGCACATCATCACTTCCTCAATCCAAGAAACGGCATGCTGAGGCTCCGTCTGTTGTTCCAGTGAAGAGAGAATGCAGAGGTTCTGAGTCGACAGCGACAGAGAAGCCGCAGGGACAGACACAGGCTCTTAAAGCTTTAAATGGAGGGCATGAGGTGATAGAAATGAATGTCAGAAGTAAAGAGACAGGTAAAAACATTCAGGCTGAGAAACAGGGAACTGATGTGCTGAGCCTCAGTCTGAGCTGGTCCTCTGATACAGGCAGATGTGTGGATGCTTCGCCTGTGCTTCTGGTCCAAGAAAGAACAAATAAGAGGTCAGATCCAGCCAGAAAAACTGTGTTCATCGGCTCACATTCTCACAGGATGCAGGCTTTAGAGCTGGACACTGGGAACCTTCTGTGGGAGCGAGTCCTTGGGGACAGAATTGAGGCATCAGCTGCTGTGTCTCACTGCAGGACTCTGGTGATTGTAGGTCAGTAGTAACTCTGAAAATCTTGTTTTACCACCTAATGTATTGTCTGAAGGTCTAATTTTCTATTACCCCAGGCTGTTATGATGGCTGTGTGTATTTCTTGTGCGCTGCCTCTGGAGAGACACAGTGGGTATTTAAGACAGGAGACGCTGTGAAGAGCTGTCCCGCTGTGGATCCCCTCACTGGTCTGGCAATAGTTGGCTCACATGATGGTCACATTTATGCTCTGAATCCAAAGGTGAGTGGACTTGACACAAGCATTAACCTCCAATCCTGAAAAATTCAGCAAACATGGAAATGGCTCAAAAAGTGAGTCAGTCCCCATTAACTCCATGTTAAAATGTACAAGTTTGAAGCAAAAAGAAACATTTTACAATCTGGTACAAAACTAGTTTTAGTCTTTATAGCTAATTTCCTTTTTCATCCTTCAACTGTGGAGTTGTTTTGTTTGTTTGTTTTTTTTTTGTTGTTTTTTTTTATGAAACTCTATTTTAAAAAAAGGCTTAGAGGTCTGCATTAAGGGCATGGTTGTTTTGAGTGACAGGTGGGTGAGTCCCTCCCCCACACACTGCCTTTTGCCCATTTTTGTATTGGCAGGGAGACAGGCATTCACAAGACTATTACAGTGGAGCAGCTCAATCTGAACTGTGAAACTGTTATACACAAAACTTGTAATGCTTATTGTCAGTCTGTGGTTTGATATGAAGAGATACCGGTTACATTTACCGGTTGGGTTACATTTACTTGGGCTGAAGGATGAACTGATGAGATTTTTTTTTAAACCTGTTCTGTTCATCAGCTGGGGTAGGCAGTATGAATGCTCCTGGTGCCTTGTTGTGCTGAAACAGTCTTACTCTGCGAAGAAAGAGTCTGACATACTCCTGTCACCATCTGCGTTTGACTTTATTGGCAATGGTATTGGTTTGATGGTAAAGCTACCGGGCTGAGGCTCAGGAGTGGATAGAAAGAGAACAGAGACAGGATAGGGAAGACAGCAAAAACAACAGCAACAACAACTGATGAGATTTTTGATGTCAGTCGTCAGATTTTTTTTTTTAACCATAACAACAAAGTTTCAGACTAACGTTTTAGATGATTTCGGATAAACAGGGACGTCACCCGAGTGGTAAAGGCAGACAACAGCAAAGTGGCAATTGTAGTTTTGTTAGTAATGTTGCTCATTCAGGTTTGTAGGCAGTGACACGCTGAGGTAACAGCATCACTGTCAATACGAGGAACCGTCACAACAGATTTCTGGAAAGGGTTCGTTCTTCTTTTTGACTCCATGTTCTGCTCCAACTCGTTTTAATTGTATAAGTGATGGGTTAAGGCTGTCAAGATGTTCCACAGAAGAGTTTATAAGGTCTTTTGTGTCTTTTGGACTTATTTTGTTACTTTAATTAATGATCAAACTTAAAACATGTATTAAATACGTGGTTATATGGGAACCTGCACTACAATGTGTTAATTTCTGATTACAGGCTTTTGTAAAATTTTGTGTATTTGTGTTTTTAGCTGCAGCAGTGCGTTTGGAAGCATCACTGTGGCGGGGGGGCTGTATTTTCCTCCCCCTGCCTCCAGCCCTCCAGCAGACAGGTGTATGTGGCATCGCTGGGGGGGCACCTGCTCTGTCTCAATCTGGTGAGTGAAACAAATCCATACTTCTGGGTTTTTTGGTGAATGGGGGATATTTTGACGGGGGGAGTTTTTGATCTGCTTCTCCTCCCCAGGAGAGTGGGGCAGTCCTGTGGTCAGTCTGTAGAGACGTCCCGTTCTTCTCATCGCCACACGGCTCCTCTGGTCGTGTTGTGATTGGCTCTGTGGATGGAAACATCTGCTGCTTCAGTGACACAGGGAATCTGGTGAGAACTTACATTAGATTGTTTATTTCACCTTGTAGGATTTATTTTAATCTCCAATTCTAAGAATAGAATGATGAATTATAATGATAATTAGGTTTTCAAGAGTCATCCTTGCTCTAGATAATTTAAATGTTGTTCTGGAAATTATGTTTTACAGTTCTGTCATAGTGTCATACACCAGCGTGAAGTGTGTGTTTTTCTGCAGGTGTGGCAGTTTTTAACGAAGGGTCCCATCTTCTCCTCTCCACGTGTCACACCAGACCAGCAGAGACTTCTGTGTGGATCACATGACGGCCACCTCTACTGCTTGAACTTTGCAGACGGCTCTTTGCTTTGGACTTTCCAGACATCAGGCAAAGTGTACTCTGCTCCGTGTTTGTTTGATGGCTCTGCTGTGGGCAGGAGGGGTGTTCTTGTGGGATTGGCCTCTACTGATGGCACAGTCTGGATCTTGGACGGTGAGAATGGACAAATGCTGGCTTCACACACTCTACCTGGAGAGCTGTTTTCATCCCCACTGGTGTATAAAAAGTCTCTCACAGTTGGGTGCCGCAATGACTATGTGTTTTGTTTGAAGTTGGCTGCCAAAGAGGATGGGTAAAAGGAATACATGGATTTTATACCAAACTCACTCTGAAGTCTGTATCTGTGGCAGGGGAAATAGGATTTTAATGAAACTCCAGGGTTTAGGATATAGGGCAGGAAAAGATGAGACTAAAGTCCTGCAGTTCAGACATCAGTATTTAATTTACATTGTTCATAACATTTTGTATCTCCTTAAGAATTATTCATGAATATGTCTAAGTGGGACAAAAAAGTGCAAATAATACCAAACATTTTTTGTTACATATAACACTGCGTACACTACACTATTGTGCACGACCAAAGTTAGAAACAAAATGACAAAGTCACTCGGCTCTCTCTCTCTGACTGCAGCTCCTGTAATGCCTTCCACTTACATACAGTACATACTTACATACATACAGATCGTTAAAGTGAACCCTCTGGTTATTTGACGCGGGTTTGTATGAGATACTCAGCTACTGTCAGATCAGCGCACTCAGAGAAGTAGCAGGAGTGCTGGCGCATAGGTGGAGTGATGATCCATCCACATAAATATGCCTGTTGAAAAAACCTAATAAATGTTGATGTTAAGCATGAAAGGAGCATTAACATTACAGGGGGAAAAAGTTTACATGTAAATATAAACTTATAATTGACAATTGGGCTCCATGATTAGAAAAAAAAATATTGTGATTATTTTGGAAGACACTGCGATTGTGATATTGTCACAATTTAGCTGGAACGATTATTTCATTTTAACTGAAAACAATTTTTTTAAATAATGGTGTGATTTTTATATGGAGACTATGATTTAAAGTCCAGGCATCTCTGTAGCACCACGATGTTTATGTTGTTAATAATGCATAACAACAGACACATTTGACCTTCATCAAAAAAACTGCAGCTCCTCTAATGCAGACATTGCTTTGAGCCATATTGCAATTTTGATTATATTTGAATTAACTGTGTAGCCCCATATAGCAAGGACTTTGCGGTTATTTGTCCTACGATGGCATGACGATATAAATGTGAAGTGAAAAGTTCCAAAGCCCCATCTGTAACCAATTTTTTTGGCATCATCAAGCAAACAGGATGTCACAGTGTTGTCACATTTCCCTTGATAGTTGAAACTGTACTCCCAAAGGAAAATTAAAGTTGTGAAAATATTCAAAATAAAGTGTACATTTTAACTGTTATTAGCTTTTTTTCTGGGGGGCATTTTTCAAAATGATTAAAACTTGTTTTTTTGCAAATGACCCCATCGACAATCATTCATTACTCAGTTTTTGTGCCGACATTTCTGCTGTTTCTCTAAACTGGCAGTACCTTAGTCTGAGTCTACTGCCAGCAAAACACTGACTATAAATATGTACTTCACAGAAACCCACATCAAATAACTCCAACTGTCACTTTAAGTCCGTGGCAAGAAATGTGAATATTAGATGACTTTTTGTTTTGTTTTGTTTTTGTCATCATAGAGGAAATGCTTACATTACACTGTAAGATCTTATCACATTAACAAGGAAGTGCCAGCACAAGCCTACAAACACGGGTGTGTTACAGGAGGACAGCTACAAGAATAATATGTTACAGCAAGCAGGTGTTGTGTCTGTCTCCATCAGCGAAGCAAACAAACCCAAATCACCCCATCACACAGCTGTGAGGAGGATGTGCAGCTCACTGTTAAATGCCCAGTAACACTTGTGGTCATCAGTGCTGTTTAGGTGCTCCCACCAAATGACTGGGAGAGATTATGTTACCTCATGGCAGAATTGTACAATAGCTTTGTTGACAGCTATCACAGTTATCACGGACACAGTGAGAGTTGTTATGCTAAGGTTTCCCAGTATGAGTAAAAAAAAAGAGAGAAAAAACAAGGCTCAGAGAAGAGATACAGTATCGTTTCAACACAGTTAAATCTGCTGTTTCACATAAATGTCACCTGTAACACTTCCACCAACTGTCCACGAGCAGTTTCAACGGGGTTATGTCAAGTTAGTATTAGTACTGGTAGCCCTTAAAACACGATTCAGTCACCCTCTGCTGATCAGCACTGTCATGTGTCAGAGCTTCACCTCTCTAATACACAAGTGTTACATTGTGTTTGCGCAAGTGGTTTATTTACATCCATGGGGACAATCCAAAATGAAGATGGGATTGTTGTTGAAATGGTCAGCCACGATTGTGATTGGCCGCTGAAAACTGTCCGCTCAAGACATATATTTTGTGGGTATGTATACGGTGTGTGCATGCTTGCAACAATTGTTTACATATATCTGTGCATTGTATTGGAATATTTGAATGTGAAGCAAACTTTTAACATGATAATAGTACCAGCCAGTGTGTGTGTGTGTGTGTGTGTGTGTGTGTGGTTACAAGGTTATGAGGCCTCTACTTGTTTCACAGTCAGGGGGTGTTTTCTATGATAGAGATGGGAGAAGGGGGGCACTCTCAAGGTGCTTCAGAGTCCGAGGGCAGTGTGCAGTCTCGATGCAGGCTGGAGCCCAGAGCAAAACCGGGATGGGATGTTATTTGATGATTTGAGGACAGTCGCTCCAGGCTTTGGCCTTACGCTTGGCCAGGGCCAGCCAGGCCGGCTCGGTGGACACCTGCGGAGAGTCACTGGAGGGGAATCGCTTTGACACCTCTTTGACAGCAGGTGGCGATGGTGTAGAGTCTGCAATCTCCACTGAAATCACAAACGACAAACATTTAGCAGTGTATTAAAACATGCAACATTAACAACAGTTCATTATATTTATACATTTTTGGATATGATTTTCAAGAGCCTTGTTTTATCCGGCCAAATGTCAGTATATTACATACATTTATATTGGAAATGTCCCGTTACTATAGCTGGTACCATCACATACCATCATTTTCTGTCAACTGCCTAATCACTTCATCAACATACCTCTGCAGCTTTAATGTGAATTTAATTCATTATTTTATTGGTTTAGCCTTTAGTGGAGAAGCTACAAATACATCTATTCAGGTTCAAGCTGGTTGTCAAACAAATGAAAAGTATAGATACACATTCAAACTAACGTGGCTCTCCAACAACCAGTAATGAAAAGATAAATAATCAATCATGTGGAGCATAAGATAGCAGCACTAAATCCCATATGCTATATATGGAGTGGTCTGAAAATAAATACTCCATCACTATGCAAACAGCCATCATCCAGAGTTAGAGCTCATTATTCCAACCATGATGCTCTGAGCCTTCCTCCTGGATCTAAGGCAGTGGTGCACCTGTGACTGCGATGACAGTTTTGCTGTCCCTCTCAATTGTTTGTGGTCCAGTTCATTGAGGTTTCCCTCTATTCTAGTCTGGTAAAATTTAATGAGCGGTTTTCAGGGATTCCGTGATTTTATACAGCATCGGCTGAAAAGATACTGATGCACCTTTTTCATGATGCAGTTAGTATTCAAAGACAGGAGAGGGAGCCTGAGATCTTAATCCCTAAGTATCTGAAATATGTCCATAGGAGCATCATCAATGATTGACAGAACTGAGTCACAAGTCAACAGTCACCTTGTTAGTTTTCTGAACAGTTCGTTAACCTTGTTGGTTTTGGCTCCATTCCCCGCAATCCTGCACGGTTATCTGTGTAGTAAAATTATGGATGAATGGATGTTGTTCGTGCAGGTCCTTACCAGTAACAGAGCTGGGTAAAGTGTTGGCCTTTTTCAGGTGATCTCTGCGCTCCAGCCGTCCCAGAAGGCTTTCGGGTCTCTTGGGCTCCTCTGGAGTCTGAGGTTTAGAAAGTGAACTGATGCTTCCACTCCCTTTGCTCTCTGTGGGGCTCACTAGTGTGACCTGCAAAGCAATATTTTCAATTCTTTAAAAGGAAGGTAACTATAGATTTTGTTGAAGAAATATTAGAGTGGTGTAAAAGGTCTGGCACACATACGCTTTCCCTCTCTCTGGCTTGTTTTTCAGCCAGCTTGACCTCTCTTTGGCTGCGACGCTCTTCGCGGTTCTGCTGCTGTTCCCTGAAGCCCTTCTGCTTCTGCAGGGCCAGTGTGATCCATAAGGGCCCGGCCTCCTTCTCCTGGACCCTCGCACTGTCCAGGGAGTGCCTGCTCTGTAGGGATGGTTTATCTGCAGAGGAGCACGTGATTATCTCCATATTACTAAGAGAAGATATTAATTATTCGGTTCCAAAAAATGCTCTTGTAACTATGTGTTGGCACTCTGCGTTCTTTACCTTATAATACATATAGATATAAACATGTTTTTTTTTTTTTTAACCAAACCCATTTTTCAGTTAACAAAGTTCTCTGACATTAAAGAAAAGGTTCACATATTTTCTGTATTAATACAAACTCTCACATGTCCATTTTGACAATCTTGTTGTCCACACTTGACATCGAAAGATCTCTTAATTGTGACATTTCATGTAACCAACAGGACCAATTTCAATTCAAATCACCGAGCCTTTTTTGTTGAATATATTTGCTCATGGTGTTTAATAATACATTTCTATTTTCTTTCCACTGCATGTATTAATCCTTACAGGGTAATAAACATATACAACCCGTAACATTCTTTGTTTTTATTTATTGCATGTCAGACAGACTTTACTGCTTTGGATCCACTCATCCTGACACCACACATCTCTTTCTTCGCTTGCTTCACTAAACTGATGTGCTTCACTTCTAAATGAAGTCTAAAAAAATGAGGAACGGTTTAAAGTAACTGAAACAGATTACCAATAGGAAATGGACACATTTATACATTTGAAATAACCATTTCATTCTTTGATTTTACTGTAAGAAAGATGGAGCCGCACAGAGCAGCCTTTTATGTAAAAGTAGACAGTGAAATTTTGTTAAGTCGCTGCAGATGCAAGAACACCAAGTTCCGTGGATGAAGTGACACTGACCTCTCCTGATGAGGTCTGTCTTTCTGTCCACCTTCTCTCTCCAGGGGATGTTGATGGAGGGGAAGAATGACCTCTTCTCCTTTGGCTCCTCCTCCCCTTGGCTGCTCTGTTGCAATTGAGCCCCCGCTGAAGGTTGCTCACTCCTGCCTGTCTGCTCCTGGCTGGATGAATCTTTGGCCCCTGTTCTCTGGATCACGATATCACTAGGAGACCCGTGTACCGCTTTGGGTAGTGGTGATGGGGGAGGTGTTGGGACGGCTCCGGTGGGTTTGGGTGACGTGGTTGGTCTTCGGTAGAGCGGTGGTTTTGAGTGAACTTTCTCCCCTTCGCTGTGTGTGGTGGGGCTGGCAGACTTAACTGGTTTAGCCCGAGGGACAGCAGGAGCAGCGCATGTGTGTAAGTACTTGCAGACCACGCCTTCTTTCTGGGGCGACGCAGGACTGGATCTATCTGAAAAGACAGAGGAAGCATCGGAGTCAGGCTCAATGGGGGTAAGAGGTGAAGGAATGCCATCAAAGCTGTCTCCTGCACTGTAGCGTTTCTTTCTTTTCTCAGTGGACTGTTCGCTGTGAAAACGCAGAGAGTAGTTGGTCCTCCGAAGCTTTATGCCAAAAGGTGAGGGCTTATCCTCACTGTCCTCCCCCTGCTCTGCCTCCTCTCTACTGTCAGGGGCCTCGATCTCATTCTGAGTCCTACTCTTCACTTCTGTTCCGTCAGGCTTGGCCCCAGGGCTGGGGACCAGGAAAGAGGGGAGGTCTTTGGCAAACATACATTCCTCTGATCCTTTTTCTGCAATGCGAACATTTTTACTGGTCCTGTTCAGAGGTTTACTGGTTGGAGCTGGTGAGGCTGCAGAGGGGCTGTCACATGTAGGAGCTTCCTCTCCGGCTTCCTTGTAATCCACACCAAAGACCTCGGAGTTCCTGTTTGAATCACCAAACTTCTTCTTTGCGGGGGTGATGGAGAACTTGGCACTGGCAGACATGGTCTTCCTGAGGTTCGTGTGAGAGAACGCAGGCTGGTCTTCATTGCTGGGGGGGTGTGGCTGGTTCCTGTTCATGTCTGGGTACTCATCATACTTCCCCTCTTCCACCCCCTTGAATATCTTTGATCTGATACTCGCCCACTCTGCCAGGACATCAGCGCTGGATTGGTCGGTAGAGAACGCAGACTCATTGAGCGATTTGGTTTTGCCGGATTTGCGATCTGGCGAAGTCTTGCTTTTGAGCGGCGGCGTTCCCTGGGCTTTTTTATCCTCTCCCAGACCCAGCAGGGATTTACAGGCAGTGTCTTTGATCTGGTCTAAATTGACAGCTGTCCCACAGAGCTGAGCGCCTGTCACCAAGATGGCTGTGTGAGGGACATATGGAGATGCTGGCAGGTTGGGGGACTCTGGTCCTTCAGTGGAAGGAGCCTTAGCTCCCTTCCTTTGTTCAGCTGCAGTGCTGCTCTGGTGGCTGGAAGTTGGCATAACAGGCATCAGGTTAACCTTCTGAAACAAAATCTGCTTTTCTCCAGAGGAAACCTTAAAAGAAAAGGGCTTCTGTCTCTCCTCCATCTCCCTCCAGCGCATCTCCTCTGCTCTCCTCTTCCTCTCATGTGGATCTGAGCTGCCATCAGCCTCCTCTTCAGACATCATCGTCTTCTCCTCTTCCTTTCTCATCTGCTCCTCTTTTTCTATCTGTTGCTCCATCACCTGCAACCTCAGCTTCTCTTCTTCTTCCTGCTTCTTTTTTTCCTCCTCTTCCTCTTTCAGCTTCCTCTTCCTCTCAGCCTCAAACTCCTCCCGCTTTCTCACCTCTTCCTCCTCCTTTCGCTGCCTCCTCTCTTTCTCCTCTTCTCTCCTCTTTTGTTCCTCCTGTCGCAACCTCTCCTCCTCCTGCTGCCTCCGATGTTCCTCCTCCTCTTGCTTTCTCCTTTCCTCTTCCTCCCTCTTCCTCCTCTCCTCCTCCTCTTGCCTCCTCCTTTCTGCCACCTCTCTAATTCTCCTGTCCTCTTCTTCCTTCTTTCTTCTCTCTTCCTCCTGTCGTTGTTTACAACACCTCTCCTTTTCCTCCTCTAGTTCACGCAGCCTGATCTCCTCTGCCTTCTTCCTCCTCTCCTCTTCCTCCTGCCTGAGCCTCTGCTCCTCCAGCTCTCTCCTCCTCATTGTCTCCTGTCTTTCCTCCTCATTGAGTCTCTGTTTCTTGAAGGTCTCCAAGGATTCTTGGACAGATGCCCTGGACAGGTCATCACTGGACCCCCCTGCTGCCTCTAGGTCTTCTTGTACCACACCAGGGACAGATACCTCCTGAAGGTCCTGTGAAGGAATGTGGAAATGTAATTTGACACTTCACCATAACAAATGGTGGGGGAAATGCCTACATGCTCAGACCTGTTTGTTGTAGCTCATATCTCACCTGCGTGAACCGTCTGTGCTTGCGGGAAACTCTCTGGTTTTTTGGTTTGATGGATAGTTTATGCTTGGCAGCAGTGTTATCCAAGCGAGGGACAGACTGGGGGACAGCATCCAGGTTAATTGACTCAATGGTACCAGTGGGCGGAAGAACCCGTTTGGATCTCGGGGACTTCACTGCCGTGCTGTGGGCCCCTGGGGTCTGCTTTTTTTTTTTTTTCCAAAACAACAGAGCAGTTATTTAACACTAAGAAACATCTGATTTTTGTCATCAAAGAACTTGAAGAGTGAGAGGAAATGGGGGTGAGAGAGTGAGGAACTGCATATGATAAATAACACCAGCTAGAACTGAACCAGCGCCAGCGATGAGGATCTTGTAGCCTCCATTTTTATGGCGGGCATACTTTACACACTACACCACCGGCAACCCAAGATATGTTTGATTTTAAATGACACCATTCATTTAACATTTAATTTTACTCTAAATCAATACAGCTGATATTGGCTATTTCATTCGCAATATGTTTGTCAAAAATGTAAGTATGCTGTCATCTAAATAATGATGAGTTGTTACCTTTGGCTCTGTTTTCGGTGGCTCTGTTTCTACCTGGGCCAGCACCTTAAGGGGGCTCCGGGGAACCTCCTCTTCATCTGAACTTCCCTCGTCTCCCTCACTTCTTCTCATTGAAGACGGCCTCTGGCCAAACTTTATACCTTGTGCTATCTGCTTCTGTGTGATCACCAAAGAGTAAAAAAAAAATATAAATAAATATATGCACAGAGGTTAAAGAATCAGTAAACAAGCTGAAATCTCTGAATAGCTGACCTGTAGATTCCGAACTTTATCCGACACAATTTCCTGGGACATGCTGTGATCCAGACCAGGTTCTGCTGCTGTCTCCTCTGGGATAAAGACGCTTTCGTGGGAGAGAGCTCGAGATCCAATGGGATTCAACTCCCTGCAGGAGAAAGAGAGCATGTTCAGTGTTGAAGCGTCAGTAAGTCATTCATTCATTCATTCATTCATTCATCAGGAGTGGGCTGTGGTGTTGATCCATTTAAAACGTTTTGCACAGTCTTTACAATCTAACGGTTCCATCAATTAAGGTGCATATCATGTTGTAATGGAGCAAACCCTCACTCTTTTATCTACACATTGTGAAACATGTCTTAAAACATTTATGAAGCTCTGTGTTTTCACACTTTCATCTTGAAAGTGAAAGCATCAACTCTTTCCTACATAAAATCTGCATACCCTCATTGTCTGAGTACAGGCGGCAGGACATAAATGATAGCCAGGACCATAAAATTGCAGATAGAGCTTAGACAAACTTGTGTGACAATGAAAAATGGATCCACGTACTGACCTCAGATTTTGACTGGACTCTTCACCATCAGAAACAACTCCATTGCACACTTCCCCAGTAGAAAAACTTGTCTTTAGCTCTGCTCCATCAAAACACCCCTTTGCCTCCCGTTGCTTCTTCTTCTTCCCAAACAGTCGTCTGAAGGGCTGGAATTTGCCCTGTCGCCTACTCTCTGTTGGTGGAAGAGAATGGATGACAATCACAGCTACATATAATCACATCGTCAATCTTTATAATGCTCCCTCTTCCTAGATAATGAGCAAGACTGGGCCTATGGGCGTGTTTTGTGTGCGTGTAGATGAATGAATGCAATTGATTGAATAGAAAATGAATCAGACATTACGGGTGGAATGAGAAGAAAACCTCGGCTTCTTTGTTCATACTTACTTGTATCCACAGGAAGTGTAAAAAAAATAAACAGCACTCATGAAAACACAGCAGCCAGAGCAGCTTTAGCAAAATGGTGACCCAATCCTTCACAGGCAAATGTACGTTCATGATTTGTCCTGAGAGAAAGAAAAATCACTAAAGACCCACAACACACAATTTAAGTACCAAAAACCATGGGTTCGGGTGGGTTGGGCTGAAGATGGTGACTGCTTTGTGGTGAAATGACAAAGTTATAGGAAGCATGACAGCTCACTGTAAGGCACAGTATCTGATTACAGGCTGTGAGACAATTCTCTTTGGACTGAGTGCTTTGATGCTGTTACAGTATTAATCAATAATCTAGACCCGCTGTATGATTAAAAAAAAAAAAAACCCAAAAAACTAAAGCATGGAACTCCCATTTAATACAATGTGTGACCCTTACAATACTTGACCTGCAAGGCTTTACATAATAACAAAACACACTGCTACTTAATCGTTCCAGTTTGTCGGTAAATGAGACAACCCCTGTCACTGTGAAGTGATAATAAAATCTGAGATAAAAATGTGATGACAATTACCTGATGCCATAAAATAAGAAAGATGTAATAAAACCTGCTGTAGCTGGCTAATGAGAAGGTCAAGACCCAAAGTTTGGACTTTAGATTGTTACCTGGATTTCCTCGTCACCCTTACTGACATGAAAGGAAACTAAACTTTCCCTTGTGTAAAAAGTAAAGTATTGCTGTGTTTCCTTTTGAAGAAACAAGGAGCCTTGCAAGCACATCTGTCTTAGCTTTATTTCAAAATATGATAAAGTGAAAAAAGTCTTCTTTCAGAATAGCTCTGTCTTCCTATATTTTTTGAACACTTTGTTTTGTTTTCACCTGTCTATCTGTTATTGTAGAGGCCCACTGGATAAACATGGTGGGTGAGGTTACAGAGCCACGAAGCTACTCTACACCACTGTGCAGACAGGCATCCTCTGGACTCATTGAGGATCCCTTTCAGAGCTATAAGTAGAAACTGGTGTGGGATTTCACTCAACCAGAGGCACCATGGGAAATGATTAATTTCCCCAGTTGCATCCATGACCCTGATGTGAGTGTCTTTGTCTCTGTGTGAGTGAGTAAAGACTAGTTTAATTGGTGTATATGTACTTATATTTATATAATTTTATACTGATAAAGATATGATTGTATGGCCTATAGTGTGTGAGGTATTTGCTATATTACTGAGTACTAAATCTGTACAGCTTTACAGAAATATTAGGCCACTAATGTGAAGCTCAAAAACATTAACCCTTTACTCTGTTATGTTCATTCAAACCATTCCTAGCTGCTTCTGCCTGTCTGTCTTCCTTTGGATTCAGAACCATCAGCCACTCTGGTCCTCCCATCAAACTTTTTAAATATTGAGTCCTTTTCCGATTTTACATCAGCTCTCAAATCAAAACCCATCTTTTTAAACTGGCATATTCTGTTTAACAGTTTCACCAGTTGTTTCGTTAGAGTATTTTTATATTTCTTCTCTACCTGTTTTTAACCAATTGTTGTAAAATGTCCTTGCATGCTGTGAAAGGCGCTTATAAAATTTATTGTACTTAGTATTATTGCTATTTTTGCTGTGTGACAGGGCACAAGGAACATCCACATGAACAGCAGGAACCAGAGTTTCCCAGCAGAACATTGCCCACATCATCCACCAGCTCCATGATAAGGAACTCACAAGCATCTGGCCATCCACCTGCCCACTGTAGTCATTTTTGACAGCAGACAGGGACAGCATTGGCACTGTGACCAGTCTGAAGCCCCTCAAGCAACAAACTGTAATCCACTCTGAGTTTTAACACCATTATATCAGAACCAGAATTCACTTTTTCACAATTTTTTGCTTCAGTAGCTCTTTAGTTGGGTCGGACCACACAGGCCTGTCTTCACTTCTCACATGCAACATGGAGCCTTAGCTACTCATGGCTCTGTCACTGGTCACTTTTTCCTCCCTGAACCTTCCTTGGACTTTTGGTAGATGCTGACCACTGTTTTGAAAAGACCTCTCTTAAAGTCAATCACATCCTTACGTTTGCCCATTTTTCATGCTTCTAATACATCAGCTTTGAGGACAAAATGTCACTTGCTGCCAAATATATCCTGCCCACTGACAGGTGGCATTATCACCAGATAATAAATGATATTCACCCTGCTGTCATCTTATGGCTAATCAGTTTATATTCTAAGTTTCACGTAGTGCCCGATGCCACTTCCTTTTATCATTAAATTCATAATCATAAGAAATGGGAAAACTGGAGTATATGTGCATGCATCTCTTTAATGGCCTCAAATTTTATTGACAAGCTGACTGGTTGACCAATCGTTGAATTGGCCAATCTCCTAAAGTGTTCTAAGTTTTGATGTTATTATGCTTTGCTTTGTTTTATTCCCTGTTCCCAGTTAGTAAGTTTGTATTTTAAGTGTTTTATGTGTTTAGTTTTACAGTGAAACTTTCCCACCGTTTATTTTCACTACCTGTCAGTCTAAAGTAAAAACAGAAAACCCCACAACAGCAGTACTGTTTAAATAAAGAAGCTCTGTGTTTGAATACCACTCAAGTGAAAATGATGACACGGTCAATATAAACACGTTCCCATTTGGTGCAGTGAGTGATATGTAAATGTGACTCTTAGGCTGTGTCTCTCTGCAGCATCCTGTACTATATGCTGGTACAAAGCTCATAGTGCGCACGTAAACACTCTGCCTATAAACAAGAGTGCACTTTTTTTGGTGCTGTATAGAAGACGTGGTTAGGTCGGCAGCCACAAAGCTAATTGTAGGGTTAACTTTTAATGTGTTACTGTACTGCAGCTTCTTCTGACTCACGTCCACTAGACCCACAAACCTTGTTGGTTTTTCAGTCCAACAATGTGAACAAGGAATATTTCACATCTGGTTCAGGAAACGTAACTGGCCGACAGCACAATAAACCAGCAGGAGGTTGACTGACAACTGACTTTTAAATTTAATAAACATAAAATGCAGTCTATTCTTCTAACGACAATACAGCCAGCAAAACAAATTTAAAGGGTATTAAAGGGTTTTATATCACAAATGTATGTTTTTTATATGCCGTTATAAGAAACATTTGATATTTATTGAAGTATGCTTATTGAGTAATAGCCAATAAAAACATTGATACCAACCTCACATCCATTCAGCATGACGATACAGCCAGGAGCTTGTTATTTTAGTTTAGCACAAGAAGACAGAGGTGTGACAGCTACTCTGATTTAGTCATAAGATTTGAAAAGTTATATTGTAATTAAAATCATTTTAATTAACACTGTATACCTTGTTTGTTTGAGTCATACAATAAATAAATAAAAGGTTAAAATTACATTATTTTATTTTATTTTATTTTTTTAAGGGGTGAAGTCACTGCCCCAGGCCCAGAAATAGTCAGAGACAAAAAAAAGTTCATTATAAATGTTTAAACTTTAAGGTTTTCATAGATTAAACAAATGAGGGGCATCATGCTAATAAATAACTTTGAGAGGTATTGTCGACTTCAGGCTGACCCAGGCTAGCTGGTTACCGCTGTTTCAAGTCCTTAAGGCTAAGCTAACCAGCTGTTGGCAGCAGCCTCTTATTAGCATATGGACAAGGCACAGGCATCAATCTTCTCCATTAATTTGTGGTATAAGAAAGCAAAATGGCTTTTCTGCAAATTTTGATTTGTGTTAAGATATATATCATATAAATACATTTATCAGACACCAATCTTCTCATCTAACCCTCCCCAAGAGAGTGCATTAACGCATTTCCCGTATTGAACTTTTGGTATTTGACAAATCCTAGACCCTAATGTGACTTCTTTTTTTATTTTTTCTTTCTCGACTGATCTAATAATATCTAATCAGATTCGGTCTTAGAACTGCTGGAAGAGATCAAATAAAATCTGATGAAGCAGGTGATCAAAAAAAACACAAATCACAAAAATGGACACAGCACACCACAAGCATCAACAAGTACAGGTTTCTGTAAACCTCTTCAAATGAGTAAAATCCATCACCACGCCATGCTGTTCTTAAGGAGACAGTGAAAACAGAATTACTCTGAGGTAATTTCATCCCCCTAATGTGCCCACTCATCCTGTTTGTACACACTGCCTCCTTAAGATGTTGCTCAAAGCACACATTTTTCCTATTTACCTGAGCCTTTGGATTGGGTTACCTCTAAAAGCATGTCATGCTTAGTTTCCACAGCATCCATTGCCATGGCCACTGCACGCCTTGGCTGTGGTGAAAGAACAATTGGGTTATCTTCTCTAAAGGAGAAAGTGTGAGCTTTTAAGTGAGGGAAAACAGAGGTGACCAGCAGGTCTGGGGTTGACCAGACAAACTTCTTCTGTTTTTGTCTGAGGCTGCTCTGTTGTGATTTGATTGTATAGATATGTTGGAACTAAAAATAAACAGCACAATTACAAAAAGGCTCTATTAACGGTAGAGCTGAATATGTCCACTTCCAGTAGAGGACCGTTTGCCCTGTCTAATGATTACAGTTCCTCCATCAGGATTAAACAGAAACAATAACCCACACGAACCACTTCATAAACCAACAAAAACATAGAACGCATGGCTTCCTGAACCCTGAACTCCTCCTCACAGGCAGCACCTGTCTGCAAAGCAGAGCCAGAGGTTTTCTGATGTACTGTGTAATGTGTAAAAAACTCCAAGTGCCCAGGCCAGCAGTATAAAACCAGAGTGTGAGAGACAGTACTGAGAGAGCTAGAGAGAAGCCCTCTGCCACCCGTGGGATCAGCATGCAGTGGGCTTCCTTCCTGAGGGTGACAGAGCTGGACCAACTCTCTCAGAAATGTCTCATGGCAAAAAAAAAAGCTTCTTTGTCCAGCCTGACTGCAGGCAGCACGGGAAAAGAAGCGAACAAGCATGTCTGATAGTAGGGGGGTGTGTGAACATAGACAGACAGTGTGTGATTTGGGGGGGAAAAAACTGTATGTGATTGTGTCTGCTGTTATGAAGAGAGATACTGTGGTATTTTTTATTGTTTGTGTATTTGGCTGTCAGCCCTAATGCTAAGCAAATGTCTGTGTTTATTGGTGTTTTTGTAGACATATTGCTGCAGAGGACAGATCGGGGAGCAGATAGAGATGGGATGAGAGAAGCACGAGGAGCAGCCATGTGCTCTACACAAGCAGAGAAATTCCTTTGACAAGGATACAGCTGCATCATAGTATGACAATGGCATAACACGATGCTGCATCTCAGAGCTCTTAAACAACCCAGCAGCTCAACATCATTTGATGGTGACACAGCTCTGCACCACTGTGGGCCAGACAACTGACAGAGTCCTGATGGCATGGCTTAGTGGTGCCTTAGCGGCAGAGTGCCATAACCTTACAGCACAATAGCTTGCTGATAAAAGCAGACAGACGAAGATGGCAGAGCCATGTAACGGTTTACCTATTTCAGCTGCACAGCTCGAGATGGCTGCACACCACTGCAGTAAAACCTTAGGGAACATCGATCTGTACTTTTGCACAAAGCTTGTTTAACCCAGATGAACGATGCTGCTCCCTCCACTGTGGCTTTGGGGGAAAATGGTGAAATAAATACAGAACAGAGAAAGAAGAGTAGGTTTGGATTCGTCAGGTTTGTTAGCATCAAGTGAATACGCAGAGTAAGGAACATGGTGGAGGAAGATGACTGTGGCTGAGAGGAAGTCATGGGACAGGATGGATGAGGAAGCACTTCCAAACAGAAGGACATGATGTGTGATGTGGTAAAACATAGCTTTATCACTTTCATCGTGTTAACGTGTAGACTACACATCCAAATGTGTCCACATTTTTCAGCATTATTATGCAACTGCAGCCCATTTCCCTTCATGTATTTCCAGAGAGATCTATTTCCAAATGACATCAAAAATCCACTTCTATTTCATTTTCATGCAAATCCTATCACCTCTCACTTTGTTCCATACATGCCACAAAGAACCAGTGCAATCATCTTTGTACAAATCTACATGTTGCCATGTAAACAATCACAAGTGTGTTTGCAAACAAGTTCCATTTAGCACGTCTGACCGACATCTAACATCCTTATCAGCTATTTCCATATTTTGATCATCTTCTTAATATAATAAAAGTATTAGCATGCTGTGATTTGAGCTAATTGTGAAACCCACAGAAAAGGCAAAATGCTAGCCTCATGATGTCAATGGAGAAAAAGCTGGTCCAATTCATCCTCTGCAGGCCATGAGTGTACAGTAAGTAGAGAAATCCATCCAGCCGTTGTTGAGCTATTTCAGTCTAGACTAAAATTGTGGATCATTTGACTGGCTAACAGGCAGTGCCATCCCTGAGGCCATGCTGCCACTGTGGCTAAAGATTAGTTGAGAGATATTAAACAAATAACATTTTGATCAATACAAAATACATTTCAATCCAACAGCCAATCAACACAACCTTTATGAGTAATATAAGGCTCAGTATTTTAACTTTCAGTCACTGCTGCAAGGTGGTGTTGGCGTTTGTCTACACTTAAAGTCGAAAGGCTGCATGGTGAGAAACAGTGGACTTCACAATGATACGCTTCATGTATCACATGACCATTGGCTATATTTTCACTGCTTATCAAGGGTCAACTAACAAAGCTGGTGCGTAAACAACCTACAAAGAGACCTTCTGATCCTGCCCGAATATCCTGAGCACAATACCTGAATCGTGATAGGGTCAAGTTCACGCATGCCAACATTTCATAAATACAGTGATATACAATATGAGCTGCTCCAGCATACAGAGGCCATAAGCAGAGTGGAAGAACAAATATTCAGCACCTAAAGTTAACATTTTACCAACCTTCTGTCCTCCGACCGTCCTGCAGTGGTGTTGTGTGTGAGGGTATCTGCGTGTGTTGTCGTTCCATTTGCCTGCTGTCACTGTGGATCTAGGGCATTACCTGGAGTCAGGTGTCAGATGCTGTGAGGACGTAGTTGTGTGTCTGTGTGTGTGTGTCTGTGTGTGTGTGTGCATGTGTGTGTATGTGTTTTATGTGTGGAAAATGGGGGAGTAAACATCTCTTGATATACAAGTGTTTGATTGCCCCTCTATGGCACAGTCACTGACCTCCTGTCAGTGAGGGCTCACATGGCCACAGATGTGTGTCGGAGGGGAGCACATGTATAGACTGAGGCGTGGGGGGGGGCAGTGTGAGCAGTGAGTGAAGAGAGATGGGCGTTCTCCTGTGTCTGTTAGTGCTGCTGTGCTGAGGAGGCACAAAGTGGCACTTTGTTTCATCGCCAGATAGCCAGTGCAGGAGAACAGAGTAGCATTCATCATTTTGACTGGCTGATGTGTACAAAGCCTTTCATTGTGGGTAACAGTAACCACAAACGTCTGATTAGAATTTCTTCTAATGTGGAGCACCACAGCCGCTTCATAACGCCATAGTCATGAAGTCTGTTTTGTGGAGCTCATAGTCTTCAGAGCCTTCAGAGGTCTGACTGGAGGGCAACGCACAGGTGGACTGGTTTTTACAGCAGCTTTGAACCATAAATCAGATCGTCTCAGTCCCAAATGACTAAATAAGATTCTCATTTTATGGTTACACTAATCATAATAGCCATGTGTATTAGGCCTGCCATAGTGTGTAACAAGGCCGGCTCCCCCCACTCTCCAGTCTTGGCAGCATCACACTGCAGTCTCTGATAAATATGGTAATGATGGGGCTTTACCGACCTGAATACCGCCTATATTACAGCAGCATGGCACTTCAAAGGCAGACTGCACTCTGAACGATCCTAAGCAGAAATAGAAACCCCCAAGTTCAACAGTGCAAACATGCTCTTCACACACAGGATGGGCAGAGAGCCTTAATGACTCCACTTTGTGTGAGAGGAGGCTGAGATCAACCATCCTTAGCTATGCTGTATGAGACAAAAGCAGCTAGTGCAATTTTTGGTGAAGCAGTCATTCTGAATTTTCAAACAAGAGAGAAGAACATAGATTGAAATCCTGAATATGCTGACACTAAATTAGGTTGCATTCTTTCTTTGTGGAGTTTGCTTTACTTGGTGTATGTGTTTTGGGTTTCCTCCAGCTGTCTGCCGCAGTCCAAAGACATGCACAGGGTTAACTAATCGCTGTAAATTGCCTGTAGGTGTGAATGCGAGTTTGAAATGTTGTTTGTTTCTATAAGTCAGCTCTTTGATAAACTGCTGACCTGTCCAGGGTGCACCCTGCCCTCACACGATGTTATCTGGAATTGGCTGCACCTCCTCCATCCCTAATACTAATGGGAGACGTTTTATTTTTCATGAATAAATGAACGTTAAAATTCATACCGCCAGCCAAATCATGTAAGCACTCGTGTGTGAAGTGATGTTACATAATGATGATGATCAACTAGGGGGAGAGAAGGAAGTGAAAAATCTAATTTGAAATGTATTATTACAAACTAGGGCTGTCGTGTGCTGCTATTTTGTCCCTTTGCTGTTCCCTTAACTGTCTTCTAGCTGTCAGCAGCTTCCTGCCTACTGATGCTGCTTACGTCATGGACATGAACGACAATGATTCCGTTCAGATGAAAAACAAACAACAAAAACAGACTCCAAAAAAGGATCATTAGACAACTCAAAAGTAATTAGCAATTTGTGTAAAGCGGAATTAAATATTTTGCATTTGACATTTAAGGAAAGCTGTATTTCTGAAGTAGACATTGTGTTCCCTCAGGCCAACTACACTTCTTTTGATTTGAAATAAATCTAAAAGTAATTTTCTTTGATTCCCAATCAGGAACATGAGAACTTAAATAATTTACTTTTTTAATATGGCCAAAAAACTGTTTCATCAATCCATCCATCCTATATTTACTAAAAAAGAAAAGAGAGAGAAAAAAAGAGCAATGGCTCTTCACCTGGATTTGTCACGATAGAAAACGCATTAAAACCTACATATCCACCTCCTGTCATTTATCTTCCAGCAATACAAAGAGAAAATGTGACTTTTTCAAGTATATTGAATTAATCATGATTAATCCACAGCTACTGTGTGATTTATCAGATGAAAAATTTTTATCGATTGACAGCCCTATTAAAAACCTTCATATCGCTGCATCAATGTATCAGAATCTGGCATTATTATTATTTTACTGTAAACTTTAACATTTTTCATGTGATTTAAATGCTTCAAAAAAGTCAGTTATATTACATCATTATTAGTTAGTTACAGACTACACAGGACATGGTGGCCTATCATTTTTAAAAATGTTACATGAACAACCCCATCAGGGAGTCATGTTTCTGAGGAGCTGATGATAACTTGCGCCACACAGGATTTAATAATCAGGACGGACCACCTCAGAAGAGACTGAGTAGGGTGTAATTACATTTTTGAGCTTTAGACAAAGGGGCACTGACATTAATGCAAATCTTTCCAAAGGGCGAATTAAAAAGACAATGTCTTGCTTACTATTGTTTAGAATGAATGCATGTAAACAGATTTTTCACAAGTGTTTGAAATCAGTGTTTCCAGTTCTGTGTTTAACGTGCTGCACTGAGACTGCACATCACCTGCCATAAAAATGCTCAAAATACAGTGAGTCAGACTTTCATTGTCTGCCAGACAGTGATTAAATCCAGATCCATAATTTATCAAAGGTCAAAGGGTAACACATGACAAAACTGAGTCATGTGTCTACATCCAGGTATCATCAGCGCCTGGAAAGTGAAACATTGCAGCAGTGTGTGAAGCATCAGTGACAGTGAAGTCTCCACTATGACAGCATTTACCTTTACTTCTCCTCCAAACACGGAGCTGGGAGCCACCGGGGCAACTCTGCGGGCTTAATATCACCATTCAACCATTATCTATTCATTATTTATAGCCTCCAGATGATAGATACTTCCATCCATACTGCCAACCAAAATCAAGACCAGGTTAATCAAACCGGCACCATAAATCCAGCACCAGCTGCCTGTGAATTAATCCCTGGCACTCTGCCATCCATTCTGCCTGACTCCTCTGTCTCAGCACCAACGTCCACCGACGATCAGAGCCTTTAAATGGCCTGTGGGAATATAAATCCCATTTTTTCATTTGTAGGCCCACGCCATAGCCCATGGCAAGTGCGTGGATTTCCAGCTGACTAAATTACCCCCACATCTATGAAGGGGCAGTACAGTGTGTATGGTTTGCTGTAGCCGACACAGACGTGAAGACACAGATCGATACTCCACAGTAAGAGGCAGCTAAACGGATGCTGCTGCACTGGGATTACAGTCGATTAATTGCAGACTAAAAGGGACCCGGAGAACAAAGAATCCGGCCCCTCTTATTGCTCCTGAAATCCAAATGGAGATAAAATAATCCGTGTTCATTTAGATTAAAACTATAATAATAATTGATGATAATGTGGCCTGTTGGCACCGGCGTTTGCAATTTTAAAGTCGGATCAAATTCCAAGTCCCAGCCCATTTAGAGCGCGCGCACACACACACACATACATACATACACACACATCAGCAAAGGATGAGGCGAAGGATCTGAGCAGGTCAATGAGGGATGAGAGGTTGGATACAGTGACAAGGTCATCAGCGTCGGGTAAACGTAAATCAATCTCTATAATCACAACTATGAAGAAAAGAAATATCAGGGGGAAAATATCCAGCACCTTTTTTTCCCGTTTTAAAAGGTAAAATCCTCCTTCTCCTCCTCCGATCGGTGCTGAGGAAAACCCGGCTCCGGCTCTTCAGACGCCTTTTGTGTTGCTGATGCTGCGGGTGCACGACAGAGAGACGCACGCACGCACAGACAGTCAGCCCCGCACAGCTGCACGCGTGTGAGCTGGGAGGGTGTGGCCGCCGAGGACGGGCGGGCGGGCGGCGGAGCACCGAGCAACACCAACACACGAGCTGCCGTCACCGTCACGGTGCGAGCGCGTTACTGTAACACAAGCTCGTGCCGCTAGGAAGTAATTAGAATAGAAACGAGGAGCTGGATGGAAAGATCCGCGGGGGGGCGGGGTGTCTATCCCACCGGGATGCACACCACCGTGGATGAAGTAATCATACTATAGGCTTATTTAGAACCGACACCGAGTTTAGTCTTTGGTTACACTGACACTTTTTCAGATTATAGGATGCTGTATATGACCTATCTGATGACCCTCCAGAAGAAATGCTCCTGTTTAAATTCACCCAGGAGCAGACAGATAGCAGCATAACTACAGCAGATTGGTCTGTCCTCTTATTATTCTGGTGTTCTTCCATGATATGATAGGGACTGTACGAAAATTATTAGGGGGGAATGAAGTCGGGGATGGGGGAACGGTTATGTGCTTGTTTCTCATATCAAATAGCCTCTTCTGAATTTAGTGGTAAATAATATCGTGAATACACAAAAACGAGAAATTTAACTTTTGCAACCAAACAAATCCAGCATTCTGCTACTCATTTGAGGGGACAGCCAGATTTCTGATTACATAATGTCAGACTGAATTCACATATTATTTTCAAATATTGGGGGTGGTTGCAATTTTTGTCAAGGTAAACATAAGAGTCAAGAAAAAAACAAAAAACAAAAACCAAGAATAATCAGAATGTTCTTTCACAAAATCAAACAGAAAAGATTAAGATCCAATACTTTTGGAACAGTTCCTAAAATATAATTTTAAAAAAAGACCTGCTGTGGATCTTGATTCAGGAGCCCTGGCATGGCAGGCCTGAAATCAGTGGCAAAGACTGAAAAGCTTGTTTTAGTTGTTCAGACTAAAAAAAAAACTTAATAGATTTTTTTTTACTTACTTAAAATTCTACTTGGATCATTTTTTCAAGATACTACTACAAATATAATTATTTGTTTGTGTTAATGTAATAAACCCAACAAACTAAATGGCCTTTGGTTTAGTACAACAAAATTGATCATGAGCACCTTTTAGATTAAAAGCGATGCTCTTCAGAGTCATTTGATGTTATCAAGAGTTTGGGCACAGGTTTAAAGCCAGGGAGTGGGAGAAAAAAAAAAAACCCCAGCGAATTCAAGAACTACATTTCCCATACAGCTTTCAGGCTTTCAGGGTCCCCTGAGAGGAGGTGCTGGGAACTTTACGGTTCTTAAACATAACACCTCCATACATCTCTTGCCACAAATATGCTACATTAAACTAGTCATTCTAAATGTAATCATTTGGGAGTTTTTGCACTGGTCCCTGTACAGTTATACATTTTATAAAATAGCTTTTAGTGAAAAAGAGTGATTTTATTTTGGAAATGCTAACCGGATATATATTTTTTTCATTCCAGCTGTTTTGGTTAGTCGTTTTAAGATGAAAACGCCCAGTGGGAGGAATTTAATCGGAACATGAACATCTAACATCGTCCACAAAGTTTGTCTAATGTAGACATTTGCTGGAGACAAAGGATTGTCATGATGCTCCGTGTCAAACGGGTTTTATTTTGACAGTTCATACAGGAATTGTTACATTTACAATGGCTGACTTTACACAGTTTAAAAGTTTGGTTATGGGTACGTGGTAGGAAAGCATCGGTATTTTCTCAACTTTAAAGTCTAAAAAGCTATAAAGGTGTTGGAAGAGAGCGGCCGGGCCCATCATGGCTCCTAGCAGGCAGGACTACGGGATGAAGAGTGCCGGAGCAGCGCGCAGCAGCTCGGTTATGAGCTTGAGGAGGACGGTGAGTCCGGGCTCCGTCCGCCGGAGCTCCGCCGTGCTGCCGTCCGTGCTGACCTTCCTGGTGATCGTAGCATCCGGAGGCCTGCTGCTTATGATAGAGAAAGGAATGCTTAACAGCATGGATACACCTCCACCCCGGGGTGCCGGGAGGAGACTGGACTTAATCCGGCAGGCCGGGAAGCGCAGCTCGGCTGCTGAAGAAGCGGAGTCCCAGGTACGGTAACACTATGAAGTTCGGTTGGGCTCAAGGTTTAGCGGATTCAAGTAAGCCTGCAGTCCGTTTTTCCTCGGGGCTCCGCGCATGGCATTCACAATATTAGTTGATCCGTTGTTAAGCAGCATTAAGCATTAAACGGTGTCACTTCGTCACAGAACCCCCCCCCCCAAACTTTCAGATTATCAACACAACTTCTTTTTCAAAACTAAACTTAATATGGTGATCAGCACAATACCTGCAAGATTCAACTTGGAGCAAATGGTGTCGAAAGTATACAGTATAACTGTTATTTCTAACTATTGTCTCAGCAGAGATACTCAAGCAATTTACAAACATATTTACAGAAATATGGAAGTGAGACTTATCATATATTTTAACTATTAGTTCCTTCTATTGGGCACAAACCCCACTGGACTTCACCCCCCACAATCCCCTACAACCCTACAAAAGCGTATTCCCAGGCAGAGCCAGAAGCCTAGCGACATGTAAACAAATGTAACATCGATCTGCTCTTCTAAATCTCTGATTCGTCTTTACATGCAGATCCTCCAAGAAATCCGTAATCGGACCATCAGGACCATGTGCAGCCAGAAGAACATGCCCCACAGTATTTGGTCTCTGACCCCTCCACAGAGGAAGACTCTGCTGCAGCACGTTTTGGTTAATGATGAATACCATTTCCTCTACTGCTATGTCCCCAAGGTGGCCTGCTCCAATTGGAAAAGGGTTCTGAAGGTCCTAAGTGGAGCACTGGAGAACGTGAATGTCAATATCAAGATGGACCACCGCAGCGACCTGGTCTTTCTTTCCTCTTTGAAACCAGATGAGATCCGTTACCGCCTCAAACACTATTTCAAATTCATGTTTGTGAGGGAGCCTATGGAACGCCTACTGTCTGCGTACAGGAACAAGTTTGGAGAGATCGAGTCTTACCAGAAAAAGTATGGTGTGGAGATCATAAAGAGGTACAGAAAGGGTCGAGCTAAGGATGCAGCTGTGACAGGAGATGATGTGACCTTTGCAGAGTTTGTCCGTTACTTGCTGGATGAAGATGTAGAGCATATGAACGAGCACTGGATGCCAGTGTACAACCTATGTCAACCTTGTGCTGTGTCTTATGACTTCATTGGTTCCTATGAGTACCTGGAGAGTGATGCAGAGTTTGTGCTCCAGCGCATCGGCGCTCCTCCCTTCGTTCACTTCCCTGAGAGGCAAACGTGGTACAAACCAGTCACCACAGAGACGTTACACTATTATCTCTGCACACTCCCACAAAAACTACTGCGAGAACTCCTGCCCAAATACATCTTAGACTTTTCCCTCTTCACCTATTCGCTCCCCAACACAACCACTGAACATTGCCGGCATTAAATGTGCAAAATTTTATAGTTTGGGGGAAAAAAAATTCTAGAGAGTCATTTGTAATATTTTTATGCTTAGGGAATGTTGACTGATGTTACACATTTTGACTTGAAATGTCCTCACATCATCTCAAAATGCTGATTATTGGAAAGATACGGACTTGCCTTCAAAACCACTAAAGCTTGAAATCAGCTGTGGACAAAAGAAAAAGTTACTGAGATGTATGTTACATGCTGTTGTTTCAAGACCAGACTTTGGATTTTGCTTGTTTTTTCATGGAGATTTTGAAGGAGATAAAGGGTTAAATAGCTTCAGTGGGCATTCAGTGGTTTAGCAGGCTAAAACACAAACCATATACTCGGAGGATTGTCGGTTTGAAATCAAGCTTGTGTTCTTTTGTCCCAGCCTCTTTTCCCCCAAATTTTCTATTTACTTTCAACTATTTACAATCTAATAAACCAAAAGTTCAAGCTTTGTGATGTAAGTCATTGCAGTATCTGTGCTTTTGCATCATTTTATTTTTCAAATAATTAAATAATTTAGACATTAAAAAAAAAGAAAAACCACACAATATGCACAAAATACACAGAACCACAAGGCTGAACAAACATGTATGAGGTTATAGCTGCTGAGAAAAATTCATTTTTAAAGGCACTACCTTGTTCACCAAGTTAAATCCTTATTTTAAATCAGTGACCGTATCAAATACTGACAAAGGAGGAAGTTCTAGTTAGACAACAACTTGTTCAACTGTTAGGACCAACTTTAGCTTTAGTAAGCATTACTTTATCCTCAGTGTTTCAGGATAGACAGGGAGATAATGTGGCATGAGGTGTGGCTCATTTACTGGTTGCCTTCACATTTCACGCCCAGACATCAAGATCAGGCTTTCAGTCATTTCTGACTCACTCACCAACACCTTCCTTTGTCTGCCTGACTGTTAATCCTTGAAGCTTACATTTCTGAAAAGAGGAAGCAAAGAAATTTCAGTCAAACTTTAAAATCTATATTCGATGTATCAAAAGATCAGATTTTGTTCATAATGCGAAGTCGTACTTGTCTGCTGACTTGTCAGTGGAGCGATCCAGACTTCGGAGGATGGAGCGTTCCGGGGAGATGTGCTGAGAATCGGTGGAGACACTAAGGGTTGATGAGCTTTGGAGGGATGAGAATGACAAACCCTGTCTGCGCATCTCCTGGACTGCACGCTCACTGAGGACAGAAAAATAGTAAGATCTGAGAATTTACAACATCTCCTGTATAATGTTTATAGCATACATTAATTAAAGTATATGTAAGCAGAGCAAAAGTTATTCAACTCTCTCACTGAAAAGATCTCATTCATGTTTGCGTTCTTACATAAATATTTCTGTTCCTTTCCAGATATATCATATATCTGTATATCAAAGGCAAGACAGTAAAAGTAACTTTGGTAAATTGCAATTGCATCCCATTGTAGATCGGAATTTCCACAATCCGTTTCCTCCTTAAAGAGCTGTCAACATTAGAATATTATCAAGAAAATGAAATGAACACTTGATATGAATTCCTTTAAAACAGAGGTTTAGCGCCAGCTAAAAGCAAACCAAATCTGTATCTAGTTTGTAGTTATGTCATAGGTGTTTGTTTTTAGAATGTCCGTCTGTTTTTCGAGACATTAATTTCATATTAATTTCTTGTTTTAAGTAGTTTTCTATGACTGCAGATACAATCAATACATTTCTATTAAGTATTTTACTTTAATATTTGTGGTGTAGTGGGATTTTATGATGATGAAAACTGCCTATTTTAATAGTCTGCACATGTATATGCCAACCAGGGACAAGATTTGGAAATAATCAAACTATCTTAAATTACATCATACCTATTAAATAAACTAAAAATAAATTGTAGCTTTTTAGATGCGACAGCTCAGATGCTGGTCGTCTGTTGACATTTCATATTTAGTAGTCATTATTAGATGACATAGGCGCTGAATACTCCAGGGTCTGAGCACACTCAACTTGAAACAGACCTTTGGTTTTATCTCAGCTACACAACTGTAAGGCTTCCTGACCAGGTTTTGTGCACTGACATCCCCCTGACATAATCTGTCCAAAGACAGACAGGCATAGAAACACCTGCCTAAGTATTAAGAATTACCTGTGTTAGTGGCTGCTTCAATAGACGTCCCCAGGATCACATTTTAATTCAGTCACACACACATTTGCAAGTGCTAACTGGGAGGAGTTGAAATCAGTTTCAGAGTTAAGAACAACAGTTGTTGACCTCACCGTTCAAAGCGTTCAGTAGTCAACTGCCTTTTCAAAACATCCATTTCCGTCTGCAGCAGAGAGACTTGACTGCGGAGTTGTGACACCTCCCTGGTCTGCTCAGCACTGAGTTTATGTACAAACAATATTCAACATTTTTTTACACCATTTCATCTTCTACACAAATGTAACTAGTTCTAACTGATTTATTGACTTGGATTTTGTTTACGTTTTGCTATCAGCCAGTGTGAGCCTATCACGGAGGACTTTCAGCTCTGACTCTCTTTCACTGGCTGTCAGGTGAGTTTGGAACTCCTTCTGGCGATTGGTGGAGAGCAAAGTTTCAAGGTTGCGGACAGTCAACCTCTCACTGGCCAGTTGCTTCTTAAGTAACTGTCCCTCTGAGCGAACGTCCTCCAGCTCTCCTGTAACCTAAAAATCATTCACATTTTGACACAAAGACAGATAATTGCCACTCATGAGGCACACGTGTTTAAAGCTGTAACAAGTCACAGTTAACCTCACCCTCTCCAGGTCCATGCTCTTGGAAGTGAGTTGACGTGCAGTGAGCTCTTTGCCTGAATCCAGTTTAACACAGAGTTCCCTGACAGAAGCCAGATCTGAGAGGAGAGTTGTCTTCTCCTCCTGAGCTTTGTGTAGCTCCTCCTCCAATCGGGACATCCCACGAACTAGTGAAGATACCTTGGCCTCATAAGCCTGCAAGGCCTGCGTGTGCTGAGGAAAGCAGCAAAGTGAAAAGAATATTGGTTTCATGCTGGTGAAACGGTACAATCTCAAAAGCTGAACCAGAGTAGCTGCTGGAAATCTTTCTCCCTGATATGAACGTAGCAGCCGTTTGTTCAAGGTTCTGTCTCACCTGATGGATTTCTCTTTCCTGGTGGCTAACAGTATCACGGAGGTGCCTGCGTTCTGAGTCTGAAGAAAGCAGTTCCAGGCGAATGGAGTTATTTAGACCTTCAGCTTGCTGTAGTTTCTGCTCACGCTCCTCGACCTCGGAGTGAGCCATTCTGAACCTCTCAAGCAAGTCCCTGTTTTCCTGTTCCTGTGGGTCAAACGCCTGGCTAAGTGAGACTGAGTGAACACCTATACAGTCATCCAGGCAATTCAAATACTGCATTGCATAAAACCCCTAAATTATCACATAGGTCTCTGTACAGTTCTCTCTTGCCTTTGTGGCCATCAATTTCTCAATTCTGGACACTTCAGAAATGTAAGAATGGACTCTCAGTTTCAGTTCATCCTTTTCATGCAAAGCCTCCTCCATCTCCATATGTACAACCTGAACAAGGAGACACAAGAACAGATAGTGTTATTTATATCATTACATCATTGCTGATTGCTTTATTTTCATTCTCTTTCTCTACATATACAAACTAAATTACATACTTGGTTTTCTCTGGTCATTGTGGCCAGGTCATCTTGCAGCCTCCTGTTCTCTCGGACTGTGATTTCTTTGTTTCGTTTGAGTGCAGCCAGTTCCTCGTGGGCAGCATCCAGCTGTCTCCTCAGGCTAGTTATCTCCCTTTCCCTGCTGTTTAACACCCCCTGCAGCTGACTGCAAGGATCATGCACTATTTGCATTAGATTTCTAACATATCATGACACTTCATAAAACAAAATTCAACCCGACAGGTTTGAGACCAGATACTTACGCTAACGAGTTATCCATTTTCGTAACTGTAAGTCTCACATCTTCAAAGGTGTTTTCCTGTAGCATTGCAAGAATATGAGTATTGCATAGTTCTCAACTTATGAAAAAATAAAGATGATTTTTTCCACCATTGGAAATACTTTAAGATGGGATCTTTTCATAGCTAGTATAAACAGGAAGAATGATTACAGGTGCAAATACCTTTTAATTGAGGATTAGGATCTAGAGGCATATCAGTACTATTTCAGGACTTTTCCTTGCATGAAAGTTTTCTCATCTTGATTTCATTTGTCTGTGACAGCTACCTTCTTGGACAGCTCCTCCTGAAGAGCAACCAGCTTTTCAGTCTTTTGATCAATTTCATCCTGCAGCATGTCTTTCTCTCTATCCAGGGCAGAGACGGATTTCTGAAGAACAGCCACGTCCTGCTGGTGCTTAGAGCCCTGCTGACTCAGCTCCCCTGTTAGAAACCAAACAAAATGCAAACAGCCAAGCAACCACAAGGAGGAGACTCTTTTGCAGGAGAACAATACAACACAGATCCTAAACATCATTAAAGAAATCAGCAAATGCTCACCTATTCTGTCCTCTAGTTTCTCTATCTGCTCATGGGCTGCCCGCAGCTCATTCATCTTCACAGACAGCATGTGTTGGCTGTCAGACAGTGACTGCTCCATCTGTTCCTGTAGCAGCCTACAGACAGGCAGGCAGGGAAAGTCAGTCAGTCCTTCTTTTACACATTGGCCCTTAACACACCAAAGTCCTGACAATTTGCAGTTTGCTGAAAGGAACAATAACCAGGGTCAGGTGAACACCTGGTGGTAGCAAGGAACTGGTAAAATCTTCTGCCCTTCATTTATTTTAGAAAAGATAATCACAAGATTTTTCACAAGAGGCAATTTTCTTCATTTGCAGATGAGTATTCATTTCGAATACTTTCTAAAAGCAGTAATTTTATCAACATTTAAACTTTCCTTCCACATTTCAATACAAACCTAAGAGCATTAGACTCAGCCCTCTGGTGGGCCACTTCATCTGCATTCTGAACCAGAGCAGCAGATCGAACCTTAAGCTCCTCCTCCACAGCCTCTCTTTGGTTCTTTAGTAGACACACCTGTGACCGCAGGTCCAGTCTCTCCTGCTCCAACTGCACCACAATACAGACAAAGAGCCAGGTAAAATACAGCAACACAAAGATACTTAGGAAGAATAATCAAGGAAGTTATTAATAATTCTATGTTGGGGTTTTTGAAGATGCTCTGGTCAGGGAGGTGATTTTTTTAATTGAAGCATCTGACAGTGCTTACATTTTTAATGGCATTTTCAAGATCAACAATCTTCCTCTCATGTTCCTGTCTGTCTGTGAGCACTGAAGTCTGGGCAACCTGCAAAATGTTTATATGTTAGTGAGTTAGGTCCTGGGGAGTCCATTTATAGTTATAAAACAAGCTCAACAGAGGACAGATGAATAAATATTATTTTCAATAAATGAATTTGCAGATTGCTGACATAAAAAAAAAAAAAGATCCCCCCTAAAAAAAAACCCAAAAACAAACAAACAGACAATTTGTCAAAGTAACAGAATACACACTGCAGAAAATAGCACATATGCACAATGAAATTTTTGGAAAACAACATTTTTGATAAAAAAAAGAAGAAGAAAAACTGCTGAAAATATTTGATTCAAACCTTCTGTCTCCAGTAGTGGAAAGCTATGAAGCTGTTCATCATCCAATTATGGCAGATTGGTCACAGCCAAGATGCTACACTGACTAACATAGTGTCACAATGTAATCTTACAAGACACACTGGAGTTAGCTAGCTGGTGTTCTAAATTAAATAAGTATGTGAAATACATTAGATCAAGGTATTTGGTCATCACATCACCACTATGGCTCCTTGAGAGATTGTTGATTTTGAAATTAAATTACCAGCCAAATAAACAGTTATACACATTCTACCTTTAAACATTCCATATGCTTAATCCTGCAAGAACTTGTGACTAATTTTAGAAACTAGTTAAAATAAGTACAAGAGCTGACAATTGACAGCGTCAACATAACAACTAGTTATAAATTACAACGTGCCCATTTAGGGTCACAATCTAGATAGCAGTCAAAATTACATAATTTCGACCTTCGAAATCAAAGGTGGAACCGAGGATGTAGCCACGCTCACAATGCCCCAAAAAAACAAAACAAAACAAAACAAAACACGTTGAGGTTTAGTGAGTCAATAACACTTCCTTTAACTTATTAACTTTAGCAGCCAGTTAAAAGACACCATGAAAGCTGCTGATGTAGAAGAAACATTAGCTAAACCCCCTCCTAAAACAACCGTCGTGGAAACATTTTGCTTTTTATTTTGCCGAGTTATGTCAACAACGTTTGCATTGTCGACATAAAAACTACAGTTTGTAAACTTTCTTACATGCATGTAGCATACAGCACAGGCCACACAAAAGTAAGACAGGACATCTCCACAGGCAAACAACACCATTAGCACAGTAAGTCTTCCCTCCTCTTTCAGGGCTAAACTCCCACAAAATCCAACTCACACAAAAGCAATAACTCGCCATAAAGGGATTTGAAGCATGAGACATGCGACCTTATTCAGTGGTGGAAAACCCTTTAAGGATTTAAGCATTTAATTAGCATGCTGGAACCCTGCTATGAAATGCCAAGCAGGTCGCCATTTACCACAACGCTGTTGCCCTCCATATATTGTAAGTTTCCAGTTTACTGCTGAAACAAATTACTGTTACATTATATTGTTAATAACCTACCTTTAATTGTTCCATCAGTGTGTCTCTTTCAATACTCATCTGTTCCATTTGGATTTCTGCCTGTTTGACATCCTGCTGCAGCTTCAGGACATCAGCTGAGTTAACTGTGCTATGGGCTAGTTTTAAATCCTCTTGGGCCTAAGCAAACAAGAGCATTTGGTCTTAAGAAGTGTAGAGTAAGTCATCTCAAGCACTTAATGATATATTGCATTCAAAACCCACCTGTCTAAACAAGGATTTGAACTGATCCCTTTCAGTGCACAGGTCCTTCAAATGGTTTTGGATGTCCTCCGTGTGCTTCTCAAAGTCCAACAGAGCAGCTTTTAGCGCATCCCTTTCTTTTACTACATGGAGCAGGTCTGCTTCTGCAATACTTCCCTGAACATTTGAAGCCATTAAACTGTAAATTTTCTGCATCAGTAGTATAAAAATAACTTAAAGACAATATTAAAACAATAGTTATAAAATGTATTGATTTCTTACCCTTGTTACTTTGGATCTCGAACCTCTGCTTGGACTACAACTGGGACTGAAGTCCAGACCACCACCCCCTCTGACTCTTTTGTAGCGCTCAGCCTCCTGGCGATAATGATCCCTCTCCTCCTCAAGACTCTTGACAAATGCATCTAGACGTGATGGGGAACGTTCCCTTCCACAAACACCATGTTTTGCACGCATTGACTCAAGCTCCAGAACCAGATCCTTGTCTAAGAAACAGTGGAAAGTCAGTAATGCATCAATGTTTACAATTTAAACATGCTAAAAATTGCTTTCAGCTGAGGTATGACAAAATGCTGCCTACCAGCTGCCATCATTTTCTCAATTTTGTCCTGCAGCCTGATTTTCTCCTCCTCCAGGAAATTCACCAGTCCTTCCATCTTCTCATTCTGCTCTTTAAGATCCACCAGCTGATCTTGAAGACGGTCTCGTTCAAAGTCTCCTTCAAACTGCACCTGGATTCAATCATATCCCAAAAATTGTGTTTTTGCTGTTTTGCTTATGTAATGTAAAGCGCAGGTTAAAAGACAGATTCTTTGCAAAGAATGGTTGCATGTGTTCACTCAGGAACTACTCACTAAACACCAGTTGTATTCCTATTAACAAAATATAGAAGGAGAACAGCCATATACTGGAAATACCTTTCTTGTTTTTGTGATTATATCCTCTAAGTCTTCTATTATTTTCTGTTGCCTTTGGATTTCTTTCTGTTGAGAAAGCATATTTTTGGTTTTATAGGGTTGCTATGATATTTCTAACCAACACTTTGTTTCCTTATAACAACTGATAATGGATGCCTGCAAATCAGTCTTCCTGAATTCTCACTTTAGTTTCTTGTAGTTCCATGTCAGCTGTTTCCAACACCCGCTCTTTGTCCATCTCCAGCCGCTTTGCGAGGCTGTCTATGTGTGTAAGCTCTTCGCAAAGCTCCAGGTTCTTTAAGGAGAGATTAGCCACTCCTTGTTCTGCATCTTTCTTGTTCTGTTGCAATCCCTCTACTCTCTTCTCCAGTGTCCTGTTGGTCTCCTGCAGGTAGTCAATCTGTGTAAAAAGTAGTAGCTTGCAGTCAACAGATATGGGGTAGATGGTAACTATGTAGATCTTTTTTTCCTACACAGGAACTAAGTTTAAGATTATAGCACATATTCCAAAATATTTGATATGCATTGACAAACAGGAGTAAATAGCCTCTATGGGAACTACACCTACCTGAAGGTTGAGATGGGAAATCAGTTTCTCATTGCTGGTGTTTTGAGCCTCAAGAGAAATTACATCATGAGGCCGTCCTCCATAGAGAGCACGATTCAGACGCTCAATCTCCTTGTCCCTTTCGTCTATCTAATACAAGTAAATAAGAATATACACGACCTTAAACATGCATAACAACATTTGAAACATTAGACTTGTATATGTTTGGGGTAATTTTATTTCCTACCTGTATATTTAAGTGTTTTATATGTTGTTGAGCATTTTCCAGATCCAGTTTGACCTTTATGATATCTTCTTGTAGCTCATGAATTCTACAATTCAAAATTACAGCAAGTCATTAAAAAAAATCTGCAAGCTTATCAACCATCAAGGGACTACCACCTCTTCTGATAATAAAGTGGAAATGTTACAATAGAAAACAAACCGTCCATCCGCTAACTGCAGTAGGTCAGCGATGTACGGGTCATCAGGCCTCAACACTGGGTAAGTTGATGTGGAGGAGGGAGGCACGAGCTCATCAATCTGCATCCTCTGACGTCTGAAAGGAATACTGCGCTTCTTTCCACCTGGGAATGACATGGTTAACACCAGCTTTTTTTTTATTTTTGCTCAGCTCAAAGTAGCTGCTCATGTCTGGACAGGAGTGTAAATCAAAAGAAAGATAAGGCTCAATTGAAATGACATTGATAACTTTCAGTGTGCACGAAAAGAGCACAGGTTAGACTGCTTTACCTGGTGTTTGGACTACAGCTTGCATGTTCTTCTCCTGCAGTTGCTGGATGCGCTCAGCTTTCGCCTTGCCATCCTTCTCCAAGCAGCGAACTTTGTGCACATACTGATTATTCAAAAACTTCAGGTCAGATGTCTCATGGTCCAGTTTTCTTATTTTTGTTTTGAGTTCTGAAAAGAGACAAAGATGTGTAGAGTAATCGAACCAGCCCGTTTCCGACTGTGTAGAGTAGGAGTTTGGCTGGATGTCAGGGCTTACCTCTAATTACTTGGTCCTTGTCCTCCTTCAGCTTCAGCATTTCAAGGTGCAGTTCATTGTTCTCCCTCACCACCCGGGAATTCTCTGTCTTGTACGGCTCCAGAAAAGCTTCAAGGTTTCGGCTTTCTTTCTCGGTCTTACCCGCTGACAGCTTGGCATTGCGCAGGCTCTCTGTTGTATGGACCAGGTCACTGTGACAAAGAGGAAGACCTTACTTAAATAACTTTAATCCTCCCTGAATAGCAGACTGGTGGTGTGGTGATGAAGGGTTTAAGGTTTCACCTGAACAGTTTCTCCACCAGTGGCAGTGACTCTATTCCCAGTGGCTGTCGGTAGCCCATCTGATCGAGACGCTTTCTCAAGTTTACAAACTTCCTCTCCGCGCTGCTGTTCATGGTTGTGATGTGGCAGTCAAGCTACCGTGGCACAACATAGAGTTTAAAATTGTTAGCAAGTTGGCTAAACTGAGATGGTGGTGTGTTAAACTAGGATTTTAATAGAGTGCCGAACAGAGTTAACCAAACGGTAACATAAAATGGCTGGCTCAGAGTAGCTTACAAGCCAATATTAATGTTCTATTGAGCTGCTCACTTTTCGGAGAAAACGTGCAACATTGGTCCGCTTAAGAGAAACGTCTGGCTGCTGTTAGCTTCTTCGATAGCTTAAAAACTAAGTAAGTTAGCCTTAGCTTACCTTGTTTCGGAAGGACGCCGCTCTCCTGACAGCTAATGCTAGCTTAACCAATACAGACTTATTTCTACAACGTCGACATAAATGTCTCGGTCGAACGAATTAGTTGGGGAAATATTGACATAATATTACATATTGATCATCGTTAGCTTGACGTTCAGCTCTTCTGTTGACATGTTTCGCGGTAAAGTGGTTTGAAAAGAGCGCCGTGATCGCTCGTTCGGATTCGTCGCCATGGAAGTGAGTTCGACACGCAGCGGAAGATTTGGGGCGGCTTGTTTTATGAACCGGTCTCGTCCGCACTTCCAAGAGGAGAGCGGAGTTTGGAAGCTTGAGCGCAAGTACACAAACTATTGTTAGAGCTAAGATGTTAATACAGTTGATACAACAATAGGATATAGCTTCGGGGCGTCGGCGGGTGCAAATTTATTATGTACATTTGACATACAGACATGAAAAATTCAACTTATTTAGAGCAGGGTTGTTGAAGCTCAAGGAAACAAGTGCACCCACCCACACACACACACACACACACACACACACACATACACACAAACAGACAGACAGACAGACAATGGAGACATCGGCAACACAGTGTATAGATCCCCTTCATTAAAACACAGACTCACAAAAATGAAATGTGGCATCATCCGAAAAGCAATACAGGGTGGTTTGGGAATAGCTAGTGTAACTTCAGCCAGTGTGAGGCAGTAGTGAATCATGAACAGTGCATAGCAGCTGCACTAATGGGACTGAGCAATGCTGGAGAAGTACTCCAACATGTCCTGAATGGTGAACTCCATGGTGATCCCAGATCCAGGGTAGCATCTACCGATCAAATCTTCAAAGTGCTTGTACTGGCGGATGAATTCGTCCTGCATGGAGTGCCACACCACCTGGTGGGGTAAATCGGGAAGAGCAAGAGTGAATGATGGGATGCAGCTGACTGGCTCAGTTTCACGGCTTATAAACTCTGAAATTCTCACCTGTAGCAGACTTTCCTCCTCACACAGGTGTTTATCCACCTTTTTGTAAAGGTTATCGAGTCCCTTTTTCACCTCTTTGCCTGGGTACTCTTTGATAACTTTACGTAGCTCTTGTTTGTTGAAGGCCAGCTGATAGCTCACTTCCTCCTCACGAACACCCTGAGCTACACGGGCTTCAACTCCTTCAAAGAAATGCTGCAATGGAGAGTCAATATTGTCACTAATGTCAATATTGTTATAGCCTCAATATTCTTACTAATGAATAATACTGCCTCTCACATTGAGTTTTTCTAGAGGCTGGCCGAGGGAGTTGATTACATAAGACTGCAGGTGGTCTGTGTATTTGTGCTTGGCTTCTCGTCTCTCTGCATCAAGGCAGGAGATCTTTAGACGTGACAATGTAGAAAAGATGTGGTGGAAATTCTCCATCATTACAACGTCCCGAGGTGTCTTCTGGCTTTCGCTGGCTACTTTCTCCACTAGAGAGACAATAAATACTCAGTACTTAATTTTTGAGCCAATCAGCCCATCAGTATTTCATTTTGGATGATGGGTGATCTTACCATTCATGAAAACAGCCCTGATTAATTTGACATAAGCTTTATCCAGATCCCCTCGGCGTTCTGCGTTGCGGAAGATGGTCTCAGCCAGTTCAGCAAACTCCTCAAATCCAGTAACAAAAAGAAGGATGCCAACTTTGCTTTTCTTCGAAATTTTCACTTCCTCCATCTGTCTGATCTGACCAGACTGTAAGAAAACAGGGGATTATTAGTCATAACAATCCAGCCTTTCTTCACTTATCATAGAACATACTTTGATTTAGAATGTGCTGATGAAAAGAAAGTGTTCCTTGTCAAACTGAGTCCACTCACAATGCATTTGTCAAAGTTCCTCTTGACAGTGACCAGCACATTCCCCAAAGTAGTGCTGAGGTACGAGGCTGGGTCAACGTTCTCAGCTGTCCACACGTGGTGACTCATCTTCACCAGCATGTAGAGAGAGTTGAAACTGTCAATCTTATCACCCAAAGCGATGAGACTGTTGAGCTCTGTCTCGATGCTCTGGAAGATTTTATTCATCATCAAGCGCACCATGTCTTTCCTTTGGTCACAACAGGACGGAAAGTTGTGGAAAAAGGGGCAGTCAGTGGCAAGCCAATTTTAAAAGAATACTATGTAGAAATAATAAATATAAGTTGGTTTTATGTTTCAGGGATTAAAGATGGGTTCTATTTGTTCTACGGTTACAATGCAAACAATGTTCAACTACTCACTCTGAGGACAAGGAGTGCCTATGTTCTGCCTGGGTGGCCACTCTAGATGGCAAGACATCTGAATCCTCTGTTTCAGGCTGCCAGGAGAATGAACATGAAACATGACAAACCCAAATACATCTGCTGACATGCACTTGCATGATGCTGTAACTGAAAGCATGCCAGTGTTTTACTGCTTTATTATTTCACATTTCACTTTCAGAGGGAACAAAGTTATCCAATTTCAGGAAACACACAAGTAGAGGTACTATTGTAAAGTTAGGGCCGGGCTAGGCTGGGTTATATTGCTTGTAGATAATATCTCAATATTTTTATATCCCGAGCCTTTTCAGTGTCAACCACCGCTAATGAAACTACACCTGTAACACCTTATGAGTGTTACTGACTTTGTTGTCTTTGCTAAAAGCTGTTGTTCATTAAAGTTCTATGTGTTAGGCTACAACGCTCTCCTGTGTTCCCTGATCATGGTATTTTCTGCAACTCCTCCGCTTTTTGCCAATTCCTGTTTGTGAATGCCCAGTGTACATAGTCTTGTATTCATCAATTTTCAGGTGTGTTAGTAAGGATACAGATCATTTTAGATACAGAGCTAACAATGCCAAGAGATGGATTTCATTTTGAAATGTTTTTTCAACCAAAAATCTAGTATAGTGGATTGGATTTACCTGAGCAAGTGGGGGTGTAATAGTTGGGTGCTGCTGCAGCTTAAAGAACTTGCTTATGAAGTCTTGCTCTGCAAGACACAGAGGCTCCAGCTCACTGAGGACCTGCTCAAATATCTGTACAGAGAAAAATCCTGTTTAATTTCTGAACAGTGTAACACATGAATACACAGTTAATTTGATAAAAGTAATGCATCTCTTCCTGCTTCACCTTGTCAAATTTGGTCCTGTCTGCTACGTCCAGGTCGGAGGCGGACATGTTACCCATGTCTAGCAAAGATGATGACTGGGAACGCCGGCTGTTTGAACCCTGCACTGTCAGCTTGTTCAGGCTTGAGGTGGAGCCAGTGAGCTTCCCAGAGCTGCCATGAAGACCTGAGACAGCACAACAAATACAGTGTAATTTCACCCATTTACTAAAAATTGGCTCAAATTTTAGGGATGTCAAGCCATCTAGAGGTTTATGTTTGTCACTTATGACACTATTAAAAATACTCAAAACATCAAAAATGACATGGTTATTAGTGGTTAGCTGTTTTAGGCATTTATCATAGAATCACATTATGTTGATGTACTAAGCAGTATTGTGAAAAGCACAAACCAACCAGGTACATGGCCAGGAAATGGTTTGTATGGCTAAAAGTGTTTGGGGGTAGCACAAGAGTTTGCACAACTTTTAGTGAAGTTATGTAAGGCACAGTGATAAGCAGAACGAGTAATTAACAGTGGAATAGCTCTATCCAGATGGCATACTTACTTTCTGTCTCCTGTTTGAGTGCACTTTCTTTCCGCGGAAGTGTGGCTGCAGCCAGTTAAAAAGGCAGGCATCAAAGACAGAAACAGGTTAGGCTTAAAACATGCAGCATGGGAGGAGTGAAGCCAGACGTTAGATGTACAAAGTTACATATATGTTGACGTGCACTGCAAAGGCCTAAGTATGTATGCTCTGGAAAACCTTTGGAAAACAAATGTTTAGTTTTTTTGTTTTTGTTTTCAGAAGGGAAGCTAAGACAGAGTGCAGCAAGCATAGTTCTATAATTCTGCCAAAACCAAAGCTCAACCACAGATCCTGTTTGTATTTTGAAGATTATAAAGAATGGAGAATTTAGCATGTGAGGTCCTGGTGCAAAGGGAAGAAGCAAGACATTAACACTTTAGAAGCACACAAGTGAGATGACAGAAAAGGCAAAAAAGAAATGAGGCCTTATTTTCCTCTTTAGACTTGAATTCTACATTATTTTGTGTTTGAGACAATACTGATATTGGACTAAATACTCAATATATTATGAAATTCACATTGCCTTTGAGTGAACTACACAGAGTGTTATAAAAAAAAAATCTTAATCACACATATAGCATCAAGTGCAGAAGACAAACATATTTCATTACAAGCCTTACCAAACTTTCCCTTTGCTTCCTTGGTTGTACCTGCCATCTTTATCTTTGCAACCTCAAAGAAGTCTTTGATTTCTCGTTCATATAGTCTGCTCATATAGTCAACGTAGGTCTGAGAGAGAGAGAGAACATTTTTTTCTATGGTTGGAGTCAAAACACCACATCTTCAGTCAATCTCAAGTATTTAAATATTTTGATATTTATTTCTTGCCAAAAGAGAAGATACCCTTGTGACTTTAGTCAGATATGGACAGTAAATAAAACCACTAGATGTTTATTTTAGCTTAGAATAAAGGGTGGAAATGGGGAAACAATTACCCTGAAAGGGGGGTTTTGTATACATCCATCTTTAAAGGTTAACATAGGATACACATAATTCTAATACTGCTTCACATTAAAAGCATTATTATTTTCAGGGTTGTTGAGATCTACTGATGTTAACATAGCTGTGAATTGTATATTCAAAATTGAAATACTGATCTGGAGTTCTAATAATTATACACATACGATAATATGGTGGTGACAGACATTAGAGCTTGAGGATCCTTTGTTTTTCAGTTCATCTTATTGATTTTTCAATATCTATTAAGTGTGAGTTTGTTTTTTTTGTATAGTTAGGACCAAATAGTAGTCAACCACTGTTCACTCTAAGCTGCATGGTATCCACAGCGTCACCAAATTAGCCTCAATTAAATCTTACATATTACAACTTCAAGGTAGACTTAAAAATGCAGTATTGATCCTCATTTCTAATTCTCTATAAGAAGTATATTTTCCAAAATGGTAAACTATTCCCTTGGGGATTTCTGTAGGATAAGCACTGACCCTTGACAGGCCCTCATACTTCTCCCTGTGGGTATTCTTTAGCCACTCCATAAGCTTGGCGTAGCGCAGCAGGTCCCTGTGGAGGGGGTTGTGTTTGGGCAGGGTCAGCTCTGCTGTGTGTTGGGACAGGGTGGAGCTCTGATCATGACCCTGGATGGCAGAGTGAGAGGTAAGCCACAAATTGTTCTATATTGTACAAAAGAGTTGAAATAGATAAACATACTGGTATTAAGTCCCATTCCATTTGTCTGCCTCAAACATACGACGCATTACAGAAGATTTATTTTGCTTCCCATCATTAACGCAAACCACAGATATAAAATAAAGAGTAAACAACAAATTCTTCAACTCAGATAACCATAACCACTGCAACTCATCTAATTGGTGAGTTTGTTGAAAATCAGAACTCTGACTGCCATATTGATGGTCTCCTCTGAATTTGCTTGTTAAGTCTTGCTTTTGCTATAATACATGCACGCATACAGGCACAGGATTTTATGATAGACCTTTTGCAAAGAAGCCATGTTAGCACCCAAACACAAAAAGCCCTTAGCTAAGTGCAGACATTTGGTGATGGACAGATGTATTATGTCTCCTCAGCTCTGAGTTCAGATGAGAGATGCTGAAGTAGTTAGAAACATATCTCATGCAAGGAGTGATGGAGGGCCAAGAAGGCATCCCTTGATGATGACATGTAAATTGAAGTGAGGTGTGCCAGTTCAAACATTAGCAAAGAGGGGTTAATGGTTGTTTCTGTGAGGGTACTCACTGGAAGTGACAGACAGGAGGACCTATAGAACTGAGGGATGGTCATTTTGAAGTGACTGAAGTGGTTGAACTGACAGAGACAGAGAGCATACTGGGATGTTTCAAAGTGAGAAACACAGAGAGTCAAGAATAGGACAGACACAAAAAGAAGGAAATGACACAAGAAAGCCAAGGACAGAAATCACAGCAAAACAGGAAGTTCCCAAGAGGGCAGAGAAAGCGAGAGAGAATCTGGAGAAGAACAGGAGAGATTGTAGCCCTCCATGGCACAGCAGACTCACATTGGTTACATGTGAGATGATCCACCTACTTAGCTGCCTTTACTCCCCTTTAATACTGAGATAACGGTGCCACAAATAAATGTTAAAGTATATAGGTAATGAAGCATGAAAATTATTCTGCGGCCTCTGATTCTTTATCAATGTTTTACAAAAGTGATGCAGTGTCTGTTTAATTACACACCACACAAAAAAAGCAATGAAATACTATTATCCTGCAGTTACTTTTATAAAAATGTTAATTAAACTTGTGAGTGATAATCTTTGATATGCAAGGACATGACAAGACATAAAGACAACACAAAGTCATATAATTTAAACAATAAGCCTGTTTAAAAATAAAACAGCTGAAGCTGCACTTGCTTTTGCTACTGCTGTACATGTGCTCAAACAATTCACATTTTTTGTCATGGTTAGCGTGCCTCCTACCTGATGGACAAACACATTGTTGAGATGGTTGGTGAGGCGACGAGCAAAAGTGTCTCTCAGGTCAGCAAACAGGAGCTGCTGCTGTATCACAGCCATCAGCTTTTCATGGCCTATGACAAAAAAGAGAAGTTTAATTTCATTACCTAATGTATAAGTCCAAAAATGATCAATTTATGGCTTTAGATGATGAGCAAGAAATAGCTAACACTTAATTTGTAAACCAACCTGGTCTGAGTGCCACATTCATGCACTGCAGAAGAGCTTCAGAGGCGTTGATGCAGGCTTCAATACCTTTGGGGGAGGTCAGGTCTCCATCCTGCAAGGCCTTTATGTGTCCCTTTGACAAGTCCATGTAGTTCTATGTAAGAGAGACACCCTGGTCACACTGGTCATCAAACAAAGCCAAACTTAAGTATTCCAACACTAAACCTTTAAGGTTTTGAAAATAAAAATATCTATGTTGTAAGGCAAGGTTAGGCACAATAAAACAAACAGATTAAACAAACAGCTGTATTTAGATCAAGTTATGCCACAAGTGTGGTATTATATTTCATGCATGTACAGTTGAAAACATTTGCAGAAATTCCAAACCACTAAGAACTGGATCTCATCCAGCAGTTTGCCATTGTTGGTGTTGCTGATTTGGATGAGGCGGTTGCTCTGGGAGATCTGGTCCATCTGTTCTTTTACACTCTGTAGCATCTCCTCATAGCTGCTCAGCTTTCCCTCAATGGTGTCCACCTCTGCCAGAGCCTCATCCAACAGCTGCATCAGAATATTGACCTGCTTTTCTGATGCCATAATGGACTGGATGTTGGCCTTTTAGCAGGAAACAATAAAAAGGGTATTATATTTATGTTCAGGTTATATTTATGTTGAAATCAACAAAGATATTATTATCATGATTTAGAACAATACATTAGCAGTTGCTTCACTCACCCCATCTAACACCTGAAGTTCCTTGGAGAGCTGCTCCGCAAAAGCTTCAGCATTGGAGATGGCAAACTCACACATCTCCATCATGCTCTCAATGTCTGTCTCCTCGCGGGTGCTCAACTCCTGGTAGTCATCTAAAGCATCTTCGTCACCCCCAGCAACACTTTGGCTCTCATCGCTTGGCACAGACTCTATACCCATGAAAACAGATGAAAAGGCATTTACAAGCCATTAACACAAACGCTAAGTACAAGTCACATTCTGCCAACTTCCAACACTGCAGGTTTCATTCTCTTCTTATATGGACAACTTCTCACTTCTACATGACTTGCCTTGAAATACATATTTTTACAAAGTCATAGGTTCTTTCAGAATAACTAGGTCTAAAAACACATTTAAATGAGTTATAAAATGATATTCATTTACTTCTACTGTTGAAAATGTAAGCTAAATTTTAAATCATACTAACTACAGCTTGCATAATTCCATAAAACTATAAACAAATTTAGGTAATGGCAACCGAAGTATGTCTTTTATCACTGTATAATACACTTTTCTACATTTGCTATGCCTAATAAAATGACTGCTTTGTGAAGCAAATAACAGCACAACAACTGAACTAACATCAAAACTTTACATTGTTGTGGACCAATTAGAAATAATAGGGTCAACTTTGGGTCAAGTGAATTACAGAATACATTAATGAACACATGTCAGTAAATAATTTTATGAATTAATTTGATATGAAATTCAGTAAAGAAGCCAAAGTGAAGTAAAAACAAGACCTAAATGTGTTATGATTATTAAAAAAATATAAACAAAATGCCTATCCACATTTACAAATACTTGACAGTAAAAGCAGCGGAAGTTCTGAAAAGACGAAAGTCTAATGAGAATGGTGATTTTGAGGTGAGACTCATACAATGGAGAGGAGTAAGGAGACGGGGGAAGTTAAGTCCTACCAACCTTCCACTTTAGGAAGTTCTGGCCAGAGAAAGTTCAAGAGAGAAAAGTGAGAATAAAGGAGAATTTAACAGAGAAAGCCATACCACAAAGCAGGATACAATGAAGAAGAGATCTCTTAACATGCTATAAACAAATTAAATCAACCAAAAGCAAAGTTTCTACATTCTGGTAAAAATTAAAATACATTTAACATGGCCATTACACAGTGGGGTCAGTGATATTTGGTAAGAGAAACAGTCACGCCTTTAAGCAAATGCAATTAAATCATGAAAAGAGGCATGCAATCATAGGGTCAGCTAAGGATTGAGCATTTCCACACCTTCCAGCAGCTGAGCACTGACATTCACAAACTCCACCTTCTTCCTCAGATAACGCTGGTTGAGCTTCCAGATACAGGAGATGAAGGAGTTTTTTTCAGCAGTGCTACTGGCCAGCCAGCGGTAGACTTTCTCGAAATGAAGATCGAATTCAGGATTTTCCTAAAAGTTAACAGTTAAAAAGAAAAAGGGTTATTTCAGATGTGAAAAAAAGGAGAAAAAATTACTTGTTGGAAAAAGATGTTTTTTAGTATTATTATCATCATTACTATGAAGTGTACAATTTCTCTGACCTTGCTTGCATCTTTAGCATCTACTTGTGTCAGATCTCTGAGCTCCCAGGTTTGCTGTCGCTTATAAAAGTCCCCTTTGTCAGACTTCTTTACCTTCACCACTTTCACCTGAACAGGCCTCTCTGTGGTAACTGAAGGGAAAACAAAACACAAATGGCACCAGCAACATTTACCTTTTAGGAAAATTTGATACTTAGAGCTATCCCTGGGGTACCTGTTGCGCACAAGAAACAGTTTTTCTTCTTCTTTCCTGCCTTGCAGACATTGACAATACCAAGGAGCCGCTCATCATTCGGTGTGAAAATGTCCCTTTGGAGCGCATGCTTGATGGCTGTCATGGTGGACACTGTAACACAGAACACAGCAGGTAACAGCATTTTCCTGCCATATAGGAAATGGACTCTACAGAGTTTGCAACATATGCGATCAAGGACTAAGTCCTGCTAATGAAAGTGGATAAATTCTCCTCCTGGGTACACATGTCGGTGAGCTCCTGTCTGTGAAGTCGTTGGCAAACCAGCCTCAGTTTAAGAAAAAAAAAAACAGATTTTATGGCAGTTTGAATATGAGGAGATGTAACAATTTTTTTATAGGGACTATAAATTCACGTTACAAAAAAATCTACAGTAAAATCAAATGAAACTTTGCATTGTTACAGAAAGAGTGAGTCTGATCAATAATCCATTGAAAATATCCTGTAATCTCTAAAAAAAAATGATTTTATGGGGGGTTGAATTTGAGGACATTAACCAGCTGCTGGGATACATTGTACAAAATGATTCCTAAAAATATCTCAAGGTATACCAAGACATGGTCGTCCTGAACGATAATATTTGGAGCATTCTATAATTTCATCATGATGTTTAAAATGACACCTTGTCACTTGGCATGTTATTGAACTAGTTTCATTCTTTTTGCTTTCCAATAGAGGTACAAAGATTTTTTTAACAGTCTGGCTTCACGGACAGCAGCCCTCTTGCCTGCACTGACGGCTGATAACTTAAGGCTTTCAGATCTTAAAAATGCATATCTAAAACCTGTTTCCGGTGTTAGCCACAGAAAAACTGGACTAAAGTAATGAACGACCAGAGGCCCCTCACATAGTGATTGCACTGATGTCCTCCCTGTTAGCTCGCTGGCTGTTAGTGTTGTTGTTAGCTTCAGACAGCTAGCTATCCTTATCGCAGTTATAGTATGTTACAATTACGCAAGAGAAATAAAATCTAAGTATTTCAACTGCGGATTTTTAGTCGAAATACTTAGACTTTGAAAAAGGTTTATGTCATTAGCTGCCGTTACCTTGTTTTGTCAGCTAACCAGCCCCTTCCCAGGCGCCGCCCTCTCACTTCCTGGTTCTCTGACGGAAGTGTCACGTGGTGACGACACCGTTGTCAGTGTTTAGCCCCACCCACAGAGGTCTGGGCAGGCGGTGATTACACCCAGAAACACTTTGGCTGGATAGGGTCATCATATAAAAGCAGATTTATTTCGGGTTTGGAATATAAATATAAAGTCACTGACCGATCCTGTCATGAAAAAGGCTTTAATGTCAAGATCTAGCATTAAGAGCATCATTTCAGCAAACACTGTGTTGTGCTTACAAAGTCACTTAGTTTTATTAAATCAGCACACCACACTATCAAATCGTCACCATTACCATCATCAGCATCTGTTTGACCTCTTTATTCTTCTCCTGCTGCATATATTTTTCGTTAAGCTATATATCATTCTTTGCCAAGAGGCATTACATGTGTATAGTCATAGGAGAAATCCAGGGGCACTATATTACTTCAATGATTTAATGATCTCATGATGTTTAAAGGTAGATTTTTATGTCCTATGTGATGTTTTATTAAATGTAAATAAGTTTTATTTTTATTTGATTATTCTAGATTGGCTCGCAATTAGGGATGTCCGATATTAACTTTTTGCTGATATCCGATACGCCGATATTGTCAAAACACTTAATTTCCGATATCAACCGATACCGATATATGCAGCCGTTTTTCCCCCAAACTATTTTTAGGTCACATCACATATCTCCTGTTGTGGAATTAACACATTATCTACTTTTATTGTGATGCCCCAGTAGAGGCATTCCACAAATTAACATTGTCTGTACAAAATAAGAACACTACTTCAACTTAAGTTATGGAAAAGTGCCATAATTATTTTTAACATTTTGTCTCAAACAACAGCTCTTTATGAGATCATCCTGACAATGCCCATTACAACTACGACAAATCTGACTTCTTCACAAATTGTAAACAACATTGTACCTGTCCTGTACAACTTTGTGCAGCATTTAAAGTAAACAAAAATAACATGTAGTGTAGGACGGCCTAATATATTGAAAACTGCTCATTTCTGTCAGGTACAAACAACACTTTAGGAATGAGGTAATGTGCAAACTAAAAAAACAATAGTGCACAGATATAGACAGACTGAGTCCTGAGCCCATTACATGGGCTAATACAGTCACTGAAAATATAAACTAGGCTCAATCAGCCCTGCTAACGCTCCGTGTACCTCAGGATGGTTCTTCCTGATGTGAGCGATTAAATTTGAACTGTTGAAGGACGAAGTCTTGTCTCGCATTTTTGTTATCCGCAGGTGAACCTTTAAAAAAATTCCAGACCACGGACATTTTGTGTAGCAACAAGTGAGCAAGCTTGTTAGCCATGACTAGCCACACAGGCTGTGTCCGAAACCGCTCCCTAATCCCTAATTAGTGTACTATATGGGGAGCTCGTCGTTTTTTAGTGGTGTCCGAAATCTTTTGCGACAAAATGCAGTGCACTCAAAATATCCCACAATGCATTGTGAAAAGTAGTGAATAGCCGATGGTCACTAACCTAAGCAAGATGTCACATGATGCATTGCGTTCGTGGCGAAAATGGCGATTCCAGCAGAACGAATAGTTTATTTTATAGCACATTTCAAAAACAAGGCAATTAAACGTACTGTTTACATGAATGTAAACAGCATTAACATCGTGCAAAACAGTATAATCGGACATCAGATTATCAAAAGCCTTTAACAAAATGATAAACAGATTTTTTTTTTTCTGTATTTAGCCGTTAGTGGGGTATGTTTTAATTGCGCGACAGCGATGACGCAATTAACGGCGCCAAAAGTAGTGTCCGAAAGCGATTGTTCATTTTGTTAATGAGTTCACTATATAGTCCACTACATTCATCTCCCTAGGGAATAGGGAGTGAGGGGGTGGTTTCGGACACAGCCACAGTGTTGTTGTTATTTTGCCTCCAGGTGCGGTTTGATGAGGTCATCATTCGCGCGCCGGTAAACGTCTCGGGGCCCCACAAGCGATTCCAGCGTATTTGGCGAAACCCAGGCATTGCGTTATCGGGTTTTCATTATCGGAGGAAAAACCGATAACGATTCTCACAGATATTACATAATTATGCTAATATCGGGCCGATAATATTGGTCGGCCGATATTATCAGACATCCCTACTCGCAATTGTTGCCCTGGAGAACTCCATGCTATGAGGAGATGTAAAACTACATTGAGATGGTTTTTGGTATCTAAAACACAAGTGTATCTTCTTCTGTATATTAATATTCAACACACAAGGATTGTGTGATTATGGATCCTTAAATAAAACAGAAGTTCAGTCAGTCAACAAATGCCTATTCTTTCACTCTCTCACTCTAAACTACGGTAAACAAAAATCAGGTGGCTGAGTCTCTTCAATGGATGGTCATTTTGACTGATGGCCATTATTATGGACAAACACTGTAGAAGCATAGAGCTGGCAGCAGCAGCAGGACACACACAGATACACACTGCGCATACAGAGAGGCTGAGGAGGAAGCGTCATTCACTGATGAGGTGATGCAACAGGTCAACTTGACCATTAACAACGCAGGTCAAACCGACCATCCCTCCAGAAAGTGCCAATCTCTTTTCTGGTAGTAGAATAAATGATTCATCTCTCAGAGTAAAGCCTCTAAGAGATAAATATATGAATAATTGAATCATTCATTTGTTTCATCTTTTGTTTAACTTTAAAACTGCAGGGTAGTTGAAGAACAGGAGATTTATGGGGATTATAATGCTATAGGTAAACACATTTTCATTATATTAAGGACATTACTTTATCATGAGGATACATATGTTTTGTTTTGGGAGGGGGGGTTGCTGTTTTTAAGTCATTATTTCAAGATGCTGCTTCGCCTTTAGAAACAGTGCTCATAGAAATCATGTCACATTGTCTGCGTGCTACTTTATTGGGCACCAGGTGGCATTGTTGGCCCATGTAATAGCTATAGTGTCCATAAATACCTGTTCGTTGTCTTGTGTGTTGTGTCTTCACACAGTCTGTTGTATGCCTCTTTATTGTCAGTGTCGTACTGACATATCTGCTCCTGCTCTACAACAAAGTCCATGTGGATTATAAAGACATTTGAGTCATGCATGTAAAAGGAAAGTCACGGATCAACAAAGTGGCGTTACAATCCACACTGAAGTTACAATGTAGAGTAACAATCAACAATCATTGATTATTTGCTGCATGAAACGTAATCAGGACACCATAATGGAATTTATTTACATATGACATGTTCATATGGCCATTAGACACCATGCACCGTGTTCTTCCACTGCCCAGGTAATTGACAACAACCATCAAAGTGACTCCAATAGTGAATGTGCATCACTGGTATTATTCAGTAGGAGCGTCACTGGAGAATATGTAAAATGATATCACAGGTCTCAATCAGGTCCTTTAACAAGTTTCTGTCATGTTCATGAAGCCGTATCCTTCAGCTGTATGTATGAAGCCATATGTTATCTCCCATGTCCCCAGACAGCGTTAATCTCAGCACATGGATAATGTTTGTTGTCCAAACGTAGGCTGCAACCTAAGAATTACGACGTTAATATGGAAAGAGACAGAGTGCTACATCATATTTTGCAACCAGAGAAAATTGTGGAGGGATTGACACTGAGTCCATAAAGTGTGTTTTTGAATGAGCATTATAATACCTTAATAATAATAACTTAAATGGATTTTCACTGCAACATGATAAAAATTATTTTCAAGGCTGACTCACAAACCAGAAATCAGTCACATGGTGCAAACAAATTACAAAATATTAAATAGGTAATAAGTAGAGCAAACAAATTTGAGTAAAATAAATTTGGCTCTGAGTCTCAATCAACCATACTTTAACTGTATGGCACTTTTCACGCAAACATAAATGTTATTTCATAAAATATTAGGACATACAGTAGTGGTTGCATCTGAATCGTCACATCCACAAAAATGGGTTAGCATGTGTATTAAAACAACACATAGATCTCTCACAAACAACAACCATCTTTCTGTCACATGATTTGCTTTCCCTTTACTTACAAATCACCCACAGTTTTTGTTTTAGCCTGGTAATTACTGTCTACATAGTTTGTCGATAGCAATGGTCTACGGTCAGTGCTGACGTTGATGTTCCTACAGCAGACAAAAACAAAGCACAAAAACTTTGTTTTCAAATTAGCTGGATTTGCCATAAATGTGGAAGACCTGCTTGCATGTTACGCTAAAAAGATATAAAAATCCAAATTACATTGGACTAGGAAGTAGGAAATATTCATGGTATCTTTGTTGTGTAGGAAGTGCACTGCTGCACTGAAATCCACAGTGGGGGACGCACAGATGTGGCTGGCAAACAAAAGGGCTTTTCAAGGTGGGTGCTGTAACGTCGAGGGACAGTGATTACATCTGTGTAATCTCCATTTGACATTCAGATGAGTGATTAAAGGCTGATAGCATTTAATTTTTGTTTGGAATCAGAATTGTTTGAGTTGCTATCTGGATGGCATTTTGTGCAGCCTTTAATAAGCCTGAAGGAGGGCTCATCAGTGTCGTTTTAGAGCAATTTTCGTTGTATTGTAGGATGCATGAATAAATCGGTGAATGTGTGTGTAGGCAGACATAAACATACTACTGTAACTTCTTCAAATTACTTAGTTTGGTGCTGAGGTCACAGCTTTGACATCTCTGTGCCCCAAACTGGAATAGAATATGACTCCTTTTCCAATGCATATTGGCTCAAGTGTCCTGCTACCAGTGTTTTCCCTCGACTCCCATCACGTGGCTTCTGCACTTATAGTCCACCCTGGAAGAAGAGCATGAATGATGGTGATACCTGACTGCATCAACAAAAACAACCCGTAAAAGTGACTCATAATGGGCACCTATATGAAAACTTTGGTAACCTCACCATAAGGTGAGTTGCTCACTCATCTCTGCCAAAATTACACATAAAACAGGAACATGCTGGTTTTTCCAAACTGAAGTAAGCATGAGAGCTGTTATTACATGAGCAACGCCACATGTAGAGCTCTCCTCTTGTTCGGAAGGTCGATCATTTTTAAAGCAATCATGTCATTTAAAGGCTCTGTATGTCTGTACCCTAGAGAGAGAGTGCACTCTCCTGTTTGTAAGTGGGGGGTTGGGGTCAGGAGAATGTTACACAGAGAGTGTGTGAGAGGATTATTATAAATGAATATAAGGTCAGAAATGATTTCAAAATTTAAAGAAAAATAAGATGGTGTTTAGGTCAGAACAAAATATGATCTGAAATCTCTGAAAAGAATAACAATGAAAGTATTATAAAGTTCACAGGTTCATGTAGTTATTATCTCAGGGTTAGTGTTACACGTTTGTTCATTTCCTGTTTTATTCTGATAGTCTCGTCTCCCTTTGTGTCTCTATGTTGACTTCCTCCCTTTGTTCTTTTCCTGCCACTGACTATTGCCCGAATGAGTTCCACCTGTGTCTTGTCTCCCCACCCTCATGTATATAAGCTATGCCTCCCTTCGTCGTGTCTTCTTCGTGAGTGTCGTCCTAGAGTTATACTCCTTGATTGTTTCCTGGTGTATGACCTTCGTTCTGAGTTTCCTGGTTTCTGAGTTTTGCCTGTCGTTTTTGTACCTCTGCTTTGAGCTTTTCATTGCCTGGTATCTGACCTTCAACTGAATTAAAGATCCTGAGACTGCTTAATTTTGTGTGCTGCTGCATTTTTGTATCTGCCTGCCTTTGAGTCTGTGACAGATTAGAGAAAATATTGGCACATTACAACTCATTATAATAAGCTTCTCTCAGAAACATAAAGATGGTTCTTCCATCAGCTTCATAACTTTACTTCCTAAATCCCCACTTGTCAGAAAACGTTTTAATGTAGTTGAGGACATTTATATTTATTGTTTGGTCTTTTCATCAGTATTCTTGTTAATATGTAAACTGCTCTTTTTACTCTTTAATTACCTCCATATCACACCATAAGCACTTGCCCTTTTAACATATTTTGGCTCTATCTTACCTTCAGCCAGATACTTGAATATTAAAACAAAGAAAAACTCTCTCTTTTCAATTGCAGTTGTGCAACTTCACCTTTAAATATAGCTTTTGGTGTAAAAAGTCCTTCACCATAACAATAAATCATTTGATGGTGTTGTTCATTTATGTCCCTCTGCTTTATTTACTGCAGCCTGTAAGTCATCCTTTATATGTGTGTTCACTGGCTGCCTCATTAGGGCGAACTTCCTGACTGTGTGGACGTGTACACAACAACTTTTAATATAACTTTCTGACTTTTGTACTTTGTTAACTCTATTGATTTGGTAAAAGCTGACATCTTTATGACCTTTGCAAGCTTTACGACTCCACCCTGAGACGCATTCAGGTCAAACTGAACACACTGTTAAAGAGACTATTGGATTTTATTCCAGACAACACAGGTTTAAGAGGAAATCGCCAATGAGATCAGTTATTAAAACAATCACAATTCCATCCATGAACAGTCCATCCATATCACTTGATTGTAGATATTTTCTACATGAATGGTAAAATTCAAAGGGGTATTTTGTGTGAAGCTCTCATTGTAGGTTCTAAAGAACCTACAATGAGAGCCACTTTGACTGGCTGATTTTAATTTTAAGAATTAGAATAAAAGATGACTTGTACGTGTTATTTGTTGAGTCATAATTAAAGCTTGATATTGTATATATTAAACTGTCAGAGCATCAGCTTTACTTGTAAAGGTTTAGGGGCAACACCTTCAAACACATCATGCATGATGTCTAAATATACAACCTGTTAATTTACAGTTCAATAAGGGTATCTAGTTAAGAGTTTTCGGGCTACATATTGTCTTTTGTTTCTATCCCAAATTTGTATTATAATGGCCAGAAACTTCAGTGCACAGTTAAGACGAAAATTGAGTGTAAAATGGACCTAAAGTCGTCCCATTTGTTAGAATGTGGAGCTTCTTCATTTCCCCAAACACCCCAAAGTCGCTCAATCTCACTGTGTTCATTGGCCAGAGTTTGGAGGCTTTTTTGTCAGGGAGTTGTTGGTAAGTGATCTCGAGTCAACGCCTTAGAGGAGAGTTTCAAGGGGTCGAATCAGTTGATGTTTTCAGCAGCACTTGGAGAAGTTTTTTCCAGTCAGAATCTGCAATCCCTGAGAGTCAGTGCAGCAGACATTTCTGTCGCTTGCTGGACTGCCATGGAAGAAACTGTGAAACCAAAGAGATGAACCTCCATGCATGAACCAGAGATGTATTTTGGCAGTCCCACAGAACTAGGACCTACTGCTGCTGTGGATGTGAGGGGACCAGCGGACTACACTTACATTTTCATCTGAGTAACCATTGCTGTTGGTCTTTCTGTGGCAAAGGCAGCTGCCATGGTGATAGTACGAATAGCCATCAGTTGCTTCCATTTCATGGTTGCTCTGTCACTGCCATTCTTAGAGGTACTATTAGATGAGATGATCAAGGATCTCACCAGACCTGCCCCTGCTCTACAGGTTCCTGCTACAGCACATTCAACAACAGGAGCTGTCTGAGCCATGGTACAAGCAGGCCTTACTGCTGTTTGTGCATTGGCAGGAGCATATGTTCTCTCTTTTTTTGTTCTAGCACTAAAAGCAGTTTGGGCTGTTTTCAGAGCAGCAGGAGTAATTATTTGGACAGCGTTTGCTGTTGTGAGAGCAGGAATCTTCACTGGTCTTGCTGAAGGGCAGTCAGTAGTTTTCAGTGCTTTTACCATGGCCTTTGCAGGATTGACCACTATGACAGAATACCTGCCAGCTGTGGTCAAATTTATTAGTAGCATGATTTTATTCTTTCTGCATATTTATTATAAACCTTTTTATTCTTACAAATTAATGAATACATAATTTAACACTTTCATTGTTTGAGTTTGCTTGTAGATCAAGAAAAGTTTAGGTGAATGGCAAATTAGCTGTCAGCTGGTGAGACTGAGGTCACTGCCTCTCTTTGAATCTACAATAGTATAGTTTCCTCAGTGCTGTTTGACATATCTTACTTTTTTCTGAAACCCTACAGTCTGTATGCAGGAAATTGTGACTGTCCTTTATTAGAATGTAATGCCCTGTGTACTGATAAAATGTAATGATAATTACAGCCATGCAGTATAATATGATTGCCCAGAATCTCATGTAAAAGGAGAGAAAGTCTAAGTGGATGAACCGTCACTTGATATAATCAGCATGAGCAGTATTATGAGTTTGAGACTGAGAGCAGATGTTAAACTGGAAATGATAAGATTCAGCATCAGTGTTAAACTGAGATACCACTGCACTTGTATGGTTCAAGTTCATAATCCTCCATTATTACCATGTAATATTATACTATCATTTTTTAAATTAGTCTACAACGCAATCCAAGCATCAGAACATAACAGGAACAATAATATAATGAGCTCTATCAACTGAAAATATTTACATATTTATATTTCCAGCAGGCAGCATGGCGGCATAGTGGTTAGCCCTGCTACCCCACAACAAGAAGTTTGTGGGTTCGATTCCCAGGCCTGGGGCCTTTCTGTCCAGAGTTTGCATGTTGTCACAGATCTTGTGTGGATTTCCTCACACTGTCCAAAGACTTTATGTTTAGGTTAATTGTCCGAAAGGTCTGAGTGTGAGTGTGAGTGGTTGTTGGTCTCTGTCTTACTCTGTATGTTGGCCCTGTGATGGACTGGTGACCTGTCCAGGGTGTACCCTGCCCTCACCCAATGTGAGCTGGGATTGGCTCCAGCACCCCCCGCGAACTGGAAACGGGTAAGTAGTAGAAGATGAATGAAAAAATGAATGAATATTTCCAGCATTTTTAGCCTAATAAAGTGATGATTGAAATATTTGAATCCGACTCAGACTTTTACTTTTAAAAAACGCTGACTTCTGGTCTTCAGTCAGGCAGAAACTTGTGCTTCATACAGAATGGAATCAAATTAAAAAAGATGAAATATACCACTGCAGTGTGCAGGATATTGCAATACACGATCTAAAGGCAGCTGTTTACAATAACTGACTTTCATTATTCTTACGATTTGGAAAAACAATAAAGCCATGTCATATTTTATAAATTTAACTAATTGTCTTTGTAGGAGGATGTGACTTGCTAATAGGTGACTCTCCCTTGTCATTTTCTTCTTATTTCCAATCATGAGCATTAGTCACGCGTACAGAGAAAGAGATTTGAGGACACAAAGCTTGTGCTTTTGTTTATGACTGGGCCTGGGGTTTGAAACAAAAGTTCACTATTTTAGGAAATCACTTGTTTTCCGGCAAACTTATATGAGGATTTCAACACCATGCTTATATTGGTTTGATTTCAAGTTAATGCAAATAATGGGTAGCTTAACTCAGCAAAATGACAGAGAACAGGAGGAGAGAACAAGCTTTATTCTGTGCTGCAGTGAAAATCACCTTATAAAATGGTGAACTGACTTTACACTCCAGTCCTCATATGAATTAAATCTACATGTTAATTAGCAGGTAGTGATTATTTCAGATACGCTGTTAGGTTCTCTGAGTCAGGGTTAGGGTTGTAATGTTAGTTTGTGCAATCATAATGTTAAATTTGTGTACATTTGCAACCATTGCTCTGTATAAAATCATAATGTTAGCTACAATCCTAACATTAGCTTTGTATATAATCTTCTTCATAAACTCTCCACCAGAAAGTATAATACTTAAATTAATAAATATTCCAAATAAAAAATATATAATTATTAGCCATTAGTCATTATCCAAGTCCATTATAATATTGTATGTATAAATAATATGAATCCTGGAGCCAATTTTACAAAAGGGTTTTTAACTTCTGGGTCTGTCTATGAATGTGGGTCAGAATTAAAGAAACACAATAAAGATAGTAATCTGCAATGTGTCTTCAAGGTGCAGCCATGTATGAATCACTGACAATAACCTTCCCTCGGTACTGGTTTTAACTCAAACAAACCAATTAGACCAGCGCACAAACAAAAACTCTTTAAAGGTCATGACATTTCAGGGCTTCTCCAGAATGGTGGACTGATTTGAGATTCCCCAAGAGCTTTCAAGAAGACAAAAAATAAAATAAACAGTCAGGCAGAATTTCTTAAGCAGAAAACAGTGTCATTTCCCCCTAAAAGGTCTTAAAAATGAAAATTAATATGATACATCTGAGATAAGCACATATCTCTGTATCCTTTTTTTTTGCCATAAACTCCACTGTCGGGCCCCAATTCATTGTGTTAAGGAAAAGTGGGAGATTAAAGAAGACAGAGAGATTAGTGTAGGAGGATGACCAGGGTGGGGATGAGTGTGATGACTCCCTGGAATCACTCAATTATCATGTGGCTTCATTTGTTGCTATTTGTCCTGTCAAACCAAGTCACACAACATCTTGAAGACAAAGCTGTGAAGTGGGCAGGTCTGTCGTTGATGATCCCCTTTTGAAGTGTGTCTCAAGGGTTCGTTTTTTTTTTTTTCACTTATAAAATAGCTGTCATTTGATCAGTGACACCAGGTATGAAGGCAATGAATCAAGCTTTTATGTTTTATAGACATCATGATTTGTTGTCCACACCATTTAGATGCAGTACTGCAATGCAAATGTATCCTTATAGAATATCTACATAAACACAAATCTGTCCAGCAGGATCTGTGTTTCCTCCTCATTCTTCATCCTGCCTTCCTCACTCATCCTCCTCATGGTGATAAATCTAAACTCCATCTGAGTAACTTTAAAGTCAATTACAGTAAAGCCACTTTCCTTTGTACTAGCATATTAATTCACCTCTTATACACTGTGACCGCTGATAAAGAAAACAGGAAAGTGGCTGTTTTTGTTATTATTATGCTTGGGTTTATATTAACAGATTAAAATGAATTAGAGGGCTCAATAGTAATGTGCCGTTCGTGAAGGATTCATTCATTTTGAACTAATCTTTTGCATGACTCGGGAGTAACAAGTCATCTCAGTGGGTGATTCCTTCTTTTTTCCCTGGTCCACAGGCTCAGATTTGTTCACAAACGGGTCTTTCTGCCACATATTCTCTCTGTAGGAATGGCTGATTCGCTCACGACTCAAAAGTACAGGTCTTCAGGTCTGAGTCTCTCATTCACTTGTCTCATGGCCACTGCACATTCTCAGTGTAGAAATGAGTGATTTCTTCACAGCTCATAACTATGGGTCTTCGGGTCTTTCATTCATTTTTCACGTGGTTACAGCAGTAACATGACCAATGCTGTTATTACTGATGAGGAGAGCTATCTCACTTTAGCTATGTAGCTATGGGATGGATGTTTAATTTGCTTTTCCGTTGGAACAAATTCATACACTACGGGTCTTCAGTGACCAGGTCTAAAGTGAACAGCCATCATAGAATGAGAATTTTTTAATGGTAGGCAGAGCGTTCTCCTACCGGCAAATAAAGTAATCAGTCATTTCAACTTCAGTAGACTATGGCCCAAAAGGGTGCTCAATAGTTTAACAAAAGCAAAAAACTGTGTATTATATGCCAAGTGAAGCAAACCATGTTGAAAACCATGTTGCTCCTCAGTGTTTCAAAGCCGTATTTTTTCAGTCATTACTCAAATGACAGCTACAGCGCCACACTGGTTCCAATGAACCAAATGAACAAATGACTTGAATAAACATTCCTTCATTTTACTGAATGAGATTAAAAGACCTGAGTCAGTAAAAAGATCCGAACTTCCCATCACTAGTGGTCAATGCATTTATGCATTGACACACACATAAACTGTGTGTCACCAAAGGTAAAAAGAGATAAGGTAATTCAATAATGATCAGTAATGATGATGAGCGCTAATAATGACACATATTTGAATAAACGTAATAGTGTGAATCAACAAAAATGTGAACAAAAGTTAAAATGATGGCATATTCAATACAGTTACATTAGATAATTATGTTTTTCAGAAGCAAAAGCGTGGCTTCTGCCTTAAAATATATTTTGAGCTGTCACTATTGCAATTTTTTTACTCTCAAAGTTCAGCCTTGCTATATACAAAAATGTATACATGATATAACTTGGTGGCCATGGTGCAGCACATCAGTGACCTGCATTTGGAAATCATCGCCTCTTCTTTTTTTAGCTTCATGTGCTACCTTAATTCTAAACAAAATAGGGGACCATTCTTTCACACATTTCCCTGCATTATTCATTTTTTGGTTACTGTTTATTTTCTATTTAATGTTACCCTTTTTAATCCTAATGTGTTTCCTAAATATTATTGTAAATGTATTTGTATAATTTAAAGCACTGAATTCTTATTAAAATGTGTTTTTCAAACGATCTCACTGTAAACAATAAAAGACAATGACGCCAAACCAAAGCTTGACTGTTCCATTTTTCCTCTCCCACTTTAATAGTTAAAATATTTTTTAGACCAGAGCTTGTTTATTAACAGAATGTAAGCATCAGGTTGCTGTCCTTAAATTCACTTACTATGCTATGAAAACCCCTTACAGCCTTACTGAAGGGTACGTTGCTGAATAATTTTCGAGAAATAGCAGTGGAGTAAGAAGAATATGGTGAGAGAACATATGTGTGCTAACATGCCCTTTAAAGAGAAGTCCATAGAAGTAGAGAAATTGGCCCCCTGAAGCCACCGTGGGAGAAATTGTGTGAAATTATACTCTCATACAATTTAGTAAAAGAGAAGAATCCATTAATGACCTGATGAAAGTAAGGTGGAAGAGAAATCAGTGTTACTAACACCGCCCGTTAATCTGCTGACACAGTAAATACAGTAACTTTCACGGAGCTTTCAGTGACGCAGTCAATTGTCAACGCGCGCGCGCGCGCGCGCGTGTGTGTATGTGAGACACGAGCCTTCATATTTCTCTAACGCGTGACGAAAACTCTCAGAGGAGCAAGAAGTGATCGGGCAGAAGCACAGCCAAAAGAGGGACAGGGGGGAAAGAAAGAAAAAATAGAAGAAGAAAAAGAAGAGGAGGAGGAGGAAGAAGAAAAGGAAGAAAGAAAAAAGAAGGAAAAAAGAAAAAAAAAAAAAGAGCGAGATGAAGAGCGTCCGGAGCCGAAGTCAGAGCGGAGCCTCCAGCAGCAGCCTGCACAGCCTCAGCAGCGGCGCCATGAGTCCACTGAGCACGGCCAGCATCACCCTCACAGCCCTGCTCATCCTCAGCATCCCAGTCTGCACAGGTGAGTCCCACACTTCTCTTCTTTATCTATCTATCTACCTATCTAATCAATTATCAAGTTTTTAGATGAATAAATATTTTTACATATCTTGATATTCCAGATAAATATCTTCAAACTTTTGTTGTTTGTAAACTATTTTCATATGAGACTTGGCAGTGTACTGCATATCAGTGCATGTCTACTTTATCTATCATGGTTCTCATTATAAAGATTAGATTTTTTTCAGTTTTTATCAGTATAACCCTCCATCATTTTTTTTTATAATTCTAAGGAGATTTGCTATCAAACTACATTGAACAGTATATTATTTGTCAGCAGGAGCTTCGTGCAGCACCTGGTTCAATGTGTCTAATCACTGACGTAAAGTTGGCAGAGGCTGAATTGTTTGAATGTCAAAATGTTTGTTTTTTTTTTGTTTTTTTTTTTATTACTGGCTCATGAGCTCTGAAATTCAGTCACAGTGTCGAAGCGGCATGCTGATGTCTTGTTTCCTTGCATACACATGACACACTGAAGAGAAGAAGAGTTACTACAGGTCTAATTTTAATCGGTGAATCTATGAAGAAGCAGAAATCAATAATGCAATACTCAAACCATCATGTAAATGGGCTATAATTCCTTCATGTTCAACAGCAAAATATTTACCCCAACTAATAGACACTCACTTCAACCATGCCAAAATGCATGTTGCATGCAATGCATGCAATGCATTGTTTTCAAGCACATCAGAGAAGTTTCTACACTGTCACAGTGTTCTGTCAGTAAAATGCATGGCTGTTGTTAGATGTGAATATAAAATGAGAATAATGTCACAGTAGCTGCCTGTCTCTGAAGTAATCCCTTTTTATGTATTAACTGTGTTGTTGTATGAAACATAAGGTGCCCCGGCTGAACTTCAGCAAACCACAACAGAGCAGAGGCAGCTGCGGAGCCAGGTATGGAGCAGCTGTCTTTATTTCTTTTTTGCTAGATTTTCTTTTTTCTTTCCTATTTTATCATCTATCCTCTACTGTTCCACAGATAGATGCTGTGTGCTCATCCTACCTCTCTGTAGACCAGAGGTTCTGGGGGAGTAAGGTATGATTCTCTTTGGCCTTTCTATTTTCCTTTACCGTACATTACGCACATGTTAATTTATGCTTAAAAAAAGTTATGAATTTATCATTTAGCTCTTTTTGATTCTTCTCTCTGGCGTCTCCTCCAGGCATCTGATGTCTTAGGGGAACTCTGTGTCTTGATGCTTGCTCAGAAATCCCAGGTACCTCATATTCATTGTAATAGAAAACTTTAATGTTTAAAATTTAAGCACTCTTTGCAAGTGAGTCCATGCTTGATTTTAGATGAATTAGTGAAGAGTAACATTTTGTTTTCTTCCCAGGAGCTGAAAGTGCGAGAAAACAGTAAAAGGGTAAGTACAACATACTTTTCTGCAGTGCATTCCCCCTGAAATGGCCCACACTGACATTAAACCTAGAGACAAATTAGTGTTGGCTTAATTGTATGTGTATGAGTCGGGGGGGGGTTGTTGTTTTTTTTTTTTTCAATGCCATGCACTGTATGTGCCATTTCTGTTTCATTACTCCAGACCTCAAGGTTCTGCCTTGTCAGGGAACAAGGTGAGTAAGTGACAAGATAAATCTGCAGTGATACAGTATGTTGCCAGACCAAAGAAAGCAATTTCACATCGTTGTTCAACTGCGCTCCAGGCATCAGTGTTATACTTTTAAACAAGTGCAGCAGAATAGATGAGTAAAACCAACAGTGTAACAGAGCTAAGTGACTGAAATTCATGCAGGCACGCATTTGCCACCAGGTAAATGTAAGAACGACTGGATAATTACTGAAACATAGACACACACGCACACACAATCCAAATATACAAAAAATTAGAAAGAAATATCTCACTGCTTTAACTCTGCTCTGCTGTTTGAACATCTTTGTCACAAACCAGCAGCACTTTGTGCAGGAAAGCGTGTGGATCCACAATAAGCTTTATATCCCGCTTGCATGAGAATTGGAAGTGCGTTTGCCTCCTCTGTCTGTCTCTCAAACTGGACAACACACACACTGATCATGAAACAGGGAAAACATTGCAAAACCATAGTAGTAAAGCACAGAAATGAAATATCAAAATAAATTAAATGTAATAAATGATTAAAAATGAACCATATCCATAATTTTAATGTGTCAGTTGAAGATACAAAGAATACACAGAGGTGTTTTTCTACCACATGTAATAAAATGTGTACATTTCCTGGATCTAATATATGTGTCAGATGTCATAATGATCAACATGTATTTGCTATACATCATCTGCATCTATGCTCTATGGAACCAACAAATCCATGAAACATCCCACGACAGACATTCAACTGCCACAACGAAACGTGCTCTTTCAATGAAGTTTGAAGCTATTTTGTAATAGCTCCACTTCTGTTTTAAATAATGTAGAATGTGTTTTTCAAAACACTGACAATGAGTCTGCAGTGAAGAAATAGCTGAAAGCATTTTATATTATGTTTCAAATTTCCATGTTGTTTGTTCTTGTGTGTTAATAATTTCCCTCTGTACACTACATATTCTCGACTTTCTCTCTCCTTGGAGCTGTTATTCATGTTTGTGTGTCTGGCTCCATGTGCATTTGTGTGTGTGTGCGTTTATCAGACCCCGCTGTTGCACCTTCTTCTGCATCTAGTTTTTCAACTCTGTAACAGAGGAGAGAGAGAGGACTCTCAATGTACCACCTACATCAGTTCTCCTTTCACTCTGTCTAGTTTATGTTTGTTTGTTTGTTTGGTTTTTTTTTTGGTTTTTTTTTTGCTTTATAAAGTAATCCCACGGCTACTGATTGATTGAAACAAAGCTATCAGGAATCGATATGCTTTGTTTTTCAGCATACAAACTGGATGCAATCAGTCATGAAAACTGACATTAAAACTTGTGGTGTGTGATTTCTTTTGAGGGTTTCTGATGATGAAAATACAGAGCAATTAGTTCAATCATTCAACTACAAAATAGCCCTTCACTGAAACTACAGAGGGAGCGGTGGAATCGAAAATTACATGAAAAGTGCGGCATTTGCACTAATGTACTTACATTAGTGCATTGTATTTTTATATGTTTGAAGCAAATATTGAAATGTTTTCGCTGCATTATGGGATGTATGTGTTCCACTTCCTGAGCTTACAAGTCAATCACACTGTTTCATGTTGGGCAGCTCTCCTCACTCTCTGTACGAGCTCTGTCTACATTAGTTGTTCTTTCCCAAGCTGGCAGTAATTATGGTCTAAAATTAGTGCAGCTGACAGGGGAATTTACTCCTCATTGCTATCAAGCACTGACACTCACAAAGCGGACATGTCAAAAGGGTTTGTTTTGGAAAATCCAGATGTGAATTGTGAGCATGCATGTGTGCACACTTCTGGCTTTAGCTGGTAGAAGAGAATTATAGCAGCTCTTTATTAAAATTTGGTGGTTTTATGTGTCTGTACAGGCTGAACTGCAGGGACCTGGTGGAATCCAGAGCAGAGGATACTTCCTCTATCGGGTATGAACATTTTTATGCCAGGAAATAAAATAAAACTTCCACTAGATAATATGATGAACACACAATATATATATATACTTTTTTTTTGCACCTTGCAGCCACGAAACGGACGACGATCCTTAGAATATGAGTAAATGAAAGGTAATGATAGTTTTTGGCTTTTGCTTTGCAACAAAACATTCATGGACAGTCTTCAGCAGAAACATACAGGGTCTTACATTTATTTTCTTCTTATCTTAGTTTTTTATTTTTTATTTATGCCTTTCCTGGCAAAATTGTTAATAGTTACTCAAACACTTACAATTACATCCCATCAAAAAGGATATTTTTCATTGTTCACAAAGCAGTTCTGTGCAGGATCTTATTTTTCCTGTCATCTGTCGTGCTTGTAATCAACCTGTAGCTAATGTGGCAAGCTTTCAACATCAGCTTGACCAGTTTTTAGTAAATATCAAATTCCCTGAATGATAATGAATATTCTTAATAGCATTTAATAAAAAAATACATTTATGCATAAGCTTATTTTATTATTATTTTATTATTATATTTCATACAATAATTCTATATCAATAATGTTGGGTCTTGGTTTTCAAACTCAGCATTTTCCCAATGCTGGTGTCTGGTATGACTATAGAAGATTATATGTTGCTAATGCCATATGTACATGGGATTATAATGTCACAGATGTATGTGTTCTTGTAGTCATCTAATTGTGTGTGTTGATATGCTTTAGAATCTCCACCTCTTAAAGTTAGTGGAGATGACGGACCCGGAGAATCGAGCTGCTACACCACGACCGAGTGATCCAGAATTTAACCACAGCCCTCTGCCACTGTTGGATAGTGATGTCTGAATGTACACAAGGATATAATTAAAATACTAGTCATTTGTCCAGATTTTATTTTGTGTTACATGTCTGTCATTTGCATTAGAATGCTATAACGTGGTCCAGTGTTAACTATGTTTTTTGCACATTAGATGGATAAATAGTTAAAGAAGAGTCTTTGACAGCATTTGTAAAAGGGATGAAAACTGTACTTTATGCATGAATAGGGATATATGACAAAACTGCTTTGTATTGAAAAATAAACTACACTTCAGATATATTTAAACAACAATATAAGTATTCATTTCACATAAAATAAAAAAAAGACCCACAAGTATTTTCTCTTTATTTTTTGAGCAAATCGAGAATACAGAAAGAACTGTAATTGCACCATGGTTTCTTTTAAATGTCTATATTAGATATTAGCCAATTATACCCATAGCATGAGGAATAACATGGAATGAATAAAGCAACTTGGAGAACAGCACATGAAAAAGTACAAAATATTCATAATATTCGAATTCTTCATGTTTTTGTTCGTTAACATGACGGATATTCATATAAAACTAATCAATCACACCTCATTTAAAGAGAAAAATACCCAGTTCAAAACATTCATCTTAAAAAAATTTGAAGTAGTGACTTGTAGATTGATAATTCCTCCAACAGAGAACACCAAAATTCATGAATTTATCTTATTCCTGCATTTCTCTTCTTGAATTATGATGTAGTTGTCAAGGTTTTTTGTATCCAGTGTGACGTAAAACGGGGGGCCTGATTGTGTAATTACTATTAGCAACACTAGATGTCACCATCCTCTGATACTTACAGTCAGGGTGCCTTTTGACCAGTTAAAAATTATGCTGGTTTCTTTTTAAATGTGTAATAATAATAATGCATAACATAATAGACATAATATATTAACAAACATATAATATAGCATAAAATGGCACTGCTGCTGAGGAATTCAAATGCTACACTTCTTTTTGCTTTGCATTGTGTTGTATTTGTTGTCTTAAAGATGATTCAATGGCTATACAAAAAACAGATCACTTTTTCTGTCATGATAAGCAGATTAATTAATCTTAAAAGATGTAGATTTATTTAGGTCATGTCAAGGTGCGGTCATTACTGCACTGCATGTATTATAAATCTGTTCTCACCCCCATAATCCAGATGACAGATAAAGCGCAAACAAAGCTAAAACCAGGTACAGAAAGTGGAAAGACAGTGAAATTGTTAGTATTTTTTGTGTTACCCTCAATATTAATAGCAGTTCTTTAACGGTTCAGCTGGAGCACTGTGGAATACCTACTACACTGGATGTTGCCCACGTCCCAATATTCTCATCAAGATGGAATGCTGAAGCTTCCAGCCAAAATTGTGATTCGCCATTAACAAAAATATGTTTTCACAGTAAAACTTTAAGTTGTTTGATAGCCTTTGGATTTCAGTTGCTTTGTAAAATATCACAGCCTATGAACACCACTGCAACACTTCATTTTGGATTTGAATCATAGATGTAAGGCTTTTATCTTGGGAGTGTTAAGTATGACTCACGTCACCTGAGAGCAATAATAGTTCGACTGGCTGTTTGACTACGAATAATGACTGACAGCTGCAGAAATAGAAAAAATGAAAATGTTAAGTAAAAGTACAGAAAAATGTATGGCTTATGGTTTATAATTCATGAGAACAATACTTTCTGTCTATGTCCCTTCAGAATAAAATAAATATATGGAATAATGATAGTAAAATAATAAAGGTAATAATGTACAATGGTTTATTACTTTTTCCTAAGTGGCACAAGTGTCTTGTGGGCAGTGTAGCTATGTGGTTGTGTGTGAACTGGTGTGCTTACCATGTAAGCTGTGAAACAAATTTTCGCTCTGACACAATAAAGTATTGTATCATATTGTATTTCCGATGACCAACAATCTGAATTCATTCTTTACTTTTATCTCAGTTTTACCACAACATTGAAACACCCAATCCTCAAGACCTTAAGAAATGGTAATGGTGTTTTTAAGCCTTGGGTGTGTTAGCCATTCATCCATATCCTGTTTTTTTTTTGTGTTTGTTTGTTTTTTTGAAACCATTAGAAACAATATTTGCATGATGATGTGGCATTGATGAGGACTGAGGGATGGATATGACTTGCTCTGTAATTTATCCTTTTTGTCAGGCAGGTCGGTGTGTGCAGTATAGTTCCGTAATCCATCTGTGAGTCCAAACTAAAATCTAAAGGTGACAATGCCTCTGCCATCAGAACCCCAAATCTTTGAAATGAGCTTCCCGATAAAAACAGGCTTTGTCCTCTTTTTAGTCTCAACTTAAGATCTACTTTTATTGGAAAGCATTCCCTGATTTTTATGAGCTATTCTTTTTGATATATATTTTTATTATTTTTCACGTTACTCATGCTCTTACCTTGATATGTTTACTGTGTCCATGTTGATTTTATTTTGTCCTGTAAAGTACTTTATAAATAAAGTTATTCTTCTTATTGTTCTTCTCCTTCTTCTTCTGTTAATCTCCAGGAAGCTACAGCCTATTTTTTATCTTACTTTACCATCTATCTTCCTATCAATAGTGCCATTATTAAAAAAAAAAAAAAAAGTGTTGAATTGAAGAATAAAGTTAAGACAGGCCTGGGGCATTCCTATGTGGAGTTTGCATGTTCTCCCTGTGCCTGTGTGGGGCCCTCTGGGTACTTTGGCTGCCTCCTACAGTCTAAAGAAATGCATGTTTAGGTTAATCAGTGAGGCTAAGATGCCTCTAGGCATGAGTGTGCATGTAAATGGTTCTCTACATGTCTGCCCCGTGCTAAACTGGTGACCGCCCTTGCACAGTGTCAGCTGGGATTGGCTCCAGCCTCTCTGCGATCCTGATAAATAAGCTTTCTGAATAATGAATGGTCTGTAAAATGCTCATTGAAGTAATAATTCAAATGAAAGGTCTGGCCATTTTCCCTTGACTTCTCTACATCACACTTCTTTTTCAGCAGTGAAGTCGCCCCCTGATGGTCATTAGAACTGGACCTTATGTCCTGTTGGACATTCTGTCTGCAGCTTTGATGCAAAAAATGGTATTGAACCTTTTTGTCACTTGTTTGATGCCATGATGATGAGCGCTCAAATGAAAAATATAATAGTCTGTTAAATCAAAGTCACTTTTCTAAGGCCCAAAGAAGAGAACTGGAGTGTAAAGAAAGAACATGGAATAACAGTGTTTTTGTAAAACATCTGGAATTCATGATAACATTAAAAATAGGAAAACACACAAAACATACTCAGGTGGAAGTTATGTATTCAATGCAAATATAAACAGAAACTTTATTTTTGAAAACGAAACAATATAGTATCTGCAGTAATGGGCCAATTAAACATTAAGAATATGTTGTATTATTTATACATTCACCAAAAGGGAAAAAATTCCTCCTTTCCACAAGTGTTTCAGTTTAAACAGGCAGAAAAAAAGAGAAATACACAAACTTTATAACAGTCAATAGCATGACTCCTAGTCCCGGGGGATGCCACAGTTGATGTCCCAGCAGGCAGGTGTTGTTTGTGGGCTCCGGCTTCGGGCCCTCCCGGTCTCCCTCCTAACTTCAGTCCCGCCGCCTGAACGCTGCGCAGAGCCGGCAGCAGCTCCACAGGCTGCGGGGATATCCCACTGAAGGGGTGAGTGTGACATGTCTGTCGGTGAACTCTGCTCCGTGTTCACAACACTTTTATTCGCTGTATCTAGACTGCGGCCTTGAACATTTTTTTTGTTTGTTTGTTTTTTGTTGTTGTTGTTTTTTTTTGTTTGTTTTTTTTTTGCCTGCTCGGTGGCGGAGCCTGGCAGGAGGCCCAGTGACCCACATTCTTATCTAATGCGGCACGTTAGCTAGCTAGCTCCGGCTAAAAGTGGGTTGATGTGCAGCCGACAGGACGCTGTTGCGGGCGGCTTGAACGCTCCCTACATCGCGGTGGAAAAGTCGGAGAAATAGCGGCTGTGTCATTTTTCGCGGACAGAGGTGCCTCCATGATGTCCAGCCAGCGTCTTAGTAAGTATGCAAAACTGTAGAGCTGTTGTTTTGTGTCTGTTATTGACGTTAGCAGGCAGGCTAGGTGGCGTTAGCCTTCTAGCAATCAGTGCCCGGTTTGCCGGCCGGCATCAGCGGCAAGCGGCAGGCGGCAGGCGGCGGGAGGGGGGGGGGGCGGCGGCAGATAGATGAGCTGTACCTGGGCTTGTCACTGAAACACTGACCGTAGTTCAGCTGGCATTACATACTGAAAAACCACACACGTCTCTCCGGCTCAGTCCTCCTCACATCTATTGCCTCCTTTTAAGGATTTGTCAGTTTTGTTTTTTTTCCCCTGGTGTTGGTGTTCATAATTAGATCTGAGGCAGCTGCGTCCCACTCGCAGTTTCCAGCCTTGTTATCGAGGCATACATCTGTTTTACTGCTCCTCATTCATCAAACTGTCACTTCACATGTTGCTGCATCAGTCAGATCTGTCAAGGATATCTAAACAAGACTACATCTTGTTGTGACCATAATCACATGGACTGGTGCGGAGATCAGTCATGTCTAATTTGTGAATGAGCATCAGATATGTGAAACAAATGAGCAAGAGTAATGGCTGCTTCCTTTTATGAAATAAAGTTTGAATTTGATCTTTAAGAAATGTCTTGAGAACAGGATGCCAAAACAAGCACGTTTGTGTTGCTGCTTAGCAAGTGCTTGGTATACTAACTTATCAAATCGGACTCAGGTTCAAGTTGTTTTTGGATGTTAGCAGACCTCATGGTTTCTACAGTGAATTAAAGCATGAATTTTCAAACATTTCTGACATATTTTCATATGCATTTGTTTACAGCCTCTGTAATAAAACGAAATTTAAATTCTTAGATCTTTGAACAATTTGATTCAGACTAAATGCCATAAGTTGTGATGTGGTCTGGTTCAGTACCCAGTCTAGTACTTTGAAGTTCAGTTATGCCAATATTTTACTGTAACATTGTTGTGAGCCTGGTGCAGCACTCAGTGGTACGCAAAATAAATTATATTGCAGTTATTTTTGAAGGAATAGTGATTGCAGTATGTATCATGATTTCAATTTGGAATAGTCTCAACACATTTGATTTTCACTGAAGTAAACATTCAAGAGAACATGAGGACATGATTTGTAGACCATAAACTACTATTTAGGAAATTCTACTGTTTTTCATGATATATTGGCATTTTTTGCACTGTTGCTCAGTCTAAAGTGACTGTTAAAATAAAAAAACAATCAATATTAAAGAGTGATACTTTAAAAGAGGGCATTATTAATTAATTAAACCTTTAAGATATATTCAAGAAAAGAATTTTTGGAGCTATTAGTTGAGCTTGGAAACACATCGACATCTTTGTTTTTTCTGATATTACGGCTTGCTGCAGGTGAACAGAGGGAACTTCTCTCTCTCTCTCGTGCTGCAATCTGTAGCATCTCTCTTTGTGACAATTGCCGTCTACCTGCATGATTAACTGTTGCCTGGAAACACATTTATAAACTTGACATGTTTCTGTAACTTTATAATGGAGTTTAAACTACGAGTATATTTACATTAGATGTTACATGTATCATATGGTCGTTCCAGAAAATATAAGGCACTGGCAAGTTTGTTTTGTACATTAGTTCAGTTTCAGCCCTTCCTAATCCTTTTCTGATGTCAGTGACAAATTTCGTATACTACAATAACCAAAGTGGTACTGAAATCATGATTGTTTTATATGGAGAAAATTTCTCATTCTGTACATCATTTTTATTTGTGTTTTCCTCTCCACGTTTTAAACTATGTGAAATTAGCCTGTTTGATTAAGGTTTTCCTTAACCTCGTTGTTGCACTTAAAAATTGAAGGAAAGTTGCTTCTGCATCCTGGAGCACATCTGCTTTTCTTTACTCATTGAAAAATCTGGATTAGGGTTTGTGCCCTGCCCCACACTGCTGCTTGGGCTTGTTGGCTGACAGGTGAATAATCAGACCATGCTAATATAGTTAGTGAGGAAGCTTCGGAAAGACTCAGCAATATGTTTCCAGTTATGGCCATATTCGGTGATATAGTGTTTTTTTTGTTTGGTTGTTTTTTTAAGTCAGAGCTATCAGATCTATTTCAGAGGTATTTCTTTCAGAGCAAATCAGAGCTATTTCTCTCAGTATTACGTGCATGCATGCATGCACGCACGCACACCGGTGACCTCCTGCTTGTTCAAAGGTAATCCATGTAATATTCCTGCAGTGACATATTTAGATATAGTCAGCAATGATCATCATAATGAACAAACAACTTGCTCTGCTATAATAGACAATACCATAAATGATCTAGATTTCAATTATCATGTTATTTAGCATTCAATTAGTTTATGTGTTGAATGAGTTTATTTTTTGAACAATTAAAGGCACATTGGAAATAGGACTGGACAATATGGTAAAAATTTATATCACAATATATTCCTAAAAAAATGCCCACAGTGGATGTCTGGGCTTACAAACTTTCGAAAAAGGAGTTTGCCAAGTCTATAAAACCATATGATATTTTAGATATAAAAACAATACAAGTAAATCAATGTTCACCTCTTATATGTATTCAGCCTTCTTATACAAACAACATGACATCACAGTCAAACAAAAACATCAACCTTGTCAATATTATTATCTTTAAATTAACTTCAAAATAGGCTGATTATCTTATTCTTGACTGCTTTAGCTACAATAAAGAATATGAAAAGGGCTCCGAGTTGTTACAGTATACAGAAAAAAGAGTGAGCAGTACTGAAAACACATGTGGGGTGGTGATGTTTTAGTGACAGGCTGGTTTAAACTTATATGATGCCTCATCTCCAGACTCAGAATATTCTATAGAGGTGAATTGCTTCAGGTGTTGAACAGATTTGATGTGTTCCTGCTTCTGGTCGGCTCTTCTCTGACACATTTTGCAGCACATTGAAACCTGAAGTTAAATGATCTTCAATAGCTGAACCTCTTCCAAACCACTGAATTAATCTCTTCTTGTCTCTTCAGCTCTTTCATCTGCTTTATCATGACGTGTGGAAGCTTGTTAAGTCACAGGCTGGCTTTGTCATGTTTACGTGTCAATACATACACACACACACACCCAAAAGTAAATACAGTAAACATTAGGCTACTGTCAACTAACAGCAACTTTTAAGGTGGAATATTTTCATGCTTGTTTCACACAATTAATGCTTGTAAATCAATCATTCATTCATTTATCTTCTACCGCTTATCCGTTTCCGGGTCACGGGGGGTGCTGGAGCCAGTCCCATCTGACATTGAGCGAGGGCGGGGTACACTCTGGACAGGTCACCAGTCCATCACAGGGCAAACATGCAGAGACAGTCAAAGATGAACACTCGCGCGACCTTCTTATTGTAGGGCAACAGCACTAACCACTATGCTGCCGTGCTGCCCTGGAATCAATCAATACCCCTTAAATGTGATTGTAACTGTCTTCATGTTGCTTTACTTTACCTTTGTTTCACATTCCACCCACATTGCACTTTTGTGTGAGTAATGTGTAATGTGAGTAATCACCATGTGCAACCCATGGGTTTGTATGTTTGCTGTAAATTTTTTGTTGGGCATTTTTTAAATAGGTAGAGGTATTGAGATTTATAATCACAGGATATATACAACCTTTAACTTTTTGAAACAGCAAAAGTAATACTTGTTTACTTGTTTTCACTTTCAGATGTTTCTCAGTACCGACAAAAGGTTGACCTAAATGTAGATCAGGGGCAAAGGAAGGCTGTCTTGAGGGTTAGGGGGTTAGTTGCTATCTGATTTTATCATGATCATGAAAAAAATGGGTCAAGTCTCTTGGATTTTCCCTAAAAGTGTTGTTGAATAGACATACAGCAGTGTCAACTGTAGGATCAGAATCATTGCTGACAGCTGGGCCAGTGACTGATTGTTGCAAGGATTGATTTGTTGCGAGAGAAGTCGTGCAAAAGAAGATAATGGGTTTACAGCAATTTGTAAACTCATTATCAAACATATATATCAAATGGAAATACTGGAGTTGTAGGAAGTAGTGACTGAATTAATAGACTAAATGAGAATTCACAGAAACAATATTGGTTTAACTTAGATTTATTTGTCTCCCGGTGCATCTCAAGCCAAGTCTTTTAGCTGAGGCAGTCTTTTGTACACAAATAATTGAAAAAGTGTAATTTGTTGTCACGGGGATAATAGCCCTCTGAAATATAATGCCAAATAGTGTGAATTTTCAATTAATGCTGAAACAATAAATTGATTAGTGGCTAAGTCTTAGGAAATTAAACAATGATGACAACAGATGATGAAGCCAACAAAACCACAATATCTGCAAAAGCAAAGTTCTGAGGCCCCAATAAAGTAAAAACATTACAACATTTACAAAATTGTAAAAATATGGCAGGAATTCTTTTTATCAATGATCCTGACCAATGAAAGAAATGAAATAGCCCAAGTAACACATTAACAATATTTTATAACTAGTTGTAAATGCTTATATGATAAAGTCCTTGATCATGACAAGGACAACAAAATATCTACTTTCTGGTACTCAAACACACCTTTAGCCCTGTTTTTATAAACGGAAAGAGACAGAGTGAGGTCCAGGTTTATGTGGATGTACCTCTCAGAGCAGATGCAGATGTTTACATTGCCTGGGGAGGACCCCCTCTCTATCTGATGGCCAGAGGGTTGGTTTGTGACTGAGCTTCCAATTGATGTGTATGTGTATCTGTGTCTGTGTGTGTGTGACTGAGTGAACGAGTGTGGAGGTGTGTGTGTCTTTGCATGAATCCAGAGCTGCTCTTTTATTTCTGCAGTGTTGTGGGAGACTCAAGATGACCCAGATGTTTTACCTCTGATTTAGTAATGCGAGTTTCTTTGCTCTAAGCTGCTCACTGGAAATTTCTGCTTTTCTCCTCCTCTGTTCAACAGGTGTTCCTGAGAGCTGTCTGTCATGAGGTGAAGCAGGTAGCTGATCAACCATCACTCAGAGACAAAAAGTAAGATGCCAATTTATTGACCTGCCTAGTGCTGCTTTTGTTTGTGGACTGTTTTCAAGGTTCTTCATGTTTAGGAATTAAACAGGAAATGTTTCACAGTAAAATGCTAATAAAAAAGTAGTTCAGCACTACAGCTAATTGTCTCATTTTAGCTACTGTCTGTGATATTGCTTAAACAATGATTGCTGTATCCTGGTAATTGTATGTGTTTATCTAAGCACAAAGGTTTATATGCAGAGATCAATCGCACTCTGAATGAGTAAGTATAAAATATCTAAATATAAATTTCTACCAATCAGATCAACCTTGACCAATCATTTTGACTTAACCATTTCATTTTAAATTACTACACTTAAACTTTGGATTGAACTGTTGGATATCCTATTAACAATAATCACCACCTTGTGCACACCTACAGTATGACTCTTCACCTTCTTTAGAGCAAAGTTGTTGTTATGTGCAAGTATTCTTCAAAAAAGCATGCAAACCGCTATGATGATTTATATTATAGGGGTTATATTCGTTTACATTTTTTTTTATATATATAAGACATCCGCTAAATAGATTAACGGATGCTTTTCTTGAATGAGATTTAGGCTTCCAGCAGCCTTTCATTGCACATAATACTAACCAGTGCAAACCAAGCAAGTGATTTTGCTGAGATGATGACCCTAATGATATCAGTGACACGCTGAATACTATACCTGCAACATTCACTGTGATTTAGGGACAGTTTTTTGGCTTTAAATGTTGGGAAAGTAGCACAGCTTAAATTTAATACCACACACATTAAATGGTTATAATGTGCAAATTGTGAGAAAACGCTGCCTAGCTCACAATTGACTGCTATTTTAAGATGTTCATTTGTAAATAGTATATGAAAATAGAAAGGAACCATAGGCGCAACAGTTCAGGTTGTGATGTTGTCATTTTTGGTTTTGTCCATAAACTTCATCAAAACTTCTTGACTCTGTTTCTGTTAATGTTGAAGATGTAAATTCACTTCTTCAGTTGAAGATGTTTGCTTATGGGAAAATGGTGACACTCTTAATATAGAATAATGATAGATTTATCAATGACATTAGATAATTTTTCAAAATACTAGCATTTTTGATTGTGATTCTTATTGTTGAGTAACTGCTTGAAGTGAGCCATAGGACAGACTTTGGGAAAAAAAGCTCTTTTTCAAGAAGTGTTAAAAACTTTATACTATTCTTTCTCACAATGTGTTCGTATGGCTCTTAGATAAAAGGTGGATATACCAAGTTGGGTTGGGTGTGTAAGAAGAATGTGCCCACTTTATAATGGAGGATGACTGTTAGATAATATTTAGGAAATCATGGAAGAAGGGGAACATAAAAACAGCAATGAAAAATCATTTGGGTCTCTTTTCAAACAATGTTTTTTGGGTTGTTTTTTTTTTACTGCTGTTGCTCACAATTATTTTCATTACTGCTTTGCAGCAACTAAACAGTCAGTTGGCAATATCTGCAAAATGTGAATCACGTCAGAGCCTAGGGGTGGAGTCTTCATAGTTTGGTTCAAATTAAAGTGCCTCTGAAAATATTAGATGTACAACAGTCAAAAGCAGTAAATATTTACACATAAAAAACCATCTTCACAATTTCAACTGTTGATTCTGTTGCTCATCTGTTTTTCTATATACAGTCAATGTCATGAGTTGCTGAGTTTTGCTCAATGAATTGTGTTTGTCTTGGGTTAATGCCGTGGCAGTGACTTTGGAGGAGCAGCCTAATCTGAGATAAAGTACAATTAATAAAGGAAACAGTAGATAAATAATTAAATAATAAATATGTGATTTGTGCAGTATGAAGTAGGTTAGGCATACCGTGACACATTAATCTGTAGAGTATGATATAATGTGGGACAAAGTCTTCTGGGAAAGGACAAAGCCATATGTTCAAAAGCCCCATAAAGATAACAATAATATGAGCTTCTAATAGTTGCACTATGTTGGATACAGTCAACAGAATAAGAATTTATAAAGCACTTTAAGCGTTGGTGTTCATATGTCGGTCACATGTTTTGATGGTAGAATCTAGTCATAAAGGGCTGTGGGTCTATAGTCTTTCTTTATTGCCTCCACTGTGCTGCCAGTAGTTCTTCTGGACTTCAGTGACCCACTTGGCATATGTACGAGGACCCTGGCCGAGTTCCTGCTCCGCTGGGACAGGATGCCAGCAGCAGTCAAGGGGCCCCTGCCAGCCATTGCTGCTTGCCTCTCAAACATTCCTGTCTGTGGGCTGTGCAGTGAAAATGCAAAACAAAGCCTCCTTTTGTGCCTTTGGTTCTGTGGATGCGTTTGCATCAAGTGGAAATACAGCTGGCCTTCCAGTGCTCAGGGTTTGCTGGATTGGACTGTGCAGCAGTATGGCAGGCACTGTTGACAAGGTTTTGCAATGGCTTTTTTTTTTTCATTTTCTTACCAGCGAAAACATCATGACATGATTAAAACCAACCCAGTTCAGTCTTCTACACCAGTCATGGGGAAACTGAGGATTCACCTCTCTGATTCCTCTTTGGACACTTTCAACATGTTCAAGCTCCAGTGTTGCAACAGACATGATATATGACTAAGTAAATTATTCTTCACATGCTTTTGTTGATTCTTATGATTTCATTTGTCAGGGAGTGCGTTGCTTGATTGCAGACAAAATTGTCCATATCCAGAGCATTTCCCACAACTCCACTCTTTATCTTACCTTTCCTTCCTTATCACTTACTAATAAAGTTGGGCTGCACAATTAATTAGAATATTCTTGAAATCACAATATGGCCAAGAGCAATGTCCACATCCTCAGAGCTGCATTTTTTTCCCCCTGATGTAGGTGAAATGCAACATTTTTGTGCATTGTTAGCACCATAAGCATCATGGTGGTACAAATAAAATCCCGCAATTTTAAGGGAACGTGTTTTGTTTTGTTTTTTTTGTTACAAGACCCAACAAAAATAACAGAATTTTTAAGATTTTCTTCAATGAAAATAAAATGGAAAAACTTTCCACTGAAATTGCTTAATTCTGTTACAATAACTGCCAACCTAGTCACAATATCATTTTTTTATCATCCTCATGTAGTCATAAACTTAAGTGTTAAGTGGTGATGAAAAACTATACATCCTGTCATTTAACATCTAGAGAGATGTAAAAAACCAGCTGTTCTGGTCTGTCTCCGTCTTGAGAACTGCCTTGTCAGCTGAAGTAGTTTCAGCCGTCATTTGACTCAACATCTAATATCCAGAGAACTTTCTGCACTAATGGAGCATAAAAAGACGAGTCTTTGGTTTACTGTTGTATGAGTACATTTGATATGTCATCTGTTATTTGAATTTCATATTTATGATTTATTAGAGAAACATCGTTTTGCTTTATCTTTTCACTTAATGCCCTTTTTCATCCTTTTTGCTGTGTGTCATCTCACTTACTTTAATCGGAAAAGCTCCCTAACTTAATTTATATAGAAGAATGAGAACAGGAGCACTTGCTTGAAATTAGCTCCCTGTTCTGCCCGCAGCACAATAATGTGCACGTCACTTGCTCAAGAGGCCGACCTGTCAGTGGTTTTACATTGCACATGACAAAGGGAGTAACTGTATAGTCCAATAACCATCAGAGTATGATGAGTATCAGCTGAGGAGGAATTCAGCCAGGTTATTTTTACTCTGCACGATGAGGCTGGTTGCTATGGTGTTGCACATTAGTACCGTTGTTATGCTGGCATCTCAGTGTGGGGAGTGGCAGGGTGCGTGATGAGTGGTGCCACGGATCCACTTCAGAGTGACTCATATCCTCAGAGCTTTGGTGCCCTATATCTGAATATGAGTCCATACACACACACACACATACACAAAGGCACAGACATTCAACAATGCTTTGTGAGCAATTGAGAAATGATGATAAGAGAGTTTTCAGCTTGTAACTTTGTGTCTGGGGGAAAAACAAACTGTGTGTGTGAGTGCATGTGTACTTGGTAATTTGAATGCACCTGCCAGCCATGATGACTTTATTCAGAAATTCAGCACCTTTACAAATTTTTCCTTGACGTCTGTCCCTGCCGAGGCTTAGGAAACACGCTGTCACCTTTGTATATCGTGTTATTAAATGAGGACATGTGATATGAAGGTACACAGATTCCCTGCTCACACCTTTGGTGAATGTGCTGATGTATAAAATGTTCCACTATGGAAGGGTTTCTGTTGATGGGGAGTGTAGTGTTGTTGGTAAGAACAGGAAGGTGTTGCCTGTGGAACTGGGATTAAGTTAGATTGGAGGAGGAGGAAAGTAGGTCATTGGGCCAGCAGGTCAGTGAAGCATGGATGACATCACAGTTATACAACCCCTGCTCTCCAGTTACACAACGCTGGCTCACTGCAGCTACTGCTACATCCTCTGCTGATACACTGTCGACAAGGATTGAATTTCCCTCAATCTTCTCATACTTCGTGCTGATATCATTAATATCTTTATTTATCAATTTATGTATTCAACTTCTAGTTTCCATTGGCCCTTTATCCAACTTGACTGTTTAAGATATTATAGAGAAGAAATACAGAAGATGTGTGTTCCTGCTTTTTGGTACAGCCCAGTAGATAAATATCTACCCTACAATTCTCTGTCCATCATGGTGCAGCTGACTGCTTGTATTGATTCAACAGTAATTTAAGTAAGATAAGACACTATTCTCTTTAAGTTATTTTTGAGTCATGCAATTAACAGTAAAATAACACGTCATAGCTGAAGGTCAAAAGGAAGTCATAAAACCTGCTCCTTTGACTCTCATTTTATTTTACATGTCCCAACATGAAGGTGTAAAAAAAAAAAAAAACCAACTTTTTTTTTTTATGAGTACATATCGATTAGCCATAACATTATGACCAACTGTCTAATACTGTGTTGGTTCCCCTTTTGCCACCAAAATAGGCTTGACTTGGTGAGGGATGGACTTCCCTCAATCTTTGAGGGTTTTGTTGTGGTACCTGGCATCCAAAGTTTTAAGCATGACTCTTCATACCATATCACTGAGCTGAAGTTTCCTGCAGTTCAGGATCTTTGTATGATTCAACCATAACCTCCACAGTTAATATTATTCCTGACTGCAGAGTTCAGCATGGCTGCTAAAGTAAAGGTCTGCTACAGCGCAGCTGAAGTCAGCTGGCCATCTGGACTTGAAGGATACCGTGGGCGAGTATGCATGTGAATAAAAAATATTCCATTCAGTCTCACATTTCACACACACTTTGGAGGCAGATTTGCATCTGAGTCCATCTTGGCTCGTTGGTCTACCACAGTGATGATGTTACTTTCTGGCTTTCACATGCTGCTGAGCTGACAGAGATATACACACCTACATGCTCCACATAAAGGCGTATTAAATGGACGTTAAAAACAAAATAGAGATTAAACTGAATAGACATTTAAAATTTGTTAAATAAAGGTTGTTATATAGAATGTAAAAAATTAAGCAGGACATTCATAATTCAAATTATAGATCTTGAAAAAAAATTCACAAAAACTTAACTCAAACGCTCATATTATGGGTTAAGATCAATTCTTTGCTGGATATTTTTAAGACAAGACTACTTTTGTACTTAGTGTGAAATATTTTGTGAAAATAGCTTAATAGCTTTGTTGTAATTCTCCAATTAACAACTGAATCTTGATCACTCTAACAGATAGTGAGTGTTTTTAAAATAGGGTAAATGGATAATGTTATAGACTGAGATATCTCAAGCATCTGCATCTGTCAAGACTGCTAATGACCACGTACATGTTTTCTAATCTTTCAGACTCAAATGTTGCTGCCATGTGTCAGACTCATGCCCAAAGCAGAAGAAAAATTCAGCTCTCTAAAGACCTTTTGGCGACTTTGTCCCCTTTAACCGAGCACACATTCAACAACTCACCTCCACGACTCACAGAGCTCCACCACGACAGTGTGTCCACTAAGACACTGCCTTCATTCAGCTGCACCTTCATTTTTGTCTCACGGGAATAGCTGTACTGTCAGTAAGGTAGGATTTTAAACTGGGTAGAAATACCAGGGGGTGATGAAATTGCTGCATGTTGTTATACTCTGGCCTTTTTTCTCAAAGGTTCATTCACAAATGTCTACCTCAAGATTAAAAGAGCCCTCTCCAATGCTGCAACCCTGAACAAGATACAAAATGACCTCGAGCATTGACCGGTGAGTCAAAGGTTTTGAGTTACCTGTCTGGCATTTTGATGCAATGGTTCAGCACAAGATACAAGGCCAGTAATGACACAGTGTTAAGCTCTGTGTTCAGAAAGGGGAAAGACCTTCATACAAATATGTCCATAATAGGTTGTGGGGAAATAGTATTTGTTCCAACTGTTGGTTTGGTTTGTCTGCAGGGAAGACAGCAATATCTTTGACGGGTTAATGGAAGAAGATGAAAAAGACAAAGCAAAACGGTGAGATCCTGGTGGTTTAATCCCCTCTTTATGTCCTACCTACCCAAATCATGAAGTAGAGGCACACCATATTGTCCTATGCCTCATTGCCTCTGTGAAAACTTTATTAATCTTTATTAACTTTATTTTGGACACAGCTGGTCCATATCATAAAAACATGCAATAATCAAAAAACAGCATACAAACTGTGAAAAACAGAGGTGTAACAGCTTCTAAACAATGAATACTTAACGCCAACACAACATATAGAGAACCTCCAGAGCAGTATATTAGCTTGAGAATATATTTTACAACATAGGCAATAGATCTCTGTCACCAGTCAAATAATTATATAGAACACGACCAAGTTATATTTATTTAATTTTTTTGCATGTACTGAGAGGGCTCTCATACAAGTTCAAGGCAGAAAACCTCCTGTCCTCTCTACTTCCATCTATCATATCCTTACTTTTTTTGGTGTTGTATTGAATGCCATGTTCTTTGCAGCTGGTTTATAAATCTCAAAGCCAGCAACATAACTATTGTAACTTTTATAAGTGCTCAGACTTCATATGATAAGAAAGTGTGTAAATTGTGTTTAAATCCTCAGTGTGTCCCGTAACAAGTCTGAGAAGAAACGGCGAGACCAGTTCAATGTCCTTATCAAGGAGCTGGGCACCATGTTGCCGGGCAACACCCGAAAAATGGACAAGTCCACTATATTGCAGAAAAGCATTGACTTTCTGCACAAACACAAAGGTGAGAATGTCAGACAATGGCCAGAAATCAGTTTGGGGTCAAATACTACTCAGCTGAAACTGGCTCTTCACACATCTGATGTCTCCATTAACAGAAATTGCTGCTCAGTCAGAGTCAACTGAGATCAGACAAGACTGGAAGCCTCCTTTTCTTAGTAATGAAGAGTTCACTCAGCTGATGTTGGAGGTAAGTTTGGAGCATTGATAAACAGTTAAGTAGTGTGTGGCCGGACTGCAACAGTTGGGTGAGACAGGTAAATCTAAGTGTCCATGTCTGTGAGTGATGTCGGATAAATTGGCTATTACTCTTTCAAAGTGGATTGCCGGAAATAGTTTTGTACACAGCCTACATCATTGCTAACTTGTCTCTAGATTTAGAGAGAAAAGGCACAAAGTAAAAATCTCCCACTTTTCCAGACAATCATTTACATCTTTGTATGGAAAAAGGAGATGTAGAAAAACTTTTAATGGATATGAATAACTTTTGCTATTTTCATTTTTGAAGTAAACATACCAGTTTGCAAAGACAGGTTAAAGATGTTTTTAATGTTTGCACTATACATTTTATAATACTTTTCACCATATACCATATCAATATCAAAACAATCAGTGGATCTTTTATCCAAAAGTGTTTTCCCACTATCAAGTTGAACATGACTATCATTTACAGCACTAATAAACATAGAGGAAGAATTTATAGTAATATATTTATCTATTACATTGTTAATTCTTGGCCCAGGAATTTCTTTTGTTGGTTATAACCCCCATGTACAAAAAAAATCATTAAATTCACTATCTGTTTCTTTTATTTTATCAATCATTATATCGTTATAATCAAATGTGTTTATTTTGTTTCGAACAGGCATTAGATGGCTTTTTCCTTGCGATTATGACGGATGGGAATATAATCTATGTCTCAGAGAGCGTGACATCCCTACTAGAACATTTACCTGTAAGTATTAAAGACTTAAATTCTGAAGAGTCTGTATTTACATTTAAATTAATTTGGGTGAAAACAGGAGAGTAAATTTTCATCACTTCGTATATTCTCAAATTAGTAATGGCCCCTTGTCCACTGTGAGTTAATTGTTTAAAGATTATACTTTTATGCTAATTTTCATATGTTTCAGTCTGATCTTGTTGATCAGAACTTGTTGAACTTCCTGCCTGTGGGGGAGCATTCGGACGTGTACAAGGCTCTGTCCTCTCATATCATGGAGGGAGAGGCTCTGACGCCTGAATATCTGAAAAGTAAGTGCAGCTTTCTTGTTGAAATCTTTTATAAGTTTGCTGTTATATTATTGTACTGTCTTGTTAAGCTTTGTGCCAATTTTTAGGCTGATGGCTTTTTTTTTTTTAAACTCTGATCTTCTTTCCAGCAAAAAATCAGCTAGAGTTCTGTTGCCACATGCTCCGAGGGACTGTTGACCCCAAAGAGCCACCTGTGTACGAATATGTCAAGTTTATTGGAAACTTCAAGTCACTGAATAATGGTGAGTCATGATAAAAAAGTGTCTCAGACTCCAGATCAGTTTTACTTGTGTCAGGGTCTGATATTTTTGTGGTTGTCTTTTCTCCAGTTTCTAACTCTGCCCGAAACAGTTTTGAAGGAATGATCCAGCGCTCACTTCACTCTGCCTTTGAAGACAGAGTGTGTCTCATAGCAACTGTGAGGCTAGCCAAACCACAATTCATCAAGGTAAGAGCCATAAACTGCTTTTCTACTTCACACTCCTCCTTTTTATCTGGTTGACATGCATTCAATTTTATGCTGCAGGGTTAGAATTATGTAGTTTCCATTAGCACAAAGCCTGACAATAACATTTGCCAAGTCACTGAGGACAAACAACATTTAGACTAGTGACAACCATTATGTGCTGTCTCTTTTTTGCCACTATTGCTTTATCTGCAAAACAAAAATGTGAATTTTTACTCTCTCTCTCTTACACTTTCTCACTTTCTCTTGTAAAAGCTTTCTACGAGCTGATCTTAAGAGTTGATTTTGATAACTTCTCTAGGATTAGACTAAAACTATATGGGTCCAAACCAAAATGCCCACAAAATGCGTAACTGAACTACCAGTTCCTTTGATTGCAGCAGTCAAGTATTTAGGCTTTTTCCAGTCTCTCCTCCTCTACACCACACATGCACTCACCCAGTTGTGTACAATGGTGTCTCTGGATTTTGCCCCACTGAACTCTCAAGTGTGCATTTATCTTTGTAATGGAGAGTTTTGCACTGCAGAATGTCTCTAAAAATGTAACTGCTGAGGCCCTTTTATCGTGAATTGTTATTGTTGACACAGTCTGATTACAACCTGTGTTAATATTCTGAAGCTACATTAATAATAACAGGTTTTTATTTTTGAAACATATAACTGTTGTCACATTTGCTGTGCCTACCGTTCACACTACATCAGAGATAAAACAGAGACTTTTGGAAATGCTGCTGGACCTTTTCCAGTTTCAAAATTCTATGGTTTCAATGTAATGTGGATGAGGAAAAACTGCTACCGTTGGAATTGATGATAGAGACACTCATGGATCCTCCATGATTGGATCTTATCAGCCTCAGCTGGCCATGGGTGAAAATAACAATAGTAATGAATTACACCCCTCCATTAATCAGCGCCTCATTCTGGTGGAGGGGCTTAGACAAAGTACAGTTCAAGAAGTGTTCAGATGGCTAAAAAGAGCAGGACCCAGACCACCCGGCCAGAGGGTTACTGGGCCCCTGCCCTGGAGCTAGACCTTGGGTAGGGACCCAACTGCAAGCACCTAGTGGCTGGGATTATGCCCAAGAGGCCCAGACTGGTTTAACCTGAAAGGACAGCTTTGGCCCACCATCCATGGGAGGAAACGTGGTAGTCCGGTGCATTGTGGATTGGGCCATAGCTGAAAGCGGGGGACTTGGTGGGCCATTCCCCAGGTGACAAATCTGTCTTTTTGTGACATTCCATGTCACAAAGAGACAGATGCCCCTCTGATGGGGAAGGAGCCTGAGCTTGTGCGAGATGTTGAGAAGGGCCAGCTAGATAGAGTTGGGTCCACCTCAACGCACAGCTCTGACTCTGGAACCAACATTCTAAAGAGGGGCTGGACTCTTTAATAACCTGGAGTTGCACTGGGTGAAGGGGGGGGGGCAGGTATGGGATTATTAGTAGCTCCCTGTCTCTCTGCCAGTGTGTTGGAGTTTAACTCAGTGGACAAGAGGGACAGGGATCAGGTAGGGTGGTGGTTGGTGCTTATGTGCCAAACACTAGCTTAGAGTACCCACCAATTGTGGACTCCATTGTTCTATTGGGAAACTTCAACGGCCACTTGGTTTTAGAACCATTTTATATGTACCTAATTATATAAATACATTCTTCAACTCCACTTCTATCCCTCACAGGAGATGTGCACTGTAGAAGAGCCTAATGAGGAATTCACTTCCAGACATAGTTTAGAGTGGAAATTCCTCTTCTTGGACCACAGGTACAGTATTTTTATTGGCTCCTTAGATGTTTTTATTGCAGTTTATGTTTGCTATTGATGTATTTTGTGTTGCTGTTTCTATAATCTGGTTTTGTTTGTTCACTACATTATTAACAGCTACTGTATTTGGATATGTTTAATTCAGTCAATCCATGGTTTGGACTAAACGCTCAGATTGAACCAACCATTAAAAACTAAACTCTCACTGAGTTCACAATCTGGTGTGATTTGTAGTGATGTGAAAAGCAAATGACCATTTGAGAGTAGATGGAATTTTAGCATAAATTCAATTGTTAAACTACTACAAAATACCAATAGCACCACCAGTAACATTTATAATTTTTGTAATACAGTGTGTATTTGAACTTTTCCCCCAAAATTGAAAAAAATGCCAACTTTCACTGTAATGTAACTGTATAAAATGCGTATTTAATTTTTTTTTCTTCAGTATCTGCCTCTGCAGTTCCAGTTTCAATTTTGACTTTTTTTTTACTTCTGCACCAGCGTTTTGTACTTGGAGACCATCAAGAAAAACAATATATTACATTGTGACATGCCACATGTGGGTCCATGTAAAACTGTTTAACTTTGTCATTTGTAATAAACTCGTGTGAATGAGAACCTGACCGCCCAGGCCAAATGAACCACACCACGGGTGTGGAAGTAGCTGAACTCTGTGGTACTCACAGCATGCTTTTTACCTGTTTACACCAACTAGTAAGACTGAATCAGAAAAGCATTGATTCTCTGAAAGCACAACAAGTCATATCGAGGGTCATAGCTTCAACTTACACACTTGTTTTAATTATTATGTTCTGGTACTGGGAACTTCTTCAAATTTGCCAAAAATGTCCACTTGGACTCAAGGATGAAGTAACTAAATTGTTTAGGTCTAAGGTCAAGATCCCTGTCACCTCAGAAGATGTGTTTTGCCATGTGCTGCATATGACACAATTTAACTCTAATAAAGGATAAAATAAAGTGACTTTTTTCAGTCATAGATCAACAAAAACACCTCTGGCTATTATTCAAAGCTGAAACTTGGCTGGTTGGTGGGGGTATGCAAACATAAATTGGAAATTTTTGTTTTACACTGAAGCCCTTGTAGTACATCGCTGATAAATGGTATTGCGTGACTATAAGTCACTTACAGCAAAGGATGTGTTGTGAGTATAGCACATAACATCTACTTTGTTTCTGCAGAGCTCCACCCATCATAGGTTACCTCCCATTTGAGGTCCTGGGTACGTCAGGATATGACTACTACCACATAGACGACCTGGAGACACTGGCCAAATGCCATGAACACCGTAAGTACACATCTCTATCAATGATATGTAGGTGGGTCTACAGATGCTCAACTGTGAGATTTGAAAGACATAAATAAATGCCCTTCTGCTCCTTCTCCTGTTTTCTCTGCAGTAATGCAATATGGCAAAGGAAAATCTTGCTACTACAGGTTCCTCACAAAAGGGCAGCAGTGGATTTGGCTTCAGACACACTACTACATCACTTACCATCAGTGGAACTCCAGACCAGAGTTCATTGTCTGCACACACACTGTCGTCAGGTACATGGAGGATTTAACCTCTGATATTTAAATGTCTAAAGGTAACACAGGTATCGCTCAACTTCCACTATAATCAGGAATTTATATTTACGCAAAGGTTTATTTTTTCACTGTCTTTCTCCTGTAGTTATGCTGAGGTACGAGCAGAACAGCGAAGAGAGCTTGGAATTCAAGCATCCCCACTTGAGATCACAGCAGACAAGGTGAGACTTCAGTACAACATTTCTTTTGTGTTTTTCTCTTTTTTAAGGATACACACAGGAAGGTTTTCTGAAAACGATAATGGTGACTGTACCTCATCTCACAGCAGTCTCAGGATTCAGGTTCTGAGTCCCTGGTCAATACTTCCAGTCTGAAGGAAGTTTTAGATCACTGTGACCGCAGTCGGACGCCCTCGGTTTCATCTCGCAGCTCGCACAAATCATCACACACTGCTGTGTCTGACCCAGCATGTAAGCACCATTAACACAACTGTTTGTACTCAAGAAATGTGCCTAATCCAACATCTCAGAGCTGGCACAAACATCTTATATTAAGTGGTACTTGGTTAAAAATCTGAGCATCATGTTTATGTTTCCCCTTCAGCATCACAGATGAAGCTTCAGGGAGATAGGAGTACACCGGGTTGCCCGTCTGTCTCTGCTGTGGAGATGGTGTCACAACGAAGGTCATCTATCAACAGTCAGGTCAGAAAAGGGACAACAGCAGTCAGGTGTAAAATTTGAGTAAAGTGTGTCATGGATCATGAGGGATTTAAGTGGGGATTAAGAGAATTGACGCACCCATGAACTCTCTATTCCCTCGTTGCCCTTTGTATTTCCACCAGCAGTCGATGAGCTCCCAAAACACAGGACAGAACATCACTCCATCCGTGGTTTCTCAGCAGCCTCAGCCTCTGCAGCAACAAGTGCAGAACAATGGACAAGTAAGATATCTCTTTTTCTTAATGGCTATCGCAGTCATTATAAAAACCCAACATCTTCCTGATTCAGTCTGTGGAGCCTTATTACTGTATTTATTCTGAAATATAATTTTAAATTAGAAAATACATAGAAATAGGTTCTACCTATCAATTTAAATTCTAATAAACTGCATTTATTCTAGTGGGTTTTTTTGTCTGAAAAATAATTTTTAAAACTCAAGAATTGATAAAGAAATAGCAATAAAATTAATTCCTGGTTACAACTTTTCGATTTGAACATCGGCAGTTTTTTTTTTTTGTGTTAAGATAGACCATGAAGAGTTTATAGAATTAGACTTTTCCATTCTGTTTTCTATTTTTTATTATTTTATTTATTTATTTATTTATTTTATTTTTTAATTTTTATTCTTTTCACATTTTCATGTCTTGATTTGATCACACCCATTAAAAAATCCCCAGTTAAATTTACTCACAGGTCAATATGATGGTTTTGTTAAATGCTCCATGCAGTGTGCATTCTGACTTTTAAACAGCTTTCAGTCTACAGTAGACTTTGAAGGTGTCACTGAACCACTTTGGAATGAATGAAATATTCACAGATGAACCACTTCAGTAACTGCTCGCTTCGTGCCTCGTTTCCATGTCTTTGTTCTGTCCCAGTCAATAGTACAGTTCTCCAGCCAAATAGAAGCCATGCAGCACCTGAAAGAGCAACTGGAGCAGAGGACAAGGATGATTGAGGCAAACATCCAGCGCCAGCAGGATGAGCTGCGCCAAATCCAGGATGAGCTGCAGAGGGTGCAGGGCCAGAGCTTACAGGTGAGACTAAGGAGCTGCTGTGTAAACTGGGTGTGTAGCAAATATGTGAACATGTATCACTTTGATTATTTGATACATGTTATGATTTGCTTTTGTACATTTCAGATGTTCTTGCAAAAAGGAGCAGGAGGACTAAATCTGAGCTCTGTTCAGATGGCCCAGGGGAACACTTTGCAGCAGGGGGGGACACTCAGTATGCAGGACCAGGTGGTCTCTGCAGGACCTCTACAGAACAACATACAGCAACATGTTGTCCAGCCCCAATCCCAGCAACAAAACCAGAGCACAGCACTGTCACAGGTCAGATGAGTTAAATAATTTTCCATTTCACCATTACACACATTGAACACAGCCACTCGCTGACTTATTAGGTTTGTTGTAGTTTCCTTTCAGTTCACATTAGTTCTTATCACCGGCTCTGTGTATTTCAGTCTCAGCGATCGTCTCTCGCCCTTCAGCCTCAACAAAATCCAATGCCTGTGTCCCTGTACAACACAATGATGATTCCTCAGCAGAGCCCTGCTAATGTGGTCCAGATTGCCACAAGCCTGGCACAGAATACTGGACCCAACACTCCTGCAGTGCAAACATTTGCACAGGACCGTGGTGCTCAGATTAGGTTTTCAAATACATTTTTTTCTAAGCCACCTAATTTTACAGTCATGGCTACATTTTATTTCTCCACACAATTATTCAGTAGTTGAAGTTAATGCCTTTTATATTCTGCAATTCAATTTGTATAAATCTAAAAGAAAAGCTAGCATTAATTCGATGTTGTTCCTGTACCTCCACCTGAACTGTGCATACTTCCTGTTTGTCCCAGGTTTCCTGCTGGTCCTCAGCTGCTAACAAAGCTAGTAACAGGACAGATGGCATGTGGGGCAGTCATGGTCCCGACAACCATGTTCATGGGCCAAGTGGTGACGGCCTTTGCTCCTCAGCAAGGCCAGACCCAGACTATCAGCATTTCCCAGCAGCCACCACAATCGCAGCAGCAGCAGCAGCAGCAGCAGCAACAGCAACAGGAGCAGCAGGCTCAACCACAGTCACAGGTTCCTGCCATGCAGCCAGGGCAGGCTCCACTGGCTCAACAGCAAACACAGTTCTTACAGGTAAGCTGTGCAAGGTGAGGTTAGACTTTGAAATGGCAGTGAAAGGTAACAGAATTTTACCTAACAACGTCAGTAAGTTGACAATATTAATATTTATTTAGAGGCACCAATTATTCAACCAGTTCTTAAACCTTTTCATAGTGTCTCATATCTCCATATGTATTTGCAACAAGTTAATATACCTCTGTGTGGTACTTTGGATTAATGTTGATTCAAATGGCAGTGTGTGTGGAAAAAAGTGTTCTAAGTAGAATCTGGGCTTTTTTTTTTCCCCGTTGAAGGCTCCTCGGCTTCTTCATGGAAACCAGTCCACCCAGCTGATCCTGCAAGCAGCGTTCCCTTTGCAGCAGCAGGGTGCTTTCACTGCCACAACCCAACAGCAGCAGCAACAGTTACAACAACAACAACAACAACAACAACAACAACAACAGCAACAACATCATCAAATACAACAGCAACAGCAGAAGAAGTTACAACAGCAGAAATAGAACCTTCAGCAACAGCAACTGGCTCATCACAGAGCAGATAGTTTGTCTGACTGCGCCTCGACACAGCCACAGTAGCTGCCTATACACAGGTGGAATGAACCGAAGCCAGACCTGGGTGTATTTCAGCTGAAGGAAGAGTTCTGCTGAGAGTGCGCCACTGACAGCCACCCTTAGAAGCTCAAAAGTGATTGGGAGCTTAGCTTCCCTCTCCTCACAAGGATCTTTTGCTGTTTACAATTAACTCCTGAGCTGCACAGAGAACACAGGACTGAGCTTGCTGTGGGTCTTGCAGCCGGCTATAGTTCTGGGCCTTTTCTCCAGGAAAACAGGGGCACACAATCCCTGTAATGGGCTTTCCTGCCAATACCCTTTCCTCAGTCCTTTCTTTGTGTGTTCTGTGTGCGTGTGTGAGTGTTTGCTTGTGTGCGTGTGCGTGTGTGTGTGCTGTAGTCACCCTCACAGGATTATTTTATGCAGCGCTCTCCGATTAATGCAATGAAGTCTCTATTAGAGCTTCAAGGACATCCTGCAGAGCAACCAGAGGCTTATTTGTTTTGTTGTCTCCTATTCTTGTTTTTCATATGAAAATAATTATGGGTCAGAAAATATTTTTAAGAATGTAGTGTAGATTGAACTTTTACTGTACAGAACATGTGTAATATATAATGTAAATATACTGAAAAAGAAAGAACTAATATTTTATATGATGCATGAAATGAAATGTGTAGTGTGTTATTTGCAGCTTTGAATATGCTTTTTTTCTATTACTCTAAGAAGAAAAGATCTTAAAATGCTCAGTGGCTGATATTTTCACAGACTTCCTTTCTCTAGGACCTAGGGGATGTGTTTGTGTGTCTGCATAGCAGACAATGTCGATGCTGCTTGTCGTGTCACAGTTTGTTTAATCCTTGACCCAGTTTCTTAAAACTGACAAAATGAAAGACATGTTTTAAAGTGTTTTTAAGCTTTTTAAGATGTACTCAAAGTCTGCCACTAAAGACTCTAACTTCAGTGTGAGTCAGATAGTTTGAATGAAATAAATCTGACCATGGTTGCACTAAATGTATAATGCATTTGCAAGCATAATCCTTTATATTCTTTCCTTATTTTTAGCCCCTCTGCTGCGATCCCTAATGCCGCTATGGTATTTGAAGTCACATTCACTCTTACATCTATAAGAATTTCCCCTTGAAATATATTGACATTATTTAACCATAAAATCAGTCCTGTTGCTAACATTCTGATGTTCACTTTGCAGCATGATTTGTGCTATGATGGGGCTAATTAAATGATTTTCTTTAGCCATTTATTAAGGTCAGCGGGGGACGCAGAGCCATCTGAGCATCCTCCTCCAGCCGCCCACTGCTATCTGTGAGATGGGCCCAGGTCAGCGAACTATCTGTTGGAGGAGCAGTGGCTTGACAAAGAGGTGCGCTTACATATCTGAGCTCCTTGCAATACCAGGAAGAGGGAGGCCAGTGACCCTTCACAGTCTTTATGTAGTTTCTTTCTGCTCATTTGTTCTTGTGGGTACTGCACAGTGCTCGGTGGTCAAATCAAATCAAATTTATTCATATAGCATCAAATCATAATAGAGTTACATCAATGTACTTTACATATAGAGCAAGCTTAGGGCAAACTTTTTATAGAATTATTTAAAGAGATACAACATGTCCCTCCAAGAGCCAGCACTTGGCGACAGTGACAAAGAAGAGCTTCCTTTAAGAGGCAGAAACCTCAGACAGAACCCAGCTCAGGGAGGGCAACCATCTGCCTCGACTGGTTGGGTGGAGAGAGGGAGAGAGGTGGTCTAAAATAAAATCCAGGTCTGGACCAGGTGTGACTCTGGATTTCTTCACTGTCAGGGGTCCAAAAGATGTTCCAACAGAAGCAGGAGATCTTCACGGTTTGACGCAGTCGAGTTTATTACTTCCAGCAACAGGTACTGACTACATTTTGTTCCACGCTCTACAAAGTGTGTGTGTGTGTGTATTTGGACACACTTTCTCATTCAAATGAATAGGAAAGTGAGTCCAAACTTTTGAGTGGTAATGTATATAAAGAGAGAGAGAAATACTATAGGTAACATAATATGACTGAACTTAAAAAACAGGAATATAGTTTAAAAGACTACAGGGGGAGGGATAAAGTGAGAACGAGAGCAGGAGGAGAGAGAATACAATAAAAAAAAGTGTAAGCAAAAACATTCAGAGTGAGTGAGTGGTCAGGTTGGGTTCCTGACCTGATGAGTATAGATGCACCATTAAGTTTCTTTTAGCCCCGTTTTTCTACACTAACTCCAATAGATCTGTTCTTAAAATAAATCCAAACTTTACTCTGCACTTATTAAACTCTCTGTGTGTGTCCAGCATAAACAAATGAGTCAGGAAAACAGAGATGTGGTCAGAAGACCAAAACACTTAGCTGAAAGTTGGTCTGCGTCAAGAAATCAATCCATTTTTAGCGAATTATTGATCCAAGCATTAAACATCAATAATGGAATATGATTCCTGAAGCACACCACAATGCAACATTGTTATACATTTTATATTATTACACACACAACACATTAAGTCAGATTTTGCAAATTCTCAGTTCTCACTGATTCTCTGCCAGAGAGTAGAAAACTGCTGTCAGCAATCAAGACAGAATCCTAACTGAATGAATGTCCTAACAGAATGTCCCAAACTGTAGGTTGATACTGCAGCTGGGACGCCCCTGTCTTACTTTGGACTATTTGGACATGGGGACCTTCCTCCTGTCTTCTGAATGGGGATTTTTGTTGTCAAAGTCATTCTAGCACTCCAGTTTAGCTGCCTCCTCGCCATCTGATATGTTTGCCACCAGATGGTATCGAATTGACAGCGCAGCCTGTCCTTTATCTGTGCAGTGATGAGCCAAAATGGGTACAGATTTTTTTACCCCCAACTTTGGCCTTTTATTAAATAGTAAACATACCCTCACTTTGAAGCACTCAAATAGTCAAACATTACTCATCCATTGCACCACAGAAATCATGTTTGCTTTAAACCTGGCTGTGAGTAGGAATGGAAAAAGGCTAATAATACCTCTCATTTGTGGCTTACTGCTCTGAGATACAGTAATGAGCCCAGACCTTGGGCTTCTCTAACAATTTGAAGTGACTCTATTTGGCAAAAAAAATTGCATTGAAGCTGCCAGGGGAAAAATATATCAACACACCAGTTGCTGTTAAATCCCAAAAATTCCACATAGATTATTGCTTGCATCATTAGAAAACATATTGAACTGCCCTTCCTGTTACTGGCAGAGATTTTGTCATTTCAGGTCTGAGTGGGAGCAGCCTGTGTGGGTTTCCTCCCACCGTCCAAAGACATCACGTTTGGGTTAATTTGTGACTCTAAATTTTCTGTAGGTCTGTGTGTGTGTGTGTGTGTGTGTGTGGTTGCTGGTCTCTGTCTGTCTCTGTGTGTTGGCCCTGTGATGGACTGGTGACCTGTCCAGGGTGTACCCCGCCCTCACCCAGCGTGAGCTGGGATTGGCTCCAGCACCCCCCGTGACCCGGAAGCGGAAAAGCGGTAGAGGATGAATGAATGAATGGTTATTTCACATTTCATACCCATGTGGACTTTGAATTTCTCCCTGTTGCTGTTTTTCAGCAGACTTTATTATTTTCCTGCCAATCAAGTTGTTTTATTTCAAGCTTTAAATGGATGAAACGGCCACGTGCCACTACAAACTCCTAATGTGTGTGTTTTCTCTTTGCTTTCACTTCCTATTTGTGTTGTTTGTGTTTGGCTCAGGAAATACATTACAGAGGCGCCTGTCGTAATTAAGGGGCCAGTCCACATCCAGCAGATGCTTTTTACAGGCCATGGTGGACTAGCTGTGACATCACTGACTTGGGTGCAAGATTCTACAAGATGACATGACCAGGTAGTGCTTCAAAGTTTTCACTTTCTAACCAGGGTTAGTAAATGGTAACTGGTCAGCTGTAATCCATAAATAAGAATATATTAATAGTGCCAGACTTGATTAAACTCTGTTCTTTATCGCATGAATTATGATTACGACACTGGCCATCAGTATTTTAACTGCATTATAACCAAACTGAACTATTATTCTTACAAGCTATGGTTGCTTTTACAAACACAGACTTTTACTTCTTCAAAATATATCTTTGTTATTTTACTTAAGAAATTCAGAGACTAATCAATGAATGGAGTCCATCAATACATAAACAATTACTAAATCTAATTTCCCTAAAAACTCTCTCCATAATAGTGTTAGGAAGCCACAAATCATGAGCCATATTCTGTTTTCTTGATGCCCGGTGAAAAAATAAATAAATTCATGCCATATATCCACATTTTAAATATTGTTTACAGACTAAATTATAAGTGTTTATTAATGTATTTGTCAGCTATCCCTCCTGCTGTGGGCACTCAAATGTGGAATTTTGGTTCATTAATGGATAATAAATGTACTAAATATGATGTTAATAAGAACTTTAAATATCCTTACAGATATATCTACTAAAGATTTAAATCACTTCTTTGTATGCTGATAATATAAATATTTTAATATATTTTAAATGATGTTGCAAATGTAACTGAGTTTCTTTCCCTATAACAGAATTTTACTTTGTGATTGACAATTTTTGCTGCAGACTGTTCTCTGCTGTGAAGCTCAGAGGATGCGCTGCTGCCACCTGCTGCTTAGTTTGAAGTTACACATTTTAGGCTTCAGAGTTTAATTCCAGTTTGGATCAATGAAAAAAATTAAAGACCACTTGCTTTAGGACAAAAGATAATGTAACATAGGTCCAAAGGGGGGGAGTTGCATTTTCAGAGTAATTCCCCACAGCTTGATGCACTGTCCTGCATCCATTTCCTGAGCCAAACGCTTCAGGGATCAAGACACAACTTTCAAAGCAAATATATCAGTTGTTCACTCCGTTTCAAGAGCAGGGAAAAAAAAAAAAAAAAAAAAAAAAAATCACATATGAAATATTTCCCATCTTCTGTCACATCTAGGCCCATTGGGTCAGTATAAAACTCAAACAAATGAGTGGTTTAGAAATAAGACAACACATCAAACTGTTTTATTGAGAATTTCAGATTTATAGGCATTGCTACCAACCTGTATCACAAACTGAAGTATTTCACAGCTGGGCACAGCCTGTCAAACACTGACAATGCTGCTTTGGCCTGTTCATGTAAAAAAATATTTCCATTCCTTGTTTCTTGTGGCCTCTCCCCATCTCCACCACTTTTTCTTTCTTTACAGTTTGTATGCTAAAAACAAAAATGAAAGTCAATCTAAGTAAATGCATATCAATTTAAATAAGATGAAAAACATAGGTTTAAAGCACATTGCTGTTGGAGGTGTAGCTGTTTACACCAAATATCACACTTGGTGGTGACTTCTTCTATACCAGATGTAATCATGGTCACAGTGACTATGATCCAGGGCAGTAACGCAAGCAGCAAGGTTCATCCTGAAAATGGCTTTAACAACAGAAAAAGAGCTAAGCTATGAAGGAAGACAGTAAGTCTTCAGCCTGACCCGCAGTCTGTTCAGTGTCAGCACCTGAAACTGGCCAGACTCATTATAAAGGAGCCCGGATCAATTTCCCTTCTGTGATCTGTGTGAGGAGAAGCCATGATGAACTGTCGTGTAGCTCTCTGTCCCTAATGCAAGTGGCTCAGGTTTGGTGAAACCTGGATGCAGAGGTTTTTTTAGAGGTTCAGGTCATCCTTTTTCCCACCAGAAAAACTACTCCGGTGTATCAGCAGTCAAATAGAGCAATAGTGAAATGAACTATTTATGCCTCCAATAAAATCTCAACTTCAAGCACTTTCCTAATTATGTACTATTGGTTCTGTCCTCAGTTTCATCTCACAGTAGCAGCAGGTCTACTTCCTATGACAGCATAATGAATTAAAGCAGGAGTGTCAGCCAGAAGGGAAGGTGGAAGGGACAATAAACAAAGCAAAACAACCTAATACCTGCACACTCGATAGGACAAATCAACCAGGCCATATATGTGTAAAAAAAAAAAAAAAAAAAAAAAAGAAAGACAGGAAAAAGTAAAAGGCAAAGATTTTGAAATGTACTCAGGGTTGGAGTGTGAGGAAAGTAGTGCATGTCAGGTTCTGAGTCTGAACCCTGAGAAATAAGTCAGAGGGGGACCATCAGTAACAATCTGGTCCTCTTTCTCTCACACACACTGTGTTGAGGATTGAGCTAACACAGACAGCCACAGCACTACCTTCCTTACTGGCCTCTCTTCCACTCATGTGTGCATCATATTCTTTGAGGGCTTTTGTTCCATGTTCCCTGGTGTTGGCCAAACGTGTTTTAACTTCTTCACATCCATCAAAGATAAAGCACTGACTTCTTCTTTTTTTTTTTGATTACTACACCTGAGGATTTGGTGTGTGCTTCAGGTTAAGGAATCCTGGGAAAGATTTTTTTATGTTAAATTCACCCTCTATGAAAAACATCTGAGGTATAGACTGCAGAGGAACAGAGGCTTTATCAGGAAGGCAAACAGGACTTTGGCTCTCTGTTCTAACTCCCCACACATTCTGTTATACACATATGATTCAAAACTAAAGTCTCTCTACAGCAACTGACCCAAATTTTACACGTATGTACATAGAAAACCCCCAAGCTTTTCTTCAAATTAAAATCCAGATTCTGGCTTGATGAAGAGGGCAGAGAAGGCAAATGCCAGGAAAACAATCCCTCCGATGATTGTAACTATGGAGACAAAACAAGAAAAAAAAGTCAGGGTGACAGACAACCAGTGTATATGTACTTTAGTACCAACAATCAGCTGGAAGAATAAGAATGTTAACATCCCTCAGTTGCCCAGAGGACTCTCTGGTCTCTCCTCCAGGGTGAGCAGGAAGAGGTTTAATCACATTCTTTGGGCTGTTATGTTTGTTTAAGCGATAGTTCAAGTTATTTGATGTGGGGGTGTGTGAGCGATATATTCAATATATGACCTACAGTGGATTTGGATCAACATGCAGCCAGTTAAAAGAAATAAGAGCAGCGACACAGCAGCTGGGTGATGTGCTGCTGTGATGAGCTCAGCAGCAGAAACAACTTAAAACATGATGCCCACAGAGAAAAAAACTTAACATCATCGTATGGAGTGCAGACTTATTTATCACCACAATATCAATACTGACTGCCCCATAGTGGTTTGATTTTGTTCAATTTTTTTTAATATGCTATTGAAAAACATGGTGTATTTATTCAGGTGTGTTTCCTCGTCCTACTCTCTCTCGCTCTTTGTCTGTGAATGGCCCCTGCTCTCCATGCACATAACTCTAAACATGCTGTGTTACCCGTATGTTAACCAAGATAACCATCCCCAAATGGCTGCCATCACAAACTGCTCCCTAGTCTGTGGAAAACACTGGAGTGTAAGCAAAGGTGTGCTTGTACTCTTTTATAGTAAAATACAACAGAGAATTTATTCAAAATGAAGTGCACATTTGTGTGGTACTGCCTGTTTCTCTTGGTATTTTTTAAGTGGCTAAAATATGTTACTTTACTGTCCTCATCCACAGCAGCAAATCAATCAGCTTCTGTATCAGTGGTCCAGTCTGCTTCTCTTTACACACTGATCTCAATCTGCTGTAGGTCATACACCTTACACAACCGGAAATATAATATAGAAAGACTCAGTAAGAGTGACACGTCTGAGAAACTGTGCTCATAGCATGTTATGTAAATATTGTATCTGTGTCCATCTACATATGTTTCACATTTACTTACACTAATACAAAATACACTCATTACTCCACAATGAAAAAGTGTAAGCAAAACTTTTGAACTTTGTTTTTTTTTAAAGGAAAAAGTGAAATTTCACATTGAGATAAGTATTCAGACATTTTTGCATCTCACGTAAAATTGAGCTGAGGTTCCTTACTTTCCTTTTTATCATTTCTATCAGGTTTCTACACCTTGATCAGAGTCCACCTGAAATAAATCAGATGATGTCTCCCTTAAGCTCTCCCCTCAGCCTCTTTAAGGAGGTTTTTCATTCCCACTGTTGCTAAGAGCCTTCTCATGGAAGGATTTATTGGGTTCTTTTAAACAGTAAAATTATAATTCTGCCTTCCCTACCACAAAGGTCATTTCACTCAAAGATCAACAAACTAGCTTCCAGGGAGGGCTGGTGATGGTCACACACATGCACTGAAATGATAAACTATTGAGCTGCAAGACTATAAGTGCATCAATCTCATAAAAATTTGACACACCTTGTGGTGTTAAACTATGAGGACAAATAAATAACTGAATAAATAAATAATTCTATAAAGAGTTTGATCTATTCACTGCTTTAAAGTAACTTTATTATGATTTGACGCTTTAAAAATAAAATTTGATCGGATGAGGTGTAAAAACAGACACCTGTCTCACAGCTTTCAAAGTGAGGGGGTCTGAACACATAATTAACAATGTTAATTATGTTATTGCGGTTTGAAATTAATGAAATGCCTTACATAAGTTTTTACTGTGTGTCAGGGTTGTCGTCTTAAATTACATAATTAGAGCCCTGAAAAGTCACAGAGTAAAAGGATGAAAAGAGATGACACGTGTGTATTAATTTAAAGCACAAACAAAACTTGCCTGTTCTGACAGATATTTTTTGGGCGATCATTCTCCCACCAATCACAGCCAGGCCTGTACACAAACAGTGTCCAAGTGTACCACCCACTGCAACTCCAAATGGGTCCTGGCAATTAAAACGATACACATTTTACACGCATTACAGTGACAGATAATTCACTTTAGTAAGGCCCTTACTAAACATTTGATTAACAGTGTATTTACACAGCAGGGCACTTGTGTTTGAAAAAAAAATAAATAAAAAATAAAACATTTGTTTTGCATTTAGGTCAGCTGTAGAAGAACATATTTTATTTTAAAGCAACCCAACAAACCTCCCGCGCTGCCAGGATGATGGTGGTTAGCTGCGAGCGGTCCCCCCACTCTGCAAGGAAGGTGAGGGTGAGGGCTTGGATGAAGATGGGTGAAATGATGCTGTGCCACTTCCCCTGAGGCAGTGTAGTCCCTGAAGCAGCCTCCACATCTGGAGTACCATTGGCCAGCTTGGACCGCTGAAGCTGAGCAGACACGATAGACAAAGTGATCTAATTGAAAAACTGGATATAATGTTCTATTTACCAATAGGAAAAGAGGAGGATTTTTGATGAGTCATGCTTCCTTCTCTGTAAAAGAACAAGATTCTATTCATTTTTAGGAGACGGTTTTAAGATTTGATGAAAAGTTTAATTAGTCACCTGTGGGTATTTTTTTCCCCCATTCAGTCTACACTGCATTGCACATGTGCATTAACAGTTGCACTTCTGTTATTAAAGTACCATTTCCCATTAGTACTAAGTGCAGAGAGAATCCAAAGAGAATTGAATTGAGTGCAACTGAACAACTTGACTTACCTCTTCATCCTTTTTCTTGATCTCCGCCTGCACCTCTTCCAGCTCCTCTTGGCCTTCGTCTGGACTCATCCTCAGCCCCTCTCTCAGCATGCGTACACCGAAGATTGCAAAAAGAGCAGTGGAAACATAGTATGTGTAGATTCTAGGGATGATGGTGGTGGCGTAGCCAAACAGCACTGCGGAAAAGTGGGGCTTTAATTACTTCATTATCACTCAGAGAAGAAGGTGACTAAAGTACCAAATCACGACTTCTACTTACCAGAAAGACAAGTCATGAGTCCGAGGGCCAGCATCGCACCGGCCAGCACTGTGAGACGGTTGTAACGCATGGCCATGATGGCTGCAATGAAAAATGTCTTATCCCCCAACTCCGAGACGATGATGACAGAAATAGAGGCCACAAAAGCGTGGATGAATCCCAGGTTTCCTTTGGTAGAGTCATCTTCAGAAACTACTGGGCCTAGTGGATGGGGACTAGGAGCTTTCTGAGAGTAAAAATAAACACACTGACAGTCAGCTCAGTTACACAGAGTTTGTAAATACAGGTCAAACTTCAAGATCTGCCCTGTCTGCTCCAAAACCACCAATGAAAATGTGACCAAAAATGAATTACGTGACTTTAACATGCTACCAACCAAACATATGCCATCGTATTTCCATTTTCTTTACATTATTCGCTTTGTCCGAATTACTACGTGAGATCCAGACAAAACCGGAAGACAACTTGACATGTCTGTTAGCATCAGGCTAGCTCGGAGGAGCTAGCTAACAGCGGCATCACTCAAGTGGGAAACCGAAGTCAGTCGACTGCGACAGAAAAAAATTAAACGATGATAAATAAGTCGAAACTTTTACCTCTTGTGGGAGCTGCTCTGGAGCAGGTTTCTGTTCCTCTGGGATGGCAGAAACTCCGACGGACAACAACAACACGGCTACGAGCGGAAACAAGATGCATCTTAGATTTGTGTCAGCCCGTCCCTGTCCTCCGCCGACCATGACGGGCATTATCGCTGCCTGAACACCGACACGGTACAGTCTGCTGCTCGTGTCTGTGTCCGCCAATCACTTAATATGACATGCAAGCAGACTGGCTAACTTCATATTAGCAACCTGCACAATATGAGGCACTCCTCCGTTATACACGTCACGGTGAGAAAGACCGAGCCAGCTCAAGACGGAAGTTAACAACCTCGAGAAGAAGAGTCGAGGACAGAATCAGAGCGCTGATTGGACCGTCAGGAGAGTGACGTTAGCTTGCGGACTGACGTAGGAGCTGGTGAGCGGAGTGGACATTGGGAAAAGCGTGAGGTTGTGATCAGAGCGTCGGGAAAACTGCAGCTCTTTTTGGGAAGTTTCCGATCTGTGATGGTCGTTGTGGTCACCTTTCTGTCAGAGACAGCATCAAGTTTTTAGCAGGACTAAGAACTGGTCCAAAGACAGGAAAAGTGGGCTCACTGAAAGAAGAGCCTCTGTGTCCCAAATTGCTGCAAAAGTTCATTCTGGTTCTGAAAGAAAACAGTCAGGACATACAAAGTATAATAATAGTAATATTAATAATACATTTTATTTATAGGCGCCTTTCTAGACACTCAAGGTCACCTTACAAGACAATAAAATCAATCAAAGAAAGAACAGCCAAAAAATACAAGACACAAATCAAGGAAAGCAAAAACAGAAACAAGGCAGTGAAGTCATTCCAAGGAAGGCTTAAAGATAGTAGGCCTTTTTGAAAAGGTAAGTTTTGAGGTGAGATTTGAAAGTGGAGGTGGAGTTTTTAAGTCCTGAGGCAGAGAGTTCCAGAGGCTGAGGGCCGAGCGGCTGAAGGCTGTCAACCCCATGGTGGTCCAACGAGCAGGTGGGAGGGTGGAGCAGAAGGACCTGAGGGTCACAGTTTGTTGTGTATGAGGCTGGTCAGGATGCCTGTGCAGAGCCCCGTCCATCACGAAAACAACTACAATAGGCAGGTGATCACCAAACTGGACCACTCAGCAAAGGAAGAAAGTGCTCTGTGATTAAATGTTCATTTATATTCAAGAAATGGTAAAGTTATAATGATTGTTGTTTGTATAATGTAGGTTGTTTGCCATCATAATAGAAATTATGATATAAATACAATGTGCTATATAGGTATATTTATATATCTATAATATCATTTATCTTTAATATTCCATGCATGTGAGAACCTGTGAACACTTTGAAAGAACATTCAGCAGTAATTATGAATTTAATAATAAAATATACAAACATAAGGTTGTTCTTTTATTGAGTCAAGTATTTAATTACAACAAATTTGACTTTATGTTATCATTCACTCATTGTATTTTCTGAAAAAGTCAAAATGTTATAGGCTATATTACATATGATACAGAAGCATATGCTAAGATATTGGTACATTTCTCAAAAATGTAAAATGTTGTTAAGCAGCCAACGGAGCAACACAGTTTTTGACCATGCGTTATGAGGAATCTTGTAACTTTGTTTTTACTGTTTCAGTAAAATTTTTTCGTGAACAAATGTTCTCCCTCTGAAGATTCTTGTGTGTCAAGCTTAAAAGCCAAGAGGACTGCGTAATAGTAGTGGTAAAAGTGAAAGTAGAAAAGATTGTCGCTACAGTTATGAAACAGAACCATTTTAAACAGCCTAACTGAAATTTATTTTTAAATCATTTGTCTAATTTTAATCTCTTTTGGCTGCAGCAGCTGGTGTCCCTTAATGAAGAACAGTTCTATTACTGCGACAACATCAACGGTAACACAAGTGAAACTGCCAGACGTCTTTCTTCCCCTTTGAAACACAAAGTTCTACATGCTGATGATCTAGACAAAGATCTCTGACTCATGTTCATGTACTGTGGAAATGTGAAGATGTCACACTGAATAGAAATGATTTTATTTATTACACTGTATGGAAAATATAACAATACTAACCCCGCTGCATAGCATGTGTCCTAGTGTAAATAACTGATGCTGCTGAGGTGGAAGGTAAGTGACTATTGGAGTAGTCAGTATGATGCACTGTTGAATGTTGTATATTTCATTTGTTTAAATGTTCTGTAAGCAATTTTCGCTGCCACTAGATGTCGTAATTAACCACCAGCACCTTTACACCACAGCCACACTGCTGGCCTCTATTCAACAGTAAAAACAGGCATGTAAAATTATGTTGCCATCAAGTCAACTTGCACAAATGACCTTGACTTTACTTTTGCTCCTGTTTTTTCCATTTCCAATTAAATTAAATTGAAACAATTCATTAGAAAAGGAAAACCGTAAAAACTGGATGTGGTGGATTGGAAGCCTGTGCAAATGTACTTCCTTGCCCCCCCCCCTTTTTTTTGTATTGAAAAAACATTCATTCATTCATTCATCTTCAACCGCTTATCCATTTCCAGGTTGCAGGTATTGTAACAACAGATTGACCTTAATGTCAAAGTGTTTTACTCTTTTTTTTTCTTTCTTTTTTTTGGTTTTTATCTTAAACAACCTTTATCATTTAATGGAGAGGGTGATGTGGAAAATTAAACAGGACTGAACTGTTGCTGCCTCCCTTTACTTTGGTTGTGACTGTTAACAGCTGTCATGTTGATCTACACATACATATGAGCCAAATGACATCTCACAGATGAAGTGCATTATGCTGAACGTGCAATAATTCAGACATTTAACATTTCCATGGGCTAATGTTTAATTGTATTCATTAAACAATTATTGCCATGACCGGATTTGTCCAGAGAGCATTATTAGTTTTAATTGAAAATGGATTACACAGCCACAATCACCATGGTATTAAAAACTTGACTTGAGACAATCCCAGCTGGCATTGGGCAAGGTACACACAGCTATATCATAGGACCATGTAAAGAAAAACATTAAGGCACACAAGTGCAAGGGCGATCTGGAGTCACATATTATCCTCTGTCACTGTGTTAGGAAAGTGGAGTGCCTGCAGGTGACCCACACAGGCCCAGTGTTCACACCCAGAACTACCTTGCTGTGAGGCAACAAGGCCATATGCCTGTGATCAGAAAGTGTCCCCCACAAGCAGGGAAAAGAGAGGGGCCTGTGGGATAATCTAAAAACAAGACGGTATGAGCACTGTACTTTGGTGTTAGAATAAATGGTCAGTTATAGTGAAAGGTGATTGGGGCAGGAGGTTGAGCCATATGTGAATAAGTGTTTATTCTGTGACACAGACACAGGCTACAAAATAATTCATTAAAATATATTTTTTAATTTATTTTAGTTTTCCATCCATCTTCTATCGCTTTTCCGTTTCTGGGTCGCGGAGTGCTGGAGCCAGTCCCAGCACACTCTGGATGAAGGACGGGGTACAACCTGGACAGGTCACCAGTCCATCATAGGGCCAACACACAGAGACAGACAGAGACCAACAACCACTCGCACTCAGACCTACGGACAATTTAGAGTCACCAATTGACCTAAACATGATGTCTTTTGACGGTGGGAGGAAACCCACTCAGACACGGGAGAGCATGCAAACTCCACATAGAAAAGCCCCAGGCCGGGAACCGGACCTGTGACCTTCTTACTTTGGGGCAACAGCGATAACCACTGTGCCGCCATGATTTTTTTTCTTTTCTTTTTTCTTTCTTTCTTTATTTACTTACTTACTTACTTACTTACTTACAATCATCTCCTTTACTTCCATTCAGCTCCTAAAATAATCCACCCTTGGTTGCTAAACTGAGCTTTAAAAAGCTCAGCCAGGCGCCTGGTCCGGTTCGCAACGCACCCAGACTCTTCCAAATACAGGGCAACTGCACTCCTCCCTGTACTTGTTCTTCTGGGGGGCTTTTCAGGACGAGCCTCAGATCGTCCAAGTTGATACAGAGGCCCCCACAACAGCGCCCCTTACCTAAAGGCACCGTCAGTGACTCTCAGGCCGGAACCTGAGCGTCCCCCAGAGTCTCAGGACGTCACCTCTACCCCTATACGGGGAGATGTGAAGAGGAGGGAGCTCACAGCTGCTATTTATACTCCCTGAGGGAGGCAGGTTGACATCATTGTGACACCTCAGGGGTGAGGGAGTTGGACGTCACTGGGACTTTAGAGTAATCGCTTATGATTGGTGGAAAACATTGGAACTCGCACCTGATTGGCTACTGCCTTATGTCTACCGAATCATCAATAACCGGGATGGAGGGAGCTGTCAGAGAGATGGAGAGATGTCGTCAGAAAAGAGCGAAACTGTCCAGAGTGACAGATGGGAAATATGCCGTGTGACGTCATGGGTCATGGCATTGTGGGTAAGAGCCAGTGTTGGGCACGTTGGTTTAAAAAAGTCATTAGTTAAAGCTACTGGTTACTTTTCTCAAAAAGCAAATTGTATTCATTATGGATTTTGTGCGAATTGTTTAAAGAGCGTTTTTTTTATTTTGTGGGTGATTTTCAGTGTAAAATAAAGGAAAACACAAAGTTATGCAGTTTGTGTGTCGGTGTTTGAAGGTTGGTAGTGAAGCACCAACCTGCTCAGGGCTGCTCCGCTCTGCTGTGTTTACATGAGCTGTCACTCACCGCCGGCTGTCATCTTCTGAAATACGGAGCTGGTGAGAAAGTCATGATGTGACAGTGCCCACAAAACCTGATTCAGAATCAAATGTCTTTCAGTCAAAGGAACAATCGGTGTAGCAACGTGCAGTTCAAAGCTGTTAAAATTTAGTTGTCATGGAGACTAATCTCATTCTAGTGCCAGTACTCTTAACCAATTATGAGCCTCTATCAATGAAGACACAATGACGTCACACGCCCTCCCTCAGAGCGTCAGAGAGTTGCCTGCCAGCCTGCCTAAACTCAGTCTTTGTTTTTCATTTTGTTTACTCACCAACATAGCAGACATTTAGAAGATCCTGACCAACAACGCCTACCCTTCTGCCTTTCAGTAAAGCAACATGAAATTTGTCACATTTGACACAATAATAAGGTGTAATTGCATGAATTTAGTGACAATCAAGACTTCGGACTTGAATCACTGGTTGTTTATAAGTGGGTGTTATGGAGTTCTGCCTCCCTGTTTGTGTGAGCGTGTGTGAGTTTGTGGGGGTGGCTGTGGATATATAGGTGGAGTCCTGGCTGCTTCAGAATTTTTATTGTTTTGAATTTTAAGCGTGCAAATGTGGGTATGTCTTCGCAGCAAAGTGATCATTACACATAAGGTGGTGGCGGCAGCAGCAGGCAGGTCAGGGAGCTTATTGTAACATCTGGCCAGCGACAACAGATGGAAACTGGCCTTCTGGCTATCTAGTGCATATTTACTGAAGAGTTCATTAATATGTACTGTTACTGTGAAATAAAAATTCAAATAAAGAAATAAAAATGACTGTAGTAAATACATGGTTATTGTAAGAGCCATATTGATGGTAGTTATGTTTTAGTATTTTTCCTTCAAAAATGTTGTAATGCTCCTTTAGTTATACTGGTGACAACATCATCAATATCAGACTAGGTTAAAACAAAATAACGTCACAATATCACAATCACATATTTTGATTTAACTAAAGTAATTTAACTTTATCCTATCATCAAACTAAGACTTATATACCATATACCCAGAAAAAATATATTGAGTCAAAACCTCAATTTCCATAATTTCTCCTTCCATTTTGAAAGAACACAGATCAATAGGCTATGTTTTCATAAGAAAATAAACATTTTATGAAAGTGGTTTGTTAATAATTCAATTACAAGGTCTGGATGTAATCAGCAAACATTTTGTGAGTGTTGAGGTTCTTACTTTCTTCATAAGTCTCTATGATGCAGTTCTCCTCTCCCTGGAGGGACTTTTGCTTTGGAGGAACGTCCTGTAGCGCTGTGGCTGCTATACCTCACATTCACAAACGGGACCTGCCTATTAATATCTGATGTTGTCCCCTTGGCTACTCATCAGTTCCACTTGGTCCAGAGCACTTTGTCAATCAATGCTGAGTGAGAGGTTGGGTTTTACCCAAACATATTCAGCTCATCATATGAGTGTAACATCTGTACAGCAGTTTGCTGTTACCAAAACAGAATTTATGAGACAAGATGCAGCTGTCACAAATATTCAAAATATAAAAGGTATGAATGCTTTTCTATGTCTTGGGTATGACTCATATTTGGTAAGGTAAAGGTCATGACAGAGCTGTGCTGCCAGTGACTGGTTGAAGAGCACGTAAAGGACAACAAGCCCCCAGGTTAGAGACAGGCCCCCAAAAATTAAAGCAAGTGAGATGTAAATCAGCAACTCAGCAAAATAATGTGGGCATGAAACCAGCTCGAACAAACCTCCCTCTGGCACTCTGTGAGCCAGCGTCTCCACTGCTCCTGCAAGACAGCAAACAGGAAATACATCACACATCAGCAGTTCATCATTATGTATCAATGTTAAAGCAGCATTAATCACCAATCTCATCTCATTTCTCATTTTTAAAGTCATATATGTTAAACTTCTCCTGTGTATCATATGAAGCATTGTTATCCATCACATATATTTGCAGTTTTAAATGCCACAAACATCTCATTGTAATTTTATATCTCCCACGGGTCTGTCTGGTAGCTGGCAGCTTGTTTTAAGGCTCAATCTCTGAATACAGACTATATGCATGTCTCTTTGGACGGAGCAATCTGATCAGCTCTTTGAGTCATAAAGATAAGTATGTCCCATAACCCACATCAAAAAATACAATGTAATAATTTCACAATGGCTCAAATGAGTGTGTAATATGAAATACTGGTTATTGGTTTAATATGGTTGTTTGACCCACAACACCACTCTCCTCATTCTTGTAACTGGGCCAAGCAGGCAGCTGTTTTCAGCTCTAACTAATCCACTGTATGACGCGATCCCAGTACCAAACAGAACACAAGCGTAGCCTCTAGCCCTTGAATAGACCAGAGCAACAGCTTGAGACACAGAACAGTTTTCTCAGCAATTAATTAAAACAAAAACAACTTATGATTTTAAGAGGTTAAGGCTTCACAGTGTGTCAGGGAGAGTGATTAAAAGATCAGCAGGCTGTTCCACCATCACCATCTTGGCAGCGCCTGACCCAACCCTAACTTCCAGTGAATTATAAACTGGACAAACAGGTGGGCCCTGGGTGGAGCAGAGACTTTGGTTCATCATCCGTAGCAAACATATGCTCACCCACCAGTCACTCTAATCAGCAATGCTCACAATTGTGAAACACTTCAAGCCTTAGTGAAAATTTAAATGGGAAAGTTATATTAAACCCCCCCCTACAGTTTCCATGGAGGTTTATTAGCTATAGACACCAAACATTTTTTGTCCTAATCAATAAACATGTTTATTTCTGCTGTAAAGTTGACATTTTAACATAACATAGACAACCCTATGAGGGCTGGCTAAATTTTTTTTTTTTGGCCTTTTTGGTTTTATTAGTCAGAGCAGTTTGAAGGGCGACAGAGTGACGAATCACATGCAGCAAATGACACCAGCTGGAAATGAAACAGTGTCACCTCGTGGCCTCCTGCTCATGAGGCACACACTATCCACTACACCCCCGTCACCCCTGGACTGACTCACTTTTACAGCTGGACTCAAGTGATCATTGGAAGAACTGCAGTTTCCTGCACCGCTTTGTTGTGTGAAGCAGCAGAACAGAAATACTCAGATGTTATTTATCCCAAACACTCCTGGTGAAATATTAACAAAAACTGAAAGTAATCTTTTAAACAGCTTTACAAGCTGGCAGTATGTTTTTTCCATCTTCTTCTGTAGCCCGTGAAAGGTTGTTCTCAAAGGTAAGGGAGGTTGTAAACAGAATGAATAAAGTGTTTTCTCAAAATTTTTTTACATTATAGGTGTTTTTTGCCAACATTGTACCTTTACTACTTAATGTCCACACTTAATTTAAAACACAGACATTGGGTCTAACCTGATGGATATTAATATATTTGATCCATGGGATATAGATATTTATTGTTTTTGCAGCAATTACTATAAAGGAAATATTAGGAGTTATGGTTTTCCATATAATGATATTTCATTTGAAATGCATATGTTTGTAAATGTCTATTCACATTCTGACCAGTAGATGCCGTATTTTGAACATGAAGCACCAAGAAATGAATCCATCCATCCATCTTCTATCACTTTTCTGTTTCTGGGTTGCGGGGCTGCTGGAGCCAATCCCAGCCAATGTTCTGGGCAAGGGGCAGGGTACACCCTGGACAGGTCACCAGTCCATCACAGGGCCAACACACAAAGACAAACAGAGACAAACAACCACACACACTCGCATTCACACCTACGGTCAATTTAGAGTCACCAGTTAACCTAGACATGCATGTCTTTGGACGGTGGGAGGAAACCGGAGTACCTGGAGGAAACCCACGCAGACAAGGGGAGAACATGCAAACTCCGCACAGAAAGGACCCAGGCCGGGAACTGAACCCGCGACCTTCTTATTGTGGGGCAACAGCGCTAACCACTACGCCGCCGTGCTGCCCCCAAGAAATGAATCACCATTACTAAAACACACCACCAAGTGAATACTATCGTTCTATTGTCCAAGTCTGGTGGGTGTATAATTTATTATAACAAGGTCCCTGTAGATAGCTTATAAAGTGATAATATGCAAATGTTTTGTTAAGATCTTTTCCTGCTTCCCCCAAAGAGCCCCAAAAACACAAACTGTTCACACAGCTTTAATTCACCATGCAGATGTCTTTACAAGCTACCCTACAGAGTTCAGTTTGTTGTTGCAAACGGATGTACAGTAGCCCTCGAGGCTCAATGCACTACCACTAATGAAAACACATGCAAATTCTTCATCAAATTCACACGCATGCTGCAAACACAACATAACCAAATACACAAGGGCACTGCGAGTGGTGCGTAAGACCACTGGAAACACTTTCATTATTTCTGTGTTACTGTCAATGTTTTTGTGTATTTGGTTGTGTTGTATTTGTAAACTGATGAAGATGCTTCCTGAATATGCTTATGTTTTCTTAAGTTGCAGTTAGTTGAGCTCTCAGGGATAACAGAGGAATTAACCAAAAATAATAACATGCTTTCACTTCCAACAATATAAACTCTGTGGTGGATTTTTAATCATAGGAACATTTCAAGTCTTTGCAATCTGTTCTGTGTAGCACACTATCCTGAAAACAATGGACATCTGTGTGGTTTTGTAGGTGGCATAAGTACTTGTAGAATCTAATAATTATTTGGGAAATGGTAATCATTAATGATCAGAATCAGAATCATCCTAAATGGCCAAGTTTGGGCAAACAAACGAGGAATTTGTCTCCAGTTCACTTCGCTCTCAGCACATAAGTGTTTTTAAATAGGACGTATATACACAAGGAAATATATATACAAGAAGATGGTGTGTCAGTCACTTGTATTAAAGGACACTGCACATGCTTACCAGACTTTCCAGTGCGAAGCCTGGCCAGCAGGACCGTGGACTGATGCTGCAGCAGTGAGGCTGCAGTGAAAAGTAAGACTCCAGCCACGTGAAACCAGTCCAACTGAGAGAGAAGGGTGCCAGCCCCTAAAAAGAACAGCACAAATATCAAAGCATCATACAGCAGGGGAACCTCTAAAAAGTGGAGGGATAGAGTGTAGAAGATGAATTTCAGTCTAACCTTTTCCAACGCGATCCACACAGAGCACAGTCAACCCCAATGCGACGTAATACCCCACGCCGAAAACATACTGGACCAAATGTATGGTCCCCTCAGAGAAAACACTGACCAACAGGCACTCCATCAGTCTCCTGAGCGAGTGGACCCAGAGCAGCAGCTGCACCAGGAGAGTCGACAACTGTGGGACTAAAACAAATGTCTAATATCTGACACCACCAGCATGAAAAATAATAATAAAAAAAAAAATTCTCTGACATCAGTAAGGTGTGAGCTCACCCTGACTATCAGTGCTCCGTACCCCAGCCAGCATGTCTATGATCCCAATCAGCCATGATGGGAGGGACTGATGCCAACATGTGAAGTTCAGGTACCAGACCAGAAGGATGCCATTCCAGCAAACAGAGAGGCAGTAAAAGTGCCAGAACCACCTGAAGGGAAGACTGGATCACTTTCTGTCCGACACACCAGATAACAATCTATATGTGGCGATTTTTAGCATGTAAACCGACATTAATGATGACATTTTCATGAAATAAACGTGACACATGTAGAAATAAAATGAAAATGGTCTAAATGCACTTTTGCTGTTAGTGAAATTGTTACATGTCTAACATGTACCTTTTAGGGACGTCAAACACACGTAGCCATTCGTGTCGTTTCAGGGTTTGTTTGGTCTTTCCGTATCGAATAAGATCCTCAAACAGCATATGAAGGCCACGGCCTTCATACTGGCCCGAAACTCTGTGAGCACAAAATGCCCCGAGGAAACACAAAGCCAGAAAAAGCCACGCAACGTCAATTAAGCTCAACTCGACCGGGCCCAAATTCATCTTGGTTTTCTGTCGGTTGAGCGCATTGTTTTGTGCAACACTGAAAAGAGACCGACGGAGAACGGTCGCATCAGTTCCGCATTAATGCCGAGCAAGTACCGAGGGTGTGTATCACCTAAAGAACTGCAAAAAATAAAAATAAATCTGAAGGGCAAAAAGCAAGGAAAAACTTTAAAACTAAGTGTAAGTAAGTAATACGTGTTATATCTTTACTGAGTTCACATTATTCAAATTTTATTACCTAATACTGAATATTTTAGTACATTTGCTTATACAGTACCGTTGTTGTTTACCTCCTTAATTTTAGAAAATGTATTGTGTTTTAAGATCTCATCATATGTCAAGCATGTAAAACTTCAACTGAATAACAACTACTGAAGTATTTCAGTAGTTTGTGTATGCCATATGGTTGAATTGCTATTGCTGTTGAATATTTGCCATCTAGTCAGTTAATTAATGAGTTAATGTGTTAATAAAAGTTATCCAGCAACATTTGATTTGGACTTGTATGAAAAAATAAATAAATAAAATTGCTAAATGGACTGGACTACTCCTAGTCATATTGCACTTTTACCACACATACCCTGATGGAACAACAATCAGAGGCAATCTGAGGTTCAATATCTTACCTCAGGGCACTATGACTTGCAGGCTGGGGGAGCTAGAGATCAAACCACTGACATTCTGATCAGTAGACAACCTACTTTACTTTCTGAGCCGCATGTGAAGAAAAGGAAAAGCATTTCCTCCTGAGATGTAGCGGAGTAGAAGTAGAAAGAAAGGTGTGTCTGTGTGCGTCTGTGTGCATTAGTGTTGCGATTCATGCAGAGATGGGGACTCGACTCGGACTCGAGTCGCACTTACGTCGCACACTTAAAGACTTCAGACTTGACTTGGACTCGTACTGAAAAGATTTCAGACTCGACTCGGACTCGTGAACAATCATTATGTTTTCTTTTTCTGGCGTATTAATAATGAGGAAACTTTAAAACGTCTGACGAGCTTAATGTCACTACCTCCTTTTTGTCACGGTAATAACCATATTAGGCATCGGGTGCGCGCCTCACGCACTCGTACCTCAGACGACTGAAACTATGGCGACCGGCGCACCTGCAGCTGCTTCTGTAACGTTACCCTTTGTAATTACGTTTGGTTATAAAAACTTAAAAAAAAAAAAGATGGCATCAACCAAAGAAGTGCAGACTGCAAAGTCTGTGGTACCAAAATTAAGGACGCTGGATCAACTACTACAAATTTTATCAGGCACCTGAAAACGGTAACTTACGTTAAGTCACATTAGTGCATATGGACGGTTAGCAAACATGTCTAGCTTAGCATCAGCTATGTAACATTAACTTATGCTGCCTTCATGTCCTATAGTAATTATGGTAAATACCAAAAACCAACGTCAAAATTGCACTTGAACACCCTCTCACTTTGAATTTCCACTGGAAAGCTGGAAGATTTTTAAGATACCCGAGCTGCCGAGATGAGATAAACTTTGACCTTTCAACATGGCGGAGAGCAACGAAATGCTGATGTTAGTTGGTTAGTTTGTAGCCTACATAATGCTGTGGCATACAGAACTTTAATAACATCGCCATTTAAACTTAGTGTTGTTTTTTAAAATACCGTATTCTTTGGTTTTACCTCCCAAGAGCAGATGCTAGCTAGCAGTTAGTCGAGGATAGCCTCCAGTAGGGTACTGTGCGGTCGGAGGCAATTTTCTCACGTGAATTTATTTGTTCTGTAGTGTACGCCAGTGACACCATGATATACTGGGACCAGGAGATGACCCAGCCCGTAGCCCAAACTCTCTATCAACGGGAAGGAGATGAATGGTTGTTCATGGACCAGGATTTGCGTTTTGATCCATCCTTTTCCTGCTATAGCAGATGAATTAGGAAGTCTAAAACTGTTTTACCCTAGTAACAGGTCAGGATAAACTGTGGGTCCGCCATGTTTCACTTCACTACGACAACAAAAGCACTTGAACACAATGCACCCGTAATTTCCACTTCACAAATGGAAAGAATCATCTTTCCCATACCACGTGAAGGCAGCATTAGTTTGCTACTAGCTTTGTAACTGAATGTTTGAAAAGATGAGTGAGTGTTTGCTTGTCACACTTGTTTGCATTCAGTGGCATTGACATGACGGAAAAAAATGGATGGGTAACGTTATGTTCCGCTGCCACCATCTACTGAGTAATGTTAAACAGAGAAAAAAACAGTTATACTGTTGGCTTACAGGCAGGTTAGAGGTTTATTGTTGACCACGTAACGTTAATGTTACAGGTTTATCAGGTTACCATTACACTGGATGATAGATGATGGAACGCTCATTACAACCAGAAGAGACATGAGACTTTTATTTTTTAGAGACTTGACTTGGACTTCCAAAAAAAGACTTGTGAACATCTCTGGATTTATGTGACTTTTATCAACTATTTTCTAAATCAAAATCTGCATCACTTTGTCACACTTTGATCTTCAGGCTAGTGTTAACAGACATGAAGTTGAATTGACCTTCAGGCCACCATACTTCACTGCTGCTCACATTCTGCTGAACTCTCTACTCAGACTTTGACAGGTTCTGTGTCTGTTCCTCCTCTCTACAATGCAGAGATGTGTCAAAGGAAGAGAAGTGTTTTATGTGAAAGGCTTGCTTGGGCCTTTGAGGCATTTGATTCCAGGATGCCTCTTAGAGGAACACAGTATCCTGTCTGAGGAAGTGTGGTCTGTGTCCTGCTTCCCTTTCTTCCCTGTCCTTAGTGTCCCTTTTTATTCTTCTGTGCCAAGGACTAGATGCTCTACACAACACCCCTTATATTGCAGAAACCTCTGAAGGTGGTGCTTCGTGGGTACTGGACCACAAACTGTAGATTTACATTATAATATATAATATCAGTAATACAAATCAGTTTGTCCAGATTTTGACACAGCACAGAAGAATGCCACACAAAGAAACAGATAATTGACTTTGTGCTCACCCCTTTTGTTTCTAACAAACTGGATTAGACACTATATCCAAGGTGCTGTATACACTGGCACAACCTGCATACTTTTGGACCAACACAAACAAAACTACTGCTACTGAAAGGAAAGAATTCCAGTTGCATTCTATTGGTACTCTAATAGTCATCTACTGGTTCTTTTAGATGAATTACTAGATGACTACCAACAGCTACTAGTTCCTTTAAAAGTTGCAAAACTACAAATTGCAGTTTTTCCATGTCTCATTTTCCAGACTGATTCTTTGATGGGTGCAGTGACTTTCAGCCAGGTTAAATAAATATTTGCATTTAAGTTGGCAGGGAAGCAAATATGTCTGTTTCCCAAATTTCAAACTGCTCCTTTAGCTGTGCCTAAACTAGCCTTCCTCTGTATGTCTATTTTTGTGTCCTCTCTTCTCTTTTTAGTGTAAAGTGCAGAAACTTAACTGAGAATTCTTTGACCGGCTCCCTCAAAGCTCAGTATATTTGTATTTTGCAACCTTTTGAAGAAATAGATAAAAATAATGGAAACCAAAAATCTTTCCAATATAGCTAGATGCTTGTGCAGAGACTGGCATAACCAAAAGAAAAAATAAATTCAACAGAACATGTGTGGTATGATTTTTAAAATGGTTTATCTACAATACATGAAATAGCTTTGCCCCACCTTTATTTGGTTGTAAAACTGTACTGATTCCTAACCCTAACTGTTTGGCCATTTTAACATGACAATGTTACGCTGCTTTAGAGTCCCGTTTTGTTGTGTTGTTTTGGGTTGTTCGTTTTTCCACTGATACCATCTGTACTGACCCCCCTTTTCAGTTTCATTCGAAACAATACTGAGTGAACACACAAAGTGTGTCTCTTTTGCTTCAAGTCCATTCTTTCCGAAGTGTATTGTGGGCTGTTGACCTTTGAAATCCCTCCAGTGTGATCTCACATCACAAACAAAAACGGTGTCAAAACAATTCCCAACCTTTTCCTTGCGAAGACTTTTGAACAGAAATAGTTTTACGATGTGACTTTAAGTTGACTTAAAAAGTGTGCTTTTAAAGAGGGGAATTTGGCATAGCTCTGTATAGAAATAAAAGCTAAACCCAGTTACTTTTATTTGCGCTTTGTTGTATCAGAAGTTAAATCACTAATATTATATAATGTTACACAATTCATATTATTAACTAATAAGTTATACTTGCTTTATGTCACTCTTCATGGTCACCATCCAAATATAAAGATCCCCAATCCACACAAGCTGACAGATTTCCTTCCTTTCTTCTGCTTTTCCCCAAATATTAAAATCATCTTTTATGTTTTTCTTTGTTGCTGAATGGGCCAGAGTTCAAAGCAATTACCTCATATTGAGTTTCAAAAACAAAGGCAGATGAAAAAAATTTGATAATTTTTCAACTTTCCAGAGATGCAGTTTGTGAGCAGTGCCCTTCAGGAAGTTTTGGTTAGGATGAGGGCAGATGGTTTAGTAGCAGAGGGTCCCTGTAGGAGTCAGGCCAGGAAACATGTGGATGGAACTCATAACACACAACCCCATCATCGCCCTAAACACGGATGAATCCCTGTCAGCTTTGAAACCTTCTGCTCCTCATCATCAGGTGAAATGCCACATTCATGATGTGCTGTGAAAAACATGATCATCAGTCACAGTCCAATCTTATTTGCGTTGAATTGATTTCATTTCTGTGAGGCAAAATTAAATGTGATGTCTGTCCCTGTTGTACCTCCTTGACTTGTTTGAGCACTCTCCCAGACTATCACCATGGCGACTGGACCCAAACTCATTGCCAGGACATGGATGTTGTTTTTAAGATGAATTGATTAGTAATCAAAATCCAGTGTCTTCCATATGGCTCATGCCAAAGTAATCTTGACATAAAAATATCAATATTACAGTTGCGACCGAAACCCAACATCTAAGCGTTACATTGTCAATTAGCCATTGAAAAAATCCATTGGATTTTGATGTCAACCCAATTTTTATTTTCAACCAGATATATCTTTTAATATCTTTCAAATGTTGCTTCGACATCCCGTGTCAGGTGGGATGATGCTGCAGGGACCATTTTCATGAAAAGGAAACTTCTGATTGGATGTGGTCAGGAATTTACAGGTGAGGTGGTGAAAACATGTTTCACCACGTCACCAACTATTTCTCACTTCTCTCAGATTGTGCTGTGCTTATCACATAGTTCTTTGAGGTATGAGGGTGGGCCTCCGTGGATCAAACCTGTTTGTCCAGCACATCCCACAAATTCTGGATTGGATTGAGATCTGGGGGATTTGGAAGCCAAGTCAGCACTTTGAACTTGTGTTACTCAAACTATTCCTGAAGCATTTTTGCTGTTGGGCAGGGATCACTATCCTGCTAAAAGAGACCTCAGCCATCAGGGAGTACCTTTTCCATGAAGGGGTGTACTTCGTCAGTACTGATGTTTAGGTGGTACATGCAAAGCAACATTCAGAAATATGAATTTCTGTCGTACCACACAGGCCAGCCCTCACCCCTCACACTGATCAGTGAGCCCTGGCTGCTCATGACTCTGTGGCTGGTTCTTCTTCCTTGACCCTTTTTTGGTACAAAGAAGGTTTTTGGGCAGAGCTGACCAGTGCAGACCAGGAACATTCCACAACAGCTGCAGTTTTGGAGATGTTCTGAAGCCAGCCATTACAATTTGGTGTTAAAACACGTTCACATTTTTATGCTTGCCCATTTTTCCAGCTTCTAACACATAAACCTCAACAAAATATTCTCTACCAAATATAACTCCTCCATTGAAAGATGCCATTGTAACAAAAAAATCAGTGTTACTCAGTTCAGTGGTCACAATGCTGTGACTTAATGGTGTATAATATTATCATAAGTTGGCAGACTTTGGAATAACTTATTTTCAAATGTCATAGGAAAATGTGTCCAAATGTTTGACTTGTACTGTATACTGTATGACATAATGTGAAATTGAATATATTTCATATACAATTTTTACATGTGTTTTTATTTTATCTGTGCATATATTATACGTATGTAAGTTTAACATGGAAAATATTTGTTTTGCTTGGCATGGTTTGCCCTAATCGGTACATTCAAACTATTCAGACTCCGCTCAAACTTCAGCGTTTCTGTTGTGTCAGAGAGAGAGAGAGAAAGAGAGAGCTCCTCCCTCACAGGGGCTGTGCGACTGAAGTGTGTCCTTTCCATCCTCTCCGGCAGCTTCAGCTCTATGGACCCACACAGGTTTACACACACACACACACACACACACACACTCACTCACACTCACACTCACACTCACTTTACGTGCTGCTGGTCTCCGTCCACTGCTTCTCCACTGCCGCTTGTTTTTATGACTTTGCCACGAGGCAGAGAGTGTCTGGAGTGGACTGTGAAGCGTCAGGGGTCAGTGGATTAATACCAGGATTATTCTCACTTGAGTCAAGCCACTGTAATTGGACTTTGATGAGGACTCTGTCCACAGCTTCTGTCTGATGATGGCTCAGGCAGTCTCCGTCATTCCAGTATTTGGCATTATTTTGAAAATCACTTGTGTTGCTGGTAAGACAAAATCAAACTAAGTTAACTACTTCCTAAACTGTCCTAAAAGTTGTTTTGAGATATAGAAGTTTACCACCAAAATTCTAACATAACAGATTATTTTATTTCTGGTCCTCAGATGTGAGTATATGAGGAAAGATACACATGGAGTCTGTTTTTTTTTTTTTTTTTTTTTTGTTTTTTTTTTGTGGTTTAGAAAAAGTTAGATAATTTTGCTTTGGATATATTTGTATTGTTGTGTCAACTCAAATCTTTTCTCTTGTCTCAACACGGATGTGTTGAGAAGCAGAAGGAACTTTTTGGCCAAAAATGATTTATTTTCAACCAATCCCAATCCCTGCTTTTATTTGTTACAGATTAGCTCGTTATTGGAATGTTGATTTTACATTGGAAATTTAAGGCAAATTTGAGCTAAATTGGGTTTTTTTTCCATACAGTAAAATATGGGCATAAGGGCCTCACAGGGAGGGGGTGGACAGTTTGTATCCTCAGAAACAGGAACCCCACCTACAGCACACTGTGTCGGGCAATTGAGCCTGACCCAGCCCATCTTCCCCTGCTTCCTGTTTTTACACAGCTCCACCATTTTCTGCAGGAATGGAAAAATGGGTCTGAGTAACTACAAAGCAAGTTAAAAAACCTATCTCATGCTCCATAGTTTATCCTGGATTGTGTTTTCAGTTTAGCAATAACTAAATATTTGCTATTACTTGTTTGGGCCCATTAAGACCGAAGCCGTCTTTGCTGATTGTGTTTGTTGTCTGTTTTTTTCTGTAATTTTCATGTTTAATTGTGTTACTGGTTTCTGCAGCCATTGAATTACGGTTTATGCCCGATCCACCAACACTGAACATCTATGGCATTCACAGAATGAACAAATCTGACAACCTGGAACTAACATGCAGGTGTGTATAAATGCACCTCATTGCATTCCCTCCACCATTTGTCTTCACGTTTACACTGTGAAGATGGATCTTTTCTAACCGTCTGTCCCTTCGCTGTCAGAGGTCGCCAGTACCTGAGGTGGTCAACTCCTCCTACAAGCACTCGATTCTCTATAAGTGACTGCAGTGGATCAGGGCTCTTCTGCACAACGCTGAGAATCTCCAATGCTACTGTCAATGAAACTGGACAGTATCAGTGCTTCTACAGAGACCTGAAGGTTGAAGATGGCAAGACCTCAGCTGCAGCTTATGTGTTTGTTAATGGTATAAATTAATATTAATAGTGACATATGCATATAAATATATTTATATATATGTATGTAAACATATGTGAGATACATATCTGATGATTGTGTGTGTGTTTCGATTTTAGATTACAAGGTGCCATTTGTTCCCTCTGAGAAGGAATATGAGGTGGTATTTATCCGAGAAGGAGAGTGGGTGGTGATACCGTGTCGAGGCTCAGTGGAGGATCTCAACGTTACGCTTCACACTGTACGGAAGAGTTGTTTCTGTTCTGTGTTCCCTTACAAGTCTACCCTTAGATTATCAGTAGTGAGGCCATCTGATTTACAAAAAATATATATATTTTTAAACGTCCAAAACTGTTAACAAACTTTGTATCTCCATTAAGGATGCTCCAATAGGTTAGCATTCTATGAATATAAAGTCAAGATATTTACATTTTCTTTTTGTCTCTAGTATGGACAGAGTTCCTTAAACAGCCAGTCCTGCAACTGCCAAAACACAACCAATAACATCTTGACAGCTGAACCTGGTTAATGCATAAATTTTGCAATACAGATTTTCTGTTGTACATTTAGTGTCTGAGCTTGAACCAAAATAACGCATGACATCATCAGGGTTATTTTTCAGACTTTCCAAATCTCTTCCAGAGCAATATACACTTAACAGCTTTTCAAGGCTGAACAGTAACGCCTCATGATGGTTAAACAGATCTTATATATGAGCCTGGGGTATGCTTGATTAAATCAGCGTTGTTGCAGATATTGGCACATTATTTTACATTACTCTTTTATCTAATGTGATGTTTTATTATCAACAAAATCAGCTCAAATTCTTTGTTCATAATTGGTAAATTTCTGTGTCTGCCAGAAGTATCCAAATAAGGAGTTTCATGCCGACGGAAAGGACTCTCTGTGGGACGCCAAGACAGGTTTCAAGGTTCCCAGTTATCTGATCAGCTATGCTGGTGCTGTGTCCTGCCAAACCAGCATTGGAAATGAGACATTTAAGTCTCCTCTCTACATTGTGGCTGTTGTCGGTAAGATGGAGTCAAGACCTAATGGCTACAACTAATTAATGGGAAGACTAAGTATAGATGTTTGTGTGTGTGTGTGTGTGTGTGATCATATGTAAGTGAGAGAATGAGTAGGTCCATAGAGAGTCTGTAATCTCAGGAGAACAATAGGCCGTAAACTGACTGCTCTGCCACCCCCCTCCTTTTCCGCAGGATACAAGATCTATGACCTCACCTTGACCCCGGCACAAGTGAGGCTGTCTGTGGGTGAGCGGCTCGTACTCAGCTGTACTGCCCACACCGAGCTCAACGTGGGCATCGAGTTCAACTGGACGCACTCTGGTCAGGCCCTGGTCAGTGTCAGAGGGTTTTCTGCCCTTCTTCTGTGGGGGCTTCTGTTCTTATACATTTCTAATAAAGTTGTCACACAACTTTATTGGAGTGCTGACATTAGACTTGCTGACTTACCCAAACTACTTTATATCAGATTCTGTTGTCCTTCCACATATTCCTCAGGAATCCCTCATCCGATCTCTGTACCATATTGAACTGCAGAGATGACCAGATGTGTTTCGATAGTCATGACTGCTTGTGTAAGAACCTCAAAATCTTTTTTTTACAAATACAAATGACATTTGTGGTTTCTCTCGCCCCTTGGTAGACCTCAGTTAATGGTTCAAGGGCGACCCACGCCACACCTCACAAGAAGAAGCTGTGGAGCTCTCTGGAGCTGTCCAACACTCTCATTGTGGAGAATGTGACAGTTGATCACAGCGGAGAATATACCTGCACTGCTTCTAGTGGGAAGATGGAGAAAAGTGCCACTGCAGTTCTGAAAGTGTACGGTAAGCGCAATGAAAACACAATGCTGCTGCTGTGGATGGTTGTGTCTCTGCTCAGATGCCGACTGTGCTGGCCAAAACATTGTTTTTTATATTTCATTGGATTCTGTTTTAATTATGTTGTGACTTTTTGTTTTCAATTGCAGTTTGGTTTGCTTTTAAAGCAAGTTTGCTTGTTTCATTTAGTTTGTAATTTTTAATGCTTAATTTTAGTTTGGTTTAATAGGTCTTAGTGTTTGTTCAGCTTTTTTTTTTTAATACGGGTTATTTGTATGTTTCAAAAACATCAGAAAAAGTATTTTGTAAATTCAAACAACATATTTTTTCACCAAGGACTGAGGTTTGTTTTCGTTTACTCAGAGATTTTGTAACTGTGTGTAGTTGTGCAGTTGGATTCCATGTGACAACTGAACTGAAGCTGATTAGACAGATAGAGACTATTCTTTGAATTTTTTTTTGGTATTTATTTATTCTTTTCTAATTTATGCCCGTTTTTCTGTGTTTACGTCTGTGACCTTACGTCGTTAGTGTGCCAGGTTCTCAGGTTTGTTTCATTTTTGTTTTACTAGATTGTAAAAGCACTTTTGATTTATGTCACTCTGGCATTTTGTGATTTTCTTTCTCCAGAAAAGCCTTTTATCGACATAAAGGAGCCATGGAAAGAGGTTTTGGAAGTGAATGTGGGAGATCATTTCACACAGATCCCTGTTAAGTACACAGCGTACCCAGAGCCTGGCTATAAATGGTATGTTCACAATAGAATGTACGGTAGATTATCGTTATCCCTTCTAATATTGGTTGTCACACAGTTAATCGGCACTGTGTGACTGCTCAGCGACATGTTAACTTCGTATATTTATGTTGTTTCAGATACTTTATATTCTGATTTGTTAATATCTCTCCTGTCTGCCTAGGTTGAAAAATGGCCTCCAACTGAAGGATGATTACAAAGTAAGACAGAGGAGCGACTCCCTCATCATCCGTGGCGTCACAGAAACGGATGCAGGGAATTACACAGTGGTCCTGACCAATAAGATCACTAAAGAGGAACACAGGCGCTCCTTCCAGCTGTTGGTCAATGGCATGTTCCCTTTCCTTTCTTTTTTTCTTTTTCCTCTTAATCCTCCTGGCCCTGTGAGGAAAGAGGTGACAACAGTCAGTGCTAACACTAATGTTTTCTTCTGCAGTGCCTCCTCGTATAATTGAGAAGGAGGTGGCAGTGGACACTGATGTGTACCCATATGGCAGCAGGCCCACCCTGAGGTGCACCGCCCGTGGATTTCCCACACCTGCACGCATCCAATGGCAGTGGATGTCGAAAGAGGACTGTCCAGAGGTCTTTATGTAAGTCACCTTTCTCTGCGTGTGAGGGAGAGAAAATTGACCTTCTGTGCATATGGGCCCCTCAACCACTCATTGTTAACAGGCTGTTGATTTGCTGAGGAATAGCTGCTTCGGTGATGTTGACAAAAACAAGAGAGGAGACAATGAGAGTGAACTCTGACCTGATGCAGATCAGCGGATGTGATTCATGCCTCTCACAATGTCCATTTTTTGGTGGACATCAATTATGGAGTCTTAGAACATGTTTACTAATTTTGCACAATCAATCCTTGTCATCTGTTGCTCAGCAGCTCTGTGTGTACTACACTATTCAGACAGGAATGCTCAACGGTTACACAAAAGCCTTAGTCAGGTATGCAGTGATTTGATGACTGTTGATAGAAAGGAGGTGGACACGGCTATGTTGACCATCAGCAGGTTCCTTATCTTCTGTGTACACATCTGAGCACTTCCTCAGTCCTGCACCATGTTTCCTGTTGTTCCCATCATCTTGCTTTCTGTCCGAAAAGAAGTTCCGCCTGCAGAAGCTTTGTCTCTTCTTGTATATTTTCGTTCCCTTGTTATCATACACTCAGTTCTTTAGTTTCGTTTTTTTTTTTTTTTTTTTTTTTGGCAAATATTTTCTGTTTTTGCATGTCGCGTGTCCTAGCTAAAAATAAAATGCAAAAGTTCATCTATTTTTTGCAAACTGAAGCAAGAACATTTTTTATAGTGATAACTGGCACTTAATAATAACACTTATCAAATTGTAGATTATAAAATGCTTTACAAGGACAAAAAACTAAAAAGTCTCACATCTGAACCAAACAGCAGCCTGCCACCTGAAAAAATTAACAAACACTCAAGTGAAAAATACAGCAAATTCTCAAATGGTCTCTTTATATTGGCTTCAGAAGTCAGTCAGTCCTCATTGACCCCCATGTCCAACTTTACATTAGAAATTAATATTCACTATCTGACACAAAAACATGTTTTGGTCTCTAATAAAAATTCATTTGGTTATGCTGCTACAAACCAGTACTGTATGTGCAGAAGTTTTGGTTCTTCACTCACTGCCCATTTTTGGATTTGCCAGGTTAGGTGTAGTTAGACACGGGTAAGGTGACGTTGGGCGAAGAAGCCCTCTGATCATTAAATACCCCCTGTTAAAAACTTATGGGTGAGTTAGTGGCATTAAAAAAGGGGGGGCAAGGTGAGATCTTGAAAATCTAAACACACATTGTCAAGTGAATGATAACTGGCTTTTCTGGGTTTGTCTGAGAAGTTACTAGAGAATTTTTCCAATGCGTCAGTAGGACACAGTTTTATGGTGGATACGTTTTTTTAGGTTTTACTAGGACATATAACTCCATTAACGTTTAATAAAGATGAAAAATAAGTATCATTCTGAATGTTCTTTACTATTACTACATTGATACAAACGAGACACATATGACCATTTGTGTCTCATTTGTCAGTGTTACTGACTATTCATTCTATTTGAATAAAAAAGAATCCTCTGCTTTTGTTCGACAGGTCAGGACTGGTTAAATCTGAGACGCAACTGAAGGAGTGCACAGGTTGGAAAGACATTGGCAACAGCACTGGTCACAACCATATAGAGCAAATTATGACTGACACCGATCATGCCCAGAAGGTAAACAATCCCTTTGGATTACAAGCATCATAAGAATCCTGTCAAATAATTGTGATCACTGTTCAGTATTTATTGTATTTTTTTGTGAAATTACTAACAAATTGAATGTGTTTCCATAGAAAATTGTGAGTTCACTGAAGATTCAGAAAGCTATGGCCCATGCCCTCTACAGATGCATGGCTGCCAACAAAATAGGAGAGGATTCACGCATCATCTTTTTCCATGTGACACGTAATCACTGTGCTTTTCCTTTTTTCATGAGGGTTTTCCTCTCAGAAAATTCCTGTACTCTTTTTATCTCTTCTCATTCTTGCCTGTGCATCCACTTCTGATAGGTGGACTTGAGGTGAGTGTGTCACCGTCCAGTGAGCCCTTAGAAGAGGATCATGTCGTTCTCAGGTGCAAAGCCGATAGACTGATCTACGGCAACCTCGCCTGGTTCAGAGTGACCAACACTTCAGAGTCAGAGCAGTTGGCATCTGTGCAGCCCTGCCGATCCCTGACGTTGCAGCAGAGGCCCTTGTCACAAGCGGTGTTGTCCAACCTGCAGGGCACCAATGTGACCCTGGAGTTGACCCTGCCAAACGCGTCTCGTCGAGATGAGGGTCTGTATGCCTGTCAGGTAGAAAACATCAAGACTAAGGAGAGAACCTGCCTGCTGCGGCGACTCTCTCTCAGAGGTAAATGTACAGTTATCTTTAAGTGGTTGAAAAGGGAGTCATTAAGGTCCTCAAATCAGTTCTTTACATGGTAAAATTCGAATTTAATTTTAAGTTGCAGGAAGTTGCCGAAATCATGTGTCCCCATCTTAAAAGCACACAGAGTAAAGAATAATTTAACTCTGTTGGAATAACTTACGCCGCTAGAGGTCATTCATTCAAAACAAGAAATAAAAAAATGAAATTGTGTGTTATCAAAGGAGTTGTTGTCTTGAACACTGTTGCCATCAGCTTCTCCCAGTTTGCATTTCGTTAGTGTCAGTCGCTCAGGAGGTTTTTAGCATTTGTTAGTCACCCTCTGTAACAAACAGACCAGCTGGGATAAAATCTGGAAGAAAACAGAATAAATTAGACCTTCATTTACTAATCACTGATAAGCTTGACTGGACACAGGACTTTTTGGAAAGGATAAAGCTGAGCTGCCAAACACATGCCTGACTATTCTCTGTTCTCTATCATTAAATTTTGTTGAGATGTCCAATGAATAAAATCCTTATTTCAGTTAAACCAAGGTGTAAAATATCTCTGTATCTCAAAAATGCTACTTAAAACTGAAGATATGTCGATTTTGTAAGAACGTAAGAATGCCACTCAAGAATATATAATGCAGGTCTACGTGATTTAAGCGTAAGCATTATGACAAAGATTAGTGAATTGGCGATCATTTTAGCGACCGAAACTGATTCTGCTGTTTTAAGGGAACACACATTTTATAAACTGAAAGGAAACTTTTATATGAATTTTTATTTAAGGTCTTGAGGCTGCAAGGATCCTCAATAATTTAACCGAACACAAAGTTAATGTGAGTGCGACGATTACTCTGCACTGTGACGCTGTTGGGACGCCGAACCCAACGGTGGTGTGGACCAAGAACAACCAGACTGTGAAGGAGGGATCAGGTGACATATCTGTGCCTTTTCAAAGACAACCGACACACCTCACAAGTAGCCACTGGTTTAAAAAAAATACTATGTGTCGCTTTCAGGTGTGATTCTGAGCCAGCACAACCATATTTTGACCATCCAGCGTGTCAAGAAGGAGGACAGTGGTCTGTACATCTGCACTGCATGTAACAGTCTTGGTTGTGTCACCTCACAGGCCTCTCTGACAACTGAAGGTCAGCCCATGCCTTAATCTCAATCTCTAATTATAACTGAAATAAAGTTTCTAAAATTCTTTGCATGATGATATAACAGTTTGTGTTTGTTGATGGTAGCCTACAGTTGGTTTATGGGAAAATTTGAGTGCTCCAAACTCTCATACATAAGAGCAAAACACCCAAACTGAAAGAATTATTTGTAGTCCTGTAGTCTGTAGATTTATGTCTTTCTTCTTGTTATTTTGAGTCTTTGGGCCTCTTGGCCTGCGTGTGATAGGCTAGCAGTCTTAACCTCATGGCAAACCCACATTAGTTACAAACACCTTATATTTATATCTTGCCTCAAGGTTTCACATCACACACACAATATTTTTGATATCAAAGATGTAGGAGTAAGAATAACTCTGCTTCCGCATGACAGGAAGTTGTCCCAGTTAGTGCACATCCTCATGGGAGTTACTAAATCTAAAACAATGAGGGGGCTGCGGGACAAAGGGAGAGGCCAACCCTGCCCCAACTCTAGCCCCTGCTCTCCTGTCCACCCTTTTCTGTCCTGAGCACAGAGACACAGCAACAAACAAACAAACGCTCTCACTAGAACCAGGGCCTACGTGACCTGGATCCCGCCAGCAGAATGTAGACCCAGTTTCAGTAGCTCCCAGGCACCCGCTCAGGCGCCAGCGCCGCTAACGACAGATGAACAAGTATATCTCTGTATGTGAGGGAGCTCAGAATGAACACAAAGCGCTGGCAGCAGTAATGTGACTTCTTTTGGACCTGGGTTTTAATTAAAAATAAAAAGTATTTGAATTTGCTCAGATGTGTCTGCACCCTGATATGTATGAGATCAAATTTAGGAGGCCTTTATACACTTCTCCCTTTCTTTTTAAAAAATTATTTTTGGTTCCCTTACATTTCTAATTGTACCAGAGAGAGGCTGTTCATTAGAGCACGTAGTTTAACATAACTATGGCTCTGACAGGCCTTTTCCAAGTTTTCTTTGGCAGCAGTAGTTCATGCTGACTCCTGACTGCTTGTTATGACTAGATAAAGTGTCAGTTTGCCAGATTTTAGCAGTCGCCCTCCACCAACCCAAACACAGACGCACAAATGCACTAGTACCTGCCAAAGACAATGACAAAACTGTCTCAACTTCATGCAGTTCCATGCCAGCATACACCAATGAAATCGTACTTGATTTCACTCAGCACTGTTACTATTTGATATTCATCAGTTATATGATTTTTTTTTTTTTTTTTGACTCTTTATAAGGTTATTGGTGAATACTTCTCCAATCATATTGTTGTGTTTATTTAAGGTGCGGAGGAAAAGACTAATGTGGAACTGATTGTTCCGATTGGGTCAGTGGTCATCGCCATGTTTTTCTGGTTGCTGATCGTCTTTGTCATCCGTGGAAGAAAAAGAGTAAGTAACTTCCACTTCCTCCCCTTGCCTCTTTTCCTTCCCTGGATTTTCCCTCCAGTTATGCACAGGGGACCCTGTGATGGATTTTAAAAAACTGCAGTTAAAACAGACACATGCACGAGCTCACATGCTGTGTGGAGTGTAAAACTGATTAGAGGAGACTGGTCTTGTTCTCCTTTGTATCCAGGAACAACAGGGCCACTCTCCTCTCCCAGTAGTCACGTAGACCCATGGCACTGGTTGGGCTCCTTTTATAGGGGAACACCAGAATCACTGAAATACTGCTGTACAGTTTGTATCTAGACAAATAGCAGCTCATTCATTCACACATTGCATCTCTGCTTGACCCTCATATTTCTCACCCAATTACCAATTTAGCCCAGTGGCGGGGATCTGAAGACAGGCTACCTGTCCATGATCCTAGACTCAGAGGACATGCCCATGGACGAACAGTGTGAAAGGCTCACATATGATGCTAACAAATGGGAATTTCCTCGAGACAGGCTGAAACTGGGTGAGGCATTAATCTGATTTAATCTTAAAACACCACCACTGAGTGCAATTGTGCAAGATACTGAGTCCTTGTGACAAGATAAGGTTTCTCTTTAAGAGGTTATAAATGTACACAGCATATATGATGAGTAATGGTACTTTTTTCTAACTTTATTTCAGATTTTGTTGGGGATAGGCCTTTGTTTTTAAAATTACTTTTCAACCACTCTAGCCCCAGAGATACATTGGTGATTGGTGTACCACTTTGGTCTATACTGAAATATCTCATCAATCTTAAACAAGACAGTAAACTAAGAGAGACAATAAATAATAGCAAAACAGCATGCTAGAATTGCCACTGTGGGAGATGTAGACAGAGCACAACACTGAAATGTAGACTCCCTACTCTACCCAACTTTGTCCCCCCCCCCCTCCCCCGTGCCTCTCTCTCTCTCTCTCTCTCTCTCCCTCTCTCAACCCAACCGGTCGAGGCAGATGGCCGCCCCCCCGAGCCTGGTTCTGCCCGAGGTTTCTGCCTCTTAAAGGAAGTTTTTCCTTGCCACTGTCGCCAAGTGCTTGCTCATTGGGGGATCTGTTGGGTCTCTTTAAATAATTGTATAAAGAGTTTGGTCTAGACCTGCTCTATATGTAAAGTGCCTTGATGTAACTTTGTTATGATTTGGCGCTATACAAATAAATCTGATTTGATTTTGATTTGATTTATATGTCCATCATGGCTGCTCAGTCTTACACTAGTAAGACTACACTAGACTGAGAACAAAATTAGGTAGGATTCAACCTGCCTTGTGTCAAGGATCCAGGTTGCTGCTGGTGGTGTAATTGTGTAGAGAATGTTTTCTTGACACACTTTGGGTCATTAATATGAGTCAATCATGGTTTGAACTCAGCAGGCTGAGTAATGTTGCTGACCGTGGTCATCCCTTTATGGACAAAGGAATACATATACTGCCTGCTGGGATCTAATGGCTCTGTGATAGCAGATAATGGAGTTAATATCAACAAAATAGGAAACTCAGACTGTCAGTGCAAATGTATACTAGGTTTAGCTATATCCATCTATTTTTAAATTAATAAGTTTGGCATGTTAGCATACTAACATTATTATTAGAGCAAAAAAGAGCAGATATTTATTGGAATTTGGTACAGCAGTTATTAGACTATTCTGAAGGGAACACAAATGACTGTATCAATCCTCAGTGCAGCACATTCAACAGCTGGTGACAAATCTCACAAAAAAAATAAAAGTAACAACAATGACAACAGAGCAAACAAACAAACAAAATCATATCAGGAAAAACTGGATGTCACTAAACCAGTAGGGCTCTGTTCCCAATGTAGTGGGAGTAGTAGTGAGATGCTCTATTGCAGACCAAAATGGTGGGCAGATCACCTTGATAACATCATTAAAAAAAACGACAACAACAAAAACCCCAAGACAATCTGTGCTGGCAGAGCAAGTTCATGATAAATGTTTTCCATTAAAGGCGATCCACTGGGGCGAGGAGCATTTGGCCAGGTGGTAGAGGCAGCTGCCTTTGGCATCGAGAAAGCTACAACATGCACCACTGTCGCAGTCAAGATGCTTAAGGGTGAGTATTTCATCCTCCAGTGCACACAGTGACAGTCTCCAATAACACATAACTTACGTCTGTCTCCCTGTGTTACAGAGGGAGCCACATCCAGTGAGTATCGCGCCCTAATGTCAGAACTGAAAATTCTCATTCACATTGGGCATCATCTCAATGTTGTCAACCTGCTTGGAGCCTGTACAAAGCCCGGCGGTGAGTCATGACTCGAAACACATGCCTGTACTAAACATATTAAGTAACTGTGCTCAAAACATGCAGCTTCCTTGACTAATTATCTTTTTTTTTTTTTATTTAAAAGAGTTATTCATATTATTGCTATATTTACTTTCCTGTTAATCTAATATACCTTGCCACAATCATTAATTCGCCTCTAGATGTCCTCTGAGTGTGTACTTGTGAGTTGTTGATCTTCCTTTGATCCTTGACCTTCTTCCCTTCCTTTGCAGGGCCATTGATGGTGATTGTAGAGTACTGTAAACATGGAAACCTCTCCAGCTACCTGAAGAACAAGCGTGGAGAGTACAGCCCCTACAAGGTTAATGATGTGTAGCTATTTGCAGCCTCTGATGTGGTTACGCTGAGCTCAGATGCCTTAACCACGTTATTAACCACAAGCAATGTACTCCACAGCTGCCCTTCAGATAACAGGAAGAGAACAAAAGACTACATACATCTTGAATAAAATGATACAAGCCTTACTTTCCTTTCCTAATTTTCGTGAGTGATATCTGTGTTTGGTCATCAGAGGAAGAGGCTGGACAGCCAGCAGTGGATGTCTGAAGAGGAAAATGTTACCAAAGGGGATCTGGTTCTGGGGAAGATGGCCCAGCTGGACATCTGCACAGGAACAGCTGTCTGTTCCATCGCTGCAGACAAGGCTTCAGGCAGCGACATGGACACAGAGGAAGGTAATGAACACAAAACTTCACAGTTTTGCTCCCAGTTCAGTTCTGGTGTGTACTTGACCTAAGTTTATTACTGTAAAACACATTGTGTCACCACAGAGAGCTCAGATGACAACCATCTGACCATGGAGGACCTGATAAGCTACAGCTTCCAGGTGGCCAAAGGCATGGAGTTTCTGTCTTCCAGGAAGGTGAAGCTACAGTTAGTTGGGGAATTTGACTTCCCAAATTGTGAATATAAATCACGCCTTAATGCACAAAATTTTTAATTCTTCAATTTCTGGTTTTGTCTTTAGTGTATCCACAGAGATCTAGCAGCTAGAAACATTCTGCTTTCAGAAAACAATGTGGTGAAGATCTGTGACTTTGGCCTTGCTAGAGATGTCTACAAAGACCCTGATTATGTCCGCAAAGGAGATGTGAGTCCCCCAAATCAATTTATAGACTGTTAGTCACATTTTTAAGTTAAATGAAGCAGTGAAATGTGTATCTTCGTGTTGCCACAGGCCCGTCTCCCTCTAAAGTGGATGGCTCCTGAGACTATATTTGACCGGGTATACACCACACAAAGTGATGTTTGGTCCTTTGGGGTCCTTCTCTGGGAGATCTTTTCTTTGGGTAAACCCAGTTGTAATCAATTGTTTACATATACGTCAGTGCAACTGTGCACCTGTCAGCAATGTCATATCTCTTACAGGAGCTTCTCCCTATCCTGGTGTATGCATCGATGAATCTTTCTGCAGACGGCTTAAAGAAGGCACCAGAATGAGACCCCCTGAGTATGCCACCACCGAGATGTGAGTGGACGGAAGACTGCGTGTTAAACAGATAACAAAAATGTGCCTCAAATCACCTTCATCCAATTTATTGAGTGTGTCTTCATAGATACCAGACCATGTTGGACTGCTGGCTGGATCGTCCTACAGACAGACCTACATTTGCAGAGTTGGTCGAGCATCTGGGCAACCTGCTACAGGCCAGTGCTCAACAGGTGTGTGTGGGTGAAAACAAAAGCTGTTTTCTGTATACAACTTCTACGCTCCATGTACTTCATATCATATATATCATCAACTACATAGAAACATAGGTACTGTGGAAGATACTTAATTCAACTTTGATCAACGGCACAAAAGGTTTCTTGCTAGTGTTTCTCATTCACCCATTATCACCCATTGCTATTTCCTGTTACCCGTACGTCAGGACAACACATAGTCCACACCTCTTCACACAAAGTGCTGCCAAGTAATTCTGGAAACTTAGGAAGTCATTACCTAACCTAAGCAGGACAAACAAGCTGATTCCAAGAAGTTACCCAGAAAAAAGTGGATTATGGCACAAGGAGAAAAAATCAGGGGAATATATGTAATATAGCTAAATGATCATTTTAAAAACTAAAAAAATGCTTTAAGAAATGTACATTGTTTTACTCACTTCACCTGTATGTACTTATTGATTCAGTGTTTCTTAGCTTTGATAATATTAGATAACTCTTGGTGTTCAGGAAATGGTCCTAGATTCCAGACAAAGAAACCCCACAATTTACTGATGTGCCTTAAACGCCTCATGTTAGCAAATGGCTAGACACTCATTACAGGAGATGTACTGTGCAGTGTCTTTATGGATGCTTTAGAGGGTTTTTGTGCTAAGATGAGGGGCCATTAGTTCTCCCATATCCTTTTGGGCACCGTATTTACTTCCTTGACCGTGTACATCCATCTACAGGATGGAAAGGACTACATTCCCCTAACAGCAGGTGAGGCAGAGGGAGCCCCAGTGATCCCTGACCCCAGGGGTCCCTACAGCAGACCTGAAAGTCGGGAAATCTCAGAAGCTCAGCTCCACTATGACAAGCCGCCATCCCTTGGGTGGGCATAATGATCCGATCCTACTTTTCCACTGCACTGTTGTTAATAGTCAGAAGTGGATCTCCATTTACTGACTTCCTCTGTCTGTGCAGACCATCCCAACATAGTGAGAGGCGCAGTCGGCCCCTCAGTGTGAAGACATTTGAGGATGTCCCTGTGGCACATAGCAGTATCATGGTGAGTGTCAAGTCAAGTTAGTTTTTATTTTTATAGTGCAAACTCACAACTGAAGTTATTTTAAGGCACCTTCCAAAAATGGAAAACACCCAAACCCTCTTCCTCCTACACTTCATTCATTGACATGTTTTGATTAGATTCTAAATAAGTTTAACCAATTTAAAATATCAAACGAAGCTCTGCAGTTGTTTGGGTCTTACCTGTGGGCCTGACAGCAATGTGTCAGAGTCAGTGGGATGACTCTCATCAGCTTGCCAACAGCACAGGAGTACTCGTTCCACTGTTATTTACATTTATACATAAATTACCATTGGGCGAGGGCGGGGTACACCCTGAACAGGTCACCAGTCCATCACAGGGCCAACACACAGAGACAGACTGAGATGAACAACCACTCACACTCACACTCAGACCTACAGACAATTTAGAGTCACCAATTAACCCAAACATGATGTCTTTGGACGGTGGGAAGAAACCCACACAGACACGGGGAGAACATGCAAACTGCACAGAAAGGCCCCAGGCCGGGAACCGCTATGCTGCCGTGCTGCTTCCATTCATGATATCTTATATGAATATCTCATTATGTAAAATAATCAAATTTTAACAACTGATCATCCGTTCTTCTGCAGGAGGGTCACACAGACAGTGGTATGTGCTTCTCATCAGAGGACGTAAAGGGGTTGAATCAACAGCTTCAAACCACACCCAACTTCAGGTGGGGACCGAGCATCTACATATAACCCACATTACATCTTCTTCATCATTAGTCACGTTTGTCAGCTGTAAATTCCTTGATTACAGATGTAAATAAAATTTTCTTATTGCAAATATTTGCTTCCTGTTTCCTGTCTTTAGCCAACTGCTGCGATGTAAGAGTAAAGAGTCTCTGGCCTCAGAATCGTCCAATCAGACGAGTGGATACCAGTCAGGCTACCACTCTGACGACACAGATACACCGATCTATGCCAATGAAGAGGCGATCATGAAGCACAACATGCTGAAGAAGCCTCCGCTGCCCAGGATGCCTGACAAGTTCAACATGGAGATCCGCTACAGCACGCCACCTGTCTGACCTCAGATAAACCCTGGAGCCTTTAACTGTACAGTATTCATTTACCTTGCACAGGTAATACACAACACATGCAACACAGTGCTGTCCTCTGTAGTGTCCAAATGTTTTTTTTACAATAGACAAATTAATACATCAGCAGAGAAATATGAAGGTTGTATGAAAAGTTTGTAAGCACAGCTCTCCTCAGACAGCCGGAGGAATGCTATCATGTTTTCACAGTGGGTAAAAGGTGTGGACGGCCAAGGGACAGGGACACGCCCACTTCCTGGGACAAAGTCCACCCACTTCCTCTAACACAGGAAATGGTATCTGGAATTTTTAGATATTTGAATCAGGAAATTTTTTTTTTCCTTTGTTTTCTTTTTCTGTTATTAGCATTAGCAAAGAAGCAGATCAATCAGATCAATGCTTCCAGAGTCCCATTTGTACAGTTCCTTTAATCATATAACTTACTGTATTTTATTGAATGTGTATTACTAACCTACAATAAATGTATTTAGTTTTATAAAATAAAAATACTCACAGATTAAGATTGATCTTATGTGTTTTTTTGTTTGTCAGGATCTGAACCATGATCATCTGTGAGTGGGATTGTCTATATTTCTTTGTATCCTGCATCTCTCATTTCCTTACACACAAAAAAACAACAAAAAACAATACTTTCTCAGCCTTGGCCATTCATTTTCTGTTTGTGTGTCCTTTAGGAACAATTAACTCATGGTGCCCATAATAGCTCTGCCAAGGCCAGTTTGGGTCAGTATGACCACAAAATAAAATAAAGCACATTCAAAAAGCAGGTGTGAGATGTTAGAAGAAGAAAAAAAAATCCCCACGTGGGATCATGCAGACTCACATCACCATCTGAGAATGACAATGTTACACGTTTTTATATGAACCAATTAGTGTTTATGGAGTGATACTGCAGCCACACAAACACTAATGCTTGGCCTAAAAGCTTATTTATGTATCCGGTCTAAGTAGGCGATAGTGCATGAGAACACAGAGCAGACACAGAGCAGTGTTTTGTCTACAAACAAAAGACAACAAACTCAGATAATTATAGCACATGAGAGGAAACATCCCGGAGCCTTGGAGGAGTTGTTTTCACACATAACATTTCGGGTTAAATTTAGAAAGTCCTCCCCATCCCCGCTGCCCGAGGCCAAAGGGCCTCCGTAGGTATATAAAGACAGGGACAAAGGGATTTGTTCTTCATCTTTCAAATGCAGTTTGAGCAAAAGGATAGATGGGAGCTAAAAACCTTTTTATTCCACACAAAAAGATGATAGATTTCATATGATGAAATATGAATCTATTCATATTTCTCACACGCTTTAATCAAGATGTTAAGATGTCAGTGTTGTTCAGTGCTGTTTCCACCATGCTTCACAAATTTTATGAAAACGGAGCAACAGTGCCCTCTGCTGTGTAAAAGACAGTCAATTCCATCAGGTCAGAAGACAGTGGGTGATATCTTTTGAAAAGAAGGTGATAGCATCAAGTAAATATAAAATCATCGCTTGCATGTGTCTTCATGACTCTTGCTGCGTTGTTTAAAAAAACAGACACAGATACTCGTATCTGAGACAAAAGAATGACACATCTTCCATTGCAGGAACTCTAATTTCCTCAAGAATGGAAAAACAGGCTGAAGGCAGCTCTCTGCACCAACAGGAAATAAGTTGGCATTCACACACAGACATGGCCAGTAGGGTTGTAATGGCACACACTGAGCCTGCTGGGCAGCCGCTCACCAAATGGAGACAGATATGAAAGATAGACCAGACTTAGCATGATATTTAACAGCTGCTACACTGTGGCTAGTGAGATTAAACGGGGTAATGTGGACAGCATGCTGCTGTTACTCCTGCATTGATTCGGGTGCTGTGCTTATTTGAGAAAACAGAAATTATGGTTGGATTTCCTGGTTGAAATAGCTAAAATTTGGCTAAAGCGGTGGCTTCATGATTGAACTTAATAGCTCTAAATAAATAAATGGTTATAGCTTGCTGCCAGGACAATTAAACTGGTGAAATAACTTCGTAGGTTAAGCAGTTAAGTAGCTGCTTCAGTTCAGAAAGATGCAGCTACTGGCCAGCTTTTACAGCCAGACAAGCTGATGGTATGTGATATTTGGTATGTGAAGAAAAATGAGCTGAGCACAAAGTGCCTAGCAGGATCATGGATACTACTGTTCACTTTCGGGTTATCTGTGTGATCACATCAGAGGAGATTAGTTCAATTCCAAGACACATTTCTGTGCACATAAGCGTTGCTTTGACAGATTGGCTTGTGAAGCTGTCAGACATAATTCATTTTGTCACTCAGATAACAAACTGTGCTTTATAACCAGGTTATGTTGGGGGACTGTTATCAAAAAAAAAAAAAGCAAGACTTGGCTTGAAAAAGAAAAGGGGAGGGAAAATTAATCACTCAGAGACACACACACACTGATTTGATAGATACAGTTGTTTCATTGGCAGACCAGATTTTTATCTTGCATTCTTGTCATATGCCTTGAGGTTTTAAAGGCTGCTTATACAACCCTGTCACTCACTGGACAGCAGTATAGATTGACTCAGGTGATACACAACAACAATTTAGCAGCAGATCAACTCCTGTGACATTTGGAGGCAGCGAGGAGACAGGTAGCCTCCAAGTGATTATGATTTTTGCAGGCGAATGGAGGAGGAAAATTCAATTATTTAAAGCTATTGAAACATAATCATTCAAATATTGAATGAACCACAGTTTAAACAAGAATAGCATAATTATATAGTGTGCAGAGCAGACCAAATTGCACGTTTTATTTCAGTCAATCTGAAAGTGCATCTGGAACAAGCTGAGGTCTGGCAGGATCAGGAAGATATATGGATTTCTGTTGCAGCCTCCGGGCACAGAGTGTTAGTAATGACCTACCAGCTTGTCAGCTAAACTTGTCAGTTGCCTGCAGCATATACACTGCTGGGCTGCATGGAGGTTCTTACACACAACTGTAATCGTGCACATGCAAACTGGATTTACAGCCGCTCAGGCACACTGAACCTTCACAGTTTAATATTGTGCATCAACTTGCTGATTTAATATTTATGTGTTAGACAAAGATGAAACAATGACATTTTTAAATATGTGTGACTGTTCTGTCAGTCTTAATATTTGTTTTGTTTATACTGGAGTGATATTCTGAACTTCTATTATAAATCAAGGCCTGTAAGAACCACATAAAGGGGGCAGTGTTTTTGATGTCATTTCCTTCAATTTACATTTCAACATTCCCCTGAATTACACCTATAAATTCAGAAAAAGTGCACAAATCACACACAGGGACATGACTCATCTGTCCTCAGTGGTTGTTACAGTGGTAGACAAACTGCACTTCTGTAACACATTTCTATTCCCATCAACCACTCAGTCTGCTGTACAACATGAGCCCCAGATCTGAAGGTTTTCTTTACCTGCTAAAGTAAAAGTACTCCTTAACTGAATCTGCACTTTCTGACATGATTACTCATCAACTACTTTTTAGTACTTTCTTCAATATTTTTAAAGCAGTTGAGCTTTTCCCCAGTTTTTTCCAGTTACACGAACCAACTAAAAAGACAAAATATCTGGTTAGAAGTCCTTAACATAATATTTCAACAGTAAAGGCTCATAAGTCAGTGTGCCTGTGGCTTGAGGCTGTTTACTTCTGACCTGTGTGTCCACTGTGTGTTTCTGACCCTACCTTATCAGATCTCAGACTCACCCACAGGGGGCATTGCTCACCTTCAGTGCACCCTTCATCATTTCCATCTGATCTTAACTCCGTTATGTGTGATAGACATTTCTGTGGTCATTATACCATGTGTGACACAAGTTAAAGAAATCCACAAGTCACCTTGTAGTCTGTGCCAGGCTGTGGGGATTCATCCATCAATCAGTGTCTTTTGTTCATCAGGTGGGCGACAGATTCTCTTCAGGGCATATAAACACCTTAAAGCAGCTTCCCTCGAGAGGTGTGGCAACATGTTACTGATGGAACAAGACAGATCACTTTCTGGAAATTCCAGGTAATCGATTTAAACAAAATTACAGGCACAAAGTGATGGACATTTTCCATCTTTCCATCTACTTCTTTGAATCAAAGTTACCAGCCTGTGCCAAATGCAACATATATTCACACAAACAACCATTTGAACCCTTTTATAGCAGTAAGCACTTTACTAAAACAAAACCATGTTGATGATGCTTTGCTGAATTCATAAATCAAACACACCTGAAATTCAAGTAGTTTGTTTCTTGCAGGAAACAGACACACAACAGGTAGCAGGTATACATATATATATATATATATATAAAGTAGAGACAGTTTGATGGTTATTTAGATGATTTGTGCTTGTAAACAGAAACAGGTATGACATGGGACATGAAAAAAATATGCCGGAACTTGAATTGTATCTGATGAACAGCACAGACTGCAAAATAAAAAAAAAGCAATCAGCTTTGCAGATCCTTTGAGAGAAATATAGGAAACAGGTGTTGTTCATCAATCTAGTAAAATAACATTTTTCTTCGGTAGCATATACACTGCTGAAAAATATGGATGTAATTGACATATTGAAACTAATGCCTGGAACTTGAGATGACATTTCAGGGATAGCAAATCCTGAATGATGTGTTGCATTATGAACAAACATAACGAAAAATTCAGAGGGGTTATTTGAGGCAAGTCCCAGATTTTCAAATTTCCCATGGTATTTCTACAAAAGTGAATGTGCTGCAAGCGGACACAAATGAAATTTCCCAACTCCAGACAAACAGTATTGCACGGCTATCTGCAGCTGTTATCAGGGCACAAACTGAATGATTCCTGAGCTACTGCACTGTATTTTCACAACAATTGATTTTGCACAATTATCCATTATATGGTGAATGAAGCAGGATGTGCTGCCTCACTGTTATTGTGTCTCATGGTCCTACAAGGGGCTGAAATCTGCGGAGCCAGATAAGGATAAGAGTGCCGGCTGGACAGTCCATTCACAAATTTCTCATGAGGTCACTCTGCTGTTGGATATTAAAAGCCAGCAGGGTGGCTGTGGTGAAGTTGGAAAGGGGTGGATTGGGACTGGGGAGGGAGGGGAGAGACATTCAGGATGTTTTTTTCTCTGTCAAGATAACACTGTCGGTTCCTTCCTTTGAAAAGGGAAGGGACCAACTGCAGTGACTATACTACATATCAAGGAAAAGAGTGAAAATCTACTGTATGTCACTGGTTCTTCTTTGTGTGTGTGTGTGTGTGTGTTTGTGTTTGCATGTGCACGTCTTTGGTAAAATAATTAATTCACAAGTGTTGTGCTGGTCAAACACAGCTGTACAGGAAGGAGACCCTCTCAGGTTATCACTGCTCTCACCGGACACACACGTCATTCCTCAGCTGCAGTGCAGATGTGTGTTTGTCACAGGGAAAACATGGCAGGGAAAGTAGAATATAGCAGTGACAGGGACACAACGCTGAACGATTCCTCAAAGCAGGCTAAAATGAAATCTGTGATGAAGTTACATAGTCAAATAATCTAAATTGCTAAATATTAAATATATCATTTTATCAATGTGAATCATTTTATGTCTGTGCAGTGAGGTCTTAATCACAAAACAGAAAAATGGTTTGAGCAGACACTTTTAGAGCACTTAGAGAATTTATGGCAATCATTTTTGACAACATTGCAAATAGGCCTAACTGTTTGAAAATGACAGTTTTAGAAATTAAATATTTAAATTAATATACTGTAAAAAATGTCCCATTGTTGTCACGCTCATGTTAGTGTAGTTGGTAGTGCAATTTTGATCATTTCAACTTGAGGAAGTGAGTGAAGTGACGGACTAAAAGTGGCTAAGGGAGAGGAATCTTGATATGAAATATGTTATCTAACACCTTTCAGAACGCATTCCTGTGAAATCCCTGAAGACAAACTGAAATGATCTTAATTGCCCATTGCCTAAGTAACGTTCACTTATCTATAATTATTTCCAGATGTTTAGAAAAAATGGAAGATTTAAATTAGACAGCACACTAGGCTGAAGTTAGCACTTGAGAAACGCTGCTGTGGCAGTTGAGGCCATCATGCCAATAGAGAAGGAGGTAGATTTTAAATAATGGACGTCTTACCTTTTTTCTGACACTTTGACTTGTCATACAAGGAAGACAACAGGTTACCAACATCACTCAAATGGAATATTTTGAGTCTTCCAGAAAGAAACTATCATATTGGTTAAGTTGAATAACTGAAATTTCATTTAAAGACGTGAAAATACTTGTGGGAGCAATGAATCATTAAATTTGACAGTGACTAGACTAGACCAGGGGTTCTCCAAGTGGGATATGAGGACACCCTGAGATCCTCCAGGGGTTTTTGGTGGTCCACTGTAATTACAGAATGTTTTCATTTTATAATTCTATCACTATGTAACACAATGTCAGAACCTATCATTCGATTTGATCTGTTGCTCCATGTTTTATGTCTTACCTGCTGGTGAGAGTATAGTACATTGCACTGTGCATGTTTCTTGTTGCTATGCATTCTTACATAAGTGTCCTAATTTTGTGGTTTGTGTTTACAGTGTTTATTTTAACAACATTGTACTCCTCCTTTGAGTGTCATACTCTTGTGGTCGCTGATCCAGTAACAGTCTCTGTAGTGTCATTTATCATCCTCTGGGACAAAGGAGTGATTTTGTGGACAGACTACACTGATACACTGGTTTCTTCCATTGCTGGACAATCCCAGTTCTGCAGACTTCCTGTCCCTGATTAAGTCTGGTATGGAAAAATGCTGTTTTCTGATAAAAATCCAACTTCATTTGAATTGGAAAAAATCTGAGATCAATCTATTAATGTCTTTTACAGGCTCCTGCGGATGTGTGAAGCTGTCCCACTGTTGATTCTGCATGGCTACCCGTAGGGGTAGTCAATCCACCACTTTTTGTTCTGAGATCTGACAAGCACTGAAGCGTGTGTTAGGCAAAACAACGAAGAAAAAAAGTAAATGGTTGAAAGCTGATATTGAACCGGTATTGATTTTGTACACTGAGTTACGTGCAAGACAACATTCCCAATCAGAAAAATTGCTGTAGGAACTCTGGTGCATTTTGATATAAAATCTGTTTCTACATTGTAGAGTTGCACAAAACAAAGCTAGATACATGATGTGCAAAAAGCCAACAGAACCAGCTCTGTGCGTACACACAGTGTATCAATGCCAGGCAGCATTCCTTGGAGGAGAGAAGGAGCACAGGGCTGTAAGATTGAGGAGGTAAATGGAATAGCAGAGTGATATGTATCCTTTTGAGCTGATTGAAGACCAGGCGGGCTGATACATACTGAAACACCTGGAAGGTGTTTATGACACTGTGGTATCAGTCCATCCATCCATCCATCCATCCATCTAGCTATTCATTTAACCCCTTTTCAACCGTCTATTATCTTCTTACTAAAGTCTGTCTATCTCTGTGTGTGTTGTTTGTACTGTGAGCTGCTTTAAAAAACTATTTTACTCATTTTTGTTATCTTATGTTATCTTAAATAAAAATGATCTAGACCAAACGTGCCGAATATGACATCCAGGTTTCTTGTGAACTTGGTTGACTGATGTGGTGAATGAAAAGTGAAAAGATGGACGGGTTAATTGAAGCTGATGTTCCTTCTTCCATGTGGATATGTCAGAGATAAAAAATTGACCCTAACCCTGCAAACAGACAGTGGGGTCATCAGGGATGAATAGTAGGTGGAGCTGCTTGTCATCAGCGTGGCGGTGATACAAGAACCCATGAAAAAGGATAACTGGACTTTACTGGATGATTGTTGGTGTGCATCATGAAGAGGAGCGTTCCTAGAACCGATCTATGGTGCACCCCAACGGGCTGTAGTATTATATTAACCTGAAAATGAATGAAACCACAGTTTGTAATGAAAACATTCATTTTTCTCATTCTCCCTCTGAGAACCTCATTCACTTTCATGCGCAATTTGTACTGTAGCAGAACATGTCTTTATGAATCAATATCAAATTGAATTGAATTAGGAATCACATCAAACTTGGACCCTGTCAATGCAAATTTAATTGATTCTTTCAATCAATGGCAATTTGATATGTATCCAGTGTGTACCCCACCTGACCCGTAACGTTGGCCAGGATTGGCTCCGGCACCCCCAGCGACCCTGACGGATAAGCAGTAGTGAGTGAGAGTGAGTGTGACACTGTCACTGTCTTCCATCCACATTCAAACAGGCTCATGTGGCTTCAATCACTTTACCTCGTTCAAATCAAGAACTATTTCCTTTCCTAATCACTTTTCTCAAAATATTAATTTTACTGAATTGTCATTACATTAATTACATTTTTTAAGATTTGTTACATTATATATTTTAAGTTGCACATTAGCCATAGTTGGGATATTAAAAGAAGTTAACATGTGAGAAGTCGTTCATTCAGATCAGTGCCTCTTAAATACACTGTTGAGCTGTTAGCATTTAAGGGAATATTTGGGAAAATATAATTGTTGGTTTTCTGGCAGAGTGTGTTTTAGCTTGTACTAAATCATGGGACAATGATTTGCTGTCCAGCAAATGGAAAGACACTGCTGTATAAATGATCAGAGATGTATGACAGTGGGAGAGAGTGTGTGTTGCGTATGTGTGCGTATGGATGTTTGTTTAGCTGTAAACAGCTCAGATTGGAGAGGAAGGAAGACCGATATCCTCACTCAAAATAATTAATACAGTAACAGGATGTTTGGTGCACAGCACGCAAGGTGAAGAGATAAAAGCATTGCACACAGTCTGGTCAGTTGAAGAGCCATGAAAACACTCAAACTGGTACTAGTTAGTTTTTTTGTTTTTTGTTTTTTTACTGTGTGGTGTTACCATCTGCCTCTCCTTTCCAGGAGCACACTGGTATAATCTCCTGTAAATACTACACTGACCATAGATTAATACCTTACACAATGCCAAATACTCAGACACTCTTTAAGGTAAATTCAGATTTTCCTGAATGTACAGACACCTTTGAAGAAAAATTTGTTTTTGACCTTGTTTAATGGTTCCTATCATTTTCTTTAAATTATTGAAATATTGAGAGCAAAATAAACAGTCAGCATCTGATAAAAAACAGCCTCAGTCACTTCTGCATATATCATGTAATTGAAAGACCAAATATGGCCAAATTGTGGGGATGTGGGAGCGTGCAACTAAACCTGAAACCTTTTCAGTACAGGGAGCAAGAGTCTGCATTAGTTCTCCACTGTGCCAGCCACTGCTCGTCACAAGCTAACAAACAGCAGAAACCATCAATTGCTCCTCTGCTGTTCTAGATGCTGATTTTGGTGCACAATAAACCCCTTAAAAAAATGTCCTAAGACTAGGTCTGACTGAGATACAAACATGTGGCTGAGTCCTTTTAATGATATTGATGCTTTCTGCTGTTTCACCAGTCAGCCTGGTGTTAGCAGTGGTGGTGGCCAAATCCAAATTTCTCACTGAGGTAGAGATGTAGATGAGATGAGAGAATAGATATGCTTCCAGCCCTAATAGAATAAAACTAATGTATTTTATGTAGCTTAAAACAGATCTAGGGACAGGTAATGTAAATAAAGTCATCAAATTTCCCCTGGTTAATTGATGAAGTATGTCTGATTCTGATTCTGATTCTGAGCTTAATTTAAAAAAGATTTTCTTTTTCTGGCCAGTGACCTCCAGAGAGTCTATGGAGGTCAGAGAACCTCAGAGACCATGAAGTATGAATAACAAAACTGATGAATAAAAACACTTCATTTTCAAATCATATGTAGGTGCTACAGTTATAACAACATGTCCTGAAAATGAACATACACAAACGTAAGACATCAGATAAAATACTGATTTAACTTCTACTACTACTGACTCAATTAATTTAGGAGGATTTTCAAAGGGAATCGAATTATATTTCAATTATTACAAACAAGATATATTCAAAACAGGTGGTTCTTGTTTGACAGCTTAGCCTGTGGCATTGTGTTGGGATAGAAAAATTATGTAAATTGCCTGTGTAGTTTTGTCATTCTGCCAAAATGTATTTGGTAAATGGAAACATCATTTTAAAACAACGCCAAACCTCAGCCTCTCTCAGACATGTATCAACTTGTTCATGTGTGAAAAAAAAATCTGGTCTGTGTTTCAGTAAAACAGTGGGTCAGTCAAAGCCTGAGAAGTGGGTTTGAACTGTCAAAAGATGATGATGTTGACACTTGAGAGTTATAACATAATTTATTGCTGCTTGCTTTGTTTATAGTTGAAAATTCAGGGGTTACACATAAGTCAAACAAAAATCTCTCATCATCCACATATCGAATAACAATGGCATGAAAGAAAGCACCTTAGGCCTGGTCATGAACCTCGACAAAATGCTTCATATGCTTCAGCTACACGTGCTTCAGCAGAGAAAAACACATTCAACACCTCTGTAATTAGATTAGATGTCCCCAGACAATCAGACATCTAGAGTCCTGTTATTCTGGTATGCGGCATTTCATACCAGGTGGTTAACTGCAGTTTATTCAATAAAGACATAAATCAGCAGGAATTCTTTAATAAAGTAAAATTGACTCGCCTGTCTGCAGGGATAGAGATATGATAGCACTTCATTGTATGAAAATGAAACAAAATTATTCTCAAATGAACACATCTTAAAGTTAGAAATTAGAGGAAGGTGATATACGGGGGAATATGGGACACTGATTTGGTGCCTGGTACAACTTTTTTATTGACTTATACTCAGTTTGTTCATGTGGAGTGATTGTTTTTTGTGTTTTTTGTGTGAGACTGGGTGCTCTCTTGCTGTAGGGAGCCTTGTGTGCATCATCTCTGGGTCCCTCCGAGTTGACTGCTTAGCAATATTCTGCACTTCATCTGCTTTCTGCTTTCTCCACTGTGTAATGGAAAAATGAATAATTTTTTTGTGTAAAATTGCAAATAAACTAGTTGTAAGGCTGAAACACTGTCTGATAAAGGCCAGTTAATTCAGGCTTGTAGATGAAAGTGACTGAAAAAAATACATATGAATATGATACAAGATATAAAGAGTGGGAAAGAATGACTGTGTGTGCAATCCATCATACACAACAGTGAGCATGAATAACCATCACGAGATACACAACACTCACCAGGTATGAGTTTGTTGCTTCAAAGATTGTTCAGCAGTGAGAACAGCTGTAAAGTTTGGTTAAATAAGAAATCTGACCAACAGATCACTTGCTGCAGGGAAGTCTTCTGATGGAGTGCTCTGAGATTACTAATAAGAAGCACAGCAGGTCTGTTGGCTTTTTTCAGAATGGGTTTGTATCTGAGTTGAAAATTATGATTTTTATGGGTAATAAGCTGGTATTGATCCAGAAGTGATGAGGTGCAGGTTCAATAGAAAGAAATAGTATGCAGATTTTCTGGTGTTCTGTGTTTATCTATTGTTGAATGTTTTTATAGTTGTCTTATGTAAACCTATAAGCCATGTCAAAGACAAATTTCCTTTTTTTGTAACAATTGGACAATAACATTTTACTGATTCTGATTTTGAATCTGAATGTGTTTTTGGTTAAGATCATATTAGAAAAACCCAACAGAGGAGATAGTGATAGATTCTGCTCACTACTAGAATTTGAAAATCAAGGATTGATTTGACTGACTTTGTAAGATTGTTCAATGTTCTGACAGTTTTTTGCTGGGAAAGCTGGGAAAGGCTAGCCACATTAATATCTCTGACCTGTAGGATTTTTAATTTATCTTTCCTGAGATTGCTGGAGGTGTTCGTCAGTGACAAATGTAAAATGCTGGCTTCTGCATGAAATAGGAGACGTGTTGCAAGCAGGTGTTGAATAACCTGCTGGAAATTGAGCAGGATCTGCAATGCCCTCATCAGAATCAGAGAATGTGAGGATGCACAACGTAGAAATGAGCTATCAAACTGTGAGAAACTGTGGCAGAACTGTTATGAGTGGTATAGTCTGCTGTGAGAGCAGAAACAGGGAACATCAGCAAAGTAGTCTTCATCGATTACAATGCCTGGGTGATTGGAGAGGCACACTTTGTTAAATCGTGAGATGACTTTGGAGCATCAGTACACTGCAATGCACTATACTGTATTCAGCCTTCATCTTATGGGTATCAATGTTAATGTTATGGTCTACAGAGGATCTCAGACAGAAGTTAAATTAGTGCCAATAGCGCATACATTTTTTTTTTTTTTACGACACAACACAATGCATTACATTTAGAAATGGATGACTCTACTGTTTGTGGTGTCATTTTATTATCTATACAGCTTATCTGTCTGGGTCGTGGGCGGTGCTGAAGCCAATCCCAGCTGACATTGAGGAAGAGTGGGGTACATCCTGGACAGGTCACCAGTCTATCTATCTGACATATAGAGACATACTGAGACAAAAATCAGTCACACTCACATTCATGGCTATGGGAAATTTAGAGTCATCAGTTAACAAAAACATGTCTTTGGACTATGGGAGGAAGCTGGAGTGCCTGGAGGGAACTCACGCAGGCACAAGGACAACATGCAAAAACTTCACATATAAAGGCCTCAGGCCAGGGAGTCGAACCCAGAACCTTCTTGCTGTTAGGCAACAGTGCTAACCCCAGTCTTTGATGATGTTGGTAATTGTTTGAAATCTTGATGAAGATAGAGTATTTATGAAATAAAAATGATAAGTAGAGATGCTGTTACAAACAACCAAATTTCTAAGACTAATACTAAGTCTCCTGTCAGAAAAAACTGCATCAGTCCAGGAGACTGGTCCACATATTCTTCGTATATGTTTCTGACTGCTTTGTAACTTGAAGTTATTCCTCTCTTGCACATTTGCAGAAAGGTCCCTTTAGCAAAGAAGGATTACACCAAACAACAAAGTTTAAGTCACCAGATATCCAGCTCGCCTGCAAATCTATTGGAAAATGCATCCAGAACAGAGATTGTAGGTTTGCTATTGAACAAGATCACTTTCCCTTTTTATTGCGTTGTCTTGCGCTAATCACAATGTGTTTCTAGTGAGTGAAGGGAATGACTTTGGTCAACGTTTATCTACTCAAATTAAATACTACAGTCAATATACCCACTGTCCAGGGTGTACCCCGCCCTTGCCCAGTGTGAGCTGGGATTGGTTCCAGCACCCCCTGTGACCCGGAAACCGATAAGCGGTTGAAGATGAATGAATGAATTATACTCACTGGTATAGTGAATAAATTCTAACAGGGCAGTGTTGTCTTTAAAAAAACACTGCTGCTGTGAATTCTTTGGAAATGATGTGATGTGATCGGGTGGGCAATATTTGACCTTTGATGGTGTACATATATCATTGATATTTGGCTGAGGTGACTCTTTTGTTGTGACATCATAAATACAAAGCACCTTTTTGTGAATACACTGTCTTTCAACTGACAGAAAATGCACATTATACATTATGAGACCTTAAATCCAATAAAACAAACACATTGAGCAGTACTGTTGTGATTAGTTCTTGGCTGCTCTATAAACAGTCACTTCCTTTCTTGGCCACTCAACAACATCAACATCCAGTGAGTGAGTGCACATGTGGCTGAGCAGTGTGGTGAAAAGTCATTAATATTCTCTCTCGTTTTAATTTAAAAGAAACAAAAAAAAAAAAGTGTTCTCAGTGGACAAGGAGAACCTCTAATTAACAGCTTGTGTGAACTGAATTAAGGATTATGGGAAATAACTTAAACTATCTTGAAATGAAATAGTTAAGTGAACTCATCATCTGACTGCAGATTATGGAGCAATTCAGTTTGTTCATATTATAGGTTTTATGACAATTGAATCAAATAAGAAGAGCACTTTTACAGACAATGCTTCCAGACACTGAGGAGGCAGGAAAATTGGACAACGGTTAAAAACAAAACAAATTGAGGAAATGAACAAACCAATAAATTTTAAAAAGTTTAGGGTAATATCTATGTCAAATACATCTAGATGGCTTCTGGCTATTTGTAATTCAGGGTGCTTAAACTGGTAAAGTATGAAATTAAGTCCTGCAAGAATTTATGTGGAAATAAAGACGCCGAATGTTAAGTAATCAGTAGATATTGAATCATTACAGTAAAACTGAATTGAAAATGGAGGTGTTCGCTGGTTCAAAAGGTGTCACAGTTCAACTATGCAAATAAATATCATGGATGTGTATTTTCCCTGCAGGCTATTCAACTTTCCAATACAGATATAATTGCAGCATGAGAAGACAGAATGATTCTTAAGCCAGAGAAGAGATCACAGCTGAGAGGAGAAGAGTTTGAGATGGAATCAATGGCATGCTTGAAATAATTAACCATGGGTAAACGTCACGATATAATACACCAATCGAAAGAAATTTGAGATTAAAATGAACTCGAGACCTTCCTTTTGTCAGCCTTGCAGCACCACTTAAATATTTATGGGGTGGACAGGTGATATCCTTTTGCCCAATGGAATGTTCCAGCTTGTGGAAAGGCTTGAAAAAAGGTTTCTCAGTGAAGAGCTAAATGATAGTGATGATGTTGATCTTGATAATTTTATTCTGTGTAATTCCAAACTTATGATCTGGAACTATCGTCCATAGAAGCATTTTCCAAAGAAATTATTCTGTTAAAGCTGTGTGATGAAAATGCACAGGGCAAACTACCTTTTTTTGACTCACACTTCAGAATAAATACTGTTATCAAAGCAATATTCACATTAGTTTTGAAGTCAGAATTTCTGTCATGCTTGAAATGGCTGGCTCTTATCCATAAATATGAGCAAATAAATGAAAAAAATGGCTTTTGGTTGAATGATTAAGAGCTGGAAAGTGACAGATCATAAATGTTGACATCTTTTTTCACCTTTTCAGGAAGTACATGTGCTGTTAAAACTCATGAGAGTCTTGGAATCCTTAAAGCAGGTAAACATTTCAAACCAGCCTTTAAGAATAATCTTTCAATTACTTTATTTGTCCCCATTGTGCTCACAGCAGTACGATGCATGCATAAAAACATGTCATTAAAGGAACGAGGCCTGTTTGTCTTACTGTTCCCTCAACATACAGCTAGTATATAACATATTCCATGAGTAGTACAAACAAACAAAAAAACAGGATGTTGGAATATGAACAAAAACAAAAAAATCTGAAACATGAAGACCGGTTGACAGCATTCATATTTTTGCATTTATCTCATAGAGCTCCTGACATGGCTGTAGATCAGGCATGTCCAAAGTCTGGCCAATTGTGGCCCGTGGTCAAATTTCATACGGTCTGCAGCCTTTGCCATAAAATATATAATTTTTTTTTGACCAGAGTTTGTAAAATACACAGAAACAAAGTATAATTTTATGTTTCACCAAAATATGGCAGCAGCACTGCCGCAACTATTTATGACCCTCACCGTGACCCTTAGCAGCCAATTTCTGAAATGGCGACTGCAAAAAAAAAAAAAAAAAGAAGAAGAAGAAGAAGAAGAAGAAGACAGAAAAAAAACAGGAGAGTTGACTGCGAGGGCCACCGCTTCCGGGCAGGACAGGTGGAAAGTGGAGTATTTTTTCACTGAAATACGAAACAACCGTGTTTGAGACTGTGCCTGTTTATAATGAGTTCACTATTAACAGAAATCACCAGTCGAAACATATAAGCTAACGCAGAGGACAAGCTAACAGGGAGCGAATAACCGAAGCAGATTCAACTACACAGCAGCTTTTTCACAAGAGCCCGACAGTCGTAATGAAAATACCACAAAGGCCATCTAACCGCTAAATACTGTCAAATACTGCTAAATAATACTGCCAACCTTTTACCGAGGGTGAGCTTAGCTTTAGCTCATGTGTACCTGGCGCCTAACACTGTCGCAGGAGAATTGAAGATGTTTCATCAGATATTCAGAGACAGTTGAGGCCCAGAGGATTGTGGAATTGGACCTTTATTTGTGTATTTGGACTGATTTATTTTGGAGAGAACCGGTCGATGAATGATGACCGAAGAGTTACTTGACCTCCAGAGCCTAGAGGACCAAACCAAAGAAAACGATTTATTTGTTTCTACCTGTGGATGGCATGGAACTACGGTGGAGTAAAATCAGTGGGATTATTACAGATGGACCACCTGCCATGACCGGAGAAGCAAGTGGATTATCAACCTTGATCTGGAACAAAGTCAGCAAACACGAGGTAAAGTTATTAAACTCATTTGTGTTATTCACTAACATGTTCTCTGCATCTCAAATATGATCGTGTAATGAAACCGGTCATAGAGAGCATTAATTGATGTTAATCGTGCTAAAAGCCCATCTTTCAGGCGGAATGGTTGGCCCTTCGGCATTTTCACCTCATCAAATCTGACCCTTTAAAATGTTTGGACACTCCTGCTTTAGATTCTTTGCATTATTTTAATCATGCCATGCAAACAACTTGATTTGGTGAACAGAAATATGAGATTCAAGCAGATGGAAATGCTCTCCACTTTTATTTCATCAAAGTTTGAAGTGATTAGTGGGTATCAATCACGTCTTTGTCAGGCTGTTATACGTAAAGTGCTGTTTGCTTTGTTGTCTTCTTGCAGTTTAATGCGACAGTTATTCTTCCAGTCTGTACTGTAAGGAATATTTCTGACATTTTGGGATATGCACTTATTTAGTTTCTCACAATGGCTATTTGCTACATGTGAAACGAACTAAATATGGAACTGAGATGGTTGACTCAGTTTAGATAAAATAGTGAAACAGGGAAACAAGCTAGTTTTATTCTGTTTAAAAAAAAAAAAAAAAAAATCTGCTTCCCTTTTTCATTTGTGTGTCATCAGTTTTATCATCTCATGAGAATTAATTGTAATGGTGATGTTGGCTCACTGAATAACTAAGGTGTGGTGACCTGTAAAACAAAGGATCTGGACGCCATTTCAACAACTTATCACAATTCAAAGTGCTCAGCTAAATAGTTTAAGGATGGATGAATGGATGATTTTCTCTGTACGTGAGATGTAAAAATAATAAGTACATTATCAGCATCATGTCTATTGCAACATCACAAAAAATATATATTACACCCTGAAAGGAAAAGTCTCATGTTTTAGAAAATACACTTAACGGTTCTCTGGTGGGTCATTGGCTTCCCTGCACTGACCTTATGTTATAGTTGTAGTTTAAAAAATGCAGCACTTATCTGGCTGGCATTTTATTGTTGGGTAACTTGTATGTAAAAATGCCAAATCGTATCCATAAAAACACATGAAAACAATCAGCGGTGTGTGAACAGTGAACAGTCATGACATAATGACTAAGACCTCCATCTATTGCATTTCACAGATATCCACTAAAATTAGAATATGGATGAGCTAGCGCCTTCACATCATGTAATACTACTGAGTGCTATGTGAGTCCAACATAATGCAATGAAGAAGAAAAGGGTCTACCAGGTTTAAGTCAGATCATAGCTACCAATTTTTGCTGATTTAAGAAGTGATTATGGCAAGTTTGTGACTTTTCTTTAATCCCTCTTTTCCACCAAAATAAGTCATTATAAACAGGTTACTTGTTAGCAGTTAAACCAGTTAATAAAACAGGGTTGACCTCTTTTCCTACTTCCAGTTGATTTGCTTGGACTGAAGACACCCTTGAATTTGCCTCTGCAGTATATAAGTCTGAATAATTCTAGAAAATACATTCAAACATATAGTATCAAATCTCCTCCATCTCCAATCACAGATACTCTGTTTAGTATATTCAGTTTTTTCACACCAATGGTATTCTCTTCATTACTGACACATTCCTATTACACTTGTACCTGATCAGGTTATCTCGCCGCTTACTCAGTCCAGTGGTGGCCTGTTTTGACCACAGTTCAACATATTTCATATGCTCTCCTGAGCTTGATAGAAGAACTGTTGTTTATATTTAATCTTATTTGGTGTACAGTACGGACACAGTGGAGAGTGCATGAGCTGCTAGCTGCCGAGTAAACTATTAAGTGTCACATCGTTCATCTTGTAGTTGTTGCTCCCTTAAAACAGTAGGGGCCTCCATGTGAGATACCTAGATCAGCGATTGTATCTGTAAAACTGTCTGTGCGCTGAGAGTTATTAAATTAATGCTGATTGGAGCCAGAGTACAATTTTGCCTCTACAAAGTAAAGGGTTATCACTTCCACTGAGCTGAAATGTGGCTATTAGAAAAATGCTGCAATTGTAATTTCAAATAGTCCTGCACTTCTGGCGTTAACTTCTACAGTTACACAACTTGTTCCCTGGGTTTTGGAACATGTGAAATTACAACATATGAAATGGAAATTTTGTAACTCCAGAATAAAAGGGAGTAAACATATTTCCAGAAATATCAAACTGTATTTTAAAATTATATCTAATTATGAATAAGAAAATTATTCATTCCCACTGGCACCAAGTTTTACAACTCATTAATTATTAGAAGATAAGCTACTAAACAGCAGAATTTCCTTCTGGGGAAGTATTTCATATTCTGATTTAAATTCCATCCAGCAACTTAAAGCAAACAAGACAATGTCCATATTGTCTTTGCTTGCCGTGGGAAAGCTCTGTAAAATGTAACCAATCAAACAAAGTATGAAGGAGTTGTTTATCTATTGAGTTTGTTCAGTGTTTTTATATTTACAACAGTCATGGCAGCCATCTGCTTGGGTCGCCTGCCTGCCTGTCTGCTTGAGACTGAGTGTAGCCTGTCACTGACCTGACACAGGGCTGGGAACAGAAGGTTCACTCCTAACACATGAGGAAGTGCAGTGTACCTTAGATAAAATGTTGCCCCTCAACGCCCACACCCACAAAAACTCACACACCCTTACCCACACAAACACACTCATGTGCAAATATGCACGCACGCACGCACACACACACAACTCATCCTTACCAAACCAAACCATGTCTGCTTGCTCCTTTTGTGGTTTGAGTATCTCAGAGCTTCTGGCTGACAGGCCTCAGCACTACCCATCTTTGACTCTGTCAGGGTGCACACGGTTTATGTTTCCTGAGCAGCTTGTGCAAATACAGGAAGTGTGGTTGACCTGACAAATAACCCATATGTGGCCCCAATGTTGCCCTCTTTTCTGATGTTGCCTTGTTTCACTCATAAAATGTATTGGAAAGCTAAATACTGTTAAAACTTAACAAAGCTGTAGAGAGCTAGTGGGCATTGAAATGAGGTCAGGTGTACATCAAGACAGCCCTTTTTTTCTAACTGATGACCTGATTTTACCTCTGTCACATACTAGCTCAGTGAAAAAGAATGGAGCTGAAGCATCACATGATACAAAGGAAAGATATTCTTACACGGTCGACAAAGATTTAATAGATGGAGGCCCATTAAATTTTTTTTTTTCAAATAAACTTTTGATTCAGCTACTTCAGAGAAGCTTTAGCAATGTTCTCATTTTATTGTAAAATTCCTTCTTACCTTTGAGTTTAAAAACACACAGGGGGCATTCAATATTAAACTGCCAGATTTACCAAAAACGGTGTTGGAAGGAGAGTGACATGTTTATCAAACTTATAACCACAATCATGAACCGCAGCAAGTTGAGCAACCCCAGTCAACACGTATTGACAAGGGACCTTTTACACAAAACACAGGAGTTACATGTTCATGGTCCTTTTTTTTATATATTTTGTGATTGAAAAGACTTTTATCGGTGTGCTCTTTTGGAGCTCAAGCATGTTCTAGATTCATATTTTTGGAGGTAATAAGAGAAAAGAGATCATTGTCAAGAAAATAATCATGGCGCTAATGTAAAATAATTTGAAGAATAGAAGGAAAAACCTGTCATTGCTTGTTTGTTTCACAATGAGCATTTTCTTATTTACAGCAATATGAGTGTTTAGTGCTGTGCAAGCCCTTGAGCCCTCAGGGAAATCTGGAGTGGTCCATGGTCATGCACTGCTTATTAGCAAAATAGAGTTGGTATTAATGAAAAAGTTGACAGATCTTATATCTCATTCTCATACCACTACTGCTTGAAAACAAAAGGAGTCCCTGACTCTAAGTATTCTTGTGTAAAACAACCTTTTTGTTGTGATGGCAAAATGTGTGTAAATCCTTGATGCTAACCTTCTTAACATGCTCTTAGCACGCCAGGCAATAACTAAGTACACAGATTTTGAGTATTTAAATCAACTAATACTACAACTTTATACTCCATTATTGTTGTCATAGACTTTGTTAGATTAGTTCCAAGACAATGCATAAAACTGATGTATTGATTGTGTTGTCTCTACTTATAGTATGCAAATATAGTAGATATATAGACAGTAAATAAATAGTTTTAGATATTAGACAGTTATCTCTATCATAAATGACCAGATATATGTGATGTCATACTTCATGTGAAGAACACATCGGGCGATGTTTGCGATATGAGACTGACTTCCTGTGTCCAACAGGTGACGCTGCGAGTATGACTTAGTATTGACCCAAATGTGTGTTCAGGACAGGACTCTTTTCATGTGTTCAGAAGTTGGGAAAAATTGGCGAATGTATGCTGGAGTTATAAGGGGTTTCCTGTTTATGGCGAGTCTTTGAAGTTTACGAGGCCGCCATGACCAGTTGGAATGAAAAATGAAAAAGATTTTCATAACTTCTCCCCCTCAGGATTTTGAGATGATAATGAGTGAATTTGTAGTCATTTGGATCTAAGCTCGAGGAGGAGTTCAAGAACAAGTTGTGGAAATAGTAGAAATCGGCTCAAATTTGCACATATGAATAGAAATGGCCAACTTTCTGTTGGAGTTAGGGCAAAGGACAGATAGGCTTTTTTTGTGCATATACAGGTGACACATATGCCTTGTAATTTTCATTATTCTGCATCACTTTGGAAGGCAGAGCTTGAAATAGAAATTTCAAGGTGGCGCTGTTGAGCCATTCAGTCCTTCTCAAGCTAATGACCTACACTGGATGTTTGAGAGGTCACTTTACATGTGTGTCTCAAATTTCATGAGCGCATAGGCATCCTTTACCCCTCAAAACAACTACTATATTGCATTAAAAACAATGTCTTGCCATGGCGATGATGTTTGACATAAGGTCATGGGCTTCATCCATGTGTTACATCTTAGCTGTGGAAATTTCAGGTGCTCTGGCCAATCTCTTAACACCAATTACGAAAAGAGTGGTATTTGTTGCTTCGTGTTGCCAGTAGGTAGTCCTACGATAGTCACTAATTTTGGGTGTGTGCTTTTCTTTAGACTGGGACTCTTACCAAGTCAAAGTTATAAGGAGGAGTTTGTTAAAGTATGCAAGCCTCAAAGAGCAAAAACAGCATCAAAATCTGGGCCTTTGAATCAAAATGGCAATTGGAGTTTGGGTATGGCTCTCACTGACTTTTTTGTATGTCTTGGCATAATTTATATGTGCACCAGATTTCTTTTGCTAAAGTCAATCTGGAGTGAGGTGATGGGCTTTGTTAAATTTTTAGGTGGCACCGTTGAGCCATTTTGAGCCACACCTTAAAGTCATCAAAAACTTAATTTACTGTGAAGAAGAAGTAGAAGAATACTTTCTTTAGCTTCAAAAGGGCTCTCGCACTGTTGAGTGTTCCCTAATAAGTAAACTGACAGAATAATCTAGAAATTGGTATAGCTCAGGTTTGTCTTTAGCCAGCACCTTCGCTATATAAAAATTTATATCATGGGCGACCCAGTGTCTGAATAGTTATGCCCATTCCCTGAGGCAAGAAGGCTTTTAGGCATCAGGGTGGTTGTGTCGTCATCCTGTATATCTGCTAAGTTCCATATTTGTACAACTTACTGTACTACTACAAAGGTTGTCAGCCAACATCTTTTTTATGTTTTATTTTTGTTATAAACTTTAAGTCTGACTAACAAACATTTTCATTTAGCCGATCTGCTTCAATGGCGGGATTTCCTGTTTGTCTCTTATCAGCTAGATCCTTAAACAATAGACTCTGCCCACGCAAATTTGTGCATTGAGCCTGTCTGTCGAGTGCTACTCTCCTGTTGTGGCTTTCCCTTCATGACCAGATGTCCCTTTCTGGGCTGCAGCCAAAAGTAAGAGCAGGAAGAATCGGGGAGCGTGTCCTCCATTACTGTATTTTACAGGCGCATATGGCAAACCTGTGATCCAGTTAACCTCTATTTCACAGCAAAATAGAGATGATCACTGACTTGTAACAATAGCCTCTGAGGACAAGCTTCCACAGGCAATCACAGACTAGCACTGGCTGGTAGTGCACTTGGCAAAATATCATTACCATGTAGTGTGTCGAACATGATGTGTATCCAGGTGCAATGACACTAAGAATTGGACTGAATTGATTTTTTGGGAATTCAATATACACAATTTTATTTACATTAACACATAATAGTAACACATCAAATTTAAACAGTAACACTTAAGCCTTTAATAAATATGCAGCAAAATGCAGGACAAATGTAACGGGAGTAACAAGATGAAAAATGATCTCTTTTCTTCTGAGACATCTCCTTCCTAGTTGTTATTTTTACTGATATTGCCATGAATGTTGAGGATCAGCTATAACCATAAGGAACAGTTTGCCTGTGGCAGTTTTCAAGTAAACTTGAATAAATGGTTCAAATGATGATTAGCCAAAATTGACACATTAGGCAAAGCTCTTCTGTTTAAGTTTCCGTGGTGACAGAGACACGTTTTCCCACTTGATTCTACATTTGGAAATATGCACACATGTAAGGAAATACAGCGCAATAAAATTCTGCATCAATGTACCACATCTTCATTGAGATAAACATCTTCAGAAGCATCAATGTTAATTTACAATATACGCATATTTATATTTACAAAAAGACAGAGCAGTAAGACTATGAGGTTTTAATAGCCTAAACAACTTGATGAATATTAAGTAGTGGCACCTCTTAACAGTAAATTTTTAAAGTCAGCATTCACACAGACATGCACACAAGCAGCGCAAGTACACGTGCATTCTTACACACACAAACAGGACACTTTCCTTGTACTCTTCACAACAACATCCACCAGTGGGAAGAGGTGGACTCATAATGGTCTAGACTAATGCAGGCTACTGGTTGAGGGGTGCTGAAAGTCCCACTTCTGATGGAGGAAACAGCTGGATACAAAGAAGAGAAAGACTGCTGGGAATTCAGCTACTGGCCAGAGAACAATGAGATGGCCAATACGCAGAGATAGAGCTCCGTATCCAGTGTTGACATCCGAACAGAGGACTTTCAAGACCGCTTCATTTTCCTCTGGCTTGTCACCTCAAGGAATACTGCAGTCCACTTCATGGCATTTCATATGACCATCACTTTACCCATAATATACACCATATAACAGAAAGCTGCAGCAGTAAGATGGGCAAAAAACTCAGCAACTACCTACCAGCAGTAACAGAAATGTTCACATTTCCTGGACCTTCGTAAAGGGGAAGAAAGTGAGAAGCCAAAATCATATAAATGGAATGGAAGTACCTGTCTTCTGCTTGTAAACAAAGACAATACATTGAGTGTGGCAAAAGAGGAACCATATTTAGTGGAACAGTTATTTACAGCTTTACAAGAGAACTCTCCAGCAGTCCAGCTGTCAAAAAATGAGACTATACACCCGCCTTGTGTTATTGGCTTCAGAGCTTGTCTCTTTTGTCGAACTCTTCCCATCATATTACAGCAATGACTATTTTCATTACCTTTAGATATTTACACATATACAATCAAAAAGCCTGTAAATGAAAAGGTAGCATACCATGGCTATACCAGAAATAAAGATAGTTGTTTGCTCTTTATGCAGTGATGCCCAGTGTTGGGGATTATGTAATTGTATTGCAAAAATAAATATCATTGCAATACTTTACTTGGGGAATAAATGTAATTCATTAAGACAAAACAATAACAAATTCAGGAAACATGAATTGTTCCCTGAATTTGACAGTACAAGTGTTGAAAGTACTTGCAACACAAATTGGAAGTGTTTCCGACACAAAAAGCGATGAACAACGCTGGGATCCACTTTCATATTACATTTATGTACTATTATATTGTACTATAATTCATCCAACTGTACTTGTTTAATGCTGTGTGACTTTGTGAACAACAAGTGTGTCCCAACCAGGTTCACTTCCTGTGTTGTGAGTACATACTGCACGTGTTCTCAATTTGATGAGGATGGTGTCTGAACTTGTTTATGTTTTGTCTGTTTACAAGTGTTGTCTTTATTTGGTGTATTAGGGGCTCTCAGGTTCACCATAGAAAAGCTTTCCTTTGACCAATCTGCAGACAATGCAAGTCAAGTAGGTTTTAAGTATCTGATAGCACTCATCTTAATTTAGTATTGTGTTTTGTTTACATTACATATTAATTTGGAGAGGCCATTAGGTTGTGAGATTTCAACAGGATACCAACAGACTAAATTAATGGTACTGAAAAAATATCAAAAGATAATCAAATGAAATTAGCTACATTGCTTTGATTGATTGAAAAAGTTATTTTAGTTATGTTTTTAAAAGGGTAATTCGTAGCCTTAAGTAATAGAACACATTTCTAAAGTGATCCTCTCAACACTGGAGACATCCAAGATAAAAAGAAAAATGTATAACCTAAAAGACTTGAAGCAATTATGGACATGACATGCCATGATGTGTAATAGCTTATATACCAGTGCCTCAATATCTCATTTTAAATTGGCGCCCTGAAAGTATCTTCTTGTAAGAATTTGAAAACAGTTGGAAATAATACTGACAATGAAGGAATAAAAAGAAAAAGCTGCATTACGTAGTGTGGAATGATATGAAGTTCATGTGCCTTCAGTTCTTTTTTTTCCCCTCCAACAATTGCAACAGCCACCCAAAAATAGAAACACTACGTAAATTTGACTGAAAAATAGCGTTACAAAATGTAATAAAAAGAAAAGGAAAAACTCCAATAGATAGAAAGATTAGTTGTGTCCGGAGTGCCAAAAAACCAAACAAAACAAACGAACAAAAAAAAAAAAAAAAGACAATCTTCATCAAATATCTTGGAAAAGTTTAAAGAACTTAAAATAACAAAACAGATAACAGTATAATAATGTACTTATTGACAATTGTCGAGTAACGGCAGATGTCCCTCCCCCGGCACCTTAGCAGTTCCTTGCTCTGAGCAGGGGAGAATTAGTCAAACTGTCTTCCCTATAATAAGTAGGCAATAATAGTGATAATGATGAAAGCCAGTCTTGTTTTGGTGTTTTTTCTTCTTTCCTCAAATTCATGGCAATTATCATTCTGTCTGCAGCACGTGACAAAAAGTGTTGCTGGTGCCAGAGCAGTGTGTGGGTGTAGTGTTTCAGTGGATTGTGGCAGAACATTACAGGCACTTTATGAGGCTGCCAGACAGGTTGGGTGGGCCCTTACACCCGTTGGGCTGTGAGGGTTGTCCCCTCCAGGAAGACCTCATGCCGGACCATTAAGGGCTGGGTCAGAGTGCTGTTAGTGCCTGCTGTGTTGAGTCGGTGAAATGTTGTGCTCTGAGAGCTGGGCTCTTCCCTGTCTCTGGTCGTCATGGGAAGCCTCAAGCTGAAGTTCAAATAAATCTAAAGATAAGGAAGAGAAACATTTGAGGAAAGAATTGAAAAAAGAATTGAATTGTAAAGATTACTGTTTCAGTTCCGTCATTTTAAACATTTCAGATATTTCAAGGTTAATTTCATCTGCACAATTTGTCTCTCGCTAACTTAAGTGTCAATGTTATATCTACATTATGTCATACAGATATACGCATATACTTTTTTTCTGTTAGTTAATTTGAAACTGCTGTCTCCTTCAATTGGGAAGTTGGAGCCTGGAGACAGTTTGTTTAACATGAGAGAAAGCAGGGGGAAATAACTAGTATCGCTTTGTCAAAGTGAAAAAACAGAAAAAAGTCTTCAGCCGTGCTAGCAGCTGTGTGAGGCCTCACTTAGGGAAAGCAGCATTTTGAGCTAAACTGTGACATAATCATGCTAATATGTCACTTCTTAACAGGACTTTTATTGTGGCATAGTAAATAGACCAACAATTGTAAAAAAAATTGCTACCCCCAGATAAAATCATTCAAAAGACATCTATTGTCATTGTTGATGATACTAAGCTCTATCCACCTCTACAACCAAATAATCAATAAGACTTAGAACTGCCTTAAAGATGCTTTGATGATACAAGTACCTCTGAACTCTCATCAGCTGAACCATCACAAACAGGTGAAGGCAGTAGCAAATTCAATTTTCTTTCAGCTTCATACATCTTATTTGTCCGATATAGAACCTTTCCTTTCTTTTGGGGAGTTTGAAAAAGTTATTCACAGTTTTACATACTCTGGGCTTGATTACTGTAATATTGTGACTATATTGTGGGGTCAGTCACTCTTGCGTTATCTTGCCTTCAACACATCCATGCAGTATTTAGGCTTCCAACTCTTGGTTCCATGGGGAGCTATCACATTACCCTTATTCTGGCCTCTCTGTCATTTGGCTCCATGAATCGATGTAGAATATATAATTTTTATTCTGGCGTTTGTTTCAAAGGGTTGCTTCCCCCCATACTTTTTAGCTTAAGCACTACACAGACGATGGAAGAACCTACCTATGAAAGATCAGCGGAGCTGCATCCATTTACAGCTTCAAATCTCAGCTCAAAACATTCTTTATGGACTATAATCAAGATGAGCTATCCGGTCTGTTGACAGTATACAACTGTTTTTAAACATACTCTTTAAATAAATTGGATTTCATCAAGGTATTTAGCATTTCCTGACCAAGTTTGTAGTGGGTGTGATCAACCTTCTAGGAGAACTTATTTTAGGTCAGTTTGGGCTATATATTTTTGACATACAGTAAGTTCATTGCTGCTATTAAATTCTCCAGCAGTTGATTAAAATTTGATGCCTGTCATGCAAAATTGATACTGATAAGAGGGGTATTGGATGTATAGATGTTTTTGGTAGGTTTTCCCACTTTACATGTGGCTACTGAATTTTGTAGGTAGGTGTATGTAGGTTTGTAGGTTGACAACAAGGACAGTTGTGCCCTTTTAAAATTGTATAGGCTGTGCTGTTGAGTCGGTTTACCACATTTTGGGGCAAGACCAATGAAACGTGCAAATGAAAAAAAATAAAATTACATCAGGCTTATTGCACATGCAAAGTTGCATGAGTTTTTATGCCCCTAAAAAGCTTATTTTTTATTTAGGAATAATAATGAGAAGAAATGGCAATTCATTGCCCAGGCCCTTGTTAACCTTTCAGCCAGATGAGTTGTTTCCCTAGCTATAGTGTTAATATTAGGCAAACCAAACTGTGTTCTGTTTCTGGCTCCTGATTTACCACACAAATAAAAAATAGCATGTTTTCATCTAACACTCAAGAAGGAAATGAATGAGGATATTTCCACAAATGTCAAATTAGCCTGTTGAAGCTCATGTCCTGACAAACCAAAAGGAATGTAAGACAGTGAGAACCATGGAGGTTTTTGTGTGTAGGATGAGAGTAGCTATTGGTCCAGCTGATTGTTCAAACACATGTGCTCATACTGTGAGATGCCCCAGAGTTTTAGCTAAATTATATTTGCACTACAAAAAACTTGTACTTTCTTTAACTCAAATTTTTGGGGATTTTTGGCTTTTAAGTGACCTTTTGACTAGTAAGTGGCAAGAAACAAGGAGAGAGGAAGGGGAATGACCCTGCAGCATAGATCCCAGGCTGGAACCAAACCGTCAATGCAAAAATGTGGCATCTGTGCTAACTGCTCAACCATCTGCGCTGCTCAATTTTTAGATGTTTTTAGAGTGAAATAAGTCCATTAGCCTTGACTTTAGAATTTGGCTAATATATGAGACAGACATTACTCAATATTTATAAACATTTTCCGTCTTTGTTATTTGTGGAAACTCAAAAAAGATGGTGGAGCTATCAAATACTGTGCTTCATCTGGGATTTTATGACTTTAGATGCCTACTTGCTACTTGTCTACTTGCCAACCATATTATCTTACTGAAGCTGAAGAATAATTTTTAAAGAATGCAGTTTTGAATGGTGCTTAGTAGTAAACAGCATCAAAGTGATGCAACATACGTGCTTAGTGGCATCTGATAGCTGTTGCTCAATCCTTTCCACAACCTTCCTGAAGGGGGGTCTGTTGAAGGGGTCGGCGTCCCAGCAGGACCGCATAATCTGATACCTGTACAGCAGCACACACAGACATACAAACTATTTTATTGAAAGTTGTTATTACATTCCTTTCCTGTTTGCGTACTGTTTTCCATCTTCTATTCAATCTAAGACTTTTAAGATGTCCCTGTATTAGTTATTCTTGTGAAAAGCCCAATGCCTCATGATGAGAATGGGCTGTTTTTCAGATCCCCCACATTACATTCTTTCATAGTCTCACCACCTCCATCTGTCCAACCACACTATTTCGCCTGTGATCACTTCACCAACATTCACATTCCACTTCAACACCTTTTATACACGCTCATATTTCATTTCAACAACAACTCACATTTCACCGGGTGCAAACTCTGGCGCATCCATTCTGTAGCCCTCTTTTATCAGTTTGTAGAACTTGGCGTCTACAGGCATACCAGGATAAGGACTGTTTCCTGGATTCATCAGAGAGAGTCACATTACATTAGGCACTTCTGAAAACACACACATAGCTAGACAAACACTAAAATATAATGAAGGAATAGACATACCCAGTGAGAAAATTTCCCAAAGCAAAATGCCATAGGACCACACGTCACTTTCAAATGTGTACACACACTCAAAGATACTTTCTGGAGACATCCATTTCACTGGTAGACGGGCCTGTAAGAAAGGCGTTGCATTAGAAGAAGTCATTTAATACTTGATACATTTCCTGGTGAAGTTTTTTTTTTCCTTTTTAATTACTAACATTCAAATGTTTATGGCTGAGCAATGAATGTCAGGTATGCACATGCTATTTGCCTCAGGATAAAAGTACACACAGAGCTTGCTACATTCAGTGCAGTAAGTGATCTTGGAGTAAGCACCAGGTTCAATAAGATAAATAAATAAAAAATGAAGCTAACTTTGAATAAATTTTAGTTGTTTAATTAATTAATACTAATCAAAAGTTGGCCAGATTGTAGAATTGCATGACTTAACATGCACACAATTGAATTTAGTTCCCAAATGAAGAAGTTTGATGACACAGGAATTCTGACAAGTAATGACATGATACTTTCTGGAGACATCCATTTCACTGGTAGCTCATTTATTATTTTGCAAACTGGTTTCAGCAAACTGAAGGACAAGGGCTGATTCAAAACAAAGATGGCATGTTGAAGGAGGGCTTCTAACATGTTGTCTACTAAATTTATCCTTCATATTAACTTAAACTCCCACAGGTAATATAGGCCCAGTCTCAATACACCCCCTATCCTTACTTTTTAGCCCTACCCCTAAATTTTGCACGTTCCTGCGAGGGTAGTGGTGTCCCAATTCCTTTTTTCACGTAGTGGTAACGACGAGGGGTAGGGGCTATGAATCTAGCCCTTCAGAGCGAGAGTTTTCCTATGCTGACTTCCCGAGGAAGGGCCAGTTCTGCGATCCCCAGAGAGCGAGAGGATGTGGAGAAGTCGGAGAAAAAACCACAAAAAATTCACAAGAGACAACAGACGTCGATGGTGTATTCTTCTCCGTGTACCTTTTGGTTTATTTATCAACTGAAGCATGATGAATGCTAAAAAAAACAATTGCAACCGATTGCGACCGTAGACTCCAATTTTTTTTTTTTTTTTATTGTTTTTTTTTTATATATATATATATTGACAAAATTTACATTGACAGACAGAGTACGAACAGGGTCAGGGCGTTACATACGAAAATAAAATCATGCCGATTGAAATTTACATGAACCGTAGCCTCCATGTTGCTGCTGGGACTATGCAGTCGCTTGTGTGGCTGAACGTAAAATACGCGGCGACGTAGCAAGTGGTGTCCCAATTCCTAGGGACGATTACAAAGCCCTACCTCTTGTGGTTTCCTTTCGAGGGTTAAGGGGTAGTGGGTAGGGTGAACATTGGGATAGGGCCATAGACTTACATTTCCTTTGACAACATAGTTGGAGTCTGTTGTGATGTCCCGGGCAAGGCCAAAATCGCAGATCTTTGCCACTCTTCCTTGAGTGAGGAGGATATTTCTGGCTGCCAGGTCTCTGTGGATACACTAGAAAAGAGAAACACCACTACCTTTAATACCTGATGATAATCAGAAATACAATACATCTCTCCCAAGAGAGAAATTCAGTGGTTTGGTAGCTTATCTTTTAGTTAAGGAGCTGTAAAATCTGATAGCAGTGGCAATTAATGATTTTCTGTATGTTCTCGTCCTGCATCGTAGCTGGATTAACCGTCCACTGCTGTAGTTTCTCTGATCCATTAGGGTCTTAGGAAGCGGATGGTCTCAGTATTTTAAGATGGTTGCTGTAATATAAGCCTTGCAATAGGTGCTTTTTCTAATGCAGATTGCTACTGAATTTCCTCACTCAAACCTGTAATACACAACCACTGACACATGAGCTCACTGACAACTTTGCCTCCATGGTGAATAAATTTTTCAGCAGCATCTGCCAACATGCGTTTTAGTTCCAATTACTAGCTGTAGAAATGTAATACATTTTCGGTCCCCCCAAAAAAAAAAGGTCAAACATCATTTGTAGAGCTCGCCATCAAGGCCTCCCAGTCAAGTTGTAATGCTTACATTTTTGGAGGCTAAGAACTCCATGCCTTTGGCCACTTGGTATGAGAAGCTTAAAAGGTCTTCAGTGTCTAGAGACAGACCATCCTCGTCAAACATCTCACTTTCTGCATCTGCTTTGACATAGGAGCCACCTGAGAGGACAAACAGAATGGGGATTATTTCCCTGGAAATGTAAAAGCTGTACTTCAACTGCTTTTCTGTACTGACTGAGGTTTTTGATGAATGGCTGATTCACTTGCCTTTGTGGAGTGAGCGTCTCTTCTCAGAGGACAAGCTCAAAGGATGATTGCCAGCAGCAGAAGGCCTCATGGTCATGTAGCCGTTCGAGCTGTCTCTGTGAAGAGGAAAGGAGCAGTCTGGTCTCAGCTGAGCACAGCCACACATAGGCACAGTGCTGTCCAAATACCTTCCTCCTACGCACGTTCTGGATAGTAAATACTAGTATTCTTTTTTCTCTTCCAAACTCAATAAATCACTCTTTATGTACTAAAGAGAACCTAACCCAGCAGTGTCCCTCTGTGGCGTGATGTTGCGGTAGTAGCAAGTTTCTTCTGGCTTAAAGGAGATAAAGGATTCTCTCTTTCTGCGTAGGAAATTAAGGAGATCACCAAAGCAGCAGTATTCTGTTATCACAAGGGTCGGGCCTGCAGACAAAGACACATGTCTCATGAGAATGATCATTCCAAATACGCAGAGCTTTTGAAAAACGAAAAAAAAAAAAAAAACTTGGCAAAAGAAAGAATCAAAACATGACTAGTCAAATAAAATTTTCATAGTTTCCATATTCAGACTCTCAAATATCTAACATTTTAAACCATTCCCATATATTATCTCAAGTGTTAATGTCCACAAGAAATGAAACCAAAAATGGTCTCACTGTAGTTTTACATGTCCTCTCTCTCTCTGTAGATCAATCTGATGAGAGGCTCAGGGACTCTCTCCTGATTGCCTGACTGGTTTCTGAGTAATTGAATAAAAATATAACAGATTTTGGGTAAACACTGGGAGAAACCAAATCTCTTTGAATGGTGGTCAGGGTGGGCTGGATTTGGGGCATGGCTGAAGACAATGGCTGCTTTGTTGTGATATTCCAGCGTTACAGAAGTACTGATAGGTGGTTTTAGATATTCAAGTTGTGTGTACTCCTTTGAACATGATTATCTTTTCCTGACCTGCTGTATAATCAAAAAAGACATGGAAATCTTTAAAAATACCAAAATGGACCTTTAGATAATAATCCTGCATGGCTACTGTACCTCCGACAGTGCAGGCTCCCAGCAGGTTGACAATATTCATGTGGTTTCCCAAGTAACTGAGGACTTTGAGCTCTGACATTAGTGCCTCTTTCTCTGTGGCATGAGCGCTTGCTGTGGACCAAAAAGAGGAACACTGTCAACATTTACAAAAGAATTAGGAGTAAACTGTGCCCATAACAACTTTGATGACTTTGATGACTTTTGATGAGTTTGGGGAAATTATAATGAAAGCTGCTTGTTAAGTATGTTGATTTGGCAGAAGTGTGCAGACCACCAAATAAAAATATCTACAACACTGTGTAGTGACTTGTCTCTGACAAGATGTAGGCAGAACATATTGTTATTATGTCCTAAAAGATAACAGCTACTTTGTAAATTGTTGCATGGCCTAAGTAGTTCGGCATTTTCCCCTTAATTTTCATATGTGGTGAGCTTACATTTGAGCATTTTCACAGCCACCGTCATGACTGAATCTGATTTGGAGAGCCCATATGCAGTGGCTTCCACCACTTTTCCGAATGCACCAGATCCGAGAGTCTTTCCTGAAGAAAGGACAGACACAAAACTATTATTCCCCATCATGCTCTCCTCCCACAACCTGGTCCCATGCCAGTATTCCTACGACAAAACCAGTGTTAGCCCCCAGGCTGTGAAGGCAGGCACCAGGATACGCAGGATCCTGTTTGAGGAGGTTTCTTAAAAACAACACTCAGGATATGTCAACAATATTGTGTTTGCAGTAAGGGAGTACGGTTAAAATATTAATGAGCCATAGAACTGGTTACTTGTAATGACCACAGGCTGACTGACAGTCTGTCAGTCAGCATGAAGTAGCCTGGGGGTGGCAGCGTTAATATCAGGCCCCTGTTCATTGTTACTGAGACAAACCTCTGTTTATCTCTACAAAACAGTGATTTACACCTAAGACATGACAAGCAGAGTGCATGTTGCGTGAGAAATGACAGATTAAATACGGAAAAATGGCCGCCTAGACACGGCACACACTGCAGAGGATTTTGATAATGGAGGACATGATGCTCACCAAAACGCAAGTTGTTTCGAGGAAACTCCCACTGATGATCATAAGGTAGCTGGGTTGGGTCAATGTACACATAGTTGTTTCCGTGGATGCCCTCAATAACCTTCCATTGGATTTGGTACTTGGGTTTCTGCCATGAATGCAGACAAAAACAAATGAATTTACAATGTGCTGTCTCATAAATTTATGAAGGGCATCCTGCAAGAAAAGTGCAGAGCTGTTTTACCTGCATGTACTTGTAGAACAGCATGATCAGAACAAGACAGAGGATGCCTGCAGCTGATACAGAGCCAATTAGCAGAGGAGCAAAGAGATCATGGGGAACAGTTCTCTCTGCAGGGAGACAGAAATTATAATGTAAGCACGAGAACAGTAAAAACAGAATGAACCCAAGACTTTGTTGTTTATTTTGTTTACACTCTCAATGACATTGCAAAGGGGCATTAAGATAAGCCAGAGAAGGCTAAGTCACACCAAAGCCCACTTTGGTCAAATAACAGCAAACTAATCCAATCATATATGTATACATACTGTTGAGTTCTCAGCCTTTTTCCTTGTTTTTAAGATCTGAATTGATTTAGTTTCACTGGTTTAAATCTGTTATGATCATGTAGCATTTTAATGTATTGCTCCTGCTTTCACGGCTGTGCTGCTGAGTAATTATATATAATCAGCATGCTGTTCGTTTGTGTCTGGCTGTTTATGTCTTATTGTTTTGCCCCTCTGTACAGTGGGGTGTAATAAGCTCTTTAGAGATAAGAAGCTTTCTCTCCACTTCAAATCTGAGAATGCAGAGTCTGCAGGAACTAATCCCCTGTAAACCTGTCAGTGGTTTCTAAAGCTCTGTGTATTCTCTGCTGCAGCTCATTGACACCTCCAAGCCTCCCACAGCCCCCAGAATGGCCAGCATTGCCAGGAGTCCTACTGCGCCCCACACTCTCAGCGCCTCCGCCTGGTCTGCTGTTAGTCTGTGAGGTGCAAAATCCTGGGCACATGATCCCAACGGCCTGTAATGCCTGGCTGCAAACACTGTCCTCCTTCATAATGCTCAACCACATATTCCCACAAGGCCCCAGAGTCCAGCATAAACCTGTGTCTCATGGCTTGGGCATGGACAAACTTTGCTGTTCTTTCAGTTCCTGCTCTAACAATGTTTTGAAGATAGCAGATGGGGTGGCCGTTATAACCGGGCGGATTTGGAGTCATAAAGTAAACAATAGGCTAAAGCTAATTCCTTTGTGCAGGTGACAACCTCTTATCATGGCCAGTAATGTGTAAGGTGTCTTTCCTTGCAAATGTTTACCTAACAGATTACAGAGGACCAACCTATTATAAGACCACATTTATGGGTTAACCCTCGCCAAAGTCATGCTTTCAGTAAATATTTTGAGCCGAGGAATTAACTCAACATGTCGTTCACAGAGGGACAGAGCTAAGATAACTTTGTTTTTCAGTCCACAGAGAAGGGAATCACAGAGAAGTGACTTTTTAACATCACTCAATTTACTCAGCTAGGTTTTATTGCAACTGCAATCACACAGACCAAGATTTGCTGATGTCTTTTGTTCTATTGACTCTTGCACTTAAATGTTAAAGCCTACGTGATGTCTGCTTCAATCCAAAACCTCCTGTGTGTTAACTTATTTAAATACTGCGTTGTACTTGTGAAAATGTGTGATATCTGCACTCACCGCTGATCGAGAAGAGAGTGTAGGCCTGCTCTCCCTCCACAGTGGCCACACATTCCAGAGTATTAAATCGACCCCTGCTGATGTTCACCCGACTCTCTACCTCTGTTTTCCCAAACATGGGGCTGAACAGTGTGACAGTGATGACGTGCTCCTCCTGGGTGGCATTCACCTGTTGGGAGCACCTGAGGGCAGGAAATGTTAAATTTGTGACATGGGCTGATGGGATCACCAAGCTATATATCGATTATCAATTTTCAAGAAACTCTGGAGAAAATCTTTTCTGTTACCTCTCTGCACAACATGCATTCCTAACATAAAAATACATACAGAATGCTCATATGCCAGTTCCTGCCAGGTGTTAGTTGGTGACAGTAATATGGGGGATGCCCTCTGTGACCATGAAACGCATGTAAAATGGGTTAAATAAGGGCAGACCTCCATCTGTCACAGCACACTACCATAAAGACCAACTATTATTTAAGTGCTCTCTGGTCATAAGCTTAGCCACCACACCTGTTTCTGTCCATACTTTTGCGTGCCTGCTTGTAATAGCTGTTAAGTGGATTTGATAATGATTAAAAAAAAAAAAGCCTGGATAAAGTTTGGATAATCACTTATGATTCATTGCCTATACTGCTTGGGATTGGTGTTGCTACAGCAACCCAGGACTCCTCCCTCAATACACTTTATGTTTGACACAGGATGATCCATGTCCAGTTATATCTAGGCAGATGTCTAATGCCCCTACCAATCACAAATCAATTCTTTCTAATCCCCTGTCACATGGGGGTCATCTTATCACTGTCAACCAATCACAAGTCAGCCCCATCAAATCCACCATCATAATCATTCCTCTATCCAATGTGTCTTTAGTGTGACCTTTAGGACCCTTGAGATAGACTTCATGTGGGGTTTAAGTTAACACGACAAATTAAGTATGATAGTTAAATGGTGGTAACACAGTTTGTGTTGCTAAAATGATAATGAATGGGGTGATGAAAATGCTTTTTTCATTGCTATGGCAAAAGCCATGACATTTCTTTCAAAATCAAATCAGATTTATTTGAATAGTGCCAAATCATAACAAAGTTACATCAAAGCACTTTACATATAGAGCAGGTCTAAACCAAACTCTTCATAAAATAATTTTAAGAGACCCAACAGACGCCCCCATGAGCACTTCTTTAATGAAATAAATCTAATAATTTGATTGCTATTAAACATTTTGTTTGTTAGGTTACACAAGATAGAGCTGCTTTTGATTTTGCTCAGGCAGCTTTTGTTGTGTTTAGTGCATTGATGACCAGTCCTTCTGATATCAGATTCCAATTGCCTTCTTTAATTAGTTACACCTGAAGTTTGAAAGTTCAGCACACTCTTAACAAAACACAACATTTTTTTTCCCAAAAAATGAAGGCAAGGCTCAACCGCTGGATATGGATAAATAAGATACCAAGTAAGATAAATTACGTCCAACATTTATATTTACATTTCCCTATTTTGCCTCAGCTCACTTTCACTGTGTGAAAGACAAAAGACAGACAAAACCTCTTATCAGAAGCAAAAAAAAAAAAGGTATCAGTAACTGATGATCAGAAATGCAGTGGAAAAAATACATTTTAAGGGTGTCTAAAATCTCACCTGATATATGGCTGTTCACAGTAGTACCAGGTAATCTGGGGGGCAGGAAACCCCTCTGCCACACAGCGTACCTGTCCATCCACTGGGCCCTCATGAGATACAATCTCAGGTTTACCTGAAAAAAAGGATGTTAACATCAAAAAACATTGTGACAAACATCACTACATGTCTGGTGAGGTATAAAATAAAGCCCGTAAGAGTTCACTTTACATTTTATCCCATTGTATTGGACCATAGTTAGGTACACGTAGTATGGAGTGAGATAGGACCTTGTTTCCAACACAGAAAAAATAATCAGAACCTTTTCCATAGTGTCAGGTTCTGAGCATTAATAAATTGTGTATTTAAACAAATTTCCCCTTGGGAATCAATAAAGTAATTCTGATTCTGATTGTGAATTTCATTATCCGGCTTTAACAAAATCTACAGTGCAACTTACTGGTCACAAAGATAGTGAATGTCTGATTTATTGATGCATCATTGTTGGAAGCTCGAAAGGTGTAAACTCCCCCTTCTGACGTTTTCAGTCGGACCAGCCTCAGCTCACTGCTGTGCCTAACAAAGACAAAGGATGTTGCATTTTTTGCACAAATGCCTTTATTGATTTTTACAAACATGTTGTATTAACGTTTCCATTAATGCCCTAATGGTGCACGAATGCGACAGTGTCAAAGCTGCCAAGCTTGAATTGCTCAGGTATTTGCATTTTAGATTATAGTCTTTTCTTTGTCTCCTGCTGTTTCATATATATGTAATCACTGACAGCTTCTTTTTCTTTTGGCTTAATTCTGATGTGCCACACAAAGATTTAACACAAAAAATACTCTCTTTGTAGTCTTTTATATCCAATTATTTTTGAAGTTACTTTAGAAATATGCTTGGATACTTCAATTTTCATTAATTTATTGATTTTCCAATAATTTCATTCATGCACCTTTTTCCTAGGGGGGTCATGAAAAAACAGAACCATTCTTCTGCAGCGAAAATGTGTTAGGCTCAAATAAGATTTGTAATATTTCTATTGGCCGCACAGAGGAAACGCTGAAGATGTTCCTTTGGGTTGTTTTCACTTGATAGCAATTTAGAATTGATAGTTGCTGGACCACTAAAAACCCAGGAATATACTTTAGATGTCAGCTGTATTTCTCAGGAAGACGTGACAAGTTCAGCTGCAGCATTGTCACCTACAGCAAAACCAAAGGTGTGAAATTCCACTGGAAGACTGTAATTAACATTTTCATCTATGTGGTAAAATTGGAGTAAAGTTGGTGTTTGAAGTCTCACCTATATTCACGGCTGTGCGTGGTGATGATGTGATCAGTTGTGTTTCTCAGCTCATAGCCCATGAAGCTCCAGGAGAAAGTGGCTGGTTTTGGGTATGCCTCCATGTCAACATTTAGGGACAAGCTTTCCCCCGAGCGGACATGGATAGTTGTTGTGTTTGTGGGTTTTAAGTTGATGAAGCCTTTGTCTGAAAAATAGAGCGAGATGATGTTTTAGAATGCGTCGAAGCAAAATGAAGTTCATATTTATTGGTGTTAGTTCAGTTGGTTTACAGACTTACAGGTATTGCATAGTGCGTGCATAAGAAGATATCACAAAATTGAGACGAGGGTGGACAAAATTCATAATCATTAGAAACTCTGACATTTTTGGAAATACCCTTATTCACTTTCTGGTCATTTAGAAATATCAGTACTCCTCTTTTATCATATAATAGCCACAAACTGCTAGTTAGCTTGGCCTAACATAAAGGCTGGAAACAGCAGGCTGGCTCAGACCATTTATAGTTCTCACACACAAAAAAAAGAAACATAAAAACAATAGTTCAGTTTTACATCATTATGAGTCATCATTAGCAGCTGCCAGGCAAATCAGCTAGTCCAGCAAATAACACCCAATAAAAAGGCAAACTGTTCATTTTACAATTGATGGTTTTACAGACAATTGATGTACAACATAGGGCTGCAACTAACGATTATTTTTGTTGTCAACTAATCTATTGATTATTTTTTCGAATAGTCGATTAGTCACGATTATTTTCTTTATTTTTAAGCACCTATTTTGGACTTCTGTTTAACCTAACCTGCTTAAATCTTCACACCTGTGAAAGTTACCTTGTTGTACTCTGACAACATACGTTTTTGAACAAATATATTAAGGCCCAGTCCCAATACCCCCCCTACCCCTACTTTTTAGCCCTACCCCTAAATTTTGCGTGTTCCCACGAGGGTAGTGGTGTCCCAATTCCTTTTTTCACGTAGGGGTAGGGGGCATAACGAGGGGTAGGGGCTATGAATCTAACCCTTCAGAGCGAGGGTTTTCTGATGCTGACTTCCCCAGGAAGGGCCAGTTCTGCGATCCCCAGAGAGCGAGAGGATGTGGAGAAGTCGGAGAAAAAAAACCACAAAAAATTCACAAGAGACAACAGAAGTCGATGGTGTATTCTTCTCCGTGTACCTTTTGGTTTATTTATCAACCCAAGCATGATGAATACTAAAAAAAACGATTGCAACCGATCGCAACAGTAGACTCCATGTTTTTTTTTTTTTATTATTATTTTTTTTTTATATATATTGACAAAATTTACATTGACAGACAGAGTAAGAACAGGGTCAGGGCGTTACATACGAAAATAAAATAATGCTGATTGAAATTTACATGAACTGTAGCCTCCATGTTGCTGCTGGGACTATGCAGTCGCTTGCGTGCCCGAACGTAAACTATGCGGCGACGTAGCAAGTGGTGTCCCAATTCCTAGGGAAGATTACAAAGCCCTACCTCTTGTGGCTTCCTTTCGAGGGTTAAGGGGTAGTGGGTGAGGGCTAGGGGTAGTGAGTAGGGTGAACATTGGGATTGGGCCTAACACTACTAAAACAAAGAGAACAAAACAAAGAGGTATATTACTTGACAATTCAAAGATTACATACAATGTTTGTCACAGTTAAATACCTGAAACTAATTATCACAGATTTCTTACAGCTTAAATATCAAATTAATATTCTCCAAATCACACAGTTGATAAGTGAAAGAGGTTTACAATTCAGTATAAATGCTAGTATTGACAGGGGCTGAAATTAAGTATGTCAAAGCAGCTTCGCCTGTAATTCACTGATTACTGCCGTAAAGTACACATTAACGTAACTGAACTAGCGTTCGCTAAGCAAGCTTCTTCCACAATTTTTCGACTGATAGACGTACGACACAAACTTATTATGTACTTGCATCATAGGCTGATGGTTAATTAACAAATTAGCATTGTGACGGCCACCTGCTTCTGTAGGGCCTGCTCTGTGTTTTCTCCCTTTGTCTGTTGCTTGTCTGTTTTCTGGAGGTACCTTAGTGGGCGGGTCTCAATTTGGGGAACCGGGAGCACCTGACCAGTCTCCCTGGATCCTTCTAAGAACTGGCAGTTGCAGCCCTCGGTCTGCTCTCGCCTCTTGACCGCGATGTCACTTTGTTGGGTTCGGCCTAGTTGCTTTATGATTTAAATAAATTTGGTAACCTTTACTACGAACCTCTGTCTCACCATTTTTTGTCATGGCCTACGATAAAAATATCTTCTAGGTATGAACGTTATTTGTGAACTCTCTGCGGTACGTGATGATACAGCGGCTCCGGGGTGTCGGCATTTGAGGTGTTTGTGCATTGCCGTAGTGCTACCATGGAATGAGAGTTGAGCATCACAAAGTTTGCATTTAACATGCTTCGCTGGTTTATTTTCAGTGAAATGTTTCCAAACTTTGGAAACTTTAGGTCGGAGTTTTCGACCCTCTTCTTCTGTTCGTTCCACCATAATGCATACTTTCTTCTTCTCTGTTTCCTTGCAGGATGTAAACAGCAATTGATACTGCCCCCAGCACTTCCTGTAGTGCACTGCAGCTATAGATGAGCATGAAGCGGCCGGTGCGTGATTTTAACATAGAGCAATTTACAACAACAATAACATGACCTGTCGATGCTTACATTTTCGCGTCAACGAATTTTTGTTGTCGACGTAATCGATTTCGTCGACTAATCGTTGCAGCCGTAGTACAACATATTGATTAGTTCATGTTTCAGAGTTTATTAGAGGTTCCTGTCATCACGGTAAACAAAGCTAACTGCTGGAAAAAAACTAACATTAACTGTACGTGTATGAGGGCTATTCCTCTCATCTAAGTCTTGACAAGAAAGTGAATATGCAAATTTCCTAAACTGTCAAACTGTCCTCTTCCAGGAAACTTTGAAACTTAAAGTTGAGGTCAGCACATTTGGGAGAAGACAAGGAAATATCAAACAATTCAACAAAATAATTATACAATTATGAATAACTGATGAAGGTACTGTCTGAAGTGTTAACTTTAAGCAAATCCCAACATAAACTCACCATAAATATCAAGCCACACTGCCTGCGTGCTGACCCCTCTTTCATTCTCGGCTTGACAACTGTAAGTCCCAGCATCTTGTGGGCCGATGGCTGCAATGTGCAACGTGGAACTGCGCACGTGTGTGAAGTGTTCCGTCAGGATTCGTGAAGCACCGTCAATCTTTGCTGGTTGCTGTGGATACCAGACGGCACCCTGTCAACGCCCAGAGATCTCTAAAGATTAACCCTGTCTGCATGTCTATCCTTTGCAAGCTTGTAAATCCTGACCCAGGCACACTGCAAGCACACACATACGCGCACACAGTTGCACACATGTAGGTATGCAAACAGATGTCCACATAGTACACACACAGCCAAGATCCTGAAGCTTAGACAGCATGAACTTTGACCCCTAAAACTCTCGTGCATGAAAACAGACACTGACACCAGGTGCAGGGAAAAAGCTCAGAAAAAACAATACCACTTGGTTGACTGTAATTGAAAATAATAAAAATTAATCATGACAATGTTTTGGTTCTAAAAATGGTTTTGACTGAATTCATTTCTGATAGCTTAAGGGCAATTCGCAATAATCTGTACAGTAGGCAGGTAATTAGCAGGGCTCACATCTAATTCCAAAATGATTAATAGTTAAACAGAGACCCAACAAGACAATAATCAATAGTCCAAATTCAGTGTTTTCATATAACTCAACACACAACAATGACACCACCAACAAAAAGTGAGGTCAGTCTTCCATCAGCAGCATAATATACAGCAAAGAAAAGGCACAAGGGTCCTCACCGAGCCAGGCGGTGTCACCCACTGTAACTTGATGTCTGCGTTGACATTGGTGGTGTTACAGGTGAGGTAGAGACTCTCATTTTGGATAAGAATCATTCTTTCAGGTGTCTGCATCTCAATCACAGGAGGGACAATGGGGACTGAAAAGAAGTTAAAACATTGTGTGCCAGGGAACTTTTGTCACAAGCACAACAATGAACACATGCATTTTCACCATTTTACCTGGTCTCACTGTCAGGTGGTAGTTGCGTGATCGGATATACTTCTCCCTGAGTTTTCCTGTGCACACATAACAACCTTCATAGGCCTTTTGCGAATTGCTGATGACGATGCCTTGCTCCAGGCTCGCAGAATACTGGAGACCAGAGGCCAGTGTTGCATTGGAGCATGTTTCCAGACGAAGGTTGTTGAGGTTTGGATCGGTTGCTAGGCAGGGGATAGAAGCAGTGTCTCCCACACGTGTAAGAATGTTGAGCACCATTGATTTTCTGAAGGGATTTTCAGGATCTGCCAAAAATTTGTAACAAGACTGAGATTATGATGGTGCTGAGTTGTTAAAGATTTATCTTATGACATCCATTCTATGATATAGATGCACTGTCTTCTAACCATTTTGTATGTGATGTGTTGTTTTAACCTTTGTGCAAATTATTACAACTAAGTATGGGGAGGACTGGATGTGTGATTGGCTGGCTGCCCTGTTCAATCTTTGTGGATAATGATGAGAATGTAAATGTGGGCACGCAGTCTTTATAGAAGGAGAAAGAGATCTGACACTTTGGTCTCAACCCTGCTTTTTTATTATTTTTTATTATTTTTTCTGGTTAATTTTATCCACTTTAAAAACACATATAACAGGATAAAATTACTGCTGTAAATAAATGAATGCAGCTATTGCTATATGACAGCTAAAAGTGTTCAACTGGTAATGGCTTCATTTTTGAGAAGTCGCAAGAAATACAGTATGTTTTTCATAAAGGTTAGCCCTGATTGTGATAACCCATAAAATATTTCAAAAGGGTAAGACAGCAAAAGTGCATGTGAATTTGATGAACATTGGTGTGTTTCTTTTGGCTCTGGTGTAAACAGACACACTAGTTGCTCTTCTGTTGTTTTTCTGAGAGAAGGACCACTTTGTTTGTCAGTGTTTTTTGACCCCATTATCGGTAACTGAACTGAACAGAAACAAAGAGCTCTAACAGTGTGAACAGTGTGAACAGTTAAACACATTAATCCAATATTGAAATGAAACTCTTGGACAAGCTCTGCAGCAGCTTTAGCAGTGCAATATCTGATCATCTCATTTAAAAAGTTGTTACTCAAGGTAGATCTGAGGATTGCGGAGCGAATTATCATGATCAGCGCCTGTGGTAATGGCTGTGGGCCAAGGGAACGTGGAGTCACATTGAGCAGGAAACACAGTAGAACTTAGTTTTGTACTCAATAAATAGCTACAGTATCTACTGTACCTGTCCAGGTCAAAGTGAAAACCAACTTTCCTCTGCAAATCCACCCACACTCACTGCTTCTTGTCATGGCAGCAAGAAATGCCAGATTTTCTCTGCTCTACTCTGCACTGTTTCCACCTGCTCTACATCTTGGCCCTCCTTCAGTTTTCGTGTCTCTCCACACAGTCTCAAACACATTTAATCACCAAAATATATACTGAAATAGGTCATTAACAGGCTACCTCGAACATAGATGTAAATGGAGGCTTGCTCCCCAGAGCTCTTCTCCAGGCAGATGTAACGGCCCATGTGAACAGGCTGAGCCTTGGGGATGTGCAGCTTGGACATCCCATCAGTCTTTTTCTCTCCCCGCTGCTTTGAATTCGGCCGGCCTTCTCGGTGCCACTGCACCTCCTTGTCACCCCGGCAAGTGAGCTCAATTGGTCTGTTGAGATCAACCACAACGTGGCCCTGCTCGTTGTTGTCAATAGTAGGCCTGGCATTGCCTGTAACAGAATAAAAAGGATGTTCTATAGCACAGCATGGCCAAGTTGTGTTACTTATGTGTTATGCTGTAGTTTTGCCACTGTGAAGTGGAAAATATCATGGTCATGCTGCTGATTAATCAAGGGATGAGTACTGAAAGTGAGATGACAAGTTATGACTGAAGTTATGACTCTAAGACATTTTAGACTTCTTTTTTGGTACGTTTATTATCATAATCATAACAACCAAGGTTCAGCATGTCTGTGCCCTAGCATGCTGTTTCAGGAGACACTTGGGTGGTTTGTAACAGAAGGTTAAAGACAACAACCTATATGGGTTTTCAGGTTTGAACATTTGTTGGGACTGTAGTGGCATTTGCTCCCAGACTTGATGTCAGGTCATTTTACATACTGCTTCCTTTAAAGCAGGTTTTGAACATTTCTCGTAAAAAAAAAAAAAAAGAAAAGCAACATCCACTTACTAGCATACTTATTTTTTTTCCTTTTTAGTCTACAACTCTGACAAATAAATTGGAAAACATATTATTGAGATAATGTCCAAACACTGTCGTAAATGTTAAGATGCCTGGCATCACAACAGGAATGGAGCTTTCAACCTCCTCACTCCCTCCTCTAAGCAAAATCTCTGTAATCTCAAGGTTTAGGAAATCAAAGCCTTCAAGAAAACATGAACTTCATGTCACCACTTTTGGGTTAAAGTAAAGGTTGGTCCTGATCCTCATCCTCATCCTCGGATGAGCTGGATATTGTGGCTACAGTTTGCTTGGCTGACTTCAAAGAGACACAATAAATCAGAGATTTTAGCAACCGCCCCAACTAAAACAAGGTGTGGGGGCAAGTGAAGGAGTCAAGAACTTTGTGCCCTGAACAAAAGGTCAAGGATGAAGAAACGGCACCAAGCCCCACTTTTTCCACCAAAATCGACTGTGGTAAACACTACAGGAGCTACTGACACACACACCTTCCATGATTCCTAGATGATCCTACACACACAAAATCCTCATTTGACATACCCCAAAGCCCTGGCTTCACTTCAGACCTGTGTATCTGCCATGAAGTGAGGACAGCCGTAGCTCCATGACAGACTCATCTTAAAGATTTACTTCACCAAATCACAGAGCAGCAAACAGCACTCTAACACTGTACATAGGTGTTACTATGGCTGAGGTGATGATCTGTGTTTGCAGAGCTTCTTCTGTGCCTCAGCGTAAATATTTGACAAATAACTGTTTACTTCAGAGGGAGATGGTAAACTATGCTCAACGTGTTCTCCGCATCATGTATGATGTGAAAGTCACTTATTGTGTTTTTATATTTATCGCAATAATCATTACGGTTAAGAAAACCTAAAACTTTATTGGAAATTTAGCTCCCGAAAACGAGCTGGAGTCAAACTTTGCGGTGCACTTTCTCCGTGACAGATTCGTGATAGATTTCCGATGCGCGCTGCCTGGAAACGTGGTGCTCCTTGAAATTCCATGTCAGCTTGGCATGACCATCCCATGGGCACATCATGCATTAACAAGCTGTCGACATATGTGCAGGAAACAGACTCCACATGATGCTGCCCCGGGCTGACTGAGGCTCTGTAGGCGCACCGGAGGGAGGTAGGGCGGCAGCAACTCCGCGCTTCACCGCTTATTTCGGCCGAAACCGATCGGCGAGCAGCTTTCCATAAATTTACACCTTATCTCCGGGGAGTAACCTGACTGTGCACTGAACCATAAAAAACAACCAAAATACAGGCAAACCCTCGAAAACTGAAAAAACACACCGACTGAAGATGGAATATTTTTGTCTGACAAATTGTAAAAACAACCAGGTGTTGCGAGTTGCCGAAGATGAGGCCAAGCTGTTGTTGCAATGTATGTGTGTGTGTGTGTGTTTTTTTTTTTAATCCATTCTCAGAGATAAGAACAATAAACCCCATGCTGAGGGGAGGGGAGCGGAGGGGGTATTCTGAAGTTGAACATGTGTCAACATTTATTCAGACAGTGGGAAATGATGCCACAAGCCTTGATAAGCTTGGATATATCAGCTCGTTTGCATGCTTCCTAGGAATAATGCTTCACTCATATATTTCCATATTGACAGTTATCTGTTCAGAGGAAAAAAAAAAATAATGTGAACCTCTCGCCTTCCTCGGTCATAACGCCGTGCGTCCTGCGCGTGTTTATTCTATCCAGCATCCCACTTTAAGTTCACTGTTTGATTACTTTTTTGTTAATGGCGGCCTGTCTCTGAATAAGCCATACATAATTAAAGAAGCGCACTTGGTGTCCAGATCATCAGCCGACGTATCCACTTTCCTCATTGGGTTTCTATAAGGTCGCTTTTGAGTGAACTCGACTGTGCACCCTCTCAAAGCAGCCTTTAGATCAGACTGCAGCAACTCCCAAAACAAAGAAAAGTGTGGCAAACGCACGAAGAGGCCATTCACTTCTCTGTCATGTCGCTCATATTCGCGCTGTTGTTGCTGAATTGAGCTGAATACCCGTGGGAGTTACATAATAATAATAATAATAATAATGATAAAAACTGTCGTGCTGCAACAAGTTGGCTCAGTGCGGTGCGCGTCAGCGGCATAAGCAGAAGTCTTACCTGGATGTAGGGTTAAATGTAAAAACACCGACAGCAGTATCCAGAGGTATTCCATAGTGATTATTCCATGGGTCTGGCTGTGAAGGTGAGCCTCGGTCTCTCTCTGTCTCTCTCTGGGTGAGGTAGCTCTAACTCTACAGCCCGAGCGTGTCGGAGTTGTGAGAAGTTGTCTGTGGGGCTGAGGCGCACACTCAAGTCTTTAAAGGCACAGATGCTCAGAAGGCTTCAACTCCCATCGGCTGCCGGCGGCCGTCTGCAAACACGCTGCGGTCCCCGAGCGCGCCAGGCGGGGGGGGGGGGGGGGCTGCGCAGGCAGGCAGGACAGCTCTCCTCTGGATGACTGCGGCGTCAACAACAAGTTAATGTTAATCGGAGCCAGCGGTGGAGCCTGTTATGTGTGTGCACACATTATGCACACACACACACACACACAGAGAGCGGAGGAGGGGGGTGTTTTGGGGACACGTCCGCTTTTCCGACAAAAAACAAAAACAAAGACGATCTCTTCAGATCGGTAATCTGAGTGATCGCAGCAAAGATTAAAAAAAAAAAAAAAAAGGATCGTCGGGTTTCGCATGAATTTCAGTCCTTCCGTTTCCACAAGTAGCCTCGTTTCTCAGTCCGTGCACTGACCATCTGAATTTATTTTCTGTTAAAAACGGCTGTTCTTCAGAACTCATCCTATTCATCCAGTTTCAGGCTCTTTAATCTGTAACATCTCATGTATCCTCATAGAGTCAATTTCTATGGGGAATCAGGAGATATAGAGAAATTGAAATGAACTCAGTGTATGTCCATTCAATTTTCCTGCATTTATTTAATTAAAAATTTATTTACATAGTTTAGCTTTTTTGGTGCATGTCGTATTAGATTCAGATTTGTGAATTCTAACTTAATCATTCATTCATTCATCTTCAACCGCTTATCCGTTTCCGGGTCACAGGGGTGCTGGAGCCAATGCCAGCTCACCCTGGTCGAGGGCGGGGTACACCCTGGACAGGTCACCAGTCCATCACAGGGCCAACACACAGAGACAGACAGAGACAAACAACCACTCACACTCAGACCTATGGACAATTTAGAGTCACAAATTAACCCAAACATGATGTCTTTGGACGGTGGGAGGAAACCCACACATGCAAAGTCCACACAGAAAGGCCCCAGGCTGGGAACCGAACCCGCAACCTTCTTATTGTGGGGCAACAGCGCTAACTTATTTAGCTCTAACTTATTTAATTACTTAATTGTTCCAAAATAACTTTACACTTGCTGAAAATTTAAGTAAATTAAGTAATTTAAGTTTGACAAGGGGCAAACTGTGAGGGCTAGATGACTGTCAGAGCTCCTCTGAAACTGCAGCTCTTGTTGGGTTTATCAAAAGTGGCCCAAGGAATGAACAGTGGTGAACTGGAGACAGGGTCATGGGCTCACTGATGCACGTGGGAAATGTGGGCTGGCCAGTGTGGTGCGATCCAATAGATGAGCAGAAAGGTGTCAGGATACACAGTACATCATAGTTTATGCTTATGGGGCTGCATAGCTGCAGACCAGTCAGGGAGACCATGCTGACCCCTGTGCACCATGAAAGCACCAGCAATGGGCATGTGAGCATTAGAACTGGACCATGGAGCAATGGAAGAAGGTGGCCTGGTTTGATAAATCATAGATGCAGTGTGATGCTTTGGACAATGTCCTGCTGGGATGCCTTGGGTCCTGCCATCCATGTAGATTTTACTTTGACATGTACCACCTACCTAAGCATTGCTGCAGACCATGCACACCCTTTCATGGTAACTGTATTCCGTGATGGCTATGGCCTCTCTCAGCAGGATAATGCGCTGTTCCACAAAGCAAAAACGGTTCAGGAATGGTTTGAGGAGCACAACAAGTTTTAGGTGTTGACTTTGCCTCCATATTCCCCAGATTTCAATTCAATCGAGCATAATGATATGCCTGATCAGTGTATAGTGCTCATGTATTTAATATTGTACTCCAAAAAATAATAAAAAATATTTGTTCTGTATCAAATGCAGGCAGACACAGGGACACCTAAAACAGAATTTTTTTTTATATTGCAACACTTTTCAGATTAAATTTTGCATGCATGGACTCCTCTGGGAAATGTCATATATGAACTAGATTCCACCCCTGAGTGTACAGTGGCACAGTATACTTTAAGTATTTCTTTACATTGCAAGCTGGTTTTTCAATGTTTGTAACTGGCTTTAGTTGCGATGTACTGTGTATGCAAGTCCAAACAGAATCCACATAGCTTTTGGCAGGTTTTTAATCTTGGCCATCACAACTTTTCTCTCAGTGATGATCTAAAAAGAGACTGGACTGAGATGCAGGGAGTTTATCAAATTATTGAGAAAATAAAAGATTCGGCCCCTTCAGATACTCTTAAAAAAAAAGTTAAAGGTAACTTACAAAGACCAGTTGGTAGAAGTCTGTGGGGTTGTCTTAAAGGATAACAGGAAGCACCAGTGTCTGAATGTCTGTTGGACCCGTAGTCTTCGGAGGAGTAAAATGACAATGAAAGTTACACAGGCTTAATGGCAGGGAATGAATGTAAGATGTTTATAACTACTATAAATACATACATTAATGTTATTTTTGGATGCCTGGCAACATTTGGGAGATAATAAATGATAGTTTTGGCTAAATTAGGTCTATTTATTTTAAAGCTGATTATTGTGAATTGTCTCTTCTTAAATTGGTGCACTGGAAAATTTTTTAATTGGCATGTGCATGGGATTTCATGGCTATTTCAACTGTTGCAAATATCCGGAGCTTTAAAATTGTCTCACTTTCTGGTCAGTCTGTGCAGTAAATACTCATCTGGAGTTCAGGTGGGCTGGGTGGGTCCTCTACAAGTTAGGATGTTAGTGGTTGGCTTGGTTCCCTACATCATTAGTGTCGTACAAAAGTGAATGTGGCTTTAATTGCTAATTTCTTTGAATGTTAAATAGAGAGGTTTTATGCAAGTGCAGTCTGTTTTCTTGCTCATACACTTTGCAGTTGTAGAATGAGAGCCCTGGGTGACTGTTGGCTGCTGAATCAATAAACTTTTCATAGAAACTAACTTCTTACATTGAGGATCCATCAGACATAAGTCCCCACAGGCCATTTAAAAAAAGAATAATTGAATGAACTGACCTGTAAACTCTGTCCAGTGGCAGATTGCTTGAATTGACGTGCAGAGATTAAAACTGTGAAGAGGAAAGTATGCTGCTGTTTTCAATCTGCATGAAAAGCTGAGCCAGAATCTCACACATTCTAACCTGTTAGCAGCACATTTGCAAAACACATGCTGCCATTAAAATGTCTGTGTAGTATAAAGCACAAATCATAAATCAAAATCTGAATTGATTCTGTTTGTCATGTAATATCTTTAAGATTACCAGAACTGGAGAGCACTCTTAAAGGCTCAAATGGCCTAGACCCTGAAACCAAATCTCGAATTTAACTTCTTTAAAACGTTAACTCTTGTACAAGACCCATCAATGATCACTCATTGATTTTATTTTTCCACTTACACAAATGTCTTTTAGGAAAACAGAAAATATTTTTTGTCTCATCAACACTATGTTGTCAGCCATGAAAACATTTTGTTACAGTTTTTTCCAGCATTTATTTTTACTTTTAATATTACGATTTCAGTTCACAGAGTGGCAAGTCTTGGAAGCTCAGGTTTTAAATGAGGAAAATAAGTCTAATGGCTCATTTGTTGTTTTCAGTGGCATTAAGGACAAAAATGCAACATTTAAACCGTCATCCACCCAGTTCTGAGTCTGCCAGAGCTGGAAATGGCTAAAAAGTGATGCCACAGGATCAGTAGCTTTCCTTCCTCTTCTCTTCCCTCACTGAGTGTGAGGTGGGATGATGCCATCCTGCAGCCCAACAGTCATTTCTGGCTTCTGCAATGTGGGAAATGTGTTGTGACTACAAGCAAAACCAAAATTCATTAACTCTTCTCAAGTAGATCCTACTTTAGGGCTCATGTCAACAAAGGGAATAGGTAGCTGATGCAGTGGAACTAAACACAATGTTTTCTTGGCATCTTTCAGCAAAATGCTGCTGAATCAGGTGGTTGTCAGCCCAAGGACAGCAAACTAGACAAAATGAAGTGCAGCTCACTGATGAATTAAGTCTTTCATTCAATTTTTTTTAAGTCCAATGCAAACACAGTAGTGTCTTTGGTAGAGTTAAAGGCTATGAATTTATCATTTGTTTTGATGGTGTTCCTATCCCTTCCTTCTCAGCTGTATATAATAGATTGTATAATCTTAATGTTAATGTTGAAATCTCTTGTATGATTGTAAAGCAGTCGACAGAAATGGACACAGCCCAAATTTTGCCTGATGAAATGATCTATCAGAACCAAGAAAAGAAAAAAAAAGTTACTGCCACTTAGGCCTATTGGTCCTCTCATCCAACCTTGTATAATTTGGTTACCTGACTTATGTTCGTAACACTCATTGACCTGTTGTTACCACCTTCTTATTGAAATCAACGTACCGAATAAAACTTTTAAAACTTTAAATACTTTTCAGTTAACTATTTCTTATAAGGGTTATGTTCCTACTTCTAATGTTGATTGCTGTAATAATGTTATAATGTTTGACACATTTTAGATTTCATAGTTTTAAAATTTGTGTTTTCATGTGATTTATCATGATTATGATGATTGTAGAAAAATATAAATACTATATTATATGTTATATTTGTTCATTTAATCCCCAGTCAGAACATCGTCTCAGCCCACAAAACCAGAGTTATAATAATAGAATGATCTATTCTGTGTTCAGAACGAGGAACTTACTTCTTTAAAAACCCCCAAAACGAAGCCTATAACCAAAACTGCGTTGGGAAAGAGAGCAATACCCAAGGATATTCAAAGAAGGAAGTATAGTTGGAGATCAGTACCTGTCTGTACGGTAAATAATATTTAACTAAGTCAACAACTGACAGACTACAAGTGCACCACTGTGGCAGTCACTATCTAACAGACTCTCTTAATTTGCTTTGACGATAGTATCATAGAGTGTATGTGGGTGTCTACAAAATCTAAATCTAAGTGATATCTGAAGATATGCCTGTAGATGGAAAATGGAGTCAGAAAGGCTTTGAAAGGGATCTGAGGTTTGTTAAAACTTGTTCATGTGATTGTCAACAGCCCTTAGGAGCTATCCACTCTGTACTATGGAATATAAAACCTAAACAAAAGCTCTTTGTTTCATGGTTTTGGACTCATGTCATCTAAAAAGGAAATGGATAGAGAAAATGAATAAATAACTGAATGGTACTACTGATATTCATTTTTTATTTAAAGTCATTAATTACTTAAAATATCGCCCTATTAAAAACACCCTTTTCTGCCTCTGCTATTTTTGACTTTGTATGGTCTGTGTATGAGGAGATGTAAAGTGCAGGTTTTTGTTGAAGCAATAAGATGAGATCTGTGGGAGCACCGAGGCATTGTTACGACTCCTTTAATGGCATGTGAAAAAGGAGAAATTAACACGACAATCAAAAATTAGATGGAGTCAGAGTGTGTGTGACACAAAGAAAGGAGTTTATTAAACAACAAAAAACTACTAAGAAAGGATCACAATTGTGGAGGCGGATGGGATGGGGTGGCTGTGCCAAATAAAATGAGATAAATACACTAAAACTAGGTCTAACTGTCTCTGAATTTGAAAATAAAACTCAAATAAAAACCTGACTCTCTTATCTTAAAAAAAAAAAAGGCAGACATGGTCCTTTTATAAGAGAACCCTGGATGTGATTGGCCAGGCCATATTCTGCAGGTGTAGGCCAATCAGGTTGCTTAGCATCTGGAGAGCAGATAGAGGGGACAGAGAGGAAACCAGGAGGGAAAAACACCCCCACAAACACAACTACACTATGCCCCTGCCTGGCATGTCACAGGCATCATATAATATAAAATGGGTCGAGAAATGAAGTCAGTAAGTAAATGGCAGTGTTTACAAGTGCCTAGTGTAATTTTTTTATCCATTCGTTTGCTCATTCTACTCATCATTGGTCTCATGACTTCTACAGCATATTATTAGAAATGCTCTAGTCCATAAAACTCTTTTACATTAGACTCCTATAAGTTAAAGAGTATATTTTTGAAAAGGGTCATGCCTCTGATCCTTTTCATTTGATCATTACATTTACAATTCTGGAAGATGCTTTTATCCAAAGCCACTTACAATGAGGGACATAAGTAAAGCTTCAGTGTATTAAAGTTGGTCTAAGTAATAAGTGCAAGAAAGAAAAAAAGTGTGTTAGCCATGTTTGGGTTTTTAGTGGAGGACATGCTCCCGGAGGAAATTATTTTTAAAGCGCTTTCTTGATCACACAGAGGACATTTTTTCTCTGATAGGATTTGGGAGCCTGTTCCACCATCTTGGAACCACAGATGAGAAAAGCCTGGACTGCAATCACGTTGCAGCGATGGCAATGCCAGACAACATTCCTAGAGCTTCAACTGCTGGGGAGTTACGTAGATGGGTGGAGACCAAGCAGTAGGGACTTGAACTTGATTTGGGTAACCGTAGTGAGGTGAAATGCTTTTTTGTGCTGATTGAAGACCAGACAGCAATCCACGAAGGTTATACTAAGCACAAAGAGAGGTCTGCAACAAGAGCATTGCAGTAGTGAAGGCAAGAAATAACCAAGGCCTGAACCAAAAGCTGGGTGGCATACTCAATCAGGAAAGGCCTGATTTTCCAGATATTGTATAGTGTAAACCAAACGACTGAGACAATGATTCAACATGGTCAGAGAAGGTAAGATTAGCTCTCATTGTCTTGTGCACAAAGCAAGGAGGTGCTTAGTTCTGGAAAACATTTTGCTTCAGCTCATTTGTCATTAACGTCACATTGCTGGGGTGGAGTAGCTTTCATTATAGTTCAGGTAAAACATGACAACAAACATGTGGATGCAAGAATGTGAGGGGTTTTACTATACCACCTTTAGGAGTCATTAACACACACAAATGCCGGCAAGCTAACAAACAATGTTAAATATACTATCACTGTATTTTACACGAAAAATGGAATACTGAGAAAAGAGAGGTCAAAAAAGAAAAAAAGAAAAAGCAAAACCTGCCAGAGGCAAAAAGTAGTTATGGCCATGTTTAAAGTTATGTTTCATTGTTCCCAAAGGTCATCAGAGAGTCGTAGAAGGCAACCACAGGGCATCTGGGTGGACCACAGGGTCACTCTGTGGGCATTTGGGCTGTTAGTGCCCACAGTTTGACTTTAGGGCAAAAATAAATCGTGGAAGTGTTGTGTTAGGGCACAGGCACATCCTGATTAACAAAAGGACACTTTGGCATTCAGAACTACATCACTGACACATAAACACACACAGAGATGAAAAGGAAGTTTTGTGCGCACAATGTTGATGAAAAACAGCAACTGACATGAAGAGTTTGAGTTTTTGTGTGTGGTGGTAAAGTTTTTGTTGGGGGTGGGGGGTTATGAAATTGCAAACTAAACAGAGACAATACTGGCTATAATAAATACTATGGATGACCTTTTTTTTTTCATGACAACCCCCTGGAAATGTTTCTATTCAAATCAGTCAAACAAGTGAACTTCACTGTATTTCAGAGCAAATTTAAACACAGCCCCAACTTAACAGCTACAAATGATATTGCCTTTTTGAAATGTAGGTAGATTAATAAATTCATTTATAAAAAGTCAATAGATCACTTGTACAAAATAAAGGAAAATTACAAAAAAATATTCCTCTTAAAGTAAGCTCATATGAATCTTTTACTGAGCAGCTTCTGTATTTTTAAATTTGCTAAAATTTGCAAACATGAGTCGAAACAAGATACAATACAGATCCCATGAGGTCAACTAAGACCAAACGTTGTCTCAAATCTACAATTAGTACTATTGACTTTTCCTCTATTGCTGCCATAATGTTATCATTGGTAATGTCTGTGGTGTCTATGGGGTAAAATGTCTTACACACCTTGGTGTCATTCATTATGACCATCATAATCAACCTGAGATATCATAGGATCAGAAATTCAAATTTCAAGTTTGTTCAGTACTCACGAGTGAGTTTACCTCAGGAGGGTCATCCCTAAGTGAGAGGGTCAAAGGTTTGATCCTCAACTCCATCTGTCCTTGCTTTAACTGTCCCAATTACTTTAGGGACAGTTTTGGGTGGTTGTGCCGGATTGTGCCGGTATACTATTTACTTTGCCTCATAGCCAGATCCCTGCACAACGTTCCCATCCTTTTTTAGTGTCAATTAGTTCATTTTAGCAAACTATTAAACTAATCAAAGATAGTTAGATTGGTAAATGCATGCTTCCCAACACTGCAGAGCAATACTTATGCTTGACCCTTGTTTTTAATTTGCTCTTGGTTGGATAATTTAGCAGTATTTTCTGTGAACATATTTGAATATAACATGCTCCAAATGCAGCGGTGCAGAGATGGAGTGGTATTTTTCTGCAGGTTAATTCTTTGACCTTTTCAATGTACATTTTGAACTACCTTACCCACTCAAACACCCCCAGCTCGGAGCCGGTCAAAGACACTAGAAGCCTCTCCTTTTCTCTGTCAGCCTCTTTCCAGCCCACTGAAGGCAGAGGCTCTCTGATAGTCACTTTGGCAGCACCCTGTGATGCAAATTTCCAGCTTTGCGCTTCCTTCAATTTCGCACATATCTGGTTACCATCTCTTCCAAGTACAATGCTGTTTTTTATGAGCCGTCAAACTATCAACATGGTAGTAATGCCGCTGTAAACCTCTTGAGAGCCACAAAGGAGGAAGTAACAGTCTGATGCAATTTTACTTTGATATTTACACAAATTTTTACAGCTGACAGCTATATATCACCCTGCAAATGTTAATGTCTCGTTTTTTCAGAGGGACATGCTGAAACACATTTAAGATTCTGATATAACTGTGAAATTGAGCCTGGCTGTTTTGATATACTAACTCAAAAAGTGTTCTAGTATATGAATTATAGTCCAGTTTGTAATTCCCTCTGTGGCCTGTTTTTTCCAGTATTCGTTGGAACACAGGTAAAAAAAAAAACCTGTGAGAAAAAGCTTCAGCAGTGCATCTGCAGGCTTTCCTTCAGGCTTGTCTGCTTATGCCAATATTGACATTACCAATGAACACACGGTGTAGCAATGGAGGTGTAAAATATACAATAATATTGGTTCAGCCATTACATAATATTAAGAGACCAACAAAGATATGTTTGAAACAAATGGTACGTCGACTCCAACTTCTCTGAGAAATAAAACGTTTCTACCACATATTGATCATTCAAGGTCAATGCTTTTTTATCAAAGGCAGCAGTTGATTATACTTTCTCATCTGTTGCAGTTTATACTCAGAGTTGTAGTAGTAAGACTTAGGGCGCTAATTCAATCTTAAGAAATTTCAAGCATGTGTTGACTACCATGTGTCTTAGTGTGACGGGGAACTGGAAAGTTTTTTCCAGTAGATTTTTGTGTGAAACTGTTACTGGTATATGTCAAGTGATGGAGTCTGGCTTTCCTGCGCAAACAGTGCAAAACAGGGTGTGTTCATGAGGGGAGTTAATCACTTTGTTAGAGAACAGATTAAGAACTACTCAGCTGGTTGGAAAGATCCTTCAAAACATCAGGTGCACATATCCAACACAAAGCCACGCTGGGTGACAAGGGAACAAATATAACTCCGCCATACAACACAGGAGACTGAATCTCACCCATATTTGTTTAAAAAGTACCAAGAACCTGTTAGATATATTTTTAATCGTTTAACATTTCATATTCAGATGTAAGATGATTCCCCCAACACACCGGAAAAAAAAAAAAAGTCACTTTTACAGTAATTAATCATATTGGTTTTCCAGTCAAGCTGCTAACAGTCTTGCATCGATTTTTGTCTTGTCCCATTAAATAAGTTGTTTTTGAAACTATATATCCATGTATTAAGAGTGATGTTAAAAATGTTGATGTTGAGTGATAATACAGCACCAAGGGATATATTAATATGAAATTTATGATACCTAATGATATATGAAAGAACACATGAAATACCTGTAGCAAAATGTTTATATGTTCATATATTTTTAAAAAAGTCATTATGATGAAGTTTTGTCATGTGACATGCTACAACAGTATTTGGCAACAATATATGTTTAATCTTATGTATGCAGCTTTATTAAAACATCCTCTGATTAATCTCCTATAATTTCTATGTCTCTATGACTATCTTTCCTTGAAAAGTGCTTAGGATAGTCATAAACATATAATATGTTATGGAACATATAATTGGATAACATTATTCTGTAACATAAGCACATAAGCACACACTATATATTTGAATGGGCTAGACATACATGTCAATATATTCAGTTTTTCCAATTCTTTTATATACATGTATTTTATATCTTGGAATTCATGTACACATATATTCCATTTGCATTTTAGTGTGTATAAAATACTTTTTGCATTTTTAGTCAGTACAGCACAGCATCTTAAGCTTGATTTATGATTTGTAGAAGATGAATGAATGAATGATTATCCATTGTTGTCTTGATAAGCCTCAACTGCTGGTAAATTAAAATCATAACATGAAGGTCGTAACAATTTCATGGACTTTTCCGCTTTAGCTGAAGCATTATCATGATTACTTTTGGCTTTGATTATGTTGGTTTCACACAACATTGAAGGAAGAGTGGAGCCATTAGTTAAAAAAGTTTGGTCGACAGATAGACTTTGCTGACTTCAGAGAGATTATTTCTGTCAGTCTGGCGTATAAAAGGAATGTCTCATCCCCACTTAAGCTTGAGGCTCCTACTAAGAACCAATAAAGCCTGCTGTCACTGATCACATGAATGGAAGGGAGTCATCCCCAGGCCAAGGTCACAAGTCAAAAAGCACATGACTACTTCATTGACTTTGTGCCACACAAATTCATATATAGGCAGACAGGCAAGCCAAGAGACAAGAGCAAACACACACCCACAAGCAGATGTAGAAGATACTGTAAGATATAAAAACAGCTTTATGCTTAAACAACTCTTCACAATTAAAAAAAACAAAACAATCATTACTCTGTCCAAGGTTTCAAGTTGACTCTGTGTGATTTTGAAGGACGGGGCAGTATTGGGTATTGGGATGGGGGTGCAGATGCCATGGCTGTTGGTTTCTACCACAGTCTTGCTTGTTTTGTACATCTTGATCTGGGCTCTCAGCAGAGTTAGTTTATGAGTATGCTGAAGATTTTATTATCTCTATAAGGCTCCAAATAGAGGGATTGTGGTCCAAAGTGTTTCAATTTAACAGTTGCAGCGACTGGGAACTGAAGAAACACTGTAATGTAATTCACCCTGGGCACATTAATATTTAAACATACTAGGTGACTAAAGTGGTGTAGGCAGCAGAGGAACTGAATAGCTGGGTGTCTTATATCCTAAACTTCTATACCTCACCTTTATAGTCCAAGACAAAGTTTCCGTTTGTCAGTCAGTCTTTTCAAATGAACTTCCCTCTCATGGATAATTAACATGTTGCTGAAATCTACAGTGACGCATGCAGTTATTTTAAGAGTTTAGCTTTCTGCATACTGATTGTTGTGATCTCTATTCGGTTAGCATCAAAAAATGTATGATTGAAAAACTGTAAAAGTAATCCCGGAATATCGATAACAGATTTTTCACCTTGAATCCACAACAAATCCATTATTCATAAGGTCACTCATATACACATCTAAAAACGCACACAATAAATTTCTTCACACTCTGGGACGACCCGACACAGGGACAGAGAGAACATGCAAACTCCACACAGAAAGCGCTCAAGCTCAGAGCCTCCAAACGATGATGTGACAGTGCTAACCACTGTTCAATATTGCTGAACATCTCTGGGACATTGGACTGAATAAGTCTTTGCATCCTCTATTCCATTTGTGAAATGAACATAATATTTTTCACAAAACAGAGATGTAGGGTGGTGCCACTGGGTTTTGACCTTTACCCTAAAACAGACCTGTGACTGAGAAAATGTTTTATTTTTATTTATTTATTTTTGACAGATCATTCATGAACTCTCCTGAACTTGAAGTAATGATGTTTCATAGGCAATCGATGATAGTAGTTTAATATGTAGTCAAGAAGCTACAAATTGCACCAAACAAACACAATCCTAGTTTTCATAAAATAATAAAAAAAAAAACAAAAAAAAACAAAACCCAAACCAGTCCTAAAATTGCTGTTTGGAGCCCTGTACTGTCCCAGCCTGGAGCAGTCTCACATGATTCCTGAAAGCAAACTCTCTTCACAGTCATGAGTTAGCATGTTTTCCTTGCTTACAGCTAGTTCCTAACAACGGGGCCTATGTGATTACATTACCCAATATGAGTGCAATGGGTTTTTGGTCTTTCTATAGTGTCTGTGTATGCATCTACATGAGATGCGCCTTTTGTGCTCTTGTAGCAAAACACTTTAATAATCTTATTTCATTTTCCCTGTCATAAATCTACTCACAGTATCAGTCAATGACAAAGCCAGAGCCAAAACAAAATTTGACAGATTTATTATAAAACAGAAAAAATTAAATATCACATTTACAGTTTTCTACACTTTGGCTGGTGTGCATCAGTGGTAAATTCAGCGGAATGGACATGATTTGGAAAGGCAAACATCTGCGTGTATAACCTCTCACAGCTGTCATTGTCTATCTGAGAAAAAAATCTATCCATGAGGAGAAAAGAACTGGTTGCAGAGCTCAGAGGCTGCGTCGTGTCAAGACCCAGATGTGGGGAAAAAATATGAAAACAATATTTCTGCTGTATTTAAAGTTCCGAACAGAACAGCGACCTCCACCATTCATTCAGAGCCTTTTCAACAACCAGAACCAAGAACCAGGAACTGAGAAGTGGCTGCTCCAGAGAGCCTGTCATCACATCCATTACAGCATTACTTCACCAATCTGGGTTCTCTGGCAGTGCCGCAGGACAAAATTATGTTCAACATCATGTTTGGAGGAAACCTGACATGATGATTGGAGCTGGTTATGAATCTGGAGGTTTCACCATCTCTACACAGGATCTCTGAAACTCGATATGGACTGACTATCAGATTCTTGGTCACCTCTCATACCAAATACCCATTTCTCAGTTTAACCAAGCGGGCAGCTCTAGAAACAGTTCTGGTTGTTCCATGAAAAAATGATGGAGGAGGCTGTTTTCTTGGGAACTTTAAAAACAGCATATTTATTTCATCAAATTTCATTTTTGTAGCATTCCTCAGATCTTAGCCTCAATACAATCCTTTCTGAGCTGTGTATGGAGCTCATTGGACTGAAGGTTCAGATTGAATGTTTTATGAATGCGCTGCTTCATGTAAATGTGTTTGAGAGAGTTAAATGCGGCTGGTTGTAAAGATCGTGCTTTTATGCTATGCGACTGCTGTTTATTTTCGGATCCTTGTGTGACAAAGCCACGGCAGCATCAGAGATGATGTGATGTCCTGCCCTCAAACAAAAAGCTTGGGAAGCATAAATAGGCCCCTTAGAGGAAAAGCTTGAAATGGGAAACCCAGCTGTGAGGACACACAGCAGCCAAGAGACAAATCTGTTTCATAGCATATCTGTCCAAGTCCCGAACTGCTCTGAGATCTGCCCTCCCAGAGGAGCGGAAGATGGAGACCGCACGGATGGCAACAAGGCATCGAGTTTCATGAAGGAGACTGATGTTACATATCAAACAAACCAAAGAGATGGCTAATCTAATTGTCTCACACTCACTCGTGCAGCCAAATATATCAAAATTGGATTCCCTCTCACTCTCGCAAAGTAAAACATGATACAATCAAATTTCCCCCAATCTCTTTCATGACTTATGATCTGCCAAGGTCTCACTGAGTCTTTTCGTATTGTTAAAAGAGATCTTTATTTGTCGTACTTAATCAAATCTAGTGCCAGATTGTTTCTGTAAGCATTTAGTTGATCCACCACATGTTATTGGCTTGCGCCTTTTTTACAACATACATGAATTCTGCTCCCCATTAGCAACTCAAAGAAATGAATTGTTCTTGTGGGAAGGTGTGGTCAACCAGAATCCTCTCTTGTGATCTGTAACGGATTTCTTCATTCTATTTAATTTGTTTTTGTGCTCCAGGTTTAGAGTGTACCCCTTTTGACCGTTTGAGACGTGGGATAACAGGGATTGTAACACTGCACCAAATGGTTCAATAGATAAATGAATTGGCATTGATACAGTTAATGATTAGGCTTTGTCTTATTTTTGTCCCCTATCAGCAAAATCATCTTTTTTCACATTTGCTCTTTTGCAAGATTATCATTTTTGTTTGTTTATCCATTTATCAAGGGTGTGTGTGTATGAGTGCATGTGCGTGTGTGTGTGTATGTGTGTGTGTGCGTGCGCGTGTGTGTATGCACGTGCATTTGAAGCATTATCCTTAAGAACCGAAAACCATCTCACTAATACTTTTACATCTCTTCTTTCAGAGGAGAGCTTCTGACACATTTCAACAATTGGCTCACAGTTGCATCAAATTAAACATTCACTAATACAAGCCAATCAGCTCACTCTGCTGGAACTATACAAACATTTCTTTATATTCAGATTAAAATTATTTTTTGTCCCACAGAAAAATGGGCTCTTAAATCATATTGCAACCATTAAAACCGATGTTGTATAAAAATCAAAGAGAGTTCATGAACAGCACACAAGGTTCCTAAATAACAAACAGAAAAAACAAGGTTCTCATGTGATCACCACTGATCATATAAAAACATCCACACATACATACAGGTACCTATACAAAGGTGTTATAAAGAGAGACAAATCATCCAGTGCAGTCATAACTGCATCTTTGTACAAAATCTTGATGACATTGGGGCAAATTAAAATCTAAATCTGTTTGGTCTTTTGCAGTAGACTCTTACCAGAGATGTAGTAGTTTTCAGCATGTAAAACATTGGATGGGTCAGTTATCATCGTTCCAAGTTGCTGAGGGACTTGTGCCATTAAACCCCTGTAATTTTCCATGTGGTCTGTGGGAGTTATAACAGATTAAAGATGTGATATTGTCAAACCAAGCTGAAAGAAATGTATATAGATTTTGTGTATTTGTTTTATATAGATGACCCCCCCACCACCACACACACACATATTCCTTTTATTTTTCCCCTAAAAAATATCAGCAGCATTATTGTTGTGAATGTGCTGGTATACTGAAGTCCAGCCAGTGTGTGAGTGCAAATAAGGAAGTAAATTTCCATAGATGCAGCCGTTCAACTACCATTACAGATATTTTACCGCTGTACCACTGTTCCAGTGAAAGATTCATTCGTTATCTTTACCAGGAATTTTTCTCCACCTGGGGACTTCCAAGGAAGCAACTCTGAGAAGAGTTGAAGCTTTTTAAATGATATTTACAAATACAATGAATAAAAAAATAAATATGGTCACGATATATTTAGAAGTAATGTAAGCTTGGGGTGAAAAAAATATTTGCTCCTTTTAAAAGCCTGTGCTAAGAGAGCATGCTTCACTTGGTACCCTGACAGACTCTCTTGGATAGTTCACTTAGTCCCAGATGTTTGCGTTTTTTTTTTTTTGCCCCAGGCACAAATGCTTATCATAAAGACATGCAAAGAAAACACCTAATGCTTGTAGTAGCAGCACCTACAATTTCTGTTGCAAGATAACCTGCATTTCAACTGTAGGTGCTAAGAACAGATATATTTATGAGCAGCCTCCAACCAGAAAGCTATCTATAAAAATGCAATAGCAGTTTTCGGGAGGTTTTGTCCCTGCTTTGTATGAGACAGACACAGGTCTGCCTTAAGGGTTCAACTGCCTGAACAAACAGAAGAAAAGAAATGGAAAACCTGTATAGCAAGGTTGATTATTGGATAACAAATAAGAGAAAAGTTCTTGGAGTTGCACCAACAACACCAGCAACAGCAGATGCGCTAAAGTTTTAAAATAATACAGAACAAAATGCATTCTCTGGCAAAGATGTCCTATCCGCATGATAGAGTGTTAGTTAAAGTGAAGTTAAAGTTGTACTTAAACAATTTTTCACTATACATTATTTATTTAAGTGCAGGAATATAATCATTTGTTAAGCCTTTCATAGCATATTGTCTTTTTTCTTGATCTTTTTTTTTTTTAGTTTTAGTCCTTCAAACTGGAAAGATATGTTGTCATGGTTTGCTGCATCTTTCTCAACCCACTTACCCGCAGGATGCACACCTTTGTTTTGGTCAGGCCTAACGCAAAGGGGGGCTTGTCTGGATTCTAATCGTTCAACAATGTCTGCAGGGTCAACTCGTCAGTTGCACCTCTACATCATGTAGACCTTCCCTTTTTCCTGCTTTTATCTTCCCAGCCTGAAAGCACAAAGTATTATCTGGTTCTTATCTCCCTCTAGTGAAGGTAGTTGGTAATAACAGGCTGTGTCAGCAAACACACTGGAGCTTTTTCTTTTGGAATTTTAGATGCTTCAACACAATCTAAAAGTTAAACCACACACACCAGCTACAAAGCACTAGTACTGAGAAACTGGGCAGAATATTTAGTGTCTTTAACTTGTTTGCAGTTTGTTGGATACCCACGAGGTGAGATTACTGCCCTCTGCTGGTCTTTAAGAATACATTCGCAACAATAGAACAGCTCTATGAACAGAGCAAAGTCAATTAATCAATATGTATAATTTCAACATTTGACTTGATAATTAGACTTACTATTTCTGGACATTATAAGATAAGCTTTTCAGATGAAAATTTCCTACAGACATTATAATGATAATGTTAAAGTGATCATGTTATCATATATGTTAGGCTATTTACATGTGGATACATGTATAAAGGATTCTATGTTTATAAATTTATTAGATACAAGTGCTTGACATACAAAATATGCATACTAAAACATGTAAATCTGTATTTGTTAAAAAGGGCTTCATATTGAATTATTATTATATTGCCAATCATTTGTAACATTATGAGCACTGAAGTGACTAACATAGATTAACTGGGTGCAGTGGGTGGGACATATTAGGCAGCAAGTGACCACTGAAGTCAATCCACTGAATGTAGGAAAAATTGGCAAACGTAAAGATATGAATGACTTTGACATTTGTGAATGCTATAATAATATATCAGTAAAAGACTTCATAGTACAAATATTAAAAAATGCATTTTTTGGGGGGAATTTTCCCGACCACTCCATAGAAAAAAAGCATCTTCTCAATGCTTTTCTCCGACATGTTACTTCTGCTAGGTGGTATAACACATTATAGCCAGTTGTTTTTACATTATAAATCATTTATTGAAATATAAATCATCTGAATGTACATAATGTAAAATACTGACGTATAGTATTGGATCATCATATTGGGTGTGATTACCTATAATTACAGATACTGTACCATCAACAAAACATCACTCAGCTGCGGCACAAACATTCACATCTATGCTGCTTCAAAAATCTTAAGCCATGACCACGAATGATCTCCTCTCCAATCTTTTTCTGCATGGCTTACTCGTCGGCAACATCCAAAACAAAATGTAAAAAGGAAAAGTGCAACAACTGATTGCAGATTATATCACAGTCAACAGACAGAGGCAGTGGCATAGCTGGTACAGTAGCCGGGAAATATAGAGGATTACAAAGAGTCTACACAGAACTGATGTATGACATCAGAGCTACATGGATCTCTAGTTCATCTACTATAACCTGCTAACAGATTTCAGAATAATAGGTAAAATATTACACAGGCGCACATTACCTACTTGTAAAATACCTGGGTTTTTTTTGTTTTTTTTTGGGTTATGCTGTGATGTACTGCGTTTTTCTTTAATCCCTTCATACACTTCACCCATTTGTAACAGCCAAAGTGACTGGACATGAAAGAACACGAACATTTCTCATGCTTGTTTTTGAAACTACAAATATGGTCACAGATTCTACCACTGTCTGGAAATTCTGTTTTATTTCTTTTGATATATTCATCAAAAATGTTGGGTTCAAAAGGGCACAAAAGGGCACAGAAGCTAATATGTGCTAATATAAAATACTTGAGTGTCATCCCAATAATTCTCTATTATAGAAAAAACTCTGGAGCTATTTACAAGTACAATCATTCTTCACTTTGTTTATCCAACCCCATGTGACAAATACAACAGAGGTCTTGCCAGGCATGAGATTTGAGAACATTAGCTTGGATTTGGGCAAAAGGTGAAACAACCACAAAGTTACATGCAACTCAAAAGCTCTATTCTCACAACCAACAGCTATGGTATTCACAAATAATACATGTATACAAAATGATGTAGTAAAAAAATAAATTTGAATTCCAGAAAGTATTTAACCACTGAAAACATAACAGTCATGTACAAAAGAAAAAAAAATGCACATAGTCCAGATTTTTGTGCTTTTAAATCCAAGTAATGCTACTGATTGTACCAGCATCAGGTGCAGATGGAGCGTGGGTGAGTTTGCAGTTGCTAGTATTAGACTAATCTATTTTAAATAGTGCACTTGTAGTGGTTAAATATAATATGTATCAATATGAATATCCTGTGGTGTTTTTTGGTTTAGAGTTAGAGTTTCTGACTACCCTGCTTGATTTGTCTGTTGTTGCTTATGTTGCTGTAAAAAAATGCCCGATAGAATAAAGCCTTTGATAAATGCAATTCACAGGCTCAGCGCCCGTGTTTCTTTGAGTCCTCCATTCGATTTTGTCAATGCTCGCTCATTCCTCCAGCCCAACAGGGGGCACTGTCCAGGGAGAAGTGAAAGGCGTACCGTACTATCACCACAGACTCATCCAGACAGTAAAGTGGTTCTGGTTTTGTCCCCTGACAGAGTAACTTGGAAGGCAGAATGGCAGGGGGCGTTTTGGCTGATGTTCAAGTCTTTCTGCGGCTCCTCATGTCCTTATACCCCTTTTTTCTCTCTGCACCTGTTCCACAGGTGGGTAGTTATCACAGAAAGCTGTCCTCTACCAAGTCACTACAGTCCAAACACATCTCATCCAGCAGCGTGATGTCTTCCAGGGTCTCACCCTCGCGCTTAGCAAACGTGGAGCTGCTGGAACCCGTTTCAATGGCACTCTCTTCGGATGTCTGAGAGCTGCAGGGGGACACAAACAACCCAGGTTAGTGCTATCTTTGGTGCATTGTAGATAGGGACAGGCAGTACATGTTCACTGTTTATGCTGTTTACCTGTGTCTGTTCCTCTTTCCATATTCATCATCAGATATAGGGTCCAGGTCTGGGAGGGGAATAATGTAGCCGCTGTCTGAGCTCAGCCGCTGCTCATCGAAGCTGCTTTCCCTGTCCTTCAGCTTACCCTGGTTCTTGTATGTGATGCCAATGTATGCGTCATTTTCCATGCACACCCGGGTCACAGCAGGGTGGTCGCTCTTCAGGAATTCATGGTTTACCCTCTCATAATGCTGCACATGACAGATATACATTAGATTTAATTGCTGTTAAACAGTGAAAAAAGAAAAAGACAACACATTACCTGCAGCACATTACTTTATTACACTTTTACAGAAGCATGGGAGAAGTGTGGCTTGAGTGTTGCAAGATGAATGGTTTGGACCAAACTGAAAAATCACATGTTCCATAAAGGTCAGAGGTGCTAAAACAAGAGCTGGTTCTTCCTCTGCACCCAGCCGTTAAAGCTCTGTGAAGCAGGCAGAGGAAACGCAGGTTTGATGTGCCACGTGTGGTGAGGAGTTTAATAGGGTAATTAAGTTTGGGTGGTGGCAAGAACTCCAGCGTCATAGCCATGCTGACATCCAAACCAGTATGACTGTATTTCCACAATAATCACTTGTAGGTTTGTGTTTTATAGAAACTCACAGAAACAGTCAGAAAAGGTTTCAGAGGTCCTATATTGTATGAAGTGAGATTACCATGTCTTTCTTATATAAAGCTGTTCTAGCTTCTTTATTAATACTGTAACATAGTGTCAAAGCACTCATTCCACAAAGAAATGACACAGAAACTGTACCTTAAAATTAGCTGTCCAATTAAAGACAAAGATATAGGATCTTTAAACAATAAAAAGTGCCAGTTTTGGAATGCATTTAAATATTTTCAACTTGTGCTATGGTAGGCAACATGATAAAATATAAAAGCATGAGAGGATATTTTCGATTTAAAAAAAACAAAAACAAAAACAACTGAGTGGAACAGAATGTGAAGGTCAAAAATGGTGTGTGATAAATTAGAAAGCACGTGAAAAATCCAGCAGTTTAAGGATGTGAGCGTTCCCAATGAGACTCACCCTCTTGTAGCTGGAGGGTAGCAAAGAAGCTACAGTTTCACTCAGACCCAGGAAAGAAGGCCTCTTCTCCGGCTCGCTGTTCCAGCATTTCATCATCATGTCATAGCTAAAAAAGCAAAAAAAAAAAACAACAACAACAACAACCAATGTGATCAAAAAGAACAGTACAAGCCATCCTACCCCTTGTACTTTTAACTTGTCTATGTCATCCACAGTATGTCACTGCTCAGGAAAAAAACTGGTCTGAGTTTACAGCCTGTTGCATTTCTCATCTGTGAGGGAAACTATGTAGTCACACACAGCAGCAGCCATACACAGCACAGTCATCATGTGAGTAATCACATACACGTCATGAGGTGCATGTTCGGGCTTCGACATCCTATATCCACTCTTGATCTTGTTGTAGAAACTGGAATCAACAACCATACCTGGGTATGGGGTGCCACCTTCAGAACAAAAAAAAACAAACAAAACATGTACCTGTGAATTTACCGATCAACACCAGCCTCCAGTTTCTCTATAACAGGCATTCATCAGTGCTCACCTAAGGAAAATATCTCCCAGAGGAGGATGCCATAGGACCAGACATCACTAAGAGTTGTGTACAGGTTGTCAAAAATACTCTCTGGTGCCATCCACTTGACCGGGAGAAAGGTCTATGTGATGACAGAGATGAAAAGTTCGATGACACGTGCAAGAAAACTGTATATAAGCGTAGGTATGAAGTGATAACTTACGCTGCCTTTGGAGACATAATTGTTGTCATGCATGATGTCTCTGGCCAGTCCAAAGTCACAGATCTTCACTATTTTTCCCTGAGAAAGGAGGACATTCCTGGCAGCAAGGTCCCGATGCACACACTGCACAAAAAGACACACAGGCATCATGCATAACTTGTTTCATCCATCCCCAAACCGACACATGCATCTATTTCTGCGCATATTTAATTTCAGTTCATTTTTAATGCCATTTTATATTGCTTTATAAAGCACGGTCTTTGTGTAAACATTCCAGATGGATGGATGGCTGTGACCACTGGATATTTAGGGATAATAACTATGAAGCTGAATGTGTAGCTTCTGGCTGCAGTGTGCGCCTTCATGGTAATTCTAGCCCTGGCTCTGCTGCTACTATATTCAGCCCCTGGCTTTTCTACTGAGCCTTCACAGGGCTGCTAATCCCACAACCACTGCCCCCACCACCCCCAGCCCCCAAAAAACCTACATTTTTAGAAGCCAGGAACTCCATGCCTTTGGCCACCTGGTAGGTAAAGCTGAGCAGGTCGGTGGTGGTGAGGCCCTCGTTTGTGTCATCAGATAGCAGGGTTTCTACCTCACCATCTGGTTTAGAAGACACAAACACACACACACAAAAAAAAAAAACATCATGAAGCGGTCAATGAGTATATGTTCATCATCTATTGTAAATATAGCACTGGCTTCTCAAACCTGGCTTTTACTAATGGCTGGGAGAAATCATGCATTATTATTATTATGTGTGCATTACAATTATCCTCTCCATATAATTGCAGGGCTAGACCAGCTCTAAATTCTAACAAGGGTGTACCCCTTCAACCAAAACTGACTCAAACACAACACTAAAACCAAGCAAGTGCACACCAATAACTCGGAGCTGTGGAAAAACTAAGGATGGAGAGAAGAGAAAGAATTGCTGCGCGCACCACTTGAGCCTTTCTGCATGGGCGGATGGTCGTAGTTGGACCTCTGGATGTCGGAGTACTTGGAGGTGTTACTCATCTCCAGCATGGGCACATACTGAGTGTTGTCAGCCTGCTTCATATCCATGTAGTCTCCTTTGCTCTCGAAGGACAGAATCACATAGCTGCTCGCAAACACAAAAGAATGCTGTTGGTGAGAAGGCATGGACTAGTCTTGGCATTATTGAGTGACACATCTCCCTATGGTGGCAATACATTATTTTACACATCTTAATCAGTGCATATATTCCAAAGCGTGTGTGTGTGTGTCCTTAAATTCCCTTAGTGAGGTTAGAGGAAGATTTGGTTGACCCAAACACTGTAGCCAGGATGAAATCATGTTATGGTCTTTTTAAGGTGCGGTCACTGTGACTCATCCATCACCAGAGATGAGCCTTAGTGAGATGGGGGCTGTGGGGGTGCAGTTTGAAAGTGGAGACCACTTCAGACTGCAATTTGATTAGAGGAAGACACCAGACAATCTCCTCACCCGCTGAGAAAATGGAGATAAAGTTACTAATTAGGGGCGGGGAGAGTGTGAGTGTGTGTGAGATGACTGCAAAAAACAATTGCTGTTTCAATGGTCGTGGGAAAGGAGAATATATGAAAGGTGCATTTAAATATTAGTGTAAAAAACATTTGGCAGGCTAAGACACAGAAATGTGCTACCTCCTGCTGCTTTCATCTGCGGGGTTGATTCCAAAGATATCCAGCTTCTTTTTATTTTTCTCTGGGTTCAGGCTCAGGAAATTCTCCCTGTTCTTGTGCAGGTAGTTGACCAGGTCTCCATAGAAGCAGTACTCTGTGATAATGTAGATAGGGCCTAGAAACAACACAACAAAGGAGTGTGTTGGCGTCAGTCTGGAGGCTAATCTTATCAGAGTCTCATAAAGGCTGAAAGCTCAGTCAAGAGGGCAAGCCTCCACTTTCCCATAAAAAGGCTATTAAAATACCACACCCACCTAGTGCTGAGACAGGGCTGTCAGTCTTTTTTGGCAAGCAGAGCTGTATAGGTCTCCAAGTCTGACTTCCTATATGTATGTGTGTGCATGTATTTGGCAGCCTGAATGTGGGCAGTCTTGTCTGTAAAGTAAATCTTTGTAAAGTGTTGACTAAATTTAACGGGAGAGGCAATAACGGTTAGACTAAGCAGCTATTTTTAACCAAGAATGAGAATGTGTGTTTTAGTCCCCTATGTTGTGTGTGTTTTAGTCACCTGACTTGGTGCATGCTCCCAGAAGGTTGACAATGTTTAAATGAGGTCCAAGATGAGTCATAATCTTGAGTTCAGACATGAGGGCTTGTTTCTCACTGGAGCGTGCCGTGGCTGAAAGAAAGTCCAGCAAGCATGACGATCATCATCTCACATTCAAAACAGCTAACCAGCCGTGCAATCAGCCAACACCACCACCCTGATCTGAATTCTACAGGAAGTCGCCCAGTATTATTGTAGGAACTTTACTCTCTCATATTTTTCCCCTTCCCAATTGGCCGTCAGGTGACATGTTGCCACCCTGCATGACATTTAACATTTCAACATTTTAGTATTGAATGGGTCAGCAGGTCTAATATTTTGTGTCAGCAAATTTATTACTGCTTTTAGAGGCAGCACTCATGTAAGACAATCACTTTTCTGTGACCTATAAATATTTTGAAGGCTGCTCACTCATGATTGTTGCTGGAGATGATGATATACTTGGAAAAGCTTAGTCAAACTGAATGTACAGATTCTGTGTGCTCTTTGGGCATTAAGGGTTTTTGAGGTTGAGTCTGAAACTGCTTCATCAGCTGAACTTGATTGATCAATGGGCTTTGCTACTGTGATTATATTGATTACTTCAATGTCCCATCCATGGAGAGTTATGTTCTTTATGAAATGTAGTAAGCAATAAGTATAACAATAGGTGCTTTCTTTATAACTAGTATGCCTCACTGGCATAATGACATATGCCACTCAAATATTATCTGTTAAACTCACGTTTCAGCATCTTCACTGCCACCTTCATGACCGGTTGGGAGCGGCTGAGTCCATAAGCGGTTCCTTCTACCACCTTTCCAAAAGCTCCCGAGCCCAGGATACGACCTGAGAAAGACAAAAAGACAGTGGTCAGTCATCAAGAAAGAAAAGACAAAGAACCCATAAACACACGTGCACTTGAGATGTCTGTGCTTTCCCATTTATGACTCCCTCAGTGGCTGAATACTCCCTTGATCACCGAGTCAAACCAGTCCCCAGCTGTCAGACCCCAGATTAGTTGATCACAGCCTCACTTCAAAGACAGAGCAGGAGATCCTAACTGAAACACCCCTGCAAAGGGAGGCTGCAGAGTCCCCAGCAACCAAGCTACGTGTTAAAATGACAATCGGGCTCACCAAGCACAAGCCTGTCTCGGGGGAACTCCCATCTTGAATCGTAGGGAAGCTGCATGGGATCTACATAGATGTACTCGTGGCCGTCTGGGCTCACAGACTCAATAACCCTCCAGCGGATCTCATATCTTGGTTTCTGAAACACATATAAAAAAAACACATTAATTACCCTTTGTCAAGCCAAAGCTGGGTTTTTGACTTGCTGTTGCATTTCATATTTGGCTTTCTAGATCACAATCAGCAGTTTTTAAAGGTAATTTGCCTTTGGCTTTGTAAAAATCCATTTACAAATGTAGTTGTATGCATTTGTTCACATTTGCTTACAAAGAGTTTTTAATTTAAATTGCTTTGGATGAATTATGTGCTTAACAAGTCATGGCAGGCCAAGCCCATATCCTGTTAAATACACTACAGCTCATAGCACACCATGGACTCTCATCTCATACAGAAATCATTGATAGGCTTCATGTTGTGTTGCTAAAATGCTCGAAGGTTTTTACAATGAATGCTGAAAAAGGAGGAATGCATGACAGAATGGGTGAGTATGTTGGAGAACGGTGGCAGCAGTACCTGTTTCCAAATAACAACCAAGACAATGAGTGAGATGATGACAATGACCAGGAGCACCAGCACAGCAGCAGCTACAGTCAGCTCAGGATGAGGGCCTGTTTGGGAGGAGAGCAGGCAGTCACATATTGGATGGAATGTGCATTGAGTCACATGGATGCAACATGTGTCTGTTGTAATGACCAATGAAATGCTTGCGATGAAATGAATTGCAGGTGTTGCATAAGAAGCGTCCTTGTTCAGAGGAGACATCTAAACCGATAGGGGGTCCAGATTACTAGGCCCAAAAGGTATGCTGACAAGATAAGGTGGGGGTGGGGGCAGTAGAGCAGGCACTTACATGGGGGGGGTTAGAGGGGTGTAAAGCTCATCTGGAACGACCAAATGGCATCTGGCTTCCCTGAGTTGACTGTCAGAATAAGAGTTCCTTCCTCATAGCCCCTATTACCTGCCTCTCCACAAACTCATCTGGCAGCTGCTGCTACACTGACAGCATTAACGTCTGCCCACCAAATAAGCATGTAAAGACACTCACAAAGTGTGTTGCAAACAGATGAAAAAGTGCAAACCACAACATCACATGCCAGTTCAAAGCTGGGAAAAAGAAAAAGGAACGTTATTCCAGAACAAATGTGCTGATTATTAAGTGTGTGTGTGTGTGTGTGCCTTACCATTAGACACCAGTTTGACCTCCCTGCTCACAGCGGCCATTTCATTCCTGGCCAGGCAGCGGACTGCCAGTGTGTTCTCCAGATGACCAAACATGACTTGGCTCTCCAGGTTGTTATCTTCATCGATGTGGGAGTCCACCGAAATCTCCGTTGAGTTGGTGAGGAGGGGCGACCAGGAGGACGAGTCATTGGCACAACTGGAAAAGTTGGATGATGTATAATCAAGCAAGGTGTGTAGAGCCTTCATGTCTGTAGATTAAGAGATCTGAAAGCAATTCAAATTGTTGCACTGAGGAAGGGTGAACTCACTGCTTGATATTCTTGCAGACGAACCACTCCACCACAGGAATAGGCTGCCCTCTAGTAATGCACACCACAGCCTGGCCTGTAGCTGAGCCATGGTGGATGTCCATCAGGTCCACTATGACTGCAGGCACTGTAACACAATTGGAGGGTCAAAGCAGGTTGTGGAATCAGTACACAAGTTAAAAAAAAAAGGTAATGCAGAACTTGGGCCATTACTCTTTCTGACCTTTGACCTCCAGGATTAAGCCAATATCTTGACTTTGGTTTCCGTTCTCCACTCGCATGGTGTAGTTCCCACTGTCCTCCTCTTTGGCTCGAATCAGGGTGAGAATACTCATGTAGCTGCACAGAGCAATAAAAGCAGAAAATGCAATAATGGCACAGTCATAGAAATTCACACTGCTCTGAGCCTAAATGACAGGCTCAACAATGAGTGGGAATGTGACTCCCAGCTTGTCATTATCCCTGCTGTCATTAGTGGATCAGTCTCACCTGGTCTCACTGAGCTGCCGTAGACTTGTGGATATCTCTGCTGTCAGGTCGCTGAACGGGATTCCATCTTTGAGCCATGTGACCCGAGCTGTGGGAAAAGAGCTGATCTCAGCCCTGAACTCTCGGACCTCATCCAGCTCCGCTGATTCATATTGTCTAAACCGTGGCTGGACGGACATGAACTCAGTCGCTGTTAGGAAAGAAGAAAATATTGACAGTCAGTTGGAGATCATTCTTAAGAATTTTTGAAATACTGTTACAAAATACAGCTTTCATACCAAAAACAGAAATAACTTGATGCTTTGTCTGGTTCTCATTCGTAATAACATCAGTGATAGAGCAAGTATAGATGCCGCTGTCTTTTGTTGAAGCCTGTGGGATCGTCAGGGTGTAGAGGATCTCCTGATCCCTCTTATTCTCATGGACTGTTTTGATAGCCCGATTTGCCTGTTAAAAAAAAACAAAACTGAAAAGTTACTTTGAATTTCGAACTACTAAACATAGTGAACGACAGCAGCTTTTGGGAGACTAAAACCAAAGCATACAATCAACCTTAATAGTCTGCGTTTGATAACTTGAGCTCTCACCAGTTTGCCAGGATATTTCCAGTGGTCCTCCAGAATCTCAGAACCCCGAGCCAGACAAGTTATTGTGATGGTGTCTCCCACAAGCAAGGCAGTCCGCCTGGCTGTCAACTCAACATGGAGCCCAGAACCACCTGAGGTACAAGTTGATATGGTTAAAATGTCTGTGTCAGGGAAGAAAAACATTTGAAATGGACTTGTCCACATATGTGAGCACACACCTGTCCAACCGTGGACGATGTACTCCTCGCTGTAGTGTTCTTCTCCATTTATAATGGCCTTACATATATAGGTTCCAGTGGTGAATACCCCCAAAGCCCCCCTCTTGCTGTCATAAAGACTAGGCACCGGCTGCTGGGTGTCAACATTAATGAGGGTCACGTTAGCATTGGGATTAGACACTCGACAGTGAATCTCCATCTCCTCGTGGCCGGACAGGACGTGATTACCGAAGGGAACCGGTGATGGCACAAACGGAACATCTGGATCTAAGTTGGAAAGAAGTAGGTTTGTAAGACCAGACAGTGACATGGAGCAATAAAAATACACAAGCACAAAGCCGCTGTGCACCACATACCTGGAACATAGATGTAGATCTTGCTGTCCTCTGTCTCCTCTGTGCTATTTCCACTGTAGAAGCACACGTAATAGCCAGTGTGCATTGCAGTGGCACTATCCACAGTGATAGTGGTCACAAACACGCCACTGTTGTCCTCCTGAGTATTCTCTGGCAAATAGAGTGGCATGTCCCAGGCCAGTCTTGCTCCTCCACGGCAGGTCAAGGTGAAAGGAGAGTGGAGGGGGACGACCAACTCATCCATCTGTGGCAGCAGCATGGGGGCCGAGGACGGTGGGAACATCACTACAGTGGATGCTGAAAGAAACGCATGCACAAGGTCAGTCATAGATTCTGTCTGTCTGTCTATCTATCTGTCTGTCTGGCTATCTGTCTATCTTACCTTTCACTTCAAGGATAAAGGAGAACTGAGCAGAGCGAGAGCCGCTGAGAGCTGTGATGGTGTAATTCCCGCTGTCTTTCTCCAGAGGTTGCCGTAATGTCAGAATGCTCTGATACCTGTTAGATAAACATTAACAAATATTGTTATTTACATGCATAATTGGCATTTTGGAAAATACTCTTTTTCACTTTGTTGGATGAGAAAATTTATACCATTCTCATGGGTGTACCAAGGTACAGTTAGTTGCCATTTATCTTATATTACATAAAGGCTGTAAAACAACCTAACTATCTGAGGGCAACAAAATATACATCTAAAGCTCACTGATGCCATGTATCCGGCTGTGACATGTTGAACTGTTGTTTTTCTAAGCATATTTTTCTATATTCGAGCAAATAAGATAAAAAGCGTTAATTGGTGAGTTGGTGAGTAAAGGTAGTCAGGGTAGCTGTTTCCTTGCTTTTGCTTTGTATTTTTCAAATAGATGTAAGAATGGTGTTAATCTTCTTGCGCATTATCAAAAAAAGGTGAACAAGCTTATTCGTTTTTATTTTATTTCTGTACTGTGCTCTACAAACTTGCTAGCTGCTGTCAGCACAGACTCTGAAGGACCTCAATCCTTCAAATCACAATATTCATTCTCACCAATTCCCCTCAAGGTGGCTTGTTTTGGTGTGGACATAGAAGCTCTCTTGCATGGCTTTTCCATCTTTCAACCATGTCACTTTTGGGGCTGGGTGGCCATTGATGAGAATAATATACTCAGTCTCCTCCATAAGGCTGATTGACTCCATTGATTGAATTCCACTGTGGTCCAGCGTGACAAAGGAGTTCTCCTCTGAAGGAAGAGGAAATAAGAAAATTACAAGCAGGTCAGGACAGAGGGACAGCAGAGCAACACAGAGGGGGCTGAGCTGAAGTGAAGGCCTGACACGAACATCTGTTGAAGCCATCCCATAAAACGCAGTAACTGATGTTGAAAGCAGAGGTAAAGCTTTTCAGTCGGATGATAGAAAATGACTTCCACGCATCTCTGAAAACTGGGTCCACATGTGAAACCACAAAAAATTTAACTGACTCATGATGAGAACTTTAAATGTCTTTAATTAATTGATCGTAAGCTAATAGCACAAACACATTTACATTGTTAGATTTCTGCTGAAAACTCATTTGAAGTATCTGGGGGAATATTTGAATGGGAAGACTCACCAAATACAGTGACAGCCACACTGCTGGCTTTAACTTTTCCGCTTAATTGAGATGTGATGGAGCACTCATAGGTGCCACTGTCCTGAGAGGTGGCGTGTTGGATGCTAAGGGTGTAGATGACCAGGTTAGGAAGAATCTGTTTCGTCTGAGTTGCTTCCACAGCCTTTAGGAAAAGAGGAGCAGTATAAAATAAAGAGCATTTTCACCATAATGTACAAAAAAGGTTGGTAACAAGATATGTAGATTTTTTTTTTTTCAAACTCTTAGCGTTTTTCCATTTTACAGGTACACTTTTAATGTGTCAGAGTCCCTGTGTCGTGGTGCTGTAGGCAAATGGTTAAAACACTTGTGAGGCCAAAGCAGATAAATCAGGATCACAGAGCCCTTTAAAACCCTGTAATTGCAGCTGACAACAAAACCAGGAGTCTAGAGCTTGTGTTCCTACCCTCACTGTCTCTGGAAAATGGCTTAGAGGAATTCCTTGAAAAAATAATACTGCCAATGTGCTGTATAGATTAGGAATATGAAAATAAACATAAACAAACATAAACCGCATGATGATTGAACCTTTCTCAGATCTTTGTAGTTAACACTTCAAAAGCATTAACTTTTTGCTGGCTGTCATATGCCAACAACATCTGTCCCACACCTCTCAAGGTCACTGGGGTCAAAGATTTATTATTCTCTTTTCCTTCTCTTTAAACTGCCTTCCTCCCTCAAGCCATTAGGGCTGAATTGAACTTCTGACATAAGTGTCCCTTGTATAGGGTTAACTGCAGCAGCAGCAGTTTGGCTGGCTGTCCTTAAAATGAAGATGTAACATTGAGTTACTGCTTTCCTAACACATACTTTGTGACCACTGAAGGCCTTTCTCGGAGCTATACTCCACTTGCCAGTGCTGGGTTTGGATCCAAAACCATTATTTTCTAATTTAAGGCTCAGTGCCGCTGGGTAGGAAATGACATGGAAACATGACAAGGGGTTGGAGGAAATAGCAAAAGACAGGGAGGACGGGTGGATCAAGCTTAAATTGAAATTCTAAAAACACAGAGGAAGAAGGAGGAAGCGTTCTTGCCTGTTTTTTAGGATGGAGCCACTGCTGCTGAAATCTGGGTCCGAGGGGAGCGATACACATGATGTTAAAAGATTGCCCAGCTTTCACATTTTCCTCACTAGCTTTTACTTCCACATCAAAATCTTCCATCTCCGCAGGGGCTGCAGAAGAACAACCAGGGAAAAGATGCAAGCAGAGTCATCCCAGAAGATAGCAACAGCTTGATTAGGAGCTCATTTATCACCAAGCATCACTCCAGTAGGTCATCATACATCATACTCACTTATACACACATAAAACAGTAAAAACAGGCGTGTTAAGTCATCTCCCCCTGTGATAATGACATGATGTCATGCCTCTAATGCAATGACATCACCCTGCAGCCTTCTGATGGTAAACACACTCTAGGAATATTTTTAGCTATGTAGTTTTATTATCCTATTTCATTATCCTATCGTGTTTTTAGAAAGAGATACTCAATAGTAACATGACTTATTCTTCATTTCATAGAGGGATTTCTCACAGAGCAGATGTCTGTCTTCACTTACCCTCAGTTTTCACTGTATAAATCAGACTTCTAACCATCTGGCCGTTCACAGCCGTTTCACACTGGTACTGTCCAGGAGCGAGGTTTCTGAAGAAGCCCATCCTGTTATCGTAGTAGGCCGGCATCTCCTCTCCGCTAGGGACACTCCTCAGGACTACATGTAAGTAAGGGTCAGATACCCGGCAGGAGATAGGGACTCCAGTCGGTTCCATGGGGACTGCCAGGTTTTCAGGGGTCTCCGGAACAAATGGGACCTGAGGATCTAGGTGACCAAGGACATAAGGGAGGTCACTCTGTGTGATTGAATTTTCACTGAAATACATTAGTAAAATTAATTTCATAGCCACTACGTATTTCAGATTGAGACAAACTTAAAACAAATTTGTGCCTGAACTCTTTAAAGGGTTAAGGTTATAAAACGTAATATGGTATATTTTCCCAGTATTTTAGCTGTGTTTATACCAAAACAAGATGCATTTGTAGTTTTAAGGAGCCAATTTGATGAGTAAAACCAAATTAAAGAAACCAAAGTCTGCTAGGTTGAATGGTGGTTCACTTTAAGTCCCAGCTGTATGTATTTTTCTGTGGACTGGGCACTTTGATACTTGCATAGTGTCAGAATAGAGTCCAGATCTGCTTTTATAATCAAAATAAGATGATGAATTTCCACTTCATATTTACCTGGCACGAAAACATAAATCCCAGCTTCGTTCTCCTCGTCAGTGTCCCTCTCCAGCCCCTCCTCATAAACACACATGTAATAGCGGGTGTTTTCTACAGTGGCGTTGTAAATGAAGAGTGTGGCCGTGAAGTATCCCGGAAGAACGAAGGCGTTTTCCGGCAGCGGTTCGGCCCAGATCACGTTCCTCTTCCCGGTGCAGCTGATGTTAAAGACGGAGTCCCGCTGCAGGATGAACTCCTTCTGGTGGGACACGATGGTCGGTGACGACAGTTTGCAGGTAACTGAAAGATGGTTTGGAAAACATTAGAGGAGGCTGTGGGTAAAAAAATAGGAAAGGATACATTTTACTTCCAGAATTATTTGACCTACCCGAAACCAGCATCACCAAAAACCCCCCAAAGACGACCAACGTCTTCGCCCCATTCATGACTGTAGATATCTGTAGAGACAGAAAGGTGAGTTATATACTCAACAAGTTAAACAAACTTTGTTTCACCCCGATATATGATAACACTGTCTCCAGTGATTTATCACGTTGGACAGCATAACTATTTAGTCAATGACTTATTAACTTGTTGGTTTCCTGCATTGACACCAAATCAGGCAAGAAAATTCCACAGATTTAGAGATATGAGGATTTAACAGCGATTCAGAGAGCTGATGGTGAACAAAATCACTTTAGCACGGATCTGAAAGTCCGCACAGCTGGTTCCTCTGGGGAGATAAGACAGGATGGACAGACTCCCCTGAACAGTATGAGTTTCTGCCGATAGAGGGCGACATACTCCACCTTATGAAGCCGTCCAGCCTTTCCCCCATCTCATCATCCCGCTCACTTTTCTTAGATTTCGGGTTTCGTTTAAGTGTAAGATTTAAAACAAACAAATTTAAAAAAAAAACCTTTTGTTTTTTCGATTCTTATTTTTTGTGGCTTAGATGATTCGTTTAAAACCAAAAGTCTGATGGATGTCTAAATGAGACGTTCTCAAGTCCAAACTCCTCATAACTCATCAGGCAGATTTCAGCTGCGGACGTCCCTCTGGTCTAGTGCTGGAGTCCGGGATTCATCAGGGGCCACATAGAACAAATCATAAAATCACCACACAGGTCATCTTTACTGTACGGCTTATTTCATTTCGATCGGTTAATGTTTGATATGTACCTTGTGGTTGGGTTTTATTCTGTTTTTCAGATTCGGGGCCTGATGTGTTCCCTCGAACAAATAAATTGGCCCTTGTGGGTCTTCCAGTGGTTGTCCGTTTTGGCTCGCTTGAGACGGACTAAATTATCCGTGGGTAACCTTGGTTTCTTTACTCTATCATTAGTGGACCCGTTCCACACAAAACTTTATATTCGCATGGGAATCAGATGACAAATGATCTAATCCGTTTTGACGTGTTTGGGCACACGCCTCCTGTCCACTAATTTAGATTTTTTATTTTTTCTGACTTGGATAAAACTCTCCATCCAACTGGGCGTAAATCTTACTAAGCCTGGAGTGGCAGTCAGGACTGCTTGCATATCCCCCCTCTTCTTTATTTCCCCGCTCTCCCACTGAGCGACTTGACAAATGTGGCAGATAGCAAAAATGCATCTGGATACATTCGAGCAACAGCTGATAAAGCCCGTCTCAACTTTCAGCCTGTCCACTGATGGGGCGACTCCGCGTCAAAGGCTTGTTTTCCGTGGACATGAATGAGGAGAGTGTCGGTCTACACAGGCTCATTGGGCAATATCCATCGATGCAATGGATAAAAAAGTTTGGAGTTTCTCTTTTTGTTTCGATACTTCTTCTATTTATTTTTTTTTATTTTAACTGGGCCTAGTATTCCTTTTCCGAAATCCCTTCGTGGCCCAGCAGGATCGATGAATGCATCGTGGCTTTTTTACACAGTGAATTCTTCGCCCCCCCCACCCCAACCCCCCGCCACCCCGAATCCATTCAGCCTCGAACAGACTCATTCCGGCGCCTCATCCATCGCCGATTTTCCATTTTAATTCCTCCAATTCCGCGGCCAGACGAGAAAACAATGCGATGTACAATTTCCAATGTGTTTCCCATTAAATGCCAAGCAGCATCCCACAATGAAAGCCCTTCAGTCCTGGAGGTGACACCTCCAGCTGCGAGGCCGAAACTGAGCGCTTTTATCCAACAGAGTCAGCGACATCTCTCTGCTCGGCGTCCATACGGGGGGGTGAGGGGGCGGGGGCACATATGGTTCTATGGTATTTCCTATAATAATTATTTAATGCAAAAGTTGCTGAAGTTTCGTACAACTTTTTTTCAGGGATCACAATCCCATTTTTGATGACGAATCTTTCCCACAGCCACAAGGTAAAATGAAAAGGGGGCAGGGAAGTGTAAATCTAATTGGATAAACTAATTAAGAGTGCAATTAAACTCCCACTAGACGCATAGAAAAGGACTCAATCATGGATTACCCCATGATTAATTCAATAACTTTTTAAAGACTGAAAAAAATGTATAGGCTATCAGTCATCCACAACCTTTCAGTTACCTTGGAATAATCCCCTCTTTATATTCCTTTCGTGTCAGTATATCCACAGTGAATCGGTGGCTCCAAAAGGCGAAGTAAGGGTCCTTTGCTGCGGTTGTAATCCTCAGAGATCCTTCGCTGTGAGAGCATGTGTGCGACCCTCCGTCCGCATCCACGACCGCCCTCACGACTGCGCTCCGGCTACAGCGACCTGTGTCTGATTCAATGTTACAGTCCGCCCTCCTCCTCCTGCCCTCCCTCCGAAAAAAAGTAATCATCTGGCTCAAAGTAAATAGCTCTCAGGAAATGACACCCCCCTCTCTGTCTCTCCTCCCTTCTCGCACTGTACCCCTTTTCAAAGTAAGAGTCTTTTTTATGCAATGGGGGGGTTGCAGATAATTATCCCAGCTGAAGGAAGACGATGGGATGAATTTTACTCTTGAGTTTTGTTCAGACTGGAAGTTTGTACCTTTCAAAAACAAAAGATTTGGTGAGTATTTGTGGAACATTTGCTGCGTTTGTTCCACACAAATAGGCTACTCACACGTTGTTGTTTTGTGACTGATTGCGATTCACATCAGTAGACATTTTCAGCAGATTGCAATGACACATCAGTTGTTATTATATAGTCCTGCATGACAGCGCAGCAGTGAGGTTGTGCATGTCACAAAGTGTGAACAGTAGAGCGACGGTCTCATAGAGGGCGCTCCAACACCGTCATATATCACAGGCCACATTCCCCCCCCCCCCCCCCCCCCCCACACACACACACACACACACACACACACACACACTCTCTCTCTCTCTCACTCTCCCTATCTCTGTCCCTCACACTCGCACATATACAAACACAAACACAGATGCACACTTCCCTAATTAATTTTATTAAAAGAAATTAAACAACAGGATACTTCTCCTTTTCTTCTTTTTTGTACTTCGCTACGGAAAACTAATCGGAGGTCCTGTTTACTGGCACACGTGCGTCAGCTGTTTACCGAGTCCTGACGCACAGCAATTTTTCTTTTTACCCCAGCCCCCTTTATGCCCCTGCCCCGGGGCTCTCCTGGCAGGCGACAGATGAATAATGGGCCCTTGCGAATCACCTATCTGTGGGCAGAGAAGAGGGGCATAAGACTGGTGTCTGTTCACGGGGCAGAGCCCCAGGGCTGATGCTCACCGACCCCCTACCTTCACCCCCACCACCCCCCTCCCCTCTCCCAGCTCCTTGCAGCAGCTTGGCGCAATTACTTCCACATGTTGCCGAAAAGAACAGTGTCCTTGTTCTCCGAACAAAGGAACTCAACTTCGGATGACCGAGCTTTCCTCATCCAGCGTTGAGGTTCCCTGTTTTGCGTAATTTAAGGCAAATATCGGTTACTTCTGGAAAAAAAAACCCCACAAGCAAATCCACTGTCTTGTCCAAATGATTTCAACTGCACATCACTGAAAAGTCTACTGGGTCACAGTAGTTGATCTTCACAGGAGAAGTCAGTGCCAGCCACACGGCCCACTCTGTGCGGACCCTGGGCTCCAAAAATGCGACTTTGATACTTTTATTTTAAAGATGGGCAGTGTGGCCTGATGAAGCTAAAGAAGTCAGAATGTTGTGTATGTGTCTTTACATGTTGCCCTTGCCAATGTTGCCTTTCCCGCGCCAACCCCAACTGTCCACCAGGGGGCTTGGGTAATACTGGAAAGTGGGGTAAAACGGGGGGAAAAAAACAAACTGGTAAAAAAAAAATCGAAACTGGTCAGGTTGGGTAAGTCCCATTTACAGTCTGGGCAAACTCAGCCTTAGTTGCGTGTAATGCAGTGAGTCCACACGGTGTAAACACTACAGAGCAGCCCTGGCCTTATGAGCCCGTCCGTCACTGTTCATACTGGGAGAGATTAATGATGACTGATGTCAGTTCAGTCTGTTTGGGGCTGATCAATTTTGTGCTTCAGCAAAAAATATATATATTCATGTTAAACAAAAACTTGTTGGGTTAGTTTCCGAGTTGCAAGTCTAAGATTGTGAATAGCCTATATAGGTTTATGGTTAGTTACAGCTCAGGCTTAAGTGGCCAAATCCTGTCAGACACCTCCCGTCCTGCCCGGGGTTAGTCTGAGGATGACTCAGATGACGGTGGCCTGCGGGCGGCGGGCCCTGAGGGAGCTGTCCAGCGTGCTGAAATCCCTTCCCACCAATTCTCATCAAAGGACTATCCATCCATCCATCTATCTATCTATCTATCTATCTATCTATCTATCTATCTACCTACACATAAAGCTGTCAGTAATAGCTCGAACCAACCAAGTTTATAACAGTAAGTAACATTTGAATTTTCAGTATCAACACGAATAAAACAATTTTTACATAAAAAAAACCCAAATTGTCCCTGTTTCCTGGCGCTACCTGTGGCCTTGTTTATTAAAATGTAACCACTTGACTGTTCACCGTTATGATGCATAAACAGCCCTTCCTCTCAAACACAGAGACAGGTGTGTTTGACCCTAATCACAGTGACAGGATCTTTGCAGATTAACCTTCCTAACCGTTCATAAACTACCAAACCCAAAAGCACTAAATGCAACAGTTCTCCCCTGCAGCTTGGTCCCCAACGAGGAAATGCCTGTGGGTCGATAGCAGGAGGCCGCATCAGTTTAACAAATGGGTTCAACGATATAGAGGAGAGAACTTCTACTGCAAGGACTCCTCAGGTTCAGATATTCAGATTTAGAAGAGAGCTAAAGGCTGAATGGAGGATGAATGCTGAAGTTCTGATCTATAAAGAGGGAAAAGACAACACTGTTTCCTTCTCCCTCACTAGCACTTCAACTTCTCCGCATGAGACAGCAGCTGCAACCGGTTGAAAGGCGCTCTTATTAATTGTCCTTTGTCATGCGTAATTGTCACATTCTCAATAGTGGGCGTATTTGGAGTTGTGTTGTTTTTCTGTGCATTTTTAGTTGTACACCTCTTATTCTACTTCACATATTTTTTTATGTATTGATTTATTGTTAGAATTTCAGTCAGAAGAAATGATCCCTGACAAACAGGTTTACTATCAAAAGCTTTAGTCCGTTGTGGTGATTGGGGGGGAAAAGGAGGAGGGGGGTCATCTATTCTCAAAACTTCTGTTTATTATATTGTTTATCACTTTAAGTGCTGCCTTGGTCTCTCACACCTGCAAAAGAACTCTAATTCGATTAATAGGAGCCTCAATATATATTCATCAGATGGCTTTCCCTCAGTAATATATGATCGCCTGCGGGACGTGAAAGGGGATCATTTATTCCCGCTCTGAATGGGTCTGTGTGGGACCAAAACCTCACCTGCTTCCCGTCTCAATTAGGAATGTATCCCAAACTCTGACAGAAACGAGTTAAATTAGGCGTCAGCTAATTTCCAGTGGTCCCTCCTTCGTAATCCTTCCTCAGAGTCTTTCCAATTGGGCGTGCCCCTTTAATTCACCATAAGTTGAAAGGTTCAAATAGTGCCTAATGAAACAGTGACTAAATCGTCCTCTTTCCCTCGGAGGAACCCTGTAGCTGTCTCTCAAAGCTCTATGAGCACACAGCCGTCGGGGGTCTCCGGCTAAATGCGAGTCCCAAGGCAGGACAATCTGACCTGTCAAAGCCTTTGCCCACTTCTATATATCCTTGTTCTGTGGTTTCAGGCAATAGCAGCATAATCAACCAACGTGGGACCGAAAACGCAATTAAACTCGCTTTGGACAAGCAAAAAATCTTTTCAAAAGCGACCATTAACAGACTATTGGCTGCTCCCCAGGGGCGTCATCGGGGTAGCCTTTTGTGGTCAGATCTAGGGCAAAATTACAGCTACACTTTCATATAAACTCACCCCATTAATTTAGAATTAAATAACTTATATCATGTAAATGGAGCTTCGCTACATAATGTTTCTAAATTAAATACACTGGCATCTGCCATTCTAACGGTGCAGTAATGGCAGCCTAATAGTGAAATAGCTGTTAAAATAGTTGGAAAGTTCCTTATTTTTTAAAACCTGGAGAGAACTGCGATCACAAAAAACTATCAGAACAAAACTAACTCTGTGAAATCTACAGCTATTTTTTTCCTTTGCGGAATAGATCTGGTATTTTACTGGATAGCATGATACTGAAAAGGAGCTTGAAGGTGCTTTAGCCGATCACTATAACTCCAATTTGCAAAAAGGAAATGTACTTCTCAATTTAACTGAATTATTTCACAATGTATTTGTGCAAAAATATGCTTTGTTTTTTTATTCTTGGCAATTCCAAAAAAATGCTTAAATATATTTTCAGTCTCAATTTCTTCGTTGTTCCAGGTGACAACCTCACTGATCGAAGTTAGTCAATACATAGAGAAATTCTTAGGTCAACTCGTCATGTTTATTACAATAAATACAGATATACATAGTTTACAAATTGTTGCGTGCAGGTCCCACATAGTATCTGCCTTACGTTTTCCTAAGGTTTGTCAATGCCACACAACCTCACTGACAGTAATGTTGGACAATAAAACATTTACTGGGGGGATAATTGAGTAGACATTGCGTGTGCGTGTGTTTAGAGCACAACCCTGAAGGGATCAAAATACATCATTATATTACAGCACTGTGTTTTGAAATATCTCAGGAACATTCATTCACATATATTTCCTTTAATAGATTTTTTTCTAACAGCAGGGTATAGGTGAGGTGCAGAAACACTCCTCAGTCTTCATGCAGAGGGTTAGGAGATTCTTTTTATGGCTGACTTTGCGTGGTGCCTTAACTCATAACAGCAACAGGACAGAGTGCAGGGCCAGTACTGGGGCTGGGGGGTTCGTGTTATTTTCAGATGGATGGCACCTCTTTCTCTTCCGTAGCAGAGGCAGGAGATAGAGACTCCTCGTCCTCTGACCTTGAGTAGTCTGTGTGACCGCTTGTGCACTTGCAACCGCTGTGCGCGCTCCTTTGGGTGGCTTTGCCCTCCTTCTTGTGCTTCACCCGGCGGTTCTGAAACCAGATTTTCACCTGTTTCTCCGACAGGTTCAGATACGTGGCGATTTCGATTCTTCTGAGTCTCGAAAGATACATGTTCGTGGAAAACTCCCTTTCAAGTTCCAGGAGTTGCGTGCTGGTGAAAGCCGTGCGCATTCTCTTGCCGTTCTGTATGTGGCTGTTCTCAGAGGCACCTGTTGGATAGAAAAAAAAAAACAAAAAACATTCAGGTCAGTCATCTAAGTTTCTTATCAACTCTGCGAGTCTGAACTCTATCAGAGATTTAAGTAACGTGAAGAATTATAGTGCGTGAAGTTGAAGTGATGGCATTCATACTCCCGCCTCGCACTGCTACACGGAGAGCAATGAAACAGGTGCTTACCAATAGAAAGACAGTGGTATCTCCGGGGGTCCGTGACGCTGAAGGTGGGTGTGCAGACAGGTGTATGTCCCGGGTGAGCCAGTGCGGGAGACTGCTGGTGTGCTACCCTCTGGCAGTACTGCGCCTCCGCTCCGGGAAACTGACCCTTCAGCATGGGAATGCCGCTGCGGGAGGAGTGGATGTGGGACGTGACGCACAGCGGGCAAACACAGAAAGTTCCGTTTTTCCTGGACGGGCACATCGGAGCCGCGACCGTCATTACGCTCGGGGAGTGCACGCTGATGGGGATGAGGAATTCTTGTCCCGGGTGCTCAGCCGGTCCCGGTCGCACCGTATCCTTGATTATTAAAGAGTCTACGTAAAATGACCTGGACATGGCTGCGCTGGTGGAAAGTGATCGCTCCGTGCGCTAAGATGATAGCCGTTTCTCATCTGAAACCCCTCGGGATCTCCCAAGGTGCTTATGTTTGATGGTTCAACAAAAGGGACCCCGAAGAGGGTTGGCCCTGCCGCGTCACCCACGTGCGCAGCCGGCGGTATGGGTTTATACTGTCAGCGACCCAAACCACGTGATGTCTCCCCGGACCTCCAATCACAACTTACAGCTTTACTCCTTTTTTTATCCCCGAATTTGGAGAAAAAGTGTTGGACATAAGAAAAACACATACAACCAGGCATAGCTTTTATTCTTATTCTGGTGATTTTATCTTTTCAAATTTGAAATATATTTGATTTAGAAATATGTCGACTGCTGCTGTTTTAAAATTCTCCAATGATCCCCTTCTCTTATTATATGAGTTACTCAAGACAAATCAAATTTTTAGACATTTACACAATGTCTCAGGACATATAAACCCACATCACCAAGTTGTACTTGATAGATATCCAACATGCATTAAAAACATCCAATAGACTTAAACAGAGAGAAAAAGCAACCTGTTATAATATCTGCAATGAAAATGGTAATAGAAAAGAACTGTGTTACACCCTTGATTATAACCGAATCACCAGTTTCCATGTTTAAAGTGGTAAAATGTGATTTTATCTTTACTCCCAGTTTTTAAATTCAGACCTACAAATGTCTAATTTCTTAAAATCATTGCAGAGTAAACCTGGAATCCAAAGCAACGCTACATTATAGTTTTATTTATTTGTCTATATATTTATTGTTTTGATTTACTTTTATTTATTTTGCAAATGAGATTGTTCACGCGAGCTGTAACTGCATCAAAGCCCTAATCACACCGTCGAGTCCGGCTGGTCCAGGTTTTACTGGCAGCAATTAAAGAATTAGGACCCGGTGACGAGTCTGGGCTGCGGTTATTTGATGGCGATTAGGATTCAATTAGAAAGTGTTTATAATGGCGGGTCTGTGCGGGGGTAAACAGGCAGCTATTTCAGAAATGCGCTAATCCCTCATCTTGTGACAATAATTAGCGGGTTTGATCCGCAGGCGGGTCACCGGTAGATTTAGCTTCTGCTTTCATCTGCCAAGCGACGCCTCGGACCTTCAGACAGAGGCGAGCCGGCCGAGCGCGGTGCAGACGGTCCAGATCCAACACAGCATGTGTTAGTTTTCCTCTGGCCTCAGAGGAAACACATGGATCCCTCAGACACCAGTGGAACATTTAAACACCTCGATTTATTTATAATGCACTTCCTCCCTAAAAAATAATTCAAATGAACAATTATTAAACTAATTCATAAATGCAACTGAAGCTCTATGATCTTAAATGGAACTCCTTGGAGGAATTAAAAAGTCTTTAAAAACCGAGATAAAAACAAACATGTCTGTCACATAGATAGTAATTGCTATAATAACCTGAATACCGCGCTTGACAAGGAGGACGCACAACAGAGCAGTTATGGTACAGATCGTCTGAGAGAGACACACACACACATACAGAGAGAGCGAACCGAGCGGAATGATGTGTGGCGCACGCCTTCATCACACCGTGCAAGGTCTAATATTATTTTTCCATAATTCTGCACGATAAAATTTCATTGTCTATTAAGTAATCCCACAAATGAGATCCTTTATGAGGCTATAATGAGGCCTAATTGCCAGGACTAGTGGAGCCACGTGGAAGGATTTAGGAAGCATTAAGCCGTCGGGTACTGAGCACAGCCTGTTACCTAGCCACTACTTTCATAATTCAAGGAGAAAATTAGTCCATTTAAGGGAAAAATCCTTTGATTCCCTTTATTCTGCTCGAGGTGACGGGGCTGCAGTTTGGGTTTTTTTTTTTGTATGCTCTGCCAGTGCAAGAAGCCAGTGCAAAAACGGGGCAATATTTTTGTATGTATGTGTATACATATATACGCATACATCACTTGCCTCTTCTATTCAACCCCTTTGCAAATCATGCTGATTGGTAATTAATCACTGGTTTATTCTTTGTGTGTTTATGTGTGTGTGTGAGCATACTTGTCTATCCTGCTCCTCCCAGTAGTAAAAACACACAAACTTGTTAAAGTGCACTGCTCAAGTTCCCCCCTCTCATTCACATCACATCCCATGCTATATTATACCGTGAAGTCCATTAACGTTTTGTTGAACAAGCGTCATTAACTTGTATCAACGCCTTTTTACAAACCTTGCATTGTTGTGCAGGGCCAGTGTGCGGCCCATCTTGGCCAATACAGTAGATGATTTGGCCCTTTATTAGTTACTAGGCAACTGATCCTGAATACCAAAACTCAAAGGAAACACTCTGGTCCTCCATATAGATTTCAATGGCAATGGGGGAAAATGAACAATGATCCTGTGAACAACATAATGCCACGCAATGACTTTTCATTAACAATTATCTGCTTGATGTGAATAGCAGCTGCAGTGGCTGCGCTCCATCTCATGGTCTGCAGAGAAAAGGGAAGCGGGGGATAGAAAGGGTCTTGCCACTGAATAGTGTCCTGCAGGAGTTTAGGGGGTTCATGGTCCCCATGAGTGGGGAATCTAATTTATATCTCAGTGAATAATTAGATTTCTATGCAAAAATTAGTTGGAATTAATTACATCTTAAAGCACCATGACAACTTAGCCATATAAACAAAGACAAGCAGGGTTCTTCAGTGTGTCTCACTGGGAGTTTGTGAGATATTCAATTCATCAGTCACAATCAATAAGCCAAGTTTGAGTTTCAGTGCAAAAATGCATCATGGAACAATTTTCAATTTTGGATTGTTGTGCTGCACCAATATCTCTGTAAGTAAATGTGTGTCTGTGACTTTAAAACAGACAACAGAGTGAAGGAGCACGGCCCTCGGTCCTATAGAAAAGTGAAGTGACAGCCTCAGTGGAAGAAGAGGCTGCTGAACAAAGCCAACGAGGGCCCTGTTGATGGCCTATAGAGATGTCCTGCACCAGGCTCCCCCTAATTAGGGAGACGCTTCTCAGTCTCACAGAGCCGCTCAGACAGGACACTCCAGGCTGAAGTGTGCCCCTGCGCCAATGAGTGCGTCTGGACGTCCTCACTCAGCACAGTGTGTGTCTGTGTTTGTGTGTGCGTGTCTGCACTCTGTGGCGCACACAATTAACGAGTGTCGAAAATGAGATAAACACCAACTGATAGTGATGCCGATCACGGTTAACTTCCCAGAGAAATGTCTTTATTAAAGCTTATTGTTCGAAGGCCGATTTGTACGACTGCCTCCTCCGTTGTTTCCAAAAGACTAAGCAGATGCCATTACAAAAGCAGCACAATCGGAGTCCTTATTTCAATCTTTTCTTGCATGAGTTGTCAAATAGTCCTGAATTTGAGTCCTTACTGTAATAAGAAGCTGTTCCATTGTTGGTCACTTTTTTGTGATGCGTCGCCACGCTGCAGGAGTGATCAGCTGTGGGGGCTCATTATTCTGCATCCTCACTGGTTTCCAAGCAGCTGGCCTTTTGGCGAAATGATTTGGGGTCAGAGTGGTGCCTTTATTGACACAGAAAACAGACTCTTTCTTAACTTTCTCAAATTCCCAAATTAGAAACAGTTGTTTGGATGGCACCCCAGCAACCCCTCCCTGAAACAAACCTGAGAGCAACCCCTCCTCATCCCAAACACCCTTTCCCCATCCCACCACTCACAACAGAGAGCTCCTGACTTCCCATGAAACCGAAATCAGGAAATGTTTCAAAGCGTGAATGACTGGCGTCCCTCCACCCCGGCTACCATGCCTGTTCTCTCCCTCAGTCAAAGGGACGTGATATTGTAGCCTCTTTTTCTGGCCCTGTTGAAAGGGGAAATCCCTGGGATTGAGCTTGTGTGCTGGAGCGGAAGCAGACTGGAATGTGTGGCCATGTCTTTTGTCACCGGCCATAGACATGGGATTGCAGTGTCTCTGTCCTCTGTTTGTCAGACTGTGAAGAAACAAATAAACTCCAGCATCTCCCCCGCACCCCATAGTCTACCTGGGAATCATTGTTTTTCTTTTTCCTTTTATCTGATAGGACGTTTGAACTTGAAACTAAGTCTTTATCCAATCAGCGTGTACAAGAAAGGAACCTGCAGCTTTTTAGTTTTAATCAACATCCTCTCTGCTAAACTTACCTTCATAGATGCACACTGCTCAAAGAGAGATTTATTTTATCTGTCTGTGTTGTGTCCTCAGATTAAACATTGATTTGGAAAAGTGTCACTTTGAGTACACTCTGCCATTATGTTGATTTCCATCGGTGCCTGTTAGTATCTCTTGGGCAGCTTGCTGCTCCCTGCCTCTGAGGCCACAGAGAGGCTTTCACACAAACAGGCAAACTCATTTCTTAATTGAGACGATGACCACATTTTACTGCCAGTTATGTACATAATGGAAGATATGCAGAAGTTTAAAATCAGAGCGTGGACAGTCTGTCAGGCTGTTCGAAATCCCAGCCGGACTCTGGAGCCTTATTCTGTTCATTTGGACAATGATCACATAGATCTGATCCCTCCTGTTTGTGTCTTTGTTGTTGTTTCAGCTGTTGGCATCTCACTTTTCATTTATATTCATTCCCCTCTTCTGCAGTGATTGAAATCCTCCAAACATTTTAGACAGTTCCTTCTTGTCAGGGCCTGTGATTCTTTCTATGTCACTTAGAGGAGATTATCTGATTTATATATGTTAATGTCCAGCAGGCAGCCACAGACAGCCATTTAGTGTCTTTTCAAAAGCCTGCAGGAAAATCAAACTATTGTCCACTGCTGTGTAATGCTTAAATGAAAGATTATATGAGATTAAATTTTTTCTAAGAAAAGGTAACTGGGTCTTCTGATGATCATGAAGCAGTTCACTTTAAATCACGCAGGAGATTGTTTTTCTCTAGATAGTACTGCTACTGTTTTTCCAGGCTTACTGTCAGAAATGGATGCAGACATGCTAAAAAGAAGGAAAGGGGGTATCTTTGCAACTGAGATTTAATTGTTTCATATTTTTGCAGTGGTCTGGGGCATCACAGGATTTATCAGCAGAAGAACTCTTGAAGTGTTTAAAACCCAGCAGAGCTTCTTATCCAACAGTCGGCTCATTGTGTGGTGGGTACTTTCGGGCATAACATGAACCGACTGGGACTTTGGTGGGGGGCAGCTGCATCCAGCCCCGAGATCTGTGAGTTATCATTGGGTGTAGCAGCGGTGGCTCAAAGCTGCCCTCCACAGGAACAATCCAGAGCCCAGAGGTCTAGTTTGAGCCCCACCTGTCACCTTTACAGGTTGTTTTAATGTGATTCTCATTTACTCATCTTAATCATATCTATTATCAAATTCAAACTCCCTCAGATTTTATTAGAACATGCAAAATAAGTCTTTTTGATGAAGTACAGTGGCAATGCCAAATTAACAAATGGAATGTGAGAAATATGGTCTGGATTTGGTTTCATCTAGGCAGTCTTGTTTTTACAGTTTGAGGAACATGTCCAAAAAATAATCTACTCTATATTTTAAAGATCATTCCGTCTCCTCCCCCCTCGATTATGTCCTCCTGGCCCGACCCTTCATCTCTCTCAACTTAAAGTCTATTAGTCTTTACAGACTGTTCAGGACTCAGCTGCAGGGCCTTTAACAGGATCCATTAGGAGTGACCACATTAGATTGGGGCACTGTATGTTTTAAAATTGACTTTAAGACTGTATTATTGACTTCTCAAGTTCTTCACAGCCTCTGTACATACTATATGTCTGACCTTTGAACTGAATGATTTTAGCTCTCATAAAACTGAAAGTTTTCCACTCCTTTTATTCTAAAAGGAGGTGTTATAGAAAATCAGTTTAGCAGTGTCTGTGACCTCTTTAAAATCTCTTATTAAAACTTTTTTTTTTTTTCATACAGCCTGTCCTGACTTCATTCATTTTTTGTTTGTTTATTTTTATGCACAGGCAAATTTGTCCAAATTTTGTGACATGGAGTCCCATGTCACAAAATTTTTATACAAAAATTTCATATTAAATTTAAATGTGGCAAGGCTGTTATCTATTCATTTTATTATTCATTAATATTCATTTATAGAAATTTAACAAGTGTTTTTGCTTCACATTGTTTGCTGTGCAATGGGCTTCCAATGCAGTGTATCTAGACAGCAGAGGTCAGGGCTAAGAGCTCCTGTCTGCATCGTCCCAGCTCTCTGCCAGCCAGATAAATGGAAAGGGTGTTTGTAAGCTGTCTGAGCTTTGTGTTTGCTTAGAGTCACAACTTTGTATGGGGTCGAGGGGGAGTTTGGGGCAGCTTCTGAGATTTGTATGCAGACGACATCGCTGCAGCCACCCCCCGGTCCACTCTTATGTCCTCTCACCTGCCTGTTGCAGTACATCATGGAGCTATCAAGTGAAGCATGTTGATTGGCCCGCACATGCAAGAGCTTTTCTGCACCTGTCATGTCTTTACGTGTGCGTGTGTCTTTCTGGATGTATGTGTGTGTTGGAGAAGTGACGAAAGCTCTTTGAAAATGTTTTATCTTTTTATGTGGATGTTTACTCCTCTCCCTCTCTGACTGTTCTCACAAGCCTGGCAGTTGGCGATAAGAGTTTTGGAGATCTGCCTAATGGTTTGGTAAATGTGTTTGCCTGTGTGTGTGCACGCGCACGCCTGTTTGTGCTTGTAGTAGGGATAGAAATTGAGGTAGTTGGGTGTCAACCAGGAGGTCTGCAGATGCCTGTCCGGCTGAGAGCTGGAAGGTCCCTCCCTTTGACAGAGTAACCATTCAGAGTCAATGAGCTGGGTCAAAGCCTGCACGTCAGGCTGCAGCTCGGCCTAGTACTGGGGCGGTCCAAGAGGTCAGTCTTATTCACATGGCGCTGTCATGCAAATGAACCCACCCACGCTTAAACAACTCTTGGAATTTTTATGCCTGCTCCCTGGTCCTTTTTTCTTCTGTTTCCCTCTTTTTTTTTCTCCACTTTTCTACTCCTGTGCTCCCTCTCTTCCTCTCCAAATCTCTCTCCCTTGTATTCACAAAGTCATTGAAGACACATATTAAGCTTTTTAAATTGGCCAGCTTCATTGTGCCCACACTAAAGTGGGGTGGGCTGTGGGTGAGGGGGTTGGATTGGGGGTGGGGGTGGGAGGTTGGTATAAAGAGGAGTGGGACTAAATATACTCCGGTCTGAAAGTAGTTAGATCATGTTCTTTTCATGGTCCGATTAGAATCAAATCGATCCCCCCGCCCCTACTGACACTCTGTGGTTTGAAGAGGAGCAGTCAAACAAAGATTTCCTGGCCAAGACTGGCAGAATGAATGACCAAACCTGAATGCTAAACACACTCTTAAAAGTCTCATTCTGAAGCCCAACAATGCCCTAGAGAGTAAATTTGTTTGATGTGTGAGTGAGAAATGTTTGTGCAGACAGAGAAAAGATATCTGGATGGGGATGTTACTGTATAGGGGCATCTTTGGATGACACCTGATCTACATATAAATCAGAAAAACAAACATCTGTGAAGGGTCTTCTAAAAAGGATGGAATAAAGGAGAGGAGTTTAGATAAAGGGGCCTTATCAGAAAAAGTATCTTTTAATAAAAGGGTCTTTTTTTAAGTGTAACCCATAAAGAGTTTTCTTTAGGAGCAAGGTTATATACACAAAGTGCAAAGAAGTGGGTTGAGTGAGACGGCTGGCGATTCAGTCTGTGGTGTCTGATAACAGAGAGGACGACCGGTTGACGTCGTGCCTCTCCTTAAGGGAGACAAGTGTGAGGGGGAGGATAGGAGAAGGGGTGTGAACTTGGTCACACTCAGTCTGCACCTGCAGCTGTGCTAATCATCAGCTTATTCCCCCACCAATCTTCCATAACTCCCTTTACTGGCTTCTATTTTAAAAGCAAGCAACAAATACACCATTTAAAGTGGTTAGCTAATGTCCCCAATATGGGAACCATAGTGATTCTTTTCTGTCTTATGACAACCATTTAACTCTAAAAATCACCCATGTCCAAAAATCCAAAAATAAAACGTTTTCATCCCACTTTTTCAGAGAAACCTGAAGGGCTTTCAATGACATATGTGGTTTGAGATATGAAAGCATAAAAAAAATATATATTTTTTTTTTTTTACAAAAGTGGCACCCAGCAATTCTTTGAATTATGTATCTCCCTGACCGAGTCAGAATAACAGAATAAATAGTTCTTCTTCTTCTTCTTCTTCTTCTTCTTCTTCTTCTTCTTCTTCTTCTTATTCTTATTATTATTATCGGTTGTATAGGGGCATGTGTCAGTCACACTATTTCATTAAATGTATTGTGTTTGCTTGTAATGTTTTTGCATTGGTAATATTAGTTTTATCATGCCAATGCCAAAATTTCAAAACTAAATTAAATTCAAATTGTCAATGATTATTAAATATTCTATAAGTTACATTCAGAAAACCGTCTTTATCATCATTGTTCCAACAGTATCTTTTAAGTGAACAGCAGTCAGCATCCTATTTCATGTGCACATGCTCACACTCTGGTGTATAGGTGAGACCAAGCACAGGCCCAAATGTAAAAACACACCTAGAATGAATGTATGAAAGCATCATGTATCTGAACCGTAACTAAGATTACAATATTATTTTAGTTTTATTAAAAGTTTAACTAACACAAACTAAAGACTATAAAGGCTTTAAACTATATTTGACTCTCTTCCGTTGACACTGAAACAAAATGAGGAGATGAAAAGCTGTGTGTTGAGCTGAAACCTCAGTGAATTACAGTTGCTGGCAAACATATGCTCACCCGCCTGTCACTTAAAGCAGACATGCCCTCATTATGCATAGCTTAGCCTTGATGAAATATTAATAAGTGAGTTATATAAATATTCTCCCCCTTTACAGTCTTTCATCAGATTAGCTATAGAACAACCATTTTTTGTACCAGGCTGTAAACATACCTACTGTAATTCTGCTGTCTGTCTGCGAGCTGTCAAAGGGTGTGACATCTCTTGTGTTGGCCTCCTTTTTCAGCTCCAGAGGTCTATTCATTGCCAGTTATGCTACAGTCTATTCATGGATTGCTAATTAAATGTCATTAACACAAGTAACCTTAATAATTTAAATTGCTTCACATTACCCATGACATCACCAGTGGTACTGTAACATCAGACATTCTTTTATTTTTATTCATTGGATTGGAAAAAAAATCTGATTGATGCTAAAATCAAATGTTGGCAATGCTACATTGTGACATTTAGCAGAGTTTGAGTTAGAATGAATGCCAGAAGTTTATTTGTGAACAAGATGTTTGCATGAGAAAATTGGAAAATACTGGATTTCGGTTACTTTGTTTAATGAACAATATAACTTATCAAACTGTCACTAACCTCGTGTGTTATTTAAGACTATTGATATCGCTCTAAATGCACCACAGACTGTATGTATTGAAACTCTTGCTGTTTGTGAAACCTTTCTCCACTTTTTCACTGATAAGGTCACCTCCACGAGGGCTCCGATCTCTCCACCTGCTTTGACTCTTCAGTCTCTGTCTTCTGCTCTGCTGTTTTTGACAGGTTTCACTCTTTTTAAAGGTGATCCTGTCCCCTGACTATTTAAGGAAGTTAGTCCTACTGTAGGGCCTTCTGTCTTTGCTATCATTAATAGCCTAATAGTCTGTCATCCGGTCTGGTATCAAAAAATTCAAAATATGCAGTAGTTCTCCCTGGTCTGCTACATTCCTTAATTCATCTTCTACCACTTTATCTGTTTCTGGGTTGTGGGGGGTGCTGGAGCCAATCCCAGTGCACCCTGGGCGAGGGGTGGGGTATACCCTGGACAGGTCACCAGTCCATCACAGGGCCAACACACAGAGACCAACAACCACTCACACTCAGACCTACGGACAATTTAGAGTCACCAGTTAACCCAAACATGATGTCTTTGGACAGTGGGAGGAAACCCACATAGACACGGGGAGAACATGCAAACTCCACACAGAAAGGCCCCAGGCCGGGGAACCGAACCCGTGACCTTCGTGTTGTGGGGCAACAGCGCTAACCACTATGCCGCCATGCTGCCCTGGTCTGCTACAGTTCTCAGGGATTTCAGACCTATTTCTTAACTGCCATTTCTTTCTAAAATACCCAGTTGTTCTCTAACAGGGCTTCTGTCAGAGAACAACATTGCTGAAGTTTTCCAATCCGACTTTAAAGCCCTAAACATCACAGAAACTGTTCTTTTAAAAGTGCAACATTTGACACGGTGGACCATGAAATTTTGACCTCTCGTTTGGAGCAGTGGGGGGACATCAGGGGCTCAGCACTGAAATGGTTCAGGTCCTACTTGATAGACAGAACCTTCTGTGTCAGCCTGGGTGACTTGGTGTCCACTGCTACTGTTTCATGTGAGGTCCCACAGGGCTCAGTTCTTCGTCTCCTTCTTTTTTCACTTTTTAGGCTCTGACTTGGCTAGATATTCAGGAAGCATGGCATTTCTTTTCACTGTTATGCAAATCTATATGCCACTTAAAAAGTATCCAAACTGTCAGACATTTACTCCAGTGTCTTGATGGTAGAAAGGCCTGGATGGCTGTAAATGTTTAAACTTCAATCATAAAAAGACAAATGTTATGGTTCTTGGTGGCACTCCTGACTGCTTAGATCAGAACTGTCTTGGCCAGTATACTCAGCCAACAGCCACAAATCTTGGGTCTTAAACTGACCCAAGAGCAGTTTTTAATTCCAGCTTCTTTCAGTGACAGCAGCTGGAAAAAATAAAGCCAGTGCTTACAAGGCACTTTGAAATAATGTAATCCAGGCCTTTATCACCACTTGGCTGGATTACTGTAATGGACTGTATGTGGGGGTTAGTGTGTCCTCCACTGCCCATTTCCACACAGTGCAAAAACGCTGCTGCATGCTCAAGAGCACACACAGACGCGATCACATCTGGTCAATTTGACCTTGCTCAGTTTATGATTAAATTTAAAATTCTTTTACTTGTTTTTGAATCTCTAAATGTGCTTGCCATATCTCTCCGAGCTCTTATATCTTTATTTACCTGCCGGTGCAAGCTTTTTCCGTTGCAGGTCCAAAACTCTGTGTTGGATGTTGGACCTAAGTGTTCTGTCATTTTATATTAGACAGGCTTCTTTGCTGTCAGCTTTTCTATCTTTTTTGATAACCCAACTCTTCTTCTTGGCTTTTTCACGCCATATGAAGTTATTTTTATGTGAATTTTATTTATTTTACTTGTATTTTATGCCTTCACTTTTGTCTTATTCTTCAATATTTTATGTATTTTAGCTCCATGTATTTAATAGATTTTTATTAATTAAAATTTATTCTCGTGTATGCCTACAGCACTTTGGCCTGTTGTGTTGTTCAATAAATTAAAAAGACATAAATTATCAGTAAATCAATTAAACTTTAATTAAAGCTGACCTGGACTGGATATTCGATGTCATCATTATTCTACATAATTAGATGTTCTCCTGGTATTGAATTTTGGTCACCCAATGTCACAAAATTTATTCAACCAAATATCAGAGTGCTTGTATGTTTTTTTTTGATTATTTTTTAATTTACTCTGTTAAGTATATCAAGCCCATGACATTTAAACCAACCAATTAGTTGCTCATAATATTAATGAATTACAAATGCTTCTATATTAATCTTAAACTGTATTTCTTATAGAAATGCAGCTCCTGTGTTGTTAGTGGTGGTTTTTTTGTATGCATCAACTTTATTCATCATTCAACAGCCCTCAGTTGGTCAAAGATGACACACTCAAGCTGTGGCGCCAAACATTGTTGAAATGCACAGTCTTTTTTTTTTTTTTTTTTTATTCAAATGGCAATCTGAGTAGCTTTGTATACTGCTTGGTATGAATATTTCACTCATTGTCACATAGGTTCACTGAGAGACTCACAACAAGCACAACGATACAGAAAATACAGCTGACAGTTTTATTCTTACAGACGTTTGAGAAAATAATGATTTATAACAACTTTCAACCTGCTTAATGGAGAAAAAAATAGGAAAAACAGTTGGTTAATTGGTTTAAAATGGAAAATAGCGCTCTATCTTGGAAGATATACATCTTTGCTCTTCCCTTTTACATTTTGTCACGGCTCTCTATTGAGATCCATGAACAGTCTGAATTTGTAGCTCATAGCTTGATGACTGAGTTATTTGTGTTCTGAATCCCAAGAAAAGCCAAACAACGCTGTGGAGGTGGTTGGATAGAGGGGTGGGACCACCCTGCAGCTGCCCCCTTCTCTCTCACTCACTCCCACCTCATCCCTTCTTTCCCTCTCCTATTCATCCTGCAGCTGCAGTCTTGTGTCCCTCTCTCTGACTCTCTCACTCTGTCATACAAAGTTTCTCCCTCCATCCTCTTTCTCTATTTGTCCCAGAGACACAAAGATGGATGGAGAAGCTCCTGGAATTGGGCACACAATAGGTTGTGCCACAAGGTGAGCAGCCTCAGCTGCATACGGCCCAGTGTTGCCTTTTTTAACTCCTGTGAGGCTCCTTACCCGACTGGAGTATGTGTGTGTGAAGGGGGGTCTGAGCGGCACAGTATGGCAACAGATGCTTTTGTTCGGCCAAAAGTCTGAAAGGGGCCTTGGGCAGGGGGCTAAGCAGTGTCAGTGCACAGAGTCATTTTTCTCTCCTTTTTCTTCCACTCTGCCTCTCTTTCTCTGTGTCTCCCTGTCCCCAGCTGTGCCTGCCGTGGCGGCTGAGCAAGAGGAAATGTGAGGGCAATGGCATGATGGAATACGTAAGTGGGGCGCGCGGTTTTGGCCTGTTTTGTGGGCGACTTCATTAAAGGGTCGTTTATTTGGCCTGTGATCCCATTGTCCTGAGCCTTCTTTATCAGCCCCGGTGTGTCGGGGGGTGTAATTGGCCGATTGGCCATGGTCTGGGCATGCTGAGGTGATTTATAAAGCTGTGAATGGAGGTGACTCCTCTCCGGGCAGCGCTCCCTCTCCCATATAGGAGACACGGCACCACAGAATAACACTGAATAAATGCAGAAGAAATGTGAAAAGGATGAAACGTCCCCAAAGCTCTTTGTGCAAGTGTGAAATCAGAGGCCTGAATAAAAGGCCTCTGGAATCACTCTTTTGCTTGTCATCTATTTTCTCCACCTTTATGTTCTATCTGACTTTGTTGTTTCACCTCTCAAGACTTTGTCCTCACCCACCTTATATCTTTTTTTTTTTAACTTCCTCTCCATTTCATCCAACGAATCATAACCAGTGTGTAATCTTTGTACATTTGAGCCAATCATACACAACTTTGTTCCCAGTGGCAAAAAAATTTAGAAAATATGCGATATCCAGTCTTTGGCTGTTTTTTATTTTTCCTTGGTTAGTTTTTCTGAGAGATATAAACTTCACATTGATAAAGACAAACTCATTTCAGTGCATCAAAAGCTCTATTTAAATGAATAAAACCAGACATATGTGTTGATATGCAGTAGTCAGCTGTATTTGACAGCAGGTGGGAGTGACTGCTGGCTTTATGCGCTCCCATGGTGCGTCGAGGTTGGCTCTTAATGACCTCCTAATTAAAGCAGGCCCTCCTCTCAATGGGCTGATCATGTAGTGGAGGTCAGAGGTCATTTACAGGGCTGCTGGTGGCCAGAGTTCCCGCTCCTGGCTAATTGCTGTCCAATATACAAAAATTAACACAACGTGATAATCCTGACAGGTAAACACAAGGCATAGTTGCTTCCCTGATGCCTCATCAGAGGGGGGGGTCGTTTTCATGTGTGCCCTAAAACAGTTTTTTTGGGTGACATCCTACTAGATAGGTCTGCAAACACACACTATTTACAGGAGGATTCACAGGCAACAAGCTTTAGTCTTGCTCTCATTCTTAGAATAGTCTTTCAGTGGTTGTATGATGAAAATTAAAGCCATATTTTGATATTAACATGAAGAGCCACTTGAAGTTACTGTATACAGTTGACTGCTATGGATCACCCCTAAACATGGTAATGAAATTCAAATACCTTTCTTCTTTCTTTTTTCCTGTGTGGGAGAAATCTAGTTCAACTTGAAACAACTTTAATCCTAACGCTGTGTCTGAAACACTTTTCTTTGGTTACCACCTTCCAAAGTTCTTTGAAACAGGGCAAAGTCCAGTGGGAGCCTCCGTCCACGGGAGAGGGAGGGCCCAGCGAGGAGGAGGAGGAGGAGGAGCCTGGCTCTGGTTTAATGTAGCTGATTATGCACCCATGAAAAAAAGGAACTGTTTCTTCTGTGTTAATTTTCAATTTTGTTGCTGTCTGTGTGCCCAGCCTTTGTGTCCAATTCTTCTTCCCTCCCTAAACGGCACCACCACCCCTCTCTTTTTCTTTTCTTTTCAGTCCTCCTCTCGTCAGGCCGTCTAGATTATGTTGCTAAGGAGATTTTTCTCTCTCTTTCTTCCTCTTTTTTTTTTTTTTTTTTCACTGTTTCCCATTGATTTGGTGTTAATGTGTTTTGAATGCCCCTTGGTGTGTGCCGAGCACCGGGGGAGGAGGGGAGCACAGGGTCTCACCAAGTGGAGGAATTTCAATCTGAAACAGTTAGGTGGGGGTCCGTGTGGGTTGAGGCCCAAAGAGAGGCACTCAAGTGAGAAGTGAAGTGGTTTGCAGAGCTGAGGAACCTCTTGGGCCGCCACTCCCCCTCCTCTCTTTATCAGGGTCACCCCTTCGTTGGCAGACCACAGGTGCACTGTCAATCTTTCCTTTTCATACCCAAAAAACCAACCCAGGAGTAAAATAAGCATATTTTCTATCAGTGAGAAAATTGAAAGAAAGGGGCCACCTATAATAGTCAAAATTCAGGGTTCAATATAAATCTGGTTTTGGGCTTCTATTTCAAGAGATTTTTGATGCAGCAAGATAAATTAACATTCAACTTGTTTTTATTCATTTAAAAAAGCAAATAGGTAACGCCAGTTTTCACGATGAATATTTTAATATCGAAATTATGTCCAGATATTTATACAAATTATGTCATATATCCAGTAAGTTACATGTGTACATGTTTTAGCTAATTGGAAGATATTATCAGTTATATTGTCTGTTGTTTTTGCTGTTGTTGTTGTCCGACTGTCCATCACAACAAATGCATTATGATATAGTATTTTACACTATTTTCATATCTGTAGATAAATGTGGCCTTATGATAATGGAAAATTTTTTAAATACAAAATACATGCAGAACCCCAATAATGTCACCCCTATTAATTAAATAAATAAACCTCAAACTCATAAAACTAACAAATATTTATGCCAATGGGTTGTGTGTTCTAAACGAAAGGAAGCAAAAGGTAAGAGTGAGGGGCTCGGGGTGGTAGATGGACATGTAGTCAGTCAGACCTTCTGATTGGCTGCATGTCCAATTTAAATTTAAATAGACATTTTTAAAAGTGATAGACGTTAATTAATCGTCAATGCTGTAGTTTGGGGTTTAGCCACATTGTCTCATACTGACAGTTTTGTGTGGAGATACTGTGGGTTGGCTCCCTCCAATGTTAGAACACTCCAGCTGGAGGGTTGAGTGAATAAGGTGTCTGCTTAACTGTTTCCATCCTGTTTCCTATAGCAGCAGTTACAGTTGTTTTTTTAACCCTGACCACAATCAGCCCGGGACCAAAAACTGGCGCCACCAACCTGGGTAGCCACTAACTGTGACTAAATCACCCTCAAATTACATTTGTGGGTTACATTTTTTTTACAAGCCATCCCATGATATTACATGCCCACAAATACAGTTAAACATTAAATCCTTTTTGAGCCTAAAGTTAAAACAGAGTTTGCCAATCAGGAATTTTCTTATAGGCTGCTTCTTTTTAAGTGTGTATAAGTGTGGTCACACTCAGAAATGTAAAGTTGTTTGGCATTTCTTCCTGATTCATCTTAGTATACATTTGCAGTGTGAAGCACTTTAGACTTAATGGGAGAAGGGTCTCCACACAGGGGTTCTATTTTAGATGAGTTCACACTTTAGATGTGTCTATTTCCAGGTACAAAGACTTGACTGCCTGACGTCACCTAATCAGTGTCAATACAATTGTCCAGTTTTTAATCCAGTGTCGTCATAGAACTAAAAGAACATATCTAACTTTGGTTGAGTATTTCTTTGACAATCCCAAACATATATGTAAACTAGATGATTTTTAATATTCAACGATGGCTTTTAAATTTTTTCTTTATCCATCCTCTGTAATTTAACTGACAGAAAAGTAACTGCTGGGGTCACACTACTATTGTACAGGACCAGCTCTGTGATATAATGCTGTGACACTGATAATGCAAATTTTTATAATCAAAGGGGCAAAATGTGGCGAATGGTGTTTGACAAAGGCTTCGTTTTTAGCTTTACAGGCTTAGTTTGTGGCAGCATTAAGACTGGGGGGGTCGAGGATAGCTTGTTGAAATGTTAAATTTGGTATGACAAAAGGACTCAATGGAGAAAACAGTGACAAGAACACAAACCATTGCATTTCTTTCCAGCCTGTAGCAGAGCTGAAAAAAAAAATATATAAAAAAAAGATAAAGTAAAACAAAAATTAAAGACAGCAATAATAAACAATGCATCAAAACTAGTCTTTACAGATGGGTCTCAAGAAGTGAGAAACTTTTTTATAAGCCGGTATGTACAAGTTGCACTCCAGTGTTAGAGCTGTCCCAGCGTGTAGGGACGGTTGTCACACGTCCAAAATACACTTAATTAATTCATCAAATACTCCAACTGAAAATTTTATTTATTGTTCATGTTATTGTGATTGATTTGTCCTGTTTTATTTCATCTGAAGCCTTCTCCAGCAAAGGAAGTGGGACTCCCCTGTCTGTCGATATTTGGTGTGCTGTAAACAAGGATGTGTGTTTCCACTGACTATCAGGACGCTACTGATCATCATTAACGTCACGTGTAATGCATAAGCTTATTCTATCTTCTTCCATTTATCTAACATTGACCTTTTTTTAATAATAATGAAGAAGAACTGACATTTTAACATTTATTTCAGTTACCGCCTCTCTTGTTTGATGTGACAGGAGTCTTGTGCAGCACAGTCAGAAGAAAAAGAAGTCCTGAAGACACTGAGCTCTTAAAGCTATGGTGTGATATTTGGTGCTGAACCAATGCAAAGGATACAATTAATGAGTGATGATGATGACATGCGTCTTTAAAAGAATCAGAATGAATCACTGACTAGTTGGTTTAAGGATGGTTGAAACAAGGTGTTACCACCGTGCCTGTGTGACCAGTCATGTTTTCATCTCATCAGAACTGACAGCTTGACACATCTTTCTCTATCTATTTTCTATTTTTAGCCTACAGATCAGTGGTCCTGATAATACTCGTTTGGATTCCGAGACATTTGATTTCAGGATGGTATTCATAGAAATGAAAAATAAAAACATTTAGACTGGAATCCGCTGCCCCTTCAATGATGTACATCTCTGTATCTCTACCTCTTCCATATCCAAGACCACTGCCATATTAGTGCTGCACGTCGAGCAGACATAAATTAATGATTGCATTACATTAATTCACAGGAGAGATTAATATATGTTTTTAACCTTGCAATAAATTAATCTTAAAAGAAATACATAAAAAAAACAAACAATTTTGTGATAACTTTTTTTTTTTCAGAGTTTCAAATGTGTCAAGAGGACAATCCAACTGAGCATGTGCATCTTGAATTTATCCTTTCATAAATTCAAGATATTAGGGATCGTCCCTGGTCTCCCCTATTGTCTCTATCTATCTTGCTCTCATTTTCAATCAACCACATAATTTATCTCTCTCTCTCTCTCTCTCCCCCATCCCTCCCACTGTATAACCTTCACCTTCAGCTGTAGAAGCACCCTGCTCCGTAGCTGCATAAGAATGCCCCGAATAATAACCTCTCAGACCATTTAATATGCATCCACACTTAACCTAATTAGACAATCAGAAATCTTCATCTATCATCTTCACCAAATGAAAAACATCCTCACATGATATTTTAACTGACGACATGATACTCTCCATTATTCAGATCTTTGAAGCTTACATGGCAATGCACCACCCTAACACCTTGTCAGGATAGTATTTATAGGGATGGTATTTTAAAAAGCTGTAAGTAATATTATTATATGATCATTGGATTCCAAAGGAAAAAGCTTTACAGCATCTTTTTACACTCTAAGAACAGATAATCATCTATTCTTGTCAACTGTGGCAGCAGGCAATGTTTTCCAGCTCTTCCTGTGCAGCCCTAAGACTCTCCCAGACCGGGGCGAATATGTGGTCCCTCCAGCATGTTCTGGGCCTACCCCGAAGTCCCTTTCCAGTCGCACACGCCCAGAACATCTACAGAGGAAGGCCTATCAGGATGATTATCAGATACCCCAACCACCTCAAGTGGCTCCTTTCCAGATGTCCAAGCTTTTCACCTCGACTATAAGGCCAAGCCCGGGCACCCGATGAAAGGCCACTTACGTCTGTGCTCTCGCTCTTTGTAAGTATTACTTACAGATCACTTTAAACAAAAGTCATTCTTCCTCAAAACTGTGTGAACCTATTCACCACCTTACAGTAACTGGTGGTTCTATGTAGATTGCTCAAACTCATCACCAATTATGTTCTCTTGGCAAACTGTCCCTTTCAAATTGTCAAAATTTCCACCTATTAGCTTAAAGCACATGTGATCTAGTCAGAAGGTTTGCTTTATAAAAACAATAATAATGATACAGGTGAGTGCCTTAGGTTGGCTTTATGTCAGTTAGATCTATTTTCCTTCAGGGCTGAAGCTGACCTCTGACCCGTGACCCTAATTTAACTAACCCCCATCAGTGTACTACAAGGAGACAAACACTCCCAGCTGCAGACACTCTTTAACTGAAGGGGAGGAGAATCCATTATGGAGCAACAGTCCAAGTGGGCTCAAGACTCTTGTAAGGACACTTGTGGGAAGTCACTTGAGACTGTTGGATCAGCAGATAAAAATTCAAATATGTCGGACAATAGACGTTTACAGTTTGTTTAGTTTTCTTTAATGAAAATTAGCAACAGTATTTAGATGAAAAAAAAAAACATTTTACAAATACATGTAATTTCAAAACTGTTCATGTTGACAATGCTATAATTTAGTGAGTCTTAGTGTTTGCTCTTCACTCTGTGTTTATTTTTGGTCTTTGCTGGGAAACTCTCTCTGTAAACCAGTACATGACTTGCCTGGTGTGCCAGCGTAAATCAAACAATGTCTATATAGTGGGAAGGAAAAGACAAATCACCTGACACATTTCTGATTTGCTCTTTTATTTAAGTCATGACGCTGGTTTTGTATAGAGTTACAGATTACTACTTAGCTTCATCATCAATTATGGTCTGTTTGTTTAGTTGCTCTCCACTGTGATTGGATAATAATACACTGAGCTGTGACTGGAGATATAGATGAACAAAGAAACATTTCGCACTACACCAGCAATTATCTCTGCATGTCTTACATCCGGTGATAAACTGCAACCTTTTTTCTGAACAGACACAGGTTCACAGAGATGTCAGAAAATTGCTCTGATGATAGCTCAGCTCAGCTCACATAGGAAATTAAATGTGAAACTAGCGAGTGTCTGCAATATCTTCACCAGAGAGAGAGAGAGAGAGAGGGCAGTTGTGTGAACATTTTTTCCCAAGGAAGAAACGTTTACCGGCTCTAAATGTTCCCAGTAAAAGTTTAAGGTCTGATATTTCATTCCTTTGAAGAGATATTGCATTGCATTTCTTCAACATCATAAAGTCAACAGGAACTCTTCAGAGAGGGACCTTTTCCATCTGCAGTATTTTTTACCTGTTCCTCAGCTTTGAGACAATCATGGAAGCAGCTTTGAATCAAACAGTATTTCACCATATTTGATGAGAAATAACTCCGTTTCACTTTGCCACATTATATTCTTCATCTATTATGTATCCGCTTTGTATTTAGTTACTCAGTCTTCTGTTATCTCCTCCCGAAGCTTCAAAGAGTGGTTGGTCCTCTGATCCTCAATCTGCTGAGGCTTTTTACATAAATGTAAAAAGTTGGCAGATATAGTATGTATGTCATGTTTGATATGATCCGGACTGCTTTCATATATGGATTTAAGATAGCTTTATTTATCATAAAAATCATGCTGCAGTACTCCATCACAATGAATATTTAACTTATGTATAATGGTCATGGAATATTTACAAAGGTTCAGTGGACAGTAATTATCATCATGGGCACTGATAAGAATGCAGGATTGGCAGGAAACCTCTTGTGCCTTCAAGAATTTAATTTCATATCAAAATTCACAAATTCACGAAAAGAAAAAAAAACACAGATGGATTAACAAGTCAAATGAAAGCAAAACAGTGGTTAGAAACTACTATTATAAATTCATGTCATTGATCAAATGAATCTCTTCAGGATAAGTATAGTTCTCAGTTGACCTCAGTGATAAGTACAAAGTGCAAGAGCTCCTTACCAATACTACCATGTGAAGGGGAAAAGACTGATTTAATGGGTGTGCTCAGAGGGATTCAATCAGGTAAATGAAGTGAGACAAGGAAAGAAAAGCATGTGAGCTAAAGTAAGTGAGGAAGATAAGAACTGAGTGTGGAAAGCAAAAGAAAATAAAGGCCTCCACAGTAGGTCAGGAATATTTCCCTGGTTTATATATAAATGTTGGTCATTTTTTCACTTTTCCTGGGATTTCTTTGTCCACAGGGTCAATAATCACATAGTCACAGTAGTGGCTCAAGTAGTATACTTTGGTGTATTATATATTATCAGCCATAGAACAATATATAATATACTATGTCAGTTATCAGATGATTAGGTTTACTTGAGTATTAAAGTGTTTCCACTGTCTGTAAAATCCATAAATTTGTGACTGTGGTTATTCATCAAAATGAAACGATATTTCTTCTCCCAACATGTTCTGTTTGTCAGCAATTTCCCCCATTATCACTAATAATCTATTGGTTGAAAAATCATGTAAAACATTCTGGGCTCCTGACACCAACAAAATTCATAACCCTTAAATCTTTACAACCATGCATTTACTACATATGTGTGCACTAGCTGCTCAGGCCACCTGTTTCTCCACTTTACACACACACATACAAGAAAATACGAGCCAAATATGCGTACACATACTGCAAGCAACAGTAGCTACAGCAGCTGCAGTGGGGTGCTATCACTGGTCATGTCTTCATACGTTTGATCCTTTAGGCTGGGAGCTTTACTGCTGCAGGAGAAAAAAACAACAAAACTGAGCTAATGTGTGTCTTTGTCCTCCCAGGGGAGGGAGAGCCTTTCTTCTCCCCAAGTACAAATCGCAAGACTTTGGCTGCATTCTCCCAAGACAGAGGGAGGCAATGGCAGAGAGAAAGATCCCAATCAGACATTGATCTGAACCAAACTAATCCCCCATTGGTGCCAATGTGACCTTAAAAAATCGGCTTAGAGCAGCTCAGTTAAACTGGACACGGTTTTCTATTTAAGTGGCCCCAACACAGCCCACCCTAATTTTGCCACCCACAGACATTAGTAGAAGAGAATTAAGGCACATACATACATAACCCTTGTCATTAGAGAGAGGGTGGGGCTGTGGGTGGTGTATCTGCTGCATTCACCCAACTGCCCCACAAGCGGGATAAACTGTGGGCATGATGAGAGGAGATGGGATGACATCTTCTATTTCATTGTTTACTGCAACTTTTTTTCTCCAAGTATGTAAATGCGGGCCTCCTATAGGCTGTAGCGTGGCCTTTCTGTGTGGAGTTTGTATGTTCTCCCCGTGTCTGTGTGGGTTTCCTCCCACTGTCCAAAGACATCATGTTGGGGTTAACTGGTGACTCTAAATTGTCTGTAGGTCTGAGTGTGAGTGTGAGTGGTTGTTGGTCTCTGTGTGTTGGCCCTGTGATGGACTGGTGACCTGACCAGGGTGACCCCGCCCTCACCCAGTGTGAGCTGGGATTGGCTCCAGCACCTCGCAACCCGGAAACAGATAAATGAATAAAAATCAACTTTTTTCAGTAGGGACGATGTGTTGTAGGCAGGACATTTTTTGTTGAAAACAGTCAGAGATCAGAGGTCAAATCAAACCTCTGTGCTCTCCCTGTACACATTTCTCAAACTTTTTATAAATCGAGTCTTCAGCAGAGTATGATCATTTCAAAAGCACTTTGAAATGCAGGACCCCAAAACTCTCCAAAAAGTTCTGTGACCAAATTTCATTCACCAGCCAGCGTCACGTAAACTTTTCTTTGGGTGTGACTAACATCTTCACTTCTGTTGTGATTAGACAGTGAGCTGTAATGTCAGCTCAGCTGTGGTGTTGCCTGCCCGTCTGTCTGTGGCTGTGTGTAGGAGGTTAGCACATGAAAGAGGAATACTAGCAGTGACTTTGTTTAGGGGATCTGTTAGACTGTATGTGTTGTCAGACCGAGACGGACGAATAAGAGCTTAAAGGAACATTAAGATGTAGATCTGCATTGTGGCTTACTGGTTTACTGCTCATCTGAAGACAGATGACTATTTTAAGCATGGCTAAAAAGTATTTCAGTTCTTTTAAAGAGGCTGAACCTTTTGTGGAGATGTAAAAAAAAAAAAAAAAAAATCAACCACAGTAAAACCGACCATATTCAGTTATTTATATGAGCACCAATGGAGGCCACAATCGCCCACCGCCACTTCCAAGGATCAACGGCTAAACCAACAGCCAGTGAGAGGCATTTGAGGTTGCTGGCAGTGAGCCAGGGCCCATAGAGAGGGGTCCCATTATGAAGCCAGATCCTCCTATTATACGGCCCGCACCACAAAGACTCGGCTGACAGACATCACACAGAAGAATCACATAGATCCTGTGAACACAATTACACATAGAGCTCATAGATTCTGCCATGTATTTTATGACTTCCCTCTCATATGACACATTTCTCTGTGATTACAGACACCACCCGAACACAAGATCATAAACAATAATGGGAATGTATTTCAAAGAGCATTTTCCGTGCTTTTTTCTCTTTTATTGACTTCTCGTCCTTTTTTTCTGCTTTTCAGAACATGAAGGCTTATGATAATGCTGAATGTGGAAAATTTGAGATTTTGTTTGTTTCAGTTGTTTTCGTTAAATCATGCAACAGAAAAACTCTGTAAACTGTACCCTGTGAGGTGACTGTTAACTGTTTAGTCTGCACCGTCAGACAACACAGGCCCGGCCTGCATCCTGTCCACCATTTGTGTCTCTCTGCAGGCAGGTAATCAGTGTGTGTGTATGTGTGTGTGTGTGTGTGTGTGTGTGTGTGTGTGTGTGTGTGAGCGACTGTGTATCTGTGTTCCAGCACCTATATAAGTCATTCAGTGGAGTTTTCCTGGTGGTCTGATTGACACATCAAAAGGTGAATTGTCCAATTAAGACATGAGCAGTAATCTTGCGCACCTACAACAGGAAAACACACACACACACAGTGCCATAATACACTTAGCTCAGAGACATGCAAAACCCTATTATGTCACTGGTTGTCACGGTCACACATTTGTCTTGTCAGAGAAAGAGGCAAGATGTCACACAGAGGGGGATTTGATTGTTAATCTGTTCGCAGGGATGCAGTGAAGGGATTTAGTTGTCAGTGAAGCTCATCAGTTAGTTAGTTCGCTGTTGTGTGTCCCCTCACTGTTCACTAAGTTACCTGCACATAAGTTAGAAAGTAAGTTGTAGCTCAACTGTCACCAGCGTTCTGTTTTCATCAACTGCCTCAGCTTTAACAAATGTGCACATTATATCACAATACGTCTCAACAAACCCACATTTCTCTCTCTGTTTGCGTGGCTCTATGTCAAACCTTTGTTGTTTCAATGTCAGCTCCAGTTCAACGTCTAGAGTTTTCTACCTTTGCTCTCAGCAAGTCAAAATACAACCAAACGGCCCGCTGTAGAAAGAAAACACACACGCTCATGCACACTGAAGGTATAGGAGACGGCTTACAAAACCCACACCATTCTTAACTCTTCAAGAGAGACAGATGCACTCAAGATTATCCTCAAGACGCTCTTAATGTATCTCTTCAAAGGAAAAAAGTACAAGAGCATTCATTACGGTGGCAAATCATTCTCAGCATCCACAAAATGTAGAAACTAGTCCCACTGTTATTAGACACAGTTTTATTTTGGTTTTTTAGTGATCAAAGCCAATGCTGCTGTGAAAATGTTTCTTGCTGATCCCTGCTTGGTCTGAGGAGGATTCATCTCTACATGAACAAACACTGCCCTCTGTCTCTGTCATGTGGAAACTCAGCAGTAAGATGCGCCTCAATTCTGTGTTAATGTTTCATCCACAAAATATATCGTCCAACCAAACTGTCGTTCATGGCTTAACATTAGCACCAATTACATCTATGGGCTTGGATGACGATATATTCATGCTTTGATGCTTTTGCCTTATTTGTTTGCAGCTGAGAGACATGAGCTGATGTCGACTCACTGAGGGCAGTCACCCACTTTTTAAATTGTTGTTAGAGGGAACCACTAGAATTCATTTACCACTGCAATGGTTTTGTGATTTTATTTTATTTATTTTATTTTTTTTACCTGGGGCTGTGCCTCAGGAGCCGTTTGCTCTCTGAGCTACTCTTTACGATGCTGTCAGTCTGATCTGTGTGTAAACACAGTATCTGCTTTCGCATATGCTCCACTTTATTACAGAGGTTTTTATAAGCAAAATAAACTTGTCGGTAACTTCTTCTGGAAACAAAACCTTTGACGTGACCAAAGGGCAAATGTTAGGGGAGGTATTAGTGGATAGAGGATTCTACTAAAAAGACATAAAAAGCCAAGCAAATGAAAGCTTTTCCGCTGGTTGAAGCTTCTTTAAAAGCAACTGGCTAATTCCCTTGGAGCAGGTCAAGTGTGAATCACTGATACCTATCCATTCTTTTAAAGCAGGATGAAATGAAAGTACATTAAAATTACATTAAGTATGACCATAGATATTTTCTGTATCTGTGAAAATGTTTGGAAGTTATCAGCATAATCTTAGCTCAGAATGATGAGGCCTCATATCAGCCACAAATTAATTTAATTTGACTGCACAGCTGTGTACAAGATAAGGATGCATTACTTAGAAGGGCAGTACAAAGTGGCAAAAAACCAAAAATCAACTTACCAACAAAACCAGAGAACATGCTTCTGATTTTTTTTCTTTTTTTTTTTTATTTATAGTATTTTGCAAAGCCTGTACAGGGTTTCCATGCATCAGGGAAAAAACTGGAAAAACAAATTTTACAGTCATGGAGAAATAGTAAAAGTAAAATTTCATAGACAACCTTGTGTTCAGGTCATTAGGTCATTTAGATCCTATTGTCCCATTAAATAGTAAGGAAGTTTATGGACGACTGTATTTTTAATACATTGCTATTGATTTTGTTTGCTGTGATTGCACCCTGGAGTCACATTGCGTGTGTGCCGGTTGGATAATTTACATACAAAGAGGCCAAAACGTTATATAATGAAGTTACATTTTCTTTAAGTGTATGCAAGTCTCCACTGACTGTGAACTGTAGTGTTTTTTCAGGTCCCTTGACTCTTTCCAACTTGTTGAACAGTGGGTGAACATGTTTAGTTCAGTTGCAGAAGCTGAATTTCTAACAATAAGAGAATTGCTAGCTTGCTTCCCTGTTGTCAATGGTTTGAGATTTGTGATTCAACTGATTCGAAGGACTTAGTGACAGTATATAACCGCAGCAAGCTTATCTTTTATTTATGAAATGTCAGGCTGGTTTATCCATGGAGACGTTGCTTGTGGCCACAGTTACTGGGAGAAGGCCTCTCTGGACATTGAGTTTTGATTCAGTGAAACATTCACATCAATTAACTGAAGTCTTTAGAAATGAAAGGAAGCAAGCATACAGGTCAAATTAGGACTTCCCAGCAGGCCTTAGTGATTTTAGGAGGAAAGTAACCAAATTATTTTCATGAAACATACAGCTTTGGAGCATTTTAGTACGGGCAATAAATCATAAGTATGTGCACCTCTGCCAAATTCTGGCCCCTGGTGAAGTGCACCTTGGGCAGTTACACCACAGTGAACTGAACTTTGTGTAAACTATTGCCAGTACCTGCTGTAGTGCTTAGAGTTATATATTCAAATGACATGAAATATCTGTGCATTTGAGTTATAATAAAATAAATCATGAGTCTTTCTACACACATTAAACTGTAAGAAGACAACACATGACCGCTCTGTCCTAATGATCCGTCTCCTCACCTCATCCCCAGTCAACCATCCTTCCTCTACCAGTCACAGTCCACTTTCTTATAACCACTGTATATATTTCAGACATGACAGCCCAACACATCTAATCCCCCTTATGGCTGTCTGGTTTCCATGGTAACAACTTGTGGCCATGCGATTCCTGGGGAGGTGACCTATTTAAGTGGATAAGGACTTGGTTACAAATAAGAGCGACTTCGATGGGACTCAGAATAATCTCTGTCATTTCTTCGATTGTCCTGACATGTTGTTTGGCCAGCTGGGAGATTAAAAGATCACCCTTGCAGAAAAGCTCCCCTCCAGTTTCCAAAGACTTCTTCATGACTTATTTTCTTACATTTAGACATGGGAAGGTTTGGGTGAGATTTTCAAGTGCTTCAGTGTGCGTGTTGATTATTTGCAGAGCTTCTTGTTCCTCTGTAGTTTTTCGGGTGATGATCCAGGGGATTTGTGTACCATTTAATGCCATAAAGCACCAGCAGCGCACCACCTCCTCTGCCTGCTGCTGCCATCTGGGCTGCCAGCTTAGTAACATAACTCTACCTCCACCCTGTGTGAAGGAGGTGGCCCAAGATAAGGGACTTTAATGGACACATGCTGGGGAATTTGACAATGGTTTGTTAAAGGGCTGTCGTGATTTCTGGTTTCCTCCGAGTTGTGTCTTTCTGATCCCTGTTTAAGTTTATTCATGTGTTGTTGTCGGTTTTTTTTATGTGTTTTGTTTTGTTTTGTTTTTTACCTGTTCTTGGTTCTTCTTGTCATTATCTTGTCGTCACTGATGTTCAGTCCTGAAATTGTTCTCGGCCTCCTTATTTAGCAAATTAACCCTTTCTCCAGCCTCTCTAGGTTAGAGGTTAAAGGTCAGGACAACCGGTCTGTTGATGTGACCTCCTATAAACACTTCCATGCTATTAATCATTCAGTGCCCTCACCTTCTGGAGCAGGATGCACATCAACATACTGAAAAAGCTAATATGATGTGAAACTCACACATATGCTCATGTATCCTGAGTACCTCCAAACAAATTTCGCGGTCTGCTGCTCGGAATCACAACACCTCACACATTAAAGTGGCTTTGAGCACTGTGCCATATAAGCCACAGTGTTTTCTGGTTTGTGTGTAATCTCCGTGTTGCTGTTCTCATCCACAGGATCCGTGTTCTGCATTCCAAACATGCAGCGTTTTATGACTGTTGGTGTCAGTGGTGGGGAAAAGCCAAAATCCAGGCCCCGTCTGCTGAAGTCATTAGGTTTTGCTGAACAGCCCCTTGAAATGTTTTACTGTCAAAGGCTTGATGCCCAGGAACTCCCACCCTCTCCCATGTGGACACCAATAGACACAGATTTCACACACACACAAAACTGCAGCTGCATGTACAAATCCTTCACCAAAGATGTAATACGCAGGCCGCACACCCATTTTTTTCATTGCATAAGTTGACACAAAATACATCTCAACTCAAATTGAATACATCAGGCATTGCGGCACACACACATGGCACACGTATGCCTCCATGATAGATTTTAAAGTTGTCAACGCTCCAGACCAAAACGGTACAATCTACATTGTGTCACCTTCCCCCATCCCCCATTTTTACAGCATTGCTGCTTTGAGCTGTTGACCAAACCAAAACCTTTAGATCCCTAGACCTCATTTTTTTCCCATGAGCTGCCATTTAGGTTAAGGGCAACAGACACAGAGGTCATCTCTCTGACAAAAGAAAATGAATGGTGTACTCATCTGCTGACTGAGCAGCGTAAAGATCCATCATTTTGGAGCTAATGTTAAACACTTTTACAGAGGTGTTAATCCTTTGGACATGTGTGGGGGTTTGATGACTGGGGGGCTGTGACACTGTATAAACATTGAACACATGAATATGCATGCCTACTAATTGGCGGTGGCTTTTGCCTCCAATTAAACATGACTAATTTATAATGCAGAGATTATTGAAGCTTCTGACAATCTTTCAAACCATCCTAGATTTGTTTTCCATCAAACCGACAGCCCTCTTCTGATGAAAATGGTAAAGATTTAATTAAACACAAATGAGCAGCTTGCAGTTTGGTTGGAGACATTCTGGGATTTGTACCATTGCGATTGGTGAGGAATCATACAAGTGCACTGAGGACGAATGAAGGTAAACAGTGTGAAACCACAGGAGGGAAAAGCCTGAAATGCACCACGCTGTGTAAAAGCACTTGCACACGGTTGATCCTGTCTGTCTGCCTTCTACCCTCTGAAAAGTCCTGGTCCCAGTCTTTGAGAGAGGTGTCATGACGGGGGCTCTGGTGTTCATGATACTAAACAGACTCCAGATGTTGAAGGTTTGCAGAGGACAGGAGTGAGAGAGGCCTGAGAGAGAGAGAGAGCGAGAGAAAGAAAATGCAAGTAAGACACACCGCTGGCCTCTGAGGACCCCACAGGGGACCTGACTACATACTGGGTCATATCCGTCTCCTTCTTTCAAAATAGTCATTCCTCTCTTTCCTCCTCTCCCTATGATGTATGTGAAAGCCCTTCCTGGCAGTATTGCTCACATCCAGCCTTCTCTGTGTTATCAATATCATATCTTCTAAATTTACAATTTCCGTTGCCAATTCTGTCCTAATCTGCTCCTTTATTCTATGTTTCATCCCTTTCCTGCACCCTTCTCTCTGCTTGTGGCCACTTTTGAGCCTACTCTGCCTCTTCACAGAGATTTCTTTGTCTGTGGAACACAGAGGAATATATTTTGTGGAAACATGAATGCAAATGAATGCAGGAGTCGGTTTATTCTCGCTCAAAGAGCTTGCTTGTTTTCCTGACAGCTCCGTGTAGCAGTTGGGGAGGAATCTGTAGTTTCCATTAATCATCCTCAAAAACATATACACGTACAAATGCCTGTGTAGTTAGTCTAGGTTTATATCAAAGCTATTAACTTCACAGAAAAATTCAGTTTTTACGTGATTCTGCATTTGCATTGTTAAATATAATGAGATAGCGTGCTGCTATTTCTGGAACAAGCGGAACTCTTCCATCAGACGGACTTATCCCGGTTATCAGGCACTTGAATTTGGGCACACAAACACATCCAGAGAGAAACAGAGCTGCAGGGAATCTGTGCAACACTGCCATCTACAGAGGCTCTCAGCTATTTCCTGCAGCAGCACACAAACATAGTGTCTTCCTCCCACCCCCTGTATGTATACTTACATTTTATACGTGATGACACCGTGCAACAATTCAAGCCAGATCCATTTAGAAACAAATTCCTCAGCTGCCTTCAGTCATTCCATGAGATCTAAGGATGTGAAAACAGCAAAATAACATTTGCTGAACTTCAGGAAACAAAATCAATAATCTTGAGTTTTTCAGTTGAAACAATGAAAAACTATAATTTAGATTATCTCAGTTTGACGATTCACTTCTACACCAATGTGAGAACAGACACGGATCATAAGGCTCCTCCAGAGCCTTGCTATTGATAAATGTGAGGCAGAAGATGGCATCATGGTTAGCATTGTTTACATTAATATGAAAAGAAACAACCAGCACATTAATTAGTACGTCTGCTAATGTGCTGACCATGGTTTGTTTAATTTGGGTATTAGTACCATTGTTGGTCCGGCCATATTTATTAGATCCAATATATTTTGATGGAATCCATTTTAATGGAAACCATATGCGAGTGAAAATTTGCTGAATTTCTTTTCATGATGAATAAATTGCTGATCCCACATTTGGTTGCCAAATAGATAAAGATAAATTAATGATGAAAAAAAAATTCCATGTCTGTGTCATATTCAGATTCAACCTAGACATTAAATTATTTTGGCTGGAAGACGAGCGTGTCATGCATGAAACTTAGGGAAAGGTGCCAAATCTGCCAATCATTTCAACTCAATAAACTAAATAGTTTTGTATCAAGACCTTCAGTATTCTAATTAAGCTTATTATTATTATTATTATTATTTCAGGGTGTTACAAAGCTGTTAATCATCATTTAAATATATATAGATAAATGTATGTAATGGCAGCACGGCGGCGTGGTGATTAGCACAATAAGAAGATCACAGTCTGGTTCCCAGCCTGGAGCCTTTCTGTGTGGAGTTTGCATTTTCTCCCCGTGTCTGCATGGGTTTCCTCCAGGTACTCTGGTTTTCCTCCCACCGTCCAAAGACATCATGTTTGGGTTAACTGGTGACTCTAAATTGTCCGCAGGTCTGAATGTGAGTGTGTGTGGTTGTTTGTCTCTGTTTGTCTTTGTGTGTTGGCCCTGTGATGGACTGGCGACCTGTCCAGGGTGTACCCCACCCCTTGCCCGGAACGTTGGCTGGGATTGGCTCCAGCAGCCCCGCAACCCAGAAAGGGAAAAGCGGTAGAAGATGGATGGATGGACGGAAATGTATTTAAGTATGGCATCAGGCTACATATCAGCAGGTAAAGAAATCTGATCAGCTAAAAAATCTTGATGGAATGTATTGATTTACATTATACACAAGTCAAGAACAAAACATTAGTTGATTCCACTAAAAGCTTGAATGATGATTTACATTGCATATATGCATACACACAGTGTACTGTACGTGATTGACACCACATTCAAACATGGAACTGCTTGTAACATTCACCGCCTCATGACCTGCAGAATTTAGCCGAATGTTCCTGATTGAACGTATCTTCCCTCCTGAATCCCACCTGATTACTGAGCTGGCTTCCGCTGACCTTCTTCAGACCAAGTCTCACTTCCCCATTCGGACTGAAAGACTTTAATCAGAGGCGTGAAGCTGAGCTGTAATGGCTTCCATCACATGGAGGAAATCAGCCTGTTTGACTCGATGATATGTAAGTGGCCACACATTCATACGAGTATGCATAGACTGCACACAAGCACAAACACACACGTGTTCACACAAAATTAATATTTTGGACACGCTTGTATCTGTTCTCACTCTTCGTTTCTCTTCTCTCTGCCTCAGCCACGATGGCACTACAGCAAGATGCTACAAAATGAAGTCTCAGGAGTTACTTTTATTTACTCCACAGTGTTCAAACCAATTTATTTATTTCCAATAGCAACAGACACACAATTCCCTGCGGACCATATGATCAAAATCTTCTTCTGATAGTATCGAAAACCTTTTACATTTAGAGCATCAGTGGATTCATTGATTTACCTGATTCAGTAATGAACCAATGTATGCAATTAGACCTTTTGCTGCAAATATAGATAAAAGGTTTTAGCTCAGAATTTCTGCTCATATCATATACAAGAGTTTTAAAGCTGCACACATGTGATAATAAATTCCAAGGTCATGTGACCAGATTGGATCCGATTGTAAAACTTTGTTTCAATCAAGTGAAATTTTCCACAATAGACACACGGACCGGTGTTTTGAGTCCCAAAACCCTCAGTCAGCTGTGCGGCTGTGTGTTGGTGGCCTGAGGAGCATGTTTATGGTCAAGGTAAACTGTCACTAAGTTATGTATGCAGTCATCAAAAGATATGAAGGCTAGCCAAAGGAAATTTTTGTTGATGCAAAGTTACAGTCCAGATGTTCTCATAGAGGGAGAAGGCGGAAAGACAAATATTAGTCTATTGGAGAGCTCAGAGAAAGCTTCACAAAACATCAAGTAGGAGCCACAGAACACAAAAAAGTGGTGAAAAAGGAAAAAGGGTCAGGATAGTTGAGTCGTCATTTTGTTAAGATTCTTTGCTCAAACTGTAAAAACCCATTTCAACATCAGTGTTTAGGAAAGGGAAAAAACATTTCTTTGCAAAATTGTTTCTGTATTTATGCAGAGGGAGTAACAATGACGTAAAATGTTCACAAAGTATAATTTGTGGTGGCAAAAACAATCCCAGTATTTGCAGAGGGAACAGCCTTATTTTGATCAACCAGCACATGGAAAATATGGAAAATATAACTGGAGGGTTATCTTAGATCACTCAGCAGAAGGATGAATTATGCAGAGGGCGTATGGTATATATAGGCCCCTTTTCATGCCATAGTCTATGATAATCAAGTGCTTTAAAAAAACAACTGAGAGAGAAGAGTGTTGCAGTGAAAGAGCCTTTATCGCTTAAACTCAACGGCCATCATGAGCTACATTATAGCAGCAATTGATGACTATACTATATATAGATAAATATATATATATATATATATATATATATATATATATATGGTCATCTGCATGAAAATTCATATATTCATATGTTAGGTTGAGAACTGTGGCTCACCAAGCTCAACTGCCCTCGACACCACAGACAAAGTCAGCATGTATTTCTGCCCCTGTGGCTATTTTCTTTTCCGACCATGTCAAGGTCACTCTAGTCAGTCAACCCTCTAAGTGCAGAGGTTGGCCACCTCACAATGATCTGGTCACCAGAACATATTGGCCTAAGCTGACCAGATCACTCTAGCCCAGGGGAGCACCTACACTACAGTAACGGGCCTGCCGCTGCCTCTGGGGCACCATCCAAGCCAGGGCTCTGGGTGTTAACTGACAATGAACTGAATTGACAAATAAAATGGACAGACTGGAGCAGGGAAACTTACCATGTCAGGGCAAATCAAATTACCCTTGAGGAGCAGATGGCAGTGCATCCATTACTAAAGCTGAACTGGTAGACGAGGCTGTTGTTATCTTTAGAATCCCAGCGTCTTTCTGTTTGTTTGGTGTGTGAGGGAGCATGTTAAGTAGTGATGATAAAATAATCATCAGCTGATTAAAAAGAATTACCACAGGGGCATTTAAGACACTGAAGGAAGGCAAAGCAATTTTTTCTCACTGCTTTGTGTTTCTACAGACTGTTGTCATTTAGCGTGTCTCAGTTCACATGGGGATAAATTCAACAGTGAAATGGAGAGAAACAAAAGACTGGAGGCATTCTCGCCAGGCGCTACGTGTCGTCTATTTTCATGCACATTTTAAAATAAGTATCATACAAAGAAACGTCATGGAAAAATAGAACAGTCAATAAAGTATTGCACACAAGGTTATTATTCATGAGTGTAGTAAAAAAAACAAAGTCCTTGTATTGATAAAAGGAAATAGCAAAATGGAAACAGACTCCGTTTTACACAATGCATATGAGGCATGTTGCTTAAACATCTACTGATTCCTCCAAAAAAGGCAGGCAAAAAGATTAGATCTTTGTGGACCACCTCAGATATAGCCACAATTTTACTATGTTTTCCACATTCTCCTTTTCCATGAATGGCAGTAAAACCTTCTGCCGATTTTCTGAAAATTCAATGTGCTTTAAGCTACGTGCGAAGATGTGCATGCCAATGTGAAAGTAGAATGCGTTTATTATGTTCAGTATTTTAGTTCAGCATCTTAGCAAACTACTAATGCTAATTAGCGCAAAATCGGAGCAAACCAGGTTCTGCATCTTGTTATAATGGAAAATAAATCAAAAGAAATAGTGTTTGGATTCTTTGGAGTGGGTTTCATTGAATGTTTGTGTTTTCCTGCTTGTTAGGGGACCATGAATGTCTCAGAGCTTTGAACCAAACAGATGACAGACAGGAAATAAAACAGCACAGTTAGCGAGGCTGAAACAATTGTTATTACAACTGTTTCAATGGGAAAAAGATACCTGTAAAGAAAGAGTCAAAGCAAAATGTTGATATAGTAAATTCCATTTTTGTGCCCTCTGCAGGCGTCTTCCTCAAATTATGCATCAGCCTCTCATTCATCCCCTTACGCAAATATTTAGGTTCCCCTGATCCATCTAATAAAACAGTTTAGAATGGTTCCTCAGTGTTTCACCTCAGACAGACGTAAACTATTTCACAGCACAAGAAAGAGGGGAAGAGAGGCGTAAAGAGTGATTGAATGTCTACCAACACTTTATGTAAATATTTGGGACGTTTGCAGATTCTGGGTAGCCTTCTCTCTCCTGAGAAAGATGAACTGTTTCCTGTGACGCGTACTCCGCCTCACCTTTCCAATAAATAGCGTGTCATTTGCTATTGTTATCTCTGTACTGTGTATCTGCTTCCCCTTGTCAAATGATATCCTGCGAAACACAAATTCTTTCTGTTGACTGATTCTGTCATTCTGTCAGCTGGCAGGATTACTGGGAGAAATCAAATGAGGTGTTTAAAACGCAGATGAGAATACACAACAGATTTTTTTAAATCAATCGTCTCCTGCTCTTCACATTCCACATGTGCCTGCCTTCTCCTCATTGGTGCGGAGACTTATGTAAGTGGCATCACTGAATTAATATTTAAGGTTTGTTTTGGCTGATGGCTTTTTTTTTTATGCTTGGCTTTCTTCAGTCGTATTTCAATGAGCTGTTACGTCATCTGGACCACGGCCACAGCTGAGATAAAAGAACCCTGTGAGCTATTAGTGCAGGAAGCGTGCTGCAGTATGGCCCATGTAATGTGCAATATGAGCTAACTGGGATAGCTGCCTTATTAATATCCATGTTCTCTCAGATGTCTTTCCAATAACAGAAAGACAGACTAATGAATAATCCAATGGTTATGCCAGGGTTGTTTACTTTCAGTGGATTCATGCAGTTATCTGACTAATATAGTAAGTATACATGAGTTTTACACTTTTTTTTTGGTTTGTTTTTTTGTTATACCTCTGTTAGAAATCTATGTTTGTGGGCTCCTGCAGGGAAACAGGGAGTAAGATAGATGGTAGCCTGAGGGGTCTGGTCCCATGTTGTTATAATACAATTCTGTCAGCACAACCTTAGAGTCTGTTCTTTGGTCATGGCTGACTGATCACATTCCTCTCTATCTCCAAAGATGACTAAAGCTGCAGACTCCATCTACCTCTCAGCCTATTGCACTGACCTAGCCATGGGCACATTGCCCTTTGATGACATGACTCAAAGATTCATCACTGTGTGCAGTTGAGTTGGAAGTGTAGTGAGATGTTCCTGTTTATTGTGTCTGTGTGTGTTGGTGGATAGTATTGACCTTTTTGGATTATGACCTGCTCAAAATCCTCAAACAATCAAACCCCTATGGTTGCATGGCTCTTCCAACAAACCGTCACAGAAAATGCGGTCCAAATGTCCCGTTTTTCAGTGATAGTGTTAAATGACTGTCAGAGGAGTTTTTGCAGAACATTATAATCGCCTGTATTATATATCCTGTATGCTGTCAATGCAGGATCATCTCAAATGTCAAATTACAAATTCTGTCCTATCTGCTGCAAATGTCAAGTGAAAATGAAACTAGTTACAGAAGAACTTAAAAAATGAGCAGTAGACTGACAAACTCTGTGCGCTGTGGCAAAATACACTTTACAGGTTGTTACCATCAGTGTTTGTACTTCTAGTACTTAGATGGTTCACCTAAGTGTATACCAGAAAGGCTGAGTGGCCCGGACTTTTTTTGCTGCTCGTTATCACCTAACTCCTCCTGAAAGTACTCTTTCTTTTTTACTGTGGCTATTAAAATAAAAGAAAAAGTTGGACTGAATATCAAACAGAACATTGACTCAACCCTGGCTGTGTGGGCAAGGTTATTAGCCAGTTAATAATCCCTCCAAAATATGTTCCCTGAAAAACATATTAGCACGATCATGGCTTCTTATTTTGAGCATTTTGGGGGGCAAAATTGTCAGTTAATTTCAAGCATGGTTTACCACCATAAATTCTGTGCCTCAAATGACAAAAATAAGCTAATGTTCACAAATCTAATTACTTTTGGAATACATTATAAAAACAGCACTATGGGCTGAAGCGCTGTAAGAGAATTTGAAATCATGTTCTTTCAAGTCTCTTGGAAAAATGCTTGCCATTCTTAAAGGTTGCGTTTTGTATGAAATTAAATTTCCACATCTTTTTCGATGCAGAAATTAGATTCATTTTCTACATTAATACAGTGAAAGTATCAACACGGCAAAATCTTCACAGCCTATATTCCAAAATTGAGCCTTGCAAGAAATGAGGACTATTGTGACTTTGTGATGCCACCATTCAGGCTCATTCTGTCAGGTCTGGTCCTGCCCTCAGCGCGCTGAAGGGCTCCTTCCTGTTTTTACTTTTTTTTTTTTACACTGAGCCTTTAATACCCACAAGCTTTTATATATCCATTTCCTGTCTGAGGCCAGAGAGATAAAGAGGATTGGCTAGAGAATCAGCCAGTGAGACAACTTCTTAAGCGTAACAGGGCTATGATCTTTCTTTCCCTGCACTGCTTGAGAGTTGAACTGGAATTGATTTGCATATTGAGGCGTGTTGTTGCATTATTTTTTTACTTTATTTGTATGTTGCTGAGAGCAAAGACATGTGAACATGGACTTCTATCAGACTGGCTTCTTGCGGGAGCTGCAGAACCTCCCTGTGCTGCTGCCTTTCCCCTTTAAGTGAAGAAATACGCGTGAAAATGTGAAACCACCATCTCAGTTATTACAGCTCAGCACGTGCCTGTGACTCTGGGATGAAATAAATGTGAGTTAATTACACGAGACAATCTGTGTGTTGAGTAACAGTTTTATAATAAATTATTCAGTCTTGAAAGTGATTACACTCTGGACCTTATTACGCAATGCAGCACCCCAAGACTACTGCTGTTATATCAGACAGTTTCACAGCTGCTGGTCAGAAGGGCACCACTGAGGAAAAAGAAGGGTGATAAATATTTGACATGTATTTAAGCTTTGGACCTTTACTTTGTGCCTGCTCATTCTTACCATTCAGCTTGAAAAACAGCTGTAACATGCCAGCTTTGTGAAAAGTGGAAGTGAGCTAAGGTATAAAAGGAAATTACACGCTCCATTCTATTAGCCAGTTTAATTGAAGCTGACAGATTGTCAATTTCATTATGGGAGGCAACTTTAAGGTTAACAATTGCAATTAGGTTTGACATGTGGTGGGTGAAGGCAATCAGCAGGGTTAGACAGCGGATCTATAGCTTTGCATATATAATTAACGCACTCAACTGTATCTAGTAAAGGCACAAGCAAAAAATGCAAAGACGGCGTTAAAGCTGGGATAAGTACGGCTGCAGATATGAGCACATTTTGTTGTGTGTGCAGTTTTTCACTGTCACACCCTCCTCCCCTGCCCAGTATATTGCAGGTGTGTGTGCTCTGCCAAGTACAGGAATAAATACAGAAGGTGAGTACATGTACCGGCACATTCCTTCCCTCGCAAGTACGGTGTGTATGTGTACGTGTATGTGAAGGTTTTTACTGTGCGTACAGTATGCGTCAGGCCAGGGCATGTGTGGCAGAGGTGACAGGCCATCAGAGCCACTGAATAAATAAAAGTGATGCTCAGGAGGAGAGACGCCTGGAGGAAGGCTGGGAATAAACAGCAGGATCTGTGACGCACTTTGAAGCACACATCTGAGAGCAGAGAAAAAGTAAGGAGAGTGGGGAGAAAGAGCAAGCAGAGAAAAGACAGAACTAAGGGGGAGGGAGCTGTTTTCAATCCCTCACAGAGCAGAATCTATAACTGACCAGACAGCAGGTTACCTTTCAAATGCAGAGCAGCTCAACTCTGAGATTTGAACTTGCAGCTAGGAACCTGAGCATGTGATGCTTGAAAATCAAAAAAGAAGCAAGAGTGGACCTGCAGAGGACTGCTTCAAAACATTTTCTGATGTCAAAAATGGTTTGACCACAGCGTACTCTCTTGCAATGTGGATAAATAGAGCAGGTGAAAGTAGCACAACAAGCCGATAATTTGATGAAATATCAGATAAAACCTCCACAGCTATAGCGATTTCCAGAGGCAGAGCATGCAGCGACTACATATTCCTCTTTCCTCCCCTTGTCACAGGAATGACGAGGGGGGCCAGGTCTTCATGGGTCAGACATAAAGTGATAAGAGAGCTTGATGGTCCGCAGATTCTCTGCAGTACAAATATAGGTTTTAAAGAATGTATTCACTGCAGTGTAGTATTAGGGTCATGTTATTGTACCAGCATGATAAGAAGAGCTGAGATTACTGATATTCTTATCTAAAGCCCACCAGCAAGGGCTGGACTGACTCTGCTTACTCCAACACAGGACTGCGTTGTCTGAATGTGCAGTCTTCTATGAACAATGTGTGTGTGAGACGGTCACATTTTTTATATTTTTTCTTAAAGTTTAAAATGTTATAATTAGGCAGATACAGAGCACTGCAGTGGAAATTTATTTGAAATGTATGTGTTTTTTTTTATTATTATTATTATTATTATTATAAAGCTAATTCCCCTTCATCCCCACAACCCTGTACAATTAAGCAGTTTGGATAATAGATGGATGGACACATGCATAAGTCTTTACTGGTGAAAATGTACAACACTACACTGGAGTGTTTTGTCCAGTTGCACCAACTGCACATGTGTCCTCCAGGCAGATTAAAAGTAGTATAATAAGAACAGCTCTGCTTCCTTGGCGTCAACAGCTGGACAATTGAAGCTTAACTCTCATTGTTTATATAATGGGCTCTCTGAGTGTTGAATCAAGCCCAGCTTTTATGTCTGTCTGTGCACAGCACTTCCCTCATATCTATGGATTGTAGTAATTCTAATTATATGGTTGCTGGCCATGGAAGTGCATTATTAATAATTTTACTGAATACACAGCTCAGATTTATACCCTCACAACCAAAAATATCCTCCACAACCCTACGTAGTGTAATGAGCAAATGGGCAAAGAGATCCTGCCAGTCAGTGGTGATCTTGATCCTTTTAGAGATGAGATGTTTTGATAACAAGTCTCCCATTATTAGAGAGCCGAGCGATGCAGACCACAACCGTATATTACCACTAATCAGTTCAACGTATTCACCTGCGCATTCAGAATGATTAAGCCAGGAAGCATTCGATGTTATCCTCCATGCCATTTAATGCCATGAAAATAATGCAATGCAGGATGGATCTAAACACCAGTGTGATCAAAGAGCGTCATTCAACATGAATTATAAGTGGGAGAAAGTAGAAACTTGAGCATGTACCTCACTCTGAGTTAAAGCAGGAGTATAGAGTAACATTTCCAAATGTATATGCCTGGAGCAGCCTGGTGATGAGCGATAAGGAGCACGGAGAGTGACAGGATAGACAGCCTGCGGCGGTGTGTTTGTGGTCAGGCAGGATAAACTCCGGGTTCTCTGACAGGGATTTCACCTGGCACTCAGGACGCAGCTGTTTCTGAAAGAGGAACACCAAGGTGTCAGACGGTCGGACCACCACCTTTAATGCGGTGCAACTCTGGCTGTGGACATATTCAAAGGTTAAACATTAGAAATCGGCCTGGGGTGCTCATTTTATAACGTGAATAGTTTTTTTTCCAATTATTTAAGAAATACCATGCTGCTCTGATTCACTGTTGTGGCAGGAGGATGAGTTTCTCTGGACCAGCAACAGGTAGAGAAAGAGAGAAAGTACTGCATCAGCCCAAATGTTCAAATTTGTGTATTGTGACCCAGAGAAGTATTATTTTTGGATGGAAATGACACTAAAGGTCCTTAGTAACTGTTTTTATTTGCTTGTTTTTCCTTTGACAGAAAATGGTGGTGTGGCAGGAGGGAGAAATACAGAGTCAACTATGGACATTGCGGTTATCTGGCATTAGCTGTCACCATTTCCTCACCCCAGCATACTATGTAGTTTCTGTCTGTTTCTCCTGCAGCTCTCCACCAACTGTCCTGGCCGACGTCCAGATAAGTGATTTTATTCTAACAATTGTCAACTTTTACTTTGCTATCCTATTCAGGAGTGGATATAATCTTTTTTATTTCTGCTTTATGTGGCACTCCAAAAAATCGACATTACATCAAATTGTATCATCCCTTCGTTTAAAAAACTGGAATAGATAATATTAACCTGTCTGCCTTTGCACATGATGAAGGTAACAAAATGGTAGTGTCCAATGTTCTTTTGGGCATTTTGCTGGATAAAGTGTCAGAGCATCAGAAAAAATATTTCAACTTGCAGCAAGTTAACTTTAATGACTTCCAAAAAAAAAAATTCTCTCTATCCAGAAAGGTCACACAAGCTCTGAGCATGCCAGCGTCTCAATGGCTGATCGTGATGAAACCAACCAGCTGATAAGAATCTTCAAGCTTGGGATAATTTGATGTGTCTGTGGTGTTAAGAAACGATGATAAAGGAAACAATTTTATGATACAATGTGATAACATTTTGAATTTGAAATATGTGATTAGAGGAAAAAAGAAAACAGGAATGAGATACAGAAAAAACATCATATAAATGTATCATAATGTGTGAGGGTACGTTATAGACAGGCCTGGATTAGTAGAACATATAAATCCATATGGATTTTATTAAAACTAACACAGTTTACATGACTCACACTTATTACCAAAAAAAACAAAACAAAAATACAGCCCACTGATAAATGCAAACACTCAAATGGCTCACTCTTGAGTCATATATTTTCTTGTTTTGTTTACCCAACATGCAACAGGTAGAGCGGTGCGAGAGGCTCAAACTGCATATTAGTTAGAAAAGATCAGCAACCTGGCAAATGCTAACATCTGTCAGTCTCCCGGGGAGCTAAGGTGCCACAGCTGCAGCAGGCAGGTGGCTGATCACAGGCAGGAAGAGTCAGGAGCAGCAGGGAGCTGCCTCTGAGGATGCCTACTGGGCGAGTTTGGCCTTTACAAAATGGCTGTGTCACAGCTTAAGAGCGGAATGCTGAGAAATTTCTCCATGAAAAACTTTGCAACGTGGCTGAGTCATTTCAAATTAGAATATGCAGGCAAACTTTGAATTGTGATGGAGCCGGAAGTCTAAAATAACACATTGATTACAACTGATTACACTGACACGTTAATGAATGTTCATTAAATGTACTGATCATTATGTACATAATCATTGCTGACTATGGAATATTGGAACTGCCAAAGTCAAATGAATAAATTTGAAGTAAGTAAATAAATACAGAAGCAAATTAAAACAGAAATATTCCACACCAAATGTCACATTAAATGAGTTTACTTTAATATTATTTTCAATGTGTTTGATGATTAATCTTTATTTATAGCGTCATTATATTGGTTATTATTTGTATTTGATTTTGGCACTTGATTAGCTGAATAATTATAAATGCAGCCATATCGATCTCTCTGCCCTACAACAGTATTTAAAATGGGATGAATTGTCCCCTCACACATATTTAGTTTTAACTAACTTAGACACTCCTATTTGATTTCTTGGTAGAAGCCCATTAATAATATAACCCTAAACATGACTTTGGGCAACAGATCCAGATCAGTATGCAATGTACTGGACTGCATGTAACCATGGCAACAGCTCCTCTGTTCGTGCAGCTTAATCACTGGAGCATATTGTGATTAAGGGCATGCCAGGTGACTTAAAGCCAAACAGCAGAATTAAAAAACTTCTTCAGAAAACTCCCGTGGAAGGGCTGAAGTTCCCCAGCATCTTCTCGGTGACCCTTGACCCCCTCACCTCCTTGGACTGCTGATTGTTGGCCTGCTCCAGGCTGCTGGTTTATAGAGAGTGGAAGCTGCTGACATGAAGCTCTCCAGAGTGCCATTACTGCTGTCAGCAGCCGCTCAGCAGGAATGCCCGGGCTTCAGGCCTATCAGTGGGCCCTTTCAGCAGGAACACACCCACCTTCTGAAGGCCAGGTTAAACAGAATGAGATTCACACCTCCCATGCTGGCATTAATGTACACTCAACACCAAATCACACTACTGATTGTGTGATCCTGTATGCTACATCAGTTTTTTCCCTCCAAGCCCACAGCTGCAGTTAATGAAAACGCTGTGATTCAGTTTAATTGATAATTGCACCAGCAGCATCCAACCTGAGTTTGGGATTTCCAGTGTGATAAAAACAAATCTATCTCCCGCTGCAAAGAAAAACATACTTGCTAGTCAGGAATTATTTGATTTGCAAGTCATTTTTCCTCACACCTGTATGCAGAATCAACTGAGTAATTATAATTAAGGCAGTCCTGAATTAAATGAGGCAAGGGGCACAGAATGTAAGAGAAGGTGCCTGAGACGATGGAAGAATGAATAAGTACATTAGTTGACAACCTGGACAAAAGGGGATAGAGCTAGGTGAAAATAAGACATGAAGAAAAACACATTACATCACATTATCATGAAGATAAACAAGCTATACTACACTCAGTCATTCTCTCTGCAGCTTTCCATTTTATTTATAAGGAGCCATTTAAACATATTAAAGGATGACTTTGAAAATGTTACTGACGAAACTCGGAGGGAACAGACAGGAAGCTTTTGTGTGTGTGTGTGTGCGTGTCTGTATTTACTAGACAGAGAGACGGAGTGGAGGGAGAATAAAGGGGAGGGAAGATCTCCAAACAGCTGTTTCTCCTCGTTCTGCTTCATGCTCAGTCCATCTTTCTCGTTAGCGGTGACTCGCGCAGCTTTCATCAGGATTTCTGCCACATCTCACATCTTGGAAAACACTTTCTCTCTCTTGCAGGAGTCGTTCACTTTAAAGCCATTAATATGTTTCAGAGCCAGACGCTGAAGATTCGTGTCAGTTAAAACATCAAACCATTAAAACACATGGGAAGACTTTGAGTGTTGCATAATGCAGACAACTTGTTACTTTGGTGAATTTGATGACACCAAGCAGGACTTTTCAGATTATCTGATTATCACACTGAGTCATTCTCCTGTAAATTGTAGGCCTTTCACATAACCAAGTCTAATACTGCTCTGTGAATTACAAGTAAAGGTTGTTTCTTCCATTTGAACAAGGTGTTCTCCCCTTCTCTTTTTTCCCTGCCTCTGTCACTCTAACTCATTTTCAATGTATCTCTCCCTCAGCCCTTCTCTCCTTCTCCTCTCGGCGCCCCCCACCTCTCCTTGCCGCTCTGATAAGAAGACAAAAGATAAACAACCCCCTCCAGAATCTGCCATCGATCGCTCTGAGGTAAAAGCTTAATGGTTTGGCTCAAAGTAATAACACTCCTGGAGTTCTCTCAGCTGATGGGAATGATAGATTCTCTCGACTCAGCTGCACCTAGAGTTTGCAAGCCAGAACAAGTTTGTATGTGGAATAGAGGATGAGGGCATGGGCGCACAAACGAAAGAACAAATGCACCTTAAAGAAATGTGGAATGAATAATAGGAAACTTCTCTCGTGGGGAGAGAGAGTGGAGCTTTGCCCTCTCTGACTGAGGTAATTTGGGTTGTGCCCCACTCATCAGTGGTTGTATCTGATGACCTGTCCACACTGAAATAGTGTTCAGTTTGTGGCTGAAGCAACTGATATCTCCGTGTTCAATCTTCTTATCTGTCCATCTGTCTAGCTGAGCCAGTGTTTCTTTCACACTGACTGCTAATGTTTCATTTACAGCTCATACCCTGACTGATCGCTGCTGGGCATGCATGCACACACCCTGAGAAGCAGATATAGTCACCAGAAAAGATGTGTAATTAAGAAACACATGTAACTCATTAATGCAAACAATTCAGAAAACCAACCCCCCGGCTCCATCAAATTAACCACCCCCGGCCTTTTGTTTCTGTTATAATAAAGGAACTGTTTATTGGCTGCACACCACAAATTTTAAAAGGAGTTCCCAGTTTTGTTTTGTATTTTAAAAAAAGTGATGATTTTTGAGAAATCTGGGCACTGTCATGCAACCTGTGGGTCAAGACCCACTATTGGACCACAAATATAATGTATGTGTAACTGATGAATTAATGGCACGACATTAGTTTTCTGGTGAAAAGAAAATATCAAAAAACATGAATAAAATAATAAAGATATTAGTAATGTTTGACTATTTAAAACACAATGATCTTTATAATTTGGTGTAAAGTGTGTAGCAAGGCTTTTTTGAACAAAATTTTAATTTCAAGGTTTTTAACATAAAAATGCAGACACACTCCTTTCTCCATTTCCTATCAGTCAAGTTCCCCTAATAATATTTGAACAATATATAAATGTAAAATCATTATCATTAAAAAAAGCATAAACAAAATTAAACGGATAAAGTACGTAGCAAAATCTGTTAGCAAAGAGAAAAATGTTTCCATTAAAATGTGGCACAGTTTGGGCAGTTTTGTGACTGCAAGTTAGTTTTGTCCATAAGCATAATATTTACCAAGAATATTCGCAGTCATTTTACAACTTTTTGCTTCTAATTTCTGCATTTTCAGGACACTGTTCAGCTGTCGCAGTCCTATTGTTGTTTCTCACCTCCTTTATTGTGGTGCAAAGTCCAAAGTTGTGTTCAGACAGAAAGGGAGTGTAATTGTGTGTAAAACTCAGCACTCAAGGTTCCCATAATAGATCCTGAAAAGGGTCATAGACTTTCAATACGCAGCAGAACAGCAGGTTTAAAACTCTGCTACACCTTCCAGCCACTGTGGTGAGGATGACCATAACATAACACCCTCCCCTCTTACTGAACAATGTTTTGTGACTTCTCTGTCATAATCCAATTAACTGAATTTGTAAAATGTGGTCAACATAATATACGATCAATAGATTTTGGGTTGGGTGGGTTTAACACACATATTTCTCTTCTGTACATAGAAGTTGACAAAAGCACTTTTTACAGGATTTTTGTGTGGTCTCATTACTGATGATACACAATTTTTTCCACAAACACAAATTTGAAATTTTCATGCAAACATATCTTGTAGAGTTATAAAGGTGGGCTCACAACTAAACTTTGTAATTACCCTATGGACATGGACATGGACACTTTGGGACAATGTCTTGGGCGAGACTTCCTTCAATCACTCATGACAATAAGTGCAATCATCTTTGCACTGCAGTTAACTTCAGAAATTCATGCTGGCTAATAGAAGTGCCCCAGTCTCTGCTGCAATTTTCCATTTGGATTTACCTTCTTAAAAATTATGTTCACAAGCTCTCCTTCCATTTATTTTTACTGAAATCAAGATTACCTCATCTTAATTATTCATGAGGGTCAAAATTCACGAGCGTGTCGATGAGGTGATAGTGAACAGAGACAAGCCCCTTCTGCTACGGTGGGAACAGGCATGACCTCTGACCCCTGACCTCACCTCCAAAGCTTTCTTTGGTTTCTTACTCTCTGGTCCCCCTGATCACAAACACTCATCTTGGGCATGATAGACTGTGATGGATGGCAATCCGTGAGCCAAGCTGGCCCCATATAGAGTCCACCAGCTGACCTCAGATAGGTGTGTTTATGGGGATGTGCATCACTTCAAAATTCAGTGATTCAATCATCAATTCCTGGTGTTTTACAAGGATTTGAAGAGTTTAGATTGGGCTTGGATTAAAGGAAAATGGAAAAAATAAAAACTGACCATGAAAGGGGAAATTTGCAGGTGTCAGGTGGATATTGCTTAGCAACAAGCAGTGGCTGATAACTACTTTTCTTGCATGTGGAGAATTCTTCCTCATTGGAGAGCAGTCTAAAATCTGAGCTGGTTAATATTCCCCAAAATGTTTGAGTCTCTGTGTGTGCTGGGTATTCTGTTGATAGCCTTACGTTCTTGATTGTGGAGTCGCATTGCGGTAATATGCACAGCACAATGATATCTCCCCTTTAATCTTCAAAGTGAGTCCTGACACTCATGAAAACGCTGTGCGTCAGCGCTAATGCCCTTCCTCCTCACGCCATCACAAGCGTGCAGATACATATATATGTATAAGGGAGGTGGAGGGTGTTACATAAGTGTTCCATGATAGATGAGAGCACTAGCTGGCTAGCATGTCCTATCTCTGAGATCAGCAGGAGTTGGCTTAAAGACACTTTGATACAGAGACAATAATGATGAGGAGTTCAAAGAGAGACGCTCAATCCTGGATAATAAACGGTGAGCATTACATTATTAGGAAGACCACTTTGTAAATTACATTTTCTGGAATCTAGTGATATTTAATACAGAATTAGTCAATGATTTCTACTCTAAGAGTAAAGCTGCAACCGGAAAGGGTAAATAATCTAACGGCTTCTCCTGTGCGATTACTGCACCAAAGTGAGAGAGGTGATGTACTCACTCATATTGATCATTAATGATACCACCATTAAGAAAAAGCAATGGGGGGTATGTATGGCATTCCTTTAAGCAGTCCTTTTAAAATCTGTTCTCTCTGACAGTGCTGTGAATGCTGCTGTCACAGGACTGCTTCACTTCAACTTCACTTAAACCCAACATAGCAGAAACAGAGGAGGCCACCTTTCATTGGAACGATACTGTGGTAATTGCTGATATTTCCAGAGGTGAAATTGGACAACATGAACAACTAAAAGCCTTATAAATGGAAGGTGTTCTAGGTTTTGACCAAGTCACACAGTCACAGAGAAGGCAGATCATAAAAATGCCTGTCATGTAAACATATAGGAGCTCACTGAATTCACATTTACATACAGCAGTTTTGCTGTAGATCTTTGCAGCCTCGTGCTTTTACACTTCATTTAATGTTCAGATTCATCAAATCAAAACACAAGTTTCCCTGGTCCTGGAGTGCTGGCTGGCAGTAGTGCTTCTGGGTACGAGATACTGGAGTTAATCACAAGACGTCTCCTCCTCTGTGTCTGGAGGAGACAGCAGTCCAACTAGATGTTAAGATAGAAGTGCAGAGAAAAACAAGGCAAAAACTAGAGACAAGCATGCAGGCATTTCTTTTTTTTCAGTGAATGGAAGCAGAATTGAACGATAGTGCTGAGATGATAACAAAAGAACAAGAAACAAAGTGGTGCAGGTGTACAGCTGTCAGGACAGAAAGAGAAAACTGTAGGCTGAAGTTGGATTTTTCTCAGACTGGGTCTGATGAGATATTGAGGGGAATGCTGCAGCGAGTTAGACTGCAGTTAGGGCTGCAGTGGGGCACCCCCAACTTTTAAGGCCTGTGGTTTTTAACATTTGTAGTTTTACATGCTGATCTGTAATCCTTAAGATCTCTGTTGGTGTTGTTGGCTGTTATGTTATTTTTATTACAGCAGTAAAAATAGGTTAAATATTTGGTGAACAACTAAAGCTAGTGAGTTAGTTAGCAGGCTACCAGTAAACAGTGAGGTCAGTGGTGCTGCTCTCAGGTATGTATAATAGTGAACCAATGTTGGTCACGAAAATGCTTTCATCAAATTTGTTGTCAACAAATGACGAAAATGAAACGAGAACTAATAAAAAAAATTAAGAAATGATGACCAAAACTAAAGAAAATGTAACATTCTCGTCAAAATTATAAAAATTAGACGATGAGTTGATAAGAAAGCCAATCAGAGCAAACCTCTTTTTGAGGCGGCGACGGAGAGGCTTCAAAGACTGACTGTGGGGAAGCCAACCAACAGAATCATTTTAAATAATATAATGTACCTTTTAGATTTAATTGACTAACTGTACAATAGATTTTGTCCAATTAAAATCATTATGGTATTTTATCAACTAAAGATAGACAAAAACTTAAATGACTAAAATATTAGTAAAACCAAATGGCAGTTTTTGTCAAAAGACTAATAATAATAATAATAATAAATAAATAAACTCTTCTTGTCCGTTGCAGGATAGCCTGCCAATGCTTTTCCAGACAGTAGTGGGAGAATGTGTTCCAGTAGTAATCAAATAGCTGCCCATGACTGTGTGTATGTGAACGCACACGTAATAGCACTGCAAGTGTGCAGCTTTGGTCGTATTCTGGTCGTATAGGGAAGAGCAATGACAGCAGACTGTGCATTTACAAAATTACTAATGGAGAGAGGTGTTTGGCATGTTTGTGCGTTGTGTGTGCGTGTTACATGCACTCAGTAATAGAGCTGCCCCACTACAATGCTGATTTCTGACGAGCAAACATTCATCCACCCGCCCCTCAAAGTGGCCCATCCTCAATTTGGCAGATTTTAGGCCCTAATAAAATGAACCAAAAACATTCATTCTACCCAGTTGTTAACATGTTTATTTTAGCCATGTAAAACTGGGCTTTTAACACGGGAGTCTGAGGGGATTCAGTTGGTTTTTGAGCCCAGCTGAAGTGCCCATTTGCAGAACAGCAGCTTTTGGCACTTAACTGTTGTCTTATGTTCTCAGCCCTAGAGATTTCTACTTCATCAAAATTGTTTAGGATTTCAACATTAAGGAAGGCCAAAAATCTCAATCTGCATCGAAATCACACAAATGGATGACAATGTAACGCCAACCAAGAACCATCAGAGCAGCATCCATGCTCTGTAACATTGGTTGTCCACATACCTTAGCTACTAGATGGATGAACACCAATCTTTCTAAAGATATCCCACATTGGGTTTTTTGAGAATCGTGGTGGGGAGTGAAGGTCATAACACATGAGTCACACCATTTTCATGCCCATCAAGTCATTTATTGAAGACATTCACATGAGTCTTTGCCATTGCATCCTGTTTCTCCACTCATTTCTCAGCTTTTTTCCTTCATTTATCACCCATCACTTTATAAAAGGCTAGAAACTCGACAAGTAATACTACCATGGGGGAAAGTCAGATATTATCCTTTTCTCCAATAGCAACTTGTTAACTGGACAAAATAGGTCCGAAGACACAAATTATACACTCCAGAGTGAGGAGGAACAAAAACTACACCTTCAACACTGAAGGCAAATGGGTCCAGAAACAGACACTGGCGCCGGCATACATTTGTGTGATCTCTCACACACTCACACTCTTATACCCATCCTTAAGCACATATGTGGTTCAAGGGTCTGACTTGGATCAAAGGTCACATATTGAGTCTGTCCTCGCAGCAATGTTCATCTCTGACACCTTTGAAGAGGAGTCGTACATCATGCTGGGGAGTCCTGCGTGTCAAACGAAGACCTTGTGCAACATGGACCATCCTTCCTGTGTGTGTGTGTGTGTGTGTATGTGGACTGAGGGCGTGCAGGGGTGGAAAGCTCCCTCTTTAGCCTCCCATATCCTATATTGGTTCACCATGTCACAGGGTTTTTTTCATTTTTCAGGACAATGCATAAAACATAAAATAACAAAGCATGAAGCATTCATGTCTACAATTGCACTGACACACTCACTGTGGTTAACGTCCCTTAAAAAGCTGCTGTAATGAACAAGACATTAATAAATGAATGAACTGTTATTGTAAAGACAAAGAGTCAAATCTTTCACTTGACAGCAAGTCACCCTGATTTGTGAGTCAAAGGGGAACATTTGATTTAGTAACACTTCATTCTGGGGTAACTTAAAGGTAAGTGTTACATCCAGACACTGTATACTTGTTAAATGTTAAATATTGATACAAAATATGCTCACTGATACTGTATTGATACAGTGCTATCATACAATTTTTGATGGTTGAAATGGGGCCGATATGGTCATATTCAGGTCTCTAATTTCAGTGACTTACTTTTCTCTACTTATTGTGACGGCTGCATTTAGTACATTTAAAGCACCAAACTAGTACAGTCAGAGAGTGCCACCTGCCTTTATAAGAACAGATGTGGGCAATTATATCCTCTTTCCCGAGGCCTAGCAAATGTGTGGTAGGGCTGCTGCACAGATAAGGGAGAGTTTGGGGGAAAAGATGGGTTTTATTGTGAGCTGAAGGTCTAATAAGATGTCTTGTTGTGATTTGTTGGACATGATGCTGTGCCAGGCTGATGCTTTGCCTCGACAAATTCCTCATAGCTATTGGGTCCAAGGCTTCAATACAACCCTCCTTGCAGCCAGTATGGTAAGCCTGGGCATTGGGAGTCACTCTTAAAGGTAACCACTTTGGCAATATACACTATAAGGTTTGTTCTCTTGCACTGTATGTTGCAGCTGGTTAGTTATCAGTGAGGATCTCCCATGGTGAGTACCCTACCTACTTCACTGCATTTGTAGTTTATTATTTTTAGCTGAATGAATGAATAAATGAACATAAGTAGCAGGACTCAAGAGATGATGAGCACTAGAGCTTGTGGTCTGGCATAAAATGGGAAGGACTATGTACTTTACCAGACCAGCCAGAACCAGTGACGGAGCTGAGTGTGTTTCAGAGGTGAGCCTGGAGGTGGAGCAGTAACAGGTGGAGAATAAAACCAGGTGAGAGTAGGTAAATACTATGGAGAGGATGAGGAGTCATTCACAGGGACAACGATGGAACAGGCTCCTCGTGACATGGCAGGAACAGGTGATTGCAGCTGACTGAAAGACTGACAAAATGGATTCAGGCAGGGAAATATGGGCAACAAAACATAGCAGGTTGGTCTAAAAGCAAAAAGTCCACTGAGGTGTTTACCACTAGATACTACAACAAACTGGTGAAGACTTTATGATGACTGTATGAAGGTGATGGCAGTCAGTACAGATAAATGGGAGGTGTGTGACTATCAGGAGAAGCAGGAGAATAAAATGTAGGCCAGCCCCACCCAGCCTCAGACACACAAACATGATCGGACGGGGACTGGAGTCAATCACTCAACATGGAGGAGGGGGAAGGGAAAAGACAGCACTGCAGAATCATGGGTCTTTGTGCCCCTCAGAGGTAACAATGATGGCAGCATCATCAAACATTTATCTAGACTAACAAAATCTCAACTCAAACTCTTGTCAAATGATCTATTCTTTCCCTTGTGGTAAATAAAAAACTTTTTCTCTCCTCTAAGAGCTTCAGCCCACTTTCTTTTTTTTCATCTATATTTTCTCCTGCATCTCTGTGCAACACAAGAGTTTCTGTGATTCCGTGTTGTGATGCAAAAGTAATGATGGAGTAAAGATGGCTTTCCTCACTGGCCTATTTTCAACTCCTTCATCTTTGACACTCTTACAGTCGTCCAGGTTTTGGCCATGCCTGACAGATGACTTACAGATTCAATCATTTCCTTCCTCTCATCCTCTCTCTTTCCCCTCAATCCTTCGATCTCATTCTCATCCATCCATCCATCTCTTTTGTATTAGCATTTTCTCCCTCCCTTCCAGCGTTCCTCTAACTCACTTTGCACCCTCTCTGTACCTCCTTCTCTACGACTTTGTGGATTTTTGCATCTCTGTTATATAATAGCTCCCAGGGGACGAGGGCACTTCAATCAATACTTCAAACAGCCCGGCCCTGGAGGACTCGCTCCAAATGCCACGTGACAACATGAGAGGATGACATTTGCAGAAGGGAGGAAAGGGAGAGACAGCCCTGAAATACCTAGTGCTGCCAGCAGTGCTCAGACCTAAAGGGGGTGGCTGTGACTGGGAGGGAGACAAGAGTGGAAACACTGATGAGAGAGAGATTACAGATGGCTCGAGAGAGAGAAGAAAATTTCAGGAAAAGTAAGAACCACAAGCAGATAAAAACACTCACTCAGGGACACAAGTTCAGGGTGATTCATATGTCTCAAGAAGATAAAAGCCAGACAAATAAACAAAAATAGAATAATTCCTTCCGCAGCATAATAGGGGCAGCACAAAACTTTATTTTGAAGAGACAGTAAAGTAGAACATACTGTTTAATTAAATGCATACACACAAGTTCCCGGCTGGATGAGGGCGAATCTTGGATTAGATATACATGTAAACATGTCATGATAATGGCTTTACAGTCTTTTGAACCACCCTTGTCCAGTCTTCCCGTTGATGGTCCCTTGGGTCTTTCTGGGCATCATCCCAGGGATAAGCCTTTCAGCTGAGACACACTCTGTGCTCCCAGCCCTGAGGAAGGTGAAGGCTCTGGGCTCCATAAATCTCCCACTGCCGCCTAGTCCATGCTATTGCAGGCCCAAGTGGCCTCAGAGACCTGACTGTAATTGTGTTTTTCTCTTTCTACTAGTCTGATCCACCCCTCATGAAGTCACACTGTCCTCCACTCAGGGTTAATCAAGTGATTTAAACTCAGGGTGTTTGTGCGGAGGGTGGAAAGAGAGCGGGAAAGAAATACACAGAGACAATCTCATTCATCCAAAGAAGTATTAAATTAATATGTTTAACTGTTATTTATTACACTGAAGCGCAGAGACGCCTTTTGTGGATCAGCTTAAATGTCAAGATAATTATGTTATAATAGACCTCCACTGCAGTGAAGCAGAGGAGGTGGGAGGACTTCATATGTGCACACGTCATGCGGACATGTGTGGATTCAGAAGGTGCATCAGGGAGATATGTAATTTATTTATTAATTTATTTGTTAATCAGAGAATCAGATTATAGCAGATTTTGCAGTGAGGATGACTTGACTGATTTATTTTAGGGCAGTGTGTTTAAGACTAAGGCTTCCTTATTCTGTCAGCAGACCTGACCTGAATCTCTCAGCCTCTGGACAGGGTTTTTATAACAGTCGTGTCCCAAAATATTCCAGATCATCCTGACAGAGGAAGTTCACAAAACCAGAACAGTAGCACACCAGGCGACAGCAGCTGGGTTGCATACTAATGGGTTCCTGTGTGCAACAATCACTATTCTGCCTGTAAGGTTTCCTCTAATTAGTAAGGAGCAAAATTTGATTGGGTTTGGGTGTTTCAAGTATGGGTTTTAAAAGTTACAACTGAGTGCATAACATATGCAATATTATATAATAGTCAGCGGAAGAACATCTGGTCAGATGAATCGTGGTTTCAGTCACATCGTGTGGATGTGCATGTGCATCACTCGCCTGGGGAAGACATGGTCCCAGAATGCACTATGGGCAGGTTGATAGAGAGAGTGTTTATGGGGGCATTATTCTTCTGGAAAATCGTGGCTCTTGCCATTCTTGTGGATAATACTGTACATGTTACACCTCCTTAAACATTGAAGACCAAGTACAACCATTAATGCAAATGGTATTGCCTAATGGCAGTAAGCTCTTTCAGCAAAATCATGTGCTGCAAAAATGCTTCAAGAATGGTTTGAAGAACACGACTTCACGGTGTTGACTTGGCTTCAAAATTCCCAAAATCTCAGTCCAATTCGGATGCATTGAGCCGTGCTGGACAAACAAGTCCAATAGAAGGAGTTCCCACAACAAGGATCTATTACTAGTGAGTAATGATCATAGTTTTACATTGCGAATTATAATTAAAACCATTTCTTCTGTCTTTTACAGGTCAGAAAAAATCCCTTAACCAAACTTAATGCCTCTAAAACTCCACTCTAGCAATTGAGTACATCTCGGTGCTTTCTATTCCAGTCACTGAAGACGTAACTGAAGCTGTGGGCCAGGAGAAGATGTCGTCAGGTGGTGTCCAACCTTCAGCAGGCATTTCGACCTTCAACCACAACGCCCTCCAGTTGGTGGGTCAGCAGTGATGGGCAGTCACTACCCCTCTACTCCTGGTCCACAGCTCACCTCCTCCCTCCTACTCCAAAGCCAACAAGAGGTTCTCTCCGCCGCCTCCCCCAACCTACGGACTGCTGACTTCCTCTCTCTTCCTGCAAAGCCCAGTGCTGTGAATGTGTTCCACACAGACTATGCCGGAAAGCCCCTACACCCGACATCTACTGGGAATATCCAGGCCTGCCAGCCTTTGTTCCTACACTGTTGGACCACGTCCTGGTGGCTTGCCTCTCTGAGGCCTCCTCGCATCCATATTCCCACAGGACCGTCAGTTCAATCAGGATGATCTTCTGAAAGTCCTCTCACCACAAGACCATGTTGGGCCTCGGGGATGTTTGGACAACCTGAGAAAAGTGCAATCAACAATACAACCTGGGGAGTGATGTTTAATGGCTGAAGGTCTGTAGACTTGAGCTTAATATTGCCATTATAACCAAGTCATTAGATTAGTCAGCAGGATGCCGATAATTTCTATGTATTCAACTGTTGCTATATGAAGACATCAGAGTGAGGCACAACCAAAAATTTGAATTTCCACATTGAAGGACTAAAAGGATTATTATCTGAAAACATTTTGCAACGTCTTGCTCACACCAGGCACATAACATTTAAAAATCTTTGGTTACATTCATTCAAAAGCTTTTTTTAGAGCACAATAACAGTGACCACAGCAGGGCTGCCACTTTGAGTGCTGTTCACAGAGTGATTTTACCTTACCTCCATGAACCACACAGTGTGCAATCGGTGAGTCAAGTTAGACAGGCTTTCAGGTTCTCAGTCACCACAGTGAAGAAGGGAGGTGGGCGAGAGTCAAAAAAAAGTTAAGAGAGAAAATTTTTGATTGCATATGCTATTGCTCATTTAGAATAAATGCAGTTATACAATCCTTGGGAAATAATCCCAAAAGTAAACTGTCTGGGATATAGCAGTATAATCCATTGCTGATTTCAAATGTTGTCTCAAACAAATTTGTGGATGCCTTTCTGATTGACTGCTTGATACTGAGAAAAAATGAAAGTTTTACTTTGTTCAGTTATACACGTCCAATGTTAACTTTAGCAGTCATTCAGTGGTAATATGATGAAGAGCACTCGTGTGTGTCTGAGTGAGAAGGTCCCACATACCACAAAAATACTACATACTACTAGTAAAGGCCATGCCAACTGGGATGTTTTAGGTTTCACACTGAGGTGGTGGCAGCAGATAGATGGGATCAATAGGCCTCAGGTTCTCATATCCTGTGTAGTGATAAAAAAAAAGGTCTAATGTCTTTTATTTCAATTTGTGGAAATGGGAGAAGAAAATGTTCACTCATGTTCTTGTTCAGTCTAAATACACTTAATGTCTGTGGCTGAAAAAAAGGATGTGGTATTATTACTTTTAGTGTCCTTCATGTTTTCCTGAATGTGAATTAACCCTATAAAAGAGAGTTTTTTGGTTAGTCAGTCCCCTTAAAGCTGGTTTCCTCATAGACCAAGGCCAATAACAGTATGTTTTATTGTTACCGCTTTGGATACTGTCACTTAGAACTCACATTTAGAAGCAGCATGTGCCTGGTTCTGCAACTTTGTGACTTATGACTGTAACATTAGGTGATGGCTTGTTCAGCAGTGCAGCCCTGGAGCAATACAATCTGAACTCCTCAGTCACGGACGCTGTAAAATATCTCCACAACATCCAATGGAGGTAAGTCTCTGCAATGAAGTAGGTTAGTTGAAGGCTGGTGTGATTTGGCAGGATACTGCAGAAGTGAAGGAAAGACTTAAAAATAGTTTTAAAAATCCTGCATTTTCATGTTACTGTTGTATGTTGAATACTCCATTGTGCACCTCTCTGACTCTTCCGTTTGTCACACTGTCTCTGTTTCATATTTTTGACTTCACAGGCTGATCAATCATGGTTTGCACTGACCTGTATGTGTGCCATCTTCATGTCTGTTTCTGAGGTGTTTGTGATGGCCTTTACTCTATAATATGCTAACGGGTTTCAAGCTAGACAAGACAAGTTTCTAAAACCCATTTCATTTTCACGTGCACTATTAGGATAATGATGATAAACACTGCTAATCCCCCTGTGCGCTTTGTTCTGGGTATGAGAATTGCAGAGTTCATCCATTGATTATTTCTCGTGGGATTTGGAGACAATGTGAAACAAATTTATTTTGGTATCCACAGGGCATTGCCTGTTGTGTGAGATAATTTCTGTAATTGTTTAATTAGTCTGAACTTTGACTGTTACAAGTCTATTATTTCATGATCAGGGCCAGAGCAAGAGTCCTGTTGCATCTGTACCAGTTATACATTAATATATCTTCCGGTGCAAAAAATTGCTTCTGTGGGACTCATACCCTAAAGCTAACAGGAAGTTGGCCATTTAAATTTTTTATATAATCCTCCTACAGTAATCCAAATGACTTCATATTCACTCAGTACCATCTAAAGACTGAGAAAATCTTTTCAGTGTCTTGTTCTTGCTTTATGTGGCTGTCCAAACTGTTCCAAAATCAGACACAAAACTCCTGCCCTGAACACTTCTATGTGAGTCACACTCAGAGCCACCTACTGGACACAGGAAGTCAGCTTCATAACGCAAGCATCATCTGATTTACAAAGTGTGGTCTTCACATCTTACTCAACGACATGACAAGACCTGTGACTGGGTGGTGTTATCAAGGGACACATAGTGGACACCCGCAAAGCGTTGCACTCACACCACCCTCAGTGAAACGTTTGGGGCAAGTTCAATGGGCTAAGAGTTGCCAGGGGTCGTTCATCACTGTTTGCAGCTTTAATTATTTTTGTGTCTTTGGAGTTAAGTCCTTATCTTGATGACAAGATGTAAATAGTCGTTTCTTACTCACAGGCATGATGGGAAGGGCAGGTTTTTTCTTTATTTGTACCTCTTCCAACACAAGTGTGACTCACAGGGTTGTCACAATGCGACATGGAAGTTATTTCCTTTCTTAGTTTTCCTGCATGAGATGTTCTCATGTGTACCTCCAGTGTCTGTTGAGCTACATACAGTGGAATCAGGGCTGTCTGGATTTTAGCGTTGTGGTTAATTATCACCGCCGATGCACACACAGCTGAGGGAGTTGGCTAAACTGTTTGCCTACATTCGGTCCCAGTTCATTTAGCTGCTGCCCGAGGGACAGAGCCTCTTTATTATGAATGAGGCACTTCATTGATGTGCCTCAAAGTCAGAGGCTCATTAGAGCTAAATACAGTGTGCTGGCTGTAGTTGCATCTTGATGACTGCAGTATGCTATCATTCTGTTTTAACTCCATCTGTCTGGAGAGATAGCAGCCTCCTGACAGACAGGGCTGCTCTTTAAAGGCAGTAGGCACAGCTGCTATAAGTCACACTGAGAGCTGCTATAGAAATTCATCAAGGTTTCGTTACATTTTCTTCATTCGTTATCAAAAATTCACCAGCGTGCATGTGATTGGGTTTGAGATATTATGCACAGAAACTGCATCAGACACACATTATGCTGTCTGCAAGCTAATCTCAGCTCTGTCATTTAAATATCAGGTGCTGCTGCTGTTGACATTACCAGTTTCAGATCACACAGTCTTTACTGAGGTTTTAAGAACACACAGCTGTGATATATATAATCTAAAAAACACATGTGAAAAATGAGATGTGACATTTTTGTGCTCATATTGTCTCATATACCAGGAGTAGTTTTTTGACAAATATTGGGAGTTTTAGGAGAAGATTTCATGTCTGTCCATCTTTGTATAAAAGTAACAGCTCGATTACAGTTAATTATTCACACATTACTGTACATCCCATTTGTCTAACCTGATAAACAGATACTTTACACATGATTGTATGTTAGACAGTGTGAGTGGTTGTCGGTCTCTGTCTGTCTCTGTGTGTTGGCCCTGTGATGGACTGGTGATCTGTCCAGGGTGTACCCAGCCCGCGCCCAGAGTGAGCTGGGATTGGCTCCAGCCTCCCCCTGCGACACGGAAATGGTAGAAGATGAATGAATGAATGTATGTTAGACTATTTCTCGGCTCTGTGCAGTTGCCATGAAACCATGAATCAAGATCATGTGTCCAACCAATGACCACAAATTAAAATCTCAGGGGAGATCCCATCTCTGGTCTAGTCTCTGGGGGGTCCGGTGTCTTGTCTAATCTCTAGTCTCTGGAGGGGCCCGCTCTAGTCTTTGGGGGGGGGGAGGCAGTCTCTCATCTAGTCTGATCTGGTCTAGTCTCTACTCTCTGCAGGGGTCCACTCTCTGGTCTGGTCGCCTTGCTGTAGCCCAGTCCATCACTCGTTACCAATTAACCTAGACATGTTTAGGTGCCCCTACCGGGAATTGAATCGCACCCACTATGGTCAAGTCACCACATTCATTCATTCATTCATTTATTCTTTCATGGGTAGGGGGGTGTGCATTATTAGTGACCCCCGCAGAGCATTTTCCTGACAGATACGTTCCTTTTTATTCCAAAAAAAAAACAAAACGTTTATGTAAAATGACGGCCAGTTCTGTTATTCCGTGCTTATAATAAATTCCGTTTTTAATGTCTAATTCCATGATTCCATGATGGCGGATTTTATACGGCCCTATTTACCGAATGCCTGGGAAGACCAAGCTTGACATGAACTTCACAGTGTGCAAGGTTTGCAAAATGAGGATTAAGCACTTGGGGAACCCATGTTTAACTGCACTATTTTTTTTTTTTATAAAGAGACACTTTTATTTTTGTTACTTAAGCAATATGTGATATTGCTTTTATGCAACAGTTACAAAAATTCCATCTCAGCATGGATAAATGTTTAAAACTTAATAAATTTGAAAAAGACACTTTAATGTCTCCATTTGTCATTCTGTCTTGCAAAGCAGACTGGAGTAGATCATGAGGATCCTTTGCACACCTATAGACTGAAGCAGAAATCATTATGAATCAAATCGTTTTGAATCGAAAATTGATTTTGAATCGAATCGTGGCCCCAAAAATTGGAATTGAATCAAATCATGACATAGTAAAAGATTCCCACCCTGAACAGGCATATATATTTTTATGTTTAGTTTTAATAAATAATCTCCACTCCCTCGCCCTTCTACACAGGGGCAAGGGAGACAACAAGACAGGTGGACACATTAGAGAAGGGCCGGAATCACAGGTGGAATGGGAGCTTGACAGGAAGACGGTGGAACACGCACATTTCACAATAAAACAGGAAGTACCAAAGTAAAACTAGACAACCAGTAACTCCACCACACTCAAACACTAACACTCTTAGGCTTTATTGAACAACAAACCCAGTCAGATCTACTGCACGTTGTGTTACGATGTCTGTAAGGTTCTACCTTTTCACCCCAATCGCTCTTACATAGGCGCTGTTGGAACACTTTCACCGGGCTAACACTGTCAGAAACTTCATTTGAAAATACGCTAAACAAAGAAGTATCTGGCCAAATTGGAGCTAGTCATTGCTTTCATTTAAATAATTTGTGTAATGGCTAAAAACTGATGGCTTTTTCTTGTGATAAAAATGACAAAGGAGACTGAAATTAATTCATTCTCTACCAAATTTCCCACCTCATCAGTTCACTGCATCTCCTTTAGTGGTCTGAGGCCGTTTCACAGATCCTTGGTGTGTCGCTGTGCAAGCGGCAAGTGAATATTAATACAGACAAATTGGAGTTACATTACCCTTTAGTTCTGGCTGCTCGTTGCATCGTGCCAGTAAGTGGAGATTCTGGATAATGTTTGTTTTCATTAGTGTCTGCAAATGAGTACATGTGTGGAGAAAGAGGGAGCCGCGCTTTGGGTGGTAATAAGAAAAGTACATGCACACAGGTCTCTCAGGGCGTTTTAATGTCTTCATATGTGGGTTATATCACTGTTGTTTTATCTCCTTCAATTGATTTATCAATCCATGCTTGATTATGTAACAATTTCATTTTAAAAATAGCCCATTTCACAGTCAATGCGCTTTGTAATTAGCATCTAGTACGGTCTTCCCAATTCAGCCCATCTCTACCACAGGATTAGGGAGCAACTAAATGGGAATGCCATCTAGTCCAAGGACCCCCTTTGTTGTTCCCTCCTTCACCCACTCTGAAATTAATAGACCACTTTAAATTCAAATTCATCGTGAGGTGGCTTTGAACACACAATAGGTCTGAAAATCTTCTGCTCCCAGTTTCTCAGTTTTTTTGTGTATGTGTGTTGTGTGTGTGTATGTGGCTGGATGGATTTGTTCTGTACCAACCTTGAATGGCTAGATAAAACAAAGTGTGGCTACAGTGGGCTAGCTTTAGATGCCTGATTACGCACACTTGTACTTGTCAAAGAGAGGCTGGCAAGACAGTAGCCAACCGAGGACATGAGTTCCCTGAATAATCGGGGACATTGTAGAGCTTAATGTAGTTGGTGTTTTATTTTAATCCTCCTACAGAAATACACAGAGGACAGATTATGTTAATGCAACATGTGACCTTTGCTAAATGTGTTGATTAAATTCTGTCTGTCTGTGCATTAATGTTTGATAACTGTGACTGTGTGTTCATGATAGGTCAGTTTCTATTTATGTCCAAGCCCCCCCTCCCATCATCAGGCCCCCTTTTGCGTCTAAGTGATGCTAACCTCGATGTATGCTCAGCGTCATAAGATTGCTGCAGGGGAGGTCGAGGGAGGGAGGGAGGGAAATGGATAAGGAGGGGAGGCATGAAAGGAGAGGACAGCATTGGTGAGGGAGGAAACAGAAAGAGAGGCACAGCTCCAAGTGTGACCTAAGTGTGACTGTTAACGGTCTCGTTTTACACACCCATTAATCACATTCGTCTGACCATCTCCTTCCTTTATTCCACGAACTCTCTCTCCTCTTTGGCTGCCGTTATAAACTCTGTCAACACTCTCTCTCCTATGTGATGTGAAAGCTATTGTTTAGTTTTACACAGCAGCCCTCTTCCACAGTCTCTCCCACATTATGATAACTTCAGATTTAAATGCTGTTATTCTGTATCTGGCTCTGACCTTCTTTCTGCTAAGCTTTTCTCAGAAGCTTGGGCAGCACTGCTGGAGTATCTTGTGTTGCCCTTAGCATCATCACAGCCATATCCACCAACTGGTAACACTGCACACATTGGACTGTAGAGGACATGCAAAGACAAATAGTTTTTTACAAAAAATGTATACACTGTTAAAAAAGAGGCCAAGATTTTCAAAGGAAAGTCAGGTTACACAATTTGTAGATCATCCTTAGCGCGGCCAAATGTAATTTCAAGCCTACAGAGAACTAGTTGATGAAAATAGTTTAACTTTAACAGCTAAACAGCCAAATGCTAATGTTAATTAAAGTTGATGTGTGTAAGTGGATTTAACAAAATCTTGAATCCGAATATCTGAATATTTCTTTCATCATTGCAAATTAACACTTCAAATGTAATTTAAATCTAGAAAAAGGGTTCCTCAGATCAAATTCCAGATCAGTTTCAAAAATGCTGGAAACATTTGGGATATGTAAGTTAATTGATGTTGAAAACTTCCATATTTACCTTAAAAAAAAAGTGACTTTGAAAACAGGTCTTCTTATCTCTGCATTATTTCTTTGACATGGCTGTTGCTCAGGTTGTAAAGCTGAGCCCTGAGGCAGAATGAGAGATGGTTCAAGATGGTTCACAACAAAGACTGAGCGATTCCACTGCTGGCAGGCTTGGGAGCAGAGCAGCTGCTGTGACAGGAACAGGACAGACGATGGCCAGAACAGCACAACAGACTCCACTATGACAACACGGGCGGACAAGCGATGTACAGGGAAAATCAATACAACACATGCCTACTTCAGCAGAACTAAGGGACACAAGGCTTCACACACACGCAAAACCGTCAGTCATACAACAGGGTTGTTACTCTGTAACAAAATGCATGTAGGCTGTGGCAAAAAGCGTGAAATTAGAAAATCTATTTCCATAGCAACAGAGAGAAATAATGACCATAGTAAAAGGATGTAGGAGCACCCAGACAGAACAATTACTGATCTTAAAATTGTGATTTTTCTATTAATACGAATTTCTGAATTCATTTCCTGACAAGGTTTTATATCTTGTTCTGAACACATGAATACTTTTTAACAAGTAAACATGATGAGTTTCACTGTATTAATACGTTTTTAGAGCCCCTTTGGAAGATGCGAGGCGCCTTCAGAGTGCAGTTAAGCGTTCACAGTAGGACAGAGCGAGAGAAAGATAGATTTGTGAATGTTTATCAAGCTTAATTCATTCAGCACTCAACAGTCCTTCCCAAAAGGATGTTTGCCTTCAGAAACAGGCACTCAGCCCTGAATGTTCTCTTTGCGTTTGCGTTTTTGTGTATCATCTTTTTATAACGATACTGACTGTGAGTTGCTTTCACGCATGTGAATACAGGGCTACATGGCAGTGGAGTGGAGTGACTGTCTAATAAAAGGATGAGAGGATTACGGCTGTGATGAATGACTCCGTCTGTTCACATTCTTGTAAGTCCTGGTCATCTGGACTGTTGCATCATAAGCCCAATTTAATCACTCCGAAATACAACGAAATGTTTGGAGCAGGCCCTAACAGGCGTCTTTTTGCTCTATGTTATGATCTAACCCGAATTTAATGTAACTAATGCTAACACTGTAAAAGATAGGGGAATCGGAGGGGATGAAATGCAGGCGCAGCTAGAATTTCCTCATCTGAAGGTGACTGAAAATTTAGGTGTGGCTATATTCTGCTCGCCAGGATGTTCTGCCAGGAATGAGGGCTTGTTGAAGGACTGGGATATGCTGCTGAAATGATCAAAAGAAGTCTTGTTTACTACATGTTGACCAACACTCATCATTCAATCAACTGTGCTTTGCTGATTCAAGTCCTCACCATCTCCGTTTTAAATGTTATTCCACAAATTATAAGACATTTTAATCAGCCTTCTGCTGCTACAGTACCTTTAGCCAATCAGACTAATCTGTTTTTACCAAAGGCAACGTCTGAGTGACATATGGGGATGGCAGGGGTCACTGGTAGCTGCTCGCACTGGGTCAGGATAATGAGACTGTCCCTGTGGCCATGCTCTAGTTTTCCTTCGAAACACACACGCATACATACAAAAACACATTTCCAGGCATTTATACACAGCCCAAACAAACATTTTATGCACTTTGGGACAGAAACATTGAAATGAATGTAAATTACAGACATTTCAGCTATGAAGCCTCAGTTAGATTGCTAGCTAAGGTGTGTGTGTGGGGGGGGGGGGGGGGGGGAATTTAGCTGTCTGTGCGTGAGTCTCATCCCAGTACTAAGGTGTAGTTTTGGCAGCAGAGAGATTAAGCACATTCATCTTCATTTGCAGGCTGGCGTTTGTAATGTTACCTGCTGGAACAGAAATGCTCTGCTTCTCCCCCGGGACTCAGACCACCGATCTGATACTGAAAACTGAACTAAACACCAATTGCTTCATCTCTCTAACTTGTCCTTTCCTGGCTCCTGATTCTGTATTCTCCTCACCGTCTGCCTCTCATCCTACATGTACAAATGTCTCCCTCTTTTTCTACAATCTGGCTTGGTGTCACTGTGACATTTGAAAAATTGCATAACAAATCCATCCCTTGCACTTTGAATGATGACATTCGCCCCAGTGATTACTGCTTACAGAGCAGGTGCATGATCTGCACACAAACACATGCATGTTCCACACTCACTTACTAGTTTTCCCTGTGCGAAACATCGAGGCCCCCTTTTGACACCAGACTAATGACTTATTGAATACATCATTATTTCCACATATTATTTTGTCAGAGATGGGAAAATTAAAATCGACTGCCCTATTTTATTACTGCAATCTTTTCCAAAAATGGGACTAGCAGTGATGAAAAAAAGAAGTGCAACACTTTGATGAAAAACTCTCCTGAACTTGTTTCATTGTGTGGCTCCAGACTGAGGTGTGTTGGAGGAGACTGTTGTTTGAGTAGGTGTCAGTGGGCCAGTTATGTCAAGGCAGAGACTAGTGGAGGAGCTCCCTTTTCATATGTGGCTTTTTGTGTGTAGTATATATGTGAAAGTGAGGTGCATGCAATAGTAATCTGTAGCTCTGGGAATGATGGGAAGCCGCAAAATATTACTGTTGTCAGTCAAGAGTGAGGGAACACCATGAGACAGGGGCGCTTTGTGACATTTTGATCTTGAAGGTGCCATACAAATAAACGTTACGTTTATTTATTTATTTGCGTATTTCAGATGACACCTTGAATTACGTAGCTGACTGTTACAAGTTGAAAGTATTTGACTTATAAAATTGTTTGACTCAACAGCACCACTTTTTGTGAGCTTGAAAGAAGGAAAAAAGGAGAGCTCATACAACAGAAAAAACAAACGGTGGGATCAGAAGTGGTCTCCAGGGAACAGGGAGTACAGTTATAGGAAAAAGGACTGTTTTTTTCAGTGATGTATGACTGTTTGCCTGCAGTGCAGAGAGAATGCCAACTCAAAATAGCCACATCCTGTCCAAAAGAACCATGAGAATTCACCAAACCACTTCACACTTAATCAAGTCTAGTCTAATGCATCAAATTAAAGACAAACAACACTATTTGTTATTGTGGATGTTGAGCTCATATTTTTGTTCAAGCAGAATGTTTCTCCTCCAGCTTTAAAATTCAACCGAAATCATCCTTTCACACTTTTCAGTCTTTGAGTCGGTTGCAATAGTGGCTCAGGGAGTTTAGTGTTTAGCTGCTGTGAAGAGAAGCCCTGGTGGGTACAAATGTCATAGGTGCAGGGAGAATGTGCAGGTGTGAATGTTGCTTATTCATACAATGTTGCTAATGAGCAAGCTACTTGCAAGCCCACAAACATTAGTGGCATTGTCTTGGTTGCTCCTGTACATTCAAAATAAATCCTCATTTCAAATATCAAGGAAGGTCCAGAGCAGAATGACTAACTATGGAGGCTACACAACTAGGTACTATAACTGAAAAAGACTCAGCAGCAAGATCTTACGGTAGTTCTATTATAGGATTTGAAGACAAATTCTTCTGCACACACACCCAAATGTATGATGCGAATGTGAATTCAGCAGAAACTACTCGAGATGCAGGTTCAACTCGACACTTCCAAGAGAAGTGAAGACTTCAAGCAACTCAAAATCTTCAAATCGCTGTAGAAAGACACCGTGAGATCGAAGACACCTGTTTCATCTGCATTTCTTAGCACTTAGTATATCCTGCCATATTGCACTGTTCAATGGAAGAGAAGTGGAAACGAAGTAGAAATGATATGACATCTGTCAACGCCATCAAGAGCTGCTCTACTATTTCTTGAGCCTTAAAGACCAAAACAATCACACAGGCAACTGCAAAGCATTCAACTTGAAAATAAAGTTTGCACCACATCTGTTAAGAATAATGAATGTCAGCAAGAGTTAAGCTTTTTGCACCTGTCTCACTGAGGCTTTATTTGGGCACAAGGGCGTTAGGTATTAGGTATTGTGCTCGTTTCTAATGTTTATCTTTTAGTGTTAACATGCTAAAAGGGTGCTAATTAGCACTAAGCCACATCTGGGGCTGTAAGTTAAAATGAAAACATTAAATAATGAGAAGTCAGGGAGTTAGAATTATAACTAATCCCGTGTATCTGACAATTCCATACCAGGCCACTCAGTAAGTTTTGAAATATTCTAGCCACAGGTTGAGTATAAAATTCAAAACTAAGACACCTGTTCCACTTTACCTCTTCACTCACTTTGGTTTTTTATCTATATCAGCTTACATTTGGGCACAATTCAAATTTAAACTACATTTGTAATGCAGCCATTGAGTCATTCATATTGTGTGGCTGACTAACATATATAACATTTGTTATTATTTGGTATTCAGCTAACATAGTTTACCGTAATGATGATGACAGAAACAAAGCAACGAAGCACCTGGTGGTGTTTTGGCGCCTCTATGTATCTGGTAAGTGATGACTCAGCTCTGTTTTTGAGTCATGAAGAACCATTATTTTGTGTCTGCAGTCAGTCTGCAGCACCTGTAGCTCACAGATTCAGGACAGAGGTGTGTATGTAGCAGGAAGAGCCAGGAGGAAAACCACATCAGAAAATGAGGATAACAACTGTTTTTGTACAAAGCAGCGGTCACACACACAGCTTTACAAAAGGAGCTATTGTCTGAGTGAAGCAAAACCACAACAAAGGAGAGCTCAATCAATGAGTGCAATAGTATTTGCATTGTACACAGTTTTAAAACGCTTACTGAACGTGGTAGCATTACCTAAGCCTGAGGTATCTCACCAGCTTATGGTCTTCCCGTTCAAACAGCAGCGCACTGGGCTTGTGTTTATGCTCATGGTCTGCAGGATTTCAGTGGGTATACAAAATGTTGTTGTAGGTTGTTTCAGCTTACTGGTTGTACTGATGCACTTTTCTGTACTTTTTTCGTTTAACTGACTCTTCTTTTGTATATCCACTTAATAGAAAATTCCTTCATCTAAAAAAACTCTCAGAGCAGGTTGGGGCAGTTCTGTTGTTTATCCTTTTCTGGCCCCACCCCCTTTGTTCAGCTACTTCCTGATCACCTTGGCCTGTTAGAGGTGAGCTGGTTCTGAGCTCTCACAGGAGGAGCCTTCCCCTGCTTACAGTTGGAGAATCCCCAAAAGAGTGGCAGCCAGATAAAATTTCTTCACTTGAAGACCAGCAGCCAGTCGGTATTCTCCGTGACTGGGACAAAGTCCCTTTTACTGAGTCATTTAACTCCCTATTCCTTCCCCTCCGCCCCCTCTCTGAGCGGTTTAACGTTACACCCTCTGCAAGGCTTTACCTGTCCAGGTGAACAGCACTGCCGAAAGTGAACATTGCTCATGAAGTCATGTAAGTACACTCTCCCACTCAAAGTAGGACTGAATTATTTTATTATCAATAGTTCAGATTTAAATGTGCACAGATAAAATTACTTCTGGTGCCTGTTGCTTATTTACATAGAATTCATTTGCATTGTGTTCACCGTCACATTGAAAGTATATTTGTAGATCTTACCTGTGTGTGTGTGTGTGTGTGTGTGTGTTGGTTGTTCAGTGTGTTCTGTGCTGATCTAGTCAGAGCTTCACATCTGCCTACAGCTGTTCCCTCAGACTGAGGTGTCAGGTCTGGCTCAGACTCAACGTGGAGATTGCTCTGAACAACCAGCACACACAAAGAGACACACTCAAGAGCTTTATGTAGAGGTTAGTGAGAGGGCAGGAATTGCATTACTCTGTTGCTCCACAGCCCATATGTTCACTCTAAATGGAGCGAGATGTGCTAGATTTCAGGTTATCTTATATTATATAATATGTGTGTTCAGCTCTTAAGTCTAAATTGAATAGGCTAAAATGAAGCTGAATAATCCATTTTGTTTATGCTGCATGAGCACCATTACCTTGATCACCATTACTACAAGTTGAGCAGTTCCTACATGGACAGGTAAATGAGTCATGATCGGCATTGTTGACAGGGTGTGTGAATGATCTAGACATGGTTCTTGGCTTGCTCAAAGAGAAAAAAAACATTGCTTACTGGAATTTACAGAGTTTCTGGGACATGTCTGAGCGCACCATGTTATGTTGGTTTGTGTAACTGTGTGTGTTAGATTAGACACTGTTTTTGATTTGAGACACACACTGTCTCTCATAATTTTAGGTTACATTGTGTTAAATTGTATATGTTTATTGAGCTGCTGGGAACAGCCGTGCTATCTGCTATTAGGACTAGTTTAAGATTTTCTTAAATGAGCCGATGATGAGCGAATATGTACAGAATAAAAATTTTTTGTTTCGATTTTGTGTGGTAGGTGTGTGGATGAACATGGGGCCCATGATTGTGTGTCAGTGTTTGAATGAGTTTCATTGTTGACATGAGACCAAAACCTGCTACAACTGTTATGACCAGCTGGACTCTGTATCTTTAGAGACATGCAAGTACCTTTTGTTACAAAAGAGAAGGAAAACATCTTCAATGATTAACAAAGAGGGCTGTGGGACATGCTTGCACACACACACACACACACACACACAGTTTTTCTGTCTAATCTCACTGGCTGTACCTGTAGCTCTGAGGGTGTGTTCAATTGATTGATATGGATAGGCTATGATTTCATCAAATGAATATAGGGAGTGGATGTGTACATAACAAGATGCTAACTGCGTTGGGACAGTGAGAATGCTGACATGTGTTTGGTTTTTCTTTACACTCAGTCATTAGAAAAAAAGCTGAGCTGGCAAAACCTGGTATCACTATTAACTCAAGTGATCTCAGATCACAGGATCGAGTAACCCAAGAGTGAAGCAACAGCCTCATTTACATAAAATGTGCAATATGTGGTTAAAAGGGTATAGGTTATCTTAAACTAACAACTGCCACTCTCAATAGTTAAGGGGCAGCCTATTGACATGACATGGCTTTAGTTTAAAGACAACGGAAACAGTCAAACCTTGCACCGTATTTATAGTCCAATAGTACTGGACTGAATATAGTGCTTTGGCTTTCCCTTTCTGATTCAACCTGTCTTTGGAGTGAGTAGTCTGCAGCCTCACATTTCTAATGTTCATTTTATTATCAGATTGCAAGTGTACCTTTTAAATATCAGAAATACATAGTTAAAAGTCCCATATTTTAGGAAGTGGAAGTTCCATGTTATTTGATTATAACTCAGTTCCAGGTTCTATATTGTATGTGTATACATAGCATGCATCATCAGGGCAATCGGTGCACAAAGAATTGCACACAGCTTGTATTACGAAATACACATATATCCTCTTAGGATATCAATGTCTCAAACAAGATTTAGTCAATCACCTCTCCGTTATTGTCTTTGGAGGAAAGTGCAGCGGTTCAACAGAGCTGTTGTGGCAGCTTTGTCATTAAGAATGACCCAGAGAGAGCTGATGATTCTCAGGCATCAGTTGTGTCCTCTGAATCTGTGTGCGTGCCTGTTTAGAGGCATGTGGCGGATGGCATGTCTCAGCATGCAGGTAGCTTTATGTTTTTTGCAGGGAGGCATTTTGTGATCTTCATTCCAAAAGATCATGGTTTATACTGTAGGTTCCAGTCATGCTGTATATTTCTGGGAGCTAATTTCTTGTTTTGAGCACTTTCTGATACTGTTATTTTTAATATTAGTATGAAGATATATTTTACCATTCTCCCAGGAGAAAGAAGACAGCAAAGTTTAAAGGAGATTTTGTTTTCCTGTTCCGATTAGGAATTGGGGAGAATATCAAACCACCTTCATCTTTCCTCTTTTTTAAGTCACCCTTTTTTTTCCATTTCCAGCCCTTTGCAGTGATGAAGGTGCTCTGCTTCACAGATCAGACCTGATCTGAGACACAGCAGGTGTCACATGAATCAGCCGTCTTACCACAAGTTATCACGAGGAAACTTCTTTTTTTTTTTTAAACTGCTCAGTCTCAAACACACTGAGCTAACCCTTACCCTAACTATAGCAACACAGTACATGTAAAATAAAAATTAGTTTTATCAACTTGGTGATATCTCTAAAGATTTGTAGATATTTACCTGTACATATGTGTATGGATTAGAAGATTAGAATGCACATCAGTCTAAGTTTTTCTAAGATTTTGTTTCAGTGAATGAGTCCAATAAAAATGGAACTACTATTTCAATAAAAGCTGTATTTTGTAGACATAAGTCACAAGACACAAGTTTTGTTGTTGTTGTTGATGATGTTGGTATTTTTTTTACAAGGCTTTGTGTCTCATTAATCAGCCAAGACCAAATAGTGGGTCCAGAAACAAAGCCAGTGGAGAGCCAACAGGGAGGCTGTTGCCAAGGTGACGTATGTCTGACTGAGTCCATCTGTTCGTGTCCATGTGCTCGAGGAGCCTGCCCGTTTTGGGTTTGACGTGTGCATTGGCACAGGCACGGTGTAGAGTACAAAGTAAAACTGTGTGACAGCCAAAAAAAAAAAAAAAGAAAGAAAAATTCCAAACAAAACCATCAAACTTGATATATTTGAAATGATTTCACATCCTGTGGTGGATTGACAACGATATGTGTTTGTCATGCATTACATCGGCCAAGGGCCAGAGGCTTATCTGTGTCTACCTGCCTCTGGACTTACTGCTGAGTGGTATCGATGTTTCTGTGTAGATGAAATCTCAGGAGTTGGGACATTTCTCTTCAGTGTAGTTCAGTATAGATGGTTGGAGGATTCCTGAAAATCAGGCACTGCTGTTGTCTGAGGAAGGGAATTATAATGCAAGAACCAGACCTTACATACTGTTAAGGTTAGGTTAGTAAAATGCTTCATGTCATTGACACAACCGTTCAAATATAACAATTTCATATATGTCCTCCTTAGGGGACATTTCACTGCTCAACCATGACTTTTATTTCCTACTTCAATAAATCAGTACTTTGCTTCACGGTTTGAGTGCTTCCTCCACCACTGCCTGTCTTGCACTATATTTCCTTTTCTCATGTATGTCCTGACAGATACAGCAAATGACCTCCGCACTGGATCCTGAGTCCAAATGAGTATCCAGGAGGAATCTATACAGGCTGAAGGTGCGACGGCAATGGCTGAAGCGTCGGCACCACCTCTTTCCCCTTCAGATTATGGACTACTGTCTCCTCCTCCTGACCTCTGTGCCGCCTGCGGGCACAGCCACCAGCTGGAGGAGAACCACGAGTACGTCTACAAAGATGAAGTGGACGATGACCTCGTCTGTCACATCTGCCTGCAGCCGCTCATCAGGCCCTTGGACACGCCCTGTGGACATACCTACTGCCAGGAGTGTCTCACCAGCTTCCTGCTGGAGAGCGACTTCTGCCCCGTGTGCCGTACGCCCCTTATGCTGCAGAGCTGTCGGAAGCCCAGTCTGCTAGTGCACAAGCTGCTGGATAAGCTGGCAGTGGCTTGCCCCTTTGCTGACCATTGCACTGAAGTACTGCCCCGTGGCGAACTGGAAGACCACATCAAGAGCAGGTAGGACAGCTTGGTGTAGTAAATTCCAACACTGCCATCATGAATCTACACCCTAAACGGTGTACTTTCTAATAAAGATGATGCAGTCATTCTCCGACCAACAGTTTGACCTACTTTTTTCACTTCTTTCTCTCCCATTTCCCCTTGCTGCTTAGTAAAAACTACAATGGCCTGCACTGAACATACACTCACAGTTTCCTGCTGTGTTCTGCCCGTCATTAGCCCACAGCTGTTGTCCCCAAGTGGCAAGTTCTTCCTCCAACCTTTCATCTAAATTAGGCTTGGCTCCTCTGTTTATATTTCATTAAAAGACAGTGCTTTGGTCTCTCTCAGTCTGAGTCCATTTTCATTAATGCCCATTAACACTCCCTCAGCCCGTCGGTCACTGGGATAATTAGTGCATCTCACCAAACATCACACGCAGGCAGCAGAGTCATCCCTGTTCATCAGCATTTTACGGAGGCAATTTGCTCAAAACTCCTTCAACTTAAAACTCAAGCTATTTTAAGTCTTCACTTTCACATATACAGTTTTACTTTTCTTTCATCTCTTTTTATTCATTCTTTTCTGCCTGCAATTATCTTTTCTCAATCGCTCCAGAATTCCTAAGTGATCCACTTCATACAGTATGACTCCAATAATGAAGTGTGAAACTCTATGGTCAACTCCCAGAAAGTTTGGGCTGCTCTCCCATAGTTGGAGCATGTTAAATCCGGAGGTGGGAGGCCACATTCATTGTGTGCGATTCAATAAAGGTTTCAGTAACACACCCAATTTAACATTTAAGTTTTTATGACACAAATTCCTATCTCTTGTTTTTCTTTTGTCCAACTAAATGTGGTCACATACATCCGTTTTTGCAGTTTTGCTGTCATATATCCATTTCCCAGACTTATTTCATTCTCTGAGTCTGTTGTCCCTCTGTCTGTAAAAGTGCTCTGCTGACGTTTACAGTAGAAGTATGTGTAGTTCACACCTTGGGTCTTTGTCCATTTTGGGATGAGAGTTTTAATGATATTAAGCTTTTTCAAACATTGATTTTATACTTTGCCAAAGCCCATAAGGAATGGGGCAGTCTGACAAATATGAAAGCTCTCCAGCTGTCCCGAATTGTCTCAAAGAAAATCAGTACTAAACCTTTGTTTAGTTTAACACTGAAATCACTGGAGCACTGAAAGATCAAATTTTTGAATATCATCCGTGGTCACAGGAAGACTCCTGGAAAGCCAGTGGATATTTACAGATTTCACAACACTTTAGTTTTTATTATTGCGTTACTTTTGCCTGAAAAATCAACAAATGCTCAGAAATCAAGAAACATACAAAGACAATGCAGAGAATGGTAGAATAGAGTATCAGGCTAAAATACAACAAACAGGCTGGTTTGTAAACATTGGCACTGAATTGGTGTCCAACAAACATTTCCTTATAATTCACTCTTTTTTCTGTATGAATTTTTCCTCCATTACTTACAGGTTCTTTTATTGGAATTGTTTAATCGGATCACCTTTCCTAATTTGGCATCAGTCTGCATTATTTTTATTCCATGAGTTCCCATTGCATGCTCCTGGAACACACTGTTGTTTTTTTTCTCTTATTCTTTCTGCTGATTTATGCCTTTGCTTGCCCTTGGCACGTGTTTTCAATTACTTCTGATCAGCCTACACCCTTGATGTCTGTCTCTAGGGACTACACAATCTACCTATCTCTGTCCAACCAGAGACCACCATCACTATTCCATTCACTCTTTATTTTTAGTTCTTTGCAAAACGTTTTATTTGAGAAAGGTAAACTCTGCTCTATCTGGAAAGTATACAGTATCAAAGCAAGGACCTCGGCTGCTTTGTAAGAGAGCACAGAGTTATGATCAACACAGCACTTTTAACCTTCTTTTGGGTCTTCTCCTTTTAGCTCATCCAGCAGGGTGAGCATCAGTTAGCATTGTAGACAAATGTCAACACCTGTTTCAAACAAAACTAAATCATTCAAAAAAGACTGTTTTTACATAAATGGATATATTTTGTCTTTGAGATCAGAAAATTGTTTTGTTTATTTCAATTTAAAGGAGTAGTCCCCATGGAAAATCAATGATAAACAATGTTTTATTTTACTGCAGGTGTCCCTCTGGACATTACTCAGATGTGTCTGTTGTTTCAAACAGGATTATATGTCTGATAATCCTGGTAGCACAAAATGGCTAACATGGAAATAACAACAAACTAACAAACCAGCTAGATCTCACCTTTGCCGCTCCCTGATTGTATACTCATGTGGGATCGCTTTGGCGTAGACGTTGTCGGCTGTATCCCAGAATCTGGCATGGGGTCAGGAGTTGTGATAACTGAGACAGTGGGCCATCTGGACAGAGCTGATTTTATACTCATCGAATCACTTGTGACCTTTATTGGCTTCTGGACATACATATTCTTATTCTGGACACATTTGTTGCAATCAAGAACAAACTCCACTAACTGGCGAGTGATTTTTTTTTATACATTTTTTTCGTTGGCTTTGTTAGTGGATTGACTTGCATGGAATTCATCCTCAAAAGTGTCTCAGTTTTTTTCTCATGCAAGTTATGTGTAGCTACATGTATCGCCAGTGATCCTTAAAACTGGTTTCCTCTGAATGTTGCTGTTGAATTTACTCAGGACCATTTATGTTTCACTGATGTTCTGCCTCCAGAACGATTGTGTTTCTTTTTTCCCCTTCTGTTTTTTTGTGAAAATGTACTTGTTTTCATGTACACTGCCAAAGCCCAGATGAATTCTTCAAAGCTTGTTTGAATATTTGGAAAGTAAAAAGTTTCTATAATTTAACTAACCTTTATTTAAGTGTGCTGGTTATTTTTATGGGTGTCCTTGCTGCTCGTGTGCTTGTATGAGCGATACAGACAGAGGCTGAGAGAGTGAAAATGCAGATTTTCAGTTGGCAACTCTACATGCTAATATTACATAGCCTACCTTCACTACTTTAAATAGAGTGGACAAAATAATGGGAGAACCAGAAAGTGATGTTGGATGATCACACAATTTAAACAAATTCTCAAAATTCTAGTTTTGATTCAAAGATGTAAACATTTTAACCCTCATGGGTGAAGATTCATTGCAGGACTGTTGTATTAGACTTTTTTACCACTATACTATAGGATTAGGGTGACTATACTTAAACTGTTATATTTAATGTAGAATGAGGTAGAATGAATAACAGAATTGTATTTTGTAAAAGCCAGACACTTTGCTGCAGCAGCCAGTCAGCCTCACCTGTCTCTTTGGGCAGGTGAGCTGTAAACAAGTTTATATTTGGAGGAAATAATTAGTATAACCACAGTGAGCCTTGAATCATTAATGGTCAACCATGGATGGATAAGCAGGTCTTTTTTAGCTCCGTGTTAGCTCAGGTGACATGAAATTTGGCTGGTTCAGCTGAGTACTAGTTTTTTGGGCAGCCTATGGTTGTCTCAGCTGCCTGTTTCACATTGTGTGTTATTACAAGCTTTCTTAGACTAATTCTGTCAGTCTCATAATAATTGAAATAATGGCATCAGGATCCAAGCCTTGGTCTTGTCTTGTCAATGCAGCCCAATTTCCCCCTCTATAAGCCGCAGTCTACCTTCATAGGGAATGCGTTCACCTATCATTGCTCAGCCCTCAGTTTTTCCCGCCTGTCCCAGTCACCTGATTTTCCCAGCCCAATCATGTTCTATACATCAGCTGCAACAAATAGGCCAAAAGACTGTGTGTGTGTGTGTGTTGTGATGGCGTTTCTATGTGTGCGAGTTAATGCGCAAGTGTATGAAACGACTCCTGTGGGGCAGACTGGTTTCTGTTCACAAACTGCATCCTGTCACAATCCAATTACATTTCCATTTCCCTCATGCCCTGTGGTCTTGTTGGTGTGCCTACTGTTCAAATACCACAGGACAACTTTTGCCTCACTATGGACGCAAGCATCAACACACACTCACAGATTCACACACACACACACACACACACACACACTAATGCACAGACAAATTCAGCCTGTAACCACACTACCTCCATGCATGAAATATTAATTCAGACAGGGTATTTACACCAGTTAAGTGTCTTTCTCGAGGGTAGCAGGCTGCTCAGTGCTACAAAAATCAGATAAAAGTGAGGCAAAAAGGTAGGAAGAGGGAAAACAAGAGGAGGAAGGAAATGAAAAGATGGAAATAAAGGGCAGGTAAAGGATTACGCTGTTCAAAACTGAGACTAATGGGGGATTTGGTTGAAAATAAAACTGACTAAATAAATAATAGAGGAAAAAGGATAAAGGGTGAGATTTGACTTGATGGACAGAAAATAGATTAGAGTTTCTGCAGTGTTTCATATCCAGAGGTGTTTATCCACTATCGCTCCTTTCTGCCTTACGTTTACCACAGTGAGGGTTGGCAGAGTGAAAACAGATGATAGAGACAGAAAAGGATGAACGAAAAATCCCGCACAAGCCTCAAACGAGGTGAGTGCAATTAGCAGTGTAAATGTGCTGACAGTCACATCACACCTTGAAATCAATGGCAGCGGCCAACACCTAACACAAGTGCCAGCACACACCTACTGTATCCCACAACAGACTGAAACAGGTAGAGGCGACAGAAGGGTTTAACCTCTTTCTCTTAATCTTTCACTTTATTTTATTATATAGTCTGAAAATGAATGAATGTGTAAATGTATGACTGAATGAATAACTGAATGAATGAAATGGGCAATTTTTTACTCTCTCTTTGAAGTCGTTCAGAGAAACAAACCTCCACCCTTGCAGGAAATATTGATTTGCCAGTGAACGTTTATCATGCTGGGTCTGTTTTTTTTTTTTTTGTTGTTTTTTTTGTCGTCATCGCACATGTAGGCAGAGTCTTTTGACCGATCAGACCAATCTGCAGCACAGGGAGCAGTCCATTGTTGGAGAGGAGGGGTGGAGGATGTGGAGGCAACATATTCTCTCCCTCTCCTGTCTCCTCCTTTATGGGCAAGCATATATGCAGGTGCTGGAAAGTGAATGCAGAGGTTGTGTTTGTGTGTTTATGCCTGTCTTGTGAGTGTGTGTAAGCTTGGGAAGAGCCCAGAGCCAATAAGAGCAGCATAGGGTAGCCCCCCCAACCCACCCCCCACCCCTTCCCTGTGTCTTTGTTTGGTCTGCTCCACCCCCACCCACCCCCTTCAGTGGTTTCTGCTGCAGTATAAGTCACAGGCTGCACTGTTCGCTCTGACATACACACACACGCACACACACCAAGGGAAACAGACATGCACACACACGCATACAGACACAAATCCTCTTACAACTCGCCAGTCCCCGGGCCAGATTAAGGGGCTGCACATCTCAAATTGTATTCCAAATGTGTCACCTTTGCATGGGGCTCCTTCCTCTTCTTCTTGCACTTTCTCCTGTTCCTCCCATGCCTCAACGGGACTTCTTCTCTGCACCTGCTTCTGCCGCTTCTTCCTCCTCTGCTCCGTCTTCAACCTCTGGCAACTGGCCTGTTTGCCTCTGCAGCTGAGATGACCAGGCAGCCAGCCTGAGGCACAGGAAGAAACTCAGACAGATATACAGACAGAGAGAGAGAGGGGGTAGTTGGGGGACAAGGGAAGGAAAGCAAGAGGGTGAAAAGGTAGGAGGTGAAGGATTAATTCTGACCTGAGAGCGCCTCTGGAGAAGAAAGGTAGGAGAGGAGGGTGGGGAGGGAGGGGGTGGGGGGGTGGGTCAGCACGGCAAGGTTCAGAGAATTGGAGGTGGAGGAGAATTGGGTGGGGGTAGAAGACGAGAAAGCGCCGGTGCAAAGGGGAGAGAAAGAAGGGAAAGACGGAAAAAGAGCCGAGTGTTGACCATGAAGGCTCTGTTGCTGCTGGTCCTGCCCTGGCTCAGCCCGGCCAACTACACAGACAATCTGGGCAACCTGCACATCCTCTATTCTGAGCTGTGAGTACAACACTCCCTCTGCATCCTGACATCCTCCCATCTCTCCCATCTGGAAAGCACTTTTAATATGGTTACTGTGCATGTCCTCCACTTTGATCAGTCATCTGTTTGAGTGCTCATGCCCTGAATTCATCAGTATTTATGTGTAACTTCTTATGTTTACATTTGCATCATTCCTTTAGGAGTCACAGTGTGCCCCAGTGTTGTGTAAATAGCTGGAGAACAGCTTCCTGATGATGCGGTCGCAGGCTCTTGTGGTTTGTGGGATGCAGTACAGCCAGTAGGTTGCTTTGTGCTGTTCAAGACAGTTTGGATGGTAAAGACCAGTACTGCACCATGGCATCTCTCTCCCTGTGCGCGCGCATGTGTGTGTGTGTGTGTGTGTGTGTCTTTAGCAAGATGTATGAGTGACTTTACTGATTTGAGCAATATAGTCAGCACGCATCTGCTCGTGGTTTTAGCCTTTACACACTGTGTGTGACTCTCATTGAGCATTTGGACAGTTGTAACTATGGTGTGTGTGTTTGTGGAGAAGACTTTCACCCTCAGCATTAAAAATTCAGAGCTGGCTGCTCTCACTTTGTACCTGCTCAATACACAGTGTACAGTCCATTTTGTGGACATGAGCTTCATCATCAGTGCATAAAATAACACATTGCATAAATCCACACCTGTACACCTGTACACATTCTCCAAACCTTCCCTGGAATGACTGTATTTATGTAGCAAACATTATAAGCACAGATGGGCAGCATGTAGTGAGCGGTTGTTGTTGAAGGTAGACACCATATAAACAAACCTCTTAACCTCTGCAGTTAAGGATCTCAACTATTTCTGCTACTAATATTAGTCTTTCTGCTAAGACATGTTGAAATACTGAGAACTTTCTTTATATACGCTTACTTGTACAATATTTGTATATTTGTATATATACTCTACTCTTGGCCCCTCTTCCTCTGAACTGCTATGTTTTCTCTGCACTTTCTCTCCAAGACTCTCTTTGTGATGGGGTTATTGTTAACTCCAACAGGGAGCTTCATTAGACGCCAGGGCTTTCTGATCAGCTAGGCTACTGCTGCTCTCTCCAGCAGACGGAACCTGACGGAAATGTCCCATTATAACACATGAATACGTGGAACAATGGAGAGCGCTGTAAATCCCCTCATTTCACTGTCTTGCTCTTTCCAAGGAGTGATACTTTAGCTCTTGCAGACACCAGGAGCTTGTGTTGGATCAAAGAGGAGAGAAAAGATGGACAATACAGACTGAATTGGTTCGAAGAAATGAAATACTCCGATTTGATTGAATGTAGAAGGAGCACATGGAGAAGGATGCAGCAAGAACAGAAGTGAAGTGAGTGAGCAGTAAAGCAAAAAGGAGAGAGGATGGGGGGCATAAAGTCACTTCCTGTGCCTGCCCTCCATCTGGCCATACATACGGCTGCCATGGTGATGGCATCCTTTATACCCTGTATAGTATGTATGGGTCACCTCAGCGAGGGGCTCCTTTGTAAATAAAAGGATCAGCTTCCTCGCTGATGATAACTAAACCAACCAAATGTGGAGTATTGATAGGCAGAGACTGTGTGAAAGACTGCTGTTGCGTACGTGTCAGTGAGATGTCATGTTTTGTTGTTTTGGTTCTTTTTGTTTTGCTGATCATGACATGACAGAGACAGAAACCAGGAACAGATGAACACAGACGTGGTGTTTTTCTGGCTGGCTGGAGAGCAGTGGCACACCATTTGTCTTTATCCATATTGTTGACAGGAGCAGCCTCTTGCTCCCTCCCTGTGTGACCACCATCTCTGCCTGCCTCTGTTTATCCCACATCCTCTCTCTCCATTCATCTTTCCCCCTCAGCTCTTTTTTTTTTTTCCGAGGCCTTTCCATGTATGTGATTACTATAGTCAGCTAGCATTGCGTGGGAAAAAACAAGAGTGGCAGTGATCAGTCTTACACACACGTAAGTGACACACACAGGATTGTGTTCAGGCTTACTCTAAGTATAGATGGGATGGGGGGAACAATGCAGGGGAAAGTGAATGCTTCTCTATGATGAAATGCTTAGTATAGTTACTGACATTTTACTCTGTCAGCACCACAACAAACCACCAGCACTACAAATGCAGCATTGACTCACACAGGGGAGAAACTCCATGGTGATTTTTTATACTAGTTTATAACTCAGATACAAACACACAGAGACAAACATACACAGATCATTAGACCTTGCTTATTCCCTCCGCCAGCCCACATAGCCAAGCCTGATAATCACAGTGCAGTGTTGTAAAGCATTAATGATTAATCCATGTTCATTTCTGGGCTTGGTCCGAGAAGTCTTAAACACTATGATTAGCTTAGCTTCCGTCCTTTCAGCCCTCATCTAGGAGGTGTTTGATCACAAAAAGCTGCGCACAGCCCCAATGCTCCAGACATCTTCAGCACGGACGCATCCTAACAGGATTAACCACCCGCCTGCCTGCAACACACTCGCTGGATCTGAACAACACCAGTCATTAGTTTATGCCGGGTCCATCTCAAATCAGAGGCAGCGCACCACGCCGTGCCCTCTTTGGCCACACATCTGCTCTGAGTGAGGGGCAGGCTTCACTAATTAGACTTTTGTTTGGATTTAATATTAATCCCTGTTCTGTAGCAGAGGCCGCTTTCCCTGTCTTGATGAAGCAGGCCAGAAACACAGCGGAGGCCAAGGGGGGATTGGCTGAGAGTTAAAAATCAGGCTAACAGCCTACACCCTTCTGAACACTCGCACTGCTTTCCAAAGGAGATAACATTAAATCATCTTAATTATTTGATTATGGGATTTACACCATCCAGAAACTCCATCATGGCAACATTTATATGCATGGGTTGAGTCCACAAGACAAAGCAGTCGAGAACAGTGTGCAAAGCATCCACAATCAGATATGAAAGGAAACAGGAGGCAAGGACACATGTAGAGGACACAGTGAAGCTGTTCACGAACACATTCATATCATACTACAGGTCAAACTTAAAACAAAACAAATTGCAAAAAACCCATTGTGTTATGTATAGTTAAAGTGTGCTGAATGCAAGTGTAAATATACAGTCACAAAAGAACAGAAGAATTATTTATTTATCTGTTTATTCATGAGAGCAGTGAGGACGAGGTCAAAGTGTTTTCTTAAGCAGTGCCTTCCTCTCAGATGTGCTTCGGTTAAAGTGAGAATACAGCACAGTAGGATGGTGTTACTGTCAGAATGCAGACAAGGGTTAAAGATGGGCCGGAGCTCTGTGTGTTGTATTTTGTAGTAAATGGAGCCTTAATATGTCATATTTGTTACCGCAATGCATTGCACAGTAAGATTTACATCAAGTGTCCTACTTTCTAAGCCTTGCTGTCTGGGAATTTCTTATCAAGAGTGGTGAAGAAAGAGCAATAGAATCTAAGATGTCTTACACTGAGAATATTTATGGAAGCTTGATGCATCAGGGAGAAAGGAAGATTAATCAACACGATTTTCATGCATAATGTCACCTCAAATCTGAAGTAGCACCCCCTATACCTAAGAGATAAGTATAGATCCCAAGAAGAGAGAGAAGATGCTGGTGAGGGATGTGTGACCAAGCTAGTGGTTCATTAACCATAAATGTGATTTTATCTGCCCAAGTGCAAATTCTGAGAACACAGAGCTTCCACTGATTGTCCAAGGTCTGCTTTTATCAGCCTTAGCTTCAGTTGTATCAGCAGAAATCCATAGCTGTGTCTGGAGGAGCCACTTGAGTGGCTCGAGGCCTGTAAGTTTTTGTACAAAAGCTGTTGCATCAACACCTCAGTTACTCATCTCTCACACATACTACTGACAATAGGTGATTTATGAAAATAGGTGTGTGTTATCTTTTGCCTCTGGCGGCTGTTGAAGGTCTTTGAGGCATGACATGTTCAACATGGAATATTTTCAACTGTCTCCTGTCTGCAGCAGGGCTTCCACAACTGGACTGCACAGCAGGCAGCCAGCAGCAAGTTAATCTCTCAACCCAAAGCCCTGGCACCACTCTGAGTGCCAGGGCTTTGGGTTGTGCTGACCGGTGCTGGCTCACTGTCAGGCAGTTGTGCCATGGAATGTGGACTTAAAGACACCTGGACACTGCCAAGGGCCAATGTGGCATAGAATGAGAAATATAGGCCAAAAGGGTGCCGAGCGCAATGTGGGACAGCAGCCTCTTTGATCATGTAGTGTCGTCCACAGGGAATTACAGTTAGAGCTGTCTATACCTCAGTGAGAGAAATGTACACATAGTGTTTTACTGCAGTGGGAAAAGACAGCACAGTTGAGAGGGACGTGAGATATGTACACTGACAACCAGCTCAGAGAGTAGTGAAACTATTTGCTCCAGTCTCAAACATTGCCCTCTTGTTTGAAACCAGATACTGACACAGTAAATTCTGCATAAATATCCTTCCAGTCTGATCATGGGGTCAGGGCTCAACTGATGATAGCACATATTGATTGGGTAAAAAAGCATGACTCAGAGTTTGGGCTGTTTCTAGCAGGCTGACTCGGCTGACGCCGGCTGCTGGAAGGCACAGACACATGAAGCATGCCAAATCTGCCGAGCTACTGTTCACTGCACAGCAGCACAATGGGAAAAGTAAAAACACAAAGGCACGATTTATGCGCTGTGTGGGCTGCTGTTGCAGTTTCACTTTTGGTTTGTGGGTGCATTCATCTCCAAATGCTATGAGAAGTCACACCCAACTAAATCTCAGCTCCTACTTTAGCAGCCTGTCTATGGGAACAAGCTTATTTAAAGTTTCCTACCACAGCAGCCAGTGTCCCCTCTAGCTGCAGCCCCAACCTCTCGTCATGCAACAGATGGGATTACCCCTCACAGCAGGCGGATCCAACCGACACACCAAATGCATCCTCTGATTAACACTCCTCTGGTTCATCATTAACTGGATTACTTTCTCTGCCTTTACCTCCCTCTCTTTCACCTCTCGTTTTCTTTCCTCCTCTCTCTCTCTCTCTCTCTGTCTACATATATGTATATACACACGCACATACACATATATTCCTTTCCAACCAAGCCTTACTTTATGTGTGCGTAATAAAGCAGTAATTAATGTACTAATTTAATCAATGTAATCAAGGAGTCATGTTTTATTCAGTGCACCAGCAGTTTTGTTTAGCTACCTAGATTTACAAACCACAGCTGTTTCCACAGAGTGCTTTTCGGTTTCTTTTTCTTTTTTTATTATTTTTTGTTGCTGATTTGTTGTTTATATGGCTTAATCAGAAGGTATTTTGGATGGACACGTATTCAATCCTTAATTTCAGATAGATTAGATAGATCTATAATAATTATAGTAAACCAGTGTCTATAACACGTTTTGGATTTTGAAATTGAAATTTTATACCAATTTTTGCTTCAATATTGAAGCGATAGAAATTAAGTGTAAAAAGGAATACCCTTTCATATGATTTGTGAGAGGTTTTTATTTTTTGATTTGTTCTTTGTCCACAGGCATTTTGTCGCAGAAAATGCCTGTCTTTTTTTAGCCTAAAATGTGCTGAAAATGAAGAGATAAGAGTGACTGTTCCTGTGTATTCCCATATTTTATTTAACATCATTTCACATTTTCCTTCTTGTCTCATATATATCACGCACACATGTACTCAACACCTTCTATGAGAAAATCCTGCTGGGTTCTCAAGGCAAGCTGGGATTCTTTCCTTTTCTCTGGGTTTTTGGCTGGCTGCTGTAGTCTGAACTCATCGGGAGGGCGGACTGCTGGTTCTTCTATATTCAAAAGGAAGAGGCAAGAAGAGATTGTGGGTCATGCACGGGTCTACTGCCTGTACTCACACTGCATAAACAGCTATTTTGCATCACAACAATGTATTGCACAGCTGCAGCATGTGAAAATATGCATTAAGGCTCAGCACAGTTCCTGTCTGACTGTCTGACCTGGAATTGTCAACTCAGCAGAGGTAGTTTGGTCTGTGTGTGGATTGTGGTCCAACACAATTGTCCGTGACAGTCAGAGAGCGGTGAGAGCATTTGGGTTAGTAAGGATAATCCACTCACCCCTAAAGAGGATTGGAGAATCTCGCAGGCTTTGATGAGTTGTGAGCTGGTGTTTATTTCACATCACAAGAACGAGACTGTTTGTCACAACTGGGGCATTTCAGCATGACCATCACATCTCCACACGCATCACGGGTAATTGTTATTGCATTGGAGAGAGTGGAAGAGAGAAGGAAGAGAGAAGGGAGAGGGAAGAATGACGAGGATAATTTCTTGGCCCCTTATCTCGCCACACTTCCCAGGGTTTAGAGAGATGATGTGATAACTGAGGCTGTGGTGACCAAGACAAGGATATTGTGGTGTTAATGAGCGCTGCGTCCTCTAAACTCAGTGATAATCCTTTGTATATAAAGGATAGCTTTGCATAAGCACTTCTATCATTGAACATGAATTAATGTCTTTAAGAAAAAGAGAAAGGTAAAAAAAAGAAAAGGAAAATATGTATATGGATGTTTTTTATGGAGTACTGCAACTCTCTGCTGTGCAGACCTAATTAGCTTGCTTACATTGACTCCAAAGCAACAAAACCACCCCAGTGAGAAAGAGAGGGGTCTTCTGTCACGCTTCCCTGGCTGTGATGTCAGACAGCATATATTTCACCCTTTAACATTAAAATCCCAACATTAAGTCTGAGCTGCTGTAACTCTTATTACTCGGAGGAAGGATTTTAATTAGAAGGAGACAAAAGCCTCTAATAAAGCAGTCACACACCAAACAGAGGCTGTGTGCCTCTATGAGTATATCTGTGATTATAGCTGTTGTTTTGCACCATAGGACAGCTCTACATATAGTATTCTTCTTATTCTTTTTTTATTGTCTTTATCCACCTTCTGGAGTCACAGAAATTAAGCCCTTAAGATCCCCCATAGTCAGACAGCCAGTCCAAAGGCTGTCAAAAGCCTTGTGTAGTGTGCATTCATTAATACATGGGCAGACATTTTTTATTTTTTTATTTTTGGGTGGTCTGTGAGATGTATGTAGCTGACTGAGCCTGTATTCGAGAATATTTGCACATCTCCACTGACTGACTGTGGTTTTCCATTTTCCACTACCCGTGATAAAACAGGGGAATGTTGTCGAAGGCTTCAGTTCCACAAAGTCAGCATGTAGTCAGCGACCAGGAGTGCCACACAAGTATCTACCAAAGGAGCTTGGGTGTGTGTGTGTGTGTGTGAGTGTGGCTAGTGGGGGGCCTCACACCCTCAGTACTGCTGTGTGACCCCGTCCTTGATTGAAATATTGCCCTGGTTAAGCACTTCACTCAATTAAGAGCTATGTTTGTGTGTATGCATGGCTGATAGCATTCAGTTTATTTGATGGACTTAATGAACAAGTGTAACTCACAGTGGCACTGCCACACGACAGGTTCTATGTTACACAGCTCAGAATGAGATCAATAGGTGCTTCAGCTTCTATCTATCTATCTAACAGAGAGCCTAACATGCAGCTACGAGTGAGATATAGAGCCTCCTTCAGAATGAAATGATTTTGCCCATGAAAAAGGGACAGAGGGCATGATCAACGTAAAAATGCTGCTTCTAGTGATGTGGCACTTCCAGGGAGCCAACATGATCCCAGAGCTCTAGACAGTGCCCAGTGCCAGATGATCCAAAAATGGGCAAGGTAATCAAGTAGCACACCCTCAATTATAGATTATTTTAATAAAATAAAAAAACTGTTGAAACAAGTTAAACTAAAACTAGTTTTGTACCAGGTAAAAAACCAACCACTCCTCCAACCTTTGTTTTTTCACCCCTCTGATACAACCCTGAAACCCTGCGGCTGCAGGATTACCGGACCTTGGTTGGTACGTTCCAATAAACAGACTGTACTGAGATTATCATTCCTGCATTCCTTGGTTAGCCACAAAAACTAGTTGGGGTAGGTTTAGGAAAAGATCATGATTTGGGTTAAAATAAGTAATTCCTCAACTTCCTCAACTCGTCTTTGTCATTCATACAAAGACAATAGACAATAATAACAGCATAGTTCCCTTGGAAAAACATAAATTCTTACTTCCGCAAGGGAACGCGCTCTCATATGTCATATTCCTGTTTGTTTGACCCATCCATCCACCTCAACCTACGCCTGATATACTTTATTCTTCTATATCATACATCATCACTCTTATACCATTGCTCCCATCATAATACTACAAATAAACATAAATATGACTCATAATAACTAATTGCTATTGATAACTGCCATTTTTACCACATCTGTGTTGGCTTCATTTTGCTTGCTCTGCAGTGATGGCCACCATCTTGCTTCACTGTTACTTGCCACCCCACTCCCACCCCATTTATCTTAATATCTCCCGTAAAAGATTCAGTGGCTCGTCTTACATTACAGAATAGATGTCTTATTTTTCTGAGCTACTTTTGAAGCAGAGCCTGGGTTTTATCCAGCTCATTAAAACCCAGTTAATGTTTGTACTAATGGCTCCTCTGAGACAGCCAAAGAGACAAACCAGTTATTCCTGCCTCTGACCAAGTGTCAGCTCCAAGCCTTTATGGTTCAGAGAGAGAGGAAATTCTAAATAAATGTGATACTGCGGTCTGACCCTTTATATCTCTAATTCACAATCAAACACTCTCAATCCAATATTGTCAATCTGAGAAGCTTTTTTTGGCACACATACATGAGCATGTGTGTATATGTTTGTATAAGAGCAAGAGAGACTGTATCAATGTGTTATGGTTGTTGTGGTGTTGGCGACAACAGGCAAGAAACTGGAACTTGGGAATGAGATAAATTTTTGATTACATTCAGATCATTTCTGTTTTATATTCAAATGTTGTGTCACTTGCCCACCCTCTCTCCCCACCAATGAGCGTTTCCTTTCATTTGAGTTTAGTCATCTCTCTGGTATGCTCTTGCTCACAGGCACATAGAAAACTTGCCCAATAAAAGATTCACAATTTTCAGCAGACAGGGGTATTTTCTTTTCACTCTGAACAAGAATAAATGTGACATTCCTGATACATTCTCAGTGAGCTGCTGTGGGAAGCCTAAACATAAGCACTCAGAAATAGATTCTGCCATATTTGATGTTTTGACTTATTCTGATATTTTAAAGAGGTCCTGTGTTAAGGTCAGATAAGCGGACGTTGAGTGAGGCAGTCCCACAGGAGAAGACAGAGGTGAGCGTGAGGGGAGCCTTGGGCTGGAGGAGATGCTCAAATTTGCTCACATTAGTCTTGACAATGTGACCTTTTCCTTGAATGTTGACATGAATTGGTTGACTTTCAGTCTGCTGTGAAATGTTGTATGGTGCTATGATCCCCATCAGTGCCTCATCGTGTCGTTTAATACAGTATTTCACCAGTCTCAAACCATGTGTCACCATTTCATGAACACAATAATTGTATAATCTGAGTTGATGACTAACCTTTTGACCCTTGTGTGTAGGTGTAAAGGGGCATCTCATTATGGGCTCTCGGCAGACAGGAAGCGGCGCTCACAGGAGAGCGAATGCACTGACAGCACATCAGAACTCACCATTGCCACGCTGCCCAACGAAAGTCCGACCTCTGCCGCTGTGGCCCTCCTGTCAGATGAGCCAGGTCTGGTCAACCCCGCTTTCGACCCCAGCATGGAGGACAATAGTCAGTCAGGAAGTACAACCAGCCTGGCAGCCCGAAGCAGCAACAAGAAGAGTGAGTGTGAGTGAGCAAACGCATGTTTGTGTGTGGTCGTGTTCAGTCTTGCGTGAGCGTATTCTGAAATTATCTGATGATAGAGAGAGAGAGAACCAGAGGGAGCACATGTCTGCCAGAATGACAGATTGAAAATCAATAGAGAGTAGAGTGCTTTCTAGTCACAGTTACACAATCTCCCAGTCAAAACCACATGCCACCGTCAAACATATATTAACTGGAGACTCCCAACACATACCACAAACAAGTTTACATTGTTTGTTTACCTTAATGATGTCTGATGAAAATCCTTTTTACCAATTAGCTCTGCTGCCTTGTGTTTTCCCCAAACCATAAGATCTCTCTTTGAAGTAAACAAAAGAGAAACAGGCAGAGAAAGTCGCTGAGAGGGCTGGTACATTATGCAGTAAAGGTGGAGAGGAAGGTTAAATATAGCCAATATAAGCCTGTGTTGATGTCCACTGACGTGACTGCAGTTCTCCCACCTGTGAAACTAGGAAACAGTCACGAGTGTTTCTATTTGCCCCCCCCCTCCCCACAAACATGAGCACACAGGCAGTGGGGACACCAAATGACGCTGCACCAGCACTTTAGGCCTTGCCGACTGAGCGCCCACCACCATGAGCGCCACTACTGCTGAACAAGCTGTCAGCTCCAGAAGCGGCTGGCGCTTTTAAAGAATAATGTGGCTGTCAGGAGCCCTTGCATCTCCCTGGGCCCGCAGAAGGAGGGAGGGGTAATGCAGAGGCTTGCTGCCCTGTGCTTAGTGCAGCCAGGCTGGGATCGCTGCTTCTCCACTGCAGCCTCCCGAAGTGCCAGACAAGAGTGGCTGGAAAGGTCTCTTTTAAACTTGGCCACTTGAGTTCATGGGGTGTTATATCACTGTTGTGGTTGCACAACCATGTACAGTAACTATATACTCAGCAAGATTGATTTTATTAATTAAACAGCCACTGGTTGAATCAATCTCTTCCATCCATTTGGGCTTGTTAAAAGCTGGTCAGGAAATAAAACCTTTTAAGAAAGTGCTTGACTGGAGGCTCCAGCATAACAGTGCAGAGATGCAAAACTGATTTAAATATATTGTTTACATACATGTTTTCCAGAATTTAATTTCAAAATGGTGGTATCATAGCAAAACAGCCTGCCTGGTGCATCCTCACTTGCTACTTATCTTGTTCTTCACTGCCTTTATGGGTGTGCCACAAATGCCAATAAGGAAAGAAGCGTGAAGCTGGTCTTGCAGGAAAAGAAAAGGCTGTTGAGAACATTCCTTCAGTCTTATGGGATTTGAAAACCCGACAGTTTACCTTTAATCCAGTGAAATAAAGTATGCTGGCCAACTAAATAAATGTGAAACTGTATGTAATTCCACTGTTTATCTCACCGTCATCAAATAAAAGGTGTTAAAGATTTCTGAAAACCAAAGTTGTAAAAAATTGTTTTATGTTGTATTATGCACCAATGGGCAATATGACATCTGATAAGCAAAAAGAATTACAGTATGGTTACATACACACAAACTGGTCGTTCTCCAGCCTCGTTCTTACTGGTACCTGCAGCAACACACCTACAGAGGTCTTCTTATTTTTGTTGTTGTTCTGTTTCTGATAAAAGTCAGTTCAGTGCTTGAAAGGGTATTTGATTGGTTGTGAGCACTCAGATTCATGTCCAGGCATGTTGAGGGTGAAGTAATCTATAAAGCGCCCATCTTTCCTCCCTGTCTTCTCTGCAGTCAGAAATTTTGACCGGTCCACAGTGAGAAGCCGATCGTTCAGGAGGTTGAACCGGGCATTCAGTGTCCTGCGGAGGACCAAGAGTGGCAATGCAGTGAGCCATGAGACATCTGAGGAAAGAGACAATGCCAGGAACGCTACTGTGCCACAGGAAGGTATGAATCAAGCTTTGTACATCTCTAACTTTCTTTAAAGTCTGCATATTCACACGTGTAATGTACAATTTGTGTTGTGCCCTGATTGAATCTGCATCTGACTGAGTCTGCACTTCACAATTCTCTGAAGAGGGTTCCCAAAAGAGTTGTCACTTCGGGTGCACTTTCCCAAATGTGTTTATTTGTGATGTTCAGCTTAGTATAACTGTAGCATATGTTTCTTTAATAATTTAGGTGCTGATTGCATAAGTCCACTGGTGCACTAGTTGAGATGGCTCATGGGGCCACCTCAAGAGTTGGAGTTGTAGCCTCAGGCAGTCTGGACAGGGGATAGACACAAATGCTTGTTCTTCCCCTCTTTGAATCCTATCCTTCCTCACCTCTTTCTCCTTTCCAAAACTCATCTTCCTCCTCTTCTCCCCCCAAGACATACAGGGTCAACAGGTTTACACCAACTTGATGGAGTAGTCCTCGGGGAGTGCGGTATTCTTGACATGATTAATCTATAAAATATTATGAAGAGAAGAAAATGTATTCTAGATGTATTTACCATGATATCCACAGCATGGTAAGGTCAAAAGGAACATATATAGCATAAGTGAGCTGAATGTTGAGGAAGAAATGCAACGCTTTGGGAAGAGGAAAAGGGATGTGGTATTGCGTAAGAATAACGGATGACGAATGATCGGGGACTAGATTATTCTCTGAGGCCATCACTGAGGAGGCTGAGAGGATAGATTAAATATTCATTGCCTGCGGCTGGAGAGACAAAGATAGACAGAGAGGATGAGAGTGAAGTATAGATAGAGCCAAAAAAGGAAAAAATGGATGGAAGAGCAGATACACACAAAAAAAAACAACAACTGTTAAAGAAAAGGAATATAGTAGGGATAGAGTGGGTGAAATTAAAGAAAAATGACAGGGTGGGTTGAGAGGGTGTATGATGGAGCGATGGAGGGGTTACATAACAACTGCTGGTCTCTGTGTTAATGTGCTTTCCACCCTTGGAGCAATGTGCTGTGATAAAGTCAATAAAAATATTGACTTTGGAATGGAGAAAGTACAATGTGAGTAGACTGAGGCCATGGAGGTACACACACTGAAAAAGACTGGTGGGGGGCATTTTTTCACAACCAAAGAAAAATAAGACCAGAAATGCATATTATCTATCATTTATTGGTACGAGTAAAGTGGTGCATTTATGGTTATGTCAGAATCCGGTGTGTGGACTGAGCGTTGGAAAGAAAATACTACTCCAAATGCAAATTAAAATTTTTGATCTCCCAATTTTGTGATATTTTATTTTACTTGCTCCAAAAAAAAAAATGTAAAAGTTGACATGTCCATAGTTCAAAAACGATGTGTGAATTTTTTTCTTCCCCACCCAAAAGAATAACTTGATGGAAATTTTGAAATTGAGGGTTTTCACAAGCATACTTGCTACAGATGTACGTGACTAATGATGCAAACATTAAGCAGGATAATCAGCCAAGTAAATTTTCCCTTTTGGCTTGTAAAAGTTTGTTTTTACTAACCTGAGGGAGTAGAAACAGCTGGTTCCACTGCTGAGCCTCTCCAACATGGTCTGACACTCTCTCGCTCTCTCGATACGTCTCTCTTTCCCTCTGCAACACTCTCTCCTGTTGTATTTGGCTGTTTGTCAATTTAGTTTTTTTTTCTAGTCATCGTACAATACAATTAAAATCTACCCTTTCCTTCTCTATTATCCTGTCCTCTAGTTTTGGCTCTTCCTCAGCTGCATCACCTAATCCCTGATGGTGAAGTTACCAGTATTAAGATCACAAGGGTCGACCCCTCAGATCCTCTGGCCATCAGCATTGTCGGTGGCAATGAGACCCCCTTGGTTCGCATCCTCATCCAGGATATCTACAGAGAAGGTGTCATTGCACGGGATGGACGCCTGCTGCCTGGGGACATGATCCTGAAGGTATCATGAAAACACATCCAGAAGTATTTCATGCAAATTAGACATTTTCAGACTTATAATTGAATTTCCATCTCTGCTGCCCTGGCAGGTAAATGGTATTGACATCAGCAATGTACCCCATTGCTACGCTATGGCAACCCTCAAACAGCCATGCCAACTCCTCCGACTAACTGTGCTCAGAGAACAGCGTCATCGCTACCGTTCACACTCACATGGCCACGGGTACGGCCATGATGGTGCCGGGGGCCACCCATCTAACAACCTATCCCACCATCCCTTGAGGGATGACAGCATCCATGTGGTGCTGAATAAAAGTACTCCAGATGAGCAGCTGGGCATTAAGCTAGTGAGGCGGCCGGAAGAACATGGGGTCTATATCTTCCACCTGCTGGAGGGTGGCCTGGCAGCTCGTGACGGACAGCTGTGTGTTGGTGACCGCGTGCTGGCCATCAACAGGCACGATCTACGTTACGGAGCACCAGAACATGCTGCCCTGCTTATCCAGGTCAGTCTGCAGGGTTTAAGGGGATGTCTTTATGCCTTACACCTTGTTTAAACTAATTTAAGTTTATTTAAGCATGTCTTTGTATTTTATAGAAAGTCACTCAAATGTCCACATGTTGTTCAAGACCCTAAACAAGTGGGATTTGTTCATACTCAGGGTCTCTGAGGTATTAAAGATAATTGTGGTGATTCAGGCTAATTGTGTTGTACTGTGCTGTTGTGTCTGCACTCCCTGCAGTTAATGGTGTTTAACTGTGGTGATTTCCTAATGGACCAAACCATGCAGCTGCCTCTGGTTCATGGTTAATGCCAGTCACTGGTGGTGTGTTTATTATTAATCATGGTTAATTGTGGCGTGTTTGTTGCTGACTCTGCAGGGTCTCGAGACCCTCAGTTCCTGTCTGGGCAGTCTGAGCAGCTCTTCTGGGTCTCTGTGGAGCCAAGATGGCCTCTCAGAGCAGGCACTTTCTGTCAGAGATTAAGAACTGGCAGGGAAGTAATTAAATTAATCTAACCAAGGAAATAATGGGCTGGACTGGCTATTTCAGGAGTCAGCTCCGTGCTACAGACAACAGGGGAAATCTCAGAGGGGAGAGCAGTCTGTCTGTCTATTGGACCACTTTTATTTGAATGTGTGAATGAACGCTTGACTGGCAGATCAGTATGAGGACTGATGTTCTTGGTAGGTGGGAGGGAGCTTTCCCTATGACAGTCCTTTACTGAAAACCTCTTCTTAAATAACTTGTTCTGCCAAATTGGAAATTGAATAAAATAAAATAATAACAATAAAACAACAAAAACATTCTTCCTGTTTATCTAGTGGTAACTAGATATGCTGATAGATTTGAATGCTCCAAATCTGTCTGCAAGTGAATCTCTAATGGATGGACAGCACATAAAAATGTTAGCTTGGTTGCAGGATGGTAGCAGCACTCTTTGCTTTTCGGCCAGGCATTGATGAAGAGCTGCTCAATGGCCCCCTTTTCAGTAAATATTAAGCTTAAGTCAGATGGCGATCTTAGCTGAGCATTAAGATTGAAAACAGGGAATCTAAAAACCTGGATCACTTTGAAGACAACACAATCTGCCAACCAGCTGTGTGAAGTTAAACTGTAGTCAGCTGTAGCCCCATAATAGGCAGATACAGCAGTGGGAGATTTCTGTTACTTCTGTATCATTTAAACTCATTCCTTTACTTCTGTTGTTCCTGAATGTTCACTAGGCAAGTGAGGAGCGTGTCCACTTCATAGTGTCTCGTCAGATTTGCCTGCCTACCCCAGACATCCTACAAGAAGCTCCATGGGGCATGGATGGTCCTCCACCATATTCCCCAGTGGATATAGAACAAACACTGCTGGTGAGCAGCACACGCAGACATACATGAGAGACAACAACAGTGTCAATATGCAGAAAAGTGAGGTTCTATCTTCTCCCTGTCCTGTGATAAATATTCCCTTTCAGGTGCAAATGATCCATGGAGCTATTATGAGGCATGCTATTCACCCAGTTTGGTGAACAGTCCTCTCCTCTCACAGAGCTGTTGTGTTCTCATCAGCCATCTTTTTATTCACTACACAGAAAAAATTCATCCCATTGCCCTGCAGGATGTAGAGAATCTTCTGTTATTCTTTCTCCAGCCAGAAAGTTTGGTCCTGGACTGTCATCTTCACTGGAAATTAAATATTATATATAATATATATATACATACAAGTGTCATCTCAAAAAGAGTGTGACATTTTGACAAAATAGATATTTTTGTTTTCTCAAACAACCAGAATCCACTTACTTAGCGTAGCATTAGCACTGCATACAAGGGAAAACTGTGTCCTCCCAGATATAATGGGTCACTGTCCATAGTGAGCTCTAGCTGATTTTGGACAGTGCCACACCAGCTGTTCCACCTTGTTTCAAGGCCATAATGCTAAGATAAGCCAACCATTTCATGCTTATTGTTCTGACAGGCCTGTGCATGTTAAATTACTTCTTTATTAATGCAACTTAAGTTGGTTAGCATTGACTTTTTTGCTGGAGAAAAATATAACATCAAAGATAGGTCTTTAGTTACGTTTAGTCATGTTTAATAAGTGCACCACAGAATAGTATACAACACACAACTTACACACTACTGCATTTTTTCTAGGAAGGCATTACGTGTGGATAGTTTTCACACAATGGTACCCAGTGCCAAGCCTCGGGGTAGTTCATATGACCACAACTGAGCCCCTCCTGTGAGCGTTGCACAAATGTGTGAATGCAGCACATTAGCGAAACAGCACAAGCTACATCACATCAACCTCAATGTGTCCATGTGTTATTCATTACTACTCGACTCGCTCTCCTCCGTCTGACTCACAAGCTCTCCATAAGTGAAAAAAACTCACTGTCTCCCACGCATGGACTCATTCACCAAACTGCAGCTCATGACATCTGTAATCAGTTCCTGTGTATCAAACATGAATACTGAATAAAGACACACTTGTGCCACCTCATATCTCAATATTACCTCAGTATTACCAACATATATTTAACGTAACTGGTGCGTTAATGAGGTCATTCATTAATTAGTAACTATGTCTATGTCATTGGATTCGAGTCCCCATCACATGACATGGGCAGTTTTCATATTAAGTCCCTTATCATTAAGGGGCTATCGCAGGTCTCACAACCATAAATGATATGCAAATTAGTTTATGTGGACTACAGAAGGTTCCCTTGATGTAAGTTGAGTTCATGTCATGTTTTCATCTTGAATTATAGGGTTTATAAGAATAGTATACACAAAGAAAGACAGTACATAAACAGTGTTAGTACTAAGTACTGAGGCAAAAAACTGCTGTTTTTCTGTTAAAATTATTAGCATACAGAAGGTCAGTGCACATTGCAGGAATCATTTTTATACATATTTTAAAGGCCATTACTGGTTTGCTCCTCTCCTCTGTGAAGGACTCTTGTCAGAAACCAGCCTGCTATGAGAAGACAGTTACTCTGACTAAGGAACCATATGACTCCCTGGGCATGACAGTCGCAGGGGGCATGTCAAGCCGAGGATGGGACCTCCCCATCTATGTCACAAATGTGGACCCTGATGGAGTAGTGGGACAGGAGGGCTCTATCCGCAAAGGTAAAATGACTTACTCACAAACCTTCTGTTGACTTTTTATGAAACACCTGCATGCTCAATCCTGTAATTATCTGAATATTAATTGTGCTTTTTTTTAGTATCACAGATGTCATGTTTCATTCCACAGATGCCATGTTCCAATTATTTTCATATGGTGAAAATAATTACTCATACAGTGAATGGAGGATTTGTTTTGTGCAGTTGTTACTGACTGTTTTGGAAAACAGTTCGGCTGACAAAATGGTGGGCAGACTGTCATGCATTTAGCCTTGGTGATGAACACCTTGTATATAACAGTGTGACTGATGAACACTGAGGTGAACACTGTGTTTCATTATAATGGTTATTCATCCAGCAGAAAACTCAATGGTGCTGCTGTGGTTCAGTGCCCCACATATTGGCTCTATCACACCTGACCAAAAACACAAACAAACATTTGCATAACAGTGCTCTGGATTTAATGTATTCCAGAGGAGAATCAGTAGAGTACTTATTTATTTTGTGATATGAAAACAGTCTGTTCGGAAATAGAGCAAAATATGGAGCAGCACATGAATGACAGGATGCAATAGCAGCAGTCTTGATGTACCTATTTTACAGCTGAAGAGAAGATGCAGACATCTTAAAACATAACCATATTAAGCCTATTATCAAATACAAGGGGACATATCTGCAACAGGTGTCTCTCTTTGTGTTGTTATGCACCGTGCTTGTGTATTATATGACAATTCATTTGTATGTGCATATGCTTCCAAGGCAGCTAGATCATGCCGTCTGTTTTTCTTTGCACCACTTTCATCACTGAGAGGCTTTTTAAAGCACAGGTGGTGCTTGGTTTCCATCCTTTTTTGTTCTACCAGGAAGGTTGTTGAATATTAAATAAGCAGATGATGAGTCCCTGTCCTGTGAGGTCTTTTGAAAAGCTATTATGAGGGCAGCAAACCTGGGCGGATGATGAGCTGTCCACTTTCTCTCCTGCAGGCGACATCTTGCTTAACGTGAATGGGGTGGATTTGACAGGGGTGACGCGAGGCGAGGCTGTGGCCAATTTGAAAAACACCTCCTCTCCTGTTGTGCTCAAGGTCCTGGAGATGCGTCCTCCCGATGAAAGCCTGCAAGAGTGCACACTGCCGCCCTGTCTCACCCCCTCACCCACAGATAGCACCAAAAGTCCACTGCCCAATGACGATTACTCCCCACTGTGGGTGTCATGGCTGCAGCTACCCAGGTTGGCATCCCTTAGTTTCCCCGTATCCACTCCTTTTACATTTTAAAACTTTTTTCCACTACATTTCCTGGTCCCAGAATAATGTACACCCCCCACACAGGCTCCCCTGACCTTAGCCAGCTGGTACCAAATGAAATTTTGACAGAGCCATCTGGGAGAGAATGCTCATTATACTTTCAGAACTTACTTTCATCTTAAATATTCACCACCATTTTATCAGCAAAACTTTCTGAGTGTCTCTGATTTTAGCATATGAATTTCTTTTCCAGCGATGTGTTGTCAGCAAGACAATGGCCTGCTGACAGTAAAAACACCTGCTGCTGCTGCTTAAAGTTAAATAAAAGGGTGTTTCTCCTTGAGCAGTGAATTCATTAAGAGTAAAAGCTAAGCACTGAGCCATCGTGGGAATGTAGTCTAGACTGGTTCTACAAGTGAAAAGGATTTGAATTTCATTTTCACTGAGCCCTGGGCCATCTGCATGAGACTTATATAAACGTCACACTATTCTTTCTGCATCACATCCTCTGGGAAGAAAAGTAACACCTTCCTTCAAAAAGCTTCCAGGTCTTTATTTTCTGAGGGGAGCTGGTTTCAAATCAGCTAGCAGCTGGAAATCTAGACACACCGCACTTACTCAGCATGGATGGAGAACACATATATAAATATACATATTTATATATATATATATGTATATGGGATAGGCAGACTCTTGAGAGAAGCAAGGAAGAAATGCAGGAAGAGGAAGTGTACTTAAGTGGAAGGTGTGGCCTGTGTGAGCCTCTTTGACACCATGTGGTTAGTCCAGGTGAGTTGGCTTGTATTGGTTTGACTTGGCTTGTGTTGTCTTTCTTTGATTACAGGACAGTTTAGGTGAGTCTGTTTGCTGAATCTGCTAGTGTAGCTTGTTTTGTGTATCTTGTGTATCTTGTCCTCCACCTCCTGCACCCTCTATACTTTCATTACCCCTACCCAAACCAGGGTCTGTATCCCATCCCTACTTTTATCTCCACCTCTTCTATTTCTCCCCCCTACCCGAACCAGGGTCTGTATCCCCACCCCGCTTTTACTGCTGCAGTTGGTGAGAGGTCGGTGTAGTTGACGGTAGTGCTGTTTCAGATAGTTGTCTTGGTGTGAGGAGCGGTGATAGCTGGCATTAGGGGAGTGACTCTGGGACGCCAGTGATCACTGTCTAGCCTCCTGGAGGTGTCGTGGGACCAACTAGACGAAACACCGGTGAAAGGAGGTTCCCACCTGATGACCCCAAAGACATGTTAGTTATCACTGCTCACTGGGCTAGTTAGATATAGTTATCTTTAGGGCACGTAGGGCAGGTCGCAAGGTCGCTGTTAAGGCTAGGGAGTTAGTCAACGAGTCTGGTCCTTTTTGTAGCACAAATTTATGTTTACTCTGAATATATATATAATTTAAAGATAAAGTTAAGAGATTTGTCTTTTTAATTTCTCTCTTGGTTTACCCAGGCATCTCTACTGCTGCAAAGACATTGCCCTGCGGCGGAGCACTTCGGGCAGCCTGGGATTCAGTATCGTAGGTGGTCAGGAGGAGGTCAACTGTAATCAATCTTTTTTTATCCGTTCTATCGTAGAGGGGACACCAGCCTACAATGATGGCCGAATAAGGTGTTCACCCAATATTAATATTAATTTTGATGAGGCAAAATATTTAAACCATCTGTAACCACAAGAACAAACTTCATCTGTGCAGGTGTGGGGATATCTTGCTCGAGGTGAATGGGAAGAGTACCTGGGGGATGACCCACACAGCATTGGTGCGCCTTCTGAAGGAGCTGCGGGGCAGAATCACCCTGACTATTGTCTCCTGGCCAGGCAGCCTGCTGTAACAACTCTTCAGGCCTGAGCGAAGAATGTGAATGGTCGACCACCCTAAGCTTGCTTTGTGGAAGAAGCTTAGACTAGTGCTGTAGCCGTATGGATGTCTCACTTCTGATGCACAGCTGAAACTTGGCCAGGAGTTTGGAGAGGGACAAACAAAAGACTGGATTGTTACCAGAGGTTAACTTGCCCCTCCGAGAATGCTGAGCTGAGAGTATCCAGGCATGAGCCGCCTCTAATTAGGATGTTGGGCGTTATCTGGTTATCTGGCACAGCATCTGGGGAGTGGGGGGGTTGAGAGAAAGGAGACACTACACGTTGCCAATTCCAGTAGTTATATATTAGGGTATGCGTTAAGTTGGACTTATTTCTTTTCTGTAAATGTTGGGTGTCCAAAAAAACTCATCCAAGCACTTGTAATATGTTTCTTTAGTTTGTTTGTGGTATGGCCTTTAAATGTAGGCTCCATTCTGTTTGGACTGACAGTGGTTGTCATCTTCATCTGTTGACATGAGGACACATTGCCAAGTAGTTGTCTGTGTTGAGGTTTTATTCTTTTTTTTCAGAAGCTATGGCTGAATTATTAAACCACTGGCAAGAAAAATATACGAATAAAAAAAAAATTAAAGGATCAATGTGTTCATAACATGTTAAACACAATATTTAATTAGGTGACTTTGTGGAGGCCTTACTAATTTTCTTACTTTTAAGAAAAAAAACCTGACTTGGTTTCTGTGTATCAGTGGATGGTCTGGGGCCCGTCCACTGTGGTTCTGTCTGTCACACTTTGGCCTGTGTAGTCTATCTGATGGTATATTTGGTTTAATGATCAATAAAGTCATTGAAAAAAAGAGCTGTTTAAGAACTAAATCTGTTAAAAGTAAAGTTAACTTGCATTCACACAGATTCATTCAAAGGTATTAGAACAACTAAAATATGTACGACCATAAAAGCTTTTTAGGTGCTATATAATTATCCTTAGTTTCTCTCCTATATTAAACACATACTGTAATGGAGGTGAATGCAGGATTTTTTCTAACACAGTACATACCAACAAGCCACAGGGCAGTTTCTTTCATAAGATAGAATTAGTCATATTTTAATTTCCTCTCTGGGTCAGATGAGGACATCTTGAAAATCTTCTTGTCCTTCTTTCTATTTCTTTTGGCTTTTTTGTGCTTGTGTCTGCTCTGACTCTCCCTGTCCTCACCATCCTTCCTCCTACCGCTACTGCTGTCAAGGACATAGACGACAAACAATCACATTATGATTTTGTTCTTTTACGTTCCTTTTTTCATTTTATGTGTTTGGCTCTCACTTCGACCTGTGTCATGATATTTACCATTGGTTGCTTTTCTTTCTCTGTATATGCCGTCCTTTCTCTCCACTGACTCCTTTGAAACTGTGGTTTTTGTGCCCTCGCCCCACAGTGTCTCCATGCCTGATTCGCTCCTCTCCACTGAAAAACATCATAAACATATGCCAATTTTTCCATTCCCATTTCCATTATATGTGCGTGTGTACAGACATATATGCACACACACAAAAATGAGTTGGATCTTAATGACTAATGAATGTTCTAAAAATACCATAATGCAGGTAGACTAAAACAAATACTTAATTTTGCCTTAAAGCAGAAAACCTTCTTTTTTTTGGTGAGCAATGTAATTTTGCCTAATACTGATATTAGTTTCCGTATTTGATGCGTTATATCTGAGTTTTGAATAATGTGTTTTGTTACACTTTCAAAAAGTATTGTTATGACGGATATCAAAGATGTCATGTTTGTCTAGAGAACATGTTCATCCCCTTTTATGAGTAACACATTACTCCTATCCTTAACTATAACTTTGAAATAGGTGGTGTACAAAAACACAACTTTTCTCTCTCCCAAACTGCCTCAATGTAAGACTGTATCAGTCACCGCAGACATTCTGCAGTTTTAGGATAATCACCCTGACATTTAACTACCATCACACTGAAGGCATTTCTTTCAACCTCTATAAAAATATAATTGTGTTGGAAAAAAAAAAATATAGGTAATGGGTACAGATACTGCAAAGTTTACGCAGACTCTAAGCTCACACATGGCTTGAGTAATTATTACTATTCACTTGCCTGGCACAGAAAAAGAGAGAATCCCTTAGGGAACAGTTGTTGCAAGTACAAAGCTAAATATATTCAATATTTGGAAACATCTCCTCTCTTAGTAGTAGGAATAAAGACCCAAGGCCTGAATTTGTTCTTGCCCAGAGCCATTAGCTTTAACATGAAAACAACCACCACACATAACACCAACAGGACAGTCAAATGGCTTACTTGGAAATACTGTTAGTAAGAGTAAATTATAGCATAGAGGTTTTTCTCTCACATTTTGCAATTTTACAATTATTCATCAGTAGTGCCAAAGCCTGTCAAGGTGGGCAATAACACAACACCCTGATGATTTTGTGTCTCACCACAGAGACAAAACACAACATACAGCATAGCTCTGACACTATTAAAATTGTAGCAATACCTAGAAAAATAAAATTGCAGCAATGAGTGGAAGTAAAGTTCACCCCCATGACATGATCATACATGATGTTTACATTTTAATGTCAACACTTGCTTGCTCTCAATGGCAAGGAAAACAGGACCAAATGCAAAGGACTGTATGGCAGTGATGCTGCCTGTTTAAGACTGAAGACAGACAGTAGCTTTTAATGCAAGGACGAGCCAGCATTGTTAGAGGACCCAAAAGACCACAAGACTGCTCTGAAAAGAAATAAGCTTCACGCATTAAGTTCAGGCACAAAGACAATAAGTATGTCACATTTAGCACTAAAAAAGTTGGTTCAAGTAAAAATAAAAAACAGATGTAAAAGGAAGAATGTTCGGGCCCAAAGACAAACCCTGAAGCCAGGATAAAAGTGGCATCAGACACAAAAGCAGCTGTGGAAAATCATCAAGTAAATGGCAGGTTTTACTGTACTGTACCCCTGTCTGCCAATGGCAGAATGGAACTGGCAATTTGTATCAAGCTAGTCCTCTTTAATGTCTAACTGGAAGGGAAATAGTGTAGTTCTTCCCCATCGCAAGATTGTCATCAGAGTTGAATGGAGGATCCAACTTTGATTCAGCTTTTTCAAAATGGCATGCAAGACTTATGAAACCTGTGTTTCAATTCCAAATGCGTTCTGTTAAGAAAGGAAATCATGCTATTGTGCATTCATGCTAATTTAATTTGACTTCATGGACTGGGGCAACTTTGTTTGAGGTTGTAAAATGCTATTGCAATGTAATTACTGTTCTGAATGAACAAAGCTCAAACTTGCATGCTCGGGGCCAGATAAACCACTGGTTAACACCAAAATCAACCTAACAGCATTTGCAGTGTGAGTTTAAGCAGAATAACAATGGTTCCTCATCATGCTGGGATCTCCCCAGTTCCTTTCAATAAACTCACTGGGCTATATATGGAAACTCTTGTCAACCAAAACAACAATAGGGGATTTAAATTAGATTTACAACACTTTGTGGATTGAAATAGGCCAAAAAAGTTGTTATTGTGTACTCCCATTGGTTTATGCAAGTTTGTCAACCAGAGAAAAATATAAAGGCTTCATTTATTACTAATGATACGACCTACAATTAGTGGGGACAACTGTTCACCAAATGGCCAGTCATCTACATAGCCTGCGCTCCTTTTGGGGGGCAGAAGAGTGGGGGATGAAAACACACAGTGTATCAGTCCCTTTGGATAAATATAGGGCAGAAAATGCGAGTGTTTGGCTGATTGAATCAATTAATAGTGGCAGTAAATCCAATGCATGCAGTAACAACCACAGCTGATACCCTGCCCACTGCCTGGGGGCTGACCTGCCACAATGACTCGGCACAGGACATGTAGGGTATCGAGCACAGTTCCTTCATCAATAGCACAAATCCATAGTAGTACTCAATCAACATTCCGAGCCAAATGAATAACATGGCTGGCCAGCAAACAGCCATGGAAGGCTCCATCTGTTTATGATTTTCATACTACCCACACATTCTAACAATGAATTCCTCCTGTTACAGTCTAAAAATACTCTCGAGCACAATCATAAATCAATGTAACAGAAAACATGTAGGCTGCACATATGAGCGTGTGTGAGATGCACAGTGTAATATGTAATCATGCGACCAGAATGTAGACTCATTACATCATCAGAGCCCAGAAGGTGTGAGCAGTACACATTGAAATCAGGAATAGTCGTTTGCGACAGAGACATTAGAAGAAATGTATAGTAAGAAAAGACAATTCTCCCATGTGTGTCTGTCACGCACATGTGATTCCTGTAATTTCAATCTTCTGCAGTTAGCTTACAGCTTCTCAGCTGTCCCCATGTCGCACTTTCCTCATTTGAACTAAACTGTTCTGAGCACCATGAACAAACCAGAATCCAGGCATTTAAAGCCCACAAATACAGGAACAGTTCAACACTTTCAGGGAAAGCAGTATGGTGTAATAGGATATTTCTTCGGTCCATAGTATTTAAAGAGACTCTTCAGTTTGTCATTTGTGCTATTTTGCACTTACGTTCATGCAAGTTAATTAACAGTCAAGCACCAATATTATTTCACATCGGAATTCCTTGTTAAAAGCAGTTCAGCCTTTGTAACCACAAAAACAGATTGTAAAAATGGAGCATGGCATAAGTTCAGGCAAGCTATGTAGTCAGGCTACACTACACTCTGGTTCGCAGGCCCATCAAACTAGACCTGCCCACATCAGCTGATCAGCATGTCAGTCCCACCCTTGGTCAGCTGACCGAGCCTTTCCTATGTATATAAAAGGTTAGGGCCCCACAACAGAGTTACAATGCCAAATATTAAATTTGTATTTGTAATTGTAATAAAGTTCTTTAAGAGGTCCTGCCTGAATTATAATAGTTATGTCTAAATTTAAGTTGCATTGCATATATTTGTAGTTCTACCTATTTATGACCAATAAGTGGTCTATTGAATGACTCCCAATCCTGACATGAGGCCAGTTCCTTCATCAAGGGCAATGGCAAGAATATCCTGTATCTTGTACTTCACATGTATATGTGTTAGCGAAGAATACTCACAGTGAGATGTCATGGTCACTCTGTCATATTGTACAAGTCTTAGGTCCCTGATAATATTAATAATAAAATATAATAATAATAATAATAATATAATTAATAATAATTAAATATACAAGTAGCTACTGGTCAACACAGAGTGTGCAGAAGAAATGTAGGGCACAATTTAGCTTGGCAACACTCTGGCTGTCATTATGACAGTAGGGTAGTAGGCCACGATCTGTAAATTGGAGTGGAAATCAGATTGGCTCTTATCAACCACTGGAAAGAACAGCCCAAGCTCCATCCAGAGCACTGCAACTGAATTATTTCCTGAGTGAAGTTGGCAAATACGGCCATTTATTCCCTCATCTAGACTGCACCCTGGCCAGTCTGACTGCACCAAAACAACTAAAATAGTTCTGCATATGCTGGCAGTAATTTCTCCAGGCCTTGCTATTGCTTGATCTCTGTCACATTAGTCTTATGCTTTTTTGCAATAGTGTACATTTCTTCACAATAGCTGTAATTTTCACACAAAAGTCACAGCTGTTTATATTATATCTATCAGCTGGAGTTATGAGGAAATGCCACCTATTCAGAACTCAATATCATACTGAAAAACTCATACAAATTTGTTGAGAATTTAATTTTACATCACCACAGAGATTAACACTGGACTACATGTTTAGACAGAGATCTATACCAGTATTTAGTCATGCTGAGATATTACCCAGCACCAGTGCCTTGGTAATCAGACTGTTGTGACTGAATGAGATAGAGAGGTAAGCCATAAACACACACATACTGAAAAGAAAAATCAGACTGGATGTATATACTATATAGGGTCTAATGCAGAAGGCCACAGCTGCTCAGCAGATGTTTTTATTTAACCACTGCAGAGACAGGCTGCTCAGTTCTTTGTCACCATATACAAAATGGGAGTAGACTTAAGAATAAGATGCATTAAATAAACTGACCTACGGATTGATTAGTATTAATAACTAAGTATCTAAGACCCACCTGTTGAGTAGAAAGAAACAACTCTCACTTTCTTTTTTACTGTCACACACTCTGGTTCTGTCCCTGTCCCTGTCCTTGTCACTCCTTGCCATATATTCCAAGGCTTTGGCAGTGTTAATCACTCTAGCGCTGCAGGTGAGACTCCCTGGGATTGAAGATGATACACCTATGAGAGAGAACAGAGCTATGCATGAAACATAGCTGGGGATAACCAGAGACGGCTGGCAACTTCATCAGTTTAATTTACTCTGTGTATATCATCATCACCATGGAAATTTATCCCATTATATTCCTGTAAAAAACATGTTATGTAAGATTAATGAAACTTCTAAAGGGTAGCACTGTAACATTCCTTCATACAGCATATTTAGAGCACACACAAACTGCGGCCTCAAACAGAATATATAGAACAGGTACAATGAGTGTTTTCCATTGAAAATAAAAGAATTACATAGTTTTTCCTCTGATTGAAACAGTGAAAGCAAACTTTCATAAGACAATAATGTGTATTGGTCTGTGAAAGAGGTCCACAAATCATAGATTTTCTTCGTACTATTAAAATACTCAAGTTTTCTGATAGCCTGGTCCATCAAGAAATATGTTAGGGGGATGTTTCGTATTAGAATTAGAATGTCTGACTCCACTGGAGGAATCTAGTAAACTAGTACCATATCTAGGAGCAACATGCATCATTACTGTTCAGCACAGAAGCTGAAGCTGTTTGGAAACCCTATATAGTGGACTTAAAAAAAACATTTCTACCTGATGAAGATGACGAATCATCAAATCCTCTAGCGTGTCCACTGCAAAGAATTCAAAAGGAATTATCATGTCAATCATATGCATTTGCATTTAGATAAGCATCCACCAATATCTATACTTAAATGTCAATATTTTCAGTCTTGAGTTTATGTGATGGGAATGAAAATGGTTATATAATCTAATGTTTAAAGAATTTAAAATAGTATCTCTGCTGGTAACTATTTCCGGCTGACTGCATTCAGCTGTAATGCTTCATCAGTCATTCAGTCTGACACCACCAAACAGGGGAAAGAAAAAAAAAAAAAAATTTAAATATAGATTAATCAATGAATAGAAAAAAATGGGGTGGACAGGTCTATAATAATATCAAAGCCATTTTTTCAAATAAACAGCTGTTCCCCAAGTGTTTGAAGTGATGGCTCATTGTCAAGATGCAGCACAAGCTCACAAACCCATGAGGAACGGATGAAAGGCATATTACTGATCTGGATCTATCTGGATCTGTCTGTTCATGTGTCTTACACTCACACCCGCTTTGAGTTTAAAAACTTCCGAGTGGGCTGAAGGTGCCCTTATGCGTGTGTGTGTGTGTGTGTGTGAAGCTCATCCAAATGATCTGCCTCCCATCATATGCAAGTCCAAACATAGTATGCCATAAAAACTGAAGTAAGCAGGTCTTTCAATGAATATGTTACATCAGCACTGACCTGGCCAGTTCTCTCTTGAATGTTTTTTTGGTGTTATACAGACACTGAGCTGGAGAGAGGCTGCTTTGTGAATGGAGACTTATTGAGTGAATGAAGAGTGAGTATGTGACTGCTAGTGAAAGCCTAACAGAGGAATAATAATGGCTCATCAAAGTACTCTGCACTGCTCAGTTTTCAGACCATGTGGTCTCTGTGCTGCTCCACTTGAGAATGAGTCTTATTTGTGAGGCATAATTAAGCATAGTTGATGTAAATCTAACAATTTTTCTAGGCATGATCATCATCCATATTGCTCTATTGATCTTCTACTTAAAAGGGTCTTATAAGGGATTTTTAGTGACAGAACAGATTCAAATTTCTCTGGCCCAAGTGTAGGCCGTAAGGAAATATTATACCACAAAAAACAATAAAACAAACAATCAAAAGAAAACCCAAATAAATCAATTCATATAACTGGAGGGGAATAGTTAAAATTATCTCTTGCTGTGTTTCAATATGCTCATAGTTTGTCATTCTTTGCAATTTTGAGCCTCAATATTAGACTGTTAAGGGAATTTCTGTTGTTGACCAGACTTTTCATTGAGGCAAAGAACATAATTGTGTCAACTCAATTCATATCGTCTGTAATGACAGTTATTTCCAACAGTTTTTTTATAACTGCTCAAACCTCACATATCTCTTTAATGAAAAACTCTGTAAAACTAATCTACGTGAGCTGAATGTGAGAATTTGAAAGACTGACAAACACGAATGTCGAGTAGCATGATAACTACCCATTAAATGCTCTTTTACTAAATACTAAATATTGAAGTCAGGAGGATTAAGGGCCTTTGGCCGTCCACACTGCAGGGCCATGATCATCCCTGATGACCCAGGACACCACGAAGCCAGTAAGGCAGCAGTGCCGATAACTATTTTGAGGACAGTGGACCTGTGTGGACGTGTGTGGAAGTATGTTGTGAGTGGTTCGGTATCTGTCTGATGGAGAACCCAGAGTAATTATGTGTTAAACACCCAAGGAAGCGGCTGAGCAACAAAGTGAGGCAGGGACTGTCTGTGTGGACACTGTACATGTGTGTCTTGGAGAAGTCGAAAAGGAAATGAATCATAAAGTGTGCGGAACATGGCTGGCAGAGTTCATAGGAACAGTAAGTCCCTGAAGGCTGTGAGGAATTGGCTGATGGACTGTGATGTGAGAAAAACCAACTTTTAGGAGAGAGTACAGAGTGAATTCAGGCAAATGTAGACATTGAATATCAGGAGAGAAAAAATAGATGAAGGGAAGGAAGCTGAAGAGACAGACAAACAGAGATGGATGGAGACATGCTGGGTACAAACAACATCCAAAGGAAACAATGTCAGCGGTAAAAAGTGAAAAAGTGAAAGAAAATGCAAGAGAGCCTTGGGTCCAAAGTGGCCCACATGAGATCTAAATAGTTTAAATTAGAGCAAAAATGTGGGAGTCTGCAGATAGGTTGTGACATAGATTAGAAGAAGGGAGTGAGGGATGCCATGAATAGTTATAAACAAGACACAGGAGGCAAAAACTAGTTTGCTGCTTGTTTTCTGCCTTATTTGGCCATTGGTTCAGTTGCAAAATAAGCAAGAGAGGACAGTGTGGACTGGTAAGAGTTCCAGCACAGAATGAAACACAGTAACATCTAAAAACGTAATACAAGTTCTGCTTTGATGTTGACTGAGAGCCACTAAGTCTGACAGCCTCAGAAATTAAGCAACTGCTTCCAAAAGCAATTATTTAGTTTTAAATGTTCAGCACTGACTCAGGCTTTTTTTTGATGATCTCATAGTCCATTCTCTACAAAAGCTTTCACCTTTTTGTCTGCATATGCTTGCACCTGAGTAAAGCCTCACTAAAAAGAGGTGTTCTGTTTTCCTGACACACTCCATTCCACTTGCAGTTTTTCCTACTCCTGCTCCTCAGCCAATGCATACACAGCTCTGTGTTACCACACACAAATCATGGGCTCACCTGTCCAAAGAATGAAGAGGAGATCCTGGTTGGTAAAGGGAAGCTGCATGGACAGAAAGAAAAGGCCTTTACAATCAACTTAGTTTCCTAAATAATGTTGCTACACCCAACCTGGAATTGTAAACCTATTTCCAAAATAAAAAAATTTAAATAAAAAAACCCAAACAAAAAACTCTTGTGTTGCCACATCATCTGTAATGACTGTTCTTGGATGGACAACAATTGGATGTTGTATTAGAAATGGCTAGATATCCCCCTTCATCTTAGCAAGGTAAAGCTTTTGCGTTGATGCACATGATCTTTGCAGAATCCTGTCACAAATTTGCTTGCAAAGGAATGAAAATACAATCAAGCAACAAATGCTTCATAGCAACATGGGATGTTACAATGTTCGGATTGTGGGGATATCATTTCATGGGATTTTTCCTTCCTCCCCTTGTCTTGTTCCCAGTTTGGAATTTCTTAATACTCTGTGTACAGCAGTACATAGATCATTAAGTCATTTTACACTCAACTCTCCTGTTACCCTTGGGAGGGAGTAAGGACAAATCAGCAACACAAAAAATCCATTTGGTTTTATCAGACATTTTTCTCTTTTTAGTACAGTGATAACAGAGTACTCCTTGTTTAGTCAAACCAACAAACTGCAATTCTACCTTTGTGCAAAATGTCTTGGTCCTGGTCCCCAGTTTATAGAACAAATTAAGGACATCCATCCATTTTCTACCACTTATGAGTGCAGGGTCAATTGGAAATGGAGCCATTCCAAGCAAGGACAGGGTACACACTCAACAGGTTGTCAGTCTATGCAGGAATCACATACCGTACCAGTCAAATGTTAGGACACTTTCTCATTCAAATGAATAGGAAAATGTGTCCATACATTTGACTGGTGCTGTATATAGATACACAAAGGCAAACAACCATCCATGCTCACAGTTGTGCCAATGGGAAATTTACAATGACCAATTAATCTAACGTGCATGTCTTTGAACTGTGGGAGGAAACCAGAGTGACTGGAGGGAACCTATGCAAGCACAGGGGAGTACATAGAAAAAGACCACAAACTTTGGCTTGGACTCAGATCCTTCTTGTTATGAGGTGACAGTACTAACCCTCGCACAACCATGCTACCTCAAATGTAGGACAGACTGAGCAAAAATACAGCTGAGATGTTGGTGCAAAATTGTTAATGTGAAGGTTACACAAAGGCTTTGATCTTTTTCTTTTGTCTTAACCCTGTGTAGAATTAAAAGGTCTCAATTCAAAAACATTTTGGAATGGTAGCGATTTGACTAAAAAACAGTGATTATGATACATAAAGGGTAAAAGCCATTACAGAGTATTAATATGAATGGACCAAGTGAGAGCAATATAAGACAAAAACTGAAAAACAGCACTGACATAAACAATAACATAACATAATAATTGATGGTACGGCCACTTTTAAGGTAGAGAAATTAGATAAGCCTCAAAATGTTAGAGGGAGAAAATGTAGAATGTCTGACCTGATTTTCCTCCAACAGTAAAACAGAACAGATCAAATGCTCGGCTGCAGACTTAATGGTCACGATTTTTATAATGGTTGCATTTTACGTGACTGTGCAAGACAATCAGTTCAAAATCACACAAGCTGCACCAAGTACATGCACACACACACACACACACACATACACATTTTTCTCTGAGGAGTCAAGGCGCAAACACACATCTGGATACCATCCCTAACTTTTAGAAAGAACAGTAACAAGAGAATAGCTCAGAGCAATTTTCAACAACATAAGGAACCCAAAAAGCAGTTGAAACAGAAAGAAAAATTACAAGATCTGTTGGAAGTTGAAACTTCAATATGAAAAAAACACCAGGCTTGTCTGTTTTTAAAGTGAAACGTGGAACATGTTCCTTCCTTTTCAAATTAAAGTCCCGCAGATTGTAAAGGGCCTGAACTGCCAGCAAGGCCTTCGATACCTCAGACACCTTGACACCCAAGGGAAGACAAACAAATACACACATCGACTTCTAACAGTTTGATAGAGTGCAGTGTTGTGCTCAAGCCCTCCAGGCAATTCCTTTTGAAATAAACTGACAAAAAGACAAAGTATGATTCATCTGAAATGTGTTGCAGTTACCTAATTTGAGGACTCATTACAACAGGTGAAGTAATTGCAGCAGACAACGCAGTTTTGTGGGATCAAACGATACTGACCAAACTGAAAATAGTAGTTATGTTTTAAAAGTGATTCAGATAATGATAATGAATAACCCCGAAGTGCAAACTGCAGGCACAAACACACATATGTACGTACAACAAGCGTCAGTTTGTCCAGACACATGACATTGATATTACTGTGAGTGAGTAAATGTTTTCTACCTGTGGCGTTCTCAAGTGAGTGTTTGATGAGGGCTGGCGTTCCATGCTTGGCAGCATATGAGAGAGCTAATGGCTGAGCGCTAATGGTCGGCAATTGTGCTTGCGTGGCTTTCTCTGTCGTGCTAATATTTCACAGAGCAACAGGCTGGAGGGATTTAGATGCAGCTGATATTTCACATCAGACCACATGCTGCCATTCTGCGCTACAGTAGGGACCTGAGGCTTTTTTCTTTAGGTAAGGGCTACTGCTTCCTGGACTCTCAAATACAGAAATATGTACAAACAGATGTGCACAATTATTCTTGCCACTACCACGGCAAAAAAAGTGTCATATTTTGCTGGTCATGTGCTTCCTGAAACTAAAAACTGGCTTTTGCAACTGCAGACTTTTGAAGTCATCAGTTAAAAACAAAAAAAGAATTAATTCATTCATTTTCAACTGCTTATCCTTTTCCAGGTCGTGGGGGGTGCTGGAGCCAATCCCAGCTCACTCTGGGCGAGGGCGGGGTACACCCTGGACAGGTCACCAACAACCTCTCACACTCACAATCACACTCACACTCAGACCTACGGACAATTTAGAGTCACCAGTTAACCCCAACATTAAAAAAGCTTGGAGATATATATATACATATATATATATATGTGTGTGTGTGTGTGTGTGTGTGTGTATATTAAATTTTTAAATTTCAACATGTAATTCTAAGATGTGTGAGCACTGATATAGCCCTACTCAATTCCAATGGTCCCTGCAATAATAAAGGCTGTTGAAGTTGGTTGATCAGATCAGAGAACATCCACTAACAGTATGGTCATGGTCAGAGAGGTCAGCTATGACAGATGATATGATGTAAATGGAACAATGCCACAGGAAAGGACACTCACATACAAACTGTGCTTCTACATTTATCGTAGTGACCTACTAACCAGCTGTGGAGGGCATTTGCTGCAGTGCAGAGCAGCAGCAGACTCATCTTCACTGTGTGCTGTGCTGCACTGGCAGATGACAAGTACACCCTTGCAGTAATGCTATGATATAATCCCACTACAAATTCTGCTTCGATTATACATACTTAGTATCCAATGTTACATCCCAAATAAATAAATAAATAAATAAAAGCAGTTCCTATCCCCCTGCTCCATCCCTTTAGGTCAGCCTGTGTAGCACTTCCTTTGCCAGAATCTGCTGGCCCAGCACTCTTTTCTTACAAGCAGCCATTTTTTCACAAGTTAATTATTTGCATCACATAAAGAGGCAGGGCCTATGACTTACAGAAGGAGGAATGGCAGGCATAAAAGCTAGACAAATACACTTCAAAGTTGCAGTCCACAGGATGTTTGATGTTTTGGTTGTATTACCAGTTCTGGCACAGGTTTGTTTGGCAGTATAAGGGCTTGCAGGGGGTGTGTAAGGGGGCAAGAATGGGCTAAGCCGGTGGTTCTATTTTTGAACCTTTGAAGATGAAGATATGACATGTGCTCAGCTGTGTGTTCAAACCAGGGAGCCTTCCTGGATTTCTGGCTGAATCACTACAAAAACCATCAGGATGCATTGATAAAACTCACACCTGGATGCTCTGCAGGCAACTGGCTGCAAGAAGGCATACAGTACCACTCAAAAGTTTGGACACACTTTCCCATTCAAATGAATACGAAATGTGTCCATACTTCTGACTGATATTGGATATTCATATAATGTCTTTAAAGGCATACATGCTCAGACATTCAAACACTGCTGCCCCCTAAAAGTCAACAAGTCGAATCATCTATTTGAGACCCATCAGTGTTTTTTTTTTTTGGTGGTCAGTCAGTGTGCATTACAATAACAGGATACCCCAGGTAGCTGGACAGGGATAACATTTCAATGAGGAATTTTAAATTAGTAGAATCATAAATATATTTTTATATTCCACATGGCAATACAGTGAATTCAAAAATAGGCTATAACAGCTTGGTTTGAACAAAAATAAATGATTGCTGTCTGTTGCTTTCTTCTGACAAATCCATATGCTAGCCCAGTGATTGTCATTCTCACTCTCTTTTTTTGTCATTCCCTACTTTGGACAAGGGGAAATTTTTAAGACCCACCTGTCCCCATCGCCCCAACAAAATGCTAATGATATATACCAAGCTTAAAATTTTAAAATTTATTGAAGTAACATCATGTTCTATTTATTGCAAATTTTTGTGGTCCGTATCACAAATATATCAATTTTGTGATGTTAAAGCCCACACTATCCTGCGAGCCCTCTGTGTGACAGTTTGTTTATTGTTCCGCTGCAATTAACATGATGATGTTAATCATTATTTTTGCACTTTTTTTCCAGGTTACAATTTTCAATCCAATGCTCTTTTCATTTAGGCTACATGTAGCCTGTTAATCCTTACTTTGTTTGTGTGCATGTTTTTTTTTTATGTAGAATCTCTGTTGCCAACAAAGAAAGGCATTAATAAAGATAGGCATGGAAAGTTCCAGTTTGTTGCGCCCCAACTGTCACACCCCGCACTTTAAAAACCACAGTGGACTGACATCATATATCTGCAATTCAAATAGGCCACAATTCAACTGTCTTTTATTGATTTTTAAATGTTCAAAAATATGTTCCCATGACTTTGTTGCATTTGACTATACCAACAGATTTTCTGATTGCCAGACAGTTTTTATGAAACTTTATATTAAACAGCCAAATCTGATTCGGCTGGCAAAATTATGAGTCGAGTAGAGCCCTAACACACACACACACACACACACACACACGTACACACACCAGTGTTAACCTTTTTCCTTCAACTCCGCAGGATTATTTATTATGACATGTGTTGCAGTTTCTCCAAACACACATGGCCAGCTTGCTGTTAGTCATTTGTGCAGCTGCATGATGTGTGATGTGACCCACAGGGGGTCCTCCTGGGACCCTTTCCACCTGAAATCTCTGTATTCCACTTAAATCTACTCACCTGGGTTCTTAAAACACAACTCTTCTGTTCATAATCATAAACATAGTGACAGGCAAGATGGAAGATAGATATTTGCTGATCAAGTCGAGGGTTTTTGTAAATGCCCATGTATATCAGTAAACTAAGTGTGTTGGATGTTTCCTGTGCTGTGAGGACTTACATGACGTGGAAGATGTGAAGAAAGAACTGAAATTAGGCTCAGGATTCAGATTATAAGAGGTAATTGTACCCTCCTCAGGTGACATCATAGTTCCCACCTGCAAGGTAAACATAAGTATTAATAGCTTCAATGACTCTCTTTGTATCTCACTCACCCACCCACACATACACACACAACCTACATATTGTTTCCTTCATTGCTAAGGCAAAAGCTCCCTACCACTGTGCTGCTGGATCGAGGCCATCTTCCAGTAGGATCAATGATGGCACTTGATTTTCTGTTGAACAGGTAATACGATAGAGTCACAACACAACACACAAGCTAAACTAAATGTTTATGCTGGCCTATATTCACCTTAAATAATGCTTGTAAATGTAGTTTTGAATTGCCGTTGTTGGTTATAGATGTAGAAAAAACACATGGGTTTGTCCTGATGTCACACCCTTGTTCATGATAAAACCCCCCATGATCCATTAACGCATTAAATGTCCTTATCTGGGTCATTTTGCTTTCTTCACAAAACAGCCCTACACAGCATTTAGACCCCCCACCCCCTCTCAGCATGTACACACACATGCACACCAACACACACACACTCAGATGGGACACTAACCCCTTTCTGTCACTAGGATTTAATCAACAGGAGATAAAAACATACAGAAAAAAGGAATCACAACTGCATCTAATGGTATCTCAGTTTGGAGGTAATTTGAGCTTCTTAAAATCTTCTTCACTCACCTAAACTCTTTGTAGAACAGGTACAGAGATTATATTTTGATTCAACAAGGATGGAAAATAATTTGGACTAAATCTCAATTGAAATTCAAAAGCCAGATACAGTATATTAGATGGCAGACAGCAGCAGTGGAGAGTATCACACTCCTTAAACATGCATTTGAAACCCTAAATTGGAGGATAGAGTGGTTGTATTTGTTTCTGGCATGCTTTGGCAACCTAGTTCTGTTATGAAGCAGGTCTGTCACATACAGAGATGCCACACAGTACTCAGATCCACTTGACCTCCCCTCATATAGTACGATGTTTATATCTTTACTTACTCTGCACTACTTTAAGAACGCTTGTGCAATACTGACCGCAAATTTGCAATCAGTTTTTTCTAACAGTCTTTTTAAATAATTACTTTTCATGTTGTTATGTTTTTAGGATAAATGCATTAACTGAGTATTTTCATTAATTTCCTTGTGTGGCACCATACAATGGCAATAAAGGATTCTGATTCTTCTGATTCTGTAGGACAACCTCGCCGATGGAGGGAAGCATCATCAAGGGTAGGCTCTTTAATCAAGCAGCCTTAGCTGACAGTCAGGACCTCCAAGGGGCATTCTTATCAACCGTTCAACTAATGGGAAGGAAGTTAGGGCAAAGATATAGTCCTTTTGCCTACATGGGCAACACTCAAAGGCTAAAACCTGGTTTATAAATAGAAGCAAAATGCATTCTGGGACTGGATGGTACTGTATATTAACTAACATGAGAAGCATATGTTCATGAACGTAAACAGAAATAATGTGTGACTGTAACTGGGCTTTAATTATAGAGTCAAAAAGCCCTGTCTCCCAAAGGCTTCAGCCTATATTGCTGCTCAATGCTTCCCCTAAAAAGCTTTCAATTTAAACAGACTAGAAACAGAGCAGTTTGACATATCACAGCACTTGCCCATTTGGATGAATCGGATTTCTATTTTTCTATGTTACTGTCATTTCATATGTTTTATAGTCAATTCATATAACGTCAAAAATTTGCCTCTGGGTGCTTTACAATCTGTACAGCATTGAACACTTTCTATTCTTAGATCCTTGATACACCTACTTTACATATGTATAGAAAACACAATAAATTCTGTTGCTATTTATATACATTAATCCAATGCAGTTATTGTGGTTGTTTTGAAGAATCACTGATACGTATATTTCAATAGCAAGTAGCAATGAAAAAACATAGAAATACTGCATTTCTTGTGAATACTCTCAATGGTCTTAAAAGTAAGAAAGTATTACTGGTGTATCAAAGGTAAGTGGTGTTACAATTTGCGGCTGGTCCAGGCAATTATTTATTTTAATCTATAACAATGAGCCATAGTCTCTTAACTGATGCATACCTAGCAGCTACATCAAATGAAAATTGTGCATATAAATACTGGGGCGTATATAGAGTCAGAATTGTAATCTACACCATGTGAGTGTATATACTTAGTTATATTGCAATTCAGATTATATTTAGGTACAAAGAGGTGATAATAATATTACAAAACTTGAAATGAATCTGAACAGTGCAAGAGGCTCACTATAGAGTGCGTTGTTGTGGTCCAATTAATCATTTGGGCAGATCTTTTCACAGTGACCTGTGTGTATTTCATAGTTCTATGGAATGCAATTTCAACTGATAAGAGATGGACAGGTCTGTGTTTTCCTCAACACTCTCGGATCCCTTGCTAGAACATCCCTAAAATGCTTAGCTCATCTTAGTATCAAAGTTAACATACATCCTCAGCCTGATTGTTGTGTACAAACAAACTAAAACAACCAGCTTTTCCAGCCATTTGAGCTCAGAGCTATCCCAGGGAATGGGGTATGGGGTAGATTTGTGAGGATACAGACAATGACAATACATTTGAAACACTGTGTTGCCAACCTGTTAACTGTGCCTGATGAGGAAGAACAACAGGGCTCCGTTTTTCCATGTTTAGGTTGCCCCCTCTGGAACTAAGAGGAATAAAAAGGAGTTATTAGAACTCTTCTCTCTTCATAATTCATTCATTCATTTATCTTCTATCACATTCATTTTTGGGTCACAGGGGCTAACCACTGTTCTGCCGTGTTGCCCCTTCATAATTCATCTCTATTTAAAATTAAAACTGAGGAATTATATCACTTGTGACTCATGCTTTAAAAAAGGTGACTAAATTGCAAGAATAATATCTTGGCTTACCCTGGTTTTATTGTATAGTCTGCTAGCTGCACAGAGCTGTGTCTGTTTTTTACAGTAGGCATTCCAGCTATGCTCATCAAAGCCATAATTAAAGTAATCTGAGATGTCAGCACCTAAAACCAAAACACAGCGCAGTAAAAAAAAAAAAAAAATGTGTAGAATCAGTGGCTATATGGACGCAATGAACAAGTTTAGAGAACCCCTAATAAAGAATAATCAACACTTATAGGCTGCTACTTACCAGCTTTTCTCCATGACTTTTCCTCCAAAGACTCAACATTTATGTCCAGTAATGGGATTCTTTGATTATTGTCTAATGCTTCCATGTCTATTTCCTTTATCAAATCAATTAAAGTCAAATCAATTGAGAAGTCTGAAACAGACAGTATTAACAGATTTTTTTTTACAGAGGAGTTGATATTGAAAGGTTATGCATTGGTTTTTAATAAGGCAATAGGACATTTTCCTTGCATAAAGACATTATAAAACTGGACTGACATGTAGTAACTACTGACCAGTCTCAATGAAGAGTTCAACTAATGATGATGGTTATAGGAATGTGGTATTAAACTCAGATCATCTATAGTAGTACCAATAATACCCAAATCTCCACATTCAACAGTTATATGAGGCTGAATGTATGTTTCTTGAACAATAAAAACAAGCAATAACTGTACAGTTTTGGAGGTTGAATGCTGATCGGGTCTTTCTGTCTGTTCTTATGTTGCATAAGTGCCATCTTGTCTTCTGGGTCATCTTTAGAAAGTTTGCCAGAGCACACACTTACCAACCGCATGTGTACTCCTTTTGGCATAAATTTTTCAGATGCCCTGAGGCATCCTCAGAGCTGCAAGAAAACAAGAGACATGCACATAATCAACAAAAGTATGGCCATCATCCCTACAATAACAGGAACACAGACAAACACTACTGTGTGGCTTGGGTGCTGATATCCTAATTTGAAATGTTACCAACGCATGAAAGAGTAATATATATAGCAATGGAAGCAATGAAATATTTCAAAGCTACAAAACAATAAGCACGTTTACATGACACCTAAAAAATCCGAATTATTGCATTAGTCCAACCAAAATTGGACTTTTAAAGCACATGTAAACACGTTAGCTCGACTGAAATCGAGTTTATAATTGTCGGACTAACACACCCAGATAATGCGATTGAAAGTCGATCTACTGCTGCATGTATACGGACAATCGGACTGGAGCTGGAGGAGGTCATCCGCGCATGTGCCAAAGTTTCGCGCTAAACTATGACCCGGAAGTCGAACGGCATTTAAAACGTAAACGCAAACGTAGAAGGTCAGACAAAAGAAACCGGCTAACTGCTAACATGTCGAACATGGCCAAGTCTGCAGCAAAAGCTCATTTTTGGACGGCTACAGAGGCTAACTTGCTAGCTCACCGGTCTTTTTTTCTTTCCACCTCTGTTGTGGTCTGTGACGTCATAGTTCAATCGGTAGTGGCCCATTACCCACAAGCCGAAAGAGTGCATATCGCCACCTATCGTAGCGGAGGCGACAAGATTTCAACAAATAAATCAATTTCACTCCCGTGCATGTATACTGGGACAAGGACAGAAGTCCGATGAGATGGCTTTATCGAGCTATAACCATAGCTCGACTTAACTGTGCATGTAAACGTGCTTAATGTAGTATATTGTCTCTGATCTAGTCTCTGGTCTCTGGAGGGGTCTGATCTCTGGTCTGGTCTGGTCTGGTCTAGTCTCTGGGGAGGTGCCGTCTCTGGTCTGGTCCAGTCTAGTCTTTGGGAGGTCCGGTGTCTCGTCTAGTCTGGTCTGATCTGGTCTAGTCTCTACTCTCTGCAGGGTTCCAGTCTCTGGTCTAGTCTCTAATCTCTGCAGGGGTCCGGTCTCTCGTCTGGTCTGGTCTAGTCTCTAGTCTCTGGAGAGGTCCGATCTCTGGTCTGGTTTGGTCTAGTCTCTGGGGAAGTCCCGTCTCTGCTCTGGTCTCTGGAGGGGGGGGGTCTGGTGTCTCCTCTAGTCTGGTCTGATCTGGTCTAGTCTCTCCTCTCTGTAGGGGTCTTAGAGCATTCGGGGAACCCATGTTTAACTACCATATTTTTTTTTATAAAGAGACACTTTTATTTTTCTAACTTAAGCAATATGTGATGTTGTTTTTATGTAACAGTTGCAACAATTCCATCTAAGCATGGATAAATGTTTAAAACTAAATAAATGAATAAATAAAAGACACTTTAATGTCTCCAATTATCATTCTTTCTTGCAAAGCAGACTGGAGTATATCATGAGGATCCTTTGCATACCTATAGACTGAAGCAGAAATCATGAATAAAATCGTTTTGAATCGAAAATCGATTTTGAATCGAATCGTAGCCCCAAAAATCCGAATTGAATTGAATTGTGAGATAGTAAAAGAATCCCACCCTTAGTGATTAGACATCAAGACTTTAAGTAAATCAATAACTGTTAGCTGTTACTTACTGACTTACTGTTTGGAGGTTATGCTACATTTAATTTGAGGTAAAAAGTCAAGAGAATGCAGATCGCAGTTATTGTAATTGTGCCAGTTCATGTGATTGCTAACGTCCACAATTCCCTGATCACACACACCCCTTGCCTGGCAGCAGATTTAATGAGGATCAGAAAACTTCTTAATGTTCCAAATGACTGGCTGCACAGTTCAAGCAGCACTAACAGTGCTGTCACATTGTGCAGCTTTAACCATTGCCATTATTATTGTACTGTGAAATGTGTATCATATCTGAATGCTTCATTACTGCAAAGCAGAAAGTTATGAGTGGAGATGAGCATGGCATCCACATTTCAGGCTGATTTTCTTCAACACTCACTGTCATTATTGACCTGTCAAACACTGGGTTTCGTAAAATAGCTTAAATAACAGTCTCTATTGAACCACATCATAAATTCCTTGGAATATGGGAGGGGAAATTGGGGTTGTTCCCAAAAGTGCTGGGCTATACATTGTATTTGACTGCATTTCTTTATCTTACCTCTTTTTCCTATAGATCTTTATGATATTTTTGTATACAATTTAAGGGCAGATTTAATTTATCTGAATTGTATCTATTTATCTTTGAGGTGAACAAAATATTACAAATACTTGTTTCTATAGTTTTACAAACAAACAGCAAAATAAACTGAAGCCTCAAAAATGACTATGAAGTTAAAAAAGTCGATTCCACTCTGAAACTCAAGCTGTCATGAAGGTAGGATTTATTTTTGCCTTTCATTGCTGTTATACTCAGACTGCTGTCTGACTATAGAGCGACTGCTTTTTATGGGGGTTTTTTTATGTCTAAAATTTAAATTTAAGCAATACATCTCTCCACGTCTCGTTGACAACTTTGAAGCCAAACCACAAAGATATTTACAATTATAATTATTAATTGCAAACAAAAGTAAACTTCAAACATATGGTTGTAAAATCGTCGGAGGCATTTAAGTGAGGTGCTACAAGGAGCTAAATTGACCAACGCGATTAGCTTAACCGTTGACATTAAACATGTCTGACATCCTGTTTGCATACTTACATATTTTAAGAGGTGAAACTACCTTGAATTCCCTCTTCCCTCTCAATAACAAATGGGAGTGAAGTCAAGAGATTGGACATTGAAATCAAATTAACAAATGAATCGATAACTTTTCCACATTAGCGCTTCTAAGCAGCGACTTTCTGTGCGGAGGTTGCTGCTTGTTGCCGCAGCAACCTGTTTCTGCTTGGGTGACGTATTTATGATGCGACTTTTGCATTGCCACGTCACCTTTAGAGGACGTGTGTTTAGTTGGAAATACCTTGAAACTTTAGATGCGCTTTTATTTGATTCCGCTACACCTAGCTAACGTTGACAGCAACCAAAATGTTGACGACGGAGGATTTTACGCACTTTCCGCTGCAGATGTGGGAGAAAGTGCTGTCGAAGGTGAAGAAAGCGGTTGTTTTTATGGATGACAAGTGTGCAGAGGCTCTCCACTGGAGCGGTGGCGCAGCCGCCTTGATGGATGCAGGAGCCAGAAATCTAAAACAGTTTTCCAGCTTCGAAGCCTGCGATGAGAATGAGCCGAAAGCCGTTTTTGTGGTGAGCACTTTGCTGAAGGGGAGAACAGTCGACATCATTAAAGACATCATATCGCTCAGTCACTTCCAGTACTGTGTTGTCTTCACCACTGTCTCTCACTCTGTGCACCTGCTCGCCAATAATGTCACGGCAGAGATGGAAGGAACTCCCGTTTTTGAGCAGTTTGAAGAGAAGCTTTGTGAGTGGATGGGAAACATGAACTACACAGCTGAGGTTATGCATGTTCCAGTAGTCTTCGCCCCTGTATCACAACAGTTACTTCTCACACCCACGTTTGCCCCTCTATTTCCTCTGCTTCCACCTGACCTAGAGAGCCTGAATGCAAAGCGACCAGAGAAGAAGAGATTTGGAAGCCTGGTGGACATAGACATGCACTCTCTTCCAGCTGAACTGCAGATCGAGATAAAATCCTTGACTTCAGCATTAAATGCAATGTTTGAAGCTACATCTACCAGGGAAGAGAGTTTTGCTGTAGGTCCCATGAGCCGCATCATAGCAGGGGAACTGGCCAGTCACCCTCAAGCAAAAAACCGAAGGAAAACAGCTCCCAATAAAGCATCGATCATCTTTGTGGACAGGACGATGGACCTTACAGGTGAAAATTTCCTGTTCTGTATTGTGTCAAATTATGTATGCCATAGAACCCTTGTAAGTACATGACAGTCAAAACCCAGTCTCCTATTTATTGTAAGATGTAGCATAGCTTTTAAAATTATTGGTTTGGACCCCCCCACCCATCCATTTACCATGTTAATCAGTACGGCAGTCTGTCCACTCAGTGCTCTTTTCAAAACGCTCTATCACTAGCATAAATTAGCTTGTTTTTATTTCACTCTTTAGATTTTGTTAGTTTCTTAGCTAGGGTACAAACTTGTCACCTTTCTGCGAAAATTGCTGTTTTCATCTTGAAATAGGCCATTCACGTGAATTTTGTAGGGCTGGAAAAACAATAAAAAAATTAGGCAGTTAATTTGTGTGATGTCACACAGATGATTGACCGGTCATCTTTGTGTGACATCACATAAATGTTCCCTTTGTTGACAAATGAATGGACTCGCTTAACTGTGCACCTCTGATTGTCTCACTTTAATGTTCTTAATCTTACTCCTCAAGCCAAGTTTGTACACACTACAACCGACTTTCCATATTTACAAATACAACATGTTACATGAAGGAATAACAGTAAGCGGGTGGCTCTGAATTAGTCATCAAATCATTCATTAATTCCTTCATTCATTCATCTTAGACCGCTTGTCTGTTTCCGGGTCGCAGGGGTGCTGGAGCCAATTCCAGCTCACTCTGGGCGAGGACGGTGCACACCCTGGACAGGTTGCTAGTCCACCGCAGGGCCAATACACAGAGACAGACAGAGACAAACAACCACTCACACTCACGCTCAGACCTACGGGCAATTTAGAGTCACCAGTTAACATAGACATGATGTCTGTGGATGAGGAAACTGGCGTACCAAGAGGAAACCCATGCAGGCATGGGGAGAACATGAAAACTCCGCACAGAAAGGTCCCAGGTCCCAGAACCTGTGACCTTCTTATTGTGGGGCAACAGCACTAACCACTGTGCTGCCGTGCTGCCCTTAGTCATCAAATCAATTTATATAATTACAACAAGTAAGGACATGACAACTACCATGCTATGTAGTACATATGAATATACTGATGTTGATGTTTCATAAACAGTTAACAGTTTTAAATTCCTTGTGTCTTGATTTTAAGGTGCTGTTGGTCACCATGGTGACAACCTGGCAGAGAAGATCCTGACCATGCTGAAGCGCCTACCTGGTCATGTGACGGATGTACAGGTGGACATGCTGGAGCTCACCAGTCTACAGCGCACCCCAAACTCCCAGAACATGCTGGCTCCCGGCTGCCTCGCACACAACCAGTGAGTGCAGCTCCTCTGACCTTCATTTGAGAGGGTTCATCCTGAGAAACAATATTTTAACCATTGTTGGCACACACCACACACCACCACAGCTAGCTAACCAATAACACTAACAGAATGAAGTGAGATGTGATTAAATTACAGTGAGTATAAATCTTCATAACTTTAAGCCATCCGTTGTGACAATTTCTTTAGGTTTCAGCCTGTATCTACTCCATATCAATTAAAGTTTTCAGAATTTCACAATGCTAGTAATGAATGTCAGCTCATTCACATCACACCCAGCATGACATTTTAGATCTGATCAGAGTTTAAAATTAAGGTTCAGTAGTTAATCTCCAGATGTAAGCCTCTTTAGATGGAATTTATCAATCTTGAGAATATGTAATAATTTTAAAATTACAAACGCTTATTTTAAGTACAACTGAAGTTCATTTGCCTGTGTCTTTTTTTTTCCTCCACTGAAAATTGGACTCTTAGTTGCATATAATTTTTCTGAGCATTTATTGATCATTTCACATTGAACTGTCTGCCAGGGATGAAACATGCATATTAGTTTTCTGCTCAAACAACAGCTGTTCACATTACAAGGGAGAACCCTGCAAGCTCAATAAGGTCATAATTCAAGTGCTTTCTTGTCCAAATAATTTGTAAGTACATAAATTAATAAAATTTCTCAAAAAGTTCCTGTGTCCAAATATACAACCCTCTATCTCTCTACATGCTCTGCCTGTACTTGTTTGTTCTTCCTCTGGATGAAGAACAGAGAACAGACAAAGTATTATATCAATTTGGAGCAGCATCTAAGATGCAACTGACTATTTAATCCCTGCACTGACAGGTCCACAATATACATTTTACACACTTTTTCCACCTGATCAAACACACTAGTGCACTAATGCACACACTCACCACCTTGAACCACCCCCCCACTGAGTTGGCTGAGTGGGTAGAGTGGCACATGACCAGCATTGGGTGCCAGTATGCCAGTGAAGCCTGTTTCTAGTCCTGGCTGTGCAGATGCACATGTACGGCGCCTGTGGTGGGGCTGTTGGACGTGGCAGGGATTATTCCTACATCATGTATTCCACTCTTGCTTGGCCCCTTCGTGTGGTCGTAGAAGGAAAAGGCTCTGACTGAGAAGAACACTTTTGTGGCTAGAGTTGTCAAGCCGTATGTCTGACTGTTCTAAATTCATGAGCACGCTTACACACATGTGAAGGCAGCAGTGACCAGTCTAAGCTAGGTGGGAGGTTCTGTTGTAATGGAATCAGGTTTTGCTCTTTCTAGTCAGTGTTGTTTAGACAGTGTGCGCTGTAGCAGATAATTCGAGCATAGCAGGGGCAGGTTGCACTGACCTTCAAAAGCAAGACTCAAGTATGGGGTTTATCAACCATATACCTATAATACACTCGCAATGCACACATCCAGTCAGTGATGTTCTGAAGATCTTGGTTATAGTCATTCAGCTGAGTAGTATAGGAAATCTTCTTTTTACATTGTTTCCAAAAAGAAGCTCATTGTGCAGTGATTACAATAATCTTTTCATCAAAAAGCCCCCTTAACCGCCTTGACTTGAAACGTTTAGATGACTGACTCAGTTGGGTTTTCACAGGACCTGGGACAGCAAAAGAAATGTAATAAGTAATGCAGTAGGCACAGTGTTAGTGTGCAGTACATGTCTAATCGGGGGCAGCAGGATCAGAAGGAGTGTTATTGCCTGTGCTATCTTGGAGCAGATGGCTCAGTTTAGCCTTATCACAGATGTTTAGGAGATACAAGTCCTACTGAGGCGCTGGGACAAGAAAGGCGAAGAGCTCCCACCTTATTTAAATGCCTTCGAGTGTACAGATTTTTTACAGATAGGATTTTTGTCAGTCCTTCTAATATCTTCAAGACAGGATTCTGAAAGTGCATGTTGTTTGAGGTGTACTTTTCGAGGGTATTAATCTCCAATAACTATATATAAGCACACATTACAAAAACAGACTTTTTTGCAGTATGTGAACTGAGAAAAACACTGGACCCTATTAACCTTATGTGGTTTGATTGTCTATATAATAAGATCCCTCCTACTGTATGTTTATACACCTATGATTTGCTGAGCTATTTTTAGCATAAACCCACAGTATGTTTTGAAAGATTTTGTTGTGTAGACCAGCTCAAGCCTTTAACTATTAGATGCGGTTATAATTTGGACCTTTTGTGTGATTTCCTTCAGTAATTCCAGGATATTTTTAAAGATTTTCTGGCTTAAACATTCTGTGGGTGGTTGTTGATTTTTAGCTCTCTTGGCAAGAGCCCACACTTAGTTTACAATTATCAGAATTAGAATCAGAAATACTTTATTAATCCCAGGAGGGAAATTCTGCTGTATTGTCTTCATATCCCAGTGTAAATTTTCCTTATCCTGCAACTTAACTTGTGGTTTCAGTAGTCATGCCAGAAAGAAAGTGTACTTAGTGTGGGTATACGTGCAAACACACACACACACCCACATGCACACATATCTTCAGGTTTTTGGTTACTCCGTTCCTATACTATGCATAATTTCTGCAACCATTAAATAGTTCCAGGATGCACAGATTTATGTGTATAGAAGGATATTGAGTGAAAGTGGCAGTGGAAGTGTTGTTTTGTGCCCCTGTGTATGTGTGTTCGTGGTTAGGTACCTTCCAGACCAGCCTGTGTAATTTGCTGTGCTTGGCTGTGCAGCCCTTTTGATCCTGAGTAGGACGTCTGAACCTCATTGGCCAAGGGCATGAAGTTTCCCCTCAGAGTCAGACTGAACCCTGCACCCCCGTCATCTGGCTTCCCTGAACCTTGATCCTGTGGTGGGGAGTGTGTGTGCATATGGGCAGAACTGAGTATGGGTGGCCAAGGTGCTCTGGGTCTGCTTCAGGAGCTGCTGAGCTTGAGCTAGGCAGAGTAACCGACCGCACCCTGCCATGAGAAAACACTGCAAGGCTGCCATATCCTAAAATCTGCCCAGCAGATTCTGCATGCACACCACTAGGAAGAAGGGAAAACACCTATTTCTGTCCCAGCTGGGAAATATGAGCATGAATAAAAAGCCATGGACACTTATTTGGGTGCAGGCTATATGGGACAAAGTAACAAAACGAGGCAGGGATAGCAGAGGGTGGAAAGAAAGCAAATGACAGACGGCTGAAAACAGCTAACCCTGTATTTATCCTACCAACAATAAAGCAGGGTGTTTGAAAACTGCTTACATTCAATCTATGGTGATCCCTTAAAGGGTAGAGATGTTAAACTTAGTCAGTGATAGGTGGCACAACCACGTAAAGGCTTTAAAGTGATTTATAGGCTAAAGAACAACTCTGCATTACTTACAGTATAGTGTGATCGCACACACAGGCCTGTCCAGTATGTTTTTAGAAATGGTAAAGTTTGTTTGAACAGGGGCAAAAGCTCTGTTGAACAGTGTGCATTGGATATGGAGTCTGGACATACGGGGTACTTGACACTGCATTTGGATGAATACTCAGTTCTTCCAGTAACTGGGTTCCATGTTCATGGTCACAGAAAATTTATGTTTCATTTTTATACAAAACTTTGCCATCGCTAAATGAGAATCAATTCTGCTTGTACTTTTTATTATTGAAATCCAAAGTGTAGATCAAACGGAAACAGTCACGGTTTAATGTGGAAAGCCTCTCTGATCATTGAAGCGATAACGACAATGTCCCTTTGAGCCAATGCTGTCTGTTTTTGCAAGGGTAAGATTTTGATCGGATCATTTGTGAGTGATTTTATCAGCATACCCCACAGGTGAAACTTCAGTTGTTTGCAGAGGAGAGTTGATATCAATCAGTTTCACAAATTAAGTGTAAGTGATTCACTAATTTAGCCACAAATTCACCCAGACATCCCCTGGTTGTGTTTTTCACAAAACTAAACACAGGGTGGAACTTAACACCCGCCAACCTGTCTCGTGAGTCCCTACTGCTGGCTTTTGTTTGAAATGGTAAAGTAGCTAAGACATTAGAGGGGAGGAAGAGATTCTTTTAGAACAACTCACAATATTTAGCATTTTGATTCTATGACTGTGGCCAAACCCAAATATTCTGAAGAAATTTATTTTTAAAATTATGAATACAATAGAACTTTAATTGACACAATTTTAGTGTAATTTAAGGCTGTAATATGTTACCTGTCTAAAAACACCTTAGCCTTTGTTATACTTTTAGTTTAATTGTACACTCACATTATCTGCAATATTTCCATACATTCTCAAACCAGAAAAATATATTATTGTAATTATTGTAACAAGCCATTTCAACTGGTTGCCTGTCACTGATGTCATATTACTCATATGTCAGCATTTTAGGGGCAGCTAGAAACGCATAATTGACTTTAATGTAATTTTTTTTCCTTTTACGTCCCATTTTCTGCCTTATATTCTTATCAGATGAGGGACTTTAGTCAGTGAACATCTGGCAGTCACTGAATCTCCAACTTATCTCCAAGGCATCCTGTGTCAGTGAGATTTTTAAAAGGGAAATTGCTTTATTCATTTTTTTTTATACCGGTTTTAATATTTTGGTGCATGTGTTTTGGAGAGGAGACCTCTGTGGATAATTCAACTGCTGCCAAAAACCTTGTGAGCATCTTCATCAGAAAAGACATTGAAGCTAGCAGTCTCAGCTCCCAATCCCACACTGATGAGTGCATCTGTGTCCACTGGATCGTAATGGTTGCACACTGAGTCTAAGTGTCATAACCTGGTCTGTTTTTTTTTTTTTTTTTTTGGGGTGTGTGTGGGGGGGGGGGGGGGGGGTTCTGTGGATAATTGAGGTCCTTGTAAAAACCTTGTGAAAGATTCACACTATAGGAATCCAAAGCAGGAGGAACTGATTGACTGCAGCTCTGTTGAAAGCAACAACTTTGATTTTTCCCATTACCCCATACAGCTTCACAACATCACCCAATGCCAGCTTTTGTTCGGCAATTAGCGACAGAAGTTACTTACTGTGAAGTACTCCTTTTTTTTCATATAAACACTTCAATTCTGATTGAAAAACGTTGTTACTGATGCATTTTACACTTTGAATCGTAGAAGGTCTGTGTGATCTTCTACATCTGTGTATCTCCCCTCCACTCCTCACTTCCTGCAAAACTCCTCTCTCTATTTTTGTTTCTCCATAAATCCTCTGGGTCGTTTGTCCCTCTTTGCCAGGACACACAGACACTCAAGGCCAGGTCTGGTTTTGGTCCACTCCTCTCCTGCCCTCTCCAGTCATGTCCTGTGCTACATTTGAATGTTTACAGGAAACCAACAGTGTTTTTACCCCATTAAACATGCTCCATAAATTAAGTCATCAATGGGGCTGACCTTGCACAGTTCTGTTGGGCTGTATCTGGTAAATGTAGGCCTGTTTTAGGGCAGTTTGAAAGTACACAGATCATGTGAAGTTGGGAATAAATCACAGTCTGAGTTTGGACTCTGCTGAGTGTGAAGTTTGGATACTGTTGATTGGATTAATGTTGCATTAACTTGCATTGGAAAGAACTGTAGTTTATGGAGCTGACTTGTATTGATCCTAACTAACACAAAGTCAAGTGGTGTCAAATCTTTTCAAGCCCTGTTCTGTAGATGTTTGCAAGCTGTACAACATTTTGACACTGCTGAAACATTCACCACCAGATGTTGGAATAGGCCTGGGAAAGTCAATAATTTTTGGTGTAATGATTTATGTAAATATTATCAAAATTGCTAGTGCAATATCCAAATGGTAGAAGTTTTGCAATGAATGGGAAAATATGTTACAACAACCATAAATGAAGCATTGTGGTGCTGAAGAGATGTCCCAGGCTACAAATCATAGTTTGTAAGGAACATGCTTATTTGATCGCCCCAACAAAAAATAACCTCAGCATCATTTTAACATTTTTCAGTGAAAGTGTAAATGCATTTCAAACCATTCCATTGCTATTCAATGTAGTTCTGACACATAACCAGTGAGTATTGGCATTACTTTTTTTCAGTAACGGGTAATCTAATTTACTACTGTTTCCATCATGGCAACGCTGTTATCGTTTATTATAGTTCCCTTAAAGGGAAAAAATTTAAATGTTTTAAAATACTGGTCATAAAAAATTGTAACACAATAGTTACTTTGCCTGATAACAAAATTTATTTATTTTATAATGCTGTAGCTGTGACTCAGTTACATAATAACTAACTCAGTTAATCTTTGAGAGAAGTAACTGGTAACTGTAAGTAACTACTTTTTTAAAGTAATGTGCCCATCACTGGTCATGAAACAATGAAATTACCTGGCAAGAAACTGGGTTTTTTGCATTTTTACCCAAGAAAATGTGGAGGCATTGAAATGCTTCATTCGCCCTTGAATAATTTTGTAGGTCCATTTAGGTTGCATTTGTTCATTACAATGGCCTCCTGTAAGTTAAGAATGAAAAAAACTAACCAAACAAACAAAAAAACAGCAATATTTGTCATCTGTCTTCAAATCAGTCAAGCCAAGCACTGGCCTGAACAACACATGGTAATGATCAAAGGTGACTCAGATTGGAGCTTAACCATAAAATCAGTATTAAATACAAAATTCAATCTTAAGCTGTAAAAATTCAATACAATAATTGAAAAAGGCCTGGACATCTCCAGTGGAAATCACACCCTTGTATCTCGTCATGTAGATAATTTTACCCTCATTCATTTTTTTTTTTTTTGGGGGGGGGGGGGGGGGGCGGGGGGACTTCTGCCAGCACTAAATGTAGTAGATTTTGATGTGACTGTAATTTCATTTGAGATACTCATAACCTTCAGTAAATGACTTTTAAACATCACATCTCAGAAACAACATCCTTATTACCTCAAATTTTTTTTTCGGCGCCAATTTCTTCCATTGAAATATTCCCTATTAAAGCTGGCAGTCGCTGACACAGTGTTAGTGCTTATGCCAATGCAAACACTTAATTCATGTACTGAAAAGGTATCAGATTTACGTTGCTCTGCCTCAGGAAGTTGATGGGATTGGTTCTTAAGGATATAGGGGCACTCATACATCATATGAGGGTGTCATTAGTTCACTGTACTTCTATGATGCAAAGGCTTGTATTACATAAAAGAACAACAACATTATATCGACATCTCGGCAAGCTTTAGTACTTTTCTTCAGATGTCTGAGTTTACAATGTATTTTTAAAAACATCAGAAAAATCTGTTGATACATCTGTTGATACAAAAACTATGTGCATGACCAGATAGAACAAGATGAAATCTGAAAAAAACAATAATTATGTGTAACCTGAGTGACTTTAGGCTTCAGAGACATTTTTGCCACTTATCTTGGGGCCCTCGTATGTATGTGTTATGAACCGGTTATGACTCATTACAAGAATTAACTCAGCAGTGGGAGTCGGAGTAAAGAAATAAACACTGAAGTATGCATGTTGGACCAAATGATGAGTGTGGGGCGCAGAAAAAATAGTTAATATAAGAAACCCTGAGTCAGAACTGTTGGAGCCATTCTTCTCTGCTGCATCATACTCTTCCTGGAACACGGACCCCCCTATTCACCCCCACAGCCATTAATGACTTGGACACTGTCAGAGGTATTTCATCACTTAAATGGGCACATATGTGAGGACATTCATCTTTCGTTAAGTTATAGTATTTGATGCTTAACTTCCTTTCAATGGGACAACTCTCATTACACATGGGCTGGAATTTAGTGTGTCCACTAATGCCCACACACTCCAAACACACCCACTCAGCCTGTCCAAGAAGAGCAGTCAAGTGCAAGAGTGCCCCCTGAAGTCTGGAACCAAGCAGCTTGTTCAAAAGAAATAGCTACACTGCACTTAACAGTTGCAGATGGCCATGCACACGCACAACGTACCCCTAGTCCCCCCAACAAGCCCAGCCCCCACTTCCCTCTTCCATAGCAAGGTAGTTACTCAACAGGGTTTCTGGCTGGTTATGGACCCTTACTCACAACCTGCCAATGTAAATCTCCCCCCTATGCCCCCCACCCCCATTGGACCAAATGGTCTAGAGAAAGTGTCAGGGGAGTGGGCCGGCAGAGGGGATGTGTGGGCAAAGAGCCAAATGAGAACCATATTTCATTGACACTCTACGGAGGGCCATGGTCTTCTGAGAACACACACGAGTGCCCAGGGTTGTGTGCAAACAGATGCGCGCACATTCTCAAACACAAACACACACACGGCTGCTCACATACATAGGCTGGTCACATTATTGGTATTTGGACCATGACAAGTATGTGGCATTTCGTGATTTGCGCAATTGTAGGAAACACATAAAGTGTACAGTAGGTGTTTTTCAAAAATCTTGACAAAGTGCTTTAGTGCACTAAATCTTGATCTTAATCACAAATTAAGGAAACAGATTGTTGCGAAATACCATATTTCTGTTTGTTATTATTCCTTTTTTTTTTTTTTACTGCAGCAGTCTTTGCTTTAGACTCTTGTCATGGGCTGGTCTTTGTGTCTGGTTCTAGTGTGAAGATGGCGGGCGTCCCAGTGTGAGCCCCTCTCCTTTCCCATCTAGTCCCAGCCCAAGGTCTGGAACAGATTACATCTGATATTAAACACATGGCAGCAGTTAGAAAGGAGAAAAGGAGAGAGAAGAAAAACGTTTTTAAAAAAACAAAAAAAAAAAACAAAAAAACCCCAAAAAAACAAAAACGGAGTGGATTTGTCAACGAGCTCCCCCCTACCCTCCCTCTCTCCATCCTTAGCCCATTTTCTCTCTTCGTATCTCAGGAGTGACCAGAAATGTAAGGGGAAAATTATACAAAGTTTGTCAGCCTTATTGTCAAAAGCAGTGGCAGATATTGGCTGATGACGTCCTTTTATCTAACCAACAAAGTGTCAGTACCTTTATTCGGGAAAGATATTTCAGAGACACTGAATTAAAATATGATCACAGTTTGAATTCAGATACAGGAGACTCTTTATATGAAAAGGTATCTCTCTCTCTCTGAAGTTAATGAAGGTGAAGGTCTTCAGTGACACTCTTTGTTTCTTTCATGAAAAGACTAAAAGCTGCTCATGGCATATGGTAACAGTCTTACACACATGCCTTGTCTCCAGCCTCCCATTAGAGATGTGGATCAGAGTGTTTCATAACCTAGTGGATAATGAGACAAGGGACTGAGATGGTATCAAGTAGAGCCTCGGTCTCCAGACTCTGTTGTGATGTAAGGACAGCACGGAGCAGTCCTCAGGAATGTTGGGACACACATGTTTAAGGTGGATTAAGAACATTCCTAATACTCCCTCTGCTAATTTCAGCTTCTTCCTTTGAGGTGTCACACAGGGGAGTTGCCTCCTCCCTGACCAGCAGGTTCTCAATCACAGAGATGAGCATTTTATCACGTCCATGTTGTCTTTTTTTGTTCATGTTTAAAGGCCTGCAGGCTCTGAGCAAACAGATAGAATAACAATTGGCTTTGGTAGTGCTGTAAGTACACCACATAATTTCTGCTGCTATGTTGTTGTAGTGACCTTTCTCTTTCCTCTAACTATCAGGTCACCTGTGGCACAGTCACTGTGGGAGGCCATGCTGACCAGCAAGTCTAAAGAGGGGCTGATGGAAGTCCGGCGACAACTGGTAGAATCCGCCAGTAAGGAGAAGCTGCCAATCAAGATGAGCATGGGTATGATCCGGCAAAGTGCACAATATGAGAGAAAACACAAGCTCATACAAAATACAAAAACGGAAAACAAAGAGAGATGTGTGAATGTTTTAGTGCAGAGCTCTAGCGCCCCCTACTGAAATCCAAAATCACTGTTGTGTGTTTGCCCATGTGGCCAAAGAGGAAATCTGAACCACATGTTGGCTCTGAGACACACTTACGCGGACAGACATACACACACATGCTCCGTCGTGCAAACTACTTTCAAAAACTTTTGTTGTCCGTTAATGAAGCAAAGGGCTCTGCAGCGAAGGATAAAAATATGTGTAGACACGCAAAAATCAAGTCAGTACATGCAGGAAACAGGGACCTTATGCACGTTCACCTTAATGCCACCCCTTGACTCACATGGGTGCTACACTTGCGCACACAAACAAACACACAAGGCTAATAGGAAGGTTAGCATCTGGCAGAATGTGGAGTTTAAAAGGGAGGAGCAGTGTGGTCCCTTAGCTCCTATAATCTAAGAGGTAAAGATGGTCTTGTTTCTCATAACAAGCGGGTTGTAATATGTTGGAGGTCACACACGTGCACACAAACACACACTCCACTGCCAAGTAATGCATGATGGTTGCCTTTCACAGATTTGTGCTAAACAGCAGTCCCTCTAATTCTGAATGGCTGCTGTTATATGGACTTCTTCAGACAAATGCACAAAAACGAGAGGTTGAGCTGCAGCAAGAGAAAAAACAGTTGAATGATAGAAAAAGTGAGAGTATTGGAGAGTATGAAGGCGGTGTGGCCTTAAAGCTGCACCCGCCTGCTGACTGATGGTCTGTTGACTTAATTTCTTTGCTGAGAGAAAGAAAATGAGAAAAGTACAGGGAGAGAGAGAGAGAGAGAGAGAGAGAGCGAGAGAGGGAGCTCTCTCAAACGCCTCACACACTGAACCTTTATCCCCCACTGGCAGAGGACCAGACTCCATGAAGCCCCCTGAGCTTCCAGCACACCCCCCACACAGTTCCCATCCTACCCACCAGCACCACCAGCCGAGTTCTCAATCCATCATGCTCAGCTCAACTGAGAACTGGCTAAACCCAGTAGCACAAAACAAACCTTTAGTATCTGTACCCATCTGCTCTCTCAGTGCTCACTCTCTCTGTAGGAAAGGAGAATTTTCCACAGTATGTTCTCACTCTGGTTAATAATAACAACAATAATACTTATTAATATACAATTCATTTGTAAAGCACTTTCAAACAAAGTGCTGTTCGTAGATGAAAAGCAATAATAATAAAAACCAGTGACAATTAAAACATAACACAATTCAAACAGAGAGAAATAAACAGCAACTCAGCACTTATATACAACAGTAAACAGATGGGTGTTTAGTTTTGCTTTAAATACACCAATTGAGCATGTCTGCATAATGTCTAGGGGTAGACTATTCCAAAGGGTTGGCATGGGACAAAAAGGCCTGCTCACCAGTCATCTTTTTTGAAGACCCTGGGGACACCCAGAGTATGGGTACCCTGGGAACACAAACCATTTGGGGGTGTGTAAAGCTTCCCCAGGTCAGACAGGTACAGTGGTGCCATGCCAGTCATTATTTTGTATGTCAGCAGAAGCACTTTAAATTTGCTCTGGCCTCACTGAGAGCCAATGAAGAGAATCCAGCACCAGAGTAATATGTTTTTGTTCCAGACAGAACACAAGCTGCTGCATTTTGTACCATCTGAAGACCTCAAACACATTTTTTTTTTTTGGCAACCCTGAGAAGAGGACATTACAAAAATCTAGTCTTGATTAGGCAAATGCATGAGTGAGGATGATGAATGAGGATCTCAGCATCCTTAAATGACAGGATTGGTTTTATCTTTGTGACATTTCTGAGGTAAAAAAAAATTCCTACTCTAGTCACCTCCTTAATGGGAGACTAAAACAAAAGGGTCTGATCAAAGAGCACACCAAGATTATTTCGGCCATCACTGCAATAACTATAATTTCTGTTGTCACCGAATTAAGCCGCAGGAAGTTTTTTGCTAGCCAACTCCTTACAACAGTCTCACAGGTCTCAAGTTCTGTTACATCAGACCTACTATGTGTAAGGATGAAAAGAGATCCAAAATGAGTGCAAAATCTGACTGAAAGGCGCCAGATACAACAAAACAATAGTGGGCTCAGATTTCTTGAAACCTCCACCCATTTTCTCAAAACCCACTCTTTTCTATCACAATCAAACTATCCCCTCAAAACCAGTTATCCTGTGTTCAAAACCAAACAATGTAAAAATATATTTACCACAGAGCATCTGTTAGACTCTACATAAAATAATTTAGGACACAGCATCCAGGGCATGTAGTTAAAGAAAATGTTTATTGTAAATGCATTTAGCAAAAAATTATCCTAGTCAAAGTGATATCTACATTTAGCACTTTCATAACAAACAATAAAAAAAATAAATAAATGAAAAGCACATTAATGCATAATCAAAGTCGCTGAGATTCATTCTCCAACATGGTGTCTTTGTGCGGGGTCTGGCCAGAGGACTTCATCCCTTTCACAGGCAATATTTTCCCTTACCAGACAACGGGGGAAAAACCCTTCGGTGTGCCGAACCCAGCCTTGACAAGACTCCAGTTATATCATCAAAGGCCTGTTTCATTGCCTCCAATAAAGTTTCCCTGGTGTAGGGCTGGAGGTCATAGACCTTCCACTGCCACACAGAGAAAAACTCCTTTACTGGATTCAGGAAGGGGCTGTAAGGTGGAAGGAAAACCTAGATGAAGCGCTGGTTGTTGGTGAACCACTCACGTATCAGGACAGCACAGTTAAAGCTCGCATTGTCCCAAACTATGACATGTACAGGATGCACTGCTTGCTAATCCAGCTGCTCATGCATAGCCATAATACCTTGTAGACCACCCAGAAATGTAAGGAGATGATCAGTGTTATATGGCTCCAGGTTTGCATGATGGTGGAGAACCCCCCAATTACTTATGGCTGAACAAAGGGTGGCATTGCCACCAGGCCAGGGACTTCCACAATGGCATGCTGACCAATTATGTTGCTGCCTCTCGGCCTCCTTTTTGCCTGATTGAACCCTGCTTCGTCTATGAAAATGTATTCATGGGGCATTTCCATGGAATCGTGTTCAAACAATCTCTATAAAAATAGATAAAAAGTAGTTTATTACGGACTTCTGCAATAGTGTATTTACAGTATGCACTCCAGTTTAGAGTACTGTAAAAGTAGCAACTGCAACTACAGTACTAGCCTGCAGTAACAGTCGACCTGTGGGCATAGAATTGTACTGGAGGCATCAGTGCTCAAAGTGTGCGTAGGTTACACTTTCTTGCGCATACTGATATCTTAAATCTTTAACTCTATCAGAGTTGCGCTCAAAGGGTATTCCTTACACTTGTTTCATGCTAAGTCTGTTGCATTGGAGGAAACAGTCAATAGTTGACAGAGACACATTGTTGGTTCCATCAAAGTTGACATTGTCTTCAATCACTCTCTGCTGGATTTCTCGTGGTCAGATGGCATTATTTTGAAGGACCATGTCAACAATGAGTGTTTCTTGTTGTTGGAGGAAAAGAGCGGTCCTTCCACCCTCATTTGGTTGTCTTTCAATTCTACAAAGGGGACAATGCACTGACAAACATGCAGCCAGTAAAAACAATATTGTAATGAACATTACAGTACTTGCAGTATAGTGTTTTGTATGTCAAATGTTGTACAACAGGAAAAAATTACCTGTTCTCTTCTCTGAATGTCCTGATGATGCTGGCCATGTTGGAGTTGTGTTCACATTGAGTTGTGTTTACAAGTTTATCACGGTGTGAAATGTGTTTAGTGACTGAGAGTTTGTTTAAGGTTTAGCAAAAAAGAGCAGATGAGTTTTAAAATTGAGTCTAAGTACCTGAACAGTGTTTAAGGTTTGGCCAAAAGAGTGTTTGAGTCAAAAAATTAGTTTAGGCCACTCAGAATTTGTTTCAGAGAATGGGGTTTGTTAACTGTTTTAACACAATAAGACAGATTGAGATTCCTGTCAGGTGAGAACTCAACCATAAGACAGATGCTGACCCTGAGTAAACAGCCAGCAACAAATCATTCAACGCATTGCTTTATGTTGTTTCTGTGGAGGGGTTTGCCCTAAATACAGACTGAAATGGCTCAAAGAGCTCATTTGATGTCAGATTCATTAGGAAATGAAAAACCTTTGACAGAAAAGCAAGATTTGAAACGGGTCAAAACTTGTTAGTGTCCAAGCCAAGCTTCTTTAACAGGGTTTTAACAACAGTAGTTTTGAAACAATCTGGGAAAACTCCAGTGGAAAACAATGAGTTTGGGATGTATCAGACAGGTCCTGGCGTAAGTCAGAGCTCTTTAACCATCCATGATGGCAGAGGGTCTAGAGAGCAGTTTGTGCTAGGATGACCTTCGTAAGATTGGGCAAAGGTATAGGCTCAAATTCAATAAATCGTTGCCCTTTACAGATGAACATAGCAACAGGGCCCCCTGTCTCATCACTGAAATACTGAGGTATTTTGATCCTAATGTCTTCTACTTTATTGTTAAAATATACAAAAGAATCATGTGCAGACAAATCAATGCTGCTGACCACCTGATCATGCTGTCTGAGTTTAGAAACTATGTCAACGAACGGTCTAGAGCTGTGCGTGTTATTTGCAATCCATTTAGAGTAGTAAGCAGCTTTTGTAGCTGACATCATGGACTAATAGGTAGTGACTTTATCTTTCCATGCTTCATAAAACACAATAAGCCTGGAATGATCCAACTGGCGTTCAAGTTTTCTGCAGCTCTTTCTCAAGGTTATTAAGTCCTCATTTATCCAGGGGATACTGCTTTTCTTGTGACACTTCTGAATCCTTGCTGGTGCCACTGAATCCAACAGGCCCTGAAGTGCATTGTTAAAATATTCAGTGAGACATCCCCCTGAAAAAGCCTGACTGAAGACCAGATGAACCACATCAGGCAATTTTAACTTAAAGTCACTTAAGACTCTGTGGCTGATGTATCGAGAAGACCTTATTGACCTTGTTTCTCTCCCTGAAGTAAATAAACCAGGAATTAAAATGTCAGAAATTAAAATGTGCACATCTTGAGAGAAAATACTGTGTCAGCATACTAAAGGGCCTGCCTTCTCACATACACACTGGCCCAAGTTGGCTCCTTTTCATCTCAACAGGATAATATCATCCAGGGAGAGACAGAGAAAATAATCAATTTTTCAAAACCTGGGTATGACCTGTTAGGTTTCTCATAGCACAATAAGATGATGAAATTCCCTTGCTCCCTGTGTGGCGTGTGTTTCTGTGTGTGTGAGTAGATGTGGCTGTACAGAGCCTAGTGTTTATCTTGGTTGTTTTTGCTCTTAGCAGGGAGTTAGTTAGACAGCTTTGGTTTCTTCATCCATAAATGTGCATTTATCTGTCCATCTGGGTCTGCATACATGCATGCACATATTTGCATTGCAAGATTATACAGTATTATGTGCACTGACACCACCATGTAAGTGCCATTTCTGTCGACTGGGCCTTTCTTTCTGTGCTGCTTTCTGGGATTCAAAGAGGAATGACACTCAAAGTAGATGATTGATTGCATTAATTATTTTAATTTCTGAGTTTTGGAGCTGTGAAGAAGTGTAATATCACAGATGTTATTGAGCATGCTAGTGAACATTCATTAGTTCTCTGAATGTATAAAGTGCACTTCCTTTGGTTATCGATACATGACCTTTTCCTTACGTAATGTCAAGGAATCAGGAAAACAAAAGCATCTTTTGGAGCATAAATTTTTTGCATTTATTTTTCTAGAATAAAATGATCAGGCAAATATTCACAGTAATAGCAATCAGATAACCAATAATGACATAATTTTCAAGCATGTCTTAGCTGGAAATCCTAAGCATGATCTGCAAATGTGTTCTTTTAAATAAGGATACAAATATGAAAAAAATATTTGTGATTGTTTGAACTTGGTCTATGAATGTCCATTGGCCATTGTTTTGTCAGTACTCGTGAATTATAAATCTTTGGATAGATGGATGAAGAGATCAGAATCAAAATCAGAAATACTTTATAAATCCCAGTTCTGCTGTTTGGTAGTTTATTTTTGATAGTTAAGGAGTTGTAAAGTCTGATGGCAGTGGAAATGAATGATTTTCTGTATCTTTCCATCCTGCATCGTAGAGGGTTTAACCGTCCACTGCTGTGGTTTGTCTGGTCCTCTAGGGTGTTATGAAGTGGATGGTTTGAGTTTTTTAAGATGTTTTCTGCCCTCCTCTGTGTGCATTGCTTCAATACAGCCTCCAGTGAGTCTATTATGGCCCATTCTTTCACCAGTTTGTGCAGCCATCTTGCATCCTTTTGTTTTATGCTGCCTCCCCAGCAGACTGCAGCAAGTATACTTGCCATACTACCATTGCCAAAACTGTCCCTTAGAACCTCAGGTTGCAAGAAACAGGTGGTGATCTGACTTGCCTAGTGGAGGTAAAGCAGTAGCTCTGTCGGCTTCTTTGACATTGTCATAAAGGAGGTCAAGTGTTTCCTTCTCTCTGGTAGGACAGTTAATAAACACTGTAAATCCAGTCAGGTGGGAGGAGAGGGAAGCATGATGGATGTCTCCAGATATTACCATGAGTGCTGCAGGATGTTTAGTTTGTATCCTGGCAACAGCTTCATTGATGACATCACGTGGAACATCAGCAGTTGCATTTGGTGGGATGTAAACCAGGATTGATATATGACTGAATTCCCATAGAACATAGTCTGGTCTCAGACCATCTGCCAATAGTTCAATGTCTGCACAGCATATCTTAACTTTAACAAAAATATGACTCAGGTGACACCATCTTAGGTTCACAATTAAAACCAATCCTCCACCTTATTTCTTGCCACTATCTTTAGCATCTCTGTCTGAACCAACCAGAATGTAGCCGGGTAGTTCCACACTGAGATGTTTTCATTCAGCCGGGTTTCAGTAAAGTACATAAGGCTGCAATCACAATATGCTTTGCAGGTCTTCACCGAAATCTCCAGCTCATCCCTTTTTGTTTGGCGATGAGTTGACATTTCCCACGATTATGGACGATTATGGAAGGAATGGCTTGTATTTCTATTTCATGGCCTTCACTTTTGCATCTGCACAGCAACTTTGAAATGGCTTCTTTATGTCAGATGGGATGAGGTGATATGTGCCAGATTTATTCAGTTTTAGAGAAAGAAGCTCCTCTCATATGTGAATTTTTCCCTCCAAATAAGTATCCGTCAGATAGATACCTTTATTGTTATTGTATCAAACATGCAAAGAAAATAAGAGAAAAAATTTCCAAGTGCATTTTGTGATTTTTTTTTTTTTTTTAAGTGCTAATGGCTGTAGGGGGAAAAAGCTGTCTTTCAGTGGTCCTGCTCTTGTCAGCTCTATATCATCTGCCTGAGGGCAGCAGTTCAAAAAGATGATGGCCGGGATGTGTGTGATGTCATTATTTTTCAAGTATTAAGGTGCTAGCCACACTAGCAGTATGGCATTGCTGTTCTGTTCGCTGGCTGGTCCCCCCCTTTGGTCCAGAGTGAATTAACACAGCTATTGATGGATTATAATAAATTTGTTAGAAACATTCAGAGAATGTAGCTTTGGGTGTGTCCCCTGACGCTGCCTCCAACAACATTTGTGGCTGTGCTTAAAATTTCTCACAAGCATTGGTTAGATTTCTGTGAAATATGGCAATATGTCCCACATTGAGTGACCTGAGTGGAACTATTTTCATTATCAGGTTAAATTTTCATTTTCTCCAACACTCTGGTTTATTATTAAATATCTGCAAATCAAAGTTATGCTTGAACGCAAGAACAAGTCAGTAATAAGATTTTGTTTGCAAGTATAATTTTAATTGTGTCATCACCACAGGCCTCATACATTCAGTCCTCAAGTCAACCACATACATTTTAAACTGAATGGGAACCGCAGATATAAACATTTCTACCACACAGATCCCAGCTCTTCAGTCTTTGGTAGAGCAGTATGGTTTCAAAAGGGGCCCCAACATGCACCAAAAAAATAAAACTTCTGGGGCTTTCCTCCGCTTGGAGTTCATAAATAAAAGTCTCTCAGCCTTCCTGTGTCCCCCATCCATGCAGAATTACTTATGAGCCTGTGCAGCTGCTGAGACAAGCTCAGCTCAGCGGATAACAGACATCACTTATCCTCTGGGTGACCCTGTACACCTAGAATGCAAGTCATCTTATAGTAACAGTAACAGGACTAAATCATTGTTGGCCCTTGCTCTTTTTCCATTGTTCAGGACTTTGATCATGACCGCGCCTGCATTGCCACTTGCAGCTTCAAACTGCTTACAGCATGGGACTGAAAATATGACTTGTTTTATTGCTGATCCTGTAATAAATGCTCCCAAAAGAACATTAAAATGGCCGTAGGGTTCAGGTTTCTCTGTCTTTGTGGTACACACCTGAAACCTTTGGTTCAACAGCTGGTGAACAAAACGGACAAACTTAATAAACCAAAGCTGGACTACAGCAAATGCTGAGCAGCACAAAATATTTAACACAATACATCCTTGGTCAACATAACACCACCACTAAGACAGCTGCTATGAAAGGACAATGTGTAACAATGGCAGCATGAACATGATGATGCATTCAAACAACTCAAAGGTGCTCTCACCAACAAACCTGTGCTCAGGTTCTGTGAGTCAAAGAAACAGCTAATCATACAGGACGACGCAACCAAAGATGCCTTGGGCACGTGAGTTTTACAGCCATGACAGCCACCCAATAGCATAAGCATCGAGAGCGCTAATGGAGACTGGAAGGACTGTGCACAAATAGAAAAAGGAACTCCTGGCCATAGTTTTCTCAGTCAAAATGTGCCATCAGTATGTGTACGGTGTGAAAGTTGATGCTCAGTCGGACCACAAGTCACTGGATAGCATACTGAGAAAGCCACTGGAAACAGCTCCCTCCAGACTGCAGAGGATGCTGCTTCAGCTTCAGCAATATGATTTAAATGTCACCTACATTTCAAGTTAAGAGCTACTGATTGCAGACACAGTCTCACAAGCTGTAACACAAGGACAACACACAGCAGTAGATGACATCATTTATGAGAAAGTTGTATATGTTTTGGAGTTGACAGATGCCCTAAGTGCAAACTTTAAAGCAGCTCAAGAGTGAGTCACAGAAAGATGAAACTCTACAGCTGTTGCAGGACACTCACAGACATGGCTGGCCACAACACGGGAAACAGATAGATATAAGCCTGACGTGATATTGGCCTATCAGACCCACAGTGGTGTTCGCAGGAGACAAAATAATAGTACCAAGCGTAGAAAAGAAAAGCTACAAAAGTTGCACGTAGCTCATTAAGGGCTTGACAAAAAGCACTTTTACTGACCAGGAAAAACTGTGCTGAAGAAAGCACAACAAACAAACACAGACCCTCAGCTTGCACTTTTCACCCTGAGATACAACACCAGTGACAGGTATGCAATATTCCCCTGCAGAGGTGCTCATAGGCAGAGTCCTCAGAAGTACTCTACCAAGCTCCAAAACAATCCTGCAGCCTGAAGCACCCAAGAATTTGCACTCAACTCGTTAAGGTTAAAAAAAGGCAGCAGCAATGCTATAACAGAGGAGCAAAGCAGCCTCCAGAACTGTGCCCCGGCAACACAGTTCACATGGAGACAGCACAGAGTTGGCGTCCAGCTGTGATCACTGCACAGAGATGAACCACGCTGCCATGACATGGTGACATCTTCCGGATAGCACTGTAGACGCTACAGGCGCCATCTGAGAAAAACTTCCCTCATCCTTCAGATGAACTCCCAATCAGACTTCCTGAAACATGAGCCAACCATAAAGAATGGAAGAATGGTACAAAGAGAAGAAAGACATTGAGACAGATTTAACAGACAAAGACAGACAGAGATTTCATGTCAAGAAAGGGGGATAGGGTATATATTGCAATGTATATATACATTGATATTAATGTGGTGAAGCTATGGAGATGGGTGTGGTGTATTACGTGATGTCAGTGATCAATGTCAAGGGTCAGCATACTATTAAGTCAAGTATCTGGACATTCTTTATTATTATTAGCCACCTGGTTACAACAGAACCATAACAGACTCGCTGGGTATCTTTTTACAATACAGCTTTTTGTGAATGGCAAATGTAAATGTCTGAAAGAGAGATTTTGATTGAAATTTGATTCATTTTTCGGCCTTAATTTGAATATATAAAAAATGTATTCAACTTTTTTCATAGTTTTAGGCATATTGTACAATGTATTATTTGCCCAATGGGAGCAAATGTTGACATGGAAAAGTAACTTTCACACACAAGCTCAGAGTCCTCTGATACTGTATGTCTTATTAGATCCCTTCCAGTCCTGCTTTTTACAGCAGAAATTCTATCATTTGAAACCAGAGCTCAGGCGACAAATCTTCGGCCTCAGATTCATTTTGCATCTGGCAACAAGCTGCCTGAGGAATCACAGAACTGTTTTGAGGGAAGTTGAGACACAGATAAGCGCGAAAGCTCAACCAAGGCTGTTTGATCGAGTAATGTTGAACAGGCTTTTGTATGGCTTTCTTGTCTTAAATTCTTTTTTCTGCTGCCTTTCTAGTGTTTTAGATTTTCTCATCCAGTCTCATCTGCTCCTCCTGAACTGTGCAGTCTGATTACATTTGGCTTTCACTGTACAATTCTCGATGCCCATTCTCAAGTGAAATTGTGCTTGGCCCTTGCTTTGGACGCATTTCCTTGCTTCTGTGCTGAATTATGGTTGGCACATCAAGCTTAGTGAACCTTGGCTATACCGCTTGAATTTTTAGGGCTGGATATGTTCACAATAGAGCTTTTCAGAATTCTGAACATGTCTGGACTGAAACACGTTCTTCGAAATACTGTAATATCAAAACAAAACTTGATTCTCTTTTTTGGACATTTTGTTCAGTTTTTATCCATAATTGCAGCAGTACACTGACTCAGTTCACTGAAGAATCGCCTGACAGAAATCTATTGTCTCTGTCAAGTTTACTTATTAGATGCTGTGAGAATGTATTGTTTTTGTTATGAGCTTCGCAGGATGATTTCTTCTCATTTTCTCTCTGAAAATATCTCCCATCAGTAGACTTTGTCAGTTAAAACACTGTGTTGTCTTTACTTTTTATTGAATTTAGTATGATGAAGTTTTATGCTCCATTTTTTATGTGGCCTGTCTGTTTCTCCTCTAGTCATGTGTTTGGCCTTGTTAAAGAAAACATTGGCCATGTAGTCCAACAGGAAATACTCCCACATCTGGTGCTGGTTCAGAACATCAACATGAAGAAGTAAGCTTTATGGGGAGTTAATGTGTGCCCCCTCTCTATCCCAGCCCCTGACATAGCCTCTCGTAACCCCCATCCCCCTTTAGTCCTCGCGTCCTTCACATTGCGCTTCCTGTGTCTCTTTGTGGAAGGAGAAGGGGGAGTTAAAGCGTCCCAAACAGTGTGAGAGGTACAGCCTCTCTCTGCTGCCTCTATTAATAATCGATGAAAATATCTGATTTACACTTTTTACTCACACTCAAAACTATCACTCAAGAGCTCTGAACAGTGTTGCTGCACCTTTCATATAAACAATTCTGTAATAGTTATTCTCCACCTGATCTTGTACATATAGACAAAAATGCTTCCTTAACAGCACGACCCCAACCCTATGGAGAATTTTCTCATCAAGATAATACTATGGTGCTGCTTTGGTATCAGTCATTCCCCTCTGCCCAGAACTGAATGTATGATAGTTATTAAAAAGGTTGTCTATTTATCCTGTATCTATGCTTCATTCTTTCCTGCAAGAGAAATAACAATGAGCGTGTGTGCATGTGTTTGTCTTGCAGCTTTATACGTTATTAGTTTATAACAGATGGTGCACAAAAGACCATTAGCCCAAGAGTCAGCATACAGATTACACTTATATTGTATGATGTGCTCTTCCAGTATTGATCAATGACTTATTGAGAAATCTTTTGCATGATTATAACAGCATTTTCATCCCTCTTCTCAGGCCGTGTGACACCTGAACAGCTGTGCTCCTACGTGCAGCTGTTCCGGAGCAGTTGGGGGGCGCTCGAGAGTTACAGCGGGGTGCTCCAGCTGGGCCTGGCTACAGCACAGATGCTCCGCCACCCCAGCCTGCCCCGCTGGGATTCCTGCCTGGCCTTTGAGCGGCTGCTGCTGCAGGTCTGTCTTCATCTTAAACAAACCTATGATCCATACATGCTTGAGGTACTGACAACTGAAAGAAACCGTTTTTTTGGGTCCTTTAACTCCAGAACACTGTTTCAGATGCACAGATGCACGCACTAGTTTAACAAACAATGTCACGCCGGTAGAATTAAACAGGAATACAGCACATTCACTCGTGATTTGTAATGAACCTGGTGATTATTCTCTCACAACTCGCCCTTAGGTAAATATTTTATTGGCAGTGCTCTGCAGGTAAGTGGGTGCTTGTGGTTCACTAAACGGTTGCCTGAATGTTGTGTTAAACTGACAGAGACAGGAAAAAATGCAGATTCCTCTGCTTCATAAACAAGGTCAGTTGTGTTTGTAGTGAAAACATTTGGATCGAGTAAACAAAACAAAAAAAAGAAAAAAAAAACCCACGAGATTTCCATCACGATATTTGGAGGAGGAAGGGGTCTAGTTTACTAGTTTTTGGGGGCGTATAAAAGCAGATGTGCACGCGTGTTTAACTTTGGAAAGGTCAAAGGACAAGTCTGATGGGGAGACAGGGACATAAGGGAATGAGGGGGAGGTGGAAAATAGATTTAAAAAACCAGACAGGCCAGTTGTGTTTGTCTCTTGCTTCACATCTTCACCTGTGATCAGCAAGTATTCAAAAATGAGCTAAGTGCAATGTACTAACAGTTCGACTTTCTCTAAAGAATCAATTTCCTCGGTCCGTTTCATTGCCCTCTTCATTTAGGCTCTTCATATTCATGAAGCTGTAAAACAAGCAGTCAGACAGCAGAGTATTTAGGAAGTTATTAAACTAAATCATGGAAGAATAAAACAAGCCTGCTGCAGTGCCCCATGCCTATTTGGAATTTGAAAACAACCTCATAAACTTTGGTCCTCAGCTGGGGCCATTGCTGGTTTATTAAATAAAGAGAGAGGACTTTAAGGCTTATAGTTCCAGTATCCATTTACTTCATGAGTCCACTTTGATCCATTCCTCCATGGTTATTTATTATACCTGGATAATTTAAAGTTCAACTTTCTCACCAACGTTATTTTGTGTTGGATTTTTTTTTTCTTTGTTTGTTTTTTTAAGCTTCAGTCTCAGAACAAGATGATTTTTTTTTTGTTGTTTTTTTGTTTTTTTGTTTTTTTTTTTAGGTTGGACTGGTCAAATTAATGGTGACTATTAATAACACAGTTGTATTTAGTATCAGGATAGCATTTGTGGCACCTGGCTCAGGCTCAAAATGCTATTCTCAGGGAATCAAATCTCATAGCCAGGCCTTGAGCTGGATGTGAAACGCGATGTTTGCAATCAAAATGGGCCTGAATTTTATTGACGAATTAAAGGAAATGAGTTGTGTGTCCTCTATGCCGTTCTGTTTATTTAATTTCCATGTGAGGTTTTTGCTTTGGCTCAACATGGTCAGAGAGAAGTTAATTACATTAGAAAATGGTGGGGGGTGAAAAGCCTTTAAGATCTGCCTGGTGGTGAAGAAAATGTTTGCTCTGCCTGAGTGTATGAAGGCTGCTGTGGGTACGTCTGGGCAGAGCTGGACACTCTATCAGTGGTGGACAGTGTGAGTTCATTCAGACCAGCTCCTGTGGTGCACAGAGGCCAAGGGGGCAGTGGCCCTACTGAGGCAAAGGGCCATTGAGTTCAGAGACCTTTTTATTTCTTCTTTCATGCCTTTTTCCAACACTTTGTGCCTATGAAATACTTGCTTATAGCTACTTTATGAACTGAAAAATATTTCATGAGCTGCACCATAGCCTCTTACTCATGAGATAATACTTAGATATGCTGTAATATGTGTGGAAATAGTGCTTTAGTGGATATCTTATGGCAACTGTTGACATTGATTGAGTATACCTATGAGGGTCTTGCAGCTGGGAGGTTAATAAGATAGGGGCACAGATGTGGTTATGTTTTATACTGTGATATAAATGTGGTCAGTGCGATAGATGTTGTTGATACTGTAGCTGCATTAACTACCGCCTCAGTATACTACTTATATTTATCTAACTTACCCACATATCTTTTTGGCTGGCACTGCCACCCTGCCTGCAACCCCACTTTCCTAGGCTGTCTGGCATGTAACTTAAGTTTTTGACTGAATAGGACAGATTGAGGAGATTTGGTCCAACTCCAGCCCGCAGTTACAGAAAGTGTATGCTAGACATGCTTAGTGCCGGTGTGGCCAAGGCGGAATTAAACAGACTCACTCTTTCACCACTTCCCAGAACATCATAGACACACCACACTACCCTCCCATCAGCACCCCAGCCAGAGCCTCTACCTCACAAAACAAAACATGTTCGCTTGGGCTCTATACCTCTTGTACAGAGAGACAAGTTAGGAGAAGTTTCAGCTGCCTTTTTGAAAATGACAGACTTTTTAAGGCCACTATTGTCTCAGAACATGCTGTGCAGCCCACCGCTGATTAGTCCGTCACGTCACTGAGCATGATCGTGATGACAGCACAGCAGTAGAGAGGCGCTAACCTCTCTCACCCCAGCCTGATGCTTCACTCCACTGGGATTATCAGGGCATGCCTCTGCAAACATTGAAGCACCGAGTTATTACTGGTCACAGTGCTGCCCAAAGACAGAGCTGCACTCGTCTGTATGTTCCCTTCTCTCATGGGTCACACAGACTGCCTGTCTACTCCCGTCTCTGCTAAATGTTTATGTTTTAGTATGAGATACCACGTACAGCATATAAGAAATTTTCATTTATTTACAGCAGTGCATTTCATAGCAGATTATATATATCCTAGGGCTGAACAATTGAAGTCGCAATCTCAGACCTAGGACCTAGGAAAAAAAGCATGGCTTTCCTCCTTGTAAGAGTGTCACACTAAGCAATCGAGTGAGTGCAACTCTGTGCTTCCCAATCAGAAGTGGCCCTAGCCAATTGCTTATATGCCCAGTTGGGGCATGAGACAGGTCCCATGTATTCATGTCACCCAACACAACACAGGTTGTTCTGGTAATCGAAAAAGGCCAGCATTGAAGCTGTTAGTTATAATATCTGTAGCTTCTTTATTCTGGATCTGAAATCTGAATTATATATGTTCCCCAAATCACCCAGTCTTAATATATAAAATGAAAATTGATCATATAACATTTTGATGACTTCATCAGTAATGCAATATTTCTGTTAATATCACAGCAAATCAACACTTTATCTTGCTGTCCTTATATTTTTATACAAAAAAACTCATGACCTTTCACTTCTGTCCTTTGACCCACCCCCCATCCCAGACATAAAATGATCTGCAGGGGTTCAGACCTGCTGTCCTGCAGTATTTCAGGGGCCTGACAAAAAAAATCCATGTCATCTTCTGTATTTAAGAATATGGAAATTTGCCACTTTCAACGATACTTGACATGCAATTTAACATATACACACACACACGTTAAGTATATATATACATATGTGTGTGCATGTGTGACATCTGGATTATATCAGTTCGTATGGCAGCAGAGGGGGAAAACGTTGATATTGGTCTGAAGTAACTTTCATCTTATCTGCCATGAGGTGCATGCCAAAGACAGGGGGCTTTAGGCCTGTAATTGGCCTTTCCCCAGGCTATGGAGCCTGTCCCCACATCCCAGACATTCCCAATGATTCTCCATCTCTCCTGGATCCCAACTGTCCCCCCCTCCCCACCCCCATCGCCCAGAGCGGGAGGTGGGGGGTTGTTGTTCACTGTTTTGCTGAAAATTGTAACAAAGAGGCGTGAATGACTCGGGGGGCTCTGCCCTAAGATGTCCAGCACTGACCTTCTGCACTTCCCTACTGTTTAACAGCCTCACATCTGGACTGACTGTCTCCCCGTGCCTCCTCTCTCTGAACCTCATTCTCCCTCATCAAGCCCCTGAATTTCCTTTCTGTAGCCTCCTCAACCCTGGAACAACACAGTCCTGCTCACAGTCGGCCACAAGAGGTTCAGGATCAGCTCCTCTCTCTCATCATAATCTGTTCATTATTTTTCTACAACAACACTTTTAAATATGACATGTTTAACTTGTATTCCATGTTTGTGTTCTTCAAACATAAGCCTGTTAATTCCTGTGCTCCGTTAAAGCCCACGCCTGTGTACTTTGAAGCATAGCAAGCCCTCTCAAACTAAAGTAAAACATAGAGTTGGGGAAAAAGTGGGGTTTATCAGTAGAACCGAGATATTTACCTATCTCTTCCTTCCTGTGTTTAGTTGGAGAGGATTACAGTGCGAGCGAGGAGCAGTGATGGAGGTCACTCCCAGGAAGACCCAAGAATAGCCCCCATCCCATCTCTCTCTTCCTCTGGCCCCCCTCCTCTCATCGCCGGTACCCTGAGACGGCTGTGTTTACATTGCTCAGGACAGCTCAGCTCCTAATGTACTATCTGTTTAATAGGCAGAAAGAGGCCTGTTTATAGAGAGGGACCTTTTTAACAGAGGTGATGGGTTGGTAGGCCAGAGGGCAACACCAACTCAACTCATTTCCTGTTATCATTACCTCTCTTCTCTCAGACAGATAGGTGCTTGGCTCGCTCTGCTTTCTGCATTACTTATCTTTAATCGCCCGCCATCGTACAGGCTTGATCCGTCTCCCCTAGAAAATGAAGGGAAACAAGAAACAGCTCAATCAACTGAACTCATATTAAACCTCACTGACTCCACTTCTAAGCTCAATAGTAATTAGCATGTGCTGCATTTTAAATGTTCCACTAAGCATCTTTCCACTACATCGATATCTCAGCCCACTGAGCTGAAACTTTATTGCAATTGCTTTGGTGTTAATGGCTGTACAATTACTGAGCTACAGCTACGTTGAAGCCAAGGGAATAGCATGGGCATTTAAAGGGTTTAATATACTAAAGATTTCCTCCATTCCTTAAAGTGGCCATTTTGTTTTGACATTGTTCTGTCAAAGTTGTATTTGCAGATATTTTTTTGTACTGGCCTTTATATTCACTGCGGCAGTTTAACTGTGCAGCTCACATCAGGAAGATTTTTCATGTGGCCTGGAGTGGGGTTTTTTTTTTTGCCTCACAAATGTGTGTTTCTGAGGTTTCTGCAGGATTTAAACTGAATGTTTTTCACAGTCTCTCGGCCAAAGGTTTTTCTCACACTTACTTAGACCAAACAGAATGAAATGGTTGATCGTTCTCAGAGACCATACGTTTCTGCTCTCTCCAGTCAAGCACACTTGTGGTATTTCAGATCTCTGTTGTGCTTAGATGCTTTTCATCTTGCAGTGTTTGGGTGAGGTGGCCGATGGAACATGATCAGAAGGGGGCTCTTGGAGCTCCCACTGATACTCTCCACCCCTTGTGAATCAGGTCAGTGTGGTCTGCTGACTTGGTCTCCTGGCGTCAGACTTCATTTGAGCATGCTCAAACAAGACACCACAGACTGCGGGAAAATCCCACAATGCCCAGAATTCACCGTTGGATTGTTAACAAGGAAAGCTGTAGAAAAAGTGACCATTCGGGAAGATGGTGGGGGTGTGCAAAGAGACCCAACAATGAGCGAGTGTTCCAGACAGAGCTGGCATATGAATCACCTCATACCTTTATATTCCTCTGACTGGCACATGTCCCCTTCAACATGTCACATCTCGCTGTTCATGTTCCTTTTCTCCTGATCTGAAACTATAGCCAGATGTGCTTGCAGCTAAGTATGTGTGCACCCATGAGTGCATGCATGCATTCATGCATGTATATCTCAACTTCCAGCTGTTACAAACAGGCTCTCTGTTCCCTGCAGAAAAGCTCCACCTCAGGACAGATTAACTATCAGGTCATTTGTCACTACCTGCTGAGCATAGGCCAAGAAAGGTCACAGCCCACAGGACATGTGTCTTTGTGTTTGTATGTCTGATCTGAAATGGAGACAGAGACACATTCCAGGACCTTTGAGCATGCTCTTTAGATACAAATTGACCCCCCTCGGAGCCAGATTTAAGATTTTTTTAAGCCAAATGAAGATATGATCACAATTGATCAGATCATTTAAGGGTGGAGTGTACAAGCAGTAACAGGTGTGAAAACGCGCTGCAAGCTTTCGCTGATTCAGAATGTTGCCGGCAGATGAACACATGACAGTCCAGCTTCTTTGCATGTGGTTGACTGATGATGAATGCTCAGCCTTGTGAGCCCAGTGGACAGTAAACTCTAAGAATTTACTTGGCCAGTTTCCTGCTGGCCTGCACATTAAGGGGCATAGTAGATTGGTAGTGCCCCCTACTGCCAGGATAGGTAAAAGACTCATTGTGTTGACGGAGATGAATGGGATATGGTGGGAAGGCGGCGTAGGAAAGCCCCTTAGGTCGTGAAACCAAGGTGGGACAAGGACCCCTCTTTGCTGTAGCATGTAATTGTACTCATCTAAAACTGTGGTCTACACCTCCTGTTCCGCCCCTCTGTTCACTCATGCCCACCCAGCAGACCACCTTGTTGCCCCAGGGATTCGACCACTTGAATTCGAGGGAATGGGACTGGCCAATCACCGTGGTAACTAAGCCGCAAGGGTCACATTGGGTCAATCAGAGACAGACTGCTGCCACTATTGCTCAGTAATTAATTACCCATGCTTCCCTGTGGCACTTCTCCATATGTAACCACAAAGTCCAGCAGGCTGGATCCAACAGGTTCCAGTGTCTAATCAGGTGAAGCACCCCATTTGTTACATATATGTACCTGTGACAGGGTCAGTGTTGTGCTTATTACCAACTAAGTGAGTGTGCCACTTCGGAACCTGGCATATCAAATGGATATTTCATGTTTGCAACAATCACTCAAATCAATCCTTCAACCTGTGTGGCGTCACAGAGACCCTTGACTCTAGCTGATGGTTTCCATCTCAGTCCAGTCCAGCCAGTTGCTGCTTTTGATTTGAGCGACCAGAGCATGCAGACTCCAGTCCACTCTGACTTAAAATGTTTCAATGTTTATAGGTCGTGACAACATTAGCTGTGTCTGGTTTGTGCTCAGCTTTCAACTTGAGCTGGTATCTGCATTTGTTGAAAGCATTGTGCATAAAAAAAAAAAAATACTGCATACAGCTTCTCTTCTCTTTTGCATTTGGCTAAGTTCCCTTTTGTTCTTGGAAGTGCCGTGTATGAGCTAGAAATGAAACTCACCTGTGGAGGGATTTTTAAAGAAGGGACCACTCTGCTCCCCCCTGCTCCCCACCTAAAGTGATTGGCATCAGGGAGCAAAGGAGGAGACCCTCTCTGCTGAGGTCTGGGGTAGTGCAATATTTTTCCCTTGTTTCTATATTATTTATGTCTTAAAAGACTTTTTACTTGTACTTCTATTCTTCTAACCATCTGACTTTTTCCTCCCCCAACTCTTTTATTTTTCATTATTAATATGATTGGCCGTGTGTTGAGCCTGTGAAATGTGTCTCATTATATCTTTGTATTTGGGGCAAAGGGCTGGAAGTGGCGCAGCAACAAGAAGGACTGTAGCCACATGCTGAAACATCCCCTAACCAACTGAAACCAGAACAGCCGATGTGAACATGTACGCATTGGCAAAATATTTGCAAATGGATTTGTTAGAAATGCCTCAGAACAGTTGCCAGAATACTGGATATGTTTAGTGCAATTATGACAAATAGAGACCCGCTGCCCACATGTTTTTTAGATACAGCACACAGAAAGATGCATTGTCATTGAGCTACTCATGACGTATAGTAAATACATCAAAGAAGTGCCAAAGGATTGGACATCAGTATATTTTAATCATGCTGCAGGGTTTCCAATGCCTGCCATAATGTGCACCAGTTAAAGGCAGAGCTAAGCTGTTCTAGCCAATAGGAAAACTTGATTCACACATTTGTTTGAGGAAACTTCACAAATTTCTGTGTTTTCCAGCTCTAGCTTTCATCTGGAGTGAGCTCGCATGCCTCACTTCTCTTCTTCTATTGTTCTAAGCCCACTACATGAGGAGACACATGTGGGTCTGTTTGTCCCACTGCTGTTTTTATAGAAATTGTGAAAAGGAATGAAAGAAACCCAAAATGAGCACAAACGCTGAACCACTAATTATGAGTCGGGGGGCTCAAGGAAAAAGGGGGAGGAGCACTTACTCATATGTCCTACTGTATATGTGCCCCGTCCTTATCCCTTCCTTTAAATTCTCTGTCATTCCCACCCCTCTTTGCTTTTTGTTCTGTTTTTTTAAGATGTCCCTTTCATGTTCATACTTCTTTGTGTATCTGTTGTGACATCACATCATCTCATAACTCTAGACAGTATTAATGGTGATAGGCCTTATGGACTCTTCCAGGCTGTGCATCATGTATTTAAAAACCTAAAAAATCCCACTGCATATTATTTGATGAATGTTTGTTCAGTTTGGATGGTCACTTTTGTTTTGAAATTGTCATAAGCTTTCAACTAATTTTCAGTTGCTTATTGTGGTTATTAGTAGCTGATTGTAGAGAAATTGAAGCATCGACTCCAATGACACATGAAACTCAGTTCACATCTGGTACTGGGGATCAAAAGTTCAGATGTACTCATTCACACTGCACTAACCACTACTCCACATCCTGCCTGAAACATAACAATAGAAACTAAACTGCAGAATCAAATTTTTATTTTTGCAAGTTTGCACATTGACTCCGCTCACACTCATTTCTTTTTTCTTTCTTTCTTTTTTTTTTTTTGGTCTTTGAATAGCCACAACTTTTTGCACAAATATGTCAGAACATGTTTCAAAAATAAAAATAGACTCCAGTGTCTAGTCAGGTGTACCCAACCAAATCTAATGTTAGCCACTGCCTGTACCCAGCAATAAATCTTATACTTCCAAAGCTCATCATATTAAGTTTGAGTTAAGACTGTGTCAGAAGTGCTGAGTCAGTTCTGTGGTCATTTTGGAGGCTGTAGCGCGTGGTGATGTTACACTGAATGAAATTATAGTGAAAGTTGTTTGCAGTATTTTGTCCATTTGCACAAATATCAGCAAGGCTGCAGAAACTATCTCTTGTTCAATGTGGTGTATCTCATTTTATCTATATTCTAGGAAAATTATTTAAATGTTTTTCTGCATGTCAGTAAATCCTTTTTGTTTTAACAATTTAACACTGGAAACCATGAAAGTAACAACAACTAACTTCTACAACCCCAACTCCAAAAGAGTTGGGATGCTGTGTAAACTGTAAATAAAAACAGTATGCATTATTTTGCAAATCTCATTCACCCATATTTTTTCACAATAGAAGATAGACAATATATCAAATGTTTGAACAAAGACATTTTGCTTTTTCGTGGAATATATTAAGAAAAATTCTGAAGGGGGCAGGAAAAGTAAGTGGTAGTAAAAAGGAAGGAACTGGACAAACGTTTATAAACTAAGTAGATTAACTAGTCTAGACTCTTTTTCCAAGATCTTTGTCAACTTTTTGCCACCACATTGGTTAACAAGTCACTAGCATGAATGGGTATAAAATGAGCATCTTAGAGAGGTGGTCTCTAGAGAGGAGAAGTAAAGATGGGCTGAGGTTCAACAATCTGCAAGAAAACTGCATCTACAAATTGCAGAATACATTTTGAGTAATTTTCCCTAACACAAAATTGTGAAGACTTTGAATATATCATCATTTCCAGTATATACCTTTATCATAAGGTTAAAGGTTCATAAGAAATCTCTGCACAAGGGAAAAGGCAGAAAATCAATAATTTGATGTGATTTCTGATGTGAGCTTTGACCCTCAGGAGGCATGAAATACATGCATGCATAGTGTTAGGTACAACACTATAACTAATAATAATAATCCATGACAAGCTAAACTAGGTGAATCATATGAGAAAAGTCATCTTGCCAGTTGAGGTGCAGCAAGGTGATTTGTTTGTTTTTTCACTATTTTGAATTTTAGTCAGCCAATAGATAAAGTTAAAACTGCCATGCCATGCCAATTGACCCGCAAGCTGACTGTGAACAGTTTAACAATTTGAAGCTGATGCACACAAGAAATAAAAATAGATGATAAAACTAAATAGAACTATTTAAAAGATTTATAAGAAGCTTTAACAATATTTACATTGATTGTTTTAACTGATTAACCTGTTTACTTTTTTGATCATTCCATCTATTTTTTTGTTTGTAAATAGGGAGAGACAATTACCCTCATCCTGAGTGTGTGTGAAAAGTTCATACCAACATACAGATAAATGTAGTGGAGTAGAAGTGGCAACTGTCATGAAATGAAAATACCTAAGTAAAGGACAGGTTAAAACTCTCAGCTCAGCATGTAGTTAAGTAAATCTACATGGTTACTTTTCAGCCATTGTTGTCATTGCGAGGCCAGGGTATATCATGGTCGTGGGAAAATCTTAAAGCAATAGGAATAAATGAATAATATTAGCTAAGAGGTGTATTTGGACAGGCTGGCACTTAGACTGTCAGGCACACAGTGACGGTGTACATCTCGCTGGCATAACAGTGCTCGACGGAGTGGGATCGATCTGCTGGTGTGATGTGTTTAGGCTCTGTGCAACATCATAGAGCAGACAGACAAGGCATTAGTGATGTGTTTGCCATCTGTTCAGGAAGCACAGACATGGAAGAGGATGAGGAAGAGAGACATTTTCACAGTTTCTGAAAAGACAAGGGGAATCTGGGAATAACTGCTACTTATCAGCGGGGCCTGTTGTTGTGCTTGCATGGCACATTGTCACCCTTAATTTAGAATAAAGACCAGGGATTGTCAGTAGTGCTGTTTTCTGTTAAATACACAATCCACCTGGCTCATGGACAACAAAGATGACAGGGAGATAATTATATTGGAAACAGCTGCCAACCTTTGGAAATCCCTCAGTAACTCAGACTATGGCATTTTAAACAACTCCTTAGCTTCACACATTAGGTGCCCTCATAGAGAAACAATCCATGCAGTCAGACAGTGTGAGAAACATCATTAAGCTGCCGCCCTCAGTTATTGAAGTGTGAGGAGTAGTCAGTTTGGGATCAAATGATTCTGGAAACAGCGGGTCATCCATTAGATCCCAACGAGAGATCAAATCAGTATGGAAGTACACCAACATAAAGTAGAGAAAAGGATTTTTGTGCAGCAATCCATCCACTCGTACCTTTGCTCTCACTTTATCGAGTAATTTGATTTAGGTTGTCAAACTTGCAAGTTGTAGCAGTTTTGATTATAGTCAGATATATAGGTTATTATTTCTCAAAGTTATGGAAATTTTTGTCGCAAGTTAACTGAGACTATGTGAGCAAGGAGCAGAAAAGAGAGGAATGCATTTGGGAACGTGTTCAGAAATCTGAGCAAAGGAAGACAATAAGAGAAAGAATCATGTATTGTGTAAAAGGCAAAGGGAAAAAAATGCTGTATTAATTGGCTGAACTTTCCACACTGCCTCCTGGTAGTGTTTTTAACTGAGCTGTGGGCTTAAGGCTCTGGGAATGTTTGTGCAGTAGAAACCCTGCGTGATGTTGTTTGTATTGTTCTGTTTCAGCCTGTGTGTCCAATCAGTGTCAGCAGACCAGGACTGTTTTCTTTTCTCATGTGCACACACACACACACAACATTTTGTCTCCATCCTAACCCCTCACTCTCTTTCCGCGTCTATTGGTCTTTGCTCCTTTTGTGAAATGTGGGTCAGTACTAGAATAAATTGTGAAAAACAGATCCTGGTAAAAACCCTGTCATATTCAAAGTGTTATAACAGATGGAATCCACGCAGGGTGCTGGGTGTTAGTGTGAAGGCATGTAGTCTGCAGAGGGATCACTCGCGTGTCTGTGCACTCTTTCATTCTTGCCTGCATGTTGTGACAGCCATGCAGTCATGACGCTTCAGTAAACACAAGCATAACACTTATACCTTCTGTTGCCTCTCTGTGCTCCATTCCCAGCAGTTTTGCAGTGTTTCAGTGGGACAAATACAACTAACATGGTGGCATGTTAGTTTACTTGTGTGACAGAGTGGTGCTGTGTGTGCAGAATGCCACCCTGCTTTAGGTTTCAGGTTAGACTCAAATAAAAAGCATCTTCTTCGCAGTTGACCGGTTTAATGCATAAAGCACTGAGGGCTGAGTTACTGTGTTAAAATGCATTTGTTAGCAAACCTCTTGAAGAGGTTCAGGTCTTATCTGGGGTAATTCAACTTTTGAAATGGAAGAAATGGAGTTGCAGATAAACACTTTTATCTCCTCTAAACTTTTATTTTGAAAGTTTCCTCCCCTTGCCACCAGAGCCCTTACTGTGGCTTTTATTTCCTAACTCTATTTTCTTTCTCCTTTATGTGTGAACCATGGGTTTCCAGTAAAAAACGAACAGGAGAACATGCCTGTAAATGTTTATTGGTTTTTACCCAGTAATGCCTTTATATTTTATTGTGTATGTGTGTGTGTGTGTGTGTGTGTGCGTGTGTGTGAGATAGAGTGAGAGAGAACTACAGATCTTTATTTGATCTTTTTGGGTTTTGTTAATGATGTAGTTGTGTCTCATCTTAGCCCCCCTCAGCCTTCAAGTAAATAAAGTGATGATTACTGGTAAGCAGAGATCTGATCTGAGTCATATCATCGGTCATTGGGGAGGGTCATGTGACCTGGCACTATCACACCACCAGCCCAGCACCGATAAGCTCTCTTTGTGGAAGTCTTACTTACAATTCTTCCCATCACCCTTTCCTCTTTGTCTTTTTTTTCCAGTAGTTTCTTTTTTTCATCCCTACATCCTCACAGGTGTGTGTGTGAGTGCAGAGAAATGAAGGGAGATTATTTGTTTTCCATTTCCTGCATCTGTAATGAGTGTTTTTATAAATGTTTGGGGAAGAGCAGCCGTGTGTAGGCGTGTTTGTCGGAGTCTATGATAGAGATACATGTTGTCGAGACAGTCCAGATTATGATGTGGTCCTTATTTACACAGAGAATCACACGCATGACGCAGTCTTCCCCGTCTGGGGCTGAAAACCCATTTGCCTTTCAGCAAATGTGTTCATTTTACCTCTTTTTCATTTGCACATAAATACAGTGTTAAGTCTGAACTGTGTTAATATGAGGTTTAGAAAAGAAGCCATATGTGGCCTCTCCTCAGCACGCACACACAACTGTCCTCCTTTGAGAGACTCCAAGTGTGCCAGCTATACCCCAGAGTAATGACTCGCATCAGAGTACACAAGGCAGTGGCACAGTTTACAGTTAATTCATGATTAATCCCATGTTTTATTCAGAACTCACAACATAAAGAGCTCTGCATTCACTACAGCAGCCTGTCATGACAGCTTTGGAAATGACAACACGGGATACAGCTGAGGTCAGCAAGGCAGAATTTAACAATCACACAGCCGTTAGTCACCTAACATACAGCTTATAGTTTAAAAATATCCAACACTTTGGTTTCAGCCCATTTCCTGTCTATTGAAGCTCATTCCAGGATGGAGGGATGGAGTTTTGGAGGGAAAAAGACACGGTTCAATCAGTGCAGGCAGACATCAGGCACATTATGTTTGGTGTGGGGCAACAGTGCCTCCTATTGTTGGAAGTTCTCCACCGGCCCTGGACCTGAATATGCAAAACTTTTTCTCCTTCTTAAACAAACATGTTCATTTCAACTTGAAAATAATTTCTCCTTACATTAATTAGACACATCAGTATCAAACAAAATTTCTTATATCACATTTGCTAAATGTAGGCTGTCCCGCAGTTAGTCAAGCCAAACTCTTATTTTGAAATATCCTCCTTTGTGCTAGTTAAAATTATTCACCCCCATCCTTCACCTCCAAACCCCACCTCTTGGCCCTCCCCTCCATGTGTGCACCACAAACTGGAATCAGATGGGTTCCTTTAATCTTTCACACAACAACTATTTCAAAAAAAGTGAAAAGAATATAAAAGTGATTACTTGTATTGTGTCTATACCATGTTTCGGATTGGCTACAAAAATGAAAAAAGAAGCAGAACAACTGCAAATGATGAAAGATTTTTTGCTTTGAGTCGCACCAGATAAGTTGCAGTTGTTGCATTCAACAGTCTGTTTACCTCAGGATATTTTCCTCCTGCTGGAGCTTCCTGGGTCAATTAGCAGTGGCTGTAATGCACTGTCCTTGGCATTATTAGAGGGATGTGTGTGTTCTAATGTGTTTGTGTCTACGTATGAATGCATATGATTCAGTTTCTCTCAATGTAAGAAAACAGCAGGAGGCTTTAAGCAGCCCAGGGGCTTACGGCTGCAAAGCAACTCTCATCTGGTGAATAACACCATAATCTGTTGCAGCCGATGTGGCACAAATAAAGGCCTTAGTGCAAATTTTCATATTAAAACCTTTTACAGTTCCGATCTGGCTCCGCTCTCCTGCTAGTGGAGAACCACATGAGCTGCAGCTGTAAGCCTGAGTGTGATAAGGAACCAGGGTGTCATGTGCTGGCCAGACAGAATCCAGCCACAGTGACCAGCAAGTGGCTGACTGGTTGTGATGGGGTGGAGCTCGGTGACTGTGTTTATGTCTGTGATTGGGTCCCACGTGTCGTCTAAATTATAGCCCTCAAGCTCAGCACCAAGCCAACCTTTGACACAGAGCACAGAAGAAAAAAATCTGAGATTCAAGTGGAGACAGAGGAAAGGAGAAAAGATGAAAAGAAGTGATGCAAATACTATTGAAACCTTGAAAGCTGTGTCTATTGACAGAGAGGCAACTCGCTGACCATCCCTCCTCCAGTAAGGCTAACCTACAGCTGTGCATCCCAAGGTGCAGGAGTCCATTGATTTATCCCTCCGACATGCAGATCTTCAGCCAGGCCACTCCGCTGGGCAGAGCTAAAACAGGCCCACCTAACACTATGTGGTGATTCAGGCCTCATTTAAAAAGAAAGATGTTTCTTGGTGTTTCCATAAACATAACATGCGTCAGGCTAGTGGAGCCAGACCAGGGGTCATCTTACTTTTAAGAGCTTTTCCATCCACTGTGCTGGCTGTTATTTCATTTATTGCTCTCCTACTATCTGGTGACTCAATCAGTAAGTAAATTAAGAAGGCTTGTCTATTGCAATTTATTTTTCTCTTCATGTTTTTCATTCTTTTTTTAAGTTGGCTCTTTGAGACATGTACAAGTTAGCCATCTGATGGAGGGGCCACAGAGTAGATTCAGCATATTCCATTAGATCCAAGATATTTATTTGTCACATGTAAATGAAGTATGTTGGCAGTGAAATGAGTAGCGACGGCTCAGAATGTGCAATGATATATATTCATAAATAAATCTAAATAACTAAGGTGAGGGAGGTTTGTATACATTATTTTCTTATGTGCACAAGCATATATATATATAGGATACAGCATTAAGCTTATATATACGAGCATATACAAAAAAAGGATTTACTAAATATTAATAGATTTATTGTAAAGAAAAATTGAAATGCGATCCCTGTGCATGAAAGCTGTGTTTGCTGTGTCAAGTGATGATGGGTCTGGAGGAAAGATTTTGACAGACATTGCAGCTGCAAACTTAGCAAGTAATATAAACTGACAGTTATAAAACTTTTGCTGTCATGAGTTATTTTCTGTTGTGTGAATCCAAATTTCTCGCCTTGTAGTTTAGCCTCAGATCAGTTGAAAGCTATCTGTCCAAATGGCTTTTCCAGTGTTTTATTTGAAGTATTGATATCCATAAGAACATATATGTGCTATTTCAAGAACTCCTCTCCTCTCTGGAACTCCATTAACAACAGGTTGGTGAGTTGCCAATCAGACAAGACCTTCCAAGCCACTGAGTTTTCTGAGTGATCAAATAAAAATGTAGCAGATTTCAGGTCAATGCAGAGAAACCAAATCCAGCAAGGTTGGATAGTAAGTCAAGGCGGGCCGTCCTAGATGCCTGGCTGAGGCAGTCGATTGTCATCACAAAGAAATCCAGAAGGCTCTTTTTAAAGCTCAGTTTTTTAATTTATTGATTTATTGATTTATTTCCTGTGGACTAAAGCCTTTGATACTTCCACAGTACTTATTGCACCTTGATTTGCTTTCTGATCATTAAGTGATGGTAATACTCTTGTGATTAGGTAGGAATTTAAAAGTGCCTCACTTTGTTCCCAGGGTATAAAAAGTCCCATTAATGGGAAGTGATTGTAGACTTTATGACCACACTGACGCACATATACACAACTGTCCAGCTCCCTTTTACCTGTCTTTAAAAATATGGAGGGGTGGGTGAGCATACCACAGAGAAATATTGATAAATAGGCATGAAATCAAGGTAGTATTGCACAAAGTTGAGTTGATTAATTTTCCTCTTTATGACCTTGTGTGGAGACTCTTGTCTTGTGTTTAGAGTCACATTTCCGCTCCACTTGTTAAAGAACTGATGCGCTGTCGCCACCTTTCACACAATACAGAATGATGGCAGTAAAAAGAGTGCCAAAGATAAACTTTATTTTTCCACTCCCGCTCAACTTAAGTCAAATTTCCGTCTTTTGATAAACAGAATTTTTCTGGTGAGTCCTCTAAAGGATTCATCATTGTCATCGCCACAGGTTACGATGAGCACATGTCCGCACTGAGATACTCTACATGTACAAGTGCGCTGGCAGGCTTGGATAAGTCATTTACACAATGCCTGTGGAAGAAATTTTTTTCTCCAGCTCTAAACTCTGATGTCATTCTCTAGACATTTTGAACATGAGCACTATGGAGGCTGTCTTCGCCAACCCCAAAAAGTCTTGCAATGTCAGGAGAGTCAAATTTTGCAAGTTAGTAATTTTCCAAGGTTGCTGCAGGAAGCCTCTGAGGAGGGCGTCTAACTGTCCATGTCAGTAAGTTTTCATGCACAACCCGAATTATTGCGTTAATCTGATCATAATGAGACTTTTAAAGTGCATGTAAACATATTAATCAGAGTGAAATCAGATGAAATTGGATTTCATCGTATTAATGCAGCTATTTTAAAAAATTTTAAAGGGACCTGCAGAGGTAAGGCAGTTCCCAGCAGGGAACATTGACCACTGAACACTCTGTCATCTTCATAGTTGGCAAACATGCTAGCTGTCCCACTACAAGACAGCTCCGAAAATGTCAGGGCAAATTTTCAATTAGGCTCTATCTTGATAAATCAACTGCAGATTTTAAGTTAATACATCTTAATCCTCACCTAAAAAATCTTAGAACTACATTCCATGACAGAACAATAGTAGTATTTCCACAATAGTAGTTTATAGTGGTACTCCTCCATAGTTCTCATCTTGGAAAATCCTGCCAGCTCTTTTGAGGGTGAAGATATACTTGTTTGTTTTCCAGCTGCTCTACTACAATGTTTGCTCTACGTACTTTAGATCAAAGTTTAGTTGCTGCCTTCTGACTTACAGATTTATGTACTTTGTTCAGAGGAGTATTCTTGTATCCTTTCCAACTTTGCATGTTGTGATGTGCAAATGCAAATTGTAAGTGATTACAAATTTACAAATGAAGCTCATGTGTGCGTTTCAAAGAGTAGCACATGAATTTTTTGTGCTTTTTGTTGGAATGATGAATTGTCGTGCATCCATGTAAGGTGACTGCTGGCCAGCGTCTCTTGAGTCAGGTAGAACAACTGACCTATAGCCAACTTTGTCCGTGCTCCCACAAGGACCCTCACTTCCAAAACCTGCCCAACCCCCATCCTTGGCTCTGAAAAAAGGTTCATTGTGCAGGCAGGGAGTCAGGCAAGCAAGGCCTGGTTCTGGTTAGCTGCGCTGCATCTGAAACACTCACCTTCCTCCAGGGGTTGCATCTGGAGCTGGTTTCCTGTTCAGGCTATGTTGGGCAGGGGTGGAGCTTGGCCTGACTCGTTGATTGGGTGAAACTGAGCCTTTATGGACTCAGGGATGGTTGGGATTGCCAGACAATAATCTGTCAATCACTCGCAAACAGATTCAAACCAGAACGTAATACAGGAGAGAGCTTATGATTGGTGAGAGGCTTAAGCAAGAAGCCAAGGATCCCTCAGTCTTAAACAACTAATCTGGCTGCAAATTTAGCATCAGCCAATCAGATGATCTTATTTGGACAACAAAGAAGTAGTATGTTCTCTATTTATACCCAAAGTCAGTTTTACTTTAGAAAATATTGTGTCATGAAAAGAATTTCTCAAGTAATTTGAAGTAATGGCTTTATTGGAGTAATTGTGAGCTCTAAATTTAGCATTAATTTAATAGAGTAATGCCATTGTTTTTTCTATAATTGAGTGTAATAGTGACATGATTGCATGGCAGCAGGACTGGTGAAGTCAATAATGGGGTGTAATAGTAACGCTGACTTCCTGTTATTGCAGCAGTAATGCTGTAGTTACGGCTGCAAGCGCTGACCCTGAAAACACACTGTTTTTAGAGTGGACCCAGAAAGACACGTGACCTCAACAGCATTTTTTAGACTCTGTCATTGAGAGTATTTTTATAGGACTTGTAGTGCTAGCATGGGTTTTGGAATGTAGAAAAAAAACCTAATGCACTCATAAAGTTTACTAAAATAAAGATAAACTATTCAAGTAACAGTGAACTATTTTTAAACTATTATGTCCACGTGTAAACTTACAAGTATTTAAAATGTGTTGAGCCAGCTAGCATAACGTCTAACTGCTACATTTATTGTTGGGTAGTTAAAACTTCAGTTTTTTCTATTTACCTTATTTCTACTCACAAAAAAATTGAAAGCATGCTGTATCCTGCTCCACGCTATTCCCAAAGGTGCATATTCAACCACCTTTCCAGTGAGCCTGTGTGCCAGCACCATGAGTCGAGCATTGTTGAGTTCAGCTGCGGAGTTGGAAAGAGTTTTAGTCAGTCTTCCCACTCAGCTTCGCTCAGCTCAACCTCAGTTCTGTACCAAAGACCTCCATTTCCTGCTCTGGCGCCATGGCATGCAGCTGACAGCAGCTTTTATGGATCTCCTGAAGGGACCTAGTCATAGTGTATGCTTCCTCTCACATGTGAAAATATATACACAGACAGTAAAGTACACAGTTTATGATACACGCATTATACTGTGGTGGATTTGTTCAACAATGCAAGATAAAGGAACATTAACTAAAGAAAACAGAAGGAGAGAGATGTTAATAAAAAATAAAGGGGGGGTGACAGCAGGAAAGTGTTTTTAATTCTAAAATATATTTTTATGTATATATTTTTTACTTTATTTTAAGAAATAAATTAATTGACTATCAAGCATGGAGAAGACAAGTTAAAAAAAACTATGATTCTATTGACAAAAATGTGAACAACAGACTGAATCAGAGTCAGAATCAGTTTTATTGGCCAAGTATGCCTGCACATATAAGAAATTTGGCTGCGGTTGAGCTGTTTTCTCAGTGTACATATGTAAACATGGAAGTATAAAAACTAAACTTAAAATGAAATATCAAACTAAAGATTGAAAATTTCGCAAATATGTAGGGCACTAAGCTGTATAAACATATGAAAAATTTTTAAAAATTTAAAAAGACATATACAAGAATTACACACTGGACATATATGACATTCTGGATATATAATATTTTATTGCTTTATCCCAATTTTTTTTCTGACTTTTCTTCATTTTACTGTTTGAATTTTCTCCTTGAGAAATCTTGGGCACTTGCTGTATTATACCAAAGAAAGCGTTCCAGCTGTGACTGTTTCATGCAGGTCTTACAGAATTACTCATGTAGTCGTCGCCATATACAGTAAATAAAGGTGACATGAAATCACTTGTAGGTTTCAAAAGGGCAGTTTTGACACATACTTCAGTATACGCCAGCTTGCACTCACTCATCTGTCACTCAAAGAAGCAATCAACTTCAACTATACAGAACTTCAAGCCTTAATGAAATATAAATTAATACGAAGAATTACCTTGCGTGACTAAAGAAACATAAACAGTTTTTGCATGAGGCTTTAAAACATGCTTTTTTCTGCTAAAAGCAGAAACATGGGAGCTGATGGGGATGGATTTTTCACCTAACCAACATCCTTTTTTACTATCTGGCAGCAATGCTGTATGACCTGTAACCATTAGCTAAGACCACATGATAAATGGTGTGCTCAGAGGCCAAGGTAGAAACACAAGCTCAGGTTCTAGTGACTTGTCTGTGGACAAATGATGTGGAGGCCCGTGTTTCCTCTTTCAGCTCCTCCTCTGTTCACTGACCCATGGTGACAGCTAATGATGCCCAACTTACATGGCAGCAGATTCTCCCAGGCCATCTTTGGTTAAAATGAAAATGTAATATCTTGACAGCAGCCACGCTTTTTGACAACTCAGAGGATCATATGAATGTCCTCCTGGACATTTACAGACAGTGTAGGAGTTAAATAGTATTGAAGTGAGAATTGAAAGAAACAAGTTTTCTTTTCTTTTTTTATGAAATTACATTTGTCCTCTCATTCTACCACTCAATCACTATACTGGATCAGATCAGATCAGATCAGGTGCCTTATATTTAACTTGCTCAAAAGTAGCCATTCTTGTCATTAGTTCAATCCATTCCTTAAAACAGCAGGGAGCAGATGACTTCTAGTGTCTCAGATTTATTTTACATCCTGTAGTAGTAGCTAAACGTATCCATAGTCTCTGTCTTCCAGTCAGAGTGTTATTGTCTGGGAGCAGACCCAAAATATAGTTTCAACAGGTTAGGAGGAAAACTTAATGGTAGCATGTACAGAATATATTGGAATTTTGGGGAGATGATCATCTTAACCAAGTTAATCCTACCTAACAAAGATATATTCAATTTAGCCCAGTTTTGTAAGAGAAGCTGACCGGAGAAATATTGATATTGCATTATTTTGTCCAATCCTGGTGTCAGTTGTATCCCTAGATAGGTCAGGCCTGCTGGCATCCACTTGTACTGCCATCATTCCCTAATGGCCAGGGGACACATTTTAGAGATAGGCATGGCCTCTGACTTAGTCCAATTAATTGTGTAGCCAGAGATTTCTGAAAATAAGTCAATAATGGAAGAAATCTTGGATACTGCTGTGTTTGGGTTACTCGTAATCAAAGGAATGTCATCTGCATATAAAAAAAGCTTATTTTCTTCATGGCCCATTTGAGCCCCTTTAATGTCTTTTCTTTCACGCAATGCTATTGCCAGTGGTTCCAGAAACAAGGCAAATATCAGCGGCGACAAGGGCAAGCCCTGCCTAGTGCCACGACTAAGTTTGAATGAGGGTGACTTCACTCCATTAGTAAGTGCTTTAGCCATCGGCTCTGTATATACTAGCTGTAACCACTGCATGAAGGATGGACCGAACCCAAATTTCTCCAGTGTCTGAAAAAGGAAAGCAAATTCAACTTTATCAAATGCTTTCTCGGCATCTAGGGAGAAGGCAACTATGGGGTCGATATTATTGCTGCTTTTCCACATTATGTGTAATATTCTGCGGAGATTGTCAGCTGAGCACCAATGTTTTAACAAACCCAACTTGATCAGCATGTACCAGATTGTGGAAGTTTCCACAATATTGCGGGTCTTTCGCTTTTTTATGGAGTAAATTGATAACAGCTGATCTCATGCTAGCTTGGAGTTTACCCTTCAGTAATGCATCTTGGTAGACAGCTAACAATCTTGGGGCGAGATCTTCCAAAAATGTCTTATAAAGATCTAATGGAAATCCATCATTGCCAGGAGCTTTACCTAACCGGAGACTGGGAATTGCCTGTTTAACTTCTGCTAACGTAATTTCTCGTTCTAATGAGTTTCTTTGTTCCTCAGTTAGAGTTGGAATTTTAATAGATGAAAAGAAGTCCAAGAAAAAAGTTTTCAGCCACTTCTTCTTTAACAAGAAACTCAATGTTCTCTGTCTACTCACTGCCATCCCCCCACTGAGGAGCAAGGGAAAGAGCCCTAAGATTGTTTTGCAATTTGAATGAGTGCAGCTTGGAGAGGTATTTGATTTCACAATTTTTAAGAAGAAAAATGTGTGCTGAAATTGTGTTTGAACAGTCCCGGGGCGGGGGGGGGGCGATTGTTTGGCTGAGGTTTGAAGCTAGGAGGAGGCTTTGTTAGAGTGACCAGATGAGCAGGATAGCTTGTTCTTCTGTTACCTTGTATGTAAGGCGTATCGTCACTGATGTGGAGTTTTTTAGGTTTTTGTTAAGTCATGTGGCTTTAAAACGTCATCATAGTTATAGTGAGAGAGACAGGAGAATTTGGAGGAAGGAGAGAAAGGCGCTGACATGCAGCAAAAAGCTGCTGGTCCGACCCAAACCTGGGCAAAGCCACAGCCAGGAAGAATACCTAAAGTATTCTACCAGGTGAGCCATTAAGAGCCCCCACCACATAAGGTTTACCTTTACGTCATTGAAGGTGAGCTTCCACTTTGAACAAGTTCAATGAGGGACAAGATTTTCCCAAAATGACTTCTCCTCTACCACTTCTTTGTGAGGGACAGTCAGACAGCCCTGTGGCTTTGGCTCAGTGTCTTTTTTGTCTGATTGTAATGCATCCTTGGCTCAGTTCAGTGTTCTTCTGGGTCAGACACAGGATCCCTCCAGTGGGCCCACCACAAGCTCCAAAGTCCCTCATTCTCAGAGTCTGTTTGTCTTGGTAGAGAAACACAAAGCTCTTTCCAGAAGAATCCCTAGTTAAAATGAAATATATCCACAGGGGCATTTGTAGCTCCATCCGACACAAACATACAGTCCTCTGTCAACAATCATCCCCTATTTATAATGTCATCTCAACTTCAATTCCTCTTGTAACATTTCTGTATCTATCTCCACTTCCCACTCTGTTTTACAGGTTCTCCGCCCCCCTCCTTGAACCCATTATTTTTATTTTGCCCATTTTAGCCCTATTTTTCATAAGATTTTCATGCTATTTGTTTGGACAGATTAGCTCCACACCCTTGTTTTATTGGTCTATGAGCTCACCATTGTTGTAAGACTGGCCAGTGTTCTGTGAACAGCCCTGTGATCTAAAGCATGTTAGACTAAAGTGCAAAAATCGTGAGACAATTCAAACCTGCTCAGACAGGCTGAATAAAACAGGTCACTGCGCCTAAACATTGCCCCAAATGCGTGTGTGTGTGAGAGGATAGAAAGAGACTTAACACTCTAAAGTTCCAATGCAAAATCCAATAAAAGATTAAAACTAAATTACCTCAACCACTTGAAGAGCTGCAAAATTAGAAAATGGAACGATGACCTCATCCACACTGTGTTAATAATTTAACACAGTATTTTTGCAGTGTGGATGAAGAAGCAGACCAATAAGTATATAGAAGAGTGATTAGATAACAGAAAGTGATTTAAATACTCCTTGCTTCATAACACAATCTTCTCATTTTTCCCCCTTGGCTTATGGTTGTGAACTGCCTCCCACAAAAAAAAAAAAAAAAAAAGACTAACAGACAAAACTGGAAACTGCTGATGAGCACTAAAACCTGTAAGGTGCTGGACCTGTTGCAGCTGGATGTTTTGCTAACTGGTCTGCCTGCACTGTTAGTGGCAGTGAATTTGTTAACCAATCTGCTGTTTCTTTATTCTTTCTCTATTAAGCTGACAAATTGGGTTTTGAAAAATGCAAACATTTGTAAAATTACGGTTGTGACAAAAACAGCTTCTCTTCAGACCTCCCTCCAAAAACATGACATCCATTGTGATTTATCAGACAGATTTAACCAATAAATCAGTGGTTCCCAGCCTTTTCCAATCATGACATACATCTCAAAAATGTGGGCAGTCTACATCTGAACCCTCAACAAAACAGAAGCTAACTAATATTTTCTCAAACTTTTCCATTTAAATGCAGAGTCTGGATGAGCTCTGGGGAGCTCTCTCTCCTTTTAATTATTTCTGTTGGAAAAACTATTTCAAATATACTTTAAAATGATTTGGTGGCCCACTTGCAATAAACTATTTCAAAACGTTTTGGTGGCATTAAATGACAGTTCTGTCCGTCATTCCATAGTGATATTAATGGCATTATTGTTGCTCTACAAGGTATTAAAATCACTTTTTTGACTAACCATCCATTTATCTTCAACACGTGCTCTGTCTGTAGGCTCTCGGAGACTCTGATTTTCCCACTGTGCTGAGGCAGCTGCTGCCCCTGATGAAGCCCCGTGGAGGTGACAAAGGCCCAGCCTCTGGCTCCTTGGAGGATGAATGTGGGCCTGATGAGCTGATCCTCCTGCTCATTTACCTGTACTCCCTGGCCAACGAGGCACAATCTGTGGACCAAAATACAGAGGAGACGGAGGAGGAGCTGGAGAAACTAGAGAGGGAGCTGATTGGGGCACTTACCCTCATCATCACCCAAGAGACGGAGCTCAGCCCCTTGCTTCAGAAACTCACCGGTAAGAGAAGATCAATGTAATCAGAGCTTCTTGATTGCTTCCAGCAGCAATCCTCAGTTGGCAGACTTGCTGATGGTCAAATAGGAGAGAAATCAAAGTAAAGTGGGAAAAGCTTAATGTTTCTTTCCTCTCTCTCTTGTTAATGGGAAGATTTTTATCAAAGTCTTCACACCCCATCTTTCTCCTCTTCTTCTTGTATCGGACTTTTTCAGGCACACACACACCTACACACGGTCATTTTGGCAGGGAGACGTTCAAATAGTTGAGTATGGGAATGGTTGAACTTTTGAATCTGTGTGTGTGTGTCAGTGTGTTCAACAGTTTCTTTGGTTCCTTTGTGTAGCTGAGGTGGTAACTGTGTGGTAGAGCAGATTGAGGCCAGTATTTAAGACAAATTGATCATCTACCTCCATACCGCAGCCGGCCGTACTTCCCAGAGTAATATCGTCTTTAACCTTGAGCCTTCTCACACACGATCTCCTCCCCTGCCACATAGTTCATAATTAGAGCTACTCTTTGTTTTTGCCTGCTTCATGCCAACACACACCCTGAAATAATACAGTGCTGTTGGATTTTTCATCCCATATCCCACATAGGAAGAACAGCTTTTACCCCACAGCCATACACGGACTGAATTCCCACCCATAACTGACTGTAACATATTTTAAAGCACCTTACTATTTTTATACTGCCACTTTTGTCTTGTTGTCTTTTATTATTTATGTTTCCATGCAGGTCTGCTAACCTTGCATTGTGTGTTTGTTTTAATGTAGACTGTGCTTACGAAGGGTAAGCTATCTCGTTGTGTGGTGACGTGCAATGACAATAAAACAATTCTATTCTATATAGTATGTATACATAGGGCTGCTAAATCTATATAAAGCGCTAATAAAGATTGATGATCCCTCTTGCTCTTTTTTACGCTTCTTCTCTCCCTCTTCTTTCTCATACTCCTTCTCCCTGTCTTCCTGTTCTACTTGGCGTGCAGCTTGGGTGTGAGGGGCCTCTTAGCAAGACGGGCCCAAATATGTAACTCATGTTAAAAAACATGACTCTCTGTTATAAACACCTCACTGGATATTACCCTAGTCATGGTGTGCATTAGGGTGTGCTTCAGACAGAAAAAACAATGTGTGTGTGTGTGTGTGCGCGCATGTCTGTAGCTCTGTGTGTAGGTGTGCGAATAAGTGCTTGACTTGCCCATTCAGAGGAATTTAGCAGTGTGTGCACCTTTTCTGTTAAATCTGAGTATGTGCATTTGCGAGTGCCTAACTGGTGGCATTTATGGTAGTGAAGTGCTTGCCTGGAGTAACATGACACGAGAGGTCGTTTCTCTCAGCATCCAGAGCAAAACATTGATTGTGACATTTTCCCCAATTAAAGACACCAAATGGAAACCAGATGTTGAATGAAACCTGGTCACCATGAGAACAATGTTTTTACAAATTCTTCTCTTTTGTCCCCCTTGGCTACAGCAAGCAGCCAGAGCTTGGCTAACACAGATATGCAGATATGCAGATGTACAAAGTGTATGCACAAAAAGGATGCAAACACACTAGGACAATATACACATGAAATAATGAGAGAAACAAGAAGAAAAAATAGGAGAGTGACTTTAGAGCGGTGTATAGGAGAGGCATATGCAACACACCCTGGCCTTCATAACAGCTTCCTTTTGGAAACCTAAAAAGTATCTTCAGGAATGGGCTATTTCAGACTACTTTACACAGATTTATTTTCTATACCTTGGTTCCTTCCCGATGTGACAGAGCTTCATTTCCTTCAGTGCAATATCAAACTTCCATGAATGTAGCAAGCAGTCATTTGCCACATGATCCATGAGGTGGATGTTAATTTTTTATTTGTGGAAATATTTAAAGGATACTCAAAGCAGAATTTACAAAAACGTGGTGAAACTTTAAGGGAAAATGTATTCATTCCAGTCCATTTTGTGTGGATATGCTTAGAGCAAAGAGCATTTTTCATCTCAGATTATAACTGGGTGAATGTTGACCTGCAGATTCACATATAGACCAACAGCAATCAGTCGTCTATGAAACCTTATATAGCCTGTCATTTGTGATAGCTGCACTCAGTTAGCTTTGATCCTGCTTCAGGAACAGTCTAAAGAACACAACAAGTACAATATATTGTCTTGGCCTCTAAATTCCCCAGATCTCAATCCTATCCAGCGCGTATGGGATGTTCTGGACAAAAAAGTCTGATCCATGGAGTTGCCTCACAACTTACAGGCTTCTGCCACACATGTATTGCTACTGCAAATGTTTTGGTGCCAGATACCACAGCACATCTTCAGAGTTTTAATGGAGTCCATGCCACAATGTTTGGCTGTTTGAGTGGCAAAAGTGGGACCTAAACAATATTTACTTATGGCTAATTGGTGTATGTGCTATTATTTTTTGAAGACAGCTAGATAATTCTGGGCATTGTAGTTTTAGCAAGTGGAATTGGCAGTGACTACTTTCAGGTGTTGCACTGTCTATTATTTGGACAACAGTGGAGCTTTATGGCACAGAAGTCTATCAGTCTCTGGCCCAACTTAGCAACTATTACAACTAAACCAGATTCCTGATATAAAGTTTTATCTGGTGTTTAGTTTTTATGGAAATTTTTATTTGCATGTTTTTTAGTGCACAATTTCATTTTCTTTTCACTGTGTGTATCTGTTCATTGGAAACAAACACCCATACTACACAGCATGTCTGTGTATTGTTGTCTTAGGGTATGGTTTTGATTAAAGGGTCGGATGGTATTTATCCAAGAAAATGGTTCTGCTTATTGCAGACTGGGTAATGAGACCTTAATCTAAACGCTCCACAGCAGCAACTCCACATGTGGAAAGAGTCGGATTGGTCAAAACCAATGCAGCAGAGGCAGAACAAGCGACGGGATTGGATAAGGGACCACTGAGCTGTTGAAACATGGAGCCTGATTGGCTGCTGCCAGGCAGTCTGTGTTGTACATGGGTTGTGTCTGTGATGTGTGCAGGTTGTAAATAGCTCTGAGGAGTTAATGTTAATTCCTTTTTCAGTTGTGGCAAAAACTACATTGATTCTGGTAAGAGAGCAAAAATTAGTGTTCCCCAAACTACTTCATGTTTCCCTACTATTTGTTTCCTGTTGACCCTTGTGGCTTTTGGTTTTCTTTGGTGCAGAATCAAGCCTCCTCCCCCTTTTTTTCATCTCCTCTCCCAGTACTGGGCTACAGTAAATCAAGACAGAAAGCAGTCCAACCAACAGATTTTTCACCCCAGGACATGTAGCTTGCTCAAAATGATAGATCATGTTTGTCTGTACTTATGTTAGTGTGTGGGTGTTCAGCACCAGTACAGAGACTTTGCAATGCCCAGTTTTTGGTGTTGATGATGGTTATTTACCAGTAACAGTGACTTAGGAGGAGAAAAAGGTCACAAAATCAGTTCCAGTAGAAGATGTGAATTTTAAAAGGAATTGCAGTGGTTTTGTCGTCCTTTCTCTGCTTCAGACACACAACAGGTTTGTTATTCATCCTGTCAATGGACTGTGCACAGGGCAAGGAAGAGGGGAGCAGTGGGAGAGTCAGACCTCCCCAACACCACTGTTTGGATTGGCAGCACAGGCCAGTCGAGGGACATGAAAGGGATCCCACATAACTGGCCAATCTTTGTCTGTGTACTTCACAAACTTTTTCTTGTCTGTGTTTTTTACTTTCCTTCTTCATTTCCCTCTCTCTTTCTCGCCCTTTCTTCTTTTCACTTCTCTTTATTTCTTCTTCCACTCCTCTCACTGAGGCCCCAAAGCACCAAACTGGTTGCATGGGGGAAGTGGAGCATAAGTTGGTCTAATGATCGCGCCTGATTAAATATATTTCCCTTGTTGCAATCTTTATGAAATTAGTCCCAATTATTTTTAATTGGTGGTCCTTCTTTACTTCCTCCCCTCTTGCACAAACGCACAGACACATACACATGCATACAGATATGAGGTGAAAGCCATAGACCCCAGGGTGACCAAAGCAGCCAGTGGCATTGCTCTCCCTAGTTCACTTCATCAGATAAGCTGATGACATGGAGCTCAGGCTTTAATTAAGAGAGGCTCATCAGCTTCTTACTGCTTTGCCAGACGGTCTCGGTTAACAGGCAGGGCCACACACACAGTCACGATCAGACCCTCCAGACTGGCACCCCTCCAAGTCTGCACCCAGGGCAGCAGTTACTGTACATATGATGCTTGAGCATACTTACCACAGTCTTGTTTCTTTGGTCCTTCCACTTTCTTTTTTCTCTTGTGGGTTCAACTTATTTGTGCTATGGAGACTGTATTAGTATGTAATAGGAAGGCAAGATAATGGGCAGAAACTCAGACGTAGAACAAGAGCATGGTGGTATAGGACACCTGGCAAAATATGTGTAGAATACCGTCCACTGGCAGGAGACAGTGCAGGGAACCTGTCATCTGTTGATATGAAGAGACATCTAACTGTAAGCGTCCATCACAAATCACAGAGAACACAAAGTAAATTTTCATGTGAGTATGACACCTTTGAGTTAGAACACACAGCTTACGCTACCAGCTTCTCTGGTTCTCTCTTATTTCAATCCAGTTTCTCAGATTTTTCCTCTCATCTTGGTATGTTTATGAACTGCTTTATGAGTGTCCCTGCACTTCAATACAATTTTCTTTATAACTAATTCAGATGTGCCTTCATTGTATTTGTCTGTTTAATGATTAACCTGTGTAAAAATGTTTAACATTCAAATATTCAATCTTTTATGGAAAAATTGGAAATGGGCAAATTGTATCTCTTTTTCATTTAATGTTGGCAGAAAATAGAGACACCTCACATACAGTCATGTTTGCTGCTCAATTTGCATACGACAGCAAAGGCCATAAGGTTTTACAGTGGACTGCTGTCAAAAGTCTTTTGTGTTTGGGAAGGCTCTTAAACGAGTGAAATGTATCAGAAGTATTTATGTGGTCATGGTAAGAGTTGGTGCAATTCTTCCAAGGAAAGGAGTTTAGCAATTCCCACCTTATCTCGTGTAGCAATGGATTGTCTGGATCTGGACCTTCCTTTATTAGAAGAAAAGGAGAAAATTTCGTCCCACGATTCATTATCGCGCCAACATCTAAACTGATGGACAAGTGAAGTTTCAGCCTGGCAGACTTATGTACATGTAGAAACAACAGACCATCATGTTTATGTTTATGACACAAGCTAAAACATACGGAAATCGTGATTGGCTCAGCTCCAAATCAATAAATATAGATCTAGATCTTTTTCATGCTGAATACAATGTAACTGAACACAGGATATACAAGACTAATGAGACTTAGATTGGATCTTGGAGAAGAAAACTTTCCAGTAAAAATATATAAAACAACATGTAACCAAGAGAGACTTCTCACGCTGTACTCTAGGTGTTTCTGTGAAGTAATTTCCCAAACAGAGGAATCTCTTACATTGTCCCTCAACTGCAAATCATTGTCAAAGCTGTGTAGTCACTAGTATTTATACTTTTGGTTGGTACATTACAGAGATGATACCCAGAGTGTAGTTTACACCTCTGTTTGCTTAATGGAGCATGTTAGTGCTCAGCAAAGAATTCCTCTGATTCTTATTTATGACATAAATGCACATCATAAAAGGCTTGTAAGCAATTATATCTCATCTGGGAATTGCGCTTGTGGAAATAAAGAAGACACTATCACAATCCCACACAGACTTGCAAACACATAACCGTGCAGACACGCACAGGCAGACTCCAGAGGGACTCTAACTGAGACAGCGGCCCCTGGCCCCCACACACGCGTTAGAGCAGGCAGGGGTCATCCTGCGGCTGAGGGTCAAGAGACAAGTCCAGCCAACAGCTTTCTACCCGCTGACCCCTCTCGTCGTCTGCCTGGCTCCTTTTGGTGACACGTTGCTTTTTGTCTGTGTACATAAATCTCTATTTTACAGTTTGCGCAGCATTTGAACGCAAAGAATTTAAAAAAGGAATTTCTGTTTATGGTTGTGTGATGGCTGCTTTTTCTAAATAGTCTATAGCTGGAGAAACAAATGACTAAGTTTTCATAAATAAGTGTGTGCGAGTCTGTTTTTTACCACACTCACTTGGTTTTTACAGTATATCTGTGTTTTATCTGTTGGTGCGGAAGAACTTGTTTATATTTAGGATTCCAGTCGGTGCTGAAAGATGACCTGTCCTAATGTACCCGCTTTCCTCCCCAAACTGTCCCCTCACTCCTTCCACCCCCTCCCACCTTAAGAAACTTCTTTCATTTCTTTTTAAATCTGAGTAGCTCTACAACTTTCGCCTCACAGTCTTCTTTCTATCTTTTGGGGTATCAGCTGTCAGTAAAATCCTGTGATGTGGTTGTGGTCTTCAAGACCTGGAGTGGAGGCTTACTTTAGGCTCCTACACCTTCTGGGTGTACAAGCAGTGGGACTAATCTATTGAAATCTATTAAATGTGGTCATTCGGTTCAAAGTTTCTCCTGTTTGGTTCCAAGTTCTCCTGGGTGGAGAATTTCTCCACGGCCTCGACAGCAGATGGAAGCTCTCCTGGCGCTATGAGCTGGCCGGGTCATTTCCTGTCAAGAGGCCTGGTGTTAATCAAGGCCTGAGCCAGTTGGGAACGCCCCTTACTCCCTATCCTCCTTTTTTTTTCTTTAGTTTTTTAATAGCCCCTCTCCTTTTACACCCTATCATCTAGTGGAGGAGTTAAGAAATGCACATTTTTCTCCCCTCCCCCATTTCCCCGCAGCCTCCTCCATCAGTTTTTGTTCTTTTGTCTTCTTTTCCCTAACCCGCCTGTGTTTCGTATATGTCATACACCGCTCTGAGTGTCTTAAGGCGGTTGTAAATCTTGAGGAGGTAATGGTCTGTGTTATCAAAGTGTCCCTTTGGAGGACTGCAGGTCCAGCCAATAGATAGAAGGAGATACTAAGGAATGAGGAGAAAGGAGTCTTTCTTTACATGTAATCTGGTGTCCAGTCACTTTCTGTTGTGTCTGTTGATATAGATAGGCTTATCTTTTGGCTCCTCCTACTCAGTTGACCTCCACATTGACCAGACACAGGCCAAGAAAACTGAGGGGGGCCGCCGGAGTGAATGTTTTAACTAAACTTCTCCTGCCTAGTGTTCCAGTTACGTCTGTCTTAATCACCTAATGGTCTACGTGTCCCATCTCCAGTGTTCGATGGTGAAATATTTTCTTCATCAGAAATCATTTATGCTGCATTTGAGGAGCTTCTTGACTACTCATGTAGGTCTAACTGATGTATCCTGGTTCTTGTATGATTCATAAAATCAGAATTCAATTACAGAAAATTAAGTTAAGCTTTGTATGAAACACACTCCAATGCTCCACTCATTCTTTGGCAGGAAATATAAAGCATTACTAATACAGCATTACTACGTTTTTGCTATTTCTACAGAACTATTCTTAAGCTCTTGGCAAAACCGTCAGTGATGCTGAAACGATGCCAAAAGAGAAAACTAATTATAGTTTAATTCTGGAAATAGCTGATCAGAACATAGAGAAACATCGTTGTGGATTTGTTCAGGCCATTCAGCACCTTTTAATACTAATCAGGGTGCTGGAGCCAATCCCTGCTCACATTGGGCCAGGGCGGGCTACACCCTGGACAGGCCGCCAGTCCATTGTACACCACCATACAGAGAGAGACATAGATGAACAACCACTCACACTCACACTCAGACCTACGGACAATTTAGAGTCACCAGTTAACCTAAACATGCATTTAAGTTGTGTGTCTTTGGACGGTGAGAGGAAACCCATGCAAACACGGGGAGAACATGCAAACTCCACACAGAAAGGCCCCAGGCCCGGGAACCGAACCCGCGACCTTCTTATTGTGTGGCAACAGCATTAACCACTACATCACCATATACACTGTTAATTAACATTGTTCGTTCCGAGACAGCTGTTGAGTGCAAGTATTTTAAACATCTTCACCATAATCTTTCCAGATCCCACTTTTTAATACTCATTAGTTCAGGCTTATTGTGGTGGATACTCAGAAAGTTCAATCCCCAGCCTGAAATGTGAGGTGTTCCAGCTATTTAGTCGGTCAGTGGCAGATGACTGCTCCTTCCATGCTGAGTAAACACAGACTTTTGGGGAACATGGCTGTTATCATTTAAATCCCACGATCAATAGGATGGATTTCTCCATCACATTTTATGTCTGCCTCACCATGACTTCATTTTATCTTGATTCTGTCTGTTTCTTTTCAGCCTTACTCTCACACACTTTCTGTCTCTCAGTCATACACACACACACACACACACACACACACACACACACAAAGGCACACATATTTCTGTGTTTCTTTGATGCTGACAGCTGCTTGCTGTCTGAACCATGTCTGCAAGTTCAGTATTATCACATCTTATTCTCTCTTTTGAGCCAAAATTGAATGAACGGGTATAAAATCATTCATCTTTCCTCTGCTCTTTCACAAGGTGAGCAAAATTTTGGCACAGAAGACCGTTATCGCAGTCATCTACACAGAGTGGACATATATACTGCGATATTGACTATTTGCAGCAAGGTGCCACTGCAGTGAGGCCTGTGCAAACTCAGCCCCCAGGAAAATAAACACATTAGAACACACACAAATATACACCTCCCTTATAACTGTCGACCTTTGCCTTAACGCCAGAGCAGACCCCCCCATCCCCCCATCTGTACACCAGCTCCTTTTCTAAGCATCTCTGACTCAGAACACACAAATTCAACTCTCCACATTGAAAACACTCACTATTTTTGGCCGTGCTTTAATTTCCCTCCGCGTTCTGTAGTGATAGCACTCCTAAGAAAATCCACTGTAGGGGTTGTTATTTTCAGGAAGGGATGTATGGTTTTAATTTTCTCCTTTTCCTGGTCTCGCCTCTATCCCTCTCTCCCCTTTTAGACTTTCTTCTCACACATGACCTCTTCAGCAGCGTCACTTTGGCGTTTCCCAATTGGACACAACCTTTAATGAAACATTCACAAGTGTTGACAGAGAGATGACAAGAGTCGTGTGATGTCTGATTCACATCTTGGCAGCAGTTCATACTATTCAAATATGAGAAAACATGTTGAATTATGAATATTCTTTTTCAAACAATTGGAACATCTGGAAATATATGGTAGTTTTATAAAGTTTTATTTCATCCTGAAGTACCAGACATCAGTGTGCATTTTTATAGCATTAACACAAACATCTGTTCCTCAGGTTGGAGCAGCCACCCTCTGGTAGGCCTCCTCGCAACACAGCGCTAGTCAAGTGGCTGAGGACACACATATACGCAAATGCACACATACATACATTGTGAGCTGCTTCACACTTTCAGGATGTAAAAAATTCGAAAGCAAACCTCTAATGTAATCAGTTGTGATACGCCGCTCCTGATCCATCCGTGACAGCACACTGTTGCGATGTGTGGGAGCGGATTAGCACATTGTGTGTTTTGAAATGACAGTTCAAAGTTTTTGTGTTTCCATAGCACTGCTGCATATTAAGAGTTTGTGTACTGAGAGTACAGGGTGTTAGTTCTGTTATGCTAACCTATTTTTGCAAGTGGTACATCTCTTCAGCAGTGGTCATTGTGGTAACATGGCTGGCCCTCAGGCCTGAAATATGATACACACACTTTCTTCTGTTTGGAGATGTTACACGTGACTAAGGCGATGGACTGTTGTGAATGGGCCACCAATTATGTTTTTGTATGTGTTCAAAGGGGCAAGAGAAAAGCAGAAAAATACTTTTGAGATTTTCCATTAATTCATGGGTGGCGTCAACTTCATACAGTCAGAAATAAGTGGTTTGTCTGCTCGCGGTCTCCAGAGCACTGGCTTTATCCACCCTATAATCCACTTTGATGTGGACCTTAACCTTACTTGGATGTAGTGTTTATGTAGGATGCCCGCTCGGACGGCTTAAGTATATGTATGATACTGACTGGTCATGGGTATCATACAGTGAGCTCTTGTGTGACATTGTCCAGGAAACAGGAAGTGGAGCTGCGATTAGGAGGATCTGACATTTGCAAGAGGAGCTTCCTGTGATAGGAAGCTTCCTCTGGGTCTGTGGGACTCCACTTTATCTGCCCCGTTTCTCTATCTGTCAGCGATGACTTTCTCTCACACTGTACTGTCTTTAACTCACTATGATCAGAGCAAGCAAGATCTGGGTACCAGAGATGTTTTATCTGGCCAAGTCCAAAGAGATAACAGGTTAAATGTGATACCTGAAAAATCTCCAGACATGAGAAGCTCCATCAGATGATTTTTGTCATTCCGCCATAGTCACAGGACTGAAAAAGATTAATCATTTATCAAAATAGTTACATTTTACAGGGGTACAAAAAGTTGACAATCAGCAGAACATAATATATTTATATGTAAATCTAAAGACATCGGCAGAAATGTAAACAAAAAAAAAGTGCACTACGGGTAGAATAGAAAATGCTGCTGCTTCTGGAAGGGGTAGATCAGAGGACAAGTATAATTTATCATCTATGCCACTTATCCTTACAGGGTCATGGTGGGACGAGGGGCAATCCCAGCATCCTGGACAGGTCGCCAGTCAAACTGCCATTCACCCTCTTATTCACACCTACAGGCAAACAGTAATTCACCTAAACAAGCATGTCTTTGGACTGTGGGAGGAATTTGGAGGGCACACCAAGGTCCAAGGCCACGGAGTCTAACCCAGAACCTTTTCACTGAGGCGACAGTGCTGACCACTACACTAACGTTCCACCCTTGGAGACAGATAATAGGAAGAATTTAATAGTTGTCCAAACATTGGAAATGCACAGAAAGTTCCTGCCAAGAAACATTTGACTTTTAGCAGATGGCAAGTACAGGCTGTAATATTGCATATCCTCTATTTGCAATAATCAGATTTCTCATCTCCCGAGCCTCAGCTGGAAGGCACTGATCCCTGTGAATAACATTTTGTTTTAATTTCATAAACCACCTGGGGTTTGAGAACATTGTGTTAAAGAAGTGTGAGAGACCTTCTCACAAAGTTACTGCAACTGTCCTGAGTGATTGGTTGACAGTGGCCTGGTCTTTGTCAGTGCATTTGAAAGAACATTTTATATCATTATATTACATTCCTATTATAATATTACATTTCATATGTTTACATACTAAAAGTATATGTGACAGTTTAGAATAGAAAGTATCAATGCATATATAGCAAAATATTTTAGTAGATAATCCAGCAATGTAAAACTGCTTTTTGTTTTTTATTTTATTTTTTTATTTCAGTCTGGGATTATTCAGAATTGCCAAACATAAAGATACCTGAAAATTACAGTTTTTGAAAATAATGCATAAATAACGCCGTTGCATAAGCCATCATCTCCTGCGCCACTGGATTGTTTCAATTGGTTGATGAGCTGATTTGCTATCAATTATCTTTCCTGTAATTTTCTACATGTTTTTTAAATCGTTATTACCATTGTAATTTTCTAAATTACTGAAATGATAAGGCCCATTACCTGTAGCAGCTGTGTGACTGCAAGCAGGTATAATTACTCTCAGTTTCAGGAGCTGCTTTTAGCACTGAAATACTTAGTAAATTACTCTTAGACCAACTCTGTCTTTAGGAGCAACTTTTAGCCTCAGGATGTTTTAAGGATACGAACCCAGCTCATTGCAGAAATCTGACTGTAAACACACTAAGTGTCCACATTACACTGGAAAAGCCACAGAACAGTTTTTACTGGAACTTGTTTCTGCCATGGAAGTAGCCCCAATCAAAACTTAAGAAGTGCTTTTACATCTCTGTTTTCAGCTCCCATGATCTAACAGCTGTGATTTCTATGAAAATCAATATCCCACTTGCTCAAAATAAACTCACACACACTTTTACGAACAAATAATTTGGATCCACTGTCTACTAAAAATGTGGTTCCTGTGAATTGTTTTTATAATTTCATGTGACTTCGTATGTCGTTGTGTTTTTGTTCCCATGATGCCCCTCATAACCTCAGAGAACTTATTTGAAGCTCCTCATTCCCCTGCAGCCTCGTCCTCCTCCTCGCTGTGGACTTACACATGGATAAAACACACCCCTCCTGCTCTGTCCCACATAGAGTAACAGCAGTGAGTTTGCAGGATTTTCTTTTCTGTGTGATATTTTGGGTCATGTCTCGCACAAGGCACAAAGCACGACTCGAGTGTTAATTTCTGACGCAGCTAGTTTTAAATCTTCCCAGTCAGCAGCCATGACATTCAAATACCAAATACACTTGCAATCATTTGCGTGTCCACCATCATGATGATCTTAAAATGAGGTGTGGTCACAACATGCATAAACTCTGCCAGTTATGTACCAATACACACACACACACACATATATAGGGGTACAAGTGTGTTTGTGCGTTTATAGATTTCTAAAAAGATTGCTACTAAAGTTGTGTTTAACCTGCCCCCGTGGGTACACAGAAAAATTCTTTTTGTATTTGCTTTGCATTTTGAAGCTTTTCAATGTACAGGAGCAGTACAGTATCATGTGACTCAGATTCAGATTCCCTTTAATGTCTTTCAGAGCACCACTTCAGAGATTAAGTCTAAAATGAGATTTTGTTACATGAGTAACACCATAAAAACAAATATAAAAAACACCATCAACAACAAGAAATCAGTCATAAAAATGAATGAAATAAATACTTATGTTGTTTGTATCATTATTTTGTTCTCTGGGTCTGCTGCACATTTTTCTGCTTTTAGAGAAAAAAGTAAAAACATTCTGGACTAATCAATCAATGTCTATGTGTGTATGTGTGCACATGTGTGCACATTTGAGTGTGTGCGTGATCTATGATGTGTGCTCCGCCTCAACATGTGTCTTCAATCCTTGCTTTCTGTTGTGGCCCACCCCTCTTCTACCCTTCACGAAGAGTTGTGACCATCAACCAGGCGTCTTCATAGCTGAAAACAAGTCATGTCATCATGGCTCTCACATCAAAATTGTCCTTGTTTTTATTTACCATCACAACTCTGAAAAACTGTATAAAAATTGTAAAAAATTATCTGTGTGTGTGTGTGTGTGTGTGTGTGTGTGTGTGTGTGAGATTGTGTGTATGTGTGTGGGGTGTTGATTGATGCACATGTAAACAGACCCAACATCTCAGATATCTGTTGAGTTTATTTCTCCGTCTTCAGATCTGGCAGGTCTGAGTTGTTTATTTGGCTTTCAGGTATCAAATGAAACCCACAACTCTCTCTCACAATCACATGTGTATTCTTGGGTCTGGTCTGACCATGCAGTAATGGCTTTGCAGAGTCAATAAACTGTCATGCATGAACTTGTTCGCACAAATACACAATTCATTGTCCAGCATGTATAGAAGCTAATCTCTCTTTTCAGTTTTCCCACAGACACCCACTCTTTCCTCTCTTTTTCCCATCGCTGCTCACTTCTGTTCTGATTTCATTCTAGCACACACTCCACGTATGCAAAGCTACATTCCTATATCAGCTTGGTTTCAAAGGTCAAACACACATTGTCCCATCCACCGCTCAATCCCCTCCTCTGCAGTGTGTAACTCACACCAGCAGTGCTACAAGCTGCATGAATACCTCAACCAATATGCCACCTGCACATAAAACACACAAATGCACACACATGCTCATCGTAGACAAACATGGACAACTGCTGCCACCAATTCATCCGCCTCCCTGCTCCATCCTTGCAGCCATTATCAAAAGATCTTAAGAGCTTCAGCATTATCTGTCCATCTCCCGTAGGAGTAGCCGAGCACATAGCACAGCTATCATTCAGCAAACACACATATAGACACACACTCTCCCTCTTTCTCTTCACACATACCCTCTGAGTCGTGCCTGATGTGCACACCCGCAGACACATACACACGAGTACAGAGTTAAGATCAAAGGTTAATCATGTCTTTTCATCAGTTGCACCACCCTCTCCTCTATCTGTCCTCCTCATGCCTAATGGGTCTGTTTACGTGTGTGTGAGGTTGTGTGTACATATGTAGAAGCAGACGTTTGTCTGCGGTTGTGGGAGCATTTCTGTCCTCACTGGTGGATGCTTTGGAAAGATTTTTTTTCTTGCACACAGTAAATAAGGAGTCCTTTCCTGCGTTCCATGTTATTTTCTTCAGTCTCTCTCCACCTCTTGAAAGTTTTTTCTTTTCCCTGCGAAATGAAACTTCTCTGTTTACATTAGGTGATTTAATGGAAACCAAGAGTTTCTGTTATAGTTGAATATTTGGCGATTCATTTGCTGTAGGCCGCAATAAATTCTATAGCGCTTTTCTATAATTTTGTACGTATGTAAGAAAATAGCTGTGTTTTTAGGTGCTTAAAAGCAAACAAACTCCAGTTCTCGACTCTTTTTTTTTTTTCTTTTTTGAGGGAAAAAAGAGAGAGGAGGAGAATGGAAGATTTTTAGGGTCACCCCCCTGCATGTACCCCAACCCTGGCTGAAACAGGAAGTGCTTATTCATTCAGGAGGTGTACATTTACAGAAAACCCTCTCTTGCACCCCCAAATTGAGTTTGTTGAAATAGGCCAGTGGTTGGCTATGGAAATACTGCAGAGTTGAAAGCTACTATGTTTTATTCAAAGTTTGTAGTGTAAAAGAGGCAGAGATTTCTTTTCAGTTGTAGATTCTGCCGTCGGAGTAGTGACCCCAAAATAGCTGTGTGAATGTCTTGATTTGTGTTCTGCAGTTCTCTCCGGATAATGCATTTCAAGCATAGTAATTATATCAGTTCACAGGTTGATATTTAGAAATTTCTAGCTTAGTACCTGAGGCAGCATACTTGAAAAACAAACAACAAATTAATTATGCATTACCAGGAAATTAGTTGAGAATATGAAACCAAGTAGCTTAACAGTTTCCTTCTAGCTATGGATGAAATTATTTGGAGTAATTTATAATTATCATTAGTCTTATGTGCGGAGACTGTAAACATTGGACTTGACAGACGCTTTTTGTGTCGCAGATGGACCACTAGACCTTACACCCACAATCATTTGCTGTTTGTGGGTCTCTCAGTGTGTCAGGCCAACTTTCAGAGAAGAATCAAGAATAGGAGGTGATATTCTGCCATGAATAACAGCACCCTTGCTCAATAGCAGAGGTCGCCAACCTGTCAATCACGATCAACCAGCAGATCTTCTTGACTTACCCAGTAGATCCTGAAAATAATAGGAAAAATAATATAAAATCACTTTTTTACCTGATTGATGATGTTAACTCTTTGTTAGTCTCTGCCTTTTTCTTGAATCAGCTGTAGAGCTGTCATAGTAGTATGTGAGTAACCAATAAGATTAGAAAAAAGTACATTTATTTTGACTGATGAGAGATGAGAAGCAATCTTCGCAGGTTGTAGCTTCATACACAACGACATCGTGGCTCCGTTTGCTTGGTAGCAGCCAGCTAACATGGCTGAGGCTTTGCAAAAGAAGGCAAGAATGTACCATTTTCATCCAGAATGGGAGGAAGAATTTATTTTTTTCTCCTCCAGCTCCTCATCATGGTGCCCTGGACACAGAGCAGCCAGGCTACGCCCTGGGCAGCCAAGGCTGCCATGCACATTATCACATTATCATGCTCAGTGTGTGGGTCTGAACCTTTTCCATCAGGATGACTACATCAACCCCTCGATCTGTCATGAACATTTGATGTCTTTGGAAACTACATGATGGTGTTTCATAAATCAAGCAGTGTGTTGTCTCTTGCCCTCTGGTGTGTTGGATATATTATGGTCTGAATGTGTGTAGATTTATTTAAATTTGAAGTGTTGAGATCTATAAAAAGATATATTTGTGGCTTGGCACTGAAGTCTAATGTAGTTTTACATTTCCTCTCTCAGGCTTTCTACAGAGCTCTTGTAACATGTCAGTCAGTAAGTCAGTCCTTGCCTCTGATTGGTTGACAGCGATTGAATAAAAGTATTTCAGATAGCAGTTAAAGTCAGATGAAGTTCCTGTAGGACTGGATGGTGCCTGAAGGTGGACTGGGCTTCAGCCATGACCAGTAACGGCTTAATTGGGGGAGCTGGGGGGGGCTGGATTTTTCATTGGGGGGGCTTACGAATTTTAACTGTCTGATTGTGGATGCTGCTTACAGTATTTTTATTTTTGCTTGGGGGGGCTTAGGGGGGGCTAAGACTTTTTGAGGGGGGGCTTAAGCACCCCCCTCCTGCCGTCAGTGGCCATAACTGACAGTGGTGAGTGCTTTGTTGTGATGTCACAAATCACAAAGTCCTGATGCATCATTTTAAAACTTTGTTTTTTTAAAGCAGGTTGAGAGGATTTTTCTGTGGACTAAGCAGCTTTGATCCTTTACTAGTATTAATATAGAACCTTAACCCATTTTATATTCAAAAGACATGAAGATCTCAATTTCTCTCACTTTTTCCTTCTACAATATGGAGCTTTTCAGTTGAGTGGATGGTAAATGATAGAGCATGTCATCCACTTATCAGAAGGACAGTCGATCAGCCCCCAGCTCCTCCAGTTTGCATTTCAAAATGTCCTTGGGCAAGATACTGCCCCTGATTTTTCATTGGTGCATGAATATTTTTATGTGAAGAAGTGTGCATAGAAAATATACTGCATGAATGTGCGAGTGAAGTGGTGAAAAGAGCTTGTAGTGTATAAGACAAGACAAGTGCCAATGTAAGTGCAGTGTATTTATTATTTCAATTACATGTCAAGCTATATGTTTTATACGCAACTATTATTTTAAAAATGGCACTATACAGACAATAATTAGTCATTATGAACAATGCTTATACTAAATAATTCTAACTTCTTCATTCTCTACCTGTTACCAGTCCTTCTATCCTGTGAGAATGACTGCTCATCTTCTCCACTCCAATTAATGTGTTTTGTGTAGCATAACAACTCAACACTCAGTTCATCCACATGTTCGATTTGTGCATTTTGCAGCAATGTTTTAATGATGTCTCTTAATAGCAAACGTGAGATTAAATGAAGGAGGATCAAGCTTTGTGTAGGAGGAGACGAACTCATTAGTACTGAAATGTGTAAATGTTAAGATTAAAATCCACACTGGGGATTTGAAACTATTTCTTGGCTGGGCTCAGTCACTTCCTATAGTCTCAGCTGGTTTTCCAGAAACTAGCAGCCGCACTTGCTGTTTGTCCTACTTTACAGTTCATGTCAATTTAAGCTGCACCACCATTTATCATACACACAACAGAGCAATACTGACTTTCCTATCAAGCTCACTGTAATGAATCGAATAAGTATGGTGTCTAACATTTTAAACTAATCATTTAAAATTTAGTTGTGATTTGTTTGGCAGTTTTAACTGAACATTATATATCATATCATGTCATATATCATATTGTATATCATAATGCTTGTTCTCAAGAACCGACAAAATCTGATAAATACACACTTGTCCTCATAAAAACACGTGCAATACATATGTTGTAGTAGTTTCAATTGTGAGCTGTTTACACCCATGTTTGCTGGATGTAGTTGGCACATTGCTGTGTTTATTCATTCCAAATGTCACTCAGTGGATTTGTATCAGCTGCCTGTCTCAGAATTATGTCTCATTTCGTTGGCCTGGAGAGAATATCTTTCTCCGATGTTTTTTCAAAGTCATTGTCCAAAGACTCTACAGGTAACCCCAAAGTGTGCAATAGTGGCCTCTATACCTTAAAACATTTAATAGTTTAATAGACTGTAGTTTATCATCAGCAGTTCTGTCAGTCACACACATGCAGCACTGGAAAGAGATTTATTTATTTATATTGTTTTTATCTATTTGTTGATATTTACATCTGCTGTCCATCCCTGACATAAAACTAAAATAAACATCGATACACAACTACACAAATTGGACAATTAATAAAATAATGCATTTTGTTGCAGACTTAGTTAAAGGTGATCATAGATCTGGTTTCGCTTACACCACTTAACGATATGTCTTGAAGGTTTAATATGTTTGACAAGCTGTTATTGCAAAAAGTACTCCATTCTAATATTTAAGAAATAAATCTGAGACAAAAAGTCTAAAAAAATTTTAATACATGTGTTGACAAGTTGTCGGAATTCTATCAAATATGGAGAGAAAACTGTAAAATATCCAACCTGGTGAAACATTTAGACACATGTTAAATCTGTCTAACGGTGTGGCAACAAGCCTCTGTAGATTGTTGCTTCCATTTGTTATTTCAAAGGGCTGGGTCTGGTGTTGCGCCTCAGTGTCTCTTTTAAATGCCAACCTGTGCTCTCTATGATAGCCCATTAGCACTGTACTGGCTACTGAAAAGCGAGCCAAGCCTGTACTTTCAACCATCATTACCAGTTTGCAGGTAATGATTTCTTCATGAGGCAAAGCACGCCCATGTTGTGGTTTGAAAAATGCTGTATTTTACCCATCTTCCATGAAAGAAAAGTCCAGAATAGTGAGAAACGGTGCAGGATGTTGAGGCTGTGTCTGTGCACATTGTTGGACTGTCTCCCTGCACACTACATTTAACCTAAAACCTCTTCTGGCGGCCGTAGAACAGGACAAAGTCAAACACCAACTCTGATGGATTGGTATGACTGGACTTTCTTTTAAATCAAATATATTTGATTCAGCTGTGCTTTTTTTATGTTTCTTCTGCTCCAACTGTGGTTGGGATCACATTCTCATTCATTCATAACAGAAAGTTTAATTTCACTTCTTATTGTTCTTGCAACACATGATGGGCTTCAATAGACCCCAAAGAATGACCACCGAAAAGTGAGGAGTGTTGACCGTTTCCGCTCCTGTGTACCTGTTGTGTGTGAGTGTACACACTAAGAACCAGCATTCAGAACTGCTGAGGCTGAACTCTACAACTTTGCATTCATAAACTCACGCTGTTGATTTAGCAGACTATGCAAACCATTGTATATTTAAGCTCCACTCTTAGATTTATTGTTTTTAACAAAAAATCTAATTTGTTAATTAGTTTGTGTGCATCTCTTGCTCTCTTGTCATCGCCCTGCAGCCCAGGTTGTGATAAGTGGTAGAAGTTAGAAATGGACAGAAAAGTACATCAGAGAAAGAGAGAAAGTGACTGTGTTTTTAGGTTTAGTGTTGGTGCCTCACATCTGGGCCACAACCTCTCCATAGTATCTGAGATGGAGAGGCTGGATGCAGTAAAAAAAAAAAAAAAGAGAGAGAGACAGAAATAAAAGACGCTGATCTACCTCAAGAGAGCGAAAGAAAAACAGTAATGTCGTGGCGGCAGCCAGTTGCAGAGTGGGGGCTGATGTGTTTGTGTGTGGTGTGGCAGGGCTCAGTGAGCAGTCTAACAGTGCACCCTAGTGACCATATTCATAACTGCAGCAGCATAGATGGTGTGAAAGTGAGCAAGCTACAGATGAGCTCCTATCTGTACACAAAATATTTCTTTTGCCAAACATTCAACCTGCGTGGTGTAGGTAAAGCTCTTCAAGGCAACATCATTTCACCATCATTCACCAGCAAAATGTGCCACAAGATTTAACACTGTGTTGTTGAAAATGGAGGCTTGTGACAAGGGCCAGATGTTCTTGCCAAGTGAAATATGTAAGCACTTACAAAATATTTGCTCAAGAGTTGTTTTTGAGCCTTGGATTTCTTGTTTCAATACATAGTAATACAACATAAACCCATTCCACAGCCAGAGGACAGTGAAGCTGTGCACTCAGCTACCGCTGTCTGCAGATACCTGGGGCATGTATCTACCACAGACAGACTTACATTGGTGCCCAAAAAGCCCCAAATGAGGCGAGATCCTTCAGGCTGCCTTTGAAGATCTTTGGTATTTCCACTCTTTCTGATTAAAAAACGTGCTTTTAAATTACTTCATTACTGACTAAGCAAACATTAGTAGCTGGGAGGCAGCAAAAACACAGTACAGCATCTTTGGACTGGCATTATTGTCACATTTGTGTATGTTCCCCTCATTTATATGTGTGTGTGTGTGTGTGTGTGTGTGTGTCCAACAATGCACACGTGTTTATATGTTCTTTTGCACCAGTGCAGCTTGTAACTTCAGCTCAGCATGTTGCTCTGAGGAATACCACAGATGTTCAGATGTTTCTCCTTGGAAAACAAACAGAGCTGAGGCCATTTTCCTCCAGGACAGAGGGACTGTCAAAATAAGACACCCCTCTCACTTTCCCTCCCGCTCTCTTTGGACCCAACTTCTAACAGTGACTCTCTTATCCATACACATTTTTTACTGCTGTGCCTTAATAATGCTAGCTAGATGTTTTTGTGTTAATGTATGTTTGAATCATACATTTCTCTTTCCGAGCACGGGGAGAAGTGGGCTTCATGGCATCAATTCCCCTGATTGTGTGACATTTAAAATCTGGAAAACTGAGGGAGGTCAGGGAAAACGTGGTGGGAGAGCAGGACACACTTGCCACTTCTCCTCCTCCTGATCCAGCTGTAATAAATGTCTTGTTTCCCACAGTGTATGGCAGAACCACACAGAGGCTTTTCTGGGCCCCAGGTGAAGACCTCAGGGAGACAATAATGAAGTAAAAGAGGAGATATAAATGAAGAAAGGGTGCTAGTCTATCTACTTGCTTGTTGTAGGCCTAGGTTTGTGCTTTGGCTTATAAGGATGATGACATGAGTTGTCTTAACCCGACATGTGCATCATTCATGCACAAAAGATGAACATGAGGCAAGAAATGAAAGCGCATACTGACACAGAAAAGGCAGGTCTCTTGTATCAGTGCTGATAGTGGGAGATGAATGTGACAGAGCAGAGGCAGAGCAAACCTGAAAAGGATCAAAGTGTCAGTGAGTCATAAATAAATTCTGCTCCCTCCCTGTGCAGCCAGTATCTGTCGCACTGCCTCCCCTTTAACTGTGTGTCAATATACAAGTTTGTGCGTAGTTATATGTGGATTTTTATTAACGCGTGAGCACAAGGTAGTGCTGCTATGGTACGTCATGAAAACTGGTGAGGTGGTTCATTGAAACCTTATTGGCCGGTACATTTTCCCAGAACTCTCTTTCTCTCTCGGTGTGTGTGTGTGTGTGTGTGTGTGTTTGTGTTTGATTCATTGCTGGAGACTAACACTGCTATGAGCTTGTTTCCTTTGGGCCACATATGTTGCTTGTTGCTGAGCAGACTCAGAGCGCCGCAGTAATGAGAAGTCCAGGTGCAGGAGAATTCACCCTCCGGGAGGAAGTCTTTGTTTACTCATATTTAACCTTGTTTCTGACCTCCCTTCGCTTTAGGCTTTATGACCACCAGATACTGTGCTATCAATGTGAGGCTAGTTCAGAAACTGTTACCGGTTACCACCAAGTTGACTTTGTCTTAAAAGCCACACTGATACTGATTTGTACCCTGAAAAAACAGTCACTGGCATGTTGGTAATAAGTTCAGACCTCTAGATGACGTCAGAAACCCAAAAATCACATTTTGCTCTATTCTCTGATTAGCAAACATGATGACATCAGTGCAGGTGTTACAGCATCTAATGCTATGATTTCATAATGTGTTGAATAGGATAAAGTGAAAGTGTACTCTGATGAAAATCTTTTAGTGGCCCAACTCTTGTGCAGGAGTGAGAACTGACTTTTGCTTTTATAAATGTGAAGTAACTCATATAAATGGTTCTTTTTTTTTTTTTCTCTCAAACCAGATCTCATCATAAATGGTTATTTTATTTCTAGAGCTATTTTAAACAGCTAACAAAACAGAAAAAGATGACTAACACAAATGGAGCAAATACACAGTTGTGAGGATGGGAACAGGGTGGATGCTTAGTGGGCCAAAAAGTGCAGTGAATAAAATGGAGGGACCACATCTAATATTTAATGGCTACCAGCTCTATAAATTTGGAGCAACATCTGCAAAGGCTCCGTCACTCTTTAGCTTTAGTCGAAGTCATGGGACGGGCAGGAGGGATTAACTGTCAGAACAGGGATATCCACAGAGGGCCAGACGTGTGATGTAAGAAACAAGGTCTGACATTCAATTCTAAAGTGAACAGAGCGGCAGTAAAAAGACACTAAGACTGGGATTATAAGTGCTTGTGTGTGTGATGTGTGGAAATTCATTGTGTGACACTGTGTCAAGCGTGTCCCTGTGCTTGCTAGGCCAATTTCTTTCTTTCTATTTTTCTTTAATGTTTTTTTATTTTATTTTATTTCCAGTTCACTAGTGGTTTTTAATTAACATACAATATTCCAACCTCTGTAGCTCTGTAAAACAGTGACAACTACCATGCAACTATGCCTACTTATTTAAAACAGTAGTTCTCAGAGTGGGGTAAGTAATGCAGTGACAAAATGTTTGACTGATTTGGTCATTTGCTTCGAACACTTTCTGTAGTTAAACCCCTGAACAAAATAAATCAGAACAGATGGGATGAGTTTTGGTTTTGAACCACTGATTTAAAGTACATGAAATGTATGCATCCTGATAAGTGTAGCGGCAGAAACGTACTTTTTTTGTTTGTTTGTTCTTGCTATGCCACCTCATTCTTATTTAGCAATACATTACATAAATAGCCCTATTCTGAAACAACAGCCAAATTGATTATCTGTCATTGTGGGTGTGGTTCTTCCACCTGAGTTTGAACACATATGAATTTTAGATAGCTTATCCATTAAACAGAGGGAAATGACACAATGCTGCGACATGGTTTTCCTTTGGCCAACAGAGGGCTCTCTGTCAGTGGAAAACAGGTTTACTAGTCTCAGAGGAACAACATCCATTCTAATAAAGATTTACCTTGTAGAGATATGTGCTAATAAAGTTTAATGTGTTGAAGCTGCAGTACGCTCACAAATGATTCAGCTGTATTCTGAGCAGAAAACAAACTGTCTGCACAGCCACTGTGGTCCTTCAGGGGGCAGAATAACCTTACTTATGTACTACTGTACTACTGTAGTTTAACCAAAATTATTGTAATCATCAGCACCTCCCTTTGTAAAGAGTGAGAAGGTCAGCTCACCATGATTTTCTCATGGTATGCATATGCACAGTAACTTGTTTAAATGAGATATTGAATCTCACCACATAGTCCTACAGTCAATGTCTCTTTCAGCGGGTAGAGTAGCTCAGCTCATGCCAGCTCCAGCTTGGAGCGCTGAAAAAGGAAAACCTGTGAGCATTTTTCTTCTGTGGAATGGCTTGATGTCAGCCATTGATGCCGGGCTTCAGGAATGATCTTGAATTGAGGAGTGATGAAAACTGTTCCTTGCCGGCACGAGCAATCACAGCCACACACACTCAAACTGGCGTATGACTCTGCACACACACAATTTAATCATGTGTATGCAGCAACAGCATTTTTCACCAAATTAAAGATAAGTCTTTTTGTCCTGGCATGGAAAACACGCACACACTCAGTCATCACGGTGCTAATGACATTCCTTCACACACATGCAGGTAAAACTCTCTGCAGGTTCAGTGCCTGACCCATTGGAGAGGCATCTGAACCTGAGATTATTTGCATGTTTGACTTCAGCTTTTCCTGATTTTACATTTGCCATGCAAAAATATTTCTCACCCTAATTAAACATTTTCTCGAATATTGATGTTTTGACCCGGCTCAAGTTGGCACAACAAAAGAGAGACACATCATAACAATCAGTTCACAAAAAAGATATGAAATAATTGTAATGTGAGGTTTGGATATCATTAGTGTGTGTGAATATTAAATGATGGATGTGTGAGTGGTTAGAAAGTGCATAAAAGCAAGGCGGCATAGCCAAACCAAAGTGACCCAAACTGAACCAGGAGAAGTGCCTGTAGGGAGAAGCAGAGAGAGGGAATGACTGAGGACAGCTTTTAACACCTTCAGTGCACTGAGCTCAGGTGCACCAGACTGTAATCAGGTCACCTGCATGAGAGAGAAAGATACACTCCCAGATAACAGAGGTCATCACACTTGAGCTTTCACATTTTACATTCAAGATCACATCCAATTGAATCACTTAAATCAAACATCATTCTTATGTAAGATCTGCTGTATAAACAGGTGTTAGTTTTTTCTTAGTTTTCTTTCTGCTCCTTCTCCGTTACATAACATCTTCATAGTCAGCCAATAATATGGTAAAATGGGCTTGTAGAGTGTAATTCAATTTCCCAAAAGGTTCCCTCTTAATGAAAGCTATCTTATTTCACATCTGCTGCTAATTCAGAACACGCAAGATAGGCCATGCAAACGTGTGTTCGTGCACACATACCCCACACAGAGACTCACAAAGAAGAGAGAGATTCAAATTTTATGAGCTAGATTTTTCTTGTTTGTTGCCAGCAGCCTTTTCAACCTTCTGAAGGGGTCGGGTTGTCATGTAAACTACATTGCTCTCACAGAAACCTAAATCCTGCAGACTCGCCAGATAAGCACCTTGTGACACATTATTTGAACCAAGATGTTTTGCATTGGTAGCTTTTATTGCGTTGGTAGAGCGTTTGGATTGTTTGGAGGTTTGAGCTCCTATATATACATATATATATATTTGTATCAGTGACTTCTGATTTATGTAAATGTATCCATTTTATATTTAGCAGGAGACATGGAGAAAATCACCTTGTGTTCCACTGGGATGTGGTTATGTAACTGAGAGATTTATGAGACAGGAGAGCTAAAATACTGTATATCCAGCCAGCCAGACAGCCATAGCAGAAGTGATGTGGAAAAGAGGTTTGTTGAATATCCCACCACACACTGTACCATACACACACTCTGCTGCCCTGCTCCCCCTTTTATTCCATATGAAGGAAGGGAGTCATGTTGCACTGCGTGCAGAGTCGTAATTTTGTCATGTCTGTTGTCAGTTGCCTTGTCAGTAACTTTCCTGATTTCACTGAACTACCTTGAAACCATACTTGAAACGTTATAACTGCCATGATTAAAACATACACTGATACACACTCGCAAACACACAGCACTGTATTTACAAAGGATCAAAGTGAAATTCAGTGAGTCTGATAGTACAGCTAGTAGCAGGTGACAGTGGGGTGAAACGCAAATCATGAGGAACAATATCCAAGAGGCAACCATGGCCTCAAATTGGGACACATGAATCTATTTTACAGGGTTGAAAGTTTTCATTTTTGCAGCCATCAAACAGCCATTGTTCGGAATAATCAAGTTTATTTGTAGTTAAAAACCGAATATGTAACTCCTCAGTGAGCAGTAACTTCAATATTGAGAACCATAAGAGAAAGTGTGACGTCAAGAAAAAGTGAGTTAAGGCCACTTCAAACACATCTTAAGGGTGAGGATTTGCTTTGATTTTGATTTGATTTGTGTGCTGCTTATGTCACACTGTGTGTGTGTGTGTGTGTGTGTGCGTGATAATGACCTGAGCAGGTCATTATCCTGTTATTTAAACCACTGTGTCATTCATCTCTTTTTTCATCTCCATCTCAAGTGTGGAGCTCTCTGATCTACGTGTGGCAATATGCTCATTCTTGTCTTTTGCCATCCCCACACACGCAGACAGAAACTCCCTTGGCGGCAGCAAGGTGTTTCCACCCTTCAATGGGTGACTCCTACATACCTGCTGTTTGATCTGCACACGTCTTAGCAGACAACACAACATCTGAGGGTCTTGCTGCCTCACCACTGTGCAGCCCACAGGCCACTGACACAACCACTGAGCTGAGAAAGCACTCAACGCTGTGTTTTACGTGCCGATCCCTGTTATCCACAGTTATGCTGCCCATGGCCTACTTTAACCACCGCAAGTTTTCCCTCTACAAGGCAGAGCTGCGACCACACCTTCTCAGCCTGTAATTAATCACACTAGGCAGAAGAGTGTTTCTTGCCGTGGTTACAGGGTGTGTATGTATGTGTGTGGTTGTGATGTATGCTCCTATCACTCGCAATGTCTTGTCTTCATTATCTGCAAGAACACAAACTTATAAATGGCTCCATATATTGTTCATTTGTTTTGGGGACAAAGTTTACACGGATTGCTTGAGATCTGCGTGTGCTTTTGTGTGTGTGTGTGTGTTTGTTGTGTTTCTGTGTATAACTAGTATGAAGGCCATTGTTCTGCACATCCTAAAGAGTCTATGAAGAAGCCCAGATTAGCAGGTCTTGTGTTTTCTCTCAGCCCAGCCTCTTTGGAGAGGATTAAGTCTTTACCGCCGGAATTCAGACAAATCTCTCGTGTGCTGATGCAGCAAGCCAACCACTGAGGACCGTGTGCCTGTCATTGAGCACTTGCAGCCTACCATTGCACTTAAATTTTCCAGTGTGTAGCACTAGTTGGAACGTATGATATCCTCATTATGAACCAAAGAGAATTACCATCTCCAGTTGAGGTTTGACAGTTGCTCTTCTCATTATCTCATCTTTTTATCAAGTGACTTTCTGCATCTCTTTAAAGGCTGTGACTTGTGAATTTGCATCAGGCCTTTCTTTCCACGGGCCACTCTTCTAATATTTGCACATTACCTGTGACCGGGATGAATTTGAATTGATAGCATCTCTTTTGCAGATTTTCTTGAAAGTCAAATTTAGATTTGGATGGACTCTTGCCCCAAGTTTCAGTTGGTCTTCTTTGCATATGGAAGTGATGATTTAAACAGATTTTCAGGAGCACAAAAACAAAAGTCTGCAAATTTCTGTGAAATATTAATACAGACTATTTCCTAATTATATCCTGTCATGAAGAGGAAAATTATTTCAATTATTCAGGGCTGTCAAATGAAGCCAACACTGAAATACCAAAAACTGCGGTTTCATCAAGTCACCACTTGAGGCTGACAACTTTCCAGCATATATAAACATGTTTACAGTCTGGTACGAACAACACCGTTGTCTAATGGCAACTGTACAAGGGTAAAATTTATATATAACTTACCTGTTTGAATTTTATTAAGGCCTAAAGTTGGGCATAATTGAGGGTGTGTGTTTGTGGTGTCGGTGCTTTTGGAGGGTTTTCATGCAAAAATCGGACAATATTGACAGATTATATGGTTTATTGTTGGTAATTAATTCACGTGTGAGTGGTAATGATTATAAAGCAGGTGTCTAAATCTGCACTTCACTTCTAACTAGCTAATTAGCCAATCAATGAATTAGCCTTTGAGTTAACATTCAAGAAGGACGCCCAGAAATGCGAATGATACTGAGTTAGTGTTTGGTGTACGTTGTGGGGGTTGTCGATGAATGAATGATAAGGATGTGTACTGATGTATCGGTTCTCATTTAAATATTGCTATATATTTATTATGACCTCAGTAAGGGAAGCCTCTGATACAATGTAGTGGCTAATGGAAAACTAACTAACTAAATACATGAATGAAAGGATCATTCTCCTGTAGTGAAGATGAGAGCGTCCTCTCTGTTGAATCACCTTGATATGATACATTAATGCTGAGTGACTGTTTATATCTCTGTAGTTTACCTGCATGCCTATACTGTATATGTGGATGCCTTAATTCTCTCTAATCCAAAGTTCTTCATCTTGGAAACGCATCGATTACTTAAACAGAGTTATCACTGTGTGAAAATTGGTCTATTGCAAAATTATATGGAGCCTGCTCTCGTTAATTTTTTAGATTCAAATTTTTTTTCCATTCACTTGTTTGCTTTGGCTGTAAGAGCTGAGGCTTCACTGTAGCTTCTCAGAAACCTCTGTGCCTATTTTAAGCAGCTCTGCTTTGCTTATGTCAGTCTCATGTTTTGGAAGTAACTTCCTCCTGACCTAGCGATTATATGGTTACCAGGGTGACACCGAGCATCATGCAAAGAGAAAAAGGGGGGCTTTGGTAACCCAGCACTTCCGTCTCTCTTCTTTCGTCCTGCGGTATATTAGCAGAGAGATTTTCCTGATCCCAGGCATTCCTCACAGGATTACATTTGATCAAAAATCAGTCTGCTGCAGGCCTTACCTTCTCCGTCTCTCTCTGTCTGACTTGACAGCACTTCGCCTTCCTTCCAAAAATCACGTACTCTCAGTCTTTTCTCAGACCAGAATAGAATTTTTGATCAGTTTTCAAAATAAGCTGAGATGTTTATAAGTAGCCCCAATGTCTACATTCCACTGATAAGTACAGAATGATTAGTTCTGATTGTTGGGTCATGCATGGATGGTGATTTGTTGCAGTGTTTATTGGTTGTTGAGGAAACAGTGCGTTGCTCTATTTTTATGTCCCCTGTGCTCTTTAGCAGAGCCCATACTGTCCTGTAATCCTGTAAATGGCACAAATGCCTTCCATTGTTTACATACTTTTGCATTCAGTCTCTCTTTCCTCAAAGGTTTGGTTTTGTTTTTTCATGCTAATCCAACACTTTGACCCATCTTTTTTCAATAATAGCATTAACCCTTTCATGCATGAAAACCTCCATCAGGACTTTTTACCAAGTGCTTTTATTGCTCTCAAGGCATAAAAAAAAGAAAATTCAACTTTAACACACATTTTTCAAGGAGTAGGTGACATGTCCACTAAGCTGGACAATGTGCTTTGAAACTGATGAAATGTGTTTTTAACAAAACAATGAATTAAATAGGTTTATGTGAACACTATGAAATACTTCTTTTTTTTTTTTACCTGCAACGGTCTCCAAGAATAGAAGGAATGGACAGACATTCCTTCCCTGTGCTGCACTTCTGGCCTACCGTTAGCCATTTTGGTTTTGAGGACTTTTTTTGCGCTTGCAACAGCTGACCAATGGGTTGCAGTGTACACTAGCGTCCACTGTAGAGACTGATGTGCAATTTTGACATCAAGGCCCTTGCATATAGAAGAAAAGAACTTTTGAATAGCTGTTCACTGTAGTGACTGCTATTCATGAAAGAGTCAAAGGGTACGGCTGGCAAAACTCTTTGTCTCACAACAATACTACCATAAGCACTGAACACAAGTTGCCTGTGCATCCAAATCCAGATAAACTGTAGAGCTCAATGGTTGTCGCCAAAAACTGTAGCACTGTTGCACTGGCCGTTGTTTATTCAGTACAGAAAAACTAGGACTGGGCATCAAAAACATCATATGGAAGTCCTTTTGGAGAGAATCCTAGTTCATGATCTGAGTATTCGCTAGGTTTTAGTTCAACTCGCAATCATGTGATTCATTATGCATATGGTTGCCTGGATACAAAGCCGCAAATCACTTACCTCAAAGTCTAAACATGCAAGTCAAACCTTTGCATTCCCTCTCTACTCTAACTTAGTTCTGGAAGTCCTGACCAGAAGTTGTGACTTCCTGCTTTGACACCTTTTTTCTATGTTTGGCTATTTGCCACTCTTCTTCCCTCACAATCCTGAATTGTCAGAAATAGGGACACTTTCTACCAAATTCACATCACAACAATGTAATTTACTAATGAGGCGCTATTAAGTAAAAAGGCCTGCAAGTCCCAGCCTGTTAAATAATGTTAAATAATAAAAACTGTCCGAATAAAACTTCATCAAAAAACCCCAAGTTAAGTTCAGATCTGGTGCTGCAGCTATTTTGATGTCCATGCTTCCATCACCCTGTTGCCCCCCCCACCCCCACCCATTGTGCCCACCTTCCCAATCAGTCAATGGCGCACACAGGTTTCCTGGTAGGTGACTCTGAATTTGGCCGTAGGTCTGAGTGTGAGTGTGAGTGGTTGTTTGACTCTGTCTGTCTCTGTGTGTTGGCCCTGGGATGGACTAGCGACCTGTCCAGGAACCCAGAACATTTGCTGGGATTGGCTCCAGTACCCTCTGTGACCTGGAAACAGATAAGCACTAGAAAATGAGTGCAAGAGAGAGTGAGTTTTCCATGCATATGGTTGCCTGGACAACCATATGCCATCTCTGCTACTCGTCTACTCACTTCAACTCCTCGGCTGCGGCATCGGGACCTCTTTCTTGGACAGCTCCTTCCGGCGTCTGTTGCAACCAACTCACTCATCTGTTAATTAGGTCAGGTTGTCTGTGGACGTGGTATTCCCAGGGTCAGTCCATTTTCTTTTAACAAAACACAATCACACAGTTAAAAATAACCAGGAAAAAACTATCCAAATTAAAATAATCAAAATCACAGCAATTGCGGAGAAAATGTTATGTAAAACATGCAAAGTGGATCAATAAGCATAAAATGGAAATAAATATAAGACACAGTGCATCCACACTACATGCACATGCCTTTTGACCCTGTCACAATAGCAGCTCTTGTTCTGCTCAGCTGGAGAGCTGATACGTGTGCTGCTGAGACAAGCTTAAAGAGGGTGCAGAGCAAACAAAGACTGCTGTTATCAGGTACAAACCAGGCAGACACCAGACAGGAGCCAGGGCTCAGGCAAGCTCAGAGGTCGGTTCATTTTCATGAAATTGGACTTTGCATGAGCCAGCATCAATCACGTCAAGTTGACACCAATATTTTTACGTAAAGGTCGTTATCATCACTTTAATCATCTTGATTGAATCACTGTCGCCAACTGTCTGCAATCCTCTCTATATTTTTTTTTCCATCCTTTCATCCTTTCATTCTACATTCTTTTGTAATTCTCTGGTTGGGTTGTTGTTGTCACAGTTTTGCTTACTCATCTCTTAGTAAATGTTACTCAACTCGTTCTTCAGTAAAACTAATTAAGAAAACCCCCAATAGGCCATTTCCTGTCTAATCTGCATTCTCCCTCCCCTCTCTTTCTCCCCATCCCTAATCTCTCTCCTAGAAGCAGAGTACAGACTGTTGACTCAGTCAGTGAATGTTGATTTACCTATTTATTTATTTACTTCTTTTGTTGATGTAAAAATGGTGACCAGTAAAGTCATCTAGATCTGAATCTGAATCAGTCTTAGATATTACTGTTAGTTTTTACATGACACTATAAGACATAAATTTGCAGTCAGTGTGCAGAGCTGCTAAAATGATGTATTAACTTAAAAACATCAGTCTTACAAAAGGTTGTATCGTTAAATCGACATCAAATTAAAGTAATTTAGGTAGATGTTCCATTAGCTTTTATTATGCATTGGATTTGAACTAATCGGAATTGAACCAACATGTGTGCGTGAGAGAGATCAGACAGCGTGCAATGTTGATATTGTGGGTGGAGGGGGAAAGCTTGCGTGATATGAATTCAGATACAGGTGTTCAGCCTCCCAGCCAAGTTGGATGTCCGCTGATCTTGTTCCTGCTCAGGATCCTGCACTTCCATGATCAACATCAAAACCACAGATTGTGTAACGGGGTGGTGGGGTAAAGGAGGGTGGTGGATGCATCTAACAGCCCACTGCAGCAAAAGACTTATCCCTGGGGGCGTTCATTGTGTGCTTTGTCAACCACCTTTCTCATGACAGACATGCAAGCACTGGAACAGATTCCTCCTTACCAGCCTTCATAATGTATCCAGCCCACTCCCGATGCAGTGAACTATCGCCACAAACACACAGAACATGTAGACATCCTCAACCAGAGGCTTCAAAATCCATTGCATATATCCAGCATCTTGTATTAAACCATATTTTTTCACCATGAAGTTAGACAGCTCAGACCCAGGCAACATAAATGCCAAGAGACAAACATCAGTTGTAGTTTGTTTTGTAGGATGCCTTTCTCCTCTCCAGGTGTCTGGAAAGATAAGACCCACATCTTCACGCTCACCTCCATCAAATAGCCCTGCTGTTTTTCCTAAGAGTTTACCTCTCAGCCAGGCTTGAGCAGGGGAGCAAACTGCCCAGCCAGACATTTTACATTCCTCCAGAGAGTGACTCAAAACAGAGTTGCTGTGCTAAATTTGAACTAACAGAGAACAAATAGTACAGATTAGGCTTGACAAAGTCAAGCTGTTTCAGTGTATGTTATCTAATTTTGCTGACATTGATACATTCCTCAGTGTATATAGATTTTTTAGCAACGATTTTTCTGTTTGTGTTGGGACAGTTTTTAGTGCGGTGGAAGACATAACCATATCCCCATTACAGGGCTGAGGAGGAGATTTAGGAGACGCATGGCTGCCCTTACAATCCATCAGTTTGCACTGTGTTACAGGCAGAGTCAGTGTATCATAGGTGATATTCCTACCACATGTCCTGAATGTTTGATCTTATTGTTAAAACTTGCATATTAATGACCTATGTGTTTGTTCTTGCGTTCACTTCAAAGTAGTGCTGTAGAACAAATGAACTCATACAAGTTGTTATGTAATCTGGAAATGAGAGCTTTAGTTGACAGTTTGATGATGACCCCATGGCGGCAGAAGTAATGTATAATCTTTTGAGTTCAACCTAATTAGTTCAATCAAAGTTGGAGTTCTGGAAATTCGCAGTTTATCAGTCCTAGTTTGTTATATTCTTTTTTTTTTCTCTACAGTCTCGAGTTAATGAATGTGAAAATGGGCAAAAACTGTGAATCTCTGTTGCATTTTGCAACAAAGATTCACCCATTTGGAAGGGTAATCCAAATCAACACACATTTATCCTCCAGATTTCTTCTGTAGAATAAAGCTAACTAAATGTTGATCCTTTGACACGTCAGCAGATTCAAGATTTATGTTAAGGTTTTGTTATTATCACATTAACAATGTAGTTCAGCTTTGTGTTTCACAAACTTTGCATAGTTTACAGACTAGATAAATTTCACTTTTATTTGCTTTGGAGAAAGTTCCTCATGGTGTGTCTACACCTTTCTGGATAGTTGAACCCATTTACATTGATTTCCTGTTGGTTTTACAATTTGATTTAAGGTTGTATTCATTTCTTTCAAGGCACTCAGGCTCCAGGATATTGGTTCATTAAGAAATATCATTGTGAGAGTGCTACATAAAAGGTACAAACACGGAAGGGGGGTGATTGCTGTTCCAACATTATGCCATTAGCCTAAGGTGTCTTAGAGCTGGATCGACTTAATTTTAACAAAACTCACAGTCTGTAATGCATCATGCAAATGTTTTCAGGGTGTGTCCATATCACTTCTGCTGTTTTAACAGCAGGACCACACAGCAGAAGGGTTGTACTAAGTAGTGCCATCTCCCAATGCCTTTAGAAGCTACATGCACTAGCACATTTGTGGACTGTTATTTTATGTTTTCATACTCTCAAACAAAAGTAGATTCTACACATTGAGCTAATTGCATATTGTGACCAGTCCACAGGCAGCTGCTCTATGTTGAATCAATGCTTACAGATAATAGATATACCATCCTTACAATCAACAGACCTACAATAGATAAACCTCCCAGCAATATAGAGTTTTATTATGCACAAGTTAGAGTGGGGCAACAAAGTACAGAGAAAAAGACAGGAAGTCATTCCTGCAGCTTAATCTTCTTATCTTGGCAGCCAGTTCATAGCTCCTGACTGAGAGGAAGTAGGAGCTTAAAGTTTCAGTCAAAGAAAGTCTGTCATAGATTGAGAATATTGTTTTTTAAAACACACAAGCAGCAGTTGTAGATTTATTGTACATATATGTGTGTGTGTGTAAACGCTCTGTTTATGTAGCAGTGATGAAACTATATCTCTAAGGTTTTCTACTATACATCTTCTGTAACACAGCTGTCTTATTAACAGAAAACAGCAGTGCAAAGGAGAAGGGCCAGTTCCAGATAACCTACTTTGCCCACAGCTCATTAAAGTCCTTCATGTTCTCTCTGTAACCTTGCTTTCTTTCTGTATACCCAGTTTTCACATTTTAATGTGCATTTTTTTCCTTCACCCTCGCCCTCTTTCCTTTGGTCTGATGCTCCGTCATTTCAGTTTTATTTCACAGCAAGGCTTGCCGCTTTGCTCATGTCTTCAGAAACCAGGCAACATTAGCTTTTGATTAGACAGCAGGGCTTATGTTCAAATAAAGGCACTCTTGTCCTCTTGCTTCCATGTGTTTTCCTTGATAATTGGTTTCAGTGTACACCCAGCTGAGAAAATTACCTGCAAAAAGCAACATGCAATGTCGTAAAGCTCCATTTTGCAGATGCAAATGTTTACTTGCATAGTTAGCCTTCCTGCAGATGCAGGCCACATTTGATATTATGTGAATGCAGTGTTTATTAGTCCATCATTACAATGATGCACTTGCTTAAAGATTTTCCTTTGTTATCTCACATCTGTATGTGTGTTGCTAGATTGTCCAAATCCTGAGGAGCTGACCACAGAGCAAGCCCATTCTTCAGTGGAAGAAATGTTTGAGACCCTGCGAGGTTTGAGCTACACTAGAGATCACCTTAAGCAGCTGCGCTCCATCTATATTGCCAGCGATGGAGTTCACCAGGTCAGAGACACAAACGAACATTGTCATAATAAAGGCACACGTTTCTTTTGTTGCTGTTTAGTAGTTCCCTTTAATTGGATAAATGCAACATGTCTGTTCTTCCATGTCTTCAGTTATGAGACACGCCCGTATCGGCTATTTATTTTCCTCCAGATATGGCATTCTCCAGGTACGGATGTAGTCCTGGACCTCTGGCCTTTGCTGCTCATGTCCCCCCTCCAGTTTGTGTCACACAGGCATACAGCACCGAGTTCACTGTGGAGGCCTTGTCATAAATTGTCTGAGTCTTTTGCTTATGTAACTCTACTCTCTGTGTGCATCAGAAAGCTTTAGCCTTAGCCTTTCACCTTTTCTGAAAGAAAGGCACAATGGCAGCTTTGCTGCTGCTGCTTTTGTCCCCTTTCAATGGCTGGCTCTTATCAGAGAACTATACTGTAGGCCCAGGATAGTACGCTTGTAAATAGAATTTCAAGGTACGTTTTTGAGGTCATAATAATTTTTAAAGGATAAAAATAATTTTATTTTTTTTTTACTTAAATTTAACCCTTACAACAGCCTTTCCAACTTCTCTAAATAATTCATCCTTTCATTAAGCCATAAGGCAGAGGTCCTTACTCTTACTGGAAGCTTTGGGGCTTTAATGTTCAGCAGGATTGTGAAATAAAACATTTTAAGTTACATATTTATTATTTTTAGGAGCATATCTGTTCAATTTTAGCCACATGCATATAATTTTACATTCAGTAATACACAGTCATTTTCAGAAAAATTGGTAAAAAAAAAAAAGTGGGAAATAAGTGTGTTCACTTTCTTGCTAAAAGTTTGAGAAGAGCACATCTCACCAAATAAGAGGGATTAACTTCTCACCATCCTCCAATGAGCCTGTGCTAGTGTCAGAATGAGCTGACTCACTGTTGGGCCTGTCATTAATGATATCTGAAGTGTGTTTCATGGAAGGTAATACTAAGAGAAAGTCACTAACTCAGTTTAAAGATTAGGATCAATGACTTCCTTGAGTAGGCAGCTTGTGGTGACTCCTCCTCAAAACGGGATACGCTGTTTTTACAAGTTGTGTTCTTATGCTAAGCTAATCACATGCTGGCTGTAGCTTTAAGCTGACATGCAGGTGGTATCAATCTTCTCACCTAACTCGTGGCAGGAAGGAGAATAAGCATTTTTTCCAAAATGTCATATCATGCATTCATTTTCTATCTTACTTACTTCTTCAGCCTCCGAACAAATCGTTAGAAAGTTTTAATCCTGCTTTGTATGTGTATCATTAATGTCATGACCTGTCCTACCAGTCATCTTAAAATGTCGTCAAATGTCACAGTATCTTTGTGACTGTCTGAGTGCTTGCACATTCCTATAAGCATTATAGTACTTTTTTTTAGGACAGAACAGCCTGTTCCTGTTCCTGCTAAAGCATGAAAATGATTTAAAATAGAGTGAGAGTAGCATGACATCTGTTTACTACTGGCTGTTCTTAAGAAACATCAGAAATTCATCACCTTTTCTCAGCATGCACACAGCCTTCCAAACCATGTCAGTTTTCTTCCAACCGAAGCTTTCCCCTGAAGTGCAGGGCTGGCCCTGTGTTCAGACAGAATTGAGAGGTTTTGACAAGGGTCACACCTTTTTGCTTGTGGGTTTTTTTTTTCACTGTCTATGTTGCAAATAACTCATTTTGTTCTCACAAAAGGCTAAAATAAGACTTAGAACTGTGATGTATGAGAGAGTTCATATGTTTTCAGCTGTGACTACCACTGAGTGGACAGTTAATACATACTAACATCAGTAAATGGATATATTTTCTTCATTCTGCACATGTTTATCAAACATATCATTATCATCACAAAAGGAAAGCATGTTAATTAGAGCATCAAAGGGTTTCTATTGGCTCCAGTGTGCTGCCTTTATTGCAGTCATAACTAACCAGAAGACAGCAGAACACTTCATGGTCACATGTATTCTTGTTGCGGAGCAGCATGAAAATTCTACATTTTCTTTTCACATGCCATGCTGTGTGCAACTGGAGGAAGCAAAATTTCCTGGAAAAAAACATGCATCAATGAATTATGAGTCATGAAGACTGTAACAGCTGGAGTCTCCTGGCCCTGCCATATCATTGGAGATAGATCTCTTACTAGTGTAAACCACAGTTTATGGTGGCACTTTTATGTGTGATCAGTATCATTATTTTTATTATCATTATTATTATTATTATTATTATTATTATTACATAATAACTATATAATAACAAATGGAACATGTTTTCATAATATAACATATTGACATGACTTCTAGCAAATTTAACAGAGCAGTTCAACCAAGTTACATTTACACCTAAAGTAAAATGTATAATAAAACTGGACTGTATATGATCATTTAAAATGGAGAGTGAGACATGTTTTTGTTTGAGCCTGAGACTGTCTGGAGTCTTCTTGTCACCATGAGGTTACCAGGCAATCAACACAGACACAAGGCAATGTGCCCAATCAAGATTTTCACCTCAACAACCGCCAAAGCCGCGCAACGCTCGGCCTGCCGGTAGCTGTCAGCTGCCTCAGGAGTCCTACGAGCAATCCTTTTTCAGCTTCACAGCATCTTTCACCTATGCTGTCCACCAGCAGGGTTGGTACACTGATCAGGCATAACATTATGACCACCTGCCTAACATTGTGTTGGTCCTCTGCCTGGACTGTTGAGGCCTGGACTCCACTAGACCCCTGGAGGTTTACTGTGGTACCTGGTACCAAGAAGTTAGCAGCAGATCCTTAAAGTCCTGTGAGTTGTGAGGTGGGGCCTCCATGGATCAGGCTTGTTTGTCCAGCACATCACACAGATGCTCGATTGGATTGATATCCTGGGAATTAGGAGGCCAAGTCAACACCTCCTTCAGCAGTTTGAGCAGCAGTAGCTCATATTGGACCACACAGGCCAGCCTTCGTTCCCCACGTGCATCACCCAGTTCACCACTGTTCCTTCCTTGGCCCACTTTTGATACATACTGACCCCTGGAGACCAGGAACACCCCACAAGAGCAACAGTTTTGGACAATTAGGCCTAGTCAAACTCACTCAAGTCCTCATGCTTGCCCATTTTTCCTGCTTCTAACACATCGACTTTGAGGACAAAATGTTCACTTGCTGCCGAATATATCCCAACCGCTAACAGATGCCATGATGAAGAGATGATCAGTGTCATTCACTCCACCTGTCAGTGGTCAGAATGTATTCCTGATCAGTGGATATTTCCTGTATAGTAGTTTGAGGTATCAGGTTTTGGTTGTGCAGAGGTTATATAACTTCTCATTAGGAGATATTCCCAAAAGTCATGTTTTAGAATTTTATATATTACCCTTATCTGCCCAAATGACGTAAAATTGTCTCAGACACATATTCTCCAAAAATTATTACTGCCTTAGTCCGTATCTTCCACAGTTTTTCTCTCTCTTTGCAAATCTTCAGTAGCTTATTATAAAGGTATTTTTCATCAGACTGTCTATTATACAAGTTTACCAGACACAGAAACGTGGTGTCCATGGTAGAAAGTTAGGCCCCTCTCTCCAAAAAGACATTGCTGCAGCCCTGAAGTTTGCCAAAGAGCAGCTTAACACTCAGACACTTCTGTCAAGTTCTGCAAAAATATTCTTGCTATTATTCAGTGCCGTAACTCAGAAAGAGAGGGGTGTTACCATATTTCATACAAATGATTCTGGGTGTCCAAAACACCCGTCTTTTATTAAATTCCTCACTACATATGTTATGAGTCGGGGCAGGCATAAATGTAAACTCCAGCTTGACTTGTTGCTGCAAAGGATGCAGGCATATTTCTAGTTGATGTTGACACTGTTGTTTTGAAACATTTAATAGATTATCCAGCTCCAATCCTAAAAAACCCATTGTGTGTGTGCATGTTTGTGCGCCTCTCCATTTGCTTGTGTGTGTACTGACAAAATCAAAATCCAATGACTAAATCTAATATTATTTTTATCATGTGGGTGTTTGTGGCGGAGGTTTAATGGGTTTGCCTTTAGCATTCTGGGAAGCAGGTGAAAATGGAGTGAGCATGACTGTGGGTAGGATTTGTCATTTATGCCTGGTAACACTGCCACTTGTTTGTGTGCATGCGTGGGTGTGTCATTTAGCCAGTGGTTAATCATTAATGTGTTTACTCCCAGTTCAGTTCATATTGGCGGATGTTTACATAATTTGGGATTTACACAACCTGTGCAGTAGGATTTTTTTTTAAATTTTTTATCATGAAGCAGGTCAGGACTTTCCGTGTTCTTAGCCACATCTTAAATCCAGTCCAGCCAGACCCACCAAGTCGTAGCTATTCCACTCATGCTATCCCAGCAGCTTAATGACCCAACAGCCCACCTGTGGTGGTTAAAACATATGTATACTGTATCTTTGATATCTCATGGATGTTAAAACTTAAAGGAAGGAAAAAATACCAGCTAACCAGTCAGAAGAATTTAAACAGGAGGTGCTGACTGTTTTTGGGAAGCAGGATATGAACCTGTGGGGGCATCAATATGTCTGTATTTTCTGGCAGATGTGTTATTTATCAGCATACATGGTACATATAATAAGTATTATTAAAAAGAGCACCTCAACATCCAAAAGTGTTTTTCTTAGAAAAAAGGAAAATAAAAGTAAATTGATGGTTTAGTTTATAGTTTAGTTGGTTGGATAATGTTGTTGGGATTATTAATAGAAAGTTTTGTTCCCAGGACTTTACAAGGTAGGAGGCTGCTCATTATGGAGTTGATATGTCCCTAGTAATACCTGATACTATTTTTGACCACATGCATCAGTGTTGTAGCTCTTCTTCCTGAACTGACTCATAAGTCAGCAGCCTGTGTGGTCAGGCAGAGCTTTTTATAACTCCACTGTCTCTTACACCCACTGCCATTCACACAAATATGCAGAGAGTACTGTAGAAAACAGCTTATTATTCAGTCACAGGTTTTTTGTGTTTTTTTCTTTTACAGTTTTCTTGTGTGCAGAATTTCACATGTATTGTATCCCTGTAAATATTAAAATAAGACTGCTGATTTGGGCATTAATTAATCATTATGTTCATTGTGTGTTGTATGGTGTTGGTGGTTTCCAGGCAACCTATCGTCCTTTTCTGCGACAGATCCTGGAAGAAGTCTTTCATCCTGAGAGACTTGAGTGTCCTGACATCGAGCACATGTCCGGAGGTCTCACAGATCTGCTCAAGACTGGCTTCAGTATGTTTATGAAGGTCAGACTTATTCAAACCCACACACACATACAAACACTTTTATGTGAGAAATAAAGCGTTGTTGAATGAACACAACACAATCTCTACAAAGATCTTACTTGATCTAGGAGCCACATCTCTAGACATGGCATCACCAGCTGCTTCTTTTTGTTTCACAATTTAAGGCCCGCAATGTCCACCGCCACCCCACTTTGCCTCTCGCACCACATGGAAGCATAAACACCAGTCAAAATTTTTTCCTTCACTGCTTTTCCACCTTTGACCTCTGTAAACATTCAGCCCAGAGTCATGGCAGCTGGAAATTGAACCCTGCGGTCATGGTCAAGGGCTTTTTCCATCTGCACCACCAGTTTACCCACAAAGACAACAATTCCTCAGCTCAACAAAAGGTTAAGCATAGCAAAGTTAAACACTGCATGTGATTTTGAAATGGTAGCTGGTGCAGCGTGGCTCAGAGTCGAGATGCTGTTCGTTCTCCTTTGTGCCTCATGTTTTATGAGTTACGAGCAAAAAGTGCTTTAGAAATGGCCACATGCAGATGCTCTGTTTTACTTTCAAATACGTGAAACAGACACCCTGAGGACATCTCTTTTGCATATATTTTTTTAAATGTATCAGTATACTAATAATTTCTTTGTATTATGGCAATGCCTGCTGATTAGAATGAACACAAATTTGACTTATTTCAGGTCCAGAGCTGCAAATGTCTCCAATATTCAGGGGCAGTTGGATATTGTACTTGCATTTTAAAGATGTTAAATGTCTACCATAGGCCATACCCCCAGGACTTTGGTAATTAATCATAATACAAAAGTGTGTACTGGCTCTTGGGTCATCCTGTCATTGCATTACCAATGACGTGGACTAAAGTGTGGAGTAAAGAAAATTTTGTAAGAATACCAACGTGCTAAACTCACAAACCATTATCACTGATCACTGATCATGTCACTCATTAATCAAACTTATTTGCTTTTAAGAGCTCACTTTATTTTGAAAGTAAAACATCCGCAGATAACAACAGCTCTTTGTGTGGTCTGGAGCAAAAACTTAACAATTTATAAAACACTGCATATTAACAACTGCTAAAATTATATTACACATTTATTACTTATTAATCCACTTTAGCCCAGATTTTACCTTTTTAAATTGATGCATCTAGATTTGCAGTGAATACAAATCTGTTTGAAGTAATTGAGCACATTGATTCTATTTAATCGTCTGCTTGATTCAATGATCAGTTGGTTTTTCTTTAACTTGTTCATCCGGTGGTTCATTCATTCTTCTGAAGTTGTGAATGGTTCAGAGGGATTCTTAAAGATCAGAATATTTGGACTTAAATTTTGCCCAAGCTGTGTTCTGCAATAGACATTAATGTAGATTTGGCTTGTGGATTGTATATCCACCGCAAAGCAGATCACAGTACAGGATGTCATCATCCCACATTCGGCTCTGCTACAGCAGATGATTTCCCATGGGGAGGAATTAGACTGGTTGTGTAACCATGGCCTGGGGTTACACAAATTGAGGAACTTGACCTACAAACCACCAACACAGACAGATGAATAAAATACCCCAATAAAACTTCTATTTTTAACCACAGGAACTATACATACTCCAAAGTTTATATCATTAAAGTAGAGTGGACCCCAGTCTGGATCATGACCCATTACCTTGTGATCTGTTGTTTAAACCATCATATTTAACTGTCTGTAACAAAACAGCGTGTGTCTGCATGTGTGTCTGCGTGTATGAGTGTGCTCTGCTCCTTCAAAAGTTAATTCCACAGCAGTTTCTACATCTGATTAACACCAGCAAATATATCTTTAAACATCCCATATTGTATCAGAGAGAACATTTTTCATTAAAAAACACCTCTGGGTTCTTTATTAATTCAATGAAAGTATCAAAGCACTCATATCCGGCCAACAATTGAATTGAAAGCAACTGGACTTAGTTTGTCAAAGACGTTTCGCCTCTTATCCAAAGGGCTTCATCAGTTCGTAACGCATCGGTCTGACTGTTCCTCACTAATCTGACTCGTCAGACTAGTGAGGAATAGTCTTTGACAAACCTAAGTCCTAAGTCCAGTTACTTTCGATTCAGTTGTTGGCCGAATATGACTGTGACCTGGATGACTGAGAATATACACAGACATATCAAAGCACTCCAAATTGTCCAAATCGTCTCACAGCCTGTATTTAGAGTATCAACCTTAAAACAGGACATCAGTAATCCTCCTTAGTCCTCAGCCTAGCCATCCTGGACCCACCGTCTAACTCAGCAGGACTTGTATTTACCTGAAATCTACTATACTTTGATTTGGTGGCTATTAGGGTCACCTTTGTGACCCATACTTGGAGTAAAAACCAAGTAATTGTTGTAGAAGTTTGTGTCTACAAACACATTTCATCCCAGTTAAAGGGTGATATCCACTATCTGGAGTTAGAACTCTGAAAAAGATGAGTTACTTGACTCACCAACCTGTTTTTACAAGAGCTGCAGCGAGAAGCCTGAGAGAGGTGACTACACTGAAAAGATTTTTGGTTCTTAAAACCAGAAATATGTGGTTTTATGGATATAAACACTTAAATACTTAAAAAGGAAAAGGAAGAGTGTAAATTATGGGGCCTTTGAATTTATTTGCTCTCTCTCTTCCTGCGATGCATCCTATATAATTTAGCTTTAAGCTACTTAGTTACTTAACTTTTTATTTTACACTCCTCCTCATTTGACCTTTGCAGTACATATGTTCAGCTGTACCGTGTTGTTGGACCAGTAAACACACAGATAATGGATCTACACCACGATGAAAGGCACTCTGTCGCTGTGATCGGTCTCACTGTACATTCAAATTCAGCATAAACAGATCCAATAGGACCATTTGTTCACACATTTTTAGCAAATACACATGTTGTACCATCCCTGACAGCTCTCATGCCAGCCCACGGCTGCTTCACGTGTACAGCCACTCTCGCTTCAGGTCCGCCCCCTGTAGCTCTGACCACTCAGTTAGCATTTACAGGCTTTCGATGTGTCCCTGACAACAGCCTGCCAACCAATAGCAAAAAGCCATTATCCTACTACAGTCTGTCACCATCTGTAGAAACACAGAGTTTACCCTGCTGTTCACATACATGCACCAGTAAATGTCTATTTGAACTTTTTACCTGATTATTTGTGCCACTTGTTAGTGTCTGCGTGTCCTATGAGGGCGTGCGTCTGCTTACATGTCCACGTGTCGGCCTCCATAACACCAGGATGAGAAGACATCATCCCGTAGACCACAGTGACCCAGGTCTTGGCAGAGTCCATTCTCATCAGTACATTATCTCTGCTGTCCGGCTGAACAGTGACTCAGCAGCAAGCCAGAGAGAGGAACAAAGATAATGATATGTAGAGAAAATGATTAAGTGTTCCCTGGACTGCTGTATTACAGAAAAATATCAACACTTGGCATTAAAAAAAAAAAGCACTGACCAATCACATTGTCCCATTTTTAACTCCAGGTGAGTCGTCCACATCCCGCGGACAACCCTCTGCTGCTTCTCTTTCTGGTTGGAGGCGTCACACCTTCAGAGCTTCGGCTCATAAAAGAGATTGTCAGCACACACAAACCGGGGACGCAGGTGAGTTGGAAGGAGTCGGGTTTCTTTCACCAGTATGTCAGTTACAGATGTCTGCTTCTGCATAATAATGCTCGTCATATAATTTGAAAATACAAATTGGTAATTTCTGCAAACAATTCTTTTTGCCGATGAAATCCGAAGGGCGCCTGCACCTGCATTTCATTGTTACGTGTGTAATTAGGAACTGAAATGCAGGTTCACTTCAGCTCTGTTTCAATAGCAATTGCCATCCAATCATAAACACAAGAAAAGCTTATATATGACTGGGCTGTATCATAAGCTATTTACATCCTGCGTAGTGTCAGCTCAGCACTTGAACTGTTTCATCACTCCTCCTTTCTATGTTCAGAGTAGATGCTGTCATTACCAGAAGCATGTGACCTTTAGACGGCTGGACTAAAACACAAAAAGGCAAAAAATTGAGTAAACCTTTGTTTTTACAATGCACAAGATAAGGGAACCAATGAACCTGAAGCACAGCTCAAGAGATGGTCTTCATTTTGTTCACTTAAAATTTGTTAACTTGGCAGCACTCCCAGCTGTAAACTTTGGAAAAGATTAAATAAATACACCGAGCATTAATGAAATACACATTCAGTAGTGATTAGAGAATTTTACTGATGCTGAATCATACATAGTAATGAGACACATGTACGTCTGAGGTACAGCCTGACCCTGGCAAAGAGTGAACGAACAAACGCTGACCTACATAGCAGATCATTTAGATCAGGTGTAAAGGTGAGGATGTCATCTGATCTTTGCATGAATTAATGAGATGTCTTTGCGTTTGTCTGAGTGGTTGAAGACTTGATTTGCCATGCTGTCCACAACGGCCTCTAAAACATGCAGATGAATGCATTTTCACTGAGTAAAGGGAAGAGGGCAAGGAAGCCAGAGTGCAAGGGGATCAGGTCGGGTAATCTGGGTTTGTCTTCATAAAAGGCTCTGGCAAGGAGGCAATGAAAGGCCAGCAGAGATCAAAGCCTTCCATCTATAATCAGGAAAACTGAATAAACACATGCTTATATAATAACCTGCTGGCCCACACACACAGATCTCAGCACACACACACTTAGCTGAACACATATACGCACTATATACTGCGGCCAAAGTCTGTGTGAGAAGCACATATTCACAAAGTCCCACTAAAAACAAACTGAAAACTTTCAGTCTGGCACTTGGATGAAATCCCTCTAAAACACACTCGCTCTGCCACCACAAACAGGCACACTGCCAAATTTAGATGGAGACCCCAAATGAAAGCAACACGACTCCAGGAGAACTGAGCATCTCTGTTATTAACCTAAGAGAGATGTAGCTCTCATTCCAACTAGGAAGCATTAAAAGGGTTCATAATTTAGCTAATATTGCATTTGAGCATTCACTGAAAGTCATGCACTGGTTTTTTGGCCAATTGCCTAAAAACTGAATGTGGTACTACCAGCTAAAGTACATCCATGTATATCCTTTGTGTATCGGACTCTACGCTCATCCACCCGTCACTCCCTCCCAACAAACTTCGCACATGAATGTTAAAAGTGGGTAGCAATTGTTTGATTCTTTACACAGCTTGAATTTGAATTTAGTTTCAATGAATTATAAAGGCCTTTTCAGACATGCACCTCACAGAATTGGAGTGGCACTTTTAAATCAAGTTCTTTTAAGTCACATTTTCCTGGTGAAATAAATCAAAATAAAGAAACTTGGTAAAGCTGTATACAAACACAGGTTCAAAAAATTCCTCTATTTTGCTTTTTTCAGTAATTTCAACACACGTCTTTCTGATTGTTGTCACATGATGCTGTCATCAAGGAGCGTTTTACCCTCAAAATGTAGTCTTTGATTTAATGTCAGCAACGGGCCACTGAAACAAACCACATAACATCTTTGGTAGAAGTAAAACAAAGATTTGGACAAAGTGACCCTCCTGCTTCTTGTTGTTCGGCAATTTACACACATCCACTTCATCTATGAGCATCGAGTTACACACCTTGACCCACTTTAACCTCAGTGAGTGTGTTGTGCCCCACTCCAGGTGCTTGTTCTGTCTACCAGACTGCTGAGGCCGACAGATATCCCCGAGCTGCTCTTCACCACCCGGAGACTAACGCCTGACATTGGTGTCTGAAAGATTGTCACGTGGAGATGCACACGCACGCATATTAATGAATTCATGCAACGCATACAAAAGGAAATTATCAGCAAATGTAAAACTCCTAATCCGTGTGACAGCTGTCTGATTAAATTGAAAGTAAATGATAAACTTATTACTTAAAAGTAGATTTGGGATTTTTTTTGTTGTTTTTTTTTTTTTGATTGCATGTGTGTAAGAGAAACACAAGATGCAAAATTACAGTATGTTTCAGGAACTGCTTATGTCAATGGTTAATTAACCTTTAACAATAAAATCACTTGCTTTTTCATGTTTTGTTTGTTTATTTGTTTGCATGTACAATAACTTTTACATCCACACTAATACATTTAGTTTTAAAAAACATTTCAGTCCATTTGAGCCTGCCATCCACACTTCTCCAGAGCTATCAAGGGACTGAAACACCTGAAAATGCTGCTGGGCCTATTTGAGTTTACATTTTAGCCTGCAGGGGTAAAATCTGAGGCTTTTGGAACCAATGACGCAGACACCCACGGCATCTGCCTGCTTGAGCCTGATTATCTCCTACCAACATGGATAAAAAACTCCCAAGTATTCCTGACCTTGCTGTCTTTGCTAGCAGGTGATGCGCAGTTAAATTGTCTTTGATTCTTCTAGTTCATACTATTTTGTACACAACTCAACTGCAGAGCAGATAATCAGCTTCAGTCAGTCCACACATGGATGTGATTTACACCTGCCCTGTGCATGTGCCCTATTTGCATGCACGGTCATGTCTGGATGGTGACTGGACGAATTGAGATTGTTTTTGATAAAACAGGGTACAGTTGTGGCCTGATTCTACCAGGTTGTGTTAAAATCAGGCCACATGTGTGAACTCATTACAAGTAAATGTGTTAAGTGACCTCCTGTTGTGGTGGAGAGAATACACACTCTCTATGAGCATCCATTGTCACCTCGCCACATCATGTCTTGGCACAAAGAACAGAAATTATTACCAAGTCATTTCACACGATCTGCTCTGAGCCTAACACCTGCAGCTCACATTAACCCTCCTCATTCTGCATCCGTTCTTTGCAACATGAACCACCTTGGCCACCATAAATTTCACCCACACAGACATCAGCCCTGCATTGACAGAGTCACACATTTTTTTGTCGAAAGCAAGGAGAGTCACTTGGAGTGTAGTAATTACTGCTGACTGGTCTATCAGATGGAACAGTAAATAAACAAATGTGTAACACACTCATTCAGGTTTGATGAAAAAAATGCTTCATAAGATTTTGGGCTTAGCTGTGAATTTGCAGTTCTCCTAAGAGTCCCCAATAAAACAAGCTGAGATCTTACTGATATAAACCATACTCCATGTTTTCCATCATCTTTTGTAATATAAGTTTTTCTGAGACCAAGGAGAGAACCAACATACATTTTAAGATTGTAGGAACAGCTGTACAACCATCCTCAGTACTGTTCATTGTTCCTGTAAGAATTTGTGCATCACCTTTCCGTGCGCATCATCTTGAGTGATTTTTGTCTGAGGAGCCAAGGACATGAAGACTTGGCAGCAAGTTTTGTCATGTTCTGTCTGCAGTAAAATATATATATCTATGTGGCATGCACATCTATGTTTCTGCAGTCAAACAGCATATGCAAAGTGATAAATGGACAAAGACAGAATCAAATGTATCATTTTATTGTGAACAAAAAGTGAAATTTGAAACAAATAAATAACAAGCCCTTTGGACTGGTGCTTTTTTAATAAAGTGCATCAGTGGTAAAAACTGCCACCTGCTACATACTCTGCTTCTCCCCACTAACCACACAATCCCCAAGTTTTAGATGCTGAAGTGAAAGTTCCATAGAGCCCTGAAAAAAAGAGGCTGATATAATGAAAACAGTTATTTGCCATGCTAAGTGGCAGCAGTCTGAACACAGAACTGCCATAGTGGGTAGCACAGCTAAAAATACACAGTGGAGTTTGCAGTGCTGCCGTTTCTGGTCTCAAACATAGAGTTTGGACTTCAGTCGCCTTCACACAGCTGCTTGTGAGCCCTCAATCCTCTTTTACTGCTCCTGAACGGACAATAAACCACCCCACCGCTCCCCCTCACATAGTTTCTGTTGAGACCTTTCACTTAGGTCTTAGGTCATTCTGCCTCCCACTGTATCGAAGCTGCCTTCTCCAGCCGTACTGGCACAGGCCTTTAAGAGTCCTCCTTTTCATCCCCCTGCATTGCTAATTTTCTTTCTGTGGCCACTCTGGACCACTTTCACTTCCACTCCTCACACTGAAGTAACAGTCCTGACTTTTGCAGACAATGCTTGTTTGAAGCGCCTCTTCAGATCTTGCATATTGGGAGATTTTGGTCTGGGGATGAGTGGGGAGCGCCTCTTCTCCATGGCAACACCTGCTGAGTTGTTGGAAGAGTTGGAGGCAGCAGGGGGTTGCTTGGCTAGCTGGCAGCAAAGCCTGTGGAAGGCCCCGTGCACCTGGCTGTAGTCCTCACTGGCAGATACTTCATAAAAAGAGCAGCCCAGGTTTCCCGCCGTCAGAGGACCCTGCTCAGAGTCTACTCGCCTTAGGTGTAGCAAATCTGCCTTATTGGCCAGCAGGATCACAGGACGCATATTGGCACCACCGCTGCGGACAACAAGTTGGTGCAGCTGCTCAATCAGGTCAAAGCTACAGCGGTCCGTCACAGAGTACACCAGCACCACTGCATCAGCCCACTGGATGGAGCAGGACACGTGGTCAGGTAGACTGATGCCATTATCTGTCATCTGCAGAGCAAAGAAAGGGGCATTTATTAACTCCAGTGAACATTTGAACCATTTTTCCTCAATTCAGACCTGATTAAATGTCCCCTCGCTATATGTAACTGATATTTTGACAGGAATGCTGACTGAGGCAGACAAGAGCTATTGGATTACCCCTCGAGAGCAGAGAGATGTGGGTGACTGAGGAATCTGGCTCAGTATCATTTACCTTGGCCTCAGACATCCATTAGTCTGAGTACAGGATTAGACAGCCAGACCAACGGACTCAAAACACACACACCTTCATTGCTGGACTGGTGCCCAGTCAAAGGAGGCTTAGATGATTTTGCCGGTCAGGGTGAATTAGATTATATTATCTTTGTGTTAGATTAGCCAGTTTTTCACCCTGGCAGGTTTGATACCTTACAGAGACTGTAAAGAGGGTTGAGTCTGTCAGACAGGGGGAATCAGGTCTCACCTCTGCACCAGGAGTGTCCTGGACCTGGATGGTGACCTGCTCTCCGTCCACCTGGACCTCTCTAGAGTACAGTTTCCCTGCACACACAAGGAAAGAAAACTGTTTTCCATCAAGTCTGCAGTACTACAGTAGTACAGATGCTGATTTCCTCCACATCGCCATGTGACTCACCAGCATTTCTCTCATAGTCTCCGATGAAGCGCCTGGTCAGGAATCTCACAACGAGCGCTGAAATAAAGCAAAAGGACGATAAAACGTTAGATTAATTTACAGAATATCAAACCAGGTTCGTCTGTTCACGCTGCCAAGCTGGAACACACGGACTGTATTCATTTTCTCACCAGTTTTGCCCACTCCGCTGCCTCCGATCACCGCTATCTTAATGACCCGGCTGGGCACCGAGTGCTCCGGAGCCGGATACTCCGCGATGGTCGTCATGTTGTGGATTAGACGCATGTTTTTCCTTTTGCTTGTTGAGTTCAGTCCAAACGAACAAAAAGATAAATAGAAACGAATTTTTTCCGACGTTTGAAGACTGGATGTGTAAAAATGTGTGAGTGAACTCCGGAGCTGCTGTGTGGAGGTGGAGAGTCAGAAGAAGTCCCACAGATGCACGAGCCGAGGAGTGCCTGCTACCGGGGAGTGCGTGCTCTTTTATCGCGCTCGAGAGGCGCTCACATCTGATTGGGCGTTGTAGCTCTATACCCCGCCCCCTCCCTCCTCCTCCCATCTGCCGCTCGTCCGCCTACACGTGGAGCCAGAGGGGGCGGAGCTCGGCAGCAGGTGAGCGCTGGAGACAGACGGAGAAAAAGTCCGATTATTATTATTAATAGATTTTATCATCTCCGTATTAGAAAATGATAAACAAACATAAAAACAAAAAGATGATATTATCTGGTGAAACAGCTTTCAAATCATAAACCGACTGTATCTTCTTAATTAATAATGGTGCTGACACAGAGAATTCAAACTGCTGTTTTTTTCGAGGAGGGGGTTTCTTGTTTGTTTTGTTTTGTTTTCCCATCGTATATTTTGCTATTTGAATGTTGGATGCCTGACTATGTGTGAGATGATGTGGACTGTGGATGGATCCTGTGCCAATCTGCTGCGCAGCTGGTGGCCTGTTCAGACATGCTCCCTCACTTGTGAATCTTCCACACAGGGGGTGATGTACAATAACCCCCCCCACACACACACACACACATTTGTAGACTTATCTTTGTAAGGAGCCAACATTTGCATAACACAATTCCTAATCCTAACCCTAACTAAACTTACTCTTTCTTTTAACCTTTAAGTTGTAACCCTCAAACAGCCAAAACTGAGAAATAACCCCGCAACGTGCAGAAATACCAGAATCTTTCAGATACTAAACTGCGGAAGGGGAAAACAGTCATTTCTCTTTCACGTGTCAAATCTGTTCAGCAGCTGCGCTCTGCTGTGATTTAACCTGCATCATCTCTTTGTCCCACTTTCTTCTACCTCCGCGCATCACCCGCACTCCCCCCTCCCTCCCTCTCCCCACCTTTCATTTGTGTTCATGTGCGCTGAGGTATTTTGGCAACCAGTGCTTCTGTGATTATGGTCTGGTATGTATTTTTGATAAGAGTGCTGATGACAAGCAGTGGTGCTGAAATATGAAATTAGTGCTCAGAGATCGGTGAGCAGACATGGTTGCTAGGTGTCTCCTCTCTCTGTCTGACACACACACTCACACAGCAGCCCCTCCAACCACATCAGAGTCAGTGTGGTGAAATTCAGAATTTGGTGCAGCTTGCTTTCTTGAATACTGTACATACTTGCATTTGATGCCACCGGTTTCTCTTCTTTGGTTAATTTACTGTTAGAAATCAACCTCAAGTTCCTGCCTTTTTCAAACAATGTATGCGAGTGAGGTGTCACTGTTTTGTAATCCAAGCCCACGCTGCAGTATATTTGTGACAAACACACATAAAAGCCACCACAGTCATTCATTCCTCTAGCAACTAGGCGAGAAGGCTAATGATGACAGACAAAGGAAAGATGCATGTGGGGGTGTTTTTCTCTTGATGAAGGGCCAAGGATTCGCCTTGAGAATGGACATTGAGTCACAGCAGAAGTTTTTGGTAGATTGCATAATACTGGCTGTAATTCACAGTAAGCAGTTGATGGTGCCTTTGGGTCAATGCTCCTCCCTGGCAAGGAGCTGAAGGTAAATTAAAGTGCCTTTGACTACGACAGCTACAACAGTTCAGAACAAGGCCTGCCTTGTATGAGGGTGTCAGTCACACAGATGTGACAATAGATGGTTAAAAAGGGTAAAATGGGGGAGCAATCTCTAAGCTGGGGCGTGAACAATTGTCAGGGAGAATTTGGGGTATTTGCTGCAAACATAGGAATGTGGAGCTAATTGGGGGACGGTGGAGGGAACAGGAGGCAGGTGAAATCTGCAGGAGAGGGAGGAGGAGGGTGCTCCCAGAAGGATGTCCTTGTTGACATAGAACTGAGGTTGATTTCCTGAGGTGGCTGCACCTTTTACAAGCAGAGCTGAGGATAAATCATACAGCCATTAGGCGCCCTCAGGCCTGAGCCCACAAAGGACAGTCATTTGGGATATCAGAGAAACTGGGGCAGTTAAGAAGCCTACCTGGGGGCACAAACTCATGAGCCGTGGTCATATGTTTATCAGTATTATGATAGATGCTTATCATCCTCATTGGCCTTAATCATGATTTGTAAAGGTGTTTATTAGGAGCCAAATATTTTCTGCTCCTACATTTTTGTAGTTACTACAAAGCTGTGTAAACACAATTTAACGAAAACCTTGCTTAATGGTCCAAATTTGAACTCTCTGAGATAACACTGTAAATGCTGGAAGCTTCATATCTTTATTCAGAACTAAAGAAAATCTCGAACACAGCACGTTGTTGTTGTTTCCTTGTTTGTTCTTGTTTTGTTGCAGGATTTTACTGCAAATATGTGAAAGTAGCTGTAAAAAACAGTTCTATTCACATACCTTTTCACAGATCTCTTCACTTATTTGTTTATATCAACACATACATTTGCATTTCCAGTGACCAATGGAAATTGTATTGACCTGCTGGCACAAGCAGGGAGGGAGAGAGGTTGTAGTTTTGTTTTGTTTTTTCTTATTGAAATGTGAACCTTCCAACATGTTTGACCATTTGCATACCTCTGAATGGCTCTGAATGACAATAGTCCCAACTGAACCTCCTCCTCCTCCAACTGAAGGAATGCCAGCTCTAAGCTCTTACACTGAAGAGAGCCATAGTTCACTTCTTTACAAACACGGTGGAAAACATTTAAATCTTGACTCTCCGTCCCCTCTTTCATGCTTCCCGTTCTCCTGTTTACATTCCACTGTAAGAGGAGAGCAACAAAACATTTGGCTGTGGGTCTCCATTCTCATTAAATGCGCATGTCAATCCCCAAACTGTTTCTGTGTACCAACATGTAGAACCGTGTGTACGTAGCAAAGACAGACAGGAAAAAAGGTGTTGCAGTAATCACAGAGGATAGCTTGTTTTTCGTCTGGCATGCATGTGACTGTAGACATGTTTTTAAGGTAAGACTTTAAACTTGGGGATTATCTTGTTTTCACTGATTAAGAAGTTGTTTTTTTCTGCTCACGTGCAAAACTTGTGAGGAAAAAAGTTACATTACAAATGTACTGTACACATCTATTTATTTTTAAAATGTCTTAGATGTTTTCATGTGATTGTGGTTGGAGGTAATATTTTATTGTTTTGATGGAGGAAACAATAACAGAGCAGTACATCCATTAAACACCTGGGTCAGCAGTTCGGAGTTTGAAGATAAATAATACAAAGTTTTCTGTCACAGGATCAGCTGTTTAAGACTGGGGGGGGGGGGGGGGGTTGTTAGTCATCATCTGTTCATCTGATTTTGTTTACTAACACTCCTGTCATTTCAGATCTGAGGGGTGTACAACAAAGCGAGATTAGTGTGTTAGCGAGCTATGTTGAGCATAAAGCCAGACTTTTCCGTGTCAGGAAGGTGGCTCTCTTTTAAGATGGCCATATCACCATGGTAACTTATGCTGCAAACATAACCTGGTCCTGGTCTATGTACCTTTTAATCCAGCATCTTCAAGAGGCAAATGACAAATTCAGGTGATTGTTTATTGTATGCATAAGAGGTAGAAAGGGGGTTGCCAGATATTTTGACACAAACTGGCTTCATTCTCATTTTTCTGAATTATCATTGTTCTGGCATCCAGCCTGTAACATCATAAAATCACAGAGTATGACAAAAGCACACTGACTCTGGACAGATCACACTGGAACACGGGGTTCAGTTCAGTGGTTGAGATTTGTGGATTTGGGCCAGTGTGTTGGTAATTCAGGCCTTGTCTATCCAGCCTTTTTTTACTGCCTGGCCTGACCTGGGGGCAGAGCGAGATTCAGAGGGGGGCTTTAATAAAGAAAGTCAGTTTTCTCTGAGACAGATTTCTCAGCTTCTGCTCTGGTCAGTGAATGTAGCTATTGCATGGACAAAGTAAAGCTGCTGGCAAACCTCCTCTTCAACGCACAATAGTACAATAATACAAAGAGCATGAGAAAGTTTATGCATGGTTGAATTGTGTGTACTGTGGAATCTTGTGTGAAGCAAAGAAAGAGGAAAGTGAAACATGTGAGTCTGATATAAGTCCACTTTGACTGTTAAGACAGCTCTTCGCAGTCCTCAGTGGAACAGAGTGGAACCCGTTTGGAACATTAGCTCAAAGGTAACAAGTGCTTGGCGTTGAACAGGGTAAAAAGATGATGTGTACATGCAGCCTGATTAAGACAGAGGTGTAGAATCTGTAAAAGTAAACACAGCAAAGAGAAAAAGGTTACAAATGTGTCTGTCGGCTTTTGGTATCACTGAGGCAGCTTCTTTGTCAAAAAATGTATTGTTCACAAACTGCAAACAACGTCAGTCCTGTCACTACCTCTAACGGGAAGAAAAAACCTGAGTACAAGCGGATTAGGCACCTGTGAACACAACTCTGATTGGACAAGTAGAGTAAGCTCATCTAAACCAACAGAAAACAATGAAAAGCTTTAGAAAACTGGCAGTGTGTTTGTATCTCTGTGTGGCATGAGGGCTTTCCATCAACAGATGGACAGACAGATGAGAGGAGATTTATGCACAAAAACAAAATCATAGGGGGGTTAAAAAAACAACTGCTTGCTGAAAGGTGAGTAACCTTTTCATCAGTAAGCATTCATTCGTTCATCTTCTACCACCTATCCGGTTGCAGGTCGCACGGGGTGCTGGAGCCAATCCCAGCTCACATTGGGCGGGGTACACCCTGGACAGGTGGCCAGTCCATCACAGGGCCAACACACAGAGACAAACAACCACTCACACTCGTACTCAGACCTACGGACAATTTAGAGCCACCTATTAAACTTCCCAGGCCCAGGAACCAAACCCAGGACCTTCCTGTTGTGGAGCAACAGCGCTAACCACTATGCCACCGTGATGCCATGTCCGTAAGCAGCTTTTGTTAAATATTTATATCAACTTGCTCTCTAAGTATTTTTTCATCTGCCCTGGTCAGACAGTAGGATAAAGCCTGAGGTGTTTGCTCATAAGCCCTGTAGCTTATTAAAGATGTTACGTTAAATACAGCTTTTGCTTTAAAGTCAACAGTAGCAATAATAGCTGTTTACTCACTTTACCAGTCTAGCAGAAACATTGTAAGATCAGCATGTAAGAAATGGGCGTAGCCGCCGTGACATCATCCATAGAGACATAGTGTTGACTCACTTTTTGAGACAGAGCTGTCCACAGGGTTGGAAATCGACTCCAGGTTTACTTCTACTTCTATAATTTTTTTTTCTTCTACCGAGGTTTGCATGCATCAGCTAGGTCTGCCTTGTCAGCCCGTCTTCTCACTTTCTGATACAGAGGCACGATAGTGTTACTCAGAGAGTGTATTATAAAATATTGTCCTTTAAACCCATGGACGGTTGCAGCTCTTGGTAAGACTGGTATGTAAACAGATACTAATAATAACTCTAAGCAGCAATGGTAAAACTCACAGACTTAAAATATCTCTTTAATCAGAAACTATCTTCAGAGAAAAGAGTGTCTTCATTCATGAAATTCTCACTTAAGCACTGATCCTCCTCTGCCAAACATCAATGTTACCCCATGACCTGTAACCGGCCTACAATTTTTCACTGCTCTGTTGACTTTTTTTTTTTTCTGGATTTATTCTTTATCACTGCACTCCAATGAATAGTTTGAACCTGTTTGACATGATCATTGTTACATCCCTCTCTGCCTTGCTGCCTTGGTGTCTTCTTCCTTGCAGGTAGTGGTGGGCGTGGCCGAGGGTCATCAGGGAAATGGCAGCACTGAGCTCAGTGAGCCTTTAAAAGCTCTGGCTGCTAACTGCTCTTCCTTTTCTCCTTCCTTAAGATGCATTTGGTTTTGGTTTTGTCTTAGTTTCTAAACCCTACAACATCACACACGTACATTGTTTCACTCATGCACTCACCTACAGCACTTACTTTACTAATTATGCCATGTTTAGTCAAGTTTCTTTTCTTATGCTTATTCTTTAGTCTTTCTTTGTGTTCCGGTTTATGACATCACATGGTGGTTCTGTATTTATTTTTATAGTTTTACCTACTTTTACCTATTTTGCATCTGACTGAGGCTAAAAGTTTTGGCTGAGTCTGATGCTTCCTTTTTAAATCATCTGATACATTCTGTTTTTTCATGTGACAAACTGATGCAATCAGCAGGGAGGGCACAGGACCTGACTCAGATTTCTCAGTGACAAAGTAAGGTTTGCTTTTTTTTGCATTTTTTTTTTTTTTTTACTTTGTGAGAAAGCCACGTTAAACAAACTATAGTAGTTAAGTCTTTAAAAGAGCTAACATTGTCCTCCATGCCCCTTCAGTCTTTGCACATGCAGACAGACTCAATAAAACTGGATTCATTATAACAATACTCTACCGTAACTAAGAGCCATGTACTCATTGGCGCCCATGGAAATCCCAGCATATTCTGGCATATGTGATAGAATCTCCGCTCACAGACATCACTCAAAGAACTAAAACATTTCTGAATGAATTCATGCGTGTGTGCGTGTGTGTCCTGATTCAGAGGCAGAATGACACAAACCTCCGTCTATGTTCTGAAGGTCACCTCCCTCCACAGCCTTCATCTTTAGTGGCTGTTTGGATCTATGTGGGAGTTAGTGGAAGTGTGGGTACATAAAGAAAATATTATGTCATTTTGTCATCTATTTTTTACACTAAATGTTTACACTTCCACGACATTAGAAATAGATTTGCTCAAAATATTTATTTATGCACATACATCACAGTAGGGTTAGGGTTAGGGGGTTAACCCTAACCCTGACCCTTGTAGAAGAAGAAAAAAGAAAAATACAGTATATATTGGGTAATTTAAGTTAGTGTTTATGTCCTACAGCCTTTGAGGAATGCATTCACTACAATACACAAATTTGTTTAATAATGTACCCTCATATTTTATGAAAGCACCTCCAAATTCTGCAATTTGAGGCCACTGATGAGAAACTATATATTTTCTAAAATGTAGCAGGAATTAAATTACTAAGGCTACTGTAAGATTAGAGTTAGCAGCCGGTTAGTCATTTAAATGACAAGTCACTAAGTTACTTTGATAACCTTGTGGCATCTTTGCTGTCTTACTGAGGTTTGATGGGTCTGTTTGGTCTCTCTGTGTTCACTGCAAAGCTGCTCTTTTACCAACCTGATAGCTCTTATCGCTACATATATAAATATAGGCCATATGAACTGATTCCTCACAGAAAGCCAAGAGTCTCTCTTTTTAAAAAAAAAAAAAAAAGGCAGCAAAAACAACATAAGGGAATTAAAGTCTGTTTTGTTTTTTTCTTGTTGTTTTGTTTTTTTATTACTGTGAAGCAAAAGTTGGCAGATGGCCAAGATAAAATTTCTGGAGAGGATCTTTGAACTGGATATGGTACATACAGTGTCATCACAGGGTTGTTAATACTGTGTTACTGGTGTTTGAGTGTTGCTAAAATTTATTGAGACTGCAGCTCACTTTCTCCCAGAGCGCAGTGTAACTTAAGTGCTCCTGGTGTAACAGTGATGTGCTGGGCAGATGAAAGGTCTTTCTACATGATGTGAGTGCACAAATCTGAAGTTGTTGAAAGAACCCAAGCGAAAGACTGAGAAACCAAAGTCACATGATGTGATTACTTTACATCATATCACATGTGTAATATGAATCGATGAATACAATTTAAACATTACAACAAGGCTACATGAGCAACACTGCTATTGAATTTTGTGGAAAAAAAAAAAAAGAAAGAAACCTTTTAGCACTGCTTTTGTATCCATTCAATGACCATGTTTTAAGGTCCTATAAACTTACATCAAAAGCTTGTGTGTCAGGGCAACAAAGGGGTGTAGTGCAATCAATTAAAAGTCCAAATGTCTCCTAAACACCTGGCAAAGAGAATTAATGCAGGTCACAAGACTGGAAAGTGGGTCAGACTGACACTTTCTGCAGCCATCTCAGCTCACTGGAGACATCCCGTCATATAACTGATCTATTGTTATTGGTCTTGGCCTCCAGTTCTGAAGGTTGACAAGGAACCAGGAACTCCTATAAAGTGGAGGAATATATGCAGTATATGTTAGATGAGTCTGTGTGGCTGAGCAGAGTTTTGTCAAATTGATGTGGATTAGTTCTGGATAACTATTTTTGATGGGTGGACTTGTGCTATGCCTGTTTCTTTTGTTTCTCAGCTTGTAAATGAGGAGCCACAGTTTGTTCTGAAGTCTCTCTGTGAATGCCATTCATGGCTGTATTGTGGGAGAAGTTCATAACAACTGGGCCACTGCTTTATATAGATCTGACTGCAGTAATTACCCACTGATGCACTGACCTCCTATTACAAATGTGTTTAAATCAACTGTTGAGTGACCATTACATAAATGTAATCTGTGGCTCTTTCTTTTTGCGTGCTATATATCAACCTGAATGCATTATCATCTACATTATAACACTCACTCACTCTAATGCACATGCGAACAAGCACACTGACAAATCCAATTTGTAGCTCTGTCTGTATGAGATGGTCACAGTGAACTTCTGCTCCCTGGTTTATGTTGATAGAACAGTACAGCTACTGTGCTGCTGTCGCTGTTTCACTGACCAGAATGGATGTGAGGAGGAGAAGGGACATATTAGGGTATTTGCGACACACTGCAGAAGAGACTGTGAACACTATTATTAGATCAGAATTGTTTGTTTTGTTGATGTAAAATGCATCATCTAAGTTTCAGATCAGTGTCAAGAAGCAACATCAGTTCAACTTCAGACAAAAAATCTCCAAGTGGAATGAATATATTTTTATGGCTGTAAACTAAACAATCAACAATGCCGGGAAAATAAAAATAATTAAAGTGGTAATAATGATAAATAGATGATTAATAATGCACAGAGTATTAGATTCTCTGGACCATCTATACTATTAAATGCCTTCAGAATGTGCATATTCCCAACAATTTTCTCTGCATTTCATGTTCTGGTGCAACCAGCATGCTAATGTGTCAATACAGGGCTGAACCTGTCACACACTGAGCACTGACTGCCTGTGCTGAGCCCATGGTGTTCTGTTTACTGAAGCCTGGACAGCATACATGTAAACGAGGGTGCAGATGAGTTTGTTTGGAACAATGTGTACTAAAAGCCAACTAGCATGCCTAAGCTGTGTGCGAATAATAATTCACTCCCCTCCCGGTCTTAGCTGTTCTGTCTGTTCGGGCCAAGTCCTTATTATCTTGTTTTTGTCCCACCTGAGTTTAAATAAGGGAAATGTTTATGTTATTAGTAGTTAGTGTCTGAGTAGTCCAATGAGCACAAATTGAAGACTATATGGTTGAAACAGATACAAATGACATCTAATCCAATATGTGGGATTGTGATTGGAGATGAATGTATAGGTAACATTTGATTATCTATATGAGAAGCAAGTGGCAAGAGCCGTTAGTAGATGGCTTAATGAGAAAAAGCTCAAAGTACTGCCCCCGAAAAAAAACAAAAATAGCAAAGGTGCAAGCAAACATACACAAACAGACAAAATGCTGGGTAATGATGACAAGAGGCAGGCTGTCCCCTAAGGACCTGAAAAAGCAGAGAACGAAGGGAGGGTCAGGAGCAGCTTGCATCGCTAAGAGGAAACAGACAAAAAGCTCTGGCTTTCTGACACACTGAAAACACAAGAGTAGATGTTACTTTACTTTACTTTATTTTTAACATTAATGGAAACGGTTGCAGCAGCATACACCCTCTAAATCATACTGATATTTGATATGTTATATGTAGAGTCTGGCTCTGGGACTGAAACTACCCACTCCGACAATGATTATTATCATTACTTCCACCAAAGAGGTTCAAATGTGTCTCTCTACTTGTCAACTTACTTGTCCAGGAGAGAGTATGCACATTGTGTAATTCTAGTTGTTTATATTTCTATATATATGTCCATGATGAAACTCTTTAACTTAGGTCGGACCTGGGTAATTCATGTTCATCAAATTTTCTGCCTTTGAGTTCTTTATGGTAAAGCATTCAAAGGTTCAAAACAAAACTAAAAAGGGGAAATAAATATTGCAAAAGGTGCCTTAATATTTCACTTTGACTTAAAAGTGCACCTTGATACAGAAATCTAACAGCAAACATTCAAAAGTGGGTTTGAAAAATCTCAATTTGGTCTGTGACCCATTTTGTATTTGTGATCGTCACAATCCCACTAACACATGCTGGTCCACTATAAAAATAGCTTCTCTGTTGCTCCTATAAAACAACATTAATAGACTGTTCCAAACCTTGAAGTTTGTGAGGCCAAAGTTAAATGTCACAAGGCAGCAATAAATCATGGACTCTAAACTGGAAATTTGCATTCTCCTCTTCTCAGAAATGATGCATAATTCATATCCCTCTTTTTGTAGCAGCTGAACAACAGGAAGGCCATCAGCGCTTTTTGTAGTTCAGCCAGCCTCATTTACTGGAAACATTTCCTGACCTCTTTCTCTCTCTGTGCTTTTGTCTGTCTATCTGTGTGATGCCTGTTGACCCACATGAACATTCAGCCTAATTTCTGATTTCCACCAAGGTAAGCCAAAAGGTACAAGCTGTAAAGTTCAGACCAAAATAAAAAATGGTTTGATCCCACAAACAACACTATAAATTATTTTCTGGTTTCAGATGTCAGTGAATGTGTATGGCATAGCTTCAAAAGTAAACCCATCATCCACCTGTAAGTACATGAAATCATGACAATAAAAACAGCATGAGTCATGAAAAGGGCAGCTGCATCCACAGCTCCCCTCAAACCTATTAATAGTGATGAGACTGAAATAGAAAGTAAGTCTGGAAATGTGTTGCATCTAAAACCTTCGAGTGATCATCACAAGTGATTGTTTCCCTGTCAAGCAAAAGATTCAAGACTCAAGATGTTTATTGTCATGTGCACAGTAAAACTCAGCCGTTAAACACACAATGAAATTCTTGCTGTCCGCTTTTCCACACCAGACAGGAATTTAGAGATAAGTGGGATGGGGGGGCGCTATTTACAAACATGCACATGAGGATAAGGATAAAAATAAAATAGAAATAGAAAAAAAGTGCAAATATATATAATATACAATATAATAGAATAAAGTGGAGAGACAATATGTAACAATATATACCAGTGTAAATAGACTATATGTAACAGGATAACAACAGACTAACAGTAGTAATAGCTATGACTGTACAATGTATTAAAATATAGCAGCAAGTAACTGTGCAACAGGCAATGAGGTAGTTAAATAAAACCAGCAAAGGTAAACAGTACTGTTTAGTGCAAAATAGGCTTGTTCACAACCCCGATGGCCTGTGGAAAGAAAAAGTGTTCAAAATAAACTTTTGAGGACATATCAATCTCTCACTAAATCCATGCTGTGGACAAAATACTTCAACAATAATGAGCTTCAAACTGGTAACACCTTTCCTGTGTTAATGTTTTTTTTCTATGAATACCTTTATCCCTCTGCCCTTTTCCATTCCCTTTGAAGAATGTTAATCATAATTATTTGTTGTTTTCCTTTCTTTTTGTTCACATGCTAAGGGGATAATTGCTGGGGGGTTGTTGTGAAAGCACCATCAAAGCCTGGGTGAATGGGAGTGTCCTGAATGGCCAGGAGTCCAGCAGAGCTCTGCAGTGAGGACACTCACCATTTACTGCCCTTCCTCTTAATTAGTTATCATCAGATAATAGGTGGTCAGATAGCAGAATACCTGCAGGTTAAAGAATTTGATATACAGAATACAGAATGTCCCATACTAGGCTATACAGTGAAATTATAAAGCAGGTATAGGTTTTATTTTAATAATGCAAAAGTATCATAAAATTCACAAAGCCTGCATCCAGGGAATGACCCTTGATTCTTAAACAAACCAACAACATAAAAAAACCCAATAATAATCTCATACCAAAACATTCAATAAAATGCCTGAAAATTTAAAAAGTGGGATTTTAAGGATTATAATATGAAAAACAACAGATTGAGGAATTCTCTTTTTGATTTTTTCTGGCTATTGTATCATTATAAGCAGAATTTAACTGAATTTTAGACTCACAATACTAAAAAAAGTTGTTTTTATATATTTTTTTCTGAAAATGTATGGACTGAATTAAAAAGTGACTTACGCGAATTCATTAATTAATGTCCATCTAATGAAATTATGACAGTTGTGACTGAATAAATATCGGCAGTAGATATAAAGTCTTACAATTCATGTTTGCATAAAGACTTCCTCTCTTCGAGCGCCTCCAAAAAGATTAACAACATTTCCCAAAAGCCACTGCGGCGATAATTTGCTGATGATTGGTTACAGCTCAGCTAAGCTTTCCGCTGCAGGTTTATGAATGGTCCAAACCTCCTGCCAATCAAACGGAGACAGTCTGAACCAATCAGCTGCGGAGTTTCCCCCAAGGTAGGCGGGGCCGTCTCTTCATCCCTCTTCAGGCTTGTCTCCTGCTCGTTGCTAACAACCTGCTGCCTCCAACTCCGTCCGTCCTCCGTCGGCTTCCCTCCGCGGTGTGTGTGAGGATGAGGCCGTGTGGACGCTGACAGTCCGGTCCCGGCTCCGGCTCCGTGCTGCCTGCTGCCTGCATGCCCCCCCCCCGCCCGCTCCCTGACGCCTGGGGCTGCAGTCTGGCCTCAAGCCGCAGCTGCCAAGTACCTTCATTTTTCAGCGTCGCCCTGCTCCGGAATCATGTTTATTTTATAAAGATGGCGGTTTGGGGGACACTGTGAACTAAATGACTGTCAGAAACATCGCCTCCATTTGTAATATGGTGAGTAACATGGTGTGTGTGTGTGTGTGTGTGTGTGTGTGTGTGTGTGTGTGAAAGGGGGTGGGGGGTGCAGGGTCCCACCATAGAGGATGGTGTGTGGGCCTCTCAGCGGGGCTGTGGGGTTCAGATCCCGGGCTCGGACGGGCCTGATGTGTCCTGCCCCCCCAGCTGAGCTGACTGTGCTGCAGCCTTCAGAGACTCACAGTGTGCAGATCGTGTAGCTGTCGCCGATGACTGACAGGTGAATGGAGCAGCTCGATGTGATTGCATAACGTGTCATTGCTGGAGAGGGCTGCTTCCATCCTGATCTCAGGGAGCAGGGATCTGCACTAATCTGCTTTAACGTTGTGTTCATGGCCTGTGAGGAGTGAGCATGAGCAGATTTAAAGGAATCTGCTTAATGCCACCAGCCTTCACTTTATTTAGAAGGTAATGTCAGAAGCCGGTATCAGTGCTGCTGGAGACCATTCATGACACACACAGCACTGACTAGTGCCACTGCAAGATGAATATTTCTCATAAATTCGTCTGCTGATTATCTCTTGGTTATTTGCATTGTCTAAATAAAGACAGGCTGAAGGGAAACATGCCAACTTACATGTATGTTGCTAGCGTTTGAAAAAGCATCACATCTCTACATTAGAACCCAAGATGATGTTTTCAGTGTCAAGAGTAAGTCAAGAACCAAATGATATGGACGCTGTTAGATTGAGCATCACTGCAGCGCTCTGAAAAAAACAAAAACAACAAAAAAAAAAAAACGATGTGAAAATAGTTGAATTGATTTCCTGTAGAACAAAGTAACTGTTGGCACTCTATATTTATTTACAATATTTATCTTTCACAAACACACATGAGCTGATTCCTGAAAGATACATGTGCTCTCGGACATGTGGAAGTTTAGACTGATGGCTAGTTGTGGTTGCATAGATTTTTCTCTTTTTAAAGTGAATTTGATAGAAGTACAATTAGTTTTTTCCTTTTAGGCTATAATTGTTTATTTCCAATATATTGTAAGGTTGCAAAGCTGTAAGTTTCATGCTCTAGACAGCAATAATGTAGTGTAGGTGAAACCAGCATGTGGGTCCATGACTCCTCAAAGCTTCCTGTATTCCTTCAGTTCAGATTGTTCTGATCTGCTTTGTTTCCTTCAGAAATCTTTTTCTTTCTTTGGTTGTTGTTCATAAGGAGAAGCTGAAATGTGAAAATTAGGCATCAGGTGTCAGTGACATACCTTACCTTCTCAATCTGATGTTGTATGTAGATTTTTCCCAGATTTTCCCCCAATTTTCCAACTGGTTGTGTGAATACAGGCTTAGATTATAAAATATAAACCTGTCCGTGAATGATTGACTTATGCCTGCAAGTGTGCTGCTGTAGCATCTCAGAATCTCAGAGAAGTAGCGAATCACACAAGGAGGCATTCCCCTTTCCAGTCAGCTTTGACAGAGACAGTCATGTCACAGAAAGTTGAAGCCTTCCCCCAAAACTAAATCGTCTTTTGTTTTCATTCAACAGGCTGTGGTTGATGTTGGAAAAGCTTTGAGCTCAAACAAGTGAAATGGATCTGAAGAGATAAGTGGTCCATTGCCACAATCAGGCTGAAATACTCTATGCTTGATATGGGCCTGTGTATTAAGACCAAATGTTGTTTCCATTTTGTCAGGAAGTTTTATTCCCCGGAGACTAAAGGAATCAAGATGAGCAGGATTTTTTGCATTCTGTGGGAAGCTGAGCAGGAAGAACCAGAACTATCACTTCTACTGCTTTACAGAGAGGTTTCTCATTTTGGATTAACTCATAGCTGCAGCTTTTAAGCTTCAGCAGCCTGTTGATGCTAGTGAATAGACAAAAATTTCCATATTAATTTGCTTGTGGATTCACAGCCAAAGCAAATTTTTTTTTGCCTTTTGATACTCCATAAAGCCAAATATGCAAACTGCTATCTGGGATGAACGTGATGATAGTAATAACCATTAAATGCACAGTCCCATGTTTTCCTGTTTTGTCCCGTCAGGGCACCAATGCCTCTGCTCTGGAGAAAGACATCGGCCCGGAGCAGTTCCCAATCAATGAACACTACTTCGGATTGGTCAATGTGAGTATCACTAAATCCTCTCATACATCAACAAAGGCCTGTGCCAAAAACACTGGGATTATATTTCAAAACAGACTGCCATGGGTCTCAATTGTATCATGTTCTCTCTTTGACAGCTGATACTGAAGGTAATTGTTGTTTGTGAGTCTCTTGGCCTATGCAGGGATGTTCTGTTTCCTTAATATGGCATTTACATTAATACCCCAAGTTATTTCAATGCCCTGAAGGTAGGGTCTGCCAGATGAATAAAAACAAAATAATCCTATTGTAAACCCATGGCAAAAATGCATTTTTCTAATTTTTTGCTCTTTTGATAACAAGTGCTGTGTGATTTATTAAGCCTTGTGTAACTTGCACATAATACCAGAAACAACAACAATAGTTATGATGATAATAAAACTAAAGAAAAAATGCTATATTATTAGTAACGGCAGATATCCAAATTCAGGTATTGGAATCGGATTGAAAGTGAAACTGTTTGAAGTGGCTCAGTGCACCTCTCACTGCCCCCTCTCTCCCTCAGTTTGGAAACACATGTTACTGTAACTCAGTGCTTCAGGCGCTCTACTTCTGCCGGCCTTTCCGGGAGAACGTGCTGGCTTACAAAGCCCAGCAGAAGAAGAAGGAGAACCTGCTCACATGCCTGGCTGACCTCTTCCACTCCATTGCCACACAGAAGAAGAAAGTTGGTGTAATCCCTCCCAAAAAGTTCATCTCGCGTCTACGGAAAGAGAACGGTGAGTATATGACTCATCAACACCTCATATAAGTCCAAGAAAAACATCACCATTTGCTTATACAAGTATGAGCTGGATTCTGGAACAAAATACTATTAAAATTAAAATTTATTTGTAAATCCAAAATTCAAATAAGTTTGCACACCATGACTTTTTATGGTACTCTGCTGTCAGCAATAAATAGATGACATAATTGACAAGCATGCAGAATAAGGCAACATCAACATGGAAACTAAAAACCTGCATTGCTGCACAATAAATTTTAAGAATGAAACAGGAAAAAAATTTATGATAATTAAAACTCATTGTTATACACAATCTGTAATATTTAACTTTTGAGCTAAATGTTTAAAAAAACTTGACCTATGTTATATATTTTGTTTAGTTGTGTACTTAAATTATGCAAAACGTTTCATGAATTAGGAAATTAATGGATATGGAGAGAAATCCATAATTATAATAAACAAAATGGGTCATTTCATATGCATTGTCACATGCATCAGCATTCTGTTTATCTCCCAGAAGTTTCAAAAGCCAATTTTTTTTTATCACATACTTTTTAGCTTTTTAGCTTGGTCAAGTTTAACTTAATGTTTCGACTGAATGAAGGATTTTAGTTTTCAGTCATTCATCCAACCCTTCACTGGTTACGTGCAAACTAATGATGGGCTCATAAAAACATATGAAGGCAGCTGGGTGTACATACCCTATATAAGATAGCCAGCCATTCCTAAAAACTTGTGGACATGAAGATGAGAAAAATAAACTATAACTAATAGTGTCTGACAATGAGCACACTGAATAGATGCTCAAATAAAAATCTGTGTTGACATCAAACATTTTCTTCAAGAACCTTTTTTATTTTTCATTCTTGTTTTTCACCAGATCCACAAAGTGCACCTCCCTACATTCATGTTGATCAAGTGGCGGTTAGTGGTTTTGTGCTGGATTTAATGTGGTTTGAGTAATTGAGGTGAAGGACAGGTGCGTGTTGGTGGTAAGGTCCTTCGTGTTTGAGTTGACAGAGAGGCCGACTGTTCTCTGCTATCCATATTGAGGAAGCTCTTTATGTGAATAAACAATGCTATCTCTGTTAGGACCCAGCTCGGTCAGCTGCCTCCTCTCTGGACTCACCCCCGCTCCCCTCCAGCTCCGACACACACTTCTCAGTTTTCACCTTTCGCATACAGATCTATGAAAAGAGGCATGTGTATGGAAACTTATATCATTAGTGTCAGTGCCAGTGATTGCATTTACATTTCTCAAAGCAAAAAAAGCACGGCGGCATAGGGGTTAGCACTGTTGCCCCACGACAAGAAGGTCAAGGGTTCGGGTTTGGAGAGTCCATAACAAATTCCCCTGCCAGGACATTAAAGTATATCTTGTGTTATCTTTTCTTATAGATCTGTTTGATAACTACATGCAGCAGGATGCCCATGAATTCCTCAACTACCTGCTGAACACGGTGGCCGACATCCTACAGGAGGAGAAGAAGCAGGAAAAGCAGAATGGACGCCTGAAAAACAATGGATCCACCGTCACCATGGAGACCGAGACAGAGAACAAGACAGAGCCCACATGGGTTCACGAAATCTTCCAAGGCACACTGACCAATGAGACGCGCTGCCTCAACTGTGAAACGGTGTGTGTGTGTGTGTGTGCGTGTGTGCGTGTTTATGGCTTTATTTGTGTTAAAGGCCAGGGTAATATAACAAGCATTTCAAGAACGAGACATGTATGTGTATAAAGGGCCCCATGGGTGGGTGATGTGTCACATTTCAGCAGGTTTATCTTCACTGACTCAATCACAGGAAATGACAGTTGTCCTTGCTGTCTCTCCCTTTCTTTGACAGGTTAGCAGCAAAGATGAGGACTTCCTGGATCTTTCTGTGGATGTGGAACAGAACACATCAATAACACACTGTCTCAGGTAGTATTGATTTATTAAATAGCAGACCTAATTCCCCAGTGTTAGGCAGCCAAGGCTGACTAATGCTTAATAACTGAGCCCCTAGTGGTGTGCTCTCCCCTCCAGGGATTTCAGTAACACAGAGACTTTGTGCAGCGAGTACAAATACTACTGTGAGACATGCTGCAGCAAGCAGGAAGCACAGAAACGGTCAGTACAGCACTGAACTCGCACCGCCTCTGTGATGTTTCCACAACACACTAGGGATGTATCCTTCTCCGCAGGATGCGTGTGAAGAAGCTTCCGATGATCCTTGCACTACACCTGAAGAGGTTTAAGTACATGGAACAGCTGCACCGGTACACAAAGCTGTCCTACAGAGTGGTGTTCCCTTTGGAACTGCGTCTGTTCAACACATCTGGGGATGCAGTCAACCTAGACCGCATGTATGATCTAGTTGCTGTGGTGGTTCACTGTGGCAGGTACAGTATATTGTTGTTGTTATTATTACATACCTGCCTGAATTAAAGCAACTCCATCAGTTTTAGAGTTTTAGTTCTACCAACACGCAAGTGATAAGGTAGAGTAAAGGTAATGCTGAATGAAAGAACTAACGTGTGCAGTGTTTTTGTCCAAAGCATGTCAAAAGTTGAAGTGATAGCGTTCTTCTGTTTGGCTGAACCACAACATTAGGGCCAACGGTAGAATTGCAAATGTCCATGACTGGCTAATTGACCGACTGATCACTGAGTTGGTGCAAAAATATTACTGTGGTGTTTGGACTGTTGCCAATTTAGTGTACTGTTGCTCGATTAAAAACAGGACTGGGTATTAACCTTGTATATGGCTGGATCATAAATGAATGTATTGATTTTGGTATGAGCACTTTCTGGTTTTCTGGCTGCCCCAAAGCTTCAGAAAGCTTCACCTAAACCTCAGCTGCTGTTTCCCACAAATAAATGATATAATTTACATTTAATCTTATTACTAAACTGGCAGATGTGATCAGCATGTAAACAACATAAAGCCCTGTAACAGGAGCTCATGGTAGACTGACTGCACTCAGCAAACCCTGTGAAGACATATTGGGTTTCTGTTTACTGAAACAAGAGATGGCTTTTAATTTGAAACAAAAGGTGTTGAGTTTGGTCAATGAAAACAGAGCTTTATTATATTCTACAGTGGGAATTAGAAATAAACACACACACAAAATCACAGAAGATATTCTGTCCCTTCTATCTTTCCCACAAGTGATTTTTTTAAAATAAATATAGCTGAAACAACAACTCAGTTCTCTTTCTTTAACTTTCAATCCCAGTCCAACGCTTAGGCATTTACCAAGAAATTAGAATTTCACCATACACAATACAGCAAGATTAGATTTTGAGCCAGTCTTGTTGAATGTATTCGTTGGCGAGTTTCCTAATTTTTATGGAAGAGTATCATCAAATAATTCTCCATCTAATTGGTGTTACCCTCACTCAAATAATTTCACCAAAAAAATCTATTTCTGTCAGTTATCAAAAGGCATTTTGATAATGAATCAGTAATTCTCCCATTAAAAGTTTTCAAACTGATTATCTTCAATTGTCATTTTCTCGGAAAAACATTGAATTAATGTGAATTTTCTGACATTTCACAAGAGAGAGGATTAATTTAGGAAGTGAATATGAAATTTTGTCAATAAAAAGACAACAACAGTTTAATTAGTGCAGAGCAGCTTGGTCATGTCCTTGAAGCAGATTATCTGGGCAGAATTTCAATGTTTCCCGAACATTTAGACAAATCAAAGACGTTGGTGTTGATTCCGCAGGATGTATTTTTTTAAATTGACAATAGTTACTTGTTTAATCTTTGATAATCAGCATCATTTGTGCTGTAAGGCGTGGAAGAAAATAAAATCTGCATTACTTCTTGTTTCTGCTCACTCAGTGGCCCGAACAGAGGTCATTACATCACCATAGTGAAGAGTCATGGTTTCTGGCTACTTTTTGATGATGACATCGTGGAGGTGCGTCACACTCTGTCTCATCCACACAATGCTCTTTGACTCGTCTTTGTACCTTTTCCTGTTGTTTGTGTTGTTGGTAAACCACATTTCACTCGTCTTGTCCAGAAAATCGACGCCCAGGCCATCGAAGAGTTTTATGGGCTTACCTCAGACATCTCCAAGAATTCTGAGTCAGGTTACATCCTCTTCTACCAGTCCAGGGAGTGACCGGAGCCTGATCACTGGCAGAGGATGAGACTGAATAGGATGAGAGCTTTTTTTTTCCTTCAACCTAACAGACCGCAGACTCCTGCCATCTCCATCAGATCCTGCACTCCTCTCAACATACTGTATGTGCCAATCCTACAGCGGCCCCGGTGTCATTCTCTGGGTTTACTTGTGATTCATCTCTTTTTGTGTCTATTTCGTCTTGTCTTTTCGTCACCTGCATTTCAATTGCACTTTAAAACAAAAGCAAAAATGTTCAACAGCATGACGGAAACAAAAATTAAACTGCATCCACACTGAGAAGCCTGTTGAGGCATCTCCATCCAGAACATGAGGTGAAGGGTCTGATGCATCATAGAGACAACTGTCAGAAATTGTACCATGTAATTTCTATGTATATAAGGTCTTCTTCTTCACCCTCATAATTCCTTTCATTAGGGCTATTTTCCTCATCGCTGTCCAGACCTCTTGTGTTTATTTCCCTGCTGGATACATGTGAAGTGAATGAAGTTGGAGACGAACAATGAATAATATGCATAGAGATTTTGAAGCAATATGTCAGCATTAATTATAGAACTTGAAAGGTTAAAAACTTCCTAAGCATGAGTACCTTGTTGACAACATGGAGGTATTTTTGCTGCTGCTCATGTTTGTGTAAAAAGCATCCAAAACTTTTAACACTTAATCCAAAACAGGCACACACTCAAACACTACTCTTGAAAAAAAAAAAAACCCTTTCAAAGCTGAATCATTTTAATTACTTTATTCTGATGGAAAACTCATATTTATTGAACTTAATATATTTAATACTGTTATTTGTAATACTGACTAGTTGATAATCAAAATGTTTTTGGCTCTTATCAGAGGTTTTTATCTGAAGACTCCCATGTCTCATTTCTTAGTGTGAAGGGTATGGTGTATGTAATGCACAACTAAAAAAAGGTTTTATCCATTTAGTGGATTGCATGTTAAATTAAAAAGAAATACAAGATTGATTAACGTAGTACAAGTGAAACACAAACCATAAAAACTGCCTAATCTTATGATTGACATGACAAAGTGAAAACTGTGCAATAAGAGGTTCCCACTGAGACTAATATAAAGGAACTAGAAAGTAGTTTGATGTAAATTGGTTTCTGATCTTTGCTCATTGCTGTGTTTGCGTTCCCGTTCCCCACACACTCCAATCTGGGGTGTCAGAACAATGTTCTCTCATCCTTCTTTTTATAACCTTATCATTTTCTCCTGTTTTTTTTTTTTCTGACTTTGTTTACTTAATTGTGTGTGTCGTATGCAGCACGTGTAGAATCCTAAAGCAGCATTTTTTTCTCCCAATACAATGTCCCTGGTACTGTAAATGTTTTCCCCAGGGTTGTTGCCTTGCCCTGTAGAATAGCGCAACGTCAAAATACTTGTTTCCATGTGAACAACATTCCAATTTGTGGCAGATGAGAGGGAATTATCATTTCAAGCAAATCTGAATAGGGAGCGGGAATATGGTTAATTTGTTACTTTCGTGTCTGTGTCCATACAGGAGAAGTTATTTCCGCTATCTCCTCCATTTTGTCTGTTATAGGGTGAAGTTACAAGGACTACGTGCCAAACTAGAGTCAATGTTGACCTTGCAACAGTCTTTGACAGAACATTATTTTCTTTGTAAAGACACTACTGTACATATATATTATGTAGAAAAACACTTCTGGTAATAGGAAAATATTTTTTTAAACTGCAGATCTTACAATATAAAGACCCTCATGGCAAAGATTTTAGATTAACACTGACTCTGTTAAGAAATACTGTGCTATTTTACAATCATTCAATTACATAATCAGAATTGTGCAGAGTTTACCATCTGTCATATTAGTGATTTTACTGGGTTGAACTGAGCCATGGTAGAAAACTGTAGCAGGAATAGTCTGAGATATTTTAGACTCAGGTGAAAGGGAAGAAAGACTCTTCATGCGCTCATCTTCTATGAACACTTATGCACTCACCCTCACTGAGACACTCAGTTGTTGCACTTGGTCTTATAAATCTAACTGTGATCGTGTTCTACACGGAAGAGCTCAGATGCAAGGATGCCTGCATCTGATGGGATCTGACCTGAAGGAAGGAGGACATGAATTGTCTTTGTTTGGCTGTAAACTGAAAGTGCACTTTATTAATGATGAGCTCCAATGCTTTAATAAGAACTACAGTCTAACACACTCATTTTGAGTTTTCTCTTCCGTTTAATAAAATGACTACAAACTAACTTGTTGAAGTGTTTGTTTTTGTACCTTAATGCTTCCTCTTTTATTCAGGAAGTGAAGAGTAAACAAAATCTCTTCCTCTCTTCATCCACAGCCATTGTAGCAGCCCTGACCCAGGGATGGTGCTCTCAGAGGGCGTTCTCTGATCATTTTGGGGATCCACTGACATTGGATCTGACAGTGGGGCCTTTCTGTCTGGAGTTTACCTGTTCTCCCTGTACCTGCGTGGGTTTCCTCCAGGTACATTATACCTGTGAACTGCCATCTACATACAACATGGAAAATAACTGCAGTTACGAAATCCTCCATAATTTCCATTATTGGTGGAAGTTTGGTGTTCTCAGTAGCAACACGTTCAGGACCATGGCACAAAGCTGTTATTCAGTTACTATTGGAAACCCTCAAAGCCCTTCAAAAACGTCTAGAAGCTCAGTGCATATAACTAGTTCCTCCTGAAACTTAAACCTCTTCAATCACAATAAAAACCTCCGTAAGTTAAGTTCAGTTAACCTCTGAAGCTTAGTTTATCAGCCTAGGACCTGAGAGGGCAAGAGGGCCGTCTTGGTGTGTAAAAGAAAACTCAAGCATTGGCAAAGTTAGGTCAAGTGTTAGCCAAGAGGAGAGCTCTTCCATCTTTGTGCTTGGTCCACTGACTGCTAATGAACCTGAGTCAGTGATTACCAAGTGGAAGTTTCTGAAGAGCTCATGTGGAGACCATTGAAACTGTGGAGACTGTCAAGTCTTCAGGAAATGATTTTCTCTTTTTGCACTTTGAGGCAACCGTAGCATCGTGGTATATTGTAACATTAATATTGGAAACACACATTTAAATCAAGGGTTTAGTTCAGTCTGAGGAGAAGGGTGACTGAGGCTGTTTGCTTCTCCAGTAATTTGTAAGATTTTGAAAAGAGACTGGAGTGAAAAGCCACAGGTGGTGTTAGACATGATAATGACCGCTCTCTGTGCTTCTATGAAAAGATCCTAGGCATTACTCAGAAGCGCTTCATCTCCCATAGAGAAGATACACACGCAGGCGCAAAAACACACACACTACAGAAACACACAAAGGTCCTGACCTTCAGCTTTTTCTCAGAAACCCGAGCTTTGATAATTTCCAGTTACATGACACATCACAAATCCAGGAACGTCTTTGTGAACAGTGATGAGAAAATGTACTTACATACGTTTTCAGGATAACACTTTTTGAAAAATTAGACAAGAAAACAACAAAATCACAATAGTACATATACTGTAGTCTGAAGTATTTACATAATGTAATTTTTCTGATTTGGATTTCTGCACCCCACTCCCGCCTGGGCCTCTCACAATTATTATATAATCGCCTGATTGTGATCATTTGCAGCTGATCACAATCAGTTTGCATAATTGTTAAAATTAAAGGGGTGGGGGAGGTGGTTGCACATAAAATATAACTTTTTTAAATGAACCGCTTTTATGGGATCAATTTTACTGGTTGATACTTTCCTCTTTGCGTTAGTTTGGCCAGTTAAAGATGATATTTTAGGGCTTTTTGTTTTCTTTAGTTTTTTCCCCTTCCAGATTTTCCCTATTTAGGGTCACCACACAAAATCAGCTCAGTGACTTGCATGATTGATTTGGCCACAGAAGATATTTCAGTATTCATCCTTATTTATACTTCAGTCCCAAAAAGAAAGCAAGGGCACATACAAGGCACTGTTTTAATGATGTGAATCCAAATAAAACCACACACTCTTCAGTGTTTGCTACTGAGTCATAACTATTTTGGCAATGGCGTTATCAAGGAAAGGCCAAATTGGGTATTTCGTATTCATTACTGGAGTAATTTTCTAAAGATAGATGCTTGATTCTGCAGAATCGGACAGAGGTTGGATCTGTCACTTTCAGTAAGTCTTTGTGGTGTTCCATGTGCAGAGTACACAGCCAGTATGTACTGCCATCACTCTGAGTCATGTTCCAGTCATCAGAAAACAACAAATGATATTATGTTCAGGTTTAACACACCAAGTATGTCTATTACAGTCACAGATTCAGTCTCAAATCAGCAAAAAGTTCAAAATTTCAAAAGACTAAAACAGCAACAAAAATGACTACTTTCCAACAGCTAATGTGGTAAACTGCATTTTTATGACTTCCTGCTGTCATTACTGGGAACTTACATTACTCAGCACTGAGTGCCTCATACTGTTCTTACCTCCATACAACTTAGTCATTAGCCAATATAAACAAGAACCAGATGGTGACACTCAGCATGTCAGCTGACTTGTTTCAATAATCACAGTGTGGATATTCAGGTGCTGCAGATCTACAAATGCATAGGTTTGCCACAAACACATAGGCAGTGCTGGGGCCCCTGTGGTGGGTACTCACCCTTAAAGGGGGCAGGTTTGGTATGAAAGACAAGGACATTAGACAGGTGGACAAGCTTTTTAAAAAGGCCAGCTGCTTGGCACAAGGGTGGACTCATCTGGGACTGTGGCAGCGGAGATGTAGATGGAGGTGCAGGCTGCCCTGGACAAGAACATTTGCACTTTTTTCATTAGGGCTCAAAAGTGTGATTGCCCTGTTGCATCTGTAAAGAAACATGAAAGTTTGATATTTTGTGGGCTGCAGAAATGTGCATCCAAAAATGGCTCAACGGCAAATCCTTGAAAAGCCCCTGACTCCAGATTGACGTAGATGAACCAAAATGTGTACACATATGTATCATGGCGAGATGCACAAAAAAGTCTGAAGGATCCATACCCTAACTTTAACGGCCGTTTTAATTTGAGGTTTTGATTTTCGCACAATTTCACCAATTTCTACAACAGACTCCTCTTAAAGTTTTTATCCAAATAACTTCATATTTACTCAGTATCATCTCAAGACTTTGAAAAGTTTCAAAATCTTTTTCATTCGATGTACTTGCTGGGTGTGGTGTTGGTGCCAATTTCGATGTGTCGCCATAAAAAAGCATTTATAACTCCAACACACATTTTCCAATTTGAAGAAGTTATTATTAAGGCCCTGAACGAAAATAGGTTTTAATATGTATAGGATAGCATCACTAAGTGTTTAAGATGGAAGCACTTAGTGGGGAGTATTAGTGTAATTATATTGAAAATGCGTAGTGAAAAGTAGAGTTATGGCATACCAAGAATCTATTCTCCTGAAGACATTTACTTCTGAAGTCAGAGCTGCATTATTGTCCTGATGTTTTTTATTATAGCATAACATTTTACAAACAGGTTTGCACTGATACACATGGAAGTGCTGTGTATTGGCCTCCCACTAACAACCGAGAACATGTCAACCATTAAAGATTAGAATGGGAAGTTTACAATTTTTCAGTTATGAATCATTCAAAATTATTATTTTTGGGGGGGCTTTTTATGCTTTTGTTTTTAATTTGTGAATAAAAGGGGGACAGGAAACCAGTCCCAGGCTGGAATCGAACCCTTGACTGTGATAACATGGTATTCACCACAGCCCATTATGAAACATTCTAATAATTATTCCCCTATGAGACTGTGGGCACACAGACATACATAGCTATTGTCCATTCAAAGTCCTGAAAGAAAATCTGTAAGTGAGAGACCACATGTGGACATAGCATGCTTACATAATACACAACTTTCATATACACACAAGGTAAAACACAAATAGTGGCAGTCCAGTTTGATTGATTAGGAGGCACTTGTATAGCCCCATCAATAGTCATTCTCTCTGTAATACCTGTTGTTGTTGTTGTTGTTTTGCTCTATGTACTAAAGAAATATTTGTTTTCCTCCTACTTCCTGGGGATTGACTGTAGGGAAACACAAACTGGCATCTGGTAGCAACAAAGTACTGAATGTCCCTACTCAGGCCTGTGTTGGCACAGGGACCTCAGGGAGACTGTTGTGCATATATCGCAGGGGCTCAGCTGGAAAACATCTATCCCTCTGGTACAAGAACTAACTTCATGTTGACTGAGAGATTCACTATCAATTAACAGCTACCGTCATTCACTAGATGGAGCTCTCTGTCCATTGATTCAAAGGCTGTGCTTGAGTGCAGTTTTGAATAACTTGTCTCTTTTGTCCACTTTATTCTATGTTATACTTCATCACATGTCATTCCTAAATGCTACACTATTTACTAAAATGCATTTATCTGAGGTCTATAATCACTGGTGGATTTAACAGGATTTTAACTGATAGAGTATTTACATCAGTCAAACTGACGAGCTGGGGAACAGGATGCAAAATCAAAGCCGTTTAATGATCCCAAACTGAAAAAAACTGATTTCTCCCAGAAAACTAGCAAAAGTACAAAATCGCAAGGTTTGTTATAACAAAGGGGAATCATACATAGAAGTTCACACAAGAAAACAATCTAAGGTTGGATACAACAAGAAAAACAAGACAATCTGGCACAGAAGGGAAGGGAAGCATAGCTAAAATGCACTGGGGATGGGATGTTAGTGAGACAGAGCAACACATTAGGGAAAGGAAGGCAATCACACAGGGAGGAAACTTGACAGGATGGGGAGAGTAGGAACAACGTTTCAAAATAAAACAGGAAGTTGGACAGGAGCAAACCCTAACAAAACAGACAACTGATACAACCTGACCGTTGTGTCAGGATCCCATAAAATATGGTTACACATGAATGTATTCAGATCAATATTTCTTATATGATAACACCTCTGAACACTCCTCCATCACTGCGCCTTTGGCTGTAGAAGAATTGGCATACACCAAAATAGTTGTTTCCAAACTGTGGGCCTATTGGTGTCTGAAAAGGAACTGCAGGTGGGCCAAAGATGGATCATAAAAAGAAGAAAAGTCTCAACGATGCTGGCAAATGTGTTATTTAAAAAAGAAGGCATTTAATAGCTTCAAAAACTTTATTTATTTTTTTTCTGTTTTATTTTAAGCCCCCTCACGATGACAAGCCAATGATAGGAACTTGTATGGTGTCGCTGTTAGCTCTGTTTATTTTGATCTGATGAATGGATTAATGATCACATAAAAATAAATGTGCTTCTATGTTTATTCTTTTAGTAGCTGCTCATTTATCCTGGGCATCAGTGTCGGCTTGAATTTGGGCCACCAACATTTCCAACTCATGGAATGATGAGGAACCATTGAAGTAAACAGTTGTGTTGAATTGCCATCTAGTGGTGAAATTGCAATACAGCTGAACACAAGGTGGTTAACGCAATAACCTTAACTATAAATCTTTCCATATTTAATCACCAATGATTAAGTCAGTTGATGGCTGTCATGTCCACTGTAGTCTATGTGTTCTGTCGTACTGCTAATTTTCCTATTCTTGATTTTGTCTGTTCCTCACAAATAACAGCTTCACCTCCTCACTGCAGTGTGAGACACAGAAACAGACAAAGGTCAGAAAACAGAGAGATCCAAAGTCACATCACTAGGTTCAGACAGTAGCAGCAAGTGAAGCTGTAAAGAGACTGCTCCTACAGGAGTAGGACCACGGCCACAAGAACATTTTCATGTGTTTCACGTTGTACTTACGTCTCTGTGAGGTTGCTGTTATTTCAGTCCTCACAAGATTTTTCTGTTTTTTTTTTTCTTTCCCTTCATTGTGATCATTTCCACTCACCTTGTTCAGAATGTGGGTTTCAAACATGAGAGTGGCACCAGGTTTGATTGCCTGTTTCCATCAAAGTATGAAGTCTAAGTGTAACAAGCCCCAGTGGAGCAGTAACTCTCAAAGCTCACACCTGCACACACTCCGTCTACCCTAAATCACTTCATTCTGGGTCCCACTTTTGTGTCGCTGCTCTTTAAAGCTAATAAAAGGCCGGGCACATGGTTTCAAGGACAGGTCTGGACAGATCATTACAAAGCACCTACATTGATTTCATGAGAAGGATATTACTTCTTGAGCAAATTTTTTTTTCTGCACTTTACAGGAAATGGAGGCATTTAATTTTCCTTCTCTGATATCAGGAAATCACAAGTCCATCAAACTGACTATTTTGAAGAAAGCACATGATATCACATTGATTCCAGATATTCTTAATTGATTTTAGGATATGATGGTTAGCGCTGTTGCCCCACAACAAGAAGGTCGCGGGTTTGGGGCCTTTCTGTGCCGAGTTTGCATGTTCTCCCTGTATCTGCGTGGGTTTCCTCCCAAAGACATGCATGTTTAGGTTAATTGGTGACTCTAAATTGTCCGTAGGTCTTAATGTGAGTGTGAGCGGTTGTTCATCTTTGTCTGTCTCTGTGTGTTGGCCCTGTGATGCCCACCTGTCCAGGGTGTACCCCGCCTTCACCCAATGTGACCTGGGATTGGCTCCAGTACCCCCATGACCCGGAAACAGATAAGCTATAGAAGATGAATGAATGAATGAATGTGCAACAGAGTTAGAAGAGGAAACAGTCTAGACAAATGTCTCTATTGGGACAGAGAGAGTCAAACCTCAGATTTTTTTTCTTTATTTGATATGATAGTTGTCATAGAGAAGGGAGGGAAGTGTTTATCTTTATTAGGCAATTTGGTCACTTGATGTCTGACCTCACTCAAGCTGAGAAAAAAGATAAGCAGTCACCTGTGTTTGCCAATGCCTGCAGCCAGCTGCTCACGATGACATCATACCCCTCATCCATGCCAAGGAGATCACCCTTGAGAGTTCAACCACACCTTCGAATGGGAGTAAAGAGGAAATGGTATTCGTCCATGTGGTGCACTTTACACAACACCACACTGAGTCAATCTATGATGCCAAGGTCATCAGTGCTCTCTACCTCTGTTTTGTCCCTCCTGTCATAAATTGTGATCCTCCCATGCAAATCCTGCATCCTGCTCCATTCCAGTTGTGTTAAGGTTCACGATAAAGAGGGCTGATCCACCTACAGCAGTTAATTTTCTCTGTTGAAGGATCCCTTTTCCAAAGAAAACAGGAGCTAGTGACAAGTATTTGTATCAAGTAACTGTTTTAAATTCCCCACGTACCTCATTTGTGTCTTTGAATCCTTGAACTTGATTTCCTTCATTCTTTTTCCCCGCAATTTATTTTAACTTTTCTTCACTGCAGTGTGGTCACACATAACTATGTCACCTATGGACACTGCCCATGACCATTTCACCATGTGCTGTGATATGCAGCCCCACTAATATTTCTCCTCTGGTCTGGCTGTGGGATCTTGGGCGGGTGCTCATTATGCTTAGGCTCCATAAACAGCTCTTGCCAGCAATAAGGAGAGCCAGAGGAAATATCACACAGGCCAACAGTGATAAGTCATGTTTCTGCCAAAGTCAAAAGTTTGGCCTCAGTTTAGGGTGAGCTTCAACTCTTAATGTCTTCAACCCTATAATGCCTGACCCAAGAAATAAGGGACAGAAAATTTGAATTTATTGAATCTGGTCTTTATTTGGCCCTGCAACAAAATGTAAAAATAAAATAAATTTGCATAATTGGTTTTTTTGTTTATATCATATTTGTTACATCAGGCATTACATCCAATTTTGGAAAGAACTTTTTTCCTTGGCCATCTGTAACATCTGCATCTTTATTTTTTTCAAACAGCTGCCTTTTTCAATCTCTTTTTCTTTTATTTTGCCAAGGGGATGGTCTCATAAATGTATGTATCAAATGTGATACCCACGGTATTATAGGGTTAAAGCATAGTAAAACAGTTTCCTCTCTCCCATCTCTTCTGTCTTCAGTATATGGACATTACCCAAGACCACAGTTGACCTGCAGTTGAGCTACAAGTAGATTATTGTGTTTTGGGAATGGTTAAATGGACAAATATGAACCTGGATTGCAGTAGATAACAACTGAAGGTCATTGTATGGAGGCCTGCTACAGCTCAGTTTCCGCTCCGCAGAACATGTTCTTGATTTCAGATATTTGATATGGGTACAAGAGCTGATAGTGTAATTGCTTTGTCTGCTAAAGGCAGGCTGGTGCAGGATTCAGTAAAGCCTGGAGCTCCAATTAGATGACTGAGAATACTGATGAAGGCAATGCGACAGGGATGTTGCTGCTGGAATCCCCTCAAGGATTTCTCAGAAATGTGAACATACTCTCAGTCACAAATGCAAAGTGACTGAGTGGAAAATTTTTCTTAATTTAAAAAAAAAAAACCCCATCTATTAAGATGTTCTTTGGTTCGTCTGTCCATCCTTGCATCCCAAAGGTTAAAGGTCATAGTCAGTGTGACCTCACAATACAGGTTCTGGGGCACTTTTAATACTGAATTGGTTCAACTTTACTGTGACATAATAATGTTCTGCAAAAACATTTCTGATCAATATTTGGAACTGTAATTCAGGAGTTCACGATATCTGTTTTTAAAAAGAACTGAAAGCAGCAGTTTGAACTAAAATATGTTTTTAATTTTTATACTATACGCTGAAAGCCAGAGGTCTTACGAACTGTTTAATCTATTGTGCATTTTTACATACATTTTTGATTGTGTATTTAGCCTGTTAAATTTGTGTTTGGGATATAGATGTTTTAAACCATGTAGTTATTAATTTTATTTTTTCTATTCTTGGGATTTAGGTATTCCATTGGTGAAAGTGTGTTTGTACATGCTTTGACTGGGCCCCTATTCACAAGCTTAAAGTGCATGACTTTAAAATAAAAAATAACTGTTCGGGAGCCTACAAATGGTCTTTTGCAACCACTCTGAGTTCAGCGCCTAAGTTTACATTAATGATGGAGTAGCAGCGCCCCCTCCTGCTGAAGTAGAAAGTGAGTAAAGCTGTGAAGCCATGTCATTTGTAATGCATCACAATGCCATTCCAATAATAGAAAGGTTGTCTTCCTGAATGATCTTTGGAGGATTTGACAGTTATTATTACACTGTTGGTGAAGCCATTGAAAAATTGATCTGTAAAACATTTATTCAACTAAAATTAGAACACAATCAAAATATCTTTATCACAACGCAAATGAAATCTGAGTGGAATCAGATTCATCCTATTTTGTAAAATAAAGAATATTGTATTGAATGCATCCAGATATTGCTCCAAAATTAGTAGCTAGTGGTCATAATATAATATATAATATACACAATGACAAACTTCAATCAAAAAAAAAGAAAGAAAGAAATGGTTATGGAACAAATAGAAGGTCTAGCGCCTCATGAGGTCATTTCATAGATGTTCTCAAAATATGACACAACAGCACCAAAAGCTAGTTTTGAAAAAAAAAACAAAAAACAAAACACAAACATTAAAAATGCCAATAACCAATATTAGTCACTCAAGTACTGGAGGAGTTCAAGTTAGCCCTGATCTTTAGCACCACATGTACATGGATATCAATATGTTGTAAAGCGACTGCGTTATTCAACTATCAGACTAAGAAAGTGCTACTGTGCAGGTGTAGTTTTCCTCTGAAAATAATGTTATATGATAATTACAAAGACACTGTTAGTTTCTGTTGAAAATCTAGCAAATGGCTAAATATAGTAAACTATGATAAAATTAGCTGCTCAATAACCTGCCAGGCTGCCTGGTTTCATAATGTACTGACCTCTTCTGACTATCAGTGTCCTGTACATAAATGCCGCAAAGCCTCTGGTTGGTACAGTACAGAATGTAAAGGTATCATTTCTTTGTTTGGTTTAAGTAGACACTGGTATAATCCAATGGGGGAAGTCATAATTGAAAGTATGTCAAACTTTATTTTATGGACATCCAGTAGCAATAGATGAAGATTCTCCAGTGTTCACAGGCAGCTAGAAGTGAGACGTCCAGGAGAAGAGCTTCTTTTGCTGTTAAATGCCTAAAAAAAGGATAACATTGATTATATTTAAATGTATTGACTTAGTTAAAGCATTAACATACCAAATTAATCAGAGAGATTTTGAAATACATACCCTTAGGGTCATTGGTGTGCATGCATTTAGAAAAAATAAAAATAAAACAGACAGAGTGGCTGAGAAATTTTCAGTCAATTAAAACCTGTGATGTAATTGCTTTAGAGGAAAAAAACCCCAACTGAGCCCATTTTTCAATTGTTGTTAAACATTCTAGACACTTACAAGACTGCGAGTGGGGCTGAGGGAGCGAGAGCGCACAGGACTGCTGCTCCTGCTTTGACTTCTACTCATCTGCAAAAAGCAAGCATGCACATCACTTGTAAACCCATTTACTCTCTAGAACGTCACTCTAGAGATTATTCTCTAGAGTGACATTAAATCATGATAATATTTATGCAATTTATGCAAGCAATATTAAGTCAGTACCAAAGCCCCTCTTCTAGTCACAGCCTCGCCCTTCACTATTACAGCATTTCCTTCAACCAAAGCTGGCCACACATGGTACATCACCAGAGGAGCAACAAACTCTGAGTCATAGCTGCGACGATACCTGTCAGCGAAAGAAGGTAAGGGTTAGGCCTCTGAGCATTAACCAGCACTCTGTGTGTGTGTGTATACCAAATACAATATTTTGCACTGGACTGACTTGCTGTCATTGTAAAGTTCTCCATCATTAGCAAAGGCCAAGTCAAGTGGGGGGTCCAGGGTCTGCATGGCAAAGGCCACCCTGCAGGTCTCCCTGATCAAAGTACTGATAAAGGCAAAGTCCACTTCTGGAGGGAAGGAGATCCGGGGGTTCAAATTCATGGCATTGATCACACTCTGGTGAGATGAAATACACAGTCAGATACAATGGTCGACTTGTTTCTAAATCTTGCAGTCAGAGAAAAAATTTTTCTTACATTTACGCTGTCCTGAACGTCATATAGATCCAAATTTCTGACGATGTAGTCCACAGCTGCATCCTCTAGACTTTCTGGCCCATAGTGGGATGCAGACAAGGTCTTTTTCACATGTAGCTTGAACTGACGGTATGCTAGTTTTGCTGTCTTAAAGGATTCCTAAATAATGAAAACAGTGGACATGAGCTGATGTTCAAATAATTCTAGATTTCCCTCGATATGTGATATTCTTCATATATTGTAATATTATTACAGTATTTCAAACAATTGCTTTAAATTATATCAGTCTTTACACCAGCCAATCAAATGTACTGTATATCTTCATGTGACTCTACAGTAATTAAAACATACCACAGCCGCAATGAAGATGATTTTCTGGACCATCTCTAACTCAGCAATGTAACGTCTAAGAAGGGTCTGGGCCTCCAGACGCTCCACAGCATACAGGTCACTGAAGCGAGATACAAGGCGTGCGTGACGGGACGAGTTAGTAAGCTGGGCTCTGGTGGGCGACTCACTCCTTATGGGGCTGGAGGAGCAACTGAGCCTGGGCAGGGGGCTGGGAGAACGACTTCTCATCACCCTGGAAGAGAGAAGAAGAGAATCAGCCGAAACTGATAAAACAAAAACACATCACCACTGACAACAGTTTATTTTTAGTGGTGTCAATGTGAGTGTCTATAGAGTTATTGCATAAATCCACTCAGTATTTGAGAGTACCTTTCATGCAGCATGGCCTTCTCTGTGCTCAAGTAAGACACTTCATTTTTCAGCAAACGAATCTGACGCTCACAGTCATCAAGAGCATCCAGCTTCCTCTTATAAATCTCTACTTGCTCCTGTGCAGATCTCAAACTGAAACAAAAACATGTTTCTCATCAACAGAGATATTTAAATGTGCGTATTATTCCAATGTGTGATTGTTTCACAGACTCGGCTTTCAATTGTAGTATTTCATCCTCAGTAGCCAGTAGAGTGGTTGCTGATTTGCTCTTTGTCTCATCCAGCTCGTTGTGAGCATCAGCCAATCTGTTAAAACATAGATCAAGGGTAACATTTAACATTTCATGTAATTCCATACATACTACTGAGAATAGAATGAGAAAATGTAAAGACTGAACTAACCCTAACCCATTGACTTATAAGCATACCAATCACACAAATTACACCCATACATAAACAAAGTTAAGTAAGTAGCTAAGTTAGAAAACTGGCTGGCTGGCTGTATTTTTGTTAATTTCAACAATGTCCCCGTTTTTGTTGGTCAGTATTACAGTTTTATTGTCTGTATTTCTTAGACTCACTCTGCTCTCATAGTGTCCAACTGCAGGCGAACAGAGCACAGCTGAGTTTCCATCTTCTGCATGTCATTCTCATGGGAGGCAGAAAGCTCCCTGATCTTCCTGTCCTTCTCCACTGAGTCCTGATAGTAAAACATACAGTAACTACAACACCCGATAATTGCTTTTTTATTATTATTTTTATTTATTATTTATTTTTTTATTTTAGAACATATACAAGAAAATGTCACCATTTATACATGCAAATGAAAGAGATGACTATAGAGCAACAAACAAAACAACAAACAAACTAAAACAAAAACAAAAAAAGATTAAAGAAAGCTCCATATGTTCAAAAAAGGAGTAGGAAGAAGTAAACACTTTTTAAAATTCCTATCTCTTTTTAACTATTCCTCAGCTTGTGAAAACATTTCTTTTATATTTATCATTGTCATATATGCTTCTTTATAAAAAAAAAAGTATCACTTACTTAGTAGTATATTAAATGCTAATGTCACCTGAATTAGCTGTAGACTTGTATCATCAGTGATCGAGGGCTTTGCCATGGAGAAACAGCTTCCAAGCCAAGGCAGCAGGCGTGTTTTGAGAGTGTCAACCCCAGCATAAGGTCCTCCTGGTTCACGGACAGAGAGGGACAGATATTCATTATTTAATTAATCAGATTTATTCATGATCAGTTATAATCTGATTAATGCTCGCTGAAAAGAAAACAATGAAAGGCTACACTTACCTCCAGCAGCTGTGAGGTTAAGGATAGAGAACAGCTGCCCTTGGATCTTGGCAGTTAATTCAATCAGCTCACAACATCTATTCAGATTCTGCTCACAGGAAATGATCTGGGAAATGTACATATAGCTGATGATTTATTTATTGATATATAGAGCGGTATTGTGTTTCATTTTTGTTAAAAGTCAGACCCTCTTGCAAGCAACAGGTGCACCATGATTTTTTGCACAACACAACAGAAAGCAAATTTGTGAATTTATAGTTTTTAAAAAAAGTTGTGAGGAAACGTGCTGGTTATATGAGGTGTTAGTCTGATAGTACATCTATTAGTCTTTGATATCATGATCCATTCAGGTTTACATCATGGTTGAAGTTTAGACAGATTGCTTCCCTCCCGTAGATTTCAACCGGAAGTAATATGACAGGAATCATCTTACGAGGGTAAGAGAAAGTTGGAACGATCCATTCGTAGCCATGGCGACTGGCGTCCATAGAAACCAAACTCTACCACTGGGAAATCAATGTAATTTAATGAAGTGCATTCCTGTGCTGTAATGTTTTAAGTCATTTCAGTCATTTCAGGTGACACATTGTGATTAAACTGTGACATTGATAAATCACAATGGGTAAAACGTGTGTATTTTACCAAACAATAACCAGTTGATAGTAGTAGACAAAGTATTTTCTCATTTCTAAAAGACGTGTGACTACTGACCATTTGGCCAAAACTTAGATTTGAGTTATATTTGAGCTTTAGTCACCATTCATGAGACAATTATGGCCCAAGGCTCCAGTGAAGTGGTTCGGTCGGATTCAGGTCGGTCATAATTTATTGATGAACTTACATGGTAGTCTTGGTGCCAGCTTTCAAGCTTGTTCTGCAATAGGCTGAAGGAAGATGTGTTGGTCAGTCTCCTCAACGTGTCGGCCATGTTCATCCACAGAGAATAATCCCTCCCCGGGATAAAAAAGAGCAGCCCGTAATCTGTAAAAGGAGCGCCTTTAAAGGTCCTCTCCTGGCAGGTCCCTCCACCTCCGACTCGGAAGCCAAGCACCGCCTCAGTTGTGGTAACCAGGCGGGGAGACGAGCCGACAACACGCGGTGCTTTCAATCAGTAACTGGCGGCTGCAGGAGCAGTTGGTCATCTGTAGGCTCCCCACTGATGTAAACAAATGTAACGTCACACCGTCAAACGACACCAAACCCCGTGGATCAGTGACACTGCTGCTGTGTCTGGGTCGGTTTAAAACTAAAGGTATCATCGCAATGTGTTGAGGTATCTAAGATTTAACAATTTAACAAAAACGGCGAGATTAATAATAATGATAACAATGAAGGACAATGGTCTTTTGATGGCCATATAAATAGGACAGAATTGTATATTTCTTGTGAGTTTTTATAAAAACTTTTAATTTTTTTTCCTGTTGAATAGATATTGATCAGTAAGCAGAGTGATGCTTTGCAGTTACCTATGGAAAACATTCATGGAGTTTCTATTTTTGGATCCTTCTGTCATTGGCTAGTTAAATTTGGGATGGACCATTTCTTATTTTCATGTAAATCTCTCTTCTTAACTCGTTCAGTCAGAATTGAAGTCTTGTATGTCCACTTTTGTTCTTCTTAACGTGACATTTTTTGTTTCATTGTTTGTTTGTTTGTTTATTTTTGCTATTGTTGTTGGTGGTAAATTACTTCCCATTCAGTAGATCACAACCGCTCCCCCCCCAGCTGAGGATAATGGTATCTCCCCTATCGCCTAGCCAGCAGTGAGGGAGGATCAACATGGCGTCTGAGCAGGTCCGTCATGTTCAATATTTGCTGTTATTCTTGCATTTAACTTCGTTCTTGGTTTTGTTGGTTATTATAATAATGATATATAGATTACTCAATATATATGTGCATAAGTACATGTAAATGTGTGGAGCGTCGTAGTCGGCCTTACGGTAATATGGATCAAATCTGGCCTACGCTTCGTTATTATGGGCAGCTTTGTGCAAATAAAAGTGTTGTTATCTTTTTTCTGCTGTTTGACAACGAACAAGTTTTCCTAATGTAAAGGCAATGTATGCTGTGGGATAACAACACTATTGAGTTAATTTCCTTCTCACTGCTAAAATAAGTGCAGTTTATTTTTAGCCATGGTCACACACAGAGTCTCAGTCATTTCCATTCCACCACAGCGCATAGAGACTCAGGATAAAGTTAAACTCAAACCTCAAGTTTGTCATAGCTATGTGTATTTACTGTGTGGAGATAAAGGCACTAGTACACAGAGGAAAACGGTTTTGTTCAAATGTGAGTGAACAACATTGATTTGAGGTGTTTGGAGCTGGAAATTTCACTTTAACAGGTCCAGTTTCTTCATGCATAGGAAGTAGTGTTGCTGTAAATGTGTTATTTTTGATTTTTAATTACTCAGAATGAATTACTGTTTGTGCGCCACACTCACTGCAAAAATATAGGTAATATGAGATTGTGATTTCGTTTTCCTTTCCAGGAGAGTTCCAATGGGCCAGTGAAGAAGTCCATGCGAGAGAAGGCAATAGAAAGACGTAATATCAACAAAGAACACAACAGTAACTTTAAAGCTGGCTATGTACCCATAGAGGAAGAGCGTCTTCATAAGACAGGACTTAGGGGACGCAAGGGAAACATGGCTGTTTGCATCATCGTCCTCCTCTTCCTCCTTGCCTTAATTAACCTCATTGTGAGTACTCCACTCTTCAATGTACTTGTCCGTAGATCCTCCTCATCAGACTTAAGTGATCACTGTGTTGTAGTATGAATCCCAAATGAAGTTGTTTTACTGTTCCTCAGATCACACTAGTAATATGGACAGTTATCCGTATTGGTCCAAATGGCTGTGACAGTATGGAGTTCCATGAGACTGGCCTTTTGCGCTTCAAACAGAAAGCAGACATGGGCATTGTTCACCCACTGCACAAGAGCACTGTAGGAGGCCGTAAGGACCAGGATCTGGTCATTGTTGGGAACAATAATCCAGTGAGTATATACAGAGAGGCCTAAGCATTAAAACATGACACATAGTTTTCTGAACTCATACTCTACGAAGTTCTCTTAAATGTTTAAATTTGTGTTGTTCCAGGTTGTGTTCCAGCAAGGCAATACTAAACTGAGTGTAGAAAAAGACAAGACTTCAGTCGTCAGTGATGTTGGTATATCCTTCACGGATCCTCGCACCCAGACCACATTCTTCAGCACAGACTTTGAAAACCACGAGTTCCATTTGCCCAAAGGAGTTAAAGTTCTCAGTGTTAAAAAAGCCTCCACAGAAAGGGTCTGTATTTTGTTAGTTAATTCATGATGTCAGCCTTTCTATAGTACAGCCTTTCTGTAGTACTATTGCTACACAGTAACTCATAATAGTTAAATGAAATAAGTTTTTTATGCAACAAACAAATAAAGCATTACTTCTCAGAGAGCAAGATTAAACTTCTGGTCTAACATACACTACCAGTCAAAAGTTTAGACACATTTTCCTATTCATTTGAATGAGAAAGTGTGTCCAAACTTTTGACTGGTAGTGTATATCTGCATCCCAGTTAGCAAATATTTCTGATTGTCTCTGATTTTAGATTACCAGCAGCGCAGCATCTGACCTGAACATCAAAGGGGACAGCAAGGCTATTATTCGTGGTAACGAGGGGGTCAACGTCATGGGACGGACTGTAGAGTTCAAAGTGGGTGGAGGCATTGAGCTCAGAGCTGTAAGTATGGAAGTGTATTTAATGTGATTTTATGTGTAACAATAAAAAAAAAGAGTAGTATAAATGACACCAATGAAGATGAAACTCTCAGGACAAATGGATAATGGTTTTTTTCTCCTTACAGGAAAACAGCATCGTCCTCAATGGATCAGTCATGTTCAATGCCACACGCATCCCTAACTCTGCAGGAGATGTGTATTTTGATGAGGGTCTGGAGAGGTACAAGCTCTGCATGTGTGCAGATGGGACTCTGTTCCGTGTGCAGGTGAAATATCACAACATGGGCTGCCAGACATCAGATAACCCCTGTAGGAAAGCTCACTAGATTGAAATGCAATCAGCTTAATACAAATTAGCATATTTAGGAAATTCATCTTGACCTGCACATAATAATACCTCTGTATTTCACCTGACAAGTTCTTATTTTGTTTGCAAAGCAGGATCCTTACCACTTGGCCAAAGATATTAAAATACAAGCTGAAGTATTTCAATTATTCTGCAGATTTGCCAACTTTATTTCAACTTAATTATGCTGTGTAAATGTAAAACACTCCTATATTTAACGTCATACTGTGGTTTACATCGCCTATCGCCAGCAGTTAGAAGCTAATTAGGAGTATTTACTTTTTGCCTTACCATCCAGTATTACTAAAATGCACTCAGTTGACGATTCATTAAGGACGCCTGGATCAAACTGATGCAGTTTAATTTTTTAGCTTTGTGTACCTAATAAACTGGAAATTAGTGTACATACTTTGTAGAGGGCTTGTAAGTTATTTTATTTGCTATTCATTATTCCTGGCAGCTGTGTTTGATATTTTGTTTATCTTTGCTGACAAGGTGAGACACTAATATTATTTTGCGTTCCGTGACACTGCTGATGAAATGTGCAGAATTTGTGATGAATTGTAATACGAGTCCATTTTAAGCCATCTGATGTTTAAATAGAATGAGTCTCTTTCTGTTCATGTAAGGCTGTCCTTGTAGTATGTGCCAATGGATTTTCAAGCGATGATATATGATTTAATACAAGTACACACACACACACACACATATATATATATATATATGTATAATATTCTAAAACTGGTGCAAAAACTTTTTTACTGAAAAATAATACAGTATTTAAAAACAATGAGTGTAGTTAAACTACAGATTGACGTAGATCTCTTCAAATGTTCATGAATGTCAAGAGAACTTAAGTCATCGGTCATTTGGTTTGAACTTGATGTTTGTGCAATATAGTCTAAAATTTTACTTTTTATTTTGCTATGGGTTTTCTTATCTGTTATAAAACAGTACTTATGCTGAGAACACTTGTTATTAATGCTATGATGTAGTTTTTTCTAAGAGCATCGAGTAATTGATGCCTGTGGTTAAAGACTGGAGTGTTTAAGATCGACTAAATTGGGAAAAAAAAAAAAAAAAAAGGCAAACAACCTCATGTCAAAATGTGTCCAACATGTCATTGCTAAGTTTGTTTCAATAAAGAAACATGTTGCTATGTGAAACTTGTGAAACGTGTTTGCATTGTCATTTAAAACCATAAACAAATACTGTGCTTTATTGCAGTGTTTTATTGTGCAGAGGAATGTGCACCCAGGGCATGGTTCTCTTCATAAAATTTCTGGATCGGTTAACTATCACACGTAAATATGAAAACAATGACAGTAAGACTTTAACTTGACATGTAAATGATTATATGAATCACAGAAGGGCGTCTCTGGACAGGAGCATGTTAAGCTAGACGCAGCAAAATATGTTTCAGACTTTGATCACAAACTGCTGGAGCCAGTATACTGAAGGGGTTCTGTGTGTTAAAGGAGAGTCACATACTTTCCTGTCTGCTTGGTAAGGAGAGGACACTCAGGTGAGTTTGATGATTTTTGACTGTATTGTACATCTGTGAAGTATTTACATTTTTCTTCATGAACTTGCCTTGTTCATTCCATGTTGTGTATAATGATTTTAGCAGGAACTGAACAAACTCATAGTCTTTAACATGACATAGCAGAAAAGATTGTTGTGTTTGGAGTTGATTCTTCACCGTCACTGTCCATCTGTACTTTCAGGACTGGTTGTGATGGCGGTGGCACAGGGGCCATTATTGGTTGCTGTGCTGCTCCTCGTCTCCTCTGTGGTCCATTGCTCCTCTCCCCCACCTATCTGTCCGGAGTCTTGCACCTGTCAGAGAGCTGCCCTGTTGAACTGTTCGTCCTCTGACCTTTCCTATGTCCCACAACCCATCCAGGACTCTATCACTGAATTGGACTTGTCTCACAATTTCCTTGATTCTGTGACACTTCACTGGCCACATCGTAACCTCAGAAATGTGTGGCTGGGAAACAACACTATCACGCACTTGTCCCTCTGCATAGACAGAAGCCCTGGCAGTCAATCTGTCAGTGGTGGACATCTACAACGCTTGGGACCTTGGAGACGAGGCAGATGCGTATCTTGGGCCCCCACCCTGCAGCTGCTATCTGCTGAAAGGAATCAGATGGTGCAATTCCCAGAGGGTGAGGCAGTGTAATACAGTCACACACCCATATTTAAACCTCTGACACAGGACATGGAGAGCACAATAACCATTTATTCCTATGAGCAGAGCATAAAAAATAAACTGAGACACTGTCATGTGTCACTGTTGTCACTGCATCAGTTTTGTCTGTGACAAAATTGCATCAGATTAAAGTTGGACTTTTCTCTTCAGCCAGTGGGGGAAATATTCTGAATTACTAAAGTACAAGTAGCAAGAAGACAGCATAAAAAGTTAAACATTATTATTTAAGTGAACCTGCAGAAAAAACACTTGGAATATCAAAATTATAAGAATTCCTCACAGCTTATGAAGGCAGCCAGTGAAGTACCAAATTGAAGTTAAGAGAGGTTTAAAATTAGAAGGCTATGCAGCTTTTAGCTGAAGTGTGTACCAAAAAGGGTTGTTTTTGAATAATTTTAAACACTTTACTATGAGCACCTAAGCGTAACTCATGATATAAACATAGTGAAATAAACAGTGACATACACACTTGAACACGATGAATTTAAGCTTTGATTGAGATGAACCAATTATTTAAAAAAATCACTTAGTGTCTATAATAATAAGTAAAGGGCATTGTGACTTGTAGGTTTTGTGTATCTTCTGGGCATTTACTTATTGAACAGTCCTTTTTTCACTTATGACCCCCAAATACAGTTTCATCTACTTGTGACCACCAACCACTGTTGCGAAGATTCCATGTAAAGACTTTTTGCCTCTTAATGTTGCCACAGTTTTTGTGTGGGTGATTATAGATTGTCCCTCTGAGAGCAAAGTTAGTCATGATGCCTTTTATTGCCCTCTGGAATGCTATTGAGAAACATCCACAAGTCAGACCGTAGGGAGTTCAACTCACAACCATATGTTAACCAAATTCTGCTTATGAAATTTTCCATGGTTTAGCTATTTGGTCATTCTAAAAAAATTATTCTGTGAGCAGTGTGATAACTGTTATTTTCCTTTCATATGATTTTGAGAAATAAGCAAACATTCACAGAATTTTTTGTACTGTGCTCAGAAAATGATAAACCCTGCCAAGATATTGACGTTGTACAGTTGGAGGCAATCACAGTTAGGTTGTTTTAAAGAAATGCACTCACTATGGTTTTTCAAAAGGCATGTGTGGACAGTCCATTTACTTAACAAGAGCTGTGTTGACAGTCATGGACCACTTTCCTTTTTGGTATTCAGCTCACAGTTCCTTCAGTGCCTCTGTAATGGCACACAGACGCACAGTGCCTTACTTTAGCCCAGCAGACTCATGAAGGTTGTCTTAGATGACTTAAAAGGGGGGAGACAGGCAACAAGGAAGAAAGAACACCACGGGGGAAAAGAAATTGCTTATGCTTTAATTAGTCAAATTGCAAGAGATTTCCCAGTCAAAGTTCCAGGGAAGGCATTTTCAAGGATTCACATATTTTATACCAAACAGTGTCTAGAAGTCAACAGAGAGGCCTTCAATTCAAAATATTAATCTGAGCACCAAAAACACCGCAGTAATGGAAAACAGACTGACTTAATTTTTTAAATGAAAGGAAACTGTCTCCCCTTGCAAGTCTCAGTGAATAATGTACAATAGTGTAGGGCAGAGAGGACAAAAGCAAAACTGGCCTGTTATAATCACAGAAACATTGCTAAAGTTGTTAGCCCTGTGACCCGACTTTGGATAAGGGGTTGAAGATGGATGGATGGACATATGGCACATTCTTTCCTTCAGGAGCTAGCTTATCGTGATTGTTGGTGAGTTCTAATTACAGCACTTACTTTCTGTTATCCAGGGCTGGGAGGTAGCATGTCCTTAAAGGTTTTGCAGCTCTCCTTCAACAAGATCTCAACTATACGACCAGGAGACCTTAGTCACCTTCAACAGCTGAGAGAGCTATACCTACAGCATAATACTATCACAACTCTCCATCCACAGATGTTCCAGGATTTACCCCAACTTAGGGTAAGATTGATTGTTCTTTAATAATCGAATTCATCAAATTTATTGAAAAATTGCATAGAAAATTTAATTGAATCTTTGTGCACTTGTGACTTTCATAAGCACCTATATAGCTAAATTGTATGTTTTAATTGCTTTAGCAATCAATTTGCACTGTCTCAGTATCTGCTGAATTGTGTCCCCCTTAAAGGTCCTTGATCTGAGCTTCAACATGCTGACCAACATCCATCCTTTGATGTACCTCTCTCTGCATAATATTGGGGCAGATGTAAGGCTGGATGGGAACAGGTGGCAGTGTGACTGCAACATGCGCAGTCTAAGAAAGCGGATGGTCTTTGACAGCGGCAGAGGCCTGCAGGTCTGGAGTATGGTGTGTGCTTTCCCCTCTGTCCTCTCAGGGAAAGACCTGCTACAGCTAGAAGAGGATGACCTAAACTGCTTTGGTACTGAAAACAAGCCAGCGCTCCATCAGGATGTGACAGTTTATAGCGGCTCTGAGATACAGCTGTCTTGCTCCGCACAAGGTAACGCAAAGATGTAAAACAGCTAAATACATATATATTATAAAGAGTTTGGTCTAGACCTGCTCTATATGTAAAATTCCTTGATGTAACTTTGTTATGATTTGGCGCTATATAAATAAATCTGATTTGATATATACCTAACAGTGTAGGTCGGTCTAACTACATGTTTCTTTGTAGACTCGATTTGGTGGACGCCCAGTGGTCAAGTATCTGGGAGCCAAACTCTGCTGAACTTCCCAGATCTGCTCATCAGTGATGTCACAGAGAGAAACACAGGACTCTATATCTGTACGTCCCAAGAACATGAAGTTGTGTCGGTTTTTAACCTTCAAATCAGTAGAGTTGTAGGTGTAGAAAGAAAAACTAGAAGTCTATCCAGAAATAGCCAACAACTCATCCCACAAGACACCCCAAATAAGACAAGTCAAGAAAGGAATCAGGGAGCTACGCAGTCTGACTTGGCTCTGGCTGTGTGTCTGTCTGTTTTCATTACATTTCTGGTAGCCTTTATCTTTGGTGTCTTGGCAAGACCTTGTATTGATGTCCTTTGGACAAAGGTAATCAAAAAGAAAAGGCCCTCTGTCTCATCTGTAGAACAAAGACAGTATGAAAATGAGGCCTACTCAAATGGTGAAGAACCAGAAGAGATAATAACTCACAGAGAAAGAAGAGTCACCTTTAGCACTGTAGATATTGGAGAAGATGGTAATGTACAATATTACGATACTGTAGCCAGTGCCAATCAGGAAAACATCAATCATGATCTAGTGTTTGAATGTGAAACAGCAAAGGCTGGGGAGGCAAATCATACAGCTGAAGACCCAGGAAGTGAAATCAATTCGCAACAGAGCAGTCCAACAAGAACCAGAGTCAAAATGGACTTTGAATGTATCCCAGACCCTGATGAACTGAAGGAGAGAAAAAACTCATCATCAAGCTCAAATTCTTCCCTGTCCGACACAGTATTAAAAAAGGACCAAATAATCCAGGGAGATCACACAACACCCAAGTTCCCACAGCAGGTCAAGGACTCCATTCAGCAGAGAAATTATGTCTTCACATCTAAGAAAGTAGTAGTGCCACAAATTTCCACAGAGGACAAAAGTGAAATTCCTGACTTTTCCTCTGAGCCCTTTGCAGATTGGTCACCACATAGCACCAATCTAACAGACTCTAATCTGTGGCAGGAGAATGAAGAACAATTTGAATTTAGTGATTCTGCTCAAAGCACATCTGTAAGATCCAGTAGTGCGTTTGGTTCTTTTAATGACTCAAACCTGGTTGTGGTACCCGCAGCCAATAGAAAGAGCAGGGATGATGTATCCAGCTCCAGCTCATACATCAGTGAGGATGAACCTACACAATACACTGTGAACTCAGAGCAGGAGGAAGGAGAAAATATACAAAGGTACAATAAAAAATCCCTGGTCATTAATACTCGGCTTAACCAGGATGCTAGTTATGACCAACAGAATGTGGCTCTGACCAGGCCATTTAATGAGGATGATAACAGACATGGCACACAAAGGCCTGCAGAGGGACCAAAGCATCCACTGTCCTCTCATTCAAGTGACAGTAATGGCGGGCCAGTGTGGGGATTAGGGAAGGAAGAATCCTTTAGGGAACTAAGCAGCAAGACAGTTATGGGCACGAGGGAAACCAGTGAGACAGTTAAACCCCTGCCACGGACAAAATCCTGTGTTCTCAGTGCGGATGTTACCAGTTCTGGTAAAAGTCTTGATGGTAGTACACCTTCACCACCTAAAAAATATTCAACCTTTTCCAGCAAGGAAACAGAAATCCCACATCTTATTGTGAAAGGCAAAAAAAGGAGAGCTCCATTGCCACCTAATGATTCATCTTCTAGTGTTGAAAGTTCAGATCAAACAATGCTCTTAATGAAGAAGCAAAATCAGAAGCAAGAAGAGATGCACACACAGTGGGCTGGCCAAGATCTCGAACATATTCCTAGCATCAGAAGGCGTCTAGATGTCAAAGCGCCATCAATGGACTCTTCATCCAGTAGTAGTGACAGTGAGGATGAAACTATAAATCGAAAAAAACAGGAACAAGGAAAGATACACATGGGAAGGCTTCCAAATAAAGCATCTCCAACTGTAAGTCATGACTCTGATACAACATGGCCTGCTGTAGATCTGGAACATATTCCTAGAATCAAGAGACGCCTGGATATCAAAGCATCATCACCAGACTCTGATTCATCCAGTAGTAGTGACAGTGAAGATGAAACTATAAATCGAAAAAAACTGGAACAAGGAAAGGTACACATGGGAAGGCTTCCAAATAAAGCATCTCCAACTGTAAGTCATGACTCGGAAACTCAGTGGCCTCTGGTTGATCTTGAGTATACTACAGGCATCAAGAGGCGTTTAGATATCAAAGTACAATTACCAGACTCTGGTTCATCTTCTAGTAGTGACAGTGAGAATGAAACAGCTGATCACACAGTGAAGCAGAGGCCAGTGAGGATGGACAACACACAACTGCAAAAATCTCCAAAAATCCAGCATAATTCAAATGGAAGGTGGCCTCCTGTAGATCTGGAACATATTCCTAGAATCAAGAGACGCCTGGATATCAAAGCATCATCACCAAACTCTGATTCATCCAGTAGTAGTGACAGTGAAGATGAAGCTACAAATCGTATAAAGAAACAAGAACAAGGAAAGATACACATGGGAAGGCTTCCAAATAAAGCATCTCCAACTGTAAGTCATGACTCGGAAACTCAATGGCCTCTGGTTGATCTTGAGTGTACTACAGGCATCAAGAGGCGTTTAGATATCAAAGTACAATCACCAGACTCTGATGAATCCAGTAGTAGTGACAGTGAAGATGAAGCTACAAATCGTATAAAGAAACTGGAACAAGGAAAGATACACATGGGAAGGCTTCCAAATAAAGCATCTCCAACTATAAGTCATGACTCTGATACAACATGGCCTGCTGTAGATCTGGAACATATTCCTAGAATCAAGAGACGCCTGGATATCAAAGCATCATCACCAAACTCTGATTCATCCAGTAGTAGTGACAGTGAAGATGAAACTATAAATCGAAAAAAACTGGAACAAGGAAAGATACACATGGGAAGGCTTCCAAATAAAGCATCTCCAACTATAAGTCATGACTCTGATACAACATGGCCTGCTGTAGATCTGGAACATATTCCTAGAATCAAGAGACGCCTGGATATCAAAGCATCATCACCAGACTCTGATGAATCCAGTAGTAGTGACAGTGAAGATGAAGCTACAAATTGTATAAAGAAAGAAGAACAAGGAAAGATACACATGGGAAGGCTTCCAAATAAAGCATCTCCAACTGTAAGTCATGACTCGGAAACTCAGTGGCCTCTGGTTGATCTTGAGTGTACTACAGGCATCAAGAGGCGTTTAGATATCAAAGTACAATCACCAGACTCTGATTCATTCAGTAGTAGTGACAGTGAAGATGAAACTATAAATAAAAAAAAACTGGAACAAGGAAAGGTACACATGGGAAGGCTTCCAAATAAAGCATCTCCAACTGTAAGTCATGACTCGGAAACTCAGTGGCCTCTGGTTGATCTTGAGTATACTACAGGCATCAAGAGGCGTTTAGATATCAAAGTACAATCACCAGACTCTGGTTCATCTTCTAGTAGTGACAGTGAGAATGAAACAGCTGATCACACAGTGAAGCAGAGGCCAGTGAGGATGGACAACACACAACTGCAAAAATCTCCAAAAATCCAGCATGATTCAAATGGAAGGTGGCCTCCTGTAGATCTGGAACATATTCCTAGAATCAAGAGACGCCTGGATATCAAAGCATCATCACCAGACTCTGATGAATCCAGTAGTAGTGACAGTGAAGATGAAGCTACAAATCGTATAAAGAAACAAGAACAAGGAAAGATACACATGGGAAGGCTTCCAAATAAAGCATCTCCAACTGTAAGTCATGACTCTGATACAACATGGCCTGCTGTAGATCTGGAACATATTCCTAGAATCAAGAGACGCCTGGATATCAAAGCATCATCACCAGACTCTGATGAATCCAGTAGTAGTGACAGTGAAGATGAAGCTACAAATTGTATAAAGAAAGAAGAACAAGGAAAGATACACATGGGAAGGCTTCCAAATAAAGCATCTCCAACTGTAAGTCATGACTCGGAAACTCAATGGCCTCTGGTTGATCTTGAGTGTACTACAGGCATCAAGAGGCGTTTAGATATCAAAGTACAATCACCAGACTCTGATTCATTCAGTAGTAGTGACAGTGAAGATGAAACTATAAATCAAAAAAAACTGGAACAAGGAAAGGTACACATGGGAAGGCTTCCAAATAAAGCATCTCCAACTGTAAGTCATGACTCGGAAACTCAGTGGCCTCTGGTTGATCTTGAGTATACTACAGGCATCAAGAGGCGCTTAGATATCAAAGTACAATCACCAGACTCTGATTCATCCAGTAGTAGTGACAGTGAAGATGAAGCTACAAATCGTATAAAGAAACTGGAACAAGGAAAGATACACATGGGAAGGCTTCCAAATAAAGCATCTCCAACTGTAAGTCATGACTCTGATACAACATGGCCTGCTGTAGATCTGGAACATATTCCTAGAATCAAGAGACGCCTGGATATCAAAGCATCATCACCAGACTCTGATGAATCCAGTAGTAGTGACAGTGAAGATGAAGCTACAAATCGTATAAAGAAACAAGAACAAGGAAAGATACACATGGGAAGGCTTCCAAATAAAGCATCTCCAACTGTAAGTCATGACTCGGAAACTCAGTGGCCTCTGGTTGATCTTGAGTATACTACAGGCATCAAGAGGCGTTTAGATATCAAAGTACAATCACCAGACTCTGGTTCATCTTCTAGTAGTGACAGTGAGAATGAAACAGCTGATCACACAGTGAAGCAGAGGCCAGTGAGGATGGACAACACACAACTGCAAAAATCTCCAAAAATCCAGCATGATTCAAATGGAAGGTGGCCTCCTGTAGATCTGGAACATATTCCTAGAATCAAGAGACGTCTGGATATCAAAGCATCATCACCAAACTCTGATTCATCCAGTAGTAGTGACAGTGAAGATGAAGCTACAAATCGTATAAAGAAACAAGAACAAGGAAAGATACACATGGGAAGGCTTCCAAATAAAGCATCTCCAACTATAAGTCATGACTCTGATACAACATGGCCTGCTGTAGATCTGGAACATATTCCTAGAATCAAGAGACGCCTGGATATCAAAGCATCATCACCAGACTCTGATGAATCCAGTAGTAGTGACAGTGAGAATGAAGCTACAAATCGAAAAAAACAGGAACAAGGAAAGGTACACATGGGAAGGCTTCCAAATAAAGCATCTCCAACTGTAAGTCATGACTCAGAAACTCAATGGCCTCTGGTTGATCTTGAGTATACTACAGGCATCAAGAGGCGTTTAGATATCAAAGCATCGTCAAGAGATTCATCTTTGAGTAGTGACAATGAAGATGAAACAACACATCAGAGGCCAGGGGGAGTGGACATTGTCCAAATAACGACACATAAACAAGGGGAGGTACATATTTCAAAAGTTCCATTGCAAAAATCTGAAACATTAGAACCACACACAAGATGGCCTCAACTGGCTCTCAGTAATCTCCCCAATGTCAAAAGGCGCCTGGATATTAAGACACATCAACCTCCAACTGAGTCATCATCCAGCACTGACGAAAGTGACACTGGGACCACAGATCTACCTGAGAAAGGGAAGAAGAAAAGAACTGATGTGGGGATTACATATCAAACAGGGACAAAATTTGATAAAAGTGTCCCCTCTGTCAAAAGACATTTGAATATCAAATCCCCACCTAAACCAATGGACTCCTACTCTAGCAGTGACAATGAAAGTCCTTGTGAAAGTGGCGGTGGGAACAGTGCTGAAGTAGAAATTGGAGCATCTGCCATGTCAGAGGCATCAATTAAGGAGCTCAAAAGGTTTCCAAAAACCTCTGGGATAAACATTTCACACAATCCAAGCACAGACCATAAAATCAAATTGGAAAAGTATGCAGTTATTTCAGATGATTTGGGCCACAAACTAACAAATAACATCAGCACGACACCAGAGAATAAATCTGAGCTTCCGTTGCGCTGGGCGAACATGAATCTTGGTATCTCCCGCTTCAGAAAGCGTCTTGAAATCACATCACATGCTCCTGTACCACTAAACCTGCCCCCATCACCTCCACCTGACTCCACCCTCTCTTCCACCAATAAAAGGGAAACCGGAAGTAAAAGAACTCTATTACAACAATCATCCTCAAGCAGCAACATTGAGACTGACAACATAGACCACAGTGTTTCCCACATAAGTCTTGCTGTCCCACGCTATAAGGGGCATTTCACAGTACAATCATCAGAGACAAATAATTCCCCATCCTCCTCCAGTGAGAGCGAAAATGAAGTGACAGGATACACTGTGCAAAACAGCGGCCATGCATCAAATATGTCAGGAATGAAAAACCACGATTCTTATATCACTTATAAGCGTACAATTATTAAATCTCCATTGCCACTTCAGAGTCCAGCTGCAGACAAAGCTGAAACAGCAAGTGTTCCACAAGTTAGTCTATCCCATAGTGGTGGCAACAGAAATGTGTCTCTTACCTCAAAGGTTCCTAATATGCCCTTAGATGATATAGTAAAGAAGAGGATGGAGCAGTCCAATACCACCACAGATGTGGATATGCCGTCTGACATAAAGACGACTAGTGTTGGTCGTCAATTGTCTGACTTTTCTACATCCACTTTGAGCAGACAGCTGAATGTGGGCTTACCGTTCTCACAGCAGGATCTATCTGCAGAGGTTCCTGACTCCTTCAACTTCTCTAGTGCTAAAAGCAGTGACAAATTAAAACAAGACAGCAGGGCAGTTGATCTGTCACTGGTACATGAAAACACATCTCTCCGTGACAGCAGATTTTCTCTTAAATCCGGCAGATCTTTGGACAAGTTTGACAACTCAAGGGCCCGCACAGATGAGATTTTGAGTGCTTTGTCTGGGGACAGGAGGGAAAGAAAAGGGCTCAGTGCCCTTAAAGCCATGTCATCACTGAGACAAAAATGGGACACAGAGCATGGAGATTTAGATAAGGGTGCAGCTCCTCCATTCAGTGACCATGATCCACAAGGTGACACCAACAGGATTGAGGAAAATATCAAGCCCTTGCCCAAAAGGCCACAAACACAGTTACAGACTTCATCTGCCTTAGTAGATGTGAGAGGAGCAGCAGATCTGTTATCTGCTATTCCCAGCTACAAAAGCCACAACTTTAGAGATGTTGAACCCCCACAAGTGGCTCCACCTCCTATTCCAACAACACAGCCACCCCGATGAAGCATTTGGATACACGAGGAGATCTCCACAGAGCAACAAGACACAAGGATGGGAAGGTACTACTGGTAACACAGTGGAAATGTGGATTAATCTAACCTAACTTCCCTTAGAGCGCAACCTCGCCCTAACCCTAACCCAATCCCTGACCCACTTATTTTAACAAACATGACCAATGTTGTTGAATACCAAAACCACTGCATCCTCAACACTGATAAAACATAAAGGTTTCATCTTAAATTGTTGAAATGGGTTTTATCTCAGAAATGAAATGTAAATACTACAAATTTATTGGAGTGGTTTTAAAGCTCACTAGAGACCAAATAACATCAGTACTTACATTTTTTAAAAAACCACCTGTCATTAAGATATCTCTCTGCAATGAATTTTGCAAAACATATTAGTATTCTTGCCATAATCACATTATGAATAAACTTTTTGCTACTTCAATAAATCCATGTCTGAATGATGATCTGAATAATTTTAAATTGTCTTCATTTGTAGCTATGAGTACATTTAATTAACAGGAATGAAAGTAAGCCAGTAAGTTAATAAACCATTTTATTTATGTATATAGACATAGGTTATAGTGAAAACAGACATATAGACACTTACATAGTTTACATACATATATACAGTTGGGACAAGGCTGTTCATCCTCCTGCATTGTCATGGGAGAAAACTCTATACACAAATCTCTACACAGTATTTGGTAAGCACTCGAACAACTACCCTGACATTAGATTTTATGCTGATGGTTGATGTGTCATAATGACAAAAAAAAAAAAAGCTTTTGCTTTTTGTCTGCATTGGATTTCAGTCACACAGGAGCTGATGCATATTATCTCAACAACAGATTTCAGTATTGATGTGATTTGTGAGTGCAAAAGTTGCAAAACAAATTATGCACTTCAAATAAATAAAATGAGATCCCATATGTAAGGAAGTAGAAGATGGGGTAAATGCAGGAGGGAACTTCTGTTCCACCGTGAGGTTACAGGTGTGTTCCAGATCTTAATAGACATGATCATGTTGCAGAACAGAATTAAGATAACATGATCATGAATATCAAATTAAGCACAAAACACTTGCACAAATTCCTGTACAAAACAATAAACGTATTTGAAAAATGTTTCAAAAAATCTCATCCATTCACCAAAGGCTCTGTTGGAGCATGCATGCAAATATTAAATCTTCTGACAATTCAGCATCACACAACAGCCAAAGACAAAAATTTATACATGTCTTACAAGAACATTATACTAGGCGAAAGAAGAGCATGGCATCATCACACAGTTCCAAGCTGTCAGTGTCCATAGTTTTGATTACATCCTACGGGTGGTACAAAGCAACGCTTGCAAACATACCTTACTACACAAGCCAAAAGGACCTCGTCCTGAGACGGTCACTGGTCTTCCACTGAGAGTGTGTGTGTGTGTGTGTGTCTGTGTATTGTGTGAGACACTGTGGTGGGAGATATGCTACTAGGAAAAGACCTGAAACTATCAGTGGACTAAGGAAGACAAAACATACCACATATCAAGACAAAATGGACACCAACTAGATCTATGTCAATTTATAACACAGCCCAAACATTTTCAACTCATCCTGAAATAATCCCTGACCACCCAGTATGTCTGTGTGTGCAAGTGTATGTGTTGTATGTGCTCTCACACGTGTATATACATTTGGATTTGTTGGTACATGTGTGGGACACACAACGTGACTTCCATGGTTTGAGGCACAATAATACTCTTACCTACACAACGTAGATACATCAATTGGTCATCAGACCAATAAATGCTGATCAGAGCACTAGTTGCTCACCGCTGTACTGTAATAAGAGTTAGTAAGCAGCAATGCTTGTTTGGTGTTATGAGGTCTGAAACTTTTGTAAGGGTTGAAGCTTTAAGCATTAGCTAGAGGAGAAAAAAACAAAAACAAACAAACAAACAAAAAAAAAAACAAGAGAAAAAACTGGCACAAATCAATAGTAAACAGCACAGGCAGAAACCTGTGATCAACCATTTGACACAGTGTGCTTCTTGAAAAATTCCTATCAAACTCAAAATATGACAAAAAATAGTTAGTGCTATCTGTCCAGAAAAGCTCAAGTTCAAGTTCATTGCACAGATATATAATATTTAATGTGCCAGGTCAAAGTGAACCTGTTTAAGACTCAGACACAATGCATGAATGGTCATTTCTGTTGGTTTCTCTGTGCTGAAGAGAAGGGGTGAGAAGTGGTTCTCCCACATAATACCATTTTGCTTCCATCATCCATGTATGACACTGTGTTATCCTAACACAGACAGCAATATGACATGTCACAGTGAGAGAGAGCAATGCCACTGGGGATTGCCACAAGCTTGCCCACTATGCACCTTCGGTAGGGAACATAGCTCCACAATGGCAGCCCTCCGCATCTGCGCAATGGGTAGAATGTACCCAGACTACAAATCCAATCGCCCCCACCCTAGCCCACCCACAACCCGAAACCTCCTTTACTAGGAAGCACCCACAGTCACTGCTTTACCATTTTGTATTGTTTACTTATTGGTTGTTGATTCTCATAGTCGTTGTCACAGTTGTATGTTTTTCCATTTTGCATTTTGCTCTGCTGCTATGACATCTGTCTTTCCTTGTGCCACTCCACAAATTCATCCAACAGAACAGGCCCTGAGCAAAGGACACAACAAACATAATAATAGATTAGAAACAGTCATTTGTGTAACATGCACATGACGCTCTCTCACAATTTTATGTGTAGAAGTTTTCACTTACAGGCACCATCCTCATCGTAGTTACTGAGGTCCAGGTTGATTGTCCTGCTGAACTCTAAAACATTGCACCACTGGTCTTTGTTGATGACTTTGTACTTGGATTGCTGAGGAATGAAAAATGAATGCCATACATTGACATTACACCGAAACCTTTTGGCTACATCTGCTCTGTTTATGGACACATTCTTATATACATGCCTCAGCTTTGTTTTTGGTAAAATGATGAGAGGCCAATTCTTAACACGACACTTACCTCTAAAAACTGATTAAACACAGGAAACAGAGGCCACGTCTTTCCCAGGAGAAGCCCTAGCATGCACTTGGCTGTGTTCAAATCCAAACTCCTCTGATCCTTTTCCTGCCCAATCAAAACACCCAATGTTTCATGAATTAAATGGAAGGTATCAACGCAGGAGTTTAACAAAGGAGGAGATGTCAGTTCACACTCATTAATCCTTCAACTACTGCCATTACTGTTAAGCAATTCTAAACAATATTATCACATTCACTGCATCATGTTGGCACTCAGTATTTGTATTTCCAATCTCTCTATTAAAGTCATGCACAAAAAAAGTTGAGCGATGTAAATAGGCCACACATGTCCTAAGTGGTTTCACCTCCAAGTCAAAGTGAAAAATTATCTTGACCTACTCAAGATATTAAGACTGGTTTGTATGCCGGCTTGAATAAGACAGTTTCCTACAGGGAAACTATTCAACTGAACCTACTCGACCTCTTTTAGAGATGTTGTATGTGTGTGTGTGTGTAAGCTTCCTTGTAGAAAAGATGTTTTGTTACTCACCCGAGCGAAATCAAAGGCATATCTATAAATGAGTTTAAAACTGGTGCTGTCGTTTAGGACAGATCTCAGGTAATCAAGTGAGTTCCTTAGCCTTTCTGTGGAGTCACACCTGAAAGCAAAAGACAATTACCTTAATAAATAAACTGCACTTCACCAGAAATACTAATGAGAATTACTCTTGGAAAAACATGACTTGAGCCAAAGAGAATACAGTAAAGCAACAATCAAGCTTAAAAATAATTCAGTAAAAGACAAAAAGTAGATAAGTGACGCACTGCAGCGAGCCCATGCCTCTCAGCCACTCCTGGAGAGTAAAATATCCCATACTCTGGGCATCCAGCTTCCAAGCAAGTACCAGCATTACCACCTGGACACAAAAACAACAACTTTTACAGCCACAGAAATCCTTTAACAGATGATTAATCTACCTGGTGCACTGGCAAACAGAAAACAACTGACCTCAGTAAACTTTGGAACAAAGATTGAGTGCAATTAGTGACACTGGAAACAAAGAAAAACTGCACATTCTTACTAACAAATGTATTTGAGTTGGTTTTTTTTAATGCTGAGTTTACATATTTAAACCTTGGTCTGCCTTAAGATTTTTTTCACTTTTGGGATTAAAAAAAAAAAAAAGACTGACCAAGCATTACTCAATGGATAAGATGGATGTTATCAAGCATTCCATTAGATCGGATAACCTATATCCAAAAGGCTGAACAGAAAATATGAAAGTTGTTCATTACCCATGTTGAGGATTTAAGTAGAAATACACAAGATATTAAAATCCTATAAAAGTAACCAAAGTGAAAAGACATGTGTCCAATGACTTGCTTTGTCTGGCTTGCAGAAGGAGGTAAACAGTGACCAACATGCAAGCAAACTGACTCCATACAGATATAACCAAACTGCATTAAACCTACTTACATTCTCTGGCTCGACACCAATGTCCTCACAGAACTTCTCCATGCCCTCTGGACCCACCACATCGTCACATCCTATTTCACAGGCAAGTTTGAAGCCACATATAGCATTAATTCCACATACGGAAATGATGGCATTGGCTAGGGGCTAAGTAACATAAACTTGTGTGATGAGGGGAGTGTATACAGGGCTTTAAAAAACAATATCTTACCTGCATATTCATAGAACCACTCCAAGCATCTTTTACTAGAAAATGTTTCCTCCTCACGAATCTGTGCTGTTTCATGTTTTCTGAAAACGCTACAAATGTTAAGAGAATTTTATTCTCAAGCTAGGCAGCAACAGTACCGTATTTTAAATAGGTTCCTTCCTGTTGTAATTGCAAACTAAAGCCTTAACACACACACACATATATGTACCCCTGCATAACTAAAGCAGACACTGAATTATAACCATGTTACTGAGGTTGTTTTTTATCTTTAAAAAAGGAAGCAACACCTGTCCTGGCGACTTTTTTTGGCTGACATGTCATCTCCAGCAGAGGGTCTCCTCTTTTTCCTAGGAGGCATGGCTCTAGAGCAACAAGCTGGAAAGGAAATGGAAGAGCAATACACTCATAATGCAGATTTTCTCTGAGTTAACATCTGTTCATTCATACGTGCTCAGAAATCAGGCAGTTCCATTTGCAGTGACACACCGTTTACTATACGATATACTAACTAAAAATCATGACAGTGGCACCAGTGTTCTATGTTAACTATTAAACACACAAGCACCAGCTGAAATTTTACCTGAGGGGTGGCTGTCCTGTCCAACGTCTTCTGTCAGGTTCTATTAAAACAGATACATAAAAATAGCACATGCTTATGAGTAGGCCACATATAGAAAAGGCGCATGTTTACATATATACATACATACAAAAATAAAACATGTAGATGGAGCCTTTATGTATTTACCAGCCTGTGTAAGGTGTGGTGGATCTTATGGATGCTGGCCAGTGTAGTCAAGTGGGAATTCAGCTGAAAATCTATGTCCACAGAGAAGATAATATCAAAATTCAACTCAAAACGTGACACACAACTTCCTACATATAACTTGCAAGCTTGGTACAAGGGTAAAAGAAGGTGACATCATCATAGCACCAACAAGAAGCCATGATTTGAATTAGGTGTCATTTCTGAAATCAATGAAGACTTTACAGAGCTCAAAAGACCTTTGGCTGATTTCTAGTTTCAAGGTTTACGTCTCAGAAACGGGCAGAAAAAACATCTCACACGGCTGAGGGAGTGACTCCCTGCATTCCTCGAAAGACGTGCAAACTCGACTGTGTTTGATCGTGCACGCTACCTTGTTGCCACACGTCATCTGTGCATTCCCGTCCAAAAGCTGTCATCTAACACCGACGCTTTTCGCGTATTTCCAGCCGACAAATCCAGGTAAAACAACACACCGCTGAGCAGATAGCGATAGCTGCATACCTAAAATAGCAGTGCAGACGCGCAACTTGCAGAGTTTACAAAGTATCTGGAGAGTTGGGCCTATGGGCGTTGTAGTCCATTCCTTTAAAAGGTGCCATTGAAGGCTCTGTTTCTGGTTTGGATAGTGAACTACATTTCCCAAGCCTTGACAAAACAACTATTTCTTTCAGATCCATCTACCCCCAACATTTACCCCATCTGATTGAATGCATTTCACACTGTTTAAAAGAAAATCTAAGATTATATGCATGCTGGCACATAAGCACTGAGCGGACGTTTTGCAGCAGTATACGAAGGTGCTGCAAAGCCCAACAACACTGCTGCAGCAGGCAATGAAACATGTTTTACACAACTGCGTCACAATTTTCATTCTCTCTAATAGTCCGCAGTTGACCAGAAAATTGACCGATTTACAATGGCATAGCGCTGATCCCGAGTTTAAGTTGAAACACGCAGTGGGCCCCCCGTAGTAATGAACATAAAGACCACAACGCACCATTTGCCACAGAAAACCTTCTGGATTTAACTGACATCGGCGGCATTCAGCCGAGCTCGGCGAAGGCTACACAAAAAATTACTTCAGGATAGCTGCCGTGCCGAAAGTAAGCTCCTCCACGTCCCAAACAACTGAAATTACACCGGCTGTCCTTCCTTTGTTGTCGCCCAAGACAGCACTAGCAGATACAAAGAAACCAGCAAATAGCCCGCAATTCATGCGTTATCACCAAAGCCTCTAGGAGCAGGAGCTCCAACCAAACACAAGGCGACTGTGAGCTTCTCCCCGACAAACCCTGCCGTGGTCGTCCGCGCTGTTAATTTGCTGTTGAAAGCCGCTATATCGCTACTACTTACTTGCCGCATCAGAGTGCATTTTTATGAAACATACAACTGTCTGTGGGAAGTCCGCAGACCGGCCAATAGGCGGACCTTGTCAACGCAAACCACGCCCGCGGACGGTGATTGAAACCGAGCCGGCTCGGTCTCCGCCTACGTCGGTCGTCGGTTGGTTGGCAACGGTGTCATGTCACGAGGAGGCGGGGGTATAAAGACTCTCCGCCTACATACAAATCTGATTGGTCTGAGTTCCCAAACAGGCTGCCGTACATCTGTTGTTCATTGGCCTGTACATTTTTATGAACACGTCAATCATCAGAATTTCCTCGTGCAAACCTTGAGACAGGCCCACGATGGAATCGGATTGGTCGGTTTAGTCACGAGTTGACCTCCCACCGTAGTCAGCGTTGGTTCGTTTGATGTTAACCCGGGGAGGCGGAGGTTGTTGGCGGTGCGTTAGATAATATCTAAATCACAGACAGTATGAGAACAGTGAATAATCCCTGCATGTGACAACCTTATCTTCTCTACCTGCTCACCGGTCTGTATCGGTCCACAGAGGCCCCGGATGTTAGCAGAGGTCCTAACACAAAGGCTTCAGTCGGTGAATCAACTTTAGCAACCGTGAGCAGGTGGTCAGGTGACTGCCAGTCCCTCCAATCAGACAAAAGGAACAGATGCATCGGACCGTGCCTCTCTGGGCCTCCAAGTTGTCTTTTAATACGAGTTCAACTGATCTGGTTGGTGTGATGGTCATCGAGCTTGTTAAACAGAGCACCCCGCCCCCCTGAATAGTTTATACTACCGGCAGTGTGGGACTGGACAGGCTGCTAAGTCCTCCACTGCAATGGCTGTGTTCTTTGTGATCAGTCTCTTCTGTCGTACCGGCCTGCAGGACCAGACCTACTGTTCGATCTGCACTATACTGGTCAGCAGTGCTTTAGAGTGGGTCTTGTATTAGTGCAATTAAGTCCACCGTGTTTATCTAACACAACATAATTTCCTTAAATATGATGCTTTTTTTTATAGATTGTAAGATTGAGCTCTACAGTATGATTAAGTTTTCCTCATATTTATTCACTATTTTCATCAAAAAGTAGCCATATAAATGTTGTCCTACTGTTTGCAGTGTGTTGTAAAAGCTAAATTGGTGGAAAAAATTGGATTTAGATTTCCATTTTATTTATTAGCACTGATTAGCACAGTTGGAATTTGTAGCTCGGATAGCAATGCAGTTATTATCAGGAATAGTAAATCATTCTTTGATTTAACTTCCATGTAGAAAACAGTACATGAAAATATATAGATGGATAGATTTACTGTGTTAGATGTTGGAGTATGCTTTTACATCTGGACACATTTCAGCTGTCTTCTCCTTCTATAAAATATTCCATTATTTAGTTATTTAGAAAGTATGATCAAGATGCTTGTTAGTCCAGGTGAATGGGAAATAATATTTTACCAGTACAGATGTGTTTCTTCAAAACACCACCTTTAAAGAAACTCTGAAAGAACGCTTCAGCTCAGAAATTAACCGAGCCTCTTACCGTAGTCACTTGGGCGGAGTTAGGAGAACTGACGGAGGAGGAGCAAATACAGCTGGGCCTTAACTCGGGAGTTGCGGCGGAAAGGTGGCAGGGAAGTGTCTGAAAAAGCTGCTGCAGCGGGCTGAGCAGATTTCAGGAAGTTTTTCCATCATGAGCTCTGAAACAACCGGACAAATGACAATAGTGAAGACAGAGGGAGCAGCAGCTGATTTTACTAATCCAGCTCCGAGGGAAGCTGAGAGGAAGGTGAGAGGAAACACAGATGATATAGGGACCATGGTCGGTACGAAAGTATCCTAACATGTCATCTGTGTCCTCAAGTGCCCTGTGGCTGACGACCGTGTTCACAGAGATGATGTGAGAAAGATTTGGAGAGAATGCCAAGAGGAAAGCTTCTGGTACAGAGGTACTGTCTTGTCCTTTTACTATCATACAGTTTTAATTAATTCCAATTTCAGAATTATAAACCACAAATCCTTGGTGGTAGCCATAGTGGGATGGGGATCATTCATCAACACTTTGGCCTGTGACCTCTGTGCGAACATTCTTTGAGGATAATCATCACCATTGCTTCCATAGTCTTTTCACTTTTTCTGTTTTTAAGCATTTGTAATGACTTTGGTGAATGGTCATGAACACACTAGTGTCTGAAATTATTAAATTAAGCTCTTGTTTGGGTTAAACTGCGATGGGAGTGTACTGAAAGTAAACAAATCCAAATTCCGGACTGAATGGAAAAGGACCAGCTTTAACAAATGGAACTAAAATAACAAGAGACAACATGGGTATGCCTTTTGTGCACAGCCAAACATGTTGTGGTATTGTCAAACTGGAATTACTGTACTAAATCAACAGCACACAGGATGGAAAATGGCCAGGGTTATAAACATGAAATACTGGGCCTAGCTAAAATGGCCTGCTTTTATTTAAGATTCATCCATCCATCCATCTTCTACCGCTTTTCCATTTCCGGGCTGCGTGGGTGCTGGAGCCAATCCCAGCTCACTCTGGGCGAGTGGCAGGCTACATGCTGGACAGGTCACCAGTCCATCACAGGGCCAACACACAAAGACAAACAGAGACGGAACAACCACTCACGCTCGCAGTCAGACCTACGGACGATTTAGAGTCACCAATTAACCCAAACATGATGTCTTTGGACGGTGGGAGGAAACTGGAGTACCCGGAGGAAACCCACGCAGACAAGGGGAGAATATGCAAACTCCGCACAGAAAGGCCCCAGGCCGGGAACCGAACCCGCAACCTTTACACCAAGAGGACATATGTCCAAGAGGATATATTTGAATGCCAGTCATGAACTGATATGTTTGGAGTTGTCCACTTTCCATGAGACAGGACAGGGCCTATAAAACAGATCAAAGTGCAATTGCGTATAACTCTGCAATACAAACGGGGTCCATGAGGCTCCATTATAGTAGGTGAATGTGTTTTGCCAGGTGAGCAAATAAGAAGAGTTGTTAATCAGTCGGATAAACTTTGAACACCTTTCACCTGTCACTAAATTTGCAGTCAAAGAAAATTGTGAATGATTATGTAAACTGCAGATTAGTTATGTTTGAATCCAAAACTTTGAACACTTAAGGTTTTGTCTTTTGACAAAGTTGTATGGAGGATGTTATAAATCAAATTTGAGTCTTATTACACAGCTATCATTATTTCTTTCCAAAGCTCTTCCCATCTCTCTGGGCAGCATGGCTGTCACTGGTGGCCTGATCTACAATGGTAAAGCACTGACTTTCACACTACATTCTTTCAATACCATATGACACATGTAAACACTATTCATTTTGAAATTGTCCGATTTGGTCTAAGTTAAAGTTCATTTCTATACAGGTATTTGGAAGTCATCAAAGAAATTTGGTCCCTTTCCAAAACTAGCAGGTCTGTATTGTGTAATATAATGGGCATAATTCTATTCAGAGCAATGATTTAGTATATCACAAAGCCTCAGCAAGCATTGACCCAACCGTTATTCATTGTTTCAGTTGCTGGCATCCTTGGTTATGCAGTGGGGAAAGCATCTTACGTGGGAACTTGTCGAAAAAAGTTCCAGGAACTTGGTTTTGGGGATGGACCGGGATTTGGAATTTGGCCGAGGGGAGGTCACATGGGACCTTTCAGTAACTCTGGTCATGGACACAGGTGGAGAAAGAGCTGAATTTAAAGATTTTATAATTGCATTACCGTGAAATAGGCTTATTTCATAGAAATGTGAGTAATATTGTGTTAGAGTTTATGATATGCCAAGATTCTGTTAAGGGCAGGAACAGTAATTATAAGAAAGGTTACCTTTAAACGTCTTTTTTTTTTTCTTTACAATTTTTTAGTGTTTCATTTGAAATTGGTTTATTTTGATATCCACAAAAAGACGCATTTTGATTTTAAGTACACAAAACCATCTCATGATAATTTTACACCTTGACCTTGAGGGTTCTCTCTAGGCAAGAAAATGGCATTTTTTGTCAGTCTCTGAACTTAGCTGACTGACCATTCACAATTGCAGCTGGTTGTATCTTGGCACTGTAGCTTGGTAAAACTCAACAACAAATGCAAATTGAGATGGTTTCTTAGCAAAGAGATTAGCCAAAAGAAAAAAGAAACTTCAGCCACTGGTCTCTGATATTACTTTCCTACAGAAGGCTGTGCAGTGATGAATTGGCTCGAACAACATATTGAATGATGTGTAACATTCCCTGGAAACAGCCCATTGTCAGAAGAAAGTGAGCTGTTTGCATTTTTCTGTCGGTTTAATGGTCTGACAGTTTTGCAGTCATAATACAGAACTTAGACCTGCTTCATAACGAAAAAATAATATTCTATAATAATTTAACACTTAAAACATTTTATTCTCTTTTATATATAATTTGTTGAAATTTGAATTCTTTGGATAAAGAGAAATGGTTAGTATTTTTAGGCTTTGGTTTATCACTCACCAGAACTTTATCTCAGCAGATCCTGCAACCACGTGTGTGAAGAATGTAAGAAATCAGCTCAGGCTGCACTTGCAAAGGGAAAAGTCTAGAGGTAATATTTATGATTTGTTGTCAGAGCTATGAAAAAATATAGTGCACACAAACCTGGAGCCATTGAAAATTGATAGATGAGTTGCATGATAATGCAATGCATGCTAATAAACTGAATGCACTGCTCAGTTATGCTTTTTCTATTTTCAGATCAGAACCCCACAGGATGGACTGTCAGCACTACTGTAACTGTCAGTAACAGCTTTGTCTCCAAATGTTATGAATAGAAGATTATTTTTCTAAAGTATATTTTCGTGTGTTCTGAAATCTTATACCACATATCCATTCATGTCGCATAAAGCACAATGTGCCATGAGAGGGCGCTACTACTCTTTCCATTGTAGCTATTTCGAAACGCATTCTTTATGTTGTTTTATTAAACTTCAATACCTTCTTGCACAACTAAAAGAAGTGAATCGCCAAAAAAAAAAGTTTTTGTCTGGTTGACTTTTGATGGTAGGCTATTGTACTGTTTACCAATAAGATGTTTATAATAACTAGCAGAGACATTCAGTAAGTAAGGAAAAAATAAAAAACAAAAATTAAATAAAAATGTGATTTTATTTCACAGTAGTGTAAACAATTGGAAAGACAAACTTGAAGATGTGGACAAAAAGTTAAATTGCTGTTTTCTTTTTAGAATCCTCAAATGTCAACTGATAAATTTAATAAGAGATTATAATAATTCAGTATGGCTGTTTGAAATCTATATTGTGTGCATTAAATTTTCTTAAAGCATAATATGACTCGTATGGTTCATTGTTCAATGTGCTTGTTAGGTAGTTCAATGGGACCATAGTTATCCCATACGTTTGCATCGATTTGAGGACTGATAGTTTAGCTATGGAAAGAGATGTGGCTTTGCATATTTAAAATGGTGGGATTATTTAGATTGATTTATATGGTACTGTGTATGTTTGATGTTTATTCAGATATATTATCTCCAGTGTCTATAAATAATAAAAATTTAAAACTTGTGATAGCTATCTCAACCTAGTTTACCTACATTTCCATACATTTACCACGAGTCTGTCTTTAAATAAATGCAAAATAAAATCCGGACAAGAGCCGGTTCTGTGTTGTGTTCTACTTAAAAAAAAAGAAAAGAAAAAGAAAAGAAAACAAGTAGAAGTAGTAAAGAAGTAAGGCCAGACAGTATCTGAAATAGTATTTGAGGCCAAATTTGTTAAAAACGGCTATATTTAATAACAGGTTTGTATGCAGGCTTTATAACCGCAGTTATACCTTTTCTTGACTGATTTAAAGCTACACAAAAGGATAATTACATTGTATATAAGAAGCCATAATGTAACTGTATATGCACCCAATTATAAAGTCTCTATGGAAGCATCCGCCCAATAATACGGCGTAAAATGGCTGTATTTACATTTGTGATAAAAAAAAGTCGCTTACGACATCGTTCAAAAGATTTGTTTAGTTAGTTTTAAAAGCACGGGGCAGTAGCAGGTAAAACGTGTTGTCATGACTTCTGCATCATAGATATAATCTATGAAGAATGTATCCACAATCACTTTAATTCATTAATGGTGGGGTGGGGTTTGAATAAAAAAACTAGTTACGTGAGGTTTGTACACACAAAACATATGTTAGCCTACATTCTTCACGTACCCGCCTACCCGTGCACTTTTCGGGGTACGCTGGTAAGTTAATAAAAGTGAACCTATGGTAACGTCACTATATGACGTCATCAAAGCAACAGGTCGTCTTTCCGGGATTGTCACGCATTCGGTGAAATAGACGGCCGTATTTTATGTGGGCGTACACCACTACAGCCAATCACAATGAAGAAGGCGGGACAAACATGCTGCAGTTGGTTCTGACAGTGGAGCTCCCCTAACGCCGATACAGACAGAAAAAAAAATCACACCGCTACGCAAATCCTTCCAATGGAGGAGGGTCAGGACGTTGAAGCTTGTTCGGCAAATGATAAAACGTCTGCAAGCTAGCTTCCTAGCTCAAGTGAAGGAAGAGGAAACAAAAGTTGTGAGTAGCATCAGCTTAATGAATAATGAAATAATTGAGGACACGGCAGTCGCTATCTGATTCAGTTAACACCGGCTTACGTGAAGTTCCGCGATTAACTTAACCGTTGAGGTTAACGTTAGCTCTCAAACTGGGGCACCAAAATTGTTTGCTTTAGCATGCTAAAGAGGGAGTTTGACTCTGTGCGAGTGTGAGTTAATCACTTAGCTGTCTTGCAACTTAAATCAGAAACACCGTTTAACACCTCCGTTGTCACGGCTGATACTGCAGTCAGGATGCTAGCTGGGCTGAGACCATAGTTATCATACTAGCATGTTGAATGTTAACTTATAGTTGACAACCGGCTGGGCAGCTAAATCAAGTTGCTGCAGCTGCTAGCTAGCCTCATGTTCACCATTAGCACACTGCTCAATACAGTATCAACATCGGGCTAGCTGCTAACTAAAAGCTATCATGAACGTTACCATTCTACACGTTAGCCAGTTGTTACATAGCTAGTTCTCTTTTTGGTCATGATATTTTTCTCGCTTGTGAAAACTATTCGTGTCGGACATCTCCATTAACCTCAGAACTGTTGGGTGTCACCCACACAGAGTTAACCCAGTTCACATGGTGTTTTGTAATGCAATAAATATATATGGGACAGGAAACACTGAAGTAAAGCCGCGTTATTTGCTAATAATTAAAAAATACTTGTGTGTAAGGGGACTGACCCATAAGTTGCCCAGGCTCTGTGGTTCTTATGCATTGCCATGACAGTGAGAGAACTGACAGCTTTGCATCTAACATTCCTCTGAGGACTGAACTCTCCCAGTTCAGAGTGCAGCCTCACAATGAGGCAGTTGTTCGTGGTCTGTCGAGTCCCAAGTACTTGGACACAGACAGAGAGGAATCTGGTTAGTCTGCAGTGAGTCTGGAGGTGGAGACGGCCAAACTATTTCAGATTAAGCCTCAAAGGAGAAAGAAAAGTCAGTTTCTCTTCCCTCGTGGGCCAACATCGGGGTGGATGGTGCTCTGAGTAATAGGAAGTTTTGTTGTGCAAATTTGCATTATAAAGTTTTATTGCACCACTGCTGCATTTGCCTATGAATAGTTGTGTGGCTAGCAGGTGACACAAAATGACATTTTTCTCATCTACCTCTGCTTTTGCTGTACTGTAAATTTAGATGATTATCATAGTACTTGTGATGTGAAGCTACAATGAAGTGAAACTTGTACACACAAGATTTTGCAATATTGAACTAACCTGAGGCCTATTGGACCATCAGTCTTTGCAACTGACTGAACCCCCCCCCCCCTTTTCATGCTAGGATAACACTCAGATAGCAATACAGATGTGTTGTATATTCTCATGATATGCTCAATCTACAGGGAATCCCCTTAGATTGTGCATAGCCATCTATCTGTTATTATCTGGGGCATAATTCCAGTCAATCTGTGTATTTGGCCTAATCTGGTCAAAGATTAATGGTATTGGACAGTATAGAGATGAAAAACCAAGCTCTCCAAAATGCCCCCACAGTGGCCCCTCAGTAAGCTCCCCCCTGCAAGGATTAACTGTCAATGCAGTATTTCACTGGTGACTAAAAAAATATTATGTAATACAGAAATAACATATCAATTTTTTAAACTACGAAAACAGTCCTGTTAATCCAAAAGCGTGGTTGTTTTAGGGTTTTGCGGTATTTTTGAACTCTGCAGCAGTGATCAATTGCGTCAGGTTTTTGGGTGTCATATTTCCAGTGGTCCGCATACAAGCATATTGCGACTTATTTGTTGTTTGAAGCTTATTTTCCTACTACCCCAGGTTCTTTTGGAGAAAGCAAACATCAATTGTCCTTTTCTTACATAAGGGGCAAAACCTGCAACTACCCAAATATCTTGATGTGCTTTCAGCACCTGCTTCAGCCTTCAACCTGTGATTGACCTCTAAGCAGGTCACCTGTTGCCACTTGTTCCCGTACAAAGTCCTGACTTATCCTCTCCCAACGTTATAGGATGTCTTAATACCGTATGATACCATCCGTCAAATACTTAGCTAGATTATAATATATTGCCTCAATACCTAGACTGATAAGTTGTATCTGGGTGTGTTTTTGTGAGTGTCTGCATTTGCACATGGCTAAATTATTAACTGGACAACTAAAAAAATACACTGAGGAACTGCACAGACATTTGGCCTAACACTTTTTAATTTAATTAGATATTGTCCCAATTCAACTTCTCTGCATCTTTCTATCCATCATTTATCCATCCATTGAACCCTAACTTATAGTTGTGAATAATCATTTCTTTTTGAATGCAGGTAATGAGTGATTGTTGTGTTGTCTTTTGGAAGATTGTTGCTGTCTTCATTAAGTTACTTGTCTCTTCCCAGTACAATGAAGATTTAATCACAACTTACGCTGATTTACACGTTAGGCCTTCTTCTCACTGATTGCACCAAAAGACTTGGAGTAATGCAGCACACAATGCTGACTGAGTCTAGCTAGAAATAACCTATAATTGAGCCCTGCTGAGGAAGATTATCCTTAGCTTTGGGAGAGAGGGTTTGGAGCATAATTGATGTTTGGGTCTGCCTTCGCCAAAGAAACCACCCTGTCTTTGCTCTCAAGACGGCCTCAGCTGGGGTGCCAGTTTTTCAGCTATGTTTAGATACAATCATGGTATGTCGATACCTCACATTTTGTGGCTATGTGTGTCATTCAGGGCAGGATAAATATGACAAATATCTGTTGAAACATGCAAAAAGGTGTTTGTGTGTATATCTCCCTTTCCAGTTAGAAGAAGCCAGTAATGTTTCCACTTATGAGGTAGTAATTACTACAGGCCAGGCCTCTCATTTAGTGCTGGAGGGAGCCAGATATAGGCTTTTACTTCTTTGTCCAATTTACTGTACACTGCCTCTATCTGACTCAAGTTAGCCTAAATTCTTAAAGACAAGTGCAGTGTTTAAACCATACGGTCTTTATTTTGTTGTGATAAATTTGATCATGGTTGTGCAACTGCATTTGTCCCTCTCTACTGGAAGTTGATATACAACAGAACAGACCACAGCATAGTGAAACGGAACAATCTTGTCTTTGTCCGGGCTATCTCATTCTCTCTCTCTCTGTCTTTTTTTTTTTCCTCTCTCTCTAACATGGTGCACCAACCTCTTATTTTCAGTATGTCTGCTGTTTCTTGGATCCAGGAAATTGTAGGCAACAAAAGGTGACACTGAGTTAAACATTGATGAGCTCACTTCTGCTTTGCTGACCTTTAGCTCTTCTCGCATTTAGTAGCTACACCAAAATGTGCAACGTTCAAACTTGTTAAAGTTGAACAACTTTGGAAATGCCCTGATTTGCCAGAAGGATTAGCATGCTATGTTGACATATGTTAAGATGTGTTTCAGTGATACCAAGAAAACTGCACACGCTTAATTACACAGCAGGAGTCTCAGCCTGGCTGTATCTGCTACAGCATTCAGGATGTGCACAGGATTTGGCCAACCCCTTTCTGTGGTCACACTTTTTTGTTTTTTGGAGTTGCTGAGTTGGAGCAGGAAGTCAGATGTATTATTCACAGGTCTGTCAGCATGAGAAGTGAGTGACTGCGGCTGAGAATGAACTGGTTTCATTTCGCTGTGTTTGTGGTTGTAGTGTATGAGCATTTATATATCACTGAGGCGTGACTTTTGGGCTGGTACAGTGTTTTGCTTGGTTTCTTTATGTTTTGACTTGATAACTATGATGACCTGTTCTCACCATCTGCTAGTGTTAAAGTTCTGTCACTTCAACTTCTCTGTCAGGTTGCTGTCTGACTCAGTGTTCTTCCTTCCTTTGTTTGCCTACAGTTTGATAAGGGTTACGAGTATCTCACTTCTGGTATTTTTTTCATCATATGTTCTGTAAGTGTCAAAAGGTATGAAAATGTTACTGACTCACACATGTAAGGTTACCTGACTATAAAAGAAGCTACTTGCAGCTACTGTGATGATAAACAGAAGGAAAAAACAGTTTTGGAAGGCCATGGTCACTTATGTAACTTCTTCTTGGATGTAGCGTGTAATCTTCAGATTATTAGTCCGCTCAGGAAAAGGTTTTAATCTCAGTCTCAGTACAGAGCAAACCCGGCTGAAGCCAACAGTATTTTGACCCATCACAGACCGTCAAACAGCCCTTTGCCATTACAGCTATATGACTGAAGAGGATATTGTTCCGTGTCATAGAAAATTTAGAAATAATTTATAATCAAATATCTCCTGTTCAAGCAATTAGTTTCCTATTTCAACAAAAAGTTTTTTTTAAATACAAGTATTGAAGCATTTATTGAATGTAATTAATTTAATGTTGATGTTTTTCTTATTAATACAAGCTTAATTGGGGCTACTGTAAAGTTCAGGTGCAACCAAGATGTTTTTTTGTCTTTTTGTCACATGTTTTTAAAGAAATTAATTCTTTGATTTGTGTTTCAGATTCTTGTGCAGTGACATTGTGGGTCCTCCTTTCTTTCTCAAATTCCAGACCCTGCTCTATGGCCTTAAGGTACGCTGCATGGGTTAAGTGGGTTTTGTTCAACAGTGTTCTGTGGTTTAAGTTTTTACAGATTTTCTAAGATAAGCAGTGTGGAAAAGAATGGGGTGTTTGATTGATCTCCTTGCTTGATTTGGTGGATTTTGAAAGATACACAGCAGCTTTCAGTTTGTTCCTGCCTAGAATTTTCTCCATCAGCTTGGAACCACTTGTTGATAAAAACCGATGCTGCAGTGGTAAGGTGCAGAGTCTACTGTTTTACGTTATACAGTAGGATCTGAGGCTTGAAGGTTCGACATGGTGTTTCAATCTACAGCTAAAACTTAAAGGTCCCATATTGTATAGTATTTTTCTTTATAATAAGTACATAAATAAATAGGTGTAGGTTCTATATTAGTACTCTGAAAGTGTTGAATGCATAGAAAAATATACACAGACTTAATTCAGGATCTCAAACCTTTAAAATAAAACAGATGTAAAATAGAAAACCTTCACAATATGCCTACAATGTATATTCAGCAAAAATGCAATATATATAGATTTACAGAATGGTAAGGCAGGTCTGCTGGTTTTGCTCATATCTTTGTCAGAAGGTATGACTGTGTGCATTTCATGTGAATGGCACAAAAAATGCATCATACAGAGTAGAGCTGAGGGTTTTTTTGTATATCTCTTATGGAATGTAAAAGCATATGTATAAAATTGCTATAAGAGCGAATAGATTACCAACACAAATATACACCATAGCACAGGTTGAGCATCTTGAACCATTTTGTGCCGTTTTTATTTTTGCATAATGAATTTTAGATTAAGCAGTCAAAATTTAAACAATCATTAATCAGGAACTAAACATTGGATTCATTAGGTATGAAAACACCCCTCATGTGCCCTTCCAGTTCTGAAGAAATCTGGATTAAAATGCCTGTGGTTCAGTCAATGTGCTTGAGCAAGGATCTGTAAATGTTGCATTACTAGTGTGTTCCTCTGAAATACTTTGCTGCGGCCATGTTGTAGCCACTGGGTTATGAGACTCATCTCAGAATGGTAATTGTTCAATGAAGAAAAGTGGATAATTTTGTTGCAGAGTCTGGTAAGGTCACATTTTCACATTCTTCAGGAGTTACAAACAAGTTATTTTGGTCGCTTGTCAATCTGGACTTGGCAGTACTTTAAAAAAAAAAAAAAATTCCCATTTTTATTTGAGGACGATCAACTCAACTCTATGGGGCAGCCAGACCTGAAACGTCAAAGTAGATATCTTGGTCCTCTGAAGGACAGGGGATAATCAATTTAATATAATTTGGTTTGTATGCCATTTATTAATGGAACATCCAGTATTTATAGCTAAACAGTATTTTGGTATTTACATTTCAGCGAGTCAAGAGGTTGTTTTTTTTAAACTATGTATTCATGTGGACTCTGAAGACCTTATTCATATAGATATTGCACTGAAGAAATCGTACAGATACATGCAAAAATGAAATGTAAATTTACTGTTGTATAATTTCAGTTTCTGCTGAGAGCCTTCCACACGATTGGCAGGCTTTGAAACTCGAGTGGCAGTTTGGACCATTAGAGGGCAGTGCAGTATTGTTTTCATATTCATCTTGACATGACATGGACCTAGGTCTGTTACTTACATCCAGTGGTGGACCAGCATTTCAGAGTTATTCACACCCAAAGCAGTTAAAATAACTGTAGTTGGCTAAGTGTTGACATTGTACTGACCAGCCCCCCAGCTGACAGCAGAACAGCCTCTTGACTTCTGGGCTCCAGTCTGTGAGTTTTCCTGTTTTCTCCTGCTTGAAAGCAGATTAAGGCAGAGGCGGGTGGGATCCAGAATGTCAGAGGAACGGTGCACATTGTTCCCAGAGCTTCCTCTTCCACATTCCTGGGTTGATAGGGATCTGGGCCTCCTGTGCAGGGTTATTGTTCTAACACAGCAGCACCACAGACCTGGCTCCAGCAAAGCACAGCTGCCTCCACCAACTATTGTGGTGCTCAGACCAAGTGATGGCTATCTTTGCCTCATCAGTCATCTCTCTCTCCATCTCATTTAGTGATTCTTGCCTAGATCTACTGCCTCAGCCTCTTGCACGATGCCAAAAAATACCCCTTTTTGCAACTTAAAATGTTATTTTTCACAACTGTCCCATGTGTGCAGTTCTTTTATGTCTTAAGTAATATAATAATATTGTATACATTAATTCAACAAATCTTTTCCGACTTTTCCCCCTTGCTAGAGGTCTGCGTCATAACTACAACAGACTAGTTAGGAAGAGGTCAGACAGTCACACAGGCTTTGTACGATCTTGACATATAGATGTCACTAGATGACAAATCCATTTGCAGCAGTGTTTTGGAGGTGACTGGCCACTCAAAGGGTTGAATACAATCCAGGACTCAGTGAAAATGTATTTCTTTGCTGCAGTAGGAGTGTGTGCCGTCATCAACAAAGGCCTGCTTGCTCCCTATAGTACAGAAGTAAAAGGGATTTAAGGGTAAACTAACATAGTTACATAGAGAAAATAAGTAAATTTTTTTAAGGATGTTTTCATAATGGGTGAGCCAGATTCACAAACTCTAAAACGCTTTCTGGCCGTTTGCCATCAAATTTTGCTGAGCATTTTCCTTTTTCCTTCTGCTATTTTGGGGCTTGACAGTTGATTTCTTCAATTTGTTTGTGTAGGTTGATGTGTTCTTTGCCAACTGGCCTCTAGAGGGCAATCTTTTTGGGAAACTGTTGTGTTGTATTACTCAGGTCACTTTGTGACTACTGCCATGGTGCTGGTTGAATGTTGATAGATAACTGATGTTTTGAAAGGTAACTGTACAGTTTTGTTTTTTTTCTCCTTCCCTCTCATACTCTTGAGACGTATATCGAAATAATTACATCATCGCACTGACATTTTCACATGGTTCAAGAGAGGGTGGAAGCACTTTCTCACTGCACTTACTGGCCTTACCCACAGTGTATTTTTGCTTTAGTTTCCTGACCCAAATTTTCTGGAAGTAGATGGTTTTATTCTGGCATGACAACATTTTACAACTTTGAGAACAAGACGTTTTATGTACTGACAATATTTGCCTTCTAGTTAAAAGCTTAGTATTTTTCAAACCACAGGGCTGACCACAATTGTCATTATGGCATTTAAAACAGTTTGTTCTACAATTAGAGTTCAGACCAATCCACTATTGGCATCGGGTACTGATACTGATGTAATTTGCTCATTTGATATTGGAAAGATGTTACAGATCCAGATTCTATAGTCTAATGTTTTTATGAATTATGAAAATGTAATAATATCATTGCAGTGTTTCCTCTAGGATTTTTTTCAGCAGCGGGGGCATGCTCTCTGGGGGGTCGTGGCGGCGTAAACAAATGACACTGCAGATTTAACTTTTACAACCTATTTATTGGCAGGTCATTTGAAAATGGCTTTTTCCCTTACAACCACTACAACCTATACATCTCAGCCATATACAATGTCAGATAAAGGCTGAATGTAAAAAGTAAAAAAATAAATAAAACAATAAAATAAAATAATAAACAAATTAACAAATGTTAATTGTCTAATACGATTACATAAAAATTTTGAGATAATTTACACTCACATCACATCTGATTGCAAGTGTGAACATTAAAATACAATTTTTTACCTAACCATCATTTATGAGTCAGTGAAAGGCTAATGATACCTGACTAGCGTCATCTTCATCAGTTGTCTTTCACTTCTTAGAGAAATATTTGAACAAGCTCATCTGAAATGCAGTCAGCAGTTAATACATCATGGCGTGTAGATATTAGTTCAATGCTATCAATTAGTTTACCCACGTTAGCGTCACTGAGTTGGCACCGGGCCCAATTAACTTAAGCTACCGGTACGTGACGTAACGTGACGTAACGTTAGCTGGACATCAATACTTTGTGAATTCTATTTAACTTGTAAAATCTATTATGAGTTATCTTAAGCTGACAAGTTTACCTTCTGTGTAAGTCACTGTCCTATTTTCCAGGACGACACTCCTCTGACTCTCTGACAGTGTTGCCAGATCTTGCGAGAAAAACAAGCAACCAGTTCTAATACAACAGGCCAAAAAAAAAAAAAAAAAAGCGACTCGACTTCTCAAAAAAAAACAAAAAAACAACCCAAAACAAAACAAAACAAAAAAACCAAAACACCCAACCAGTGACCTAAACCTACGACACTGTGTAAGAGAGAGGGAATTTGATAACAGTGTGAGTGAGTGTGTGTGTGTGTGTATATATATATATATATATATACACACACACACACACACACACACACACACACACACACACACACGTATATGTATATGCTAAGTAAATATCTTTCATCTATTACAAGGGAATACTGGGCACTTCCACAATAACTCATCAGGACTTTGAACATGCATGGGTCAGTTGCAACATTACTCTGGTTACTGGTTTTAGCATTTTGACTTCTTTATCAGTCGAGGTAGATCCAGTTAGTTCACCGAGATGATCGACAGCTCTGACTGATGTGTGACAGGCTGTAAGTGGCTATCTTCAGCTCACTTGTTTGCCTTGGCTCCTTTATTTTTAAGACAGTCAAACCGATGTCCATAAGCCTCAGATGAAAAAGCTGTGGAGTTTTATTTTTTGTTGTTGTTGGTGTTTTTGTTGTTGTTGTTTTGCGCTTTTCGGTTTTCCAGCCCGGTCAGGGGGCACGGTTTATGGACAGATCCTTTAAGGAAAAAGGACAAACTTTAGCTTTATTGTAGTTGTGGAGAGCTGGGAGAGAATCAGGAGGGGTTCATACACGGAGCAAAGCAAGCCCAAATAAGCAACCAGGCTTTAAATAAAAAGCCCAAAAAACCTGCAACCCGTGACTGACGATATTTGCAAGCGACTTTACGGAACAACAAGCCCAAAGTCGCTTATAATAAGCGGACCTGGCAACACTGATCTCTGACCTGGGGCCTGCCGGCCTGGGTGCCTGACGTGACGTCACTTTCGAGGCTGTGCTCTCGCGAGTAATTAACGTCGTATAAACTCCAATAGGACCCCCCTCCCCCCGCCGTTGCGCTCATCACCAGGCTGTGCTGTGAAGGTGGAGAAATGCGACGGTGGCGTATTTGCAACAATTTAAAACACACACACACAAAAAAGAAAGAAATTTGAAGGAGTGGCGGCCACTCATTTAGGAGCGGCCCGCCACAAATGAATGTAGAGGAAACACTGCATTGTAAGCCCACAGCACAAGCATAAGTTAATGAACTGATTAATTAGTAATGAATAGGGCTGCTTCCTGAAAGTCATCTCTCCAAAACCCTTCAGTCGACTGAGATTCTTCACGTGGAGCAGAGTTTTTTTTTTTTTTTTTTCTCCATCAGTCAGTATATAAATTAAAATAACAAAATAAAAGGTTTACTAAAATGCATAGGGATAACATTTCACGAACATTCATTGCCATGACATACTCATGTGTTCAGACATGTTAACCGGCAGTCCATCCTGGGGAACTAAACAGTTGAGGGCTTCATTCAGCAGCCCTAATAATGAAACAGTTCTACACAGACATTTAATAGTCCCCATATTTTTTTTCCCCCAAAATTTTATGAATTAGACATACAGGTGGTACACTGCACAGTTAGTCTGCAACTAAGTGAGAACAAAACAAGGACCTTTTTTTTTTTTTTTTTTTTTTTTAGTTTTGTATAGAAATCTACTTACTAGTATTTGATAATGCATTACTGTGCAGTAGATTTGTTCAACTTTTTCAAAACATTAAAGGAGTTGCCGTTGCAGTTTGGAGTTCTAGACCTGTTTATATGTGAAGTCTACTGCAGTTACAGTTCAAATAAATTGCTTTGGAATACATTTAAATTTCATGCATTAAATGATATTTTGTATTTTTTTTTTACTTTCTTAAGAACAAGTGCTACGTGGTTTTCTAATTATGGTATTATGCGTAACTTGCCCATAATACCAGCAAAAACAACAATAATAATGGTAATAATAAAATTCAAGAAAAAATGCTCTTGGATTGGTATCGACAGATATCCAAATTCAGGAATAGGATCAGAACTGAAAAAAAGTGGCTCTGCAATATGAAATGTTTTTTACCACAAAGTGGGAAAAGTAAAAAAAAAAAAAAAGACACCTACACCTTTACACCTTTTGTAAAAGTATCCTTCTAGTGTCTCTAGCTAGAGGTCCAACTGGTGCGTTGATTATTTTGGGTCTCTGATACAGTTTGGACAAAATTTTACGGCTTTTTAACTGATGCTTATTGGAGTCTTAATTTTAGTGAGGCAGAAGAAGTATTATTTGTTTTCTGTCATATTGCTTAATTACTTTCTTGTGTTATATAGTTATAGATGAACCAGCAGAAAATACTTTTCTTTAGAGTTTTATCAGTTTGTTCCATAGGGGTGTCAAAGTTATTTTATATTCTGTGCTGTTGCACCTTTTCGTCACTGTGGCTGACTGGCTTTGTTTATGTTTAAATGTCCTTTTTAATTTTTTGCTCTCTGTCCCTGAGAACAGCAAACCGATGGTTTCTCCCTTTTTTTTTTTTTTTAGACATTGAGTTTTCAAGAGTGTCATGACAGACAGTATAGTCCCTCTTATGCCTCAGCTAGGGATATTTGGAAGTGCTTGAGTTTGCTGCAGGTACAAGCTGTGCAGCCAAGCAGAGCACAGCAGTCTGCCATCACCCTCTTTCACAGACTCCATCACTTTACTCATTCTGCTTCTCTTCATAATGGCTCAGTGCAGTGAAAGCAATGGGAGGGGCGCTCTTGTTTTATGAGCAACTTAGCAAGAAAACAAACAAGCATTTCTGCTTGAATACTAACAAGAAGCACCGTTCTGACTATGATAAGGGGCTATCAGTAAAGGCAGACATACAAGTGTAGTCATCTTGAAACATTCCTACTTCTTACAGGGACTGTCAATCTGCTTCCTCCTCTCTTGTTCTCTTAAAGTTGTGAGCAACACAAGCCAGCAGGGTGTGGCTGGTGTCGTCTCTGTTGTGATTGGCTGTTGGCCCAGGCTTGTGTTATCTCCTGTGGAACATGTTCTAGTCCCACCCCAGATAGTGCCTGGCACTCAACCATAGTCCTGCCTACTCACAATGACATCACGACCCATGAAAGTGCCATGTCTGTTTGCTTTCTTGGCTCACTGTGAGCAGACAGGTAACGTTGCAGTTTTGGATGTTTCTCGCTCTGTCACGCAGGCTAGGTACAGCAAACAACTTGTCCTATTCTGGTTAGTCCAGACTAGCAGCCTTAAGAGTCTGACAGGTTGTGTGTCTTTTGGTCTGTAAGGGCAGATCTCATGGCCCACACATTCAGGCCCAAACATTGACTTACTGGGTAACTGCTGAATGTAGGTGTCAGCTGAGACGGTACCCTGCCTGCACGCCCGTCTGTAAATGGGGCAGATGTGGCAAACTGATAGTTTGTATGGGAGAATGGCAAGGCACAGGATATTGGACTACGCACCAGAGTGAAAGACAGGAAAGGTCCCACTGACAATGGAGTTTCTAAAGAGCCTGGTTCCAGCTGTCATCTCAGGGGAGGTGACCTCTGAACATGGGGGAGCTCTGCCCAGGGAAACAGGTCCTCGGCTCCTTCGCATGAAAAGACTGGGCCTGCTAGCCATGGGGCAGACCATTGAAGAAGGTCAAGTTGATCCAGAGATAGAAGTAAATCCGGGAATTGCCTCTTCCAAACCTGCTCGCAGTAATCGAACACGCCTCAAAGGTACAATGACTGAAATGCATACCGATGCAGTAGTCATTTGTTCAAATCCTTTTCTGTTAATGAACTAGGCCACTTTTTTTTTATGATTTAGATGTTCAAATATAAGTTGAGCTTATCATGCAACCAAAAGTTGGCTTTAATCCACCTGTGCCCAGTGTGTCCAGATATGAATACTGCACTGAGAACTTAAAAGTTCTACATTTATAAATATATTTTTTCCCACCGCTTACATTTACCCAGTTGTCAGCAGAATCAAGCTGTCAATCTGAACGATGGATTCAGTGACATCATGAAATTATGTTGCATCATGGCAATTGTTGTCTTCACTATTGCTCTCACCTTCTCCTGGTTTTGATTCCTTCAGGCTCAGTCATTCAAGAAGTTTTTAACAGAGAGCCAAAATTATTAAGAAGTCTCTTCCTTTCCATTAGAAACAGAACAGACTAGGAATTATAAGAACAAAGTCAGTATTTTACTAAACCTGCACAGTGTCACAAAGGTTTGGTAGGGGAGACTGCAGTTTCTGTTATAACTTATGATCCAGGTGTTATATACAGAGATCTCTTTCTCAGCATCAAACAGTAGAAAAAGTGATTTTTTTTTATATATATATAAATATAAAGCGCAGAATTTTTTTTCTAACTATAAAACTATTCTTTTGCACTAAGTGTCAGGTGCCCCCAAAAAATGAATGCTGATGTTGCTTTGTCTGCTTTAAGTGAATGTGAATAGAAGTTGTTTGTTAACACATAAATAATGTGATGCGTGTGGCAAAAAATATATCAAAGCTGTGTGCTGGCCAGTATGTTTTAGAGTGAATGAATGAATACAGCTTTTACTCAGCATCAATCAAACCCTGTTAATTCTGGCTTGTTAAAAAAAAAAAAAGCATTTTCAGGTTTAAATGTGATATTTTTATTATTATTATTATTTTTGTGTTTGTGTGTTTTGTATGGTCCTGTGATCCACATCTTTAATAAATCTTGGTTTATAAACAAGGATTGTTATATTGTTACAAGGAAGGCTATAGTGTGCACCACTTAACTGTTTATTTGATGCTGTATCATATTGTGCTGGCTATTGCTTTTGGGTGATGATGTTGCATTGAACAGCATTATGTGCAACCATCAAAGGAAAGCTGTGATGCAGGCTCAGTCTTTGTAATGCTAAGCTACTCCCATTGCGAAGTAAGCCCTAAATAGTTGACTTTAACAAACAGATTGTGAATCAAAATTGATATTGGTGCACACTCAGAATCTGGAGATATCAGCGATTTATGTCTTGGCAAATAGGAAGGACTACTGTGACAGCTGTAGCAAAAGTTTCTTTGGTTCTGACGCATGAGTTGTGCTGAGAGTATTAATCCTCTGATATAAGTCTCCTGCACGGTCTTTGGACACAGTAGTTAAAGGTTTAGTAGATATGTGCACACATACAAATTATACGTGCATGAGGGCCAGTTTGCACCAGTGGTGGGGAGATGACTTGCCGTCAGGCTCTTGTACGGCTTCTTTGCAGCCCAACCTGTCAGAGCATGCTTGCTCCTCTGCTCATGGCTAAAGCATGACTCAACTCAGCCTCCTGCTCTGCTCACCTAGCCTGTTAGCCCTGTCACTATGGGTCTTGTCATCCAGCTCAACTAACCCACAGTAACATTTTGGTTTGGATTTTGGATGAGCAGTGAGGACAAAAGTAACTTATCAGTACTTGGATATTTTTGTTATGTGTTCACCTTAGAGCAATGGTGCTATGTTCATATTGAAAAGGCACATTGTTTTCAAAGAATTTCCTGCGGGATTGGGAGGGTTGCACGTATTTTATTTGTATCCCACAAATTAAGTGCCCCAAAAGCGTGACTTTCCCTGTTTATTACTGTGATGTTCTGCTGTAATCAGTGTTAAAGCTAAAAGGACTGGCTGAAGCGCAGTTTGAGTCTGGACCGTGTTCCGTAGAGCACTCTGATGTCCCGGCCCGTCCTCCCCCCACCGCTCCATTTAACTCAGCTTCTCCACTGTTACCAGTCCATACAAAGTTAATGATGCCAGCTAATGCTAGTTAGTTAATGATAGCCCTACAGAGGTGTTAAAATGGACCACTACACACACAGCAGCTTTATTACTGCAGCAGGTATACGGCCTCCTCACCGCTAAGCCGATAGTTGTCGGTCGTAACACCAGGGCTTATCAGGGCTACTGTTGCTGCAGGAGGAAAACACAACCAGTTTTATTTGAGAACGAAAAGCGCCATTATTATTGATAGCCATTAGCCGGGGGTAGCGGCCTTTGGCTAATGTTAGCTTAATTTTTGTGACTGATTAGTGTTAATTCCTCTCTTTGAGTGAAGCGGAGAAATGTCGACCTACAACTTTTTTGCACTAATTGCTTAGCTTACTAGCATCTTTAGGTTCTGTTAAGAAAAAACATGTTCCATGTTGAAATTGAAATAGTTATTTTTGCATTTTTCATGTTAGTAATAATATTTCTTTATGCCTTTTACATTTGTTGCCTTTTATCACCACTGTATCAAAAAAGCAATGGAGTATTGAGTAGTTTCCTGGGTGTTGGTATTGAGTAAAAAATGTTTGTATCTTGACAATACCAATATAAATAAATGGATAAATAAATTTTGTACGTAGTTAAAAAGATGTCATTTCTAATTTATATATTTAAATTGGTGCAGAGTGGGAAAAATTTCAGTCTGATAGAAGAATCAGATTCACATGATGTAAGACTGTTAGGTAAGCTCACAATTAATACCCCTCCTCCCCCCATTGAGAGGCATATAAGGGGGAAATTCTTCCTAATTTTGAAAAATTATTGAGTTATGTGATAAGGGAAGTGGTGAGATTAGAGGACTTGATGGAAGGAGATAAATGGAGATGGTATAATGGTTATTCATACTCAGATCATTTGTCCTGTCTGTTAAATGAGAACTCAGTACCACTCCCCTGTTGCAGGACTGTCATAGCTTGAAATGGTTTTTAAGGTGGTGCAGTTTTTTCTTTCTGTCATTTTTCTTTCTTTGCACATTGTCACATTAACTAGTTGCTGGATCTACAGCTGAGGGACAGTATTTGTTTAATGGGTGCAACAGGCTTCCTGTTTGTAATTTGGGAGTGTTTGGAGCATGTGACCGAACATGACTGGGCACTTGTTGGGTGTACTGAAAGGAAAATGCGTATTTCAGTCTGAACAGACTGTAGGGTGTGTAACCACACAGGCTGGACAAACTTATTCATCTTTCTTAAATGGTTATTAGCTAACTGTGGTGAAACAAACCTGCTAACGGTGCAGTTGACTGCGAATTTAGTGGGAATATGGTGTCCTAACTGTGAGGACAGTTCCTGCGAATCATTATTTGCTTTTTTCCCCCTCCTACCAGCTCTTAAGAAATGCTCCACCATTATGGAAAAACCTGAAGAGGGTTGATTTGAGGAAGTGCTAAAAGCAATGAGCTCAGTTTCGTGTACCTGTGTTAAAGAGTAGTTTTAATTTCAAATTTTTGCAATGTTTCATTCCATAGAGATTAATTGTCTGACCTAAGAATGAGTCTTTACCGAAAGTGCCTACCTTTTTGTGAATTGCCTGGCAAATTTGTGAAATGACTTTTCTCTCTCTCTCACCGTGACAAGAGGAAAAAAGTTATCACTGGGTTTTTCTTTTAGTTCTGCACCTATCAGGAATTATACTATGGAAAGATATACCCACATATTTTTTGGGAAAAAGTAAAATTGCAGTGTAAATGTGCTGAGTTTGTCATGATTATTACCTTGAGAAGGTATGAAATGGCTGATTGCTCATTCATGGAAGCAGGTGAAAGTGACTAGATGTGCAGTTGCAGAGTTGCACTGCATACGCAGATTGCTGTGATGGATCTAAATGGCATGTCCTCTGCAGCCCAGGCATCATCGGGGAGGTCAGGGATTGAATTACAGCTCCTATTGATTATTTTTCCCACCACTGCCCTTCAGAGAAGCCAGAACAGGAAATGCATCCTCCACTCTGTGGGCTCCTGGGAGGAGCAAGCTCCCCAATACAGTCTGCAGTGAGGATGGCAAGCTGTCTGTCACCGCTCCCACTTTGTGAATGGAGCTACTATAGCTCATGATAGTTGTGCATTAAATTGGGATTATTTGATCAGCAAGCTCCCCTTTCCAGGAAGTCAGTCATAATGTTTGTTATTTGATGTCCTCAACTGGCATCAGTTTTTGACAGAAGCTCTTAGTTTGAATGTTCCCAGAGACATTCTGTAGTCAGTTATTTTACTGCATTCCTTACACAATTAGGCTACTTGCCAGATTACTAGCCATAAGTCTTTGCATGCTTATATGTTAAATAAGATGATAATATGAACTCACTTTGTTTAAATGCAATATGTTTGTGTGTAAACACATAGCTTCTGCCAGATTAGTCCTGCTTTCTTCCTACTTTTTTAACATATATAAAAGCTTTTTTTTATGTTAAACTATCATAAAACAGACATTTTAGACAAAGTCAGTGAAGTATTTTGTTAATGTCCAGGAAAGTGTAACATTGAAATGTCCCATATCCAAGATGTCCTCAAATGAAACAGAGAAAAATGTAATTGCTTCAAATGTGCAGTGGTATCACAAAGAATCTGAGTTTCACATCAGGGAAACACCAGCCAAGGCTTCACAAAGCATCTGCTTGTGTTGTGTTTGTTTGCAATGAGCTCTGCCTCATTTTGCATAACTTGTGTAGTGGAGGACATGTGACAGAGGGAGAGACTGAGGGCGAGAGAGAAATGAAGACTAAACTAAAAAGAGGACAAAGAGCATTTGTCTCTTGCAACCTTCCCAGTGCTGTTCCTCCTCAGAATATTTTGTTAACAAACTTATCCAGTGCTTGACTGCATATTTACTTAATTTCATGTGGATCTGTTTTTCATTCAGGCAGGAAAAATTGCCCTCAATGAGGGATCAAAGTATCAGTTGAATCTCGTCTGTGTCTCTTTGAGGATCACGAAACACGTTGGACTGCTTACTCAATAATGCAGTGTGCAGTGCATTTGTGTATCAGTCTGTTACTATGACTGGTGGCTTTTGGACAGAGCAATGATGTAATGCCTATGACTCCATTGGGTGTGAACGGTTAGTTTAGCAAACAGATGAGCTGTGATTGCTGTCATACCATTATATGAGATTGGAAACTGGTAGAGAGTACCACTAATAGTGTTCTTCCATACCCCATTGTTTGGTGGTTTGAAATTTCTTTATATACTCCTGGAGTACATTTTGTTTTGAAGATGGAGACGCATGGTAAATGTTATTTAGAATTATATTATTTATATTATTTTGGGACAGAAATTTGAATTGGAGCACAACTACTGGTTTTGTGTGTGCACTTCCATTTTCATTTTATCCTTCCTTATTTATTTCTTTCCTCTGTCCTCCCATTTTTTTCCCTTTCCCTCCTACTGCAGTCAGGGATGACGCATCAGTATTGCTGTAGAGCTTACAGGAAGTGTCGTTTTGATAGGGCAGTGGAGAGGCAGCACAGTAGCAGCTCTGACATGCGTATGCATTGCTGAACCACAGCCAGGGAACACTCGCAGCATTTTGATGACATCACCCACCCCCACACTCTGCTCCTGCCTCCCTCTGTTTGCTGTTGAAACAAGCTCTGTCTCACTCAGAGAAAAGAGCAGGCATCAGTAAAAGAACAAGAGCTAGTCGGGAAGAGGAGGGGCTGATCGCAAGCAAATGGAGAGGGAGAGAGCTTTGAGGGGAGGTGGAGAGTGGCTAACAGTGCTAGCGGGCTAGGACTGGTACACTCACACACACACACACACACAAACACACACACACACACACAGGAAGAGAAAGGGAGAAGGAATATTACTGTGCATTGTTCAGACTTCTGTCGTCTACTGTTCTGCTGCTGTTTTCTCTTCTGTACAGAGCAAAAGTTCTCACGCAGTTTTGTCGGTTGCCTTTCTGGATTTTTCTGAGCTGAAGTGAGGATGAGGTACACTGGATTGGCAAGAGGGCAGCAAGCGCTGGGGTGGAATACTTCTCTAACTAGCCAGGCTATGCCCACTCTCTTTTTCTCCCAGCTCACTTTCTCTCCTCAGTGAAGTAGCTGGTAGAGGAAACGTAGTACCACTTTTTGGATCTCTTTCCTGAGCAGCTGTTTATACTGTCTATCAGGATGATGCCTATAACGAGCACCTGTGGAGGATAGTATAATGCTCCAAGTCAGGGAAAGGAGCTGTAAGTGTGAGAGGTGGAAAGATTTTCATTTTTGAAGGTGTGCATTTTTAAGAGGAGAGTGGTTGGGTGTTTGTTTGAAATGAAAAGGTTTTATGACATGAAAGTGAGAGGAGAACTTTAAAATCTGTGCCTTGAGGTGAAGCCAAACTTTTGAGAGCCGCCATGCTGAGCCTGCAGGATTCAGTCTTCTTTGAGATCAGCATCAAATCTCTGCTCAAGTCTTGGAGTAGCAGCTGTGAGTACCTTACACACATATTTACATACCACACTCGGCCACCAGACTTATCTGCTACACACAGCCAGCGGACTGTGTACTCTTCTGCACACACTTGTATGCAGTCCATGGTCAGGTCTCATATCTCCCAACTCTATAAGAAAGTGGTTATTAACGGAGACAGGATGGCTGATTGTGTTTACTGCTCACCACCACTCTGCCAGCTTCCAGTTGTCTCATAGATAATGTTAATTTGATATCCATCTGCTGATAGAACAGAGATGGACCTGGAGTAACATGCTTTTTCACTCTACTCTTATAACCATTGTCTCTTTTCTTACTTGGGGCATCTAATGTTTCCCTAATATTGATTTTTCTTCTGGTTCCCTTCCTATTATTAGCTTTCCATAGAGCCTATTACATCAGGAATAAAAAATGCACTACCTCCTCAGTCTTACTGAAATGAAGCGATGGACAAAAGTGGATTGCACAGAGTGATCAGAACTGCCTAGCCACTAATGCTGATTCATCACACCAGTTGTACCTTAATAATTCCACACAAGACATTTGACCTTACACCCTTTGGTTCATTGTGTTATGTGATTTTGTACAATTTTGAAAATAAATGGCATACATTTTATGCTCGTGTTTACTTTTTAATCCTTGACTGCAATTTAAATGACTCATGGTGTTTCAGAGTATCTACCTAGGTTTTCACAAAGCATACCATACATAGGCTCTGTGAACTATTACTGTGACTACACAACCTTAATCACACAAACTCCAAACAATCCTCTTGGAAGGAATGTTAAGTCTGCCCTTTTCAGTGGATCATCATCTTGTGTCGAGCCATCAAGATACTTGCAAAATCATTTAGAGACTGCTGATGGATAAAATAACCAGACTTTAATTTTGTCACAATTCAATATCTGGCAAGTCAAGGACATTCATTTCATCAATGCAAAAATCCTAAAAATACAGTTAATCATTTCAGCTCATAGTATTAACAACATTTCTCACAATGTCAATGCACACTCTCCATTTTCTCACAGTATTCATCGTCTTCATCAGGTCGACAGATAGCATCATGTTATCAAAGTATAATCTTTTGCCCTATTTCTCCCTCGATCAGCAGAGGAGTGTTGATTAGAGATGTAGGTTTGCCCTTTTCAAATCATATACAAAAATATCATGCAAATTGATTATTTTCGCAGATGGCTCATCTTAGTCAAGGCAGGCAAAATGAGGACAGGCTGTACATTAGAGAGATCAAGACCTAAGGACGCTTGTCTGATACTTGGTGTATTAACAGAGGCACATAATAGTCTGTAACAAATTTTGTAAATAAAATGGCTTATTTAATTAAAGCAGAATAATAGCTCAGCGGCTGACACACTGGAGCTTTCCTGAATGGGGTTTGTGTGTTATCCCTGTCACTGTTACTTTCCTCTCAGTCCAAACATGTGCAAGTTTGGCACATTAAAAACCTATGAGATTTCTGAGAAACCATGGGTTTACCCTACGCTATGACCCTTATGTTCTTGGTTAGACTTTTACTCCCATGAACATGAACAGGATATTAGATTGATGTAATAAAAAGACAATGACTGTGATATGTTTATCTTGTATTATAAGACATTTTCCATACATCCTTAGAATTGGGATAGGACTTTCAAATTAATTTTCTAAGTTTCTATCCTCAATGTAATGAACAAATAAAAAAAAGAAAAACAATAAATGCTCTATATAACAATTTCTTTTCTTTGCCAATCCTATTCTCAGTTTTACTTGGATTGTTGTCATTGAACACAATTTTAGACCTTAAATTACTACACTGAATTAGCAGGAACACCTAACATTACATTGTTTTCTAATTTTCAATGTTATCTTCCAAGTAATACAAGTAAGCAGGTGGTAAAAATCCACCTGTTTCTTCCTTTTGTCCCTCTTCCTATTTGTCGCCCCTATTAACATTTGTTCCCAGTCCTGTACTGTTTTCCACTTTCATCTGGACTCTCAAACAAAGTGGCCCCAAAGGGCCTCAGAATCCTCACTATGTTGCTGTGTTACCACTCCCACTTCCTTGCTCTGCTTGTGGTGTTTTCCCTCTACATCTGTGTTGTGAATTCAGAAAAATTTTGTTGAATTATTTGTTGTTCAAGTGGAACACATGCTATAAAAAAAAAAATGTATGTTATTAGTGAGGTCACAGTTTGGCCTTTTTATTAAATCAGTTTCTCTTTCATGATTGCACACGTTTTTCAGCCTCCCTTACCAAATTGGATTTTCCCTGGATCTTTTTAAATATCTTTTATTTCTATTTTGAAGTGGTAATGGTGAAGAATGAACCAGTAGTAACTTGTCAGGGACTGAGCATGTTGAGACAGTCAAGCAGAATTGGCAGTGCCACAGCACATAAGCATTGGTGGTGATTCTTTTGTCTCTGCCCAAAGAAGATGGGCATGCTCACAGTCTTGCATTCCAACTGTTTGTGTGTATGTTTGTGCTGTTGATTCTGGTTGTCCTGACAGGGGTTTGGGCGGGCTTTATTCTAACTGTGACAAGGTGGAGTCACTGCTCATATAGTTGTGTAATCCTGCAGGGTGCTCTGTTGCTTAAGCGCAGCCATTAAAGTGCACTTTTGTAGACCTTGCATGAGGAAATGTGATGAGCATTTTTCTATACATCACTTGGTTTTCAGTTTGAAATATATTGAAAACAGACTTGATAAAATCTGTCAGTAGATTCAGCCACAAGCTCTTTTAGCACTGGGCAAGCCTGTCTTTTTTTTTACATTTACATATTATTAGAAAAGTGTGCTTGAACGTTTGCATTTTGATTTGAATGGGAAATCAAAGATGACCTTAGGACCAGTCATAGAATAGTGCTGAATTGTTAAACTTTCAGTCTATACGGCTCCTGGTTTGAAACGGGGAAAAAAATATAACCAACCCTCTTTATTTTTAAATGCTATTATTTGGTCAGTTTTGGATTGGTTGGTTGGTTGGTTGGTTTGGCATGCCACAAATGACTGGGATCTCCTAGTGGCACAGAGCGAGTGGGGGGAGGGGCAGTACAACAACATGGTTCAGCAAAGGATGTCAGGTGTCTAGTGTCCCGTTTCCATTCAAGGGAAAAAGTGTGTTTGATATTAGTACATGTGAATCAGTCAATTACCAAGCCTGGTCCTAGGTATCCAGGGTGTGAGACAAAAGAAGACTGGAATGGGCAGTGGACAAAGCACTTGATTGGATATTAGAAGCCTGCTATGTGACATCATTGGGGATGTTGGTGAAGCACAGTAAACAAAGAGGGAAATTCTTGAAAGGCCCTCTGTGCTGCTGGACAGCATGACCACAATACTTGCTACTACACTGCCCCTATCACCCTCCCACTTTCATTTGCTACACAGAAAATACTGTGATTATTAATTTAATTGAAGAATTAAACAAAATCATGTTGTGAAAAGTCCATGTTATTTATCCATCCATCCATCCATCTTCATTCGCTTATCCAGGGTCGGGCTGCGGGGCCATGTTATTTAGCTTTTTTAAACTAATCATTCTACATCTTATGAAAAAGAAACAGTATAAGATGGTAACTGACTAATTCTATGCTAATTTCCCAAAAAAATTGGTTTGTCTCATGGTAGCATCTGGTTCTCATTCATCTTTATACTGTTTTCTGACAGTTTATTGAATCGTTATCAGTTTTATTCAAGAAGAATTGTAGATGGAATTGCTGATTGTTAATTCATAGTGTTTCATCCATTTCAGGTTTGTGAAATTAGTAATTTATAAAATTTTAAACAAATATATTTTCATACTAGATTGACAGTCAATGGATTGCACACCTCTGCCAAGGCCAAATAAGTCACATGCATGTCTGTGACACCTTGGTTTACATTGGTTTATTGATCATTATTATTCTGTAACAAATTATATCATGTCGTAGGGCTCAAGACCTTGAATATATCTGACTTTGTACATAGAAATTCAAAAATAATTTACTGAGAAACTGACATGATGTTAAAACAGAACATACCTGTGGTTGCTGCTGTAATGGCGAATTTCCCATAAGTGGGATAAATAAATTACTATCTTATCTATTTTATAAAAATATACATAGGGTTCATGTAAGAAAAAAAAAAGCAATTATAAATAACATCAGTAACCAAAGAAACAGTAACTGGAGATAGGATACTACACGGCTGGTAGTAAAATCAAAATGACTACCTGACTAAAATTGTGCAAGCATTGGTCCCAATTATTGATTACATTCTCCTTGATTAGTATTAATCATTGTTGACCTTGAGGAAGCTATATTTGTCAACCCCTACTGCTTTTAGCCTTGAGTACATGTGTTCTTTGTGTTTGTCGAATGTTAGAGCTTTGTCTGTTTGTTTGACCACTCTACTGCCCTTGGTCTTGTCCATGATTGTAATTGGTCATTTGCAGCAAGCCCTCACTCTATCTGGTGTGTCCACTTGGGTTGATTTACTGAGTTGATAACCATTGCTGTGTGACCTCTCAGTCTGCTCATAATGGCTGTTAGTCTTAGTGAAGATAACAAAATGATATCCTGACTATGTTAAATTTGGTATGTGGCACAGGTCCCTGGTGTACTATAGTACACCAATGTGAAATGCAATTTAGTTTTCAGTTAATTTGAAATGGTTCAAGCACAACAAAACTATTGTTGTTCTTTCAGTGTTAATTTAGTCTCAGTAGTCTTTATCAGACTCTCACTAGGAGTTCAGCTTCCTCATCAATGGACAATATATCACCACTTAAAAGTATATGTAATATTTTTATCATGTGAAAAGCTTTATCTGTGGGATATAAATGTGTTTCCGCAGCTGAAAAACTTGTTTTTACTGCACTTCTGTTCCATGACTGTTACTGTGACAACCAGGAAGAAACAGAACAAGGCTTTTCCTGGGAGGGAAGGAGGTAGAGGGTCAGTTTACCACTGGCTGTCCACTTGGCTGGAAGTTTTGTCCTGGCTGTAACTAATGCTGAAAGGCCATTGAATTTTTCTGAGTCTGTGTACCTAGATGAGCTTAGTAATGTATTTTTCATGCATTTAATTTTACTGATAAATAGCAAATCATGCAGAGTTAGGTCTTATTTTGTAGTAGAAATTAATGAGGTGTTAGGAATTTAATTCGATGTTTTTCACCTGCATAAAAAACTTTTTAAAATTCTTTGATTAGGGGTTTCATTTAATTTGGGCTATAGCTCTTAGGCTGTCTAGCTAAATCCTGCTGATTTGCAGGATGGAATTGAATGGAAAATTAAATCGAATAAAAATTGATACATAAATAATTAAATGAATACTATTTTGTATAGAGTTACCAAATTATCTGCACCAAATGCAAATGTGCAGAGAGTCCTGGGTTCTCCTATTTACTTCAATGAATATATGAATATTTCAGGAACCCATTCGAAATACAGCTGAAGATCTGAAGATTCAGTTTTACAGAACTTTAAACCTTCCTTTTAACCTTTTAAAAAAATGTGTATTAAATTAGAACTAGTGCATGACATTGAATACTTTATGCTAAGAGTGTTCTTTTTATTCTGACCCTGGTGTTTCAATTCCCTACGTATTATTTCCTCACCTCTACCCTCTGGCCTTTTTATAGCTTCTGCGCCAGTCAGCAGCAGCGTGAGTAGACGCCGTGCCCCATCCTCTGTGACTCCCCTCTCGTGGGAGAAACACAACATTGCTGCCATGTCGAGCATCACCATCGACCCCGAGCTCAAGCCCGGGGAGTTTGTCATCAAGAGTCTATTTGCAGAGTTTGCTGTACTGGCTGAGAAGAAGATTGAGATGGTGATGGCTGAACCGCTGGTGAGTCCATAGAGGGGGGGTCAGAGCTGGTGTCAAGAAACCCAGGAAATGAAATTTAAAGCATAACACAGTGCTGAGACAACTGCTCCTCTTTCGCACCTAAGAACCACGCCTTTAGCTGCTTCAGGAAAAAAACAAACAAAAAAAAAATTGTTTTGCATATGAGAAACACATGAATGATTAAATTACTTATTCGCTAATATCACTGTCAGTTTACGCACTACATTTGAACTGTTTTCATATTCTCTCTCATTTGAGAACTTAAAATCAAAAATCAGCAAGTGCCAATAGCAGGCGTGCTTGGGTAATAAAAACCTTCCTAATCTCTTCCTGTCTGACCTCTCTTACAGGAGAAACCCCTGTCCCGATCCCTCCAGAGAGGAGAAGATGCACAATTTGACCAGGTGAGTCCAGCCACAGTAATGACCCGGAGATTAAAGCTGTACCATATGTGGGAGTATGAATGTGACACAATCATTTTCCAGGTCCGAAAAGTATCCTCTCCGTCCTCTCTATGTGTATGCACTATTTGAATCCCCAGCTCCAACCAATCAATCCCCCACTCAATGGCCTGTCTGTCCCTCATCTGTAGCTGGCTGCAGACCTCTATACAATGGGCCTGCCTGCTGCAGAATGCTTTGTTCAGCACAACACAAAGCCAGTGAGGATATGGTGCTATAGATCCAGCTGTCCCTATTGTGAGTGAGAGAGAGAGAGAAAGAAAATGGGTATAGAGTGCAAAAGTGAGAGTGTAAAATTGCTGTGTCATCGTCAGCAGTAAATCAGCATTGGGGGCTGAAGTATATCTGCCTAGTACCATAAGGGCAAAGGGAGCAGTTGCATAACTCTCCTACCTAGCATCCATCATCCACATCCCTCAGCATGCAGCACTGGGCCACACACACACACACACACACACACAGAGTTGGATGCTTGGACACACTTTCCCATTTAAATGAATAGGAAAGTGTGTCCAAAGTTTTAATTTTTTACTGGTCCTGTATATATGTATGTATATGTACACACATACTTGTAGTTTGTGCCTACTATTGTCCATAATCTAAAGTCTGAATCTGTATTCACATGCTTGTAATAAATTTGCTACATCCTTCAATCACAGGTCAATTCTAACTGTTGCATTGTTAAGCATATTAATATAGATGCAGGGCACAATCTGACATCTTGATGCACTGACTCAACCAAACTGCCACTAGAGGACATTCTGTTGTGATAACCATGGAACCATGTGTGTTGTGAAGCTGCTCAATAGTGTAACTGCATAATGATGTGCTCAACACATCATCTGGTGCCACTCTGATTGCAATCAATAGTTACAGTATTTAACCCACTGCCCGAGAAAACCTCTGGTCTGTAGTCCCCCTGTATGCTGCTCAATCACTGAATCTACATTAATATATCATCATATCCGTGCTTGTTTAATAGTCAACGCAAACAAGATTAATTATTTTTTTCCAAATTGTTAGTGTACGGCACTGAACGTCTTCTTATTGTGCCTAAACATAAAAATATGGACAATACAATTTACAGAATTAGATAATTAAGATTTAAATATTGGCAAACCATTGACAAGAAATTAAATCGGACTCAATTGACCTTTTGTAGTTTTTACTTAACCTCAAAACTTCCTCCATGAATTTGAGTGTGGGTGTTCTCTTGGGCTGGATCAAGCCCACTGTTTGATTGCTGCAGCTGTGACTGTTTTAGCCTCTGCACTTCAGACAGACAACATCTCATGAAGGGTAAACTTGCGCTCTGTTACCACACCGGTGACTGGAATCCTGAGCACCACTTACGCAAGAGCTTTGAAGTCACTGAACATTTCTTCCAAGTGGTGAAGTGATCAGAAGTTGGCAAGACTCCCTTGACATGAGATTTCCTGAACCTGGAAGCACTTGCTTCACCAGGAAGAAATCCCAGACTTGCACTGCTTCTGTACTAAAGACATGGCTGCACCCCTCTGTTTAGATCACAGACACACTGCAAAGTATCCAACTTAAAGCACTTCAGTTGTCCAAATTTAGTACCATGGGCAACTTTTTGCATTAAAATGGAATTAGTCTACACTTTTGTCCATATGAGCGTGATGTCACTGAACCTACCTCCTAAACTAACTAATCCGTCAAAAAGACAGACAGATTTTTGGTTTTTCAATTGTTGTCAAAAGGAAAAAAATCAATTGTTTTAAATATCAAGTGTACCTGCAAGTACAGAGTGTGTTCAACTAATGATGATGGGTGAATCGAATGTTTGTATGTCATTGTTTTCCAGTTAATAAGCTCTATGAGCTCAATAGCAGAACACTGTTTGCCCTCCCTACTGCGCACACTGTTCGACTGGTACCGGCGGCAGAGCGGCACTGAAGATGAGTCTTATGAGTACAGGCCTCGCTCTAGTACTAAGTCCAAAGGGTGAGATAGTCCATTTCATTTGTTCACTTTAGATTCTTGACAGTTTTAAGATAAAAATTACTCAAAACTGGCTTGTTGACATTGTTGTTTCTCTCACTTTGCAGAGATGAACAGCATCGGGATAAAGATTACCTTCTGGAACGGAGGGACTTAGCCATAGATTTCATTTTTTGTTTAGTTTCAGTGGAAGTTCTAAAACAGGTGAGCTATATAACTCTCTGTTCTGATATGGTGATTTACAGTGCCCATAAAACATGTGTAAGTGTGGTTGTTTGGGTCTTGTGACTGCTGAGTGTTTACATGTTGGAGAGGAAATACAGTGTGCCTGTCTGACCTGATACTGATTTTATCTTATCAAAGAAGCACATGGCCATGGTTGTGATTAGCACAGTTTTTGGGGTCTGCGTCACTCCAAATATGTTAGCCTTTGCTACAGTTGTTATATTTATTAAAGTGCACCTCATCAGACATGGCTGTATTTTGCACTTACAAAACAGAAAATGATTTATTTATATATTATGGATTTAATAAGTTTTTATTCACTTCTTTTAGTTTATATCAATTATTCAAACTAAACATTCATCACTGTCAAGACAGTAGGAATTACTGTGCTTTTTTTTTTTTCCTCACAAGTGATTTGCACACTAAGATAAGGATGAGTTTTTACTTTTTAATCTACTTTGGTAAAGAGAAGAATTGCAGTCAGGTCAGTCCCCACAAGGGGACAACATAAATAAACAATGGGCTCCCTATCGACTTCCAACTGAGCGTGGTTTTAAAGTCGACTGCTCTGAGCTAAGTAGCATTTTGAGCTAGAAGCCAGTCCCCTGGAGACCAGAGCTAAGTTGTCCTTGGCCCTCTTCCTGTCGGGAGGGTAGTGAATGGTAGCAAACAGAAAGAATGAAGACTACCAGTGTTTCTAATAAGACTAATGATTCCTTGTTTACGTCACAGATTCCTCTTCATCCAGTGCCAGATGTTTTAGTACATGAAGTTCTAAACTTGGCATTCAAGCACTTTAAACACAAAGAGGGGTAAGTGAGACAACTGACAGATAAATAACATGAAAAAAAGTGGCTGTGAATAATCCTGAATAGAATAAGGGTTTGGCTTGACAGTCAGTCAGTCATTCACTTTGAATAGAAGGGTTGTTGTGTCACTTTATAAACTGACACTTAAACAACAACTGTCTCTTGTTGTGTCAGATGCAAATAAAATGTTGCTTTTAGCCTTTTCTGATTTATCATCAGTGAAATAGCGCATTTTTTTCCAGCATAAACGATACTAGTATCTGCATCTTCTATTCACAGGTACTGTGGCCCCAACACTGGTAATGTGCACATCATTGCAGACTTGTATGCTGAGGTCATTGGAGTCCTTACACAGTCAAAGTGAGCAAGTTTAATCCTGCTTCTTACCTGCAATCATAGTTGAACAACTTCTCAAATTTTCAGTCACTGCTTAACCATGTTTTATGTGTAAATGTGTATATATTTGTGTGTGTATGTGCGCTCAGGTTTCAAGCAGTCAGAAAGAAGTTCATCACAGAACTAAAGGAGCTCAGACAAAAAGAACAGAGCCCCTATATAGTCCAGAGCATCATCAGTCTCATCATGGGCATGAAGTTCTTTCGGGTTAAAATGTATCCTGTGGAGGATTTTGAGGCTTCTTTTCAATTCATGCAGGTAAATTATAGTGATTTATTTACCTACAGTATGTATGGCACATATATGTATCTGCTAAATAGCACCAGACATTTTTTTACTCCTCCTTTGTTCAGACTCAGCAGTTCTCCATAGCAATGGCTCATAAAACTACATGAGTAATGCTTAAAGGTGATGTTCGCCAAGAAGTGAGTGTATGCGTTTTTCAGGCTTTGAAGATTAATGAAAAAGCCACTGCCCCTCACAGCTCTTGGCAGACAGCATTGCATTGACTCTTCTGTTTGTATCAGGATTCTGATTTCTTAATATGTTAATGGAACCTGCAGTGTTTTATTTTTGATGCTCAGTTTCAGCACCATATAATGATCCCAAAGAGCCTGAGCAATATTGAATATTTGATATTTGAAGGTTCCATATTTTACACTTCAAGTGTTGATATCCAGTAAGATGGTATGGTCCAGGTGGGCAGGGCATGGAGCATGGCTGATCGTTGTGACATCTCAAAGTTATAGAAGTCGTGAAACTTGTAAATGCTATGTAAAATCCTCTGTGTACTGAGTGCCTTGATACTTTGACAGTTTTAATATAAAACCTAGCCCTGATTTATTCTAAAATCACCTGAAATCTCATTTTATCCCCTGTGTGACCTTTAAATATCCATTACATTATCTTTGTCTCCTAAAAAGTCCATAATGTAATTAAAATAATGTTTTGTTGTGTCAGTGGCTCATGCTATCAGTAAAAAATAACAATGCCAGGATACTGTAATGCTTCTTCTTTGTTAGTTTCTATACAGATTTTATATTAGGTATAATTTTTTTCTCTTTTTGCATTTCATAAAAATTGTACATTCACAAAATGTTCCACAACAAAGAAGTGCACAAAGGCAACAACAGATCCATCAACATTGATGTTACAAATTGAAACTGAAGTTTATAACATAATAAAGATATAACATATTAAAAGTGGGCTAGTGTGTAGGGTCTCATTGTCAGAATACTGTATGTTAAAATGTAGCATTGCCTGCTACTCTTGATATGTTTGTGTTTTTCTTTATCTGTTTTTTCATGTGTGCTTCTAGGAGTGTGCCCAGTATTTCCTGGAAGTCAAGGATAAGGACATAAAGCATGCTCTTGCAGGCCTTTTTGTTGAGATCCTCATCCCCGTTGCAGCTGTAAGTAACATTTAAAACAAATTACACAGGGTTTTTTTTTCTTTAGATTGATAAATTTCCCAGGGTATTTTTGTAAATTTGGGATCCATAGTAATGACTTCTTCATCCATAGGCGGTGAAAAATGAAGTCAATGTGCCGTGCCTGAAGAACTTTGTGGAGATGCTGTACCAGACAACATTTGACCTTAGTTCACGGAAGAAGCACTCTTTGGTAATAATTCCAACATCGTACTGTTTTTTTTTTTTTTGGTTTTGTTTTTTTTTCTCTCTCTTTCCCCCATCTCTATTTCTGTTTGCTTTGCATCATTACAATTTCCTTCTACTTTTGTGTTTAAGTCCTATATTTTGTTCAACATCGTTATTGACCTCGGCACACCAAGTCTGTCATTATTATCGAGAAATGATGGAGCCCTCATATATAAACACAGCCACTGTATTTACAAACCAACTCCATAACCCTTTCAGAACAATCTGGATTGTTTCTTTTTGTTTTTTTCGCACTTGTCAAACAAATCCAGACTTGTTGGGCAAACTACTTATTCCCTCACATTTTTGGTGCTGACACTGTTTGTCTCTGCAGGCTCTTTATCCCCTGGTGACTTGCTTGCTGTGTGTTAGTCAGAAGCAGTTCTTCCTCAGCAACTGGCACATCTTCCTTCAGAACTGTCTCTCACACCTAAAGGTATTTGCGCATGCACCTACAACCATTTCACTTCAGAAATTTCAACTTCTATGGCTGTAAAAAAGAGCACAATGATTATATTATTCAGATTAAAGTATTTTAAGGGCACCATGGCTTGACAGTGTATGCAGTGTATGTAATTCAGTCTAAACCTCATATGACTCATATTATGAACGCAAAAATTAAATTTGATCTTACTGGGAGTATAAAGTGATCTTAGCCCCTCTAAATTCAAGCTCATAGCTTTTCTCTGTTTTACGAAATTGACTAGAATGTGTAGCATCAACGTCCATTACTACATATAATAACATTTAAAACCAGTGACTGAAGTTGTGAAGGGTGTGCTCTGTGGTTCTGTCTAAAGATCATTATGTACTTTCCCTCCATTATCAACAACCAGATCTGGATAGGAATAGCACTTGATTTGAAAAGATAACAACAGACCCTTTGTTTAAAAAAAACAAAAAAACAAAACAAACTCAAAGCATTTTTTTTTTATTTTAAGCAAGTTTATACTCAAAATGGGGGAAAAATGCAAACAAAGTGAAAGTCATTATTATTCAACAGTGAAACCACAACACATTTCAAAAGGACATCAACAGAAAAAATGTGCAGCATTTTTTTTAAAGTTATCCTCAAAACATCTTTATCTAAAGCGAGGAGAAATGCAACTTGCATACTATTGTATCTCAAGTGCTGTTTTAACTCAGGTCTGTTAATGACTCCTTTTAAACCAGTTAGGAACAGATCAAACCCACTTTCCTCCTTTCTCTGACAAATCATGGAACTGAATCAACCCAGAGGCTGATTGACCTAATCACACAGATGGACTGACACAATGACTGACTTTTCCATTTTTCGTCGATTAGCCTTTGTGGGAGATTGTATGATCATGTGGTGGATACGTTTCTGTTTACGTCTTTGTGATGGTGATTTCCGATGATTTTAAATGGCCGTCTGTCCTCTCAGTGATCTCATTCCAGCATTCTCTTTCACCATGGTAACTGTTTTAGATTTCCCTCATTGGAAATTTACAATTAGTTAGTTTCCTGCGTGGTGATGCTGATTCTATGAGTGACATAATTATACAGACCTTTGTAGTGGCTTGAGTGTCGTGATGGTTTCAGTGATTTGGGGCTTTTTGTGTGATTTTTAATTCTATGGTTGCGCTTGAGCATTTTTAAATTAAGGGCTTCCTAATTATTTAAGCCCGTTGTTTTGAAAATCTTTTGGGAGTGAGTAAGGCTTCACAATAATGACATTATAATTACACCCAATAAGCTTTAAGTTTTTGATGCTCCAAAATGCTTAATAAATGTGTTATCCACCAGTATTTGATCTCATGACTTTAGTTTCCTAGAGAACAGTGGTGTGATGTACCCTCATCCTCCAATACGCTTGACCAATTATCATTTGAATACTCAGTATGTGTGTTTGTGAAGCACATCTAAAATAAAGTTTATTACCGAGAATCAAGCCAAATATAGAAGTTCAAAACTTGAATTTGTCTTATCTGTACAAATTTTTGACGGCATTTTCCAAGATTCTTAAGTTTCTTGATGCATATGTCTGATCATTTGTTTACGTATAATTAAGTAGCTAGAAAGTGTCATTACTTTTGGACAAACTGCTGTGACAACCAAAATGCAACAGTTTCAGCTTAACCTTGATCAATATTGGTGATAACAGTATTTTATGAACCAATGGAAAATAGAATCTATGCCATCATTGTGAAGCCCTACTGTGAATATGATCTCTGCAGGGTTAAAGTTTTACGTTCTGTGTGTTTGACATCGATTTGAATAGACAGCTGGCTTGGGTGTTTCCTTTCGTCAGCAGGTGAAACAGTGATCTTTTGTACTTTTTTTGGTTTGCTCTTTTTAAAAATAGATTTTCCAACCAGATCTTTAAATGGGTCCATATCCCTCTGTGTCTGTCATCTGCACTCCTCTATTTATGTATATTTTCTCTGTCACACTGTTTGATTTCCAGACCACAGCACACCTTATTTTGCTTTTGTACATTAAACAATTGATTTTTCTCTCTTTTGAAATATGTAACATCATATTTTATGCAAATGGACTGTTGCTTTGTCTTACTCCCATGCCACAAATGGCATGGCACAGGTGGCATGTTCAACAGTTCATTTTTTTTTTCATTTTCAATAAGACAGTTTTTATTTATGTAACATCACACTGACAAGCGAAAAGCTGCATCAGAGTGCTCTTGTCATGTTTGTTTAGTTTATGCTTTTGTTTTTGCCTATAACTTGCACGTGTCCCTCCTCAAACCCCACATTATTTGTCTCCTGTCATTTGATCTTTTTCTCACACTGACTTGCTCCAGATGCCGTCTAACAACAGCATCCGAAAGCAGATTGAGACGCTGCAGGTGAGTTATCTGGTGTCAGTGAACTGCCTGGGGCTCTCTGTTGTTTAACGGTCCAGGGGCCTGCACTACAAAGCAGGATTTAGGTTATCAAGGTAACTCCACATTTAACTTGTACTGAACTGTCCCGTTGCAGGATATCTCAGAAGTTACTTTACTGGAATTTGCTTTATGGTACAGTCAGGATCCAGGTCCTCATCAGGATGCACAGTCTTACAACTTGGCCCTCATGTCTATTTGGTAGTGAGTTGTTCTGTTGTGACAGTGTCATTGAAATGTTACTGAATGAAAATAGAGAAGTAGAATATCTGAACCACTTGTGATGTTGCCCTTGGCTTTTGTTATTAAGCTTGTTTGTTTTTATAAGCAGTTAGTGATTACTTTTGTTAGATATCTCTTGTTATTATAATATATATAATTTCACTGTAGTCAGATGTTTCTTTATCATGGAGAGATGGTTCTTTAGCTTATTGTTATTGGGCTAAAATGACTTTGAAATATATTCTCTGTTTATATAAGAGCTAATTAGTTCCACAATTTCATGCATATTTAATGGTGAATGATTCAGCCGTTACTACAAGTGCATTGTTACATAAACCACAGTGTTGCACTGCAACCATACCAATCTAACAGACAAGCACATTGTAGAAAAAGTCAAGTGTTGGTATTGCCATGAAACTTTACTAACTAAAAATATAAAATAGTAGCTATCCGAGCAATATTGGTTATGAGTTCAAATATTGACTATTTCTGCCAAAGGGTCACAGTGGAGCCTGTAAAGGCATGAAAGAATGAAAAGACAAGTTTATTCGGGATGCATTATTTTTACCGTGTGGTCTTGTAGTGCCACGTTTTGGGTTTTCTCTTGGAGTTGCGAATAAGGCTAACAGGCAGGCTGGCAGAAGGTACACCAAGCTCCCCTCTCTCTTGCTGCAGACTCTAGCACCTGCCCGACTGGCTGCTCACAATAGGGCTGAGTATTGTCTCTATCAAGTCATTTAATCGATGCATGGCAGATAACTTTCATGTGCATAGCACTAAGGTGAGATGTGTGTCTTTTCTAGCAGAATGTTATTTCATTTACGAAGTCAGTGCATCACAATACAACAATAGTGTGCATATATATGTGCTTATCAAGCTAGAGTTCTGTTGTTTGTTGGACTGCGGAGGGAAAGAACAAAAAGGGACAGTTTGACTGTGATTTGCAATCCAGGATAGTACCTAAATTACGTAATTTACAAAAAACTTTTTTCCTCTGACTCTGAGGTTTTATTTGGATTTATTCACTGAAGTTTCCAGTATAGCATGCTTAAGTCAAGTGTGTAGCATTTCCCATTGGCCTTCCAAGCACTCTGTGGTAATCTGGGGGCAGGGCCAGTCCATGATGATCTCCATGTTTCAAGTTTTCTCGCTGTGAATTACCAGGTTGATGACATAGTTTTCAAACCTCTGAATGATTGGCTGAAAATTCTTCCACACTAATGTGTGGACATTCAGCCTCTCATTTGCTTTATATCTTAAAATGGTCCAAAGAAAAACAACAATAGTGAAATTGGTGGACGGAAATGCGGAGAGGATTAAGCCTCAGGGTCTTTATGTAGTTTGGGTAACAAAACTCGAGCACACCGTCAGGGTAAAGTGTCTGGAAATTCTTTTACCATGACTGTATTACATAGTTGCTTATAGTACTGGCCGAAACATTCATCTCAACAATAAGGATGTTTGGCATGAGCAGAAATATTGACTGGATGTCTTCTCTTCCGAATCTAAGATCAAAAGTTTGCATTACAATTACTCCCAGTGTTTGAACTGAATTTTCTCTATACTGTGCATCTCTTTACATGGGTCATTAAATAGTACTGTATTTTACTAATGTTAATGATGACTGTGTCCTAAAAATTTTATGAGCCCAAAACTGACCGATCATCAAACCATGTGACATCTCAATGCTCATACATCTTTCAGACAACTACACAACTTTCTTTCTAAGTATTAAAATGTCGTTGTACAGATTAAATACGTTCACTCTTAAATTCTACAAGCAACAACAATCAGTTGTGTGCCTCATATTCTTATTTTTACATCTACAGAACAAAGACCCCAAAATGTCCCGTGTAGCACTGGAATCCCTCTACAGGCTGCTATGGGTCTACATTATCAGGATCAAGTGTGAGAGTAACACTGTCACACAGAGGTCAGTTCAAGGGCCATCCCCACTCTGAGCCTTAGACTACATATATTTGTACACAAACTCAAACCATGGCTATCAAGTCAGTTGTTTAAATATCTGTTCTTCTGTTTAGTACTTAATATGCTACTAAAATGTGTCTGTTTTTCTTCCTAGTCGCCTACTCAGCATCGTTTCAGCACTTTTCCCCAAAGGTTCCCGCAGCGTGGTGCCAAGGGACACACCCCTCAACATCTTTGTCAAGATCATCCAATTCATAGCTCAGGTAGGCTCAGGAGTTTTCATTGCTGATTTCAGAACTGAAATAAAATTGAATATACCATGCTGTAACTGCATTTCTGTGATCACTGGTCTGTTTGGCTGTTGCTACAGGAACGACTGGACTTTGCTATGAAGGAGATTATCTATGATCTCCTGTGTGTAGGCAAATCTCATAAAACCTTTACTATCAACCCAGAGGTGAAGTATAGATAAGGCTTGAAATGATACTGTTACGGTAGTGTTGGCGGAATCTCCTTCATCCTCCCCTTCTTATTTGCCCCTAAAAGAGGATGAATATCGGTTTGAGAGCCTTCTTGGTGATTGCCGACAGCTTGCAGCAGAAAGATGGGGAGCCTCCTATGCCTACGACAGGAATCATCATGCCTTCTGGCAACACTTTACGCGTCAAAAAGATCTTCCTCAACACCACTCTGACTGATGAAGAAGCCAAGGTCATAGGTAGGTTTGATTCTTGAATTGCCACTGATTTCAAGAAGAGGCATCTCAAGATCTGTATTATATCCGTGTTTTGTCATTTAATTCTTTCATAATGGGCCTGTTGGGTCTTTTCAGGTATGTCACTGTACTACCCACAAGTAAGAAAAGCCTTAGATAACATCCTGCGACACCTGGACAAAGAAGTGGGGCGATCCATGAGTATGACAAATGTTCAGATGTCAAACAAGGAGCCTGAAGACATGATCACGTATGTAACCGCAATGGATGCATGCAGTTACTCTGAATGTCTTTGGCTGATGCACCATCTCATGAAGTGTTTATCCTACAGGGGAGAGAGGAAACCAAAGATTGATCTGTTCCGGACGTGTGTGGCCGCCATCCCAAGACTAATACCAGATGGCATGAGCAGACAAGACCTAATAGAGCTTCTAGCCAAGTAATTCATCCCCTCTATCACTACACAATATATACTGTAGCCCTGGTGACTCTTTCTTGACCTCTAATATGTGTCTCCCTCTCCTCATCTAGACTGACCATCCACATGGATGAAGAGCTGCGGGGCCTTGCCTTTACTACACTTCAGGCTCTGATGGTGGACTTCCCTGAGTGGCGTGAGGATGTTCTCTCAGGCTTTGTCTACTTTATTGTCCGGGAGGTGACTGATGTCCACCCCACATTGTTGGACAATGCCGTCAAAATGCTACTGCAGCTCATCAGCCAATGGAGGCAGGCAGTGCAAAGCAGCAATAAGAGCAGCAATGATGCACAGGTTGGTCAAGGCAATGATTTTTGTGACAAATGTGCATGTACATATATCAGAGTTGATGTTATTCCTAAATACATGTTCCGTTGGACAGGGTTCAAGCAGTGGCCATTCTCTGTCCCTGGAACGTGTTCCTCCATTAGGGGTGCTTCATGTGGTTGAGGGTTTAGCCCTGGTGGTGCTTTGTAGCTGCCGCCCTGCCACACGCAGGCTGGCTGTTAACATCCTAAAGGAGGTCCGTGCACTGCACACGGCATTGGGAATCGGCAAGGTAAATACTTGCACTGCGTTTTCTGTTAACTGACAAAGAACAGTTTAATGGTTGTGAGTCTTGTGTGTGTGTGTGAAGTCATCCATTTTTCTGATATATGTTTAATCTTTCAGGGGGATGAAGAATTGGCCATTGATGTAATGGATAGATTAAGTGCATCAGTGTTGGAGAGTTTCATTCATCTAACAGGAGCTGACCAGGTATAAAGGCCCTTTGGTTTCTTTTTTCATTAAATTTTCACCCATCCACTGAGACTAGCTTGACTCTGTCTGCTTCTCCAGACCAACCTGCTGTATTGTCCCAGTGGGATTGATCTACAGACTCTAGCAGAGTGGAGTTCATCTCCCATCAGCCACCAGTTTGATGTGGTGAGCCCCTCGCACATCTGGGTCTTTGCCCATGTTACTCAGGGCCAGGACCCATGGGTCATCAGCTTCTCCAGCTACCTGCGACAGGAACATCTGCCCAAGCATTGCCCCACTGCCCTCAGCTATGCCTGGATGTTTGCCTACACTCGTCTGCAGCTACTGTCCCCACAAGTTGACATAAAGTATGTCTCTTCTTATATCATTTTTGTGCACTGTGCAGTTGTATGTGTCTTTCTGTCATTGTAGGTGTTTTTATTGTAGATTATTGTTCAAAGACAATCAGATGATGAAGTTCTTGTGATGACATGAGGGTCCTAACAGCAAGAGTGGGCAGCTACTCTGATCAATGGGCCCATAGTACGGTAATGTTTTCCTCATTTGATGCAAAATTACTAATCCCTGACCTTTCCTGTATGTCTATCTGCAGCAGTCCCATCAATGCCAAGAAAGTGAACAGTCTGAACAGCAGTGACTCTTACATTGGTCTTTGGAGAAACTACTTGATTCTATGCTGCAGCTCCGCCTCTTCTTCCTCCATGTGTTCATCTTCCTCCACCTCTGGCTCCGTCCGCTGCTCCCCACCTGAGACGCTGGCGTCCACGCCGGACAGCGGCTACAGTTACGATTCGAAGGTCAGGAGCATCTGCTCATACAACATTTAATGTATACACATGTACTGTTCTTGTTTTTGAAATGTTGGCAGGCTGTACAGAAAATAAAAAAAATTCAATGCATTACAGTAAAGGGTAGGACCAATGTGGCATAGTTGCAATTAACAGTGAACCCTTATTTCTTACTGTGTCTGTTAACAGATTGTTGGCACTCCGTCCCCTTCCTCCCTGTTCAAACACATTGTTCCAATGATGCGCTCTGAGAGCATGGACATCACAGAGTCTCTTGTGTTGGGGCTTGGTAGAACCAACCCCGTGGCCTTCAGGTAATCAACATTGTACGTGGTCCATACATTTGTACACACACCTTGGTGTAAGTTGTATATTAGTGTTATTTAATGTACATGTAACTTTGATATTCTTCAGAGAGTTGTTAGAGGAGTTAAATCCCATTATCAAAGAAGCTCTGGAAAGAAGACCTGAAGTAAGTAGTGTTCAAAGATAACTTTGAGACCATTCAGTCACAGTTCTAAGTTATAATGATACTATCTTCACTCTCCAGAACATGAAGCGGCGCAGGCGTCGCGACATCCTCAGGGTCCAGCTGGTTCGGATTTTTGAGCTATTGGCTGATGCTGGTGTCATCAGTCAGATGTAAGCAACCTACAACTCAGTTGCACTGTATGATGAGGAATTTATTTGCACTTTGATATATTTAAGATTCACTTCTCACTTTTCTGTTTGCAGAGCCAGTGGAGGGTTGGATGGAGACAGCCACTCTCTGAACAGCACGCTGCTTGAATATGTTGATCTAACCAGGCAGCTGCTTGAAGCTGAAAATGACAAAGACTCTGATACATTGAAGGACATTCGTTGTCACTTCAGTGCACTTGTGGCTAATATCATCCAGAATGTCCCAGGTATATATTTTATTCCCTACACCAATTCTAGCTACTATATCTAGGTTTAGTAAACACCGGCAAACTACTAAAAAAGGCCTTTTTATGTAGTTTGTCTTTTTGTTTGGAGGGGAGTTCCAGGGGTTCATGTCATTACATGCACTTACATACATACACACACACACACACACACACACACACACACACACACACACGCACACACACACACAGGGATCTGTTACATATCATCCCTGGGTTGGTTCTCCTGTAAAATGTCCAAGCCTATATGTAAGATACTTCAGTCAACGATGTCTTTTCTAAACTAAATCCAGGGGTCCCTGGGCATAGTGTAGCTGCTGTGTTGGGAAGGTGACAGGTCTGGTTGTGAACTGAAAGACCCCATAGCACAGAACAGGGATGAAAATTTGCATGTTTTCTTGGGTGTTGTGGTTGCATGATTGCTAATAAACTCTGTATATGAGACATTTCACCCAACTTAGGGTTTGCCAGTAATGGAAAAGGGTATGATCATTCTAAGTTTAGCAAGTTTTCTGACCAGCATAGATGGGGCTTTACATTTCTCTAATCCAGGCAGTTAAAAACAAAATCTTATTTGCAATGAATCTCTGTCTAAACTTGGTTTCTTGTATCACTGTCATTATTACTTGTGTTCAGTGCACCAGAGGAGGACTATCTTCCCCCAGCAGTCATTGAGACACAGTTTGTTCATGCTATTCAGTCACTGGGCCGGGCCCTTCAGCATCATGTTTACACCACTTGATCGCTACAGTGACAGAAATATGCAGATCAACCGCCATCAGTACTGTGCACTAAAGGTAAACGCAAACCCATTAAAAGACATAAATGTTGAAGTACTTTCGTACTGTTAACTAACATGAGTCTCACTCTTTTAGGCCATGTCTGCAGTGTTGTGTTGTGGGCCCGTAGCTGACAATGTTGGCCTCTCTTCTGATGGATACCTTTATAAGTGGCTCGACAACATCCTGGATTCTCAAGACAAGAAAGTAAGTGAAATATTACCATAGGAGCCAACTTCCATCCATCCATCTTCTATTGCTTTTCCGTTTCCGGGTTGTGGGGGGTGCTGGAGCCAATCCCAGCTTACTCTGGGCAAAGGCGGGGTACACCCTGGACAGGTCGCCTGTCAATCACAGGGCCAACACACAGAGACAACCACTCACACTCAGACCTATGGACGATTTAGAGTCACCAGCTAACCTAAACGGCTGGTGCAACCCACTGGAAAACCCACAGGACCCAGGCTGGGAACCGAACCTGCAACCTTATTATTGTGGAGTGACAGCACTAACCACTATGCCGCCACGCTGCCCTAGGAGCTTTATCACTTACATTACATTTGATAGTCTGGTCAGGGAATAGATTATAATGGATGTGTACTGGATATTAAGTTGAGGTGAGAACACGATTTGTCAAAGAAAGGATTACTTTGAAGAAAGTGGGCAGTTGTTTTCTGGGTTATATTCACTTTGACAAAACTATTTGCCCATATTTTGAGACAATTTTAATGACTGATATGCAGAAAAACGCCAGTTAAACACCAGTTAATCTCAGCAGATGAATGTGGCAGTCAACAAAAAAGCAGGATCATTTCTATGAACTGACTGACTTTCTGAGGTCAAAATTATCCAGTGCTGGTTCATGTAATGTGACACTAGCACTGTATTGTGATGTTCAGAAGTACTGCAAGAAGTTGGCACAATAAAACTTAATTCAGATAAAAGCCTACGCAATAAAATTAATCAGCTATGAAAAAAAAATTGTTGAGATTAAAATAATCCAGACATAACTGGTGGTTTAATCATGCTTTAATTTTGCATACAAAATGTTATGTACTTCATGTGGGTATCCACATTTAGTTTGTTCTAAATGTTCTAAATTTTGATGTTACAGACTCCATATAAATTTTACAGTATATATTTGTGCCCATACTAATGTTAATTCTATAACTAACTGTCACAGACATGTTTGCTGATGGACAGATGAAGTAGATCTAACACTTAATGTATAATCTTTTCCAGGTTCACCAGCTGGGTTGTGAGGCAGTGATGCTGCTGTTGGAGCTGAATCCAGACCAGAGCAACCTCATGTTTTGGGCTGTGGACCGCTGCTACACTGGCTCCCGCCGCGTGGCTGCCGGGTGCTTTAAGGCCATTGCCAACGTCTTTCATAACAGGTACATTTTCACCACAACAAGTTGAATTTATATTGTGGGTTTTTTATTTAGCTCTCTGAATGTGTTTTGTATTTCCTCCCAGGGATTACCAATTTGACACTGTGGTGCTGCTGAACCTGATTCTGTTCAAGGCGGCTGATTCTTCCAGGGACATCTATGAAGTGGCCATGCAACTGTTACAGGTGAGATTATGTCCTTTAAAAAGTTCACTTTTACACTTTCTAGTCTACATCCCACCATTTCATTGCCTTTTGTTGTGTAATGTATCGATTGTAATTGTTTTACTGAAATTAATAGATCCTGGAACCTAAGCTCTTCCGTTATGCCCACAAATTGGAGATACAGCGAACAGATGGCATTTTAACCCCTCCCTCAGCGCTGCCACACCTCTACTCAGTGTCTTACTACCAGCTGTCTGAGGAACTTGCTAGGACTTATCCAGAGCTAACGCTACCCATCTTCTCAGGTTTGCTAAATTCCAAAACTTTGATACCTGCCATTTGAGTAGCAGGAAATGTATAAAGTGATGCAATTAACTGAAGGGTCACATCTTTATTAGCTTCTATATGACAACTGTGACTACTATGAATACAGTGGATGTCATGAAAACAAATTTGAAAACATTTCTTTACTATTTAATGTCTTAAAATCAGCCTCAATTACCAACTTCCTTCCTTCAGAGGTGAGCCAGCGTATCCAGACAGCACATCCTGGTGGTCGTCAAGTTATGCTGCATTACCTCCTGCCATGGATGAACAATGTAGAGCTGGTTGACTTTAAACCAACTGTGCGGCGAACAGAGGATTGTGGCAGTATTGAGGATGACGAGGATGTTCATGAGCGAGATATCATGATGGTCAACAGCAGGCGCTGGCTCCGTGGAGAGGGCTGGGGCTCCCCCCGTGCTACAACCATGGTGCTAAATAACCTCATGTTCATGACTGCTAAGGTGAGCCTTCATATTCAGGTTTCCAAAAATGAGATGTTTTAGGATGTTAATTCAGGAAATCACCATATGTTTCATGTTTACAGTATGGGGATGAGTTTGCTTGGTCTGAGATTGAGAACGTGTGGACCACATTGGCAGATAGCTGGCCAAAGAACCTCAAAATCATTCTGCACTTCCTCATTAGTATGTCAGGAATTAACAGCGACCCCAGCCTCTTGCCCTATGTAAGTCACAGCACATTTTAGATCATTCACTGTCCGTGTTTGTCATCCCCACGGTCAGCCAGTTACTCCTCATATTCCCTTGTCCCCAGGTAAAGCGTGTGGTGGTTTACTTGGGCAGAGATAAGACTATGCAGCTGCTGGAGGAATTGATGTGTGAGCTTGAGCTGACTGATCCTGTAAGCTCAGCTGTCACTCACATGGACAACCCCCCCTTCTACCGCATCACCTCCAGTTACAAGATCCCATCAGTCACCTCAGGTGAATCAGCACTCGAAATTTGTATTCTATCCATTCAGTTGAAGTCTGATTTTACAGGTTTAATGTACTCTGTCCACTTGGACAAAATCCAGAAAAAAATTCTTGTTGGACTTGGCTGTCAGGAAAACAGACAACTTTTGCATAATATATAATTCATAAACTATTTCTATCCATTAATTGAGAAAGGGCAGCTGCGTTTTTAGCCCCTCAATTTCTTATCCTTAAAATGCAATGTTTCATATAAAGCATCACTGCTCAAAAAAATCTTGGCTCTAAATATATGTATGTATATATGTATATATGTTTAAAAAGGCACTAAAACAAGGAAAATAATGAATATAAAGAAATGCACGGTTTATAATTTAGGCCATGTTGCAAATAATGACAAAATGTCATGTAAATGCAAGATGCTGAATACTTCATATCTGCCTTCCCAGGAACAACCTCCAGCAGCAATACCATGGTGCCAGGAAATGATGGACATCATGACAGCAAGGTTAAAGACTCTAACATGGAGGACAGGTACAAAATAAAAAGATTGTCATAAAGCAATGGGATGTAATATGATGGACCTCTGCCATGTCTATAATAATTATAAAAGACTGATTGATTCATAAAACACGTAATATTTCACAGTAGGGATATATAAGCAAAACACTGAAGAGTTTTTAAAAAGTCCAGGAAACCATTGACTTCTAATCCCAAGCAGTTTTCTACATCAAATGATGCTCAGTTTGTGGCAATAAGTAAACTGTATTTCTACTTTGATGTAAATGAGATTGAGATAGTGGTAATTTGGCTGCTATATTTCTATTAAGTTCCATCTTCAGCTTTCATCTTGTACCACTTTTCCGTTTCTGGGTCGCAGGGATGATTTCTATTTAGCTTTAGTTGAAAAAAAAAAAACCCCAAAACAAATACACCTTTTTATTTAATGAAGTAGATTTAGTCTTGTCCTTTTTGCATCAACAAAAATATTAATGTCCTTAAACGCTGACTGACAAAATCAACACTTCATCTCCTTTTAGTCATGAACTGAACAGTCATTGATTAATATATTTTGTTTCGTCTCATCTGATGAAATAACACTAGATGGAGACTGTAGTTGTCTTTTCAACGTTATGCTAAGTGTTAATAAACATTTCTGTTTCACATTCAGTTTGTGGATATTGATGCATACTTTGGTCTTGCTTTGTCACTCTTCTGTATTGGAATGCAAAAAAATGAAACATCAGACTGAAATCACCTATTTGAACATGTTCAGCAGAAAATTAAAACTAGATGGCTGCCTTAATTTTTATTGAACTATAATTAGTTCAGCAGAGCAATTAAGCGTCTTTGGTTTTTAGAATCATTAGAGAAACTGGACCTCTGAGGCGAGATACTTGACCTGAAAATATTTGCTAAACTTCATAGCCAACAAAAAAAAACTCACTGCTGACACCGTCCTTTCAATCAAATGTGTCTGTCTACAGTTACACCCATCTGGACATCTACAGTGGTCTGAACAGTAACCTGAACCGCCAACACCACCGTCTGGAATCTCGTTACAGCAGCAGTTCTGGAGGTTCCTATGAAGAAGAGAAAAGTAAGAACAAACGTGTGGCACCTCCTCTACTCAAAAATTGAGTTTCTTTAATTTTTTATTTATTTATTTTTCTGATAATCTCTTCCATTTTCCAGGTGACTCCATGCCACTTTATGCTAATTGGCGGTTGAAAGTGATGGATCACAACCAGCCAGAGCCTCTCCCCTTCCCTCCTACGGGAGGCTGCTGGTCTCCATTGGTGGACTATTTGCCAGAGACCAATGCCCCTGCTGTACCACTGCACAGGTACAACAAACATCATCTATCACAGCTTCACCTCTGTTGTGGGGATTGTGTTTTCAGGTTGACAGTCCGTACATAAGTCAGTTCACAGCAACATGGTATTTGGTGAATTAGACTCAAAGGTCACTTTTAACAACACAAGAAACAGTTTTTGGCCGTAACTGACAAATTCATAGGCTAGTTATGAAACATATTTAATAGAAATAAGTGAATAAAAGGATGAAGTGATGATGTTTTGCATCCAGTATGAGGTCAACTTCACAGTGACATTATGTTTGGCAAAAACACTTTTGGCCATTATTGAATACTGAGACTCGGGATCTAAAGAAAACTTGTGATAATTACTTAGACTACCAGCTTGACTGGTTGGCAGATCTGTGCACCTGCAAGTTGGTAATTCTCATCTGTTTTTCAGATGTAACATTGCAGTCATCTTACTGACAGACCTCATTGTGGACCATGGGGTGAAAGTGGAGTGGAGTGCCTACCTGCACCTTTTGCTACACGCAATTTTTATTGGTAACTCATGTCCTAATTGTTGTAATGATACAGTATTTAGTGTGACACAGAGGTTAATTGATATCCCATTCTTTGTTATCCTTTTAAATTATACCTTTTAAAGTATTATCTTGTCTCCCCCCCCCCCCCCCAGGGTTTGATCACCAGCACCCAGAGGTCTATGAGCATTGCAAACGTTTGCTGCTCCATCTGCTTGTGGCCCAGGGAGCAAATAGCAGCATCCAGTCTGTGGCTATGGTGCTTTTACGCAACAGAGACTACAATGATCCAAGGGTCCTGACTGTGAAGCCAGCAACTCCAGAAATCAGCCTCACAGGTAGGTTCTACTTTGGAGCTCAGCAAAAAATTAAGTCCAAAATCAGAAAGCTGTTGTTTACTGAAGTTATTTAACTAGATTCTTGACCACTTGGTTACTTATGTGTCATTGTAGATGGTGGCAAACTAATATTGCACAAACACATTTTGTGTTGCCAAGTTAGATCACTGGGTGGCAGTAATGATCAAGTTTTTGGGAGTCAGGGTTCCTTGCCTCAGTGTGATAAATCTCGGTTAATAAGTCCCATTAAACTACTATTGACAACTTGTGTAGAAAGTAGCAGCATAACAACAAAATAATTCATAAACACTACTTGGATATATGAAGTGAGGTTTGCCATACAAAAGAATTGCAAAAATCTAAAAATTGCTTGAAGGATTTTGGTGTTCAGATATGTAGAAGGAACATTCATTGAGATGTTTACAAAACATGCCAGGCAACTCAGTGTGTCCAATATTTGTTTGACTTGTTTCTATAGGAGTGCAGGAGTTTTTGCCTGACTGTCAGCCATCACCAATGACGGATTCTGGCCTCAGCTCAAGCTCCACATCCTCCAGTATAAGTCTTGGGACAGGGGGAGTTGCTCTCCCCCATCTCTCCCCCACACTCCTCAGTGAGGTGGATGTCACTGCTGAACAAGACGAGAAGGCCAAAGCTCTCATTGAATTCATTACATCAAGGTGAGAGGACTTGCTTTCACTAAAAAGGGTATTTCCCATATAAATTACTTAACATTTAAGCTTGCTTCTTATTGTATGACTACTACTTGTAACTCACTAACTCAAGTAATATCTCACTGGCTCAGGGTCTTTCAGTGTTGACTGGAGAAATGTTTTAACATGTTACTTATCCTTATCAACCATTTACTTCCATGCTTCCAGCAGTGTCTGAAAGGATTGTGGTATTTTTACTTGCATGGGTTTGATTTTTTTTTTTTTTGGTTGGTGTCATATTGGCTTGTTTTGTTTGGTCTAACCTAAAGTCTGGTAGCAGTGCTGTAATTGTAAAATTGTAGTTGTCCCATTGCTTAATGCATATTTGCTCTCACCTCATAGAAAGAGGGGCCCACTCTGGAACCACGAGGATGTATCGCCCAAGAACCCCAACATCAAGAGCACTGACCAGCTGAGTGTTTTTGTCAGACATGTGGTGACTGTCTTCAAACATTCCCAGTCAGGTATGTTTGGGTCAGAGCTGCTTGATGTCTCCTTTTATTAATGTCAGCCTTGAATAGCTTTATCATGTGTTTGTGCATGTTCATTCCTTCAGGTTTTCAGTTGGACTCATTGCTGAGTGAAGTGGCTCTGCAAACAGCTTTGTCTTGTCCTTCCCGCCACTACGCTGGACGTTCATTTCAGATTTTCAGGGCACTCAAACAACCTCTGACTCCTGCAACACTCTCTGACATTCTCTCTCGATTGGTGGAAACTGTCGGTGACCCCGGAGAGGAGGCTCAGGCAAGAACATAAATTTCTCTGCACTGTTTTCACATGTAACAGGAAACACTGCTGGTCACTTTGGCTTAGACTCTTGATTCTTCTTAGTGGGTTGCACCTGATTTTGTGACTTTTTGATTTTCAGCTCTCCAAACCACTGTCTAATTTTATAAATTCTGATAACCTTAGCAGCTAGTGAAACAAGTGTTAAACTATCATTGCATTATAACAACATAAAAGAAAGTGCACATTTTAGGGCAAACACATTTAAATGGTTTTTTGCCTGGATGAAGTAAAAATATTTTACCGGATTTAAGGCCATTTGTGGCTAATAAAACACACTTCATATTGTCTGATAGAGTTCCACACTTAGCTGCAATAGTGACCTTTGCATAAAGCATACATTTTCTTTAAAAAGCAGGGGCCAATTGTAAGTTCTATCATGCTATCACGATGTAGTCTTTAAGATACATTTAACCATGGGTCTTGTTCAGAGCAGGCATAACAATAGATGTTCACATGTGTTTCCTGTGACCACTTTGGATTGGATCTCGCTTCCCACCTCTATGGTCAATATACTTGTGTTTGTGTCTGTGAGAGAGACAGCTAATGGTTGATTAGATCAATACAAGGAACATAGCAAACTTCTGATCAGATCCCAATGATCAAGGCAGATTTTTTTTTAATGCCCGAGGTCTGAACAGTGCCTTAAAGTGGAATGCTTCATTGTTCCTTTCTGACAATGCTGATTTCTGCTGGTGGTTGTTTTCCGCTTCAGGGCTTTGTTATCGAACTGCTCCTGACACTGGAGTCAGGCATTGACACACTAGCAGACACAGTCAAAAACTATGACCTCCTCACTGCCTTAGCACAGTAAGTCCTTCTACTGATAGTTTCACTAGCAATTTCACCTTTTTCGAATTGTCCTTATTTGCAGACGTATACGTATGTATAGCTTATATGCTTGCATGTATAGCTTAGAGACAAATTTTCTTTTTTTTTTTTTTAATACAGAAACTCTCCTCCTGATCACTTGTTGGGGCCTAAGTTTGCTACAAACAGGAAAAGCACAGGCCAGCTGAACCTGAACAGTGGTGGGCTGTTCCACTATGTCCATCACCGCAGCCACTCTCTCCGGGCTAACCTAATGGGCGAACGAAAAGGTGACAGGCGTAGGAGTAACACCCTGGACATAGCTGACCGGCTTGGTGGCAGTCATGGAAACCTTGCACGCACACGGAGCTTATCATCACTAGGTGGGGGAGGAGGCCAGGCGGGGGAGGCCATCCCCCCTGTGGACCCTTCAAATTTGATGGCTACTGTGTTCTGGATAGCCGCCTCTTTGCTAGAGTCGGACTATGAGTTTGAGTATCTGCTCGCCCTGCGGCTGCTAAACAAGCTCTTGGGCCAGCTACCTCTGGATCGGGCAGACAGCAGAGAGCGCCTGGAGAGGGTCCAGGCCAAGCTGAAGTGGTACAGCTTCCCTGGCCTGCTGCAGCTCTTCCTGAAAGGTTTCACCTCTGCATCTACACAGGAGCTCACCATCCATCTGCTCAGCAAACTGATAAGCGTCTCCAGACATACATTGGTAGATCCCTCACAAGTAGCAGGTACATTTGTGGGATTGAGAAAAGCAATTTTTGGTATTTTAAAATAGCAGTGTTTATCATGCAAAAATAACATGCTGATAACTAATACAAGCAAGGAGGGAAAATATGTTGTTTAATAACTCTGATAAACAATTTTGCTTTTGTTCTTTGTTACATGTAATATGTTTCAGTTTTCATTGGTGGTGTTAATTTTGAATGAGCTTCAGATTTCATAGAATTCCCTAATGTTGCTTGTTTTCTTTGGACATGTCTGTAGGTTTTCCTCTGAATATCCTGTGCCTACTACCACATCTCATCCAGCACTTTGACAGCCCCACCCCTTTCTGTAAGGAGACAGCTGATAAAATAGCCAAGGTGTGTGCAGATGAGAAGTCAGCTACTCTATCCAACCTGGCCCACATGATGAGCCTGTACAGCACACACAGCTATTCCCGCGACTGCACCAACTGGATCAACGTGGTCTGTCGCTATCTCCATGATGCCTTTGCTGAGATTACCTTGAACCTGGTCACTTACTTGGCTGAGGTATGAAAGATGAAGATTGAACTTGTGAGTCTTTGTTACGTATGGAAAGATTGAAAACCTGTAATGTTTCCATCTTTTTCTTTCAGTTGCTGGAAAAGGGCCTTCCAAGTATGCAGCAGTCCTTGTTGCAAATAATCTACAGCCTCCTGAGTCATATTGACCTATCAGCAGCCCCGGTAAAACAGTTCAACCTGGAGATCATGAAGATCATTGGCAAATATGTTCAGGTGAGCAGTCATCACACATATAATCCAATATTGCACTCACTGCTGGTGAAGCCACTTATTTTCAGATATTCTTTTGCTCACTAACCTCATGGCAAGAAAACTATTTCATTTTTAGGTCATTTTTTTCTTATCATTAATTGCTTGCATTAGTTATTACATTATTTTTATGGAAGTACCTGACTAAACTGTTAGTCTCTATAGTGGTGAGGAAGAACATCATTCATATGCAGCTTGGCTGGATTTTCCCATTTGTTTAATAGCAGTTAGTAATGCAGTAGTTTATACAACACTATATCTGACATAACAATGGCCCCCAGCCAACAAGTTTATGGAGGGCAAGTTTATAGAGGTACATTAAAATTCACTTTGATTTGTATTCAGCATAAAACATGTCACTCTTCTTTAAGAATGGAGAAGACGTTGGATATAGTACCAGTGTGGTTTGTCAAAGGTAAACTTTGTAACTAATGTAAATTGTTCAGACCCAAAACATAAGTTATCAAAGGTACCAGCTCTAGCATGTATCCATGTAGCCAGGCAACTTCTGCAGCTGTTTCTTTTTAAGTTTACTGTCTGGTTTGAATGTTTAAATAAGAATATGAAAATACTAACATGATCATAAACACATAAAGACCACATCTATGGTCAACTACTTTTGGTCAACATAACAAACTGACACGCACACACTTTTATGCTCACTGCTCAGTAGCTTTACAACTTCTACTAAATCTAATAGGCAGATGTTTCTTGCACAAATCTTTCAGGTAGAGGGAAAATAAATCTCAGTGTTAAATGTTCATGAAACAAGTTTGAACTAGCAAGATTTAATTTCCATGGGCTGTGACAAGCATCAGATGATGGCGGTATTAATGGGAATGTTTGATTTATTATTCCCATGTGTGACAAATCTGTGGACTACTTCACTATCGAAGATACTGTTTGTATTACACAAGGACATATAATCAGAATAATAGTTAATTTATTATTAATTCTTTATATGTTAAATATCATTAAATTTTTTTCTGCAGGGGATATGGGGTGCAGTCCATTTTCATGTACAGCCACATGTGAATACTGGGATAGTTTATAAATAGTAGCACAATTGATAATGAAGAGAATAACATATCTTTCAGGGTCATTGTTAAGAGGTCTTTTTATGCAGCCAGTGCTCTTTATGGAAGCCTTTATTAGTTTTGACCCAGGGCACCATATGCTTCTCACTCACATCTGCTTGTGACAGCTGTTACGTTATTATTGCCTTAGGCTGATTCTGTATACAGTATACAGTATTCCAGTGCATGTGCACTGATCTGCACTTTAAAATGTATTTGTTTGGGATCCTTTCAATTATTTGTGAACATAGTCCACACATTATAGAGAGCAGTGTAAAATACAAAATGGCTCCAGAGACAGAGTCTAACTGCTATGGGTGGGGGGGGTTGTTTGGCTTTCTTGAGGCAAATTTGTCAATTCATATTCGTACATTCTATTGAAACACCTACACAGCCTGGTATCTCGCAGTGGAATCATTCTGTCTGTTGTTTACAGAGCCCACATTGGAAGGAGGCCCAAAATATTCTGAAGCTGGTGGTGTCTCGCTCAGCCAGCCTAGTTGTTCCAGATGATGTGCAGCGCTCCTACAGCACAGAATCCTGTGGCTCTCCAGAAATTGCCTTCACACGCATATTCAACAACTCTTCCAAAGAGCTGCCCGGCAAGACTCTAGACTTCCACTTTGACATCTCAGAGGTCAGTGTTGTCCTCTGTATCTACTCTAATTTCAGTTTTTCTCAGTACACTGTCATTGTTTTCACTTTGGGATGTTCCTTGTAGTATTTTTAATGATAAATTGTGTCATTTGACTTTATAGACACCGATCATAGGGCATAAATACGGTGATCAGCGTACTGCAGCAGGCCGGAATGGAAAGCCACAGGTGATTGCTGTAACTCGGAGTACCTCCTCCACATCATCTGGCTCCAACTCCAATGGTCTGGTGCCAGTAAGCTGGAAGAGGCCTCAACTCTCTCAGGTACCTTATCATACAGACCCACAGCATCTAACACTATACAAACCCAAGCAGAAAGTGGGAGGCAGCTCTGACTCAAGGTGAAGCTTAAGGTGATCCAACTCTGTAGTTTGGATCTGATATGTATCATAAAAAAAAAAAAAAAACAGAACTGCAGAATAATGTTTCTGTAGAGACAGAATACTGATTTCAATATTATACATTGTGAGAATACTGAATATGGGCATAATAATTTTAAAGAGTTTCTGCTTCCATCCTGCACTATACATGGCAGTTGTTTGACAAGTTAACTGTACATGTACAGTAATGACATGGAATGTTAGCTAATTTCTTTTCAGTGAGAGTTATCTAAATTACAGGACATCAGTCATATTGCATATAATTGACAGTGATTAAGTTAACATCTTTGAAAAAGCAGAGCACTGTCACCTCATTTAAAATGACTTAGTAACATATTTGGACATTGAAGAGTTTTTAAAGTGAACTTGTTAAACTGAAAATATTTCCAAAAGCCATGCAGCCACGCAAGTAGTTAAAAAATGTTCAAGTATCATCTTCATTTTACCTTTACTCTCTCGCTCCTCAGGGATGTGAATATGTTGGTTTTGATGCTCTGCTCATTCTCATACTCTTTTTACAGAGAAGAACCAGGGAGAGGCTGATGAATGTTCTGTCTTTATGTGGCCCCGAGTCTGGCATTCCCAAAAATCCATCTGTAAGACTCCTCTCCTACTCTAAAGCCTCAGACAAGGTCTCTGTAAATTCACTGTTAAGAATACTGCTGCTGTTCATACTTTTTACTGTGGTTTTGTTCATTCTGGTTGGTTCAGATATTTATGTGCTTTTTTGTTGAAATACACCTTTTGTATTTTACTCCTTTACTACAAACACACTTTTCTTATTTTTCATGCAGGTGGTATTCTCATCCAGTGAGGATCTAGATTCTGCGGAACAGCAAACCAGTCTTATCCCCACAGTGGAGGAGGTTGTCAGAGAGGAGGAGGTCCAGGGAGAAGATACAGGCAGTGAGCAACAGTTTGGTGTTTTCAAGGACTTTGACTTCTTAGATGTGGAGCTAGAGGATGCTGAGGTGAGAATTTGTCTTGAGACACACTAATACACACTATTACACATAAAGCAATTCTTCATTTCCATTTCCATGCTCACTTCACACCTCATCACTACTCTGGACCATATAATTGTTGTTGTTGATCCAGTTTAATAACTTATTTGTCCATCATGTCTCTTTGTGACAAATACTGTAATAGGAAAGTGTCTTAAGTCTACTAACACATTTGTTCCTTCTTTTCTCTTGCCACAAGGAGTTGCAGGTAAGTCCGAGGCATAGAGAGCTTCTCTGAGATGATATTCTGTGCTCTGCCTTGGTGTATCTGTGTTTTGTCAACAAATGAAGAGCTGTAGTATCTCTTGATTTGAAATCATTCCTACTCTGGTTGTGAACTTTTTACTTTTATAGTTTTATAACACTGCATCATATACCATCCCAAAACGTGGAGAACAATCATTTTGTCCACTCTAATACATTCATAGATTATTTGTTTTGTTGTCAAATGTTTTCCTACTGTGCTTTTTTTTTCCCTTTGTATTATAAAAAGCATGCCTAAACTCTGCTGTTATGTACAGTGTCTTACTGCTTTTGTCCTGGTTGACCTGCAGGGGGAGAGCATGGACAACTTCAACTGGGGTGTGCGTCGTCGCTCCCTGGAGAGCATGGACAAAGGGGACACACCGTCTCTGCAGGAGTGCCAGTACACGGGTAGCACACCAAGCCTCAACCTCACTAACCATGAGGACACCGACGAATCATCTGAGGAGGAGGTACTGAGTGCTAGCCAGATTCTCACCCGCTCTGGCCTTGTAAGTCTCACTCTAATTGCCCCTTCCCCATACCCCCACCCCCCACCCACCAAACCTGCCCAACCCACCATGCTCCTCACACAGCCCGCTGGCATGGTGCGTGTGTGTATGTGTGCGAACTGAGCTGGACCTGCTGCCAGTGTGGACGGGCTAGATGCTTGCTTCTTCGCTGGTGGTAGATGTGCCTTTCAAACCTTAGTCTACTCCCACTACCTCTGACTGTTAAATTAAAGCTACTGTCCTTTCTTTACATATGTATATTTTTTACAATGGGTAAGTAAAGTGTACAGAAACATTTTTTAAAAATGCTTCACTTCACATTGGATTCAGGTAAATCATTGATAGGTTTATTTAAATAGAACAAAAAAAACCCACACTTAATTCAAGTATTAAATAAAAGCATGTTCTTTGCATTTTTTAATTGGTTAGCTGCTCATCTAAATCTCCTTTGTTTTGTTTTGCTTTACAAACAAGATCACATGTAAAGCTACTTCAATTATTACATCAATATATTAATGCTTTTGCTCAATCTAATGGGGATGGCTTCCTTCTTCTACTCTTCTGATCTTGGAAGTGCATGGTGAGAGAATGAGCTTTTGCCTCTAGTGAACATTTGCCCCCAAAATGTTGTCATTAAGTTTATATTGTAACCTAAAAGTGAACATGAAGCACTGATGCCTCTTAGAGAGAATTCTGGAAGTATTTATTGTCGTACATTATTAATGTTATTGATGTTAGCATGATCTGACTTTTTGCCTGGTGCAGTTTTCAATTGCTGAATCAATTGAATGGAAGACTAAAATTACTAAATGCGCTCTGCGTAATACAAAAACAGCAATGGAACGTTTTTTTGTTCAACTGCACATTAAGCAACTTAAGTTAACATGAAAGTATAAACCAATTAAGCTACTACGACTGATCCCAAATGAAATAATGGAGCACACATGTCACTTGAGCAGTTTAATGATCAAGTCCAAACAGCAAACATTTCAATGCATCCTGCACTTTTCGTGAGCAGTGCTAGCTAATAAGAAACCTTTTTGTATTTTAGGATTATGCAGATGCAGATGCTTCACCTTCACCTCCTCTCGCACCAAACACTTTTTCAGCCTCACACCGGTGAAAAAATGCAACTTTAACTCATTCATAAATTATCACACTAAATGTCCATATGAGATGGTCTATGTAGGCCAGACCCAATGCTATCACTGATTGGTGAAAAGGTTTTTTAGTTTTGTTTTGGGTTTTTGATTTTTTGTTTGTTTGTTTTTTCAAATCTTTCTGCCATTGTTGGTTAACTGCAGAAGAAGCATGTGATCATTACCAGATAATCAAACTGCTAAAGTGAATAATGTACTCCACTATTTCATTAAAGTCCAGTCATTCTGAGGTGGTCTGTCAAATGATTTGTATCCTTTCCTACTCTGAGACCACTGCTCCCCAGTATTGGAGTTGATGAAACACAAGAGACCCCTTTTGATCTTGGAAATAATGTAAAGAGTTACTTATGCAAAAGTTAATTCAGTATTGTACTAATTGTACAGGATACCAAATATTTCATAACACAGAAGCCAAGCCGTTCTTAATTTATCATCTTTAAAATAATTACCATTAAGAGTCAGCTAGATATTTATATATTTAACCCATTGCATTATTGAAGTATCTTTAACCCACAGGAATGTCATGTGAAGTCCTCATAGTGAGTTCAGGTTTAGTTTATTTATGTTGGCAGCAGCAGGTTTTAAATACACCCTCCATGTTAAATGGTTTTTGAAAGATAAGACACATTACACATTCACAGTTTTGAGGAACTTTGTTTTGGTAAAGGCAGACCATTTGACTATATTGTGTCTCAACAGTTAAGCTAACGGTATTATTTATGTATATTTCCTCTTCAGCTTAACAGTGACTCTGCAACAGATGACACCACGTCCAACCATGTGGACTCTCTACAGCAGTCTCAAGAATCATCCAGCAGTGCCCTGACCGAGGAGGCAACTGTCCTGCCGTCTCTGCCCTCACTTCCTCGGCTGGACAGCCCCATTTTGGAGATGGCTCACTCAGACAGCACCAGCAGCCAGCTGCCTGAGGTGCGATCAATCAGGAGCAACAATAAACTGTGGTGCTCGGATGCTTTCTAGCTTGTCTTTGTTCTGTTCTGCCTTTATCTGCTTTTGCTGTAATTTTGGCCTTGCATGTCACTGAGACAGGATTGTCTGCCTTTAGGGAGTTTTGGGTGGGGTATAAGTGCTAGTTCTTTCTGTCTCGTCTTGGGTTAAGACGTTGTGGATTGCTTTTGCCGCTTCTGATTCCTTCTACCCCTGTTTTGCTTTGCTGCTCTGGCCTGGGTGTGAGTGCTGAAGGACTAGCTCTTGCCCCCTCAATAGCTATGTTGCGTGGCTTTCTTGTGTGATTTGGGGAGAGATAAAAACAAAAACTCACCTCAGGTCAGCTGTTACTGCTCAGTTCCAATAACTCAGCAACTGACCATTCTGAGTAAATCCACCACTAAAAACTTGTGAAATGGACACCAGCTCCTTTGTCTTCGGCAAATGCATGTGTGAGTATGAGTCCATTACAAGTGGTATGTTAACTTTAAATGTGCAGTTAACTGAAACTCATTGTTCCTCTAGCCCATTAAGACCCTTTAATTTGCCTCCCTATTAACATGCCATAGCTTTTCTTGTGATGAACACCTTTGCTATCTCCTGCAATCTATTTATCATTTATACTAACAGTGGTGAGTATTATCTTATATTGCCCTGGTTTGAATTTGAATGTACAGCATGAGAATTTTAGAATTTATTTTGCCCTATCTTTAAATGGAGGAAAAGTCTTAGCACATAAAATTATTTGTATTTTTAAATTGGTAAATAAATTTTAGTTGTCTATACAGAATGCAACTTTCTAGGATCTCGATTGAGCCAGTGGTCTCAATATCACCTCAAGGACATCTCCATCACAGCCTCAGCTCTTAGTGTAATGAGCGCCAGATAAAACCATCAATACTCTTACTCATTCCCTCCAGGATGGCCAAGACCACTTCTAAAAGCTTTCTCTAATATAGCGGCTGTCTCCGTGATGTACTGGCTGCCTGCCACAGTCAGCCTTCCTAATGCAGTATACTTTTAAGTAGATAAATAAACAAGATTTGGGGGGGCAAGTACCCTTAATTAAAAGTCTTGCTGCACGGTCTTCCATATGCGTGCTTTACATCAACATGGTTGCTTTTACATGTGGAATTTAACTGGAGTTTTACCATGTCCAAGCTCGCCAGTCATAATGTCAGTCATAATGCCAAACTCGAGACAACAAGGTGCTGAAGTCATTGCATATAAATTAGTTTGTATTCTAAAACTGTAGCCTCTGATTACTAGTGTTTACTGAAATTTTTATGGTATGAATACTGTCCATCATTTATGTGTAGTACCAGTTGTAAATTAGTCTGTGTGTGTCAGAGGATATACATCATTCATCTGCTATCCTGTTGCCTTTCAGTCCTTATCATATTACCACTATACTATGGTTTTATTAGCATCGCAGTAAGGTTTTTAGTGGTATTTCTGTAATAGATTGATATTGGCTGTTATTCATTCATTCTTTTTCTTTTATTTCTTATGAGAAACGTAAGCATGAAGAGCAATCTCCCTGGATGTGAATATCGTTAAAAGAAAAAACTTAAACGCCCCTTTTGAATAATTGATAGTCATATATATTCTTAAGTGGAGGCCATAGCCGTCTTAATTCATGCTGTAGAAAGGTTGGAATCGGTGTTCTTCAGTTGACTTTAAGAGATTATGTTGTCATGACAACCAAGTAATTTAAGTGTTTCAAAAAAATGTTTGTACTGTCATTATCACCTCTCAAGCACAACCTGAGCACCCCCACCTGGCTTTGCGTTACAGGATGCTGTAAGCATGACGGCAGCGGACGAGCTGAGCAGCAGCGTTAGTGAAGACACTGGGTTTTGCAGTGCCCCCCCTCTGCCATCTGACCCACCAGAGCTTTGTGACCTCCCAGACTCACAGGACCCTCAAGATTCTCAGGATCCCCAAGAGACCCAAGACCCTCAGGATGACCTGGATCCAGCTCCCCCTCCTCCTCTTGCCATAGACACTCCACCAGGGTCCCTTTGTGAGGAGGAATCCCAGACAGTGCTGCTTGTGCCCACATCCCTGTCCATGGGCCCCGAGACAAAGCCAGATCCAGATCCAGATCCGGACAGCACCTGTGGTTCTGTGTGGGAAGAAGATGTGACACAAGCCCTGAAGGAGCTGGATGAGCGCTGTGAGGAAGAGGAAGCTGACTTCTCTGGGATGTCCAGGTCAGTGAATTAGCATTTATTTTTTGGCCCACAACCACTCAGCGAAATTTAAGGATCAGACAAAATGCAAGATGCATATAAGTAACCTTAACTAAAAACAAATGTGTCATCTGAGTGTTTTAACACATTCAATGAAAATGCATGTGACTGTTTTGGGCTTAATTCCATATGACATAAGTTTGTGTTGTTATTTTACATTTTTGAGACTGGGAACATTTTTACTATAGTTACCTGTGCTTTGAGGGTACACAAAACAAAGCGAGATATGTCCATCACAGTTAACATTTTTCTGAAAATATAAGCTTGTCAAGCTAGTTCTCCTATCACTTTGCCAAGGGTTGTAGGCCACCTCTCAGTCAAATGTCCCCAAACATCAGAAGATAGTATTTCTTTTTTATTAAATAAAAATGAGATGTAATGCTGAATCACACAGAAGAGAAGTAGTCTTTGAGCTTTTACAAAGTAAAGTTTATCTTCTCTACTATCTTGTCTACAATGTAATTTTCAGTTTTAATGCTGTACAATCAAGAAAAAAGTATATAACTTGGGATACTTAGGGCATGGTCGTTTATGAGGGTTTATAAAATACTATACATTGCTAGTTGAGCTGTGAGCTTGTATGATGAGTAATTCCCTCCTTGGCATGGATCCCTTGTGGGCTTGGACTATGAAGGTGGATTAAGGTGGTTTGGAACCAATCCACTATTAAACATTTCCTGTTCAAGGTGGGCCAATTCTAGCTGTAGGACAGCTGTAAAGTCAGAGTTCTAAACTAAAAAAATATGAAGAAGCATTGAAGCACAGTGACACAAATATCCAGAGCCACTCATTTAGCCTCTAACTAGAGGGTATCAGTGCACATCAGGACATATAACAGTTTTGTGTTTTTCTGTGTGGAAGAATTAATGTAAGTGATGACATGATTAGAACGACTCAGCAACATTAGACTGTTGAGGTTGGAAGCTGCGTCTGTTTGGCAGAGATGTGTGTATCTGTCAGCGTGTGTAGCTGCCGAGCCTGTATAGAGCTCTCTGCAGTCCTGTGTGGGATGGGAGTGTAGTGCGCTGTTAGCGGCTGCAGCGCAGTTCTGCTGCAGACGAGGGGAAAGAGTAAAGGAAAGAGAATCGAGAGTTGGGGCTGAGGATGCGGACAGAGACTGTGTCCGCGGCAGCGCTTGGCAGCGCAGGCTTTAGATATTTGTATTCTGTCTGCTTCTTCAGACTGTTTGGTCCTACTGGCCTGTGAGTATCTGCTATACATGTAGGGGGGGAAGAGAGCAAGATGTTAAAATGCTAAAATGCTAATAGCTCATGTTGTTGTTGTGCCTGAGCACAGCAGATTAGAGCTCTCAAGATACTGCAGCAGTGAGGGAGGCAGAATGTGAGGTTGTTTACTTGCAGTGAGTGATGCTGAGTGTGCTATGTGTTTACATTCGTCCTTCACTGAAGACTAAGGGGAGTGTAGAAGATGACAGATTGTAGCTTATTGGCCCTGTGTGTGTTTCAGTCAAGATGAAGGTGACGCAGACTGCTTCCCAGAGATTCAGGCCTCTCCGCCCCCTTCGCCCTTTCTCTCTGCCATACTGGCAGCATTCCAGCCTGTTGCCTATGACAATGAGGAAGATGCTTGGCGTTGCCATGTCAACCAGATGTTGTCAGATACGGATGGCTCCTCTGCTGTTTACACATTCCACGTGTTCTCCCGTCTCTTTCAGGTAAATACAGATGAAAAGCTTTTTTTTTTTTCTTTTTTCTTTTTTTTTCCTTTTGCTTTTTTGGTTTTCAAAACCACATCAAATCTACTATGTGTTTATAATTTTTTTTCCTTTCCCTTTCTTAATTCCATATCCCTGTTTCATACAGAATATTCAGAAGAAATTTGGCTCCATTACACATGCATCTGTCCGCTTTCTTGGGGAAAGGCTCCAGAGAATGGGTAATCAGTTCCTCAGCTCCCTGGAAGTTATGACGTCGTGCTCTCAATGCCCCACTGTGCTGCTTGATGCTGAAACGGTGAGGCTGCTCTGCATGTCTGACCGCAATCATTTAGTAAAACTTAAAAAAATTGAAAATTAACCCTTTTTTTTTTTTTTTTTTTTTTTTTTATTGTAATCTTAATGTGTGTCTTCATTCAGATATTTTTCTGTCATGTACTGTGTATGTATTGATTGTAGTTATGGGTTAATGTACTGGATATCCTGTCTTACTGTTGTAGCTGGTCTCATGTGGACTGTTGGAGACTCTGAAGTTTAGTGTGCTGGAGTTACAAGAACACCTGGACACCTACAACGCTAAAAGAGAAGCAGCAGAGTTTGTAAGTCACCATGTATCTTGCGTACCAGCAATATCTGCTTTTGCATTCTCTTTAAATCTTTTCCAGAAGGCATGTTGCCCCAGATTCTCTTGTGATTCTTAACACTGACACAACTTCTGTTTTATCTGCTGTGTCAAGTTGTATGTATTTGTGTGGAACTATATATCAAGAGAGATTAACCCAGGAAGCATGTGCAAATTATCCCTTTAAAGCTATGCCATTGCAACATAGAAGGCCTGCAGGAGATAAAGACAATAGTTGCCGCTACAGATAAGTCTAGTATGTCTGATCAGCAGGACAGACAATAAATCAATGTTGGGTATGAGTAGATTTAGCTGCTGTTGTCTGCATCACTAGTGACATCTCCTGCTGAAGGGATAAAAATAACCCTCCGCTATCCTAAATCAGTTATAGAAGGCAAGGCAGGAGGAGCTGTGAGAGGTGGGAGGGAAGTTAAAAGGAGAGGGGAATGACGGGAATGAGATTGGAGGGGGTTCTGGGATACAAAGGTGCTAATTGAATGAGACTGCTATGGTCCCTCGAGGGTGAGATACTATCCCATTCTGTAAAACAGGCCTTCTTTAATTCACTAAGTACAACACTTATTAAATCTTCTCCCTTACCAACGTTTATAGTGTATAAACATATTTAGATGCATATGTGGCTGAAACTGTGTATGCTTGTTTCATCCTACTGTCATGTTTCTCACACACTTTTTCTTCTCATCCTCCAGTGGCTAGACAACTGCAGGAAAACATTTGGGGACAAAGATAACACCCAACAACCCAACACTCATGCACAGGTAAGAAACAGCACATACTTGTTTGTTGTTTGGAAATATTATTAGTAATTTGTGATCAATATGATATTTAGGAATAATTTTATTATATTAGGAATCACCCATTTAACAAAGCAACAAAATGATGAGTGACATTTGTAAGTAGTAAAGTGTTGGACTTGAAAACCAAGTGCAATTAATGTTCTTCTTTCTGATAAAGCAAATACAATGTCATGATTTCCATTCTGTTCTAGGGGGAAAAATCAAACCAAAAAGGAGTAATGTGTTTGTGGTTTCATGATGATGCATGTCTTTGCATTTATTTGCTGGAATACTGTTTGCTATTGACATTGCCAGCAGACTTGTTCCTATATCACCAAACAAAATAAACCTGCACTTGTGTTAAGCAATAACATCAGCATTCATCACAAGCAGAGGGTCACATATATACACGAGCCACACAACACCCTACTGCACATCAGGTGGCACGGACTTTGAACAACCACCCACAGTTGCTTCTCTTGCTAAATTCTCCTCCTGCCTAACATGAACATGTTGGAAAAAGTGTTAACCACAGAAAAGTGAATGGTAGCATCAGTTTGTATGTTGTTTAAGCTAATAAGACTTTGTTCACACCACCATGTTTTAGTTTCAAAAGTTGTTTCTTTTGGTATGTTTACACCTGATGTCCACACTACTCCAATTTTGAGCACCTAAATGAGTGATAAGACCCTGCTTGGGTCTTGTCAGACTTCAGTTAAAGCAACATGGATAATGAAATACAAGCATTACTGTGCTTATTGCTTATGGCAGCTGCTGTTGTGCAGTGAAATTTTAACTCTATGACTTCCTTTGCCTAGTTCATAGTATTTCATGCAACTAATCAACCTCAGAGTGGACAGTCTGCTTCCTGTTTACACCAGCTCATTTATACCCAGTGTATGCGAATGGTCATGTACGTATGTATGTATGTATGTGGTTTCCAGTGGGACAATATGGCTGTAGATTGTTTTTGTTCTATAGCCACACCATAGTAGTGTTAATGTAGCCTGAAAGGCATATAAACCTACAGCTAAAGTTTGTTTACTTTGAATCTCGTGTTGTCATGGTCAGGCTGATAGCTGGGGCAAAAAATACATTACTCATATTTCCTAATGGCTTTTTCTTTTTCTTTTTCTTTTTTTATTGATAAAACTTTTAACAATACATTTCAAGAAAACATTGACATCTTTGGCTGCAGAAAAAATGGCTAAATGTGATATCAGTTGGACCTCATCTAACATCTTGCGGGGTTTTTTGTTTTTACTATGCCATGAGGTTATTTGTTTAGCTTGGAAGCCATGGCAATAATAAAGTTAAATAGTTAAATAGTGCTTAGTTGCTTATCTTTGCATGGTTTCCACATCCTGGAGTGTTTGAGTTGTTCCACTACTGAAGTAACATATGGTTAGAACTGATGCGTTCTTTTATTCCCTGTGGCACCACATTCAGGTAGCTTTTTACTCCATTCTCCTCCTCTCTGTGACCTCCAATTTAACATTTTTTCTCCTTCATCACACATGCTCAGTTTCTTGGGGTAAAGTGTTCCGTTACTGCTGACATGAGCTTGTCTGTTTGGGTTCACTTAGCCTTCCTTGACCTGTGCGAACGGGAGTTGGTAAACCACCGCTCCTTGCCCATCAGGTCAATGTGTCTCAGCTGCCATGTTCACTAATTCTTGGTCTTTCTCTCCTTCTGTTTTGTTTGTTGTTGTTTTTGTGTGTGACCTGCTCACCTTCTTGCTTAGCAAATGGAAAATCTAGCAGTAAGTGGTTCTCATATTATAGACCCTTTTAATAATCATGATATCTGGACAAAACACTGACCATCTCATCTCTCTGTACATGCCTTTGTTGTTGACATTCACCATCTGCTCTGCAGCCACCCCTCAACTACATCTTTATCTCTGTCTCTGCCTTGATCGATCATGCACCTCAGCTGAACTCCATCCACCCAATCATAATGTATTCTGTTAAACTGAATATGCTTCTTTTATGTCGCTACATCTGAACTGGATAATCACCGTCTTAACCTCTTTCTACTGCACAATGTCTGCTGATAGATGAAAAAGTGTTAATTCAGTATAGAGTTATTGACAATTTCAGGCCGTAGGGTGAATGCTGCCTTGGGTTATCAGTGGGCAAGGCTGGGTGGAGATATCATAATGTTATAAGGTTTACTTTTGTATGAAGGATTATTTTCATTTTGCATGTTAATTGCTCCATCCCATATCTGTTCAAATCCCCACTTTTTCTCCCTTCATGTTCTCCTGCATTAAGGTCTTAATTTTTAGTAATTACCCATTTCTTTGGGTATTAGTCTGGTCAGCCATACCAGGTCACAGTGACCGTTATAAGTGGTGATGGATACTTTTTAAAATTAAGATTTCATGACTAATTCCAGTAGTAGTAGTCTCACCTCTCACTCCATGGCCTGAACCAGATGGCATCTCGCTATAGGCCGTGTTAACCCTTTCATCTACTCCCACGTCTCTAACCCAGGATGTGTCTTAATCATTTGATGATCATAATAGGCAGACAGCAGGAACATCATTCTTGTTTGTTTGTTTTTTTTTTTCTTTCCTATCTCTGTAGGAACTGGAGTTATGTCGCAGGCTCTATAAGCTGCACTTTCAGCTGCTGCTGCTCTTCCAAGCCTACTGTAAGCTCATCAGCAGGGTGGATACCATCAAAAGGGAGGCAGAGGTGAGATTAAAACATGGTTATGGTGGGTGGCTGTGTGATGGCTCTGCAATGAACTGAATGATCATGAATATATTTGTTTTCACAGATTGTGTTTTTTGCATTTGGTTAGTTTAAAGGTCTCATATTATGCATTTTTACAAATTTCATTTGCAGTATTGATATCCGTAAGAAGCTATATTGGTGTTTTTAAGCATCAAAAACAATTTCAGTCTTGGGGGCACCATCCATCTGAGGAATCGTAGCGGGCCAATACATTGTGAGTTGGGCAGCAGCAGTAGTCAAATCCCAGGCTGACAAACTGGCTCTTGGGACATGGAACGTCAGCTCTCTCACAGGAAAGGAGTCTGAGCTTGTGCAAGAGGTTGAGAGTTACCGGCTAGATATAATCGAGCTTACCTCAACGCACAGCTCCAGCTCTGGAATCAACCTTCTCGAGTGGTTAGACTCTTTGCTTTGCACCGGATGAAGAGCAGGGAGGAGGCGTGGGCCTTTTAGTTGCTCCCTGGCTCTTTGCCAGTGTGTTGGAGTTTAAACCGGTGAATGAGAGGGTTGTGTCCCTGGGCCTTCGGGTTGGTGAACAGGTCTTGATGGCGGTCGGCACTTAAGCAGTAGCACTAGCTCAGAGTACCCACCTTTTCTATGAGTCCCTGGGACACCTTTTTTGGTGTCCCACATCGAGAAGGGCCAGTTGAGGTTATTTGGGCATCTGGTCAAGATGCCTCCCAGGCGAGTTGTTCCAGGCAGGCCAATCTGGGAGGAGATCCCAGGGCAGACCCAGGACCCGCTGGAGAGATTACATTTCTCGGCTGACTTGGGAATGCCTTGGGATCCTCCCAGAGGAGTGTGGAGGTGGTTGGGGAGAGGAGTGCCTGGCTATAAGAAATGTCAAAAACATTACAGTCCTGATGGCTTGTTTTTAGGTTCAGTTTTTGAATACAGGCTACCTACATTTATGTGTAGACTTAGCACTCTACTTTTTACATTTTACACTTTTTATACAGAAATAATGGAGAATTTGCTTTATAGTCAAAAACAACATAAAAACTCTCTTTATACAATATGAGACCCTTAAGTTTTCTGTTGCAAGGCAATGCAAAACAACTGACAGCTTATCTGTATCATCTCTGTTGCCAGAGAAACAAGAACAGCCGAATTGAATTATGCTGCATCATGCTGTAAAAGCTCTGTTTCCTACTCATGTTGTCTCATTTTCTCATTTTAAAAACTTTATTTCCTTAAAAAGGTGTTATTTCACAATATCTGCCAGTAATTTCTCTTAACTCAAGTGTTAAATATCTTGTTTGATGACGGGCTGAATAAATTTTAATTTCTGAGTCTGGACTGCAGCTGATCCATTTAGGCTGCAGTTTGCTGTAGCTTTAATGGGATTAAATTATCTAATCAAGTGAAATAACTTCCCATCTAAATCGATGATGTGTGTAGTTTTTCATGAGGAAGATTATTTGGTTTACTTACTGGGTGTATTTTGCTCATGTATGCTGTATTATACCAGTGCAATGATTTTAATATATTCATGTCTTGTGTTTATAAGGTGACCAACATGTCTGAAGAACTGACTATCCTCGAAAGCTGCTTAAAGGAGGCAGAAACAGGAAATGATAGCCAGGAAGATGTGTGCATGTCAGACACTGCTCAGACCAACACAGAGATGGCAATCCAGTCACTAATTGAGAGTCTGAGAGCCAGTGACTTCAGATCTGCCCTCACACAAGTCAAAATCTTTAGGTGAGATGCCCAAAATTCTTTCATAAATACAAAGTTAGAATTTTCAGTGCTGAAATATAAACCATAAGATGATTGTAAGGTAATAAATCATCAGCTGCATCAAGGAAAGGCAGTGGATTTTAATTTCCTGTGACACTGAATATGCTGTGTAAATGTGAATATACTGAAAATGAGATGTGCAACTTGCTACTGAAGCCTGCACAAGCAGACGTGTTAGAAATATTGTTTTTTTCGAGTATAAGCAGGTCATCAATTATTGGCTAAAAGGAATTAATCACATATTAAGATTAAACCATTAAGTTTAATTGTCATTAAAATCCCTACTCAGCTGCTTTCATTTTCAGAGCTAAGGTAGCTAAGGCCATTAGATCACTAAAAACAAAAACCCACCATCAGTCACACAGTTCCTGATGATGCCTTTTATGATGATGAAGTTGAAAAGTGTTTCTGGAAAGGAAAACTTCCACCTTTTACATGTTTTTCTTGAGATCTAAAGTTTCTACTGACACCTGAAGTTGGTAAGAAGGGGGCATCAGAAACTTACAATAGATACTGAGCCTAGGTACACAAACACTAGATGTGCACTTTGTAAATGGAAATGCTCAGAATTTGTTGAATCTCACTGCTGGATGTTCCTCTGTATGAACTTTGATTCTATAAAATATCTGCTTGCACTGACCTCAGCCCTCCTTTGTCTTCAGGTCTTTGTGGCCCAATGACATCTTTGGAAATGAGACAGATAATGCAGTCCAGACTCTTCTGCACATCTACTTCCGTCACCAGACACTGGGCCAGACTGGCTGCTTGGCAGTTGTGGGCCCTAGCAGGGACCTGTCACAGGCTAGCACCCGCCTCATGGAGCTCAACCTACAGATACGTGAAGCTCTGAGTCAGGTGCAGGCCTGCAAGCCCTGCCACACCATGGTCAGCACTGGACTGTGAGCCTGTGGTACTGCAGACTAGAGGAGACAAAAATACCCCTCCCCCACTCTCTGTGGAACTCCCCCCAGCTGTAGAGAGAGGGTAGATGGTGAGGGGCTTTAAAGGAGGATGAGAGAGACTCCACCTTTTTAAGGGCTAACGGATGTGTGGGAATAACTGTGACTCTTAATGTGTATTGTTATTATCGTTATTATATGTATGAATGCTTAAAGCTAATATCTTTTCCCAGACTAAGCAAACTTGCAAAATTCTGTTGCAATAAGTCTTGTGGTGGTGTACCTGGGGAAAAAATAGGAGAGGACACAGTTGGATAATGCTTTTTTTTTTTTTTTTTTTTTTGCTGGATCTGACCTGATGAGCATATCGCACCGACCAGTGGCCTCCTTTGGGTCTGGGCTGGGAGATGGTGAATGTGAGCATGTGTGAGGGCACACCGTCAAGATTCATAAGCAAACACAGAAAAACCTTCTTTAAAAAAAGTTTTCCAAAGCATGCTTGAAAGAGAAAAGCAATGCAAGAATATTTTTTTGAAAAATGTATTTTTTATTAGAGCTAACATCCTAGGTTGTAAATGTTAGAATATTTAACATGTAATTCTAATCCTGTTGGGAATGTTTGCCTTCAGGGAGTGTAAAAAGAGAAATATATCTGTTTATTGATCTGATTTGAGAGGAGAGTCCCTTTCAACAGGTCTTCACGCAAAGCTCACTCTTAAACCAAATAAGTAGCTGCCTTTAGAGACTCTTGACTGTGTGGTTATATATTGGATATTCTGGTATTCGCTCACACGCAAATGCAGACTGGCTACAACTCATTATGGAAACATAACTTATTTTACTCTGTATATATTTTAGAAAATGTATAGTGTAAAACCAGTATTTTTCCCTTGTACTTTTGTGTAATGCACTGTTCATCCAAGTAGGATGTATGTATAAAGCTAATGTGATGAGAAGGCCAAGACCAGATTTGAGTCATTAATGATCTGTTCCACCTTTGTCATCCAATCACAAACTTCAAAATTTCCCAAAGGCTGTTTTGGTTGTTGTCCTCTAAAGGAGAAAGTGGGGGCTCATTTGGGACAAGCCACTCGTCTGCATCTGGGATGGCATGGGAGATCTAGTGTAGCCTTTATCTCCCGTTTGAACACATCAATCTAGCCAGGCCATAATCACACATTCCCTCTTGCCACTGATCTTTTGAGTTTCCTCCAGCCCCAATGGACAGACAATTAAAGGGAGACTAAGGTTTGTTTGTCCATGTAGGATGAAAACATTGCAAAGCTCAACCTCTGCCACAGTTTGACTTTTCTCTGTGGGGAAAATGGCACATTGAACCTTTGCTATGCTTTCAGAAGATCCCTACTTGCTGTGACTGCAGGACATGAATTGTCACCTGAATGCTTTCTGGAAATCTTGTCATGGCACATTGTAACAGTCACTGTACTCATTCCTCAGAGACCTTTTCCTGCTTGTCTGGTACATTTGAATGCTGTTAATTATTTAATGAATACATTTACATGGAAGATGTTTTAATGAGGTGCATTACTTTCTTCCCCCTTGTTCACTCACATACCAGCCTTCTCTATGGATAAATAAAAACCTAATCAGAAAACACTTCGTTGTAAATTGAGAATTGTGAACTGGAGTTGGCACAAATATTAAATTGATAAGAGTAAAAATTCTAGTAGTGATACCGAGTGCATGGTAGGCATTTATTCCTTTATAAAGTGTGTGGTTCTTATCAACTTCATAAACACAAAACAGCCATGAAATAAAGTACTGAAAAGGCAAATATGGTTTACATCAAAGATGCCATTATGGGATATGTAAGTGTAGTACTGGGTCAAAGTTGGCAATGCCAGCCACCATTTCTCCCCACAGGACTTGCGCTGATGTGTGCGGACAGTTCAGTTGAGATGCCCCTTAGATGATGTATTTGAAGCTGAAAGTGCTCTCGCAGGAGAGCCGCTTGCCTTTGCATCTGCCACACAAGTCCTGTCTGTGGGGCCGTTTGGGGTCAACATGGCGCTGTGTGACTGCACAGGAACAACGGGCTTTGTTGCAAGTCTGGGGAGAATGAGAAGTGGGGGGAGATAAGTTTTGGAGTGTCACATTAAAAAGCCCATTTTAAATTTACAAGACGAAACACTTACATGACATGTGATGTCCTCGACACGATACGGGTTGAAGTCCTTTTGGCATTTCCTACAGTACTGCTTGAAGTAAACCTGGAACACAGTAGCCCCCCCCCCCCCCTCAGTAAAGAGATGCTTGGCAAGTGATGCCAAACCTTATTCAAATTATTCATTTTGGGCACCAGATCAGAGCCCACATCTGACTGGAAGATGTCTGAGTGTAATATTGTGCGATACTGGTCTGACGCCAGTGATTTTTGGTCACCATGAAGTGCTCACCTTGTTGGTGCCCTGAACGCACCACACATAGGCACTCTCCCATCGCAGATTGCATTCCCTACAGTGATAATATCCGTACTTCTGCTCCAGAAACTGAAGAGACAAAGTCAGTGTTTGTTCATTACATTTCCAAAGAATGGATAGATTAAATCTGTATACAATATTGTAACAATATAATGTCCAATTTTTAATCTTTCATCATTCTTATTGTAAAAGGACAAATTGAGAGCTTCGGTCAGTATTGATGAACCCATATCTGAGTAGTCTCTATTCAGAAACCGAGCTTAAGTTTTACAAAATTTCAGTGAGTTAAACATAAAAAAAGGGGCCGTGCTGTCATTGGCTGTCACTTCCTACATAATCGACTTCCTCCTGTTGAAGGAGGCGACAATAAACTCACCTGGAACCGCACGCGCGCCTTGCCCTTTGACCTCTCGTCCTCGCGCTTCTCCTGTTTGGCCTTGACCTCTTCAGGCTCCTCCGGGGCCTTCCCGGCCTTTCCCGCCTCAGCAGGCCGGGCTTGGTCGCTCTTCTTCCCTTCGTCTTTCCCCGGGGAGCCGGGCGGCTCGGCGGGCGGTCCGTCCTCACAACATGTCTCCGTGTTGTTGTTGTTGTTGTCGACCAGGAAGGAGGTGACGCTTCTGTAGGCGACAGGCGAATAGACTGCCAGGGTGCGGGGGTAGCGTATACCGCCCGGGGTGTTGGGGCTGCCGGGGCCGCCGGCCGTGGCGGGCCCTTGTCTCCTTTTACGCCGGAAGTCCCGCTTCATGGAGAGCAGCGTCCTGGGGCCGATGGAGCACTGGACCGAGGCGTCCGTCTTCGGGTTCACCTGCACCGCCACATCCTTGGTGTTCGCCTTCCGCAGCCTGGGGGTGAGTTTGGGGTTGATCTGGGATAGGATGGACTTGAGCTGTGCCCGCTGCTGGTTGTTGAAGGCATCTGAAGTGTCGCCATAGTGAGACAGGTAACTTTTATATTTCCACCCCACATCTTTGGCTCTGGGGTATCTACCCGTGTAAGGGTTGTAAGATGAATAGAAATAGCTGTCGACTGGCTCGTCTCTGTACGCTGCCATTTTTGTTCAAGCAACCGTGCAGCCCTGTTAGGTGTGGCTATTTAAATAGATTGGCTGTCGGACCATTAGGCCTGATTGTGGTCAGGTGTTGATCAGGTTTCACTTCCTCACTGAAGACGCCAGAAACATGACGAAGGTAGACAAGTTTCACTTCTGTGGCTTTTTATTTTATCGTTACAGAGGTTTTAATATGCACATGTCGTTTGTTCAGTCTGTTGGTTCTGTTTATTGAGCACAGACGTTGGATTGGCACTGCACAGCTGGAAGTCTGCACATAAACAACTCCTCATTTGTTTGCCAGTTGATTTTAGTCTCTCTCTGACACACACACGAAACACACACACAGTTTAAAGCACCAAAACTAACTGCTGCCTTGCTTCGATGGTCTGGTGTTTCTATAGCTAACAAGATAATCAAATATTTTGGTGTTTGTTTTTTTTTTTTCTTTAATCAATTATCACACATGAATCAGGCATGTTTAAATTCAGTGAATGAAGATTACGACATAAACACCTTTTTTCAGCAGTCATTCTGTTTTCTTGTATTGTGTCCCTTATTTTCACGCTTTCCTTTATGAACAACACCAATTAATGTTATGGATCTACCTGCAGGTATTATTCTGCTCTCTTTAATTGTGCACATTAAACAGCAGTTGGATTTGGAGGACAGGGGTCCAGCATGATGGTGTTGGGGTCACTCACAGTCACAGCACCATATGACTGAAAGTCTTCATCATCATGAAACCTTTGATATGTTATATCCGTGTCCTCTCTGTCCTCCATTCGATCAGGTTTATGTAGGACCTTCCTCCTGTACATCCTGTAAGCCAGGATGAATATACCGGCCTCGGCTGCTTGGAACAAGGCGTACAGCAGAGGGAACATGTACATCCCTCCCATCAGCTGGGGAGGGAAGGCCAGCTTCAGGATGGCGGTGCACAGCTGCACGTTTTGGCATCCGGTCTCCAGAGAGACTGCCCTCCGGCTGTTGGGTGGCAGGTCAAAGAGCATGGCCAGGCCATAACCTGCTGCATAGCCACACAGAGGCATCAGGGCAGCCACCACATACACAGAGGGTGGGATGGTGGACAGCAACTCCGGCCCCAGCAACGCTCCAGTCAGGATGAAAAGCATTACAAGGGTGACAAGCAGGGACCACAGGGAGGCCTGGAAAGACAGCAATTTACCATGAAGGTGAATATCTGTTTTGCTGCTGTTTTCTACAAGAGAGCAACATTTGCTATGCTGCTGAGGCACTGTGCAGATAGGATGTCACATGTAAAGACTGTCCTGGTAATATAGTTAAAACCGACGTTTTAGACAAAGAGCTGGATTCTGCATCAAAGCTGCTTTACTGTCCAAAGTTAGTGTCTGTTGGAGCTGATGCAGCCCTCCCTCATGTGTGGCTTTTATCAGAAAGAGAAGGAGGGGCTTTTCCTGACATAGAGCCTCTGATGTCACTGTTACCATCGACAGCACTCCCCTTCTCTATTGTGACAGGCACAGACCATTACGCAGTGCTCTTTTGCACAAATGATGTCCTTAACCCAAGTACAAAATGTAATTTCTTTAAACAACTTAACCAATATAACTCATTTGCCTGCTGCCAAAGTAACTTTGGTAAATTGCTCTTAACTTACCTTTAAAACAATGTCTGCCACGCGTGTGTAGCGGTACCTCAGCAAAACTCCTAAACCAATGGGGATGAGAGTGCTACACAGGGTCAGGATGATGGCCCCAAAGGGCATCAGGTTGACCACCGGGGTGTTGATCCAGGCCCGACTGTAGATCCACAGACAGAGCGGCATCAGCACCAGCGCCAGGAGGGTGGATGATATGGTCATGATGATGCTGGAGAGGAGAGCAAAGTGCAGCATGACCAGCACCGCTCACAGTGATGGAGCATTGTTTAACAAAACACCTCAGCGAGTTAAGCGTGTAGAAGTTCACTTAAGTGTGCATTTGTCTTTATTACATCAGTGCAACATGCTGAATAATGAATATCAGTTGGATCTGCTTAAATCATTTTACAGCCTGAGCTGAAAACTGACCACATGATGTTTTTGTGCATGAGTACAGAGGATGTACCTTAGATTCATCTCTCCGTGCACCAGCAGAGACATGATATTTGATAAGTTTCCTCCTGGACAGCAGCCACAGAGGAGCACGGCCATCGCCGCCACATCACCCAGAGAAAAGGCTAAAGCCAACAGAAAGGCCACCAAGGGCATGATAACAAACTGACACACCAGAGCCAGCAGCACTCCGATGGGTCTGCGGATGTGCTCTCCAAGCTGGGAAACCTCCACCGTGCAGCCCAGCCCCAGCATGGTGAAGCAAAGGACCAATCCCACAAAGACATTGATGCCGTGACTGAGCGGGGAGTCCCAGAAGGCAGGGATCAGGTGGGGGGGGGTCCGTCGGCTGAGCGGCCATGAACTCTGTTTCAGCGGCAGTCCTGAGAGCGCTGCCCTCCTGGAGGATGGCACCGCCGGCCACGGCTCCAGCCTCAGGAAGCTCCACCAGCCGCCTCAGCGTGTTCCACAGAGCAGAATGTGTCAAATCAGGTTTTTTGGGGTCCGTACCCAACAGGCTGGAGTTGTCCATGGCGCAACAGACGGAAGAGTCACCACGGGCGGGTTCTGCCTGTTGGAGGTCGTGCGTAAAATGATTCCCTGCGCGGCGCGCTGCCCCTAATGAGAGCGTGTGGAGGATCCGGTCAGAGGAGACGGGGCCATGGCCGAGGGAGTCTGAGGCACACCGATCACACCGCTGCACGGTTTGGCTTCCTAAAGGACGCACCAAGCTGGAGGGGAGTGCTGCAGCCACAGAGGGGCGACCAATCAATAACGGCTGACAGTACCCATCTGATCATCACATATCGACAGCTTTCCAATTCCCAGATGGAAAATAAAGACGCCTCTACCGAGTTTATTGTGACTTTTACGTTTCTGTAGATAATCCAGACTGGCAGGGGTGAAGAAGGCTGTTAGCGTGGTCGAGTAAGCACAGCCTGCAGGACTGAAAACTGTGCCGATCTTTATAGTTGTGCATCAAACTATGAAATCTGCCTTCTTTTTTTTTGTTGGCTATCATGGAAATGCGGATGACGCGTGAGTCCTCAGATACAAAACAGTATCGTCCCTCACGTTAGGTTTTTAATAAAATAATAATAATGTGTGTTATTGTTCCTCAACAGTCTGACCATCATCATGAACTCTGACAGCATGTCTCCTCAGAGCCGCCTACAGACTCAGAGAGCGAAGATAATAATGTCATGACCATTTTCTAAATAACTAGTACTGACATTAGGACTGGACAATGAATGGACATATCAAAACAGCAATGTGTCCAAGTTCAATATTAAAATCAGGAGCTGAGATTTTTCTGACTCAATTCTCTTTATTTTATTTCTTCTTCTTTTTTAATTTATGGTGTTTTTGCATATTGTTAGCCCAAGCTGAAATCTGCAGATTCAACAGTAGATGTAGTCATAGTGCGGCCTGCTGTCTCATTATTATTATTATTAACCTGGAAATATATTGTTGTTGATCATGAAGATCAACATCTACATTGCATGACAAACTGTGAATTATAAACATTCTGTAACATTTATTATTATATATTTATATAGGTCAGTTGCTTTATGTCTCTGTTTAAGTGTGTGTGTGGCCCCACAGCCTTTGTTCCTCACAGAGAAACTACTTGGTATCTTACTCAGGAAGCTGAGTGTCCAGTGGATGCATGCACTGACGTCACAGATCTTCATGGCACGGAGACAGCAGAGGGAGGGGACAGTCAGCATCAGTCAGTGACTCAGATTGTCTCCGTCCCTGTTTGTCTCATCTGTGTCCTGGATGGAGACACCCCCCCCCCCTCCCCCAATAACCAGTGGCTAACTCCAGGAAGGTAAGCAGCCAATGCCTTTGCACAGAATACATAATGTGTGTTAGCTTGTGGCACTGAAACAGAAATGTAACACCACAAAAACAAGAGATACAAATCTAAAATTTGCAAGTATGTGCTTCCTGAGCAAAACCAATTCTTAGCAGCCAGAAATCCCAAAGTGAACACAGAAGAACAGATTCATGTACCCAGAACATGTTCTGAAATGACAGGAGTGCACTAAAAGTTGTAGTACATAACTTCTCCACACTTAAGTGTCAAACAATGACTAGCCCTGTGTCCCCTGTGCCTTCTTGATGCTCAAAGAGTTTTACATCAGTGAAACACAGACTTGAAATGTGTATCTGCTTTCTGTATTTAAATGTTTTTAACGTGTCTCAGTGTGGGGAGACTGAAGTCAGTGTAAAGTAGGAGGGAGAATCAAGAGACCCTGTTGATTTTCCAGACGCGCTCTATCTACATCCAGTGTCACGTGTGTCCTATTCTTAATAAACAGCCCCCATTTTATCGGCCATCTCCCCAATTTGTCAAACAATTCATACAAAGTATACACTAAATAAACTAATTCCCCTACTTAACTCCCCTCCACACTTCAGCCCACCCTCTGGTGATGTGAGCCAATTTCTAAATACAAGAAATGTCCTTCGAGCATATTATGGGAAGGTAAGAAACAGTAAAGGATGTTTGAATTGTCAATCTTAAATCTATAACAGTTAAAAAAAAAACAACATGTTTTCATGTTTAATATGCCAGAAGAAGTGGACTCTTGTATGTGCAAAATTTTGACTAACAATGGGGAAACAATTAAATATTCAGGCAAATGGGGACAAATGTGTCCATACCATGTTCTCCCTCTAAGACTGTTACTCCTCAGATTCACAGGACAAGGAGAAAGCATTGTCCTCCATAGAGCTTGTACCTGCACTTCTCCCACCTGAGGACAGATACATTCCCAAATGACACTCAGTAAACTGTGATTCCCCTCCTGACCTCCTCTCTAAATTTAATCGCTGCTGATGTTGTCCAGGCTATAAATACAGATGTTGCTGCACTGCCCTCTTGTGTTTTTGGAGCGCATTGTGGACAAGGTAAGCACAAATAAACCTTTGTCAGATCTATACCAATAAATAATAATGTATAAACAGTTTTTTTTATGTGTCTAAATGTAGGTAAGAGTCTAAATTGTTGATTAATGACAGAAAATTCACATAGACACAGGAAGTTCCCTTTACTTTTCCTCAGTTGTATTCAGTTTGATGTGCCGTCTCCTTTACACTGCTAAATGAGTGAAGCAGTGTGACCTGGAAGTTGACTGTCACACTGTCAGATCTCACAGCTTGCCCCACCTGGCATTGTAATATCTAAAAATAGCTGAAAATTTACACTCAAATGTTCGGCAAACACAATCTGCCCAAAAATCTTGGTCAGCAGAGTGAGTGCTTCTGAAATTTTTTTGTGCTCATCCTGTGTATTATATTCCATTTTTATCATTTCTAAACCTTCACAACTCAAAAATCGTACACGAGAACAACTTTTCAGCTTTTATTTGAAATGTGAATTTACACAGGGAAACCGAATGTCATGTTTGTGGTATAAAAAAAAGTTCAATAACAAAAACTTTCACACAAAAGGTGTGGTATGTCTTTTTGCAACATTCATTCTAGTTTCCCACTGAATCTCAATTTTGACGGAGGCACCTCTCTTCAATAAATATTTTCATTTACAGAATGAGTTGGTAGTTATAAATATGAAGGCGCATATTAAACTTTTTTTTTTTTAAAACAATTGTAAATGTTTTGATTCAATTAAAAAAAACAACAGACAAGCAAATCAGTCAAGCAAAGATTGAAAATAATATTGGCAAACCAAGAATTTGGCACAAAATGATAAACAAGATAAAACTGAAATGTAACTTTAAATTATAGGCACTAGTTTAAGAACAGCCAGCACACCAATTACCAGAAGAGCTTCCCGAAAACTGGCACACCTTTTGATTTATTGTCATAGCACAAGAGGTAAAAGCCAGGTAAAGTTTCTACAACCTGTCATCTCACTCAAGATATTGTTCCTTTTTTCATGATATGAATGAAAACACTAAATTTATTTGTGGGAATGGAATGAATAACATCAAAGATGTCTCAGCTCTATTGACTGAAAGGTTGAAAGGGACATTTTGAACTCTGGAATTTGACATCAGAAAAAGTTTGATATCGAGACTGAAACTGACCAATATTAGCACTTCAATGGAAAAGCTTTAAAAAAAAAAAAAAAAAGTAATCGCTGAGAATTTGGCTGAAGTGCCATCAATTGCCAGAGCTTCTCACATTGATTTGAAATTCAACAAAGGCTTTGGAGACTTAGCTTAAAATTGAGGTTGAAAATGTACATTTTAAAGAACTGAATTCTTAAAACAAATACTGATATGAATATTTGGACATACATTACTTAAATAATTTGAATAAATAATTTGCAAAGCAAACTTGTGCATACATTCTGGCTGACTTTACAAGAGCAAAGATTCTTTAAATGTCATACACAAACAGAGGTGCTTTTACTGTTGCAAGACATCAATAATTATCTAACTTTATGGGACAGTTCTCCTGCACAGCATCATCATAGAGATCGCTCACCGACATCTGTTAAACACAGAGCATAAAGAGAGAAATGCATGGAAACATTTCAACCTGAGGGAGTTGAAAGAAGAAAGGGCCAGAGGAGTGGGAGGAAAGCTGGGTGATGTAGTGATATGACTGTGTGACACATGACTACAGTCAAACCAAGGCAGGTGATGTGTCCTCTGCTGGCGGAGCTGGAGTCGGGCTGGTTTCTTTGGCATTTCATGGGCTGTTTGCACTACATGCCTGCCCCCTCCAGTGCCAGTCCCCAAGGAGAAACATGATGGGTTCTCTTTGACATGATGTGGACACTGTCGTTTCTTTTTGTAAATTCAGATTTGTATATAGTTTTGGGACAGTCTCTATCGCTCTTCACTGTAAAGATATCAAGCAAGGTAAAGTGCCATGTTATACTGTCTGCCTCCTTTTGTTGATAGTTTGACTGGAGCTGATCCACGTCAGTAACAACCTTCTCTCCAGTTGTCACCTGTGCCACCATAGGTCCGAGGAGCAGGAAGAGATCTGATAGGAGAAGATTCACGGTTTTATATCAGTGAAATTACATCTACATTTCCATCTTTACTTACCAACATTTCCAGATGTACAGTTTATCGCCTCTGTGTTTGTGGTGTACTTACCTGCGCACAGGCTGGGCCAGCTTGCTGCGAGGCAGAGGGATGCCCCCTCCTGCTGAAACACTGGGGCGGGGCAGGCCACTGCGTGGAGGAGCCAGAGAGCGGGTGGGAGTGGAAGTGGCAGAACTGGGGTTGGATGTGGCCTTTACTGGCTGCCTCAGCGCCAGTGGGGACGGGGTGGCGGGGGTTCGCAGTTTACTGGGAGAGGGGACTAAAGACAGGCAGAGCAGGAATACAGTCAGGTATAAGAAGCTTGTGTTAATCTTTCTGCTTTCATATGTTTCACTAGTTTAGCAGTGAAGTAATGATCAATACCACAATGGTATGAAGTAGATATATACTCAGTTTAAATGTAAACAGTCTACTTCAACAGTCTTTTAATAAATCCGTCGTGACAGTTATAAAGTTTTGTTGGTGAAAATAAAACCATTTCATTGAAACCATCGTGAAGGGGGATTTACTGAAAGGCTGTTATATTAGACTGCTAAGTTTGTTGCTTGGTGTTACTTAGAAACTGCCACTGTGTGTAAATATGATGCCTATATACAAAAATCTATTGGAGACATGGAAACACGCAGGTCTTTACTATTCATATCCATCACTAATTAGTACATGAAGTCAAACCTATTAAAGTAAATGTTACTGATAACTCTACTAAAAAGATGAATACATGACTACATAAGGCCAACTACCAGCTGCCTATTGTCATTGTTGATGTGTTGACAGAATGATACACACAGCATATACTAGTGAATACCAGCAGCACAACATCAAAACAACCACAGCGTGGAACCACAATCACAATATTCAAAAAGGTGGAAACCCTCAGTGAATACTCACTGAAATCACCTTCTTCTCCAAAGCAACAGGAGAGTGGGACTAGACAAAGACGAAGACAACAGAGACAGGCCTTAATTAAGAGCTAGGAGGAAGGAGCCGAGGATGGGGGTCAATGTGGTGGCTGCTGTGTAATGTTATCTGACTCTCAGACAGGGTAAATGATGAGCCATGTGACCTCTTTATGTGGCAATGAACAGTGATGAGATGATGAGGGAGTCATTAGCATGTTAGCTACATGCTGTAAGGTAGCCTTATTGCATCTGTAACACCTGCATTAGTCTGCAGAGCAGCAGCAGCAGAGTTGTTGCTAAACATAAAACTTCATGGCAGCGCGGGTAGCTGAGTTGTTAGTACGCATGCCATGTTGTCATAGTGTCCCAGGTTTGGTTCTGACTCAGGACCTCTGCTGCAGGTCATCGCCCCCATTTCCTGTCCACCTCTCTGCCAATTACTATCAAAATAAAAGTATTTAAAAAAAAAATCTAATGCAACAGTTGTGCCATTAAGTGTAATTTTCTTACCAGTTATCATAAATAGCACTGAATGGCATTGAAATAATTATCATATTCATGATATGTTTTTATCTCTGATAAAAACTAAACTATGAGTGCATCTACTAAATTCTGCACAGAATATAAACATTTTACATTGAAGGAAAAATGGCAACAATATCAATACAAGGCTAAAATGATGACATTTTCAGTGAGGAATAAAAAGGGAATTAATATGATTTATGAGACTTACCCACTTAATTAACATAAAGTAAGATTATTCAGGAGAAAATGTTATTGGTGAAGGCCAAAAACTTTTTCTTCTGTATAACAAGTAAATAAACACATCACATGACCAACTAAACAACAAAAAATAGATTAATGTTGTTCAACTAAAAGTTGAATTTTCCATTTTCTGAAAACATACTGAAAATTCTAGGTTGACTATTTTACTTAATTTAAAATATAATGATGTAAATGCAAAGACAACATAAAGACAGATTTCTGGGTTCCATATTAATACAGTGAAAGTATCAGTGTTCAGTCCCACAGCCCACATTCAGAAATCAACCAATCAGAAGAGAGACTCTGAGCCTCTCTTCTGATTGACTGACTGACTGAGGAAGCAAGCCTTTTTTTCTGACAAAGGAGCTGTAGCCAAAAAACCAACCATTCCACAGTGATGTAAGACTGCACTGAGACGGGTTTGGGGTCTTTAAACCGTAAATGTCTTTTTATGACCTGTATTGATTTGTAGAATATTTCCTAGAGATAGGAGGAAAACTGTGTGACAGTAAGGAGATTATCAGTTACCATGGAGCAGCAACAGCAAGGAACGACTGTTCCGTCATTACTGAGCCTCTATGATTGAGTTTATATTTTTACATACGTATTTTTACAGAATCAGCCCTCTTCACACCCTTAGTATGGGGTAAATAAACTCAGACACCACCCCACGCAGCTCTCATTTCCTTTTTTACAGCAAAGAAAGCAACAACAAAGAAGTTAAAGCTGCACTCAAGAGTCCCCTCCGAGTCTGAAATGCACCTTCCTCACACAGCTACTTCATTTCATTTACATTTCATGTGCTTCAGAAGTCCACTTTTAAGTACACATGTAACTGACTGTATGTGGTACATCATAAATGCATGTGTCTGTGTGTGAGATCAATCTCACAGCCTCCAGCTGGTGGCTGTTACCTCGCAGGGCAGTTGGGCTTTGGAGGTGCTGTTTGGGTTTCGGGGAGGAACGAGAGGTGGTTGAGTATCTTGGGAGTTGAGCTGCTGCTGGAAAACAGGGACATTTCAATACAGGAGTCAGACTTAATCCTGCCTGAGATCTGCAGCGTTACTCTATTAGAAACAGGAAGTTGAGGCATGGAAGCCATACAAGCCAGAGGTGCAGTTAGGGCCACTAGAGGGCTCCACCATCATTGGCAGCTTCATTCAGGTGTAGGAGTAGCAGTGCCACTGTCAGGTTTAACAGCCATTCTACCAGTTTCAGCACAGACTGTCGAGTTGCACGTGCGTTACAGTGGAAATATGTCAGTGAGAGAGATGCAGGAATTTAGGTGTCTCACATGCCCAAGCCCAGCCAAAGTTCAGAGAGGAACTTTCCTGTTGCGATAGTCACAGCTGTAGAAGTACACCTTTAAAGCTTCAACATGCATATGAAGATGTAAAGAGTGTCCACAAAAGTGAAATCTCTGGCTTTGCTGTATAAAAGATCCAAAGGCTCAGACCACATGAACTGCCCGTCCCTTAGCGCTGGTTAAGACAGAATAAAGCCACTCACTACATGTGTAAACAGATGAGACCTGCCCTTTGACCCCAGTCCTCGCTGACTCTTGAAACATAGAGGGATTACCGTTTCTGGATTAACGACAGCACCACTAACCTTTGTCTCCCATTACAGGATTAAATGAGATGGACAGCCTAAACTAACTAAAAAGAGGTGGGATCCTTAGCTCTTTAAACCCATAAAACCCCTGGACACAAAATGTAAAACACTATCAGTGTCAATAAAACAAGGATTCACTCTGGATTCTCAGCGTTGCTGGCGCCATGCACTAATTCTGCAGGATGAATGTGTTTCTTTGAAGAGAAACTGCCAGGATGAGAGGAGCAAGAATGGGTGTCAATAAAATATATTACAACTGAAAATGATCAAAGAGGATCCCCAAACACCAAAGCCATGGCACTACAAAGCAACACAGCTCTGATACTTCAGGTGGAGCCAGAGGGATTAAAAGTTTCCACTTGCACAAACACTAAGAAAAAGATAACACAGTCTTTCATTTTGCTGAATATTCAGTAGACAGAGAGCAAAACAAATGCTGTCAGACAACACAGCCATATTTATAATGAATCTGACACTTGAGTCTGCTACTTGCTGAAGCAAAAGATATGTTCTCAGCTTTTGAAATGTTCTTGCAGTCAAATCAAAATGACACATGAGATGGCACAAGTCTTGTTTGTGTGTATGTGGGTCACTCACTAGCAGACTGGCTCTGATGTCGAGGAGAGCCGCCGTTTGGCACTTGCAGGTTGGACTCACAGCTGCGGCTGTTCTTGACAGGCTCTGGGGCCTGGGCCGCCACCGAAGGCCGCGTGAGGTTGGGGAGACTCCGCCGCAGCTTTTCTACAACACAGCAAAGGAGAGATCAGCTTAGTGATCGTACCCACTATCATTCCATGAGGTACTGATGTTGAGTCTGTCTTCCATCTCTATGAGCTGTGTTTACCTTCATTCTTCACCACATTGGTCTGCAGCTCATGCCCGTGGCCCTGCAGCGAGTGACGGGGCTGCTGCAGACGGCTAATGATGGGCTGAGGTGAGCCGCGGCTGTGGCTGTAGTCGATAGAACGGGCAGGGGAACGTGAGCGGGGCGAATTTCTCGGGGAGGCTCGGGGAGAGTGCCGAGGGGAAGGACTAAAACGGCTGGAGGGCAGGTGGAAGGCCGGGTGCACCGCTTCCTCCTCATCCTCTAGACTGTGTGCATCTAACTCCTGGTCGCTGAAGGTGCTGCGCCGCAACGAGTGACAGGAAGAACCCGAGCTTCGTCTGGATGCTGTTGCAGCATAATCCTGTCTCAAACCTGAAGATGGACAGTTTGTTATAAGAAAGCTCTGGGAACAGAAAACGGGACAACATTACTGCACATAACAGCGGTTCATGTACATACTCTCTTCCTGCATGCGTGCCAGTATCTGAACATCAGTGACATCGTTGAGTTTGTAGGTAGTTGAGGAGCCCACTGAGTCCTCGTCCATTTCTGAGGTGCTCAGCTCACTGTCCACAGAGGACTGCGGACTCACTGCCGGAGGGTTCCTCTCCACTGCTGCATTTCGCTGGTGTACTGGAGTGGAGATGATTTGTGGCACATATTCAACAACAATTACAATAACTGATGTTCAGCAACAATGATTGAACTATTGAGAGGTGTCACACCTGCGTTCCCAGGCATTAGCTGCTGTCTGATGATGGGCACTCTAATGGGGGTTGAGGAGGGGGAGTTGAAACCGCTGCTATAAGGGCTGTTTGCGGCATTTGTACTGTACGGGCTTCCGTAACTTTGATGGTTATAGGGGCTTCCATACAGACTCCTGCGCTTGTTGGCTGAGAGAACAGAAATACAATATAAGTTCATGTGTTAGTAGGAAGATAAAAGGAAAGATAATAAACACAAAACAAGGATCTTGAAAGGGGAAGTCCTTTCACCCAACTTACTCTGCAAACGCCATTGAATGAATATCTGTGCTAATGTCGAGTAATGTGAAAGAGTGACAGGGCCTTTATACTGCAGCTAATGAAAGTGTAATGTTTTGCACTGTCTTCCCTCACAGTACCAAAGTTTGGGGTTTCAACCTGCTGGTCAGCAGGTTTGCATGCTCTCCCTACGTCTGTGTGGGTTTTCTCTTGCTGCTCTGACATCTTTCCAAATGCAGCACAAGTTAGGTTGATTGCAGACCCTAAGTTGGCTGTAGATAAGAACGTGAGATCTGTGATTGATGGAAATTCCAACCCAAACCTGAAATTATTAGTTTGTTGAGATCTATGTGCAGCTTATTTATCAGCTCATGATAGAGCCCGTTTGCCTCAACAGCAGTGTTTGACAGCCAGAGCCTTTATGGAAGCTCTGCAGTATGTTGGTGGCCTGGTTGAGTTCCTTACGTCATATGCTGAATGAAGCCATAACAGAGAGCTGTTTGCTGGGAGAAACACTTCATTAGCTAGGAGGAACAGTCAACAATACACAGCATTCAATCCATACGCAGTCAGTGACAACACAATACAATTCTCTGTGTGAGCCGCCACAGGCTCCAGTCTACAGAGTCCTGCCATCATGAGATCAGACCAGACATGAGATGGTTTGATGGTTTGGACGACTACATCTAGCAGAGGATTCATCCGTCTATTTCTCTCTTGAGTGGATGTGCTTGCCGGGTGGTGGTGACGGGGAAGGAGCCTTTTAAGGCAGCTACCTCCTCTTCCTACATTGCACCTGTCACTTACTACCTCTCTGCAATCTGTCCTCCTGCATTATTTAGAAAATATCCATCATGTTCACTCTGGTGCTCTCCAACATAGATCACTTACTGTAGAGTGTCAACAACACTGCAACATGTATCTCTGTAACACTGAGCACTTTTAACCACTGGACACATTGTTTTCCTTTTAATAACAGTCAGGTCAACAGATTCAATCAAGGGATGCTTCACTTGTTCAGCTGTAATCGCTGATCGGCCCCAAAAAAGCTGATCAGTGCATCCCCAATTAAAAAAAGTGGTCTGAAACTCAGCTGTTTGTCCTTGAAACAAACATGAATCATGTACACGTGGCTAGGCACACTGAAGCAGAGGGATTACTTCTGGCTGGACCTAAACTATAGAGTCATGAAGCGGGGCCACAGTCCATATGAGCTCAGCCAGGAGTCAGTGTCTGGAGGTGTTAAGATGACTCTGTTCTATCACAGATATTCTGGTGGCACTTTGTCACCAGAAAGAGAGCCAGATCAGTCCCGAGGGATCTGCAGCACAGGGACCGACTAAAATAAAGTGTCCTTGTGCCCTAAAACATAGAGAAGTCGAAAGATAAGAAAAGAAAAGCCACTCCTACTTGCTAGAAGACAGTGTAATTTTAATTTATAGACCCCCTGACAAAGAAAATCAAGTGTTACACCATGTTAACATGTACATATGGTGTTTTGATATAACAAAAGGCATATAATGACCAGAACATGCAGTCATACCCTGACTGTTAGTCGTTGATTTTGGTTAAAACAGACATATGCTTACGCTAGTTCCTCAGAGTGAAATAACCTGGAAGTATGGAAGTGGCAGCCATGATAAGAGCTGGTCAAATTCTCTTAATGATAAGAACATTTGCTTTAGTGCTCCCTATCTTACCCCATTTAGCATAAAAACTGGATCTTCTTCCATTGTAGTTTCATCATGGCAGACAGACATAAATGTAGAAACAAGAGCATCTGTTTTATGTTTGTAACACAATCTGAAACTCCTCTTACAATCCTTGTAAAATACTACACGTGTATATTTAATTTTGCAACAACACCTCTCACTGAAGACTGCTTCAAAAATGTATTCTTCCTACTTAAATGTGTCAGTGCCAACCCTGTCTGTATCAGGATAGATATACTTTCTCAGTGTGGATATGCGTCCACCAGTTTTCCTTTTTTAGCTTTTTATGTGCAAAAACCCTCTGACAGTATATTTATCATACCAGATCATTTTACATAGTTTAAAACACATCTGGAGAGGAATTTTAATGTGATATGAAACTGGGTTAGTGTTTTCTGCCTTGGCCTCCAAGTCTGTGGAAAACTTGAGGCCAGTTTCCAGAGTTAAAGAGCCAGCACACAACATCCTGACAGAAAATGTGGAAAGTTGAAGAAGGCATTGGTTGATTTTTGAGGTTAATCTTATGATATAAAAAAAAAACCTGAATAAAAATAAAGAATGATGCAAAACAGCTGCAGAGTTCCTCTAGAACATCACATGAGAAGAGAAAAATAGAGATGGCGATAAACACCGCAGAGGACAAAGGGATAAAGTTGGCAGACAAGGAGGTGAACTAACTATTCAATATGAGGTCGAGGGAAGCAGAAATAGGAGAGATCAGCTGTGTGACAGTGGTGTGAAACTCTGGGGTTTTATATGTGCACTGAATCAGCAATGCAGTAAAGACAGCTGTTAAACAGTGATATTGAAAAAAAAATTGGTTTAAATGTTCAGGTCTGGAGACATTTGTTTTTTAGTACTTATTTAGATTGTCTGAAATGAATAAAGGAGTGCTTTCAATAGAGAAACTATCTCCTCCCTGTTATTAGTTACATAACAGGGGCATGTCATCTGTGTGTATGATTTAACAGTGTATGGACAGACTGAGGGCTTAGTCACTGTTAGCACTGAAACTTCAGGTCATGTTTAAAATAAAGGCTTGCCTGATATGAGTATGCACTCATTGAATGAGGCAGACAGAAATGTCCAGAGAGACGGTACAAAAGTAAGATTTCTTTTTTCTTTGAAATTCCTTTGAGACAAACTCAAACAGCATAGCAACAGGGTTTCCATGCTGTGGAAGAGAGCATGGTGTGAAGGAGAGTAGTTGTCATGAAGTCATGAGGGTGGTGCCTTTCACTCACACACATGAAGTCCAGATCAGCCAAAGGCTTTCTTTATCCAGATTTTTTTTTTTTTTTTTTTTTTTTTTTGTTAAACAAAAATCTTCACCATTCTGATGACTGTGATGCTTCATTTACTTGGTTTAAATGTTTTAGCCGAGACCACAGTTTAGCTGTTCGGTCTCTTTGCAGTGGAAGCGATGACACCATCTGTGCCAACTGAGAAGAAAAGAGAAGTGAGTGGGGTGGTGTCACCATGGGTATCATGGAGGATGACGTTATCCTTCTTCCACACCTTCGGTGATGATAGCACCACTTCCATAAAAGCTCACTCCAGTGGCTAGTTATTTGTAGTATTTAGTCAGCTCCTTGGCAGACTGGGTGTGTTGTTTACAAAAGGTCACTATAGGTTACATTATTCATTTACCAGGGTTCATCCCAAAGGGAGAATATTCAGAAACTTTTTTTTCTGTGTTTTGATTGAAGCTGAACTACATGCGATTTCATATAGTTTCATCTTCAAAACATCTCAGAACATACCAGGAGCCAGATTTATAAACTATGTGTACATATGTCACTTTCCACATAGGTTTCTGAATCAATAAAAATCCACTCTTGGTGAGACTGTATGTACCAGTATACACCTTTAACATCATGCATACCATATACACCCACACACATACACTGTTTTGAGTCGGACTAGTGTGATGTTGCGAGTTGGCAAAAAAAGGTTAAGAAAATTGTGAACTTCAGTGGCATTTTATTCAGAGCTTTTTTTTCCCACTACATTGGGCTAGTTTTTAGTTTAAAGAAACTTATGATTGCATCATGAGGCGTGAGTGGTTAACAACTTTTTTAATAAGAATGAATTTCATTTTCTTAAGTAAATGTCTGTGACTATGCATTATAGCGATTATAATGATCATGATCTTTATATAAATAAACCAATACATAGATGATCTTCATATTATTATTTTGTCTGAGAATGAGAATAACCTGCACTGTCAGGTGTGACTAGCGAACAAGATGTTAAAACACGTCTATGTGAGCTGTTGCTGTAGCTGTGCGTGTTGGCTGTGCTAAATCATACAATGGCTGATTTGATGTTGCTGGAAGACGTTGTGCAATATAGGCGAGAATGGGTCTTTGGAGGCTGCACTGATTTTCTGGCCCATGATGGTAACGGGCTAATGAGTTGCCAGAGCTTAGGCTTCCAATTAATGTGCGTTTTCTTTTCTCAATTTGATCAACCATTGTTTGCTGTTCAGTTGATAAAATGGCACATCTTCTTCAGTTGTTTCATAATGGCAATTCCACCATTTCTTCTTAAACTTAACCAAATGCCGTGCATGGTCTGAAGGCTCATGGTTATGCTCTAAGTTTCAGGATGATAGATGTGGGGGTTTATAAATCTGCACACACGTTTCCTGTTTTGTGTGTACACAGATTTCTACACCTAAATATACAGAGTTTTACACATTTGGCCCCAGATGTTCATACTAGGGTCTGTGAAACAAGAAGAAAAGAAGTTGTGATACGTAGATCCATAAAGGAGCCACGACTGTATTATCATCAGAGCCACTATAAACAAATCAAGTATCTTTGAATGAGATGGTGTGTGTTCTTGCACAACAGAGAAGATCACATCTCCATTCTAGCACGACCTTCAGTGGCCAATGACTAAACATGATCTACCAGTCACATGGGCATACCACTGTCAAAATGGAAATGACCCCTCTCAGTTTAGCTGTGAGGCTTTGAGGCCTCCTATAATTAGTGAAAGAACAGCACTGCACAGTTCCTCTCCTGGGTCTGCCATTACCAACCCAATAAACCCAAATACGGGCTAAGGGCTTCAGACAGCACTTATATAGGGATGATGCTGGCAGAGAGCTGAGGCAGGCCTGCCACCTTAGCACTAATTTACATTCATCCAGCCAAGACTTTCTGAGGAGAATGTGGTGAATCAGAAAGAAAACTTTGACTGATGCGATATGAATAACTTTATTACTGAAAATGTCATAAGCATCTAGATGCAGCCCTATGGCCAAAATAATTAATATTTAGCACACCCAATGGTAAAGTAGGAATTATATATTATTCTTCACACCCATTTCTGCAAAAACTAACAAAAAAGGACTGCTGGGTTTCATTTACCATCAAACAACATGTATAAGTTTGCCTTTGCATATCTCATAATAATTTAAAGCACATTTAATCCCCCGTTTTCAACAAGACTTCCAAAAGTAGACGTGCATATCTTCACGTGGCTTTTAACAACTTCATCAAACCCCGATGCTTACACCAGCATGTTACTGTGCCATTGATTTGTTTCTCGGGTGACATTACTTCATCAGTCTGCCAGCTATTCCTGAAACTACTGTTTCAGCTTCTTGTACAGGCACATGTTCATTTTTCTTTTAGAATAAGAGACAACAAGAGAACCTGTATGATAACGCCTACATTCATCTGTTTATTGTTGCATATAGCTGCTGTTACTGTAATTAAAGAAATAAAGTATTGCATCATAGAGATATTTTTATAGATTCTATTCTTGAATATACATTTTCATATATGTATTCTTGTGCTTCAAAATCCCGTAAAAGGAAATTGCAATTTCAGAATCAAAGCTCACTCCCACACATTAAATCCATCCAGTTATAAGAACTGTTTGTGCATTTATCAATGAACCCTATTTTGCTAGATCAATAGATCATTACACATTTGCTTGATATTCAGCAATTATTTTATTCTTATTTTAATCAGACTCTTAATTTTCACCCTTATCTGACCGCAAGTAAATTACTTCAATAATGCAGAGGAAGCACACTAATAAATGATGTGCAAATAGAAAATGTGTTTCATATGCAACTTATCAGCAGGAGACTGGCTGACAGCTCAGAGGCAGACAGATGTGAATAAAATCGTATGACAACACCCCCCCAGAAAAAAAAAACATTACATTTTAACATATCTGTATGATGTCTTAACAAGACATTTGATGAACAAACTAAGCAGTCAACAGCTGAGTGTATGTGCTCAGTCTCATATAACGGTTTTCAGAGAGCCAAGGATTCTGTCATATAACCCAGGGAATCAACCTTGTCTTCTTAGAAGGACTGGGGATGAAAAAATAAACCTAAAACCTTAGAAGTACACAGAGCCAGCGTGCATATTAGCACAGCCACTAACACTGTTTCAGCCACTGCCATTTACAAGCTTAAGTTAAAAGTTAAAAACCTTTTTCATAGTTAACACGCTCACTGGTCTGATGCCTCTGCTAGTCACCAATTCTGATCACAACAGACTCTTCATCTGAATCTTGGTCTGACTGGTTAACAAACACATGGCCAAGTCTCTGTCACTCTAAAGTTTCCACTATATCCATCTTGATACTCTCTGCTCTTTGACCTGACAACATAGTGTAGACAGATGGTGGGCGGGGCAAAAGGCATGATCCAGAATTCTTATTCCCTTTTTATGTGGGATAGCCCTGTTACACACAATATTAATTAGTATTCTTACACAATGTACATGGTGAACTTTAAACAAAACAAATGCAAAGCTGTTGTCTGTCAATATTATATCTCAGTTTAAGTGTCATTAGCAAGACAGTGGATAGCTCCAAATTCCAACGGTGCTATCTTGCAGCTAATAATTAGCATTTTAGAAAACATCACTCAAGGGCATCAGTGTTCTTGTTCCAAAAACTGATGCTGGCAAGTTGAGACTACAGCTTTCATGTTAACTGGTGCTATTTACCTGACATGGTGAGGTCCAGTCTGTGGATGAGGGAGCGCTTGGCTGATTCCATCTCAGGACTGGGGTTGTCGAGAGCTTGGCGGCACCACACAATAGGACTCAGAGCTTTTTGCAGAGGACTGTTCAGTTTTGTCTCATACAGCCTGGAAAAAACAAACCATACACAAAATGAGAGTGAATTGAAAGTACCAAAAGCAATACCAGCAATCATACACAACATCTTCCTCCTCTTATAATAACCAACCTTTACAACTCACACCTATTATACTTCATAGGGCTGGGTGAATTTGATTAATTTGAAATTGTAGTTTAAGACAACTTGCTTTGAATGAAATTCGGTCTTAAACTTCTGATGCAACGCTCCCCTTAGGCTCAAGTAGTTCAGAATGGGCTGAGTTTGTCGTTATCCAATGTGATTCCCACAAGTGCAATTGGATTTGCCATCTTGGACAGCTACCACTGTCAATGCCAATGTCAATCCAAACCCAACTTGGACAAAAATTGCATCAGACTTTGGGTTAAAATGTAAAAGGTTCTTATTTTCATTTTCGCACAAAGGGGAAATTTTACTTGAATCCCAGAAGGGAAAAATCTAAACAAAATAAAAGCAAAACTTGTTTTGAATAATTTCTTTGTCATTTTAGTTTGTTTTTTAGAAGGAAAAAATTTTGGTGTGAAGAAATCTGAGATTTTATTTTTAGCTTTAAAACTTCCTATGCCATGTGACCTGATAGCTGGAAGAAAAATGAATTGAGATCCATTTCATCACAGAATGATGCAGTAACAAACCAGTTGGAAACTTGATGACTTGCATAAATATATATATATATATATATACACACACACACACACACACACACACACACAGACTGTCTCCTCTGCCTCTTGGAGTCTCAATGAGCAGTGAGGACCTTCTGATTTCAAGTTCCTGCTGCAGGGAACTTAAAGAATGAACAACTGCCACAAGCACAAACGCTCTGAAACAGTCACTAGGGTCAGCACTTAATCAGCTTCATTGACTGAATTCGCAAAACCTTCTTAAGATTGATGGGATAAAAGAGGGACAAAATACCTGAACAGGCCATTAGTTTCCATTTACCTGCTAGACAAGTAATAAAGAGTTTCCACTCAGACTAGAAAACTGATTCAGCAGCTGTCAACTTTCTTGCAACCACAGAGGAAACTTTCATGATAGTGTCACAATACAAACATTTTAAAACAATACCCAAGAAAATTTTCAATACTTGATACCATTTTCAATACAGCAGAAATAAAAAAAAGGAAAATAATGAAAAAGGCATGAAGATATATTTTTATGAAATTTTTATTTTTACTAAATAATTAATAGTGCTTATCCGTTTCAACCCAGAATCCCAGCTCACATAGGGCGAGGGCGGGGTACTCCCATGACAGGTCGCCAGTCCATCACAGTGCAAACATACCAAGACATACAAAGATGAACAACCACTCACTGTTGAATATGAAAAATGCAAAAATTATTTCAATTTCAACATGTAATATATATATTTTTTTTAATAAAACCAGAAGATACTAGTTAATTAATGAATTTGTGCTAAAAAAATGCATTCACCTATTACATTTTAAGTGTAAATAACCCCAAAATACCAATATGACAATAATGTTTTAAGGTGTGTTTCTGTTTAGTTGCAGGTCAACTTTTCTATGCTTCCCTCCGGGACTTTAAGAGAGTAAAACACTCACAAACATCAATGTAAACTTATTAAATTTGACTGCAAGTTTATCTAAAGGGCAATAACTGCGGCTAATAGCTAATAACAAAACGGCCTATATTAATGCAGGCCACCAAGCATGAAATACATAAATGGTTTTGAAGCGGGCTTCACTAACCTGTGATTACTATTTGACGTCGTCACCACCACTTTGTAGCACTGTTTGCATACAGGCACACTTTTGCAAATGAGTATTGTATCTGGATAGAACGTTTTAGTATCAATATTTGAGTATCGATACTTTTGAAAACCCTATTTCACTGAACGCAGAAACATTTACAGCACATTTCCACAGTTCATCAACACAGTGGCCGCCATTCATATTTTAGTACCATATGCAGTAAAGATTTTTTAGACAAAGTGGAGTAAACATCCAAAAATTATGAACAGGGATCTCATTTCAGGTAGTCATGTAGCAAACAGTGGTGCACACATACATTTCAGAAAAAATCCAATCTAGACACTACAGTCCTCTACAATTTTAAATGAATCTACAAAACGTTTTCTTCCTAATTATATTTTTGATAGCGTTGTTCTCACTGAATTAGAATATTTACAGAACAAAGTACCATTGTTAAGGTGTTCCACTCTGATACCTTCACAGCACCAAATATGCAATTTTCATAGTTTATAATACATTTTTATTAGCTCTGATTTCTATGGTGTCTTATTCTTTTTGATCTCACAGGGACATTCCAAACCACAGACTCATCGATTGCCTGAAGCACTAAATTGCATTCAAGATATTGCACTGGACTGGTTCAGGTTTTACTTGTCTGCTTAAAGTTCTCCCATCAGTCTCAGTGAATCTCTGTCCTCTTTGGCGATCCTCCAGTTTGGAGTCCCTCAAGGTTCTGATTTCAGGCCAATTGTTTGGGGGTTTTTTTCTCTTTACATATTCCCTGTGCACTTTGATGTCCTTCAATTTTACTAACATTAAATTTGAACCTCAGGTCCTGATATCTGGGCCCAGTGGTGTCTTTCTGACCCCTCACATGGACCTGAGGTCCCTGGAACCACATGTAGAAACCACTCTAAAAAACTTCTTGGTGTGATAACGGACAGTGACTTTAAACTTGGACCAACATAAATTCTTTGAGCAAATGTAGTGGTTTTCCAACTGAAGCTTAAGGATATAGTCTTTTAATCATTTGATGGTTTTAGGTTAAACACACTGTTACCTAGTCCTGACTGGACTACTGCAACAGCCTTTGTTATTTTCAGCGAGGCTTCCCTCTCAGAATGCAACAGCTTGTCTTTTAACATTAAGACACAACCAACAGCATGTTTCCCTCATAATGGACTACTTTCACTGGCTCCCTGGATGATTTGGGAATTATTTAAAGATTATATTGTTTGCCTACAAACCCTTAAATAAGTTATAACACATCCTGTTAAGATCACTCAGGTGTGCCGACCAGTTGCTTTCACCTGTTCTAAAATGAAGGTTGAAGCACAGGCAAGATTGTACCTTTGCCACTTTTTAAATCCTATAACATGTCTTTATTCCTTTGCTTTTCACTCTTTTAAAATGCTTTTGTTATTTGCCTTTTAAACTGGTCTCTATAGTCATTCTAAATCTGACTTGACTAAATCTCCAGCCTGCAAATGCGCAACAACATACATAAACAAAATTCCCAGCTCTAAAACGACAATATGAGTCAAGTCCTCATGCAATAGAGGGAGTGCAACAAGCCTCTGTTGATAGGCTGGGCATTGCAGGAGCAGGCAGCATTTTAAATCCAGTCTGAGGCTAATTCAGGGATTACAGGAGTCTATGACAGGATCTGGCATGAGCTGGGCACGACAGAGTAATCCCAGATATCAATCTGATCCAGAGGGTAGACAAACAGCCAGGGCATAATGAGACTAGCTCTGCTGGCCATGAGCGAGCCATGTCTGAAAGTAGTCTGATGTTAAGGCTCAGTAGTTAGAGCCACACTATGGCACACTACAGAAGAAAGACTTGGAGCAATAGGTAGATCAAATAACAAACATTTCATAGAAAGGAATTTATAACACAAGTCCACTCTCTGTATTCTCTATGTTACATCCATGTTGACTATTTTCAATGTGGAATCACTGTTTAATTTCTTTGCTTGCTGTACATACTAACCCCTTTTGACATTTATCCCACACTTACAACTTAGACACCTATGATTTGTCATGAAATACTGAGTGTTAGACATTAATCACTGTTGTCAAATCTTGTGTACTAACATTCAACCACAGATGATATGCCTTTCTAATGGCCTTGAGAATACGTGGGAGCTGTGCCCTGATGCTGATTGTCATTAACTCAGCAGATACCAGGCAAATAAATCCTTCCTGACAAAGCAGTTCACGAGTACCAAGAAAGGAATATCATGATATCCACATGAATGGCAGCAAATGTTGCCCAAGTAAAACCTATTCCATTTCCATGTGAACAGCCCTTTTGCAAATGCATTTACCAAGTCTCCATGACTGACATGAGTAGCGTAAGGATGACTAATTGTAGTGTGTGCCTCTGCCTCTCCCTAAGAATTCCTTGAGTTGTGATGAGAGGGGGGAATTAAACAAATCCACACCAATTCTGGAGTTTCTCTGAAAGACTACACTTCATAAGTGTATCTATGCAAAGCCACTTTAGTTTAAGAACCAAACTGAAGGAAATAATACAAACACAATATAGTGGAAGAGGATTATAAGAGGAGTATGGATGGACATACACATTGTCTGGATGATTCTGATAACAGACCGACCTACTTGATCATCCTTATCCACAAGACACTCCATATGACCATTTTGTATTAATAGCCATTGTCGTAATCCCTGTAAATGCAGCAATAAGCTTTGTGACACTGACAGAGCTTTTATTTCTGCGTAACGAGCTATGCTGTCCCATTTCTTCTGTCTTGCCTCACTCACTTGGTTCTGCAGAGCACTTGTAGCTTGTGTGCCAAATGGTGTGCTAGTGGGAATTCAAAAGAGGAATATAACCATAGCTACCTCTCCCACATGACTACTGGGCAGGAAAAACAACTTCCATTTTTCCTCTACACACACACTGAACTCCTGCCACCGCTGCCACATCATAGCACCAAATTGGGTCAATAGATGATCAGGGGTCCTGACAGCTGAGAGCCATAGCCTCAAAGGCCTGCTCATTTGCTCCGTCTCAGAAACAAATGCAAAAATATGAGCGAGACAGAGGATAATGGAAGAAGAGCTGGCTCAGACTGTGGAACAAAACACGTCTATTATGGTCATATACAGTCATATAAGGGCATGTCATCGCCCACATTACTTGTCAAACAACCTCATTCAGTCAGGGACCCACAATAAGGCTCCTTCATTACAGATGACTTGAGATTTCAGGACGATTGTTGATAGCAAGCGTTTGTCGTGGTAGCTAATGTGCAGAGCAGCTGTGCCCCAACAATTAAGGCTGTCAGCCCGCACTTAACACAGACACTGCCGTACGGAGGGGGTACCCCCTCAAGACAAACCTGTCACTCACCAGCTGTCCTCGTCCTCGTTTAGACAATCCATGTCTTCAAGGTCTAAGATTTCCACCTCATCCAGGATTGACGTTTCGCCTTCATCTAAGTAGCTCCCGGCGGCGTCTGAGTAAAGTGAGTTCATACTCGACACAGAGGTGGCAGCCGATGCCCCCTCAGGTTCATAGGCTCTCCTGAAGCTGATGCCGTCGTAGGACAGTCTGGGGCTCAGACAGCGGTTATTCTCCAGGAGTCCACCGTAACCTCCCGTTCCGACGAACCCCACCCCAGGGAAGCCGGCCAGCCCGGCTGCCATCCCCGCTGACAGAGACGAAGGGTCGTATCCGGCGCTGAGGGGTCTGTGGTTCCCTGACATTGCTCCGGAAGAGGACAACATCGTGGACCTGCTCCTAAGCTGCTCGTTCTGCTGTTCGAGCTTCTTCACCAAGTCCTGGAGCTTCCTCACCTCCAAGTCCGCGTTGATATTTGAGTTGATATCCTCCATAGTGGTTCCTCACCCGACGAAAATATGCCTCGGCCGGTGGTGTCTTCGGTCGTTCCTTTGACGACAGTCCCTTTGTTTCTGCTAACTTCACTGTTAATTACGTAATTAAAGAAGACACTTTGGTTTTCAGCTGACTTAACAGGCTCAACACCGTCATCTTCTCCGGCTCTTCGGGCTTACGGGCAGCGTCGAGGCCATTTTCATTATACTCGTCACCAACTGTGAGAGACCAACAGGCGGCGGATAACATGCGTCATTACGTCCAGTAGCAGGACCGAGCACGTAACCAACACCTATTTGCGCGTGCACTGTGGTACAAACGCGTTGATTTCGTTGTTTCGTTTTTTTTTTGCTACAGAAACTCAGGATGTTTATTAACATTTGTTGATATACATGGATCTATTAATTTTTATGAGTAAATAAAACCATTTATGAATTTAGGAATGATCTTAATGCAACACAGCTGATCCATGGTATGTTTACAAAGTGAAAAATTGGATAATCGAAATGTACAGTGCATTCGAAATATATGACATATATAAACAATGCAAACAAATATTAGCATAGACCTATTTATTTTCATATAGAAATATTTTTTACAATGTCCTTTTCATACAGAAGATGGACATGAGTACTTTCTAAAAGTACTTTTTAAGTGGCTTCTCTCTGTCTCAGTCTAAGAGAGCTCTGGGGCTTCTTCTGACTCCAGATGCTCCTCAGCCTTTTGCAACCCATCTCCTCCAAGCTCCCCTGCTTCAGCTTCCACCTCCTCACCCTGCCCCTGGCTAGTCATAGTAGTGTCTGTCCCATCGTGGTCTGCACTGGTGTTCTGTGAGTCAGCTCCCTCCTCATCTTCATCTTCTACATCCATCTCAAAGACGCGTATGTGCCTCAGATTGGCACTTAGCTGCAAGGAAAGGAAAAGTAAATATTTGGACAGCTCACAACATTGATTCATTGGCATGGCTCAGCAGAAGCTGAAAATACTGAAAATTAATCATCTGACCTGACTGATCACTGAAACTTACAGAAATGTTGCAGTATAGGGCATTTTGCATGATACTTCACACTAAAATAATATTTGAAAGAGCTAGATATAAATTTGACTTACCACGCAGGCCACTTTGCGGATTCCATTGACAGCTACAAACTGAGCCTTCATACTCTCCAGTTCTCGCCACTGATTCCCTAACACTAGGCCTTGGCATGGGATGGCACTGCTCTGCTGGTCCAACCTGACAGTACAGGTGACAGTATTTTAAAATTAGGCCTCGTGTCTGATATTTTAGAACACAGCCCAACCCACAACTGGTCCAGCATCATAAAAATGTTTTGTTGATTATCCATTCAGCAAAGGCAATGAGGACAACACTTCTTTTATTTGTATGTACATAATAACCACCCCAAGCCTGATGCTAACTATGTGTCTTCTTAGTTTTTTCGTAAAAACTAAGAAAATTATGAATCAGCCACACATCCAACACTTTCAGAATGAAAAATGTCACTGCACTATCACACATGCACACACCTCTTATTCGGCTCCCATTTAAATTCAGTCTCACAGCTCAGGGTGGAGGCGAGAGGTAGCTGAGCCAGGACATGCCTATTGTTATCTTCTGCTCCTTGTAAGACCACAGTTAGCATCTCATCGTCATAAAAACGAGCATCTAGGCAACTGTAAACATAATGAGACCTTAAAAAAAAAAAAAAAAAGAAGAAGAAAGAAAGAAAAAAAAAAAGAAAATTGAAGTATATGATGATCGAAACAGCAGTGCCTCTGTACATTTATGTCTATTTTTCAATTAAATCGTAGTAATGATGTTATAGACACTCACTGGGCTGCAGCAGTATCATCATCTGCACTGTCAAGATGGTGGCTGAGGTCAACTGACACAACGCTGTTGGGAATATATCTGCACAAGCACAATAAATTTTGTTGAAAAAGGATAAAATCCAGAAAAAAAATCTTGCACAAATAAATCACAGAAAAGTACCTGTTTGGATCTGTCCCTTTCCTTAACAAGTAGAGCTTGCAGGATGAAATCTCTGGCATGCTGAACACGGCATAATGCATTTTGGCTTTCTTGTCATTCCACCTGTGCAATGACAAATAGATATTAACAGGAACAGCTATTCTGCAGTCAAACATTACTGCAAATCTCCAAGATGTTTGAGTTGTACGTACAGAGAAGGAAGTTCAAAAAGCCGTGGAGTGTTTTCAGAACTGGAAAGAAAACAGACATGAACAAATAAATGCAACTAGAATAACATAAATGTAGCTATTTTGGAAATTATGTAGCTTTTAATACAAATAACAGACCATACCTCTCTGGTACAGTGTACAAGGGCAAAAAGGTGACCTGTTTTATAGACTTCCCAATTACTTCCTGCATATACACAAACAAACAATGAATAAGCAAAAAACATGGAAAAATAATAATAGATTTACAATTTTTTCAAATGTGAGAGTGAATAAATATGTGAATGACTAAAAATTCACCGCAGGTTTCTGTAGACACTGCTCAATCACATTTTCCATCATCCTCTTGACGAAATGCAAAGACTTTTGAGGATATGAAGGAAACAGCAATGGGCTTTCTAGATAAAACAGTCCAACATTTTATCTGTTGGTTAGAACAGTTGCATTTTGTATCAAATATATTCTTTAACCTTATTCAAAGTCTAGTTACAAAATTAAAAATTCTGTAATGGTCATAGCTTACCCTTGAGGTGTGTACTCTCCTGCAAAAACCTCAGCCACTGGTTTCCCTTGGTGTTAGGCGGAGAAACAAGGTCCTCATCCTCGTCCTTAAGGTACTGCAGATAGACATATGAAGGACAAACCTGAATCAAAAACAGCAGCTCCATCCAAAACTGCCAGAAACGAAAGAAAAACACTTACCTGGCCAACTCGTTCCACATTGAAATACTTTCCTTTGCGATCAAAGAGTTCTTCATTCTGTTAGATCAGAGACCAATAATCTCAGTAATAAATAAATTCAACAACTGGTTTAATAAGGCTGTTATGTTTGACTTACCTCACTGAAATGTTCAGACAGGAAGTCAGCAACAAAGGCAATGTCCTTCTGAGTCATCTAAGGCATAAATCAACATGTTTAGAAGGTAGTAAGTAAATAAAATGATATGCAAAAATCACAAAAACTTTGATGACTCACCTTGTTAAGTTCTGGTGGTACATGCTCCTCACACATTCTTAGCATAGCTGTGGAGAAATAAAATATTTTAGCATAAAAACCAATATTTAAAATTTCAAATACTTGCAATCCCACAAATTGGTACATGTCAAATTGCAATGAAAACAGTGATAAATGCAGTATTAACCCATGTGCTTTCATTGTAATTTGACAAACTTAAACTCTTACCGACATACAACCAGCGAAAAAAGGCTTTGAAGTTTTTCATGCTCTTGTCAATCACCCTAAATGACAAAATCAAAGCAGATTATACAGAAAGCCTGTGAGCATACCCAGTAGAACAAGATGCAGATGGCTTTGGAAACCTTTTAACTCACTGCAGAAGTTCGTTGGCTTTCAGAGAAAATGAACCAACTGCTGTGATCGCACCTGAAAACACGAAACGTGTTGATGATAAAAGACTGAGATTCTGCTAATCATGCAGGAGAATGAAATAGTACCTTCTATGGCGACTGAGTCCAGACCAAGGGGCTCAAACTTTTGCTTCCAGAGGGACATTCCCTTCACTTCACTGAGGTGATATAACAGAGCCTCAGATCCACTGCAGGGAGCAAAGAAGAGGGAGATAGCTTACAGGAGAGCCACTTTGGCTGCAGGCAGCACAGAAAGGAGGTGAGAAGTTGGAAATACCTCTGCAGGTGGCTGATCACTAGCTTTTGGATGCTTGAGTAAGAGGACTCAATAGAGTGGCCAAGCTTTTTTAAGCCCTAAGATAGAAATCACAAATATACATAACAAACAAACAAGATGTGATTTTCAGTCATACTAGCAACTAACAAAATCATCAGAAACTGACCAGAAAGAAAACTAAAAGATAGTAATATATGAGACATTTACATGCTCACCTTGACAGTAAGCTGGTTCATGAGAAGAGCTTGTAATTCTGGGCTGCATTACAGCAAAGAGCAAGTAGCAAGGAAATTATAAATGTTGCATGATTTAAAACGGCAGCTTTAACAAACAGAGCTAATTCTCAAATGCCATTAAAACTGTCTCAATCAAAACGCATTGATAGAAGTAAATTTTGAGCTTCTAGTCGGTAAGTACAAGGTCAACACACAGAGGCCACCGACTTGACAACCAGGTAAACCAGACCATTACAATGATTAAAATCAATCAGCTATAACCGTATATTTAAGAACATTTGCTACAAAAAATTGAATTTTAGAAAAGTAGACTTAAAAAAATATCACATTTTATTGTGGAAAAGTTACATATCATGGCTTAAACTAGACCAAAATATGCTGCCATCTACAGGATAATCCAAGGATTGGTACACATTGAAAGGGGCTCTTTTCTCACCTTGACTGTCCCCACAACAAAAGCTCCAGAAACTCATCTTGAACCTGAGTGCTTGTGTTCTTCTCCTTGAGGAAAAAAAGGTGTTGTCATTCTCTTGTATTAACTCATTTGGGCAACAACCTTAGACTACTGACCTGAACAAATTTAGTGAGGCGAAGATCCATCTGCATTAAGATGTCCTCCCAGGCCTCACACATACATGTAAGTGAGAGATGGAGGTACTGCAGCAGGGTGGAGATGTGTGTAAACTTGCGTGCCATCCTGGTGACCTCTGGCAGACAGTCGGACAGCAACCCCGTGTCCAGCTGGAAGAAAAGGACAGACATTAATATATAATAAAAATGCAGGTTAGAGCCCAGATGACGACATGAAAAGAAGAAAGTTTACAAGAAATGGAAAATGAGGACAAAACATGCTTCTCACTTGGATGTAGCAGATCTCTGGGTTGTTGTCAGCAGACCTGGCTTCTGTGATCACAGAGAGGGACTTGAGATCAGTGGACAGACTGAGGCTGCGACACCTTCCGGACACCTACACAGAGTAATTAGGCAAGCATTAAACAAATAACAGTTTAAACAAAATTCAGTTCAATTTAATTTAGATATGATTGATTTACAGGTACAATTGATTAATTAGTTTGCCTTCACTGTGTGATCAGTGAAAATTCAGTCAATCTTCTAATTAAGTAAAATTTCATCATTCATTCATTCATTCATCCTTCTTCTACTGCTGCTTATCTGTTTCCGAGTAGTGGGAGTTGCTGGAGCCAATCCCAGCTCACACTGAGCAAGGGCGGGGTACACCCTGGACAGGTCGCTAGTCCATTGCAGGGCCAACACATCGACAGAGACAAAGACAAACAACCACTTACACTCAGACCTACAGGCTATTTAGAGCCACCAACTAACCTAAACATGATGTCTTTGGACGGTGAGAGGAAACCCACGCAAGCCCAGGGAAAACATGCAAACTCACACAGAATGTTGTGAGGCAACAGCGCTAACCACTATGCCGCCATGCTAACTAAATTTAATTTACTTAATTTAACTATGTTGGGACTGTGTCAAAGAAGTTTGGTTATTACTTTTTAATAATATTTAAAGACAAGTGTTTTTGGTTATGGTGTTGTGAACTTTCTAGAAGAACTTTCTATTGGGCAATCCAAATCCAAATTTAATTTTGCTTTTGGACATGGCATATGACATGTTTGTGCACTAAAGATTTTAGATACAGGTATGGTCAAAGAAAAGTAATAAATAATCAAAAATATTCCACATATTATTGACAATATGGTTAAATGCAATAACCACATTACAGGAGCTGGAATTTTTTGATAATGGTAAAAAATCTTACCACAAATCATAAATGAAGCTTTGTAGTGCTACAGTGAAACCCCAGCCAAGACACTATATGTAAAGGAACATGCTTGTTTGGCATTGACCCAGCTAAAGTGTTTTTTTAAGTGGAAATAAAATTCACAAATTTACATATATAAACTATCTGCTGATACAAACTACATAATTTGGACTTATTACTACCAAGATCCTAAAATATGTATTTGGAAATCAGGGGTACTTATACTTTTGACCAAGAAATAAATCCATCTCCAAGAGTTTTTTTAGCCTTTTGGAATATATCAAGGGCAAAAAATGAATGAAAAAGCCTTACTCCTGTTACACTGGCGATCTTGTACATCCCGTAGGCATAAAGCTCCAAAAAACCATTGCCTCCTCCAAGAACAAGTATATTTAGTCTGTACAGAAACAAAATGGAGACATGAAATCACTTCCAGTCCATGATAAAAATCATATTGGTTCAGACACTGCTTTTTTCTGTTGATCAAGTGTTAGTTTGAATTTACCTGACTTCTCCAAGGAGATTCATTATCTCATCAGACTTTTCTTCACTGAAAAACAGACACATTGGCCTGCTCTTAGAAGCATTTCAAATATACCACACATGACCCACAAATTATTTCTGTAAATGCTGGCCTACCTGAATATTTTTGATGTTGTGCTATAGCTGTGAAAAACCAAAGTTTTTAAAAGTTTAGTCAACCAGTGAGTTGCCTTCTTTTAATTTGACATATGTTTAATGCAACAGTTACCTCTTCGGGAGCGTTGGTAATTTGGGAAGAAAAAGTTTCGACTCATCTTCTGAGTTGTAAAAAGAGCTGAGGACACTGAAACACATCAAATCGACATTATTCTTTAAATACTATTCTTAAACATTCTTTGTGCCGCTGGTTTAATCCTAGGGCTGGACAATATGGCTGAAATATATATCACGATATATTTCTTAATTTTGGTTGATAAGTTATAATTCTGATATTGCCAAGTCTATGAAACATTCTCCTAAAAAACAATATAATATTTTCAATTAAAAAAACGACGCAAGTAAATCAATGTTGACCTTTTATTTGTATTCAGCGTTCATATACAAACAGGAGAAAATCCCCATCAAATATACAAAAACCTCGGCTTTGTCAATGTTAAAATAGGCTGATTATCTTTTTATTGTGTAGAGTGTAACAAAAGTGCTTCACCATAATAAAAAATATTAAAAGTGAATGCAAGGAAGTGACAGCAGTGGCCTGTAATGAGTATCATTCAGTGACAGACGCTGTAAATAATGAATATCGAAATATAAGAAATGTGCCGTGTAATGTGAAAAAATCCACATCATCATTATTGAAATATTTTGCAATACATTTTGATATTGAATTATTTTCCATCCCTATTCAATCCCCAAGCTTCATGCATACCTGCTCTCCTCCAGCACCTCCATCCAGTGCATGCAGGTCACAGGGTTCTGCACTGGAAACACATGGAGAATCTCTGCTTTCTCAACACCACACAGCACAACCTGTTTCGTGTCTCCAAGGCTGAAGGCCAATACTGGGGATTGGGGAGAGAGAAAAAAAAAAAAAAAAAGTATAATAACATCATGATTTCCTCAAAAACGTTTCAAAAAAGTGGAAAAGATCATAAAATATTCCTTACTTTTTCCATCAGGTCTCCAGGCAAGTGCAGTGATCTCCTTCCCAGTATACTCGCTGGGTGGTAAACTCCAAACACGCTGGAAACTGGCCAAGCGATGTAGTAGCAACTAGAAAAATTGGGGAAATGTCATTACAAAACCATAAAAGACAAGACATGTTGTAGACTTACATTAAACATCTATTTTTTACCTCTCCCGTTGTGTTCGCCAGAGCAATCAGGTCTCGTTTGGGAGACCAGGCCATACACAATACAGGATGAGGGAGTTGCTTCTCTCCCACTTGTCGGAAAGCAGGCATGTTGTGGGCTGGAGATTTTAATACAGATTTTAATACTTTTAATACAGAAAAGAGATCAGCTCTCAGATTAGACAAATACTGTTCATCAATTTAAGCCATTCTCTTCTGTGGTAATGTAAACCTCTCACTCACTTATGCGTGGCTGAGCTTCTGAGGATACACATAAATACCTATTTGGAGTAGAGCTGATGTTTTTAACAATTTAGACCTGAAATTTTGCGCGGATAAATCAATAAACTGATCCACAGGGGAAAAAAACGAGCAAGATCGGGAAGAGCTGCATAGATAGTTGATTGGAAATTAAGAAAAACGTAATCACAGAGTAAATTATTCGATCGAACATTTTTACCTTTAGCTGTCCCTTCATTATGATGGAGGATACTTAATAGACTTATATTTTTCCGGTGAATGTGTTGGTAGTATAAAATGCTATTAAAATAACAGGCAAGTCACAAAGCCTTTCTGAGGAGTTTCATTAACCGTTTAGTTTCCTAGCAGTCACCAGATTCATAGCCAACTACGCCAGGAAGAAATAAAAGTATGCAACTGTAGAATAGTATAATGTACATGTTATAATCCTAACAGAGGCAGAAAAGAGAGTATGATGAAGCCATACTGACGGACACAACGTGCTGATCATCTGGACCCTTACTCACTGTTGTTTAGTAGATAAAGCCTCTGTATCAATGTTAGCAGGGTTGTTAGCAAGCTAATGTAGAGAAAACTCCGCGGTTTATGTCTCCGCGGTCGGCTCACAGAGAAAGAGAAAAATAACCGCAGTTTGCTGCTATGAAATAAACGTGTCAAATCCACTCCGGTTGGTCCTGATAGAAACACTTAATTGCCGTTTCCTTCATGATGTTTTCACAAATACGCGGACAGCGCCATATTCCCCGGTCGACCAATCACTATGAAGCAACGGGAGACGAGAGGAGACAAATTAGTTCGAGACGCAATTTATAAATTAACAACCGGGATGATGTGCTGAAAGCTGGTGGCTTCATACAAGGTCAGAAAGATTAAGTTAAAAAAAGAACAATCAGCGTGTGTATGGACCAATTTAGAAATTTTGGTGTGACTATCTTAAGTATTCAAGTTGAGGGTTATTAATTATTGCCAATTGCCGTCCAGTGGTCACAATGCGTCGCTACATTACATTTTCTTGTCAATATTTTCAAAATACGGTGGTCCAACAGTATTACTACTAAATACTCGTTCTGTTATTCTGGTCACCTGCAACAAATTCCTAATGCAGAAGAAATCCTAAAAATTGTTGTAGATAATAACTATCTATTATTGATGTTATAGGTAGTTCATAAGTGCCCCTTCAACTAAATGCTAATTACAAAAGTTTTTGTTAGTTTTGTGATTGTGCTGTTACATTTTTTGTGTCCTGCAACATGTTTTTGGTACATAAAGTATTCCACTGCACTTTATCTTGACTTTGATTTTGACTTCAATTACTCCTTTGACATTATCTTGAGTTGAGACTAAATTCAAATAATTTCTTCAAAGGGATTTTGGTTAGGAGCAATTCAATGTTTCATATAATGTACTGGCACCTTTTCAAAGTCATCAAAATGAAACTGATTGAAGTCTCTGCTTCACATTCTATGTGATTTTCACAAATGAATAATACTGTTTGAAATGTATTATTCTAATTCAATTGTAATCTACTGTGTGCTTATGCAAATTATTGTTTATGCTAGCAATGATAGGTAAAACTATGAGGCTCCCAGCAATCTTTAAAACGCTACACAGTAATATTGTATGCAGGAACCATTAAATATAATTTATGATGGAAGGAATAGTTTTCTGGTGTGCACATGTAGTATAAAAAAGGCTGTTGGAAACGTTTCAGCACTATTCTTACATGCACCACAGATGGACTCATTGAAATAGATTATAGAAGTCACCAATAAATAATGTACTTATTTTTAAATGATACCTTGCATGCAGTTATTGCTACTTAGTAGACATGGGGTTAGCAGATTACTGATGTGTTCGTGTGTGTATGTCGTTAGTGTGGTGTGTGCATCTGTGTACTGTCAATACTTATTACAGTGAAAATTCCTTCCAAACTTATCACTGGTACTTAACTCTAATCAGTAGATTAATGAAGCACCAGAATAGTTCTGAGAGCACAAAATGTGATAGTGGCCTAGAAATAGACCAAGTGGTCCTCAACTGTCTGTGCCTCTGCCTGTTGGCTCAGCAGACACAACAACTTATTTACATGTTTGTTGTAGGCAGCTTTGGCCTTGACCAAACCCAGTGCTGAACCTTCACTTCAGCTTGTCCTAAATTTTCTCTGACTTATTTTTAACATAACATATCCTCAGGTAAAACAGACAAGTGGGTGGCCTGGGGTCATTGGGTCAACTCAGCTTGACATAGTGTCAACAGTGACAAGCTGCTGTAACTTCCATCACTGCAATTAGATGTCTTCACTTGGCAAACTATAGCCAATAGCTACCTAGCCAATGACTAAGATATTTGGCTAGATGTTTTTATATACCTTCAATAACCAGACCTGTGGTTGTAACAGTGGAAGATGTACATTGAGGGTATTTGAATGTTGCAATAAACCTTATGCAACATTGTACTATCTTAAATGATGCATATTAAGAATGTGTGATGTCAAATATTGCAGCAGGCATGTGTCCACGCTGCACTGCTCTCAATTTGTACTGTGCATTAACAAATGCTAGTTGTGTTAAAAAATGACACCAATACCTGCTGTTCACCAGGACTCCCTTAACACTCTCTCTTCTTGCCAGCACTCTGACTATGAAACCTGAGCCAGGGGCCAAATATAGCCCCTCACAGTGAGCAGTGAGCAGTTAGGAGCTGGGACAGATGGGACTGCAGGCCACGGAACGAGGCAGAAGGCAATTAGACCCTGGACCAGAGAGATCCTGCTGACCAATAAGGCTGCTCTTCTGGAAAGAGAGGCTTTGTTTTCGGCTCATTCTTACTTACTAAATAAGACAAACCTGGAACCACAAAACAAGGAGTGTTCATACAAATAGCTCACTTTAAGGTAAGTGTTGCTCTCTTTGTAAGAATTACAGTTGCATTTTATAGTTGGGATTAAAATTTATCAAGATACTGGTATAACCTGGACCATTTTAGGTAACACAATGCCTACTTTATCATAGTATATTCATATATATTTATATCAATAAAATTTTTACATGTTATGTACAATAGCTTACATACCATTCTTTTAAAGAACCATTTCATTCATGTTCATTTAAAACCATTTGTTTTCATGAAATATAACATTTTGTGGAATGAGTATGTAAAATACTGTAAGAATTCCTTTTTACAGTATAAGTTTTATCAAATCCAAGAAAGAAAAGGAGATCGGAACTCCGCAAATGACATTTGTTACCATTTTGTCAATCAGTCTCAGTTTCCACATTCATATTTAATCAGCACTGTGCTGCTGCTGTTGTTCTCTAAAGGGACATTGGGGGGCGTTGACTTGTTTTCTTTAACACTGTTACCAAGTGACTGTCAGTGTATTTTACTGCATACTATCCATTCATACCTGTGTGTGTTAGTGTGTATATGTGTATGTGCATGTTTCAAAGCAGTGTCTGAGTTTGAAGGACCTCTCTCCTGTGTGTTCAAGGGTGGGTGGTGTTGCGCTGCTACTGTGAAACATAGCCTAGGAGATTAAAAATAACAACAGCTGGTCTTCAGGACGCCATGAGCCACCGAAAGTCTCCCTGCGTCATACATGTGTCCACACTACCACTGTCACAACATTTTGTGAGGCTTGAGTCAAAGTCTGGAGAGCCCAGATATATGCTCCTCTTAAACTAAATGGGCATGTAGTTTAACTCATTTTACATCGGAATCATGTGAGAATCTATAGTTACATTTTTCAACCCTGAATGAGAAGTACATCAAAGGAACAGAGTAACAGTGTAAAATCTCCTAAGAGAATCAGACCAAGATAGAAATGTCAGTTATGAATATTGTGATCCCAGCAAAGACCTTTGTTAATACCCATCAGCTGTGGCCTGAGTCATCCTGCCAGCTAGGGTTGTGAGTTTGAGAATGATCCAGACTTATGAAGTCTATATTTCAGGCTTGACTTCTATTGTATATGCTTGTCATTCTCCTTTTTTACTGTTTGGTATAATATGGAGTAAAAAGGATAATGTCTACAGTGAAATGAAAGTTGATGTGTATTTCAGGATGCAGGACGGGAGTTGGAATCAGCCACTCCCCATCTCTCTGTTGCTAAAAGACTCTGCAGGAGGCGGGACTTTGGAAGGCAATGGAGGTGTATTTTCTGAGGCATCCTCCGATGGGGAACTCTACATGGACCCTGTGACAGAGCTGGATTCTGGAGATGCGGACTTTGCAGATCTTACTTCCTTCTTAAATGCAGAAGAGATTAATCGCAGCCTTGACCTGGCCTGGGAGGCCTTTGGTGACCCATGTGAATCTGAAGCTCCAGGCCCCTCTAATACTACACTTCAGGAGCAGGTTCTCCAACCCACCCCCTCCCTCCCTGTGAACACCCACACTACTGAAAACCTCATCACAAGCCCAAATCTGCACCACCAGACCAAAGCCAACTACTCAGATGATAATGTACCAGTTAGTGTCACCGCCACCCAGAACACTGTCTTCAGCAAACCCTTATCTAGTGAGGTTTTCCCTGAGAAGGTTGTCTGCCACAAACCCATCCAGCCAGTTTATAAGCAGGATAAACCCAGGCTGGTTCATTCAGGCCTGGAGCTGAATGATCGGGCAGCTTCTGCCACAGAATTCTGTAGCCGAGCTGCCACGTTCATCGAGGAGCTATCCTCTATTTTCAAAGGTTCTACTCATTTGGAGCAGCAAGTGGAGGAGGACTCCTCCTCTCCTGATAGTGGCTATCTGTCTCCAAGGAGCCAACGACCAGTTCCTCTGGGCTCAGTCTCTGCTCCACATCCCAGCCAACCTGATCATATAAAATACAGCCAGACAGACACTGGCCCTCAACCTGGAGGCCCAGTCACAGTAGCAGCTTCCGCAAGTTACCAACAATCAGGAGCTCCAACCACAACTGGACCCCTGTCCTCTCCTCAATTCATTCAGAAGTTGAAGAGTCAGGAGGTGGCGGAGGGGATCCCCATTCGTCTGGAATGTCGGGTCAGAGGAAACCCCCTCCCCCTCGTCAGGTAGGTTTGACTTAATGAATGACTTCACTGTGTAGATGAAATATGACAGCTATATAACTGGAAAATATTTGAGAGCAGAGGGGTGTTAAAATATCACAATATTGTGAAGATTACACAATTCAAAAAACGTTGAAGCCTATCAAAATGCATTTAGCTGTGGACCTTCATCCATTAAGTCAATGTTGGGTTGGATAACATGATTAACTGTGACAATGTGGAAAACAAACCACGATATTGGATTAAATAATTTTCCTTAAAAATTTCCAAAGCAATTTTGTTTTCCGAAACCTAAATAAATGACTTAAAAACCTAAACTTTGGCACATTGTAAGTTTGTCAGCTGGTAGAAGCCGCCTTACAGCATGGATCCCCAGGCAGTTGCCCTCCTTGGCTGTGGCTTTGACAAGTTGCCCCTCTGAAGGTGGGCCACTGTTGTGTAATGTAGCTACTGTCCTGATTCAAACGTCTTCTTTTTGTCTGATGGAACAATATCATTCTTTGAAATACCCAGAGGAACCAAAATATAAAAGGACATGTTTGTGCTGAATATTTTTATTGTAATTTTAAAAATGTAAGCAGAAACAAAATTCCTTCATAAAATCAGGCTGTAGGTAAAAGGCCCAAAGAGAGAGAGAGAGAGAGAAATCTCAAAGAAACTAATGAAAAGCAATGTTCCAGGTATAATTTGATTTGAATAATCAGGATACAAGAATACATTGAGCTAGAGTAAATGAACAGCCTTTATATCTGTCAGTGATGCTGTCCAGACCAATCATCTGGATCCAGGTGGTGAGATAAGGTGAGTGAAGGGGCTGGTTGCCGGGAGGTGAGAGTTATTCATGGGGTTATTGGGCAAAAACCTGCCTAAGCACACTTATGGAATCAAATCAAATGTATTTATAGCACCAAATTATCACACAGTTTCATCAAGGCACTTGACAAAGAGCATATCTAGAACAAACTCTGTATGGAGTTGTTTAAAAAGACCGGACAAATCTTTCCATGAGCAAGAGTTTGTGACATGGAAAGGAATAACTTAAGATGCAGACACCTCGGGCAGAACCAGGCTCACGGTGAGCGGGCCATCTGCCTCAACTGGTTGGGTGTGAGCGAGAGAGGGAAAGGGGGGTGGGGGGTAGGAGAGAAAATGCAATAACAATGAAAGCAAAACATACAGATGCCAATAGTGACGAATCCTGGTACCACTAAATGTGCATTAGAAAATATTAGCAGTAAGTAAGTAAAATTAGGTTTTTCACAGAAGAAATGACAATGGGAAATGATTATTAGTGTTTATTGATAACTAATGGTAGCTGATGGAGTAGTAGGTGTTCAGCAGGAACATGGAGCAGAGATGATTTAGCACCTGTAGGATGAGGACAGGAGGGACAAACACAGACCATGGGAAGAAATGGAATTAGTGACATGTAATGGTGTAATATTAAAACATGGGGGGTGGATTATCCATTACTATCTATGCCAGTTGTCTAATTTGTGTACTCTCAATTTGAGTACCAGTTCACCAGCAAACTAAAAATACATTCCTCCTCCCTTGTTTCTAGATATGTCCGCCTCACACGTCTGTCAATAAGTTGCCATTTATTGTACTATGGGAAAATATCTGAATTAATTATTAATTGTAGTAGCAATCTGATTAATTGTGATGGTCTCTGTGTACGTATGTGTTTTTACTGGTGGTTAAAGGCCTTTGGCAACATTTTTGTTTCCTAAATTTCCAGAACTCCAGTTTCCCAGAATATTCATTAATTCATTCATCTTCAACCACTTATCCGTTTCCGGGTCGCGGGGTGCTGGAGCCAATCCCAGCTCACACTGGGTGAGGGGGCGGGGTCACCCTGGACACACGCCAACATACAGAGACAAACAACCATTCTCACTCACACTCAGACCTACGGACAAATTTAAGTCACCAGTTAACCCAAACATGCATGTCTCTGGACCGTGGGAGGAAACCCACGCAGACACGGGGAGAACATGCAAACTCCGCACAGAAAGGCGCCAGGCCCGGGAACTAAACCCGCGACCTTCTCATTGTGGGGCTGAGGCTTGGCTCACGCTATAGGATTCTCGGGCCGATTTTACCCCGATTATCTTCTAGTGTGAGCGGGTGACGGATCAAACTTAAGCCCCACGATCGGCCCTCCTGACAATCGGAGACGTCCCGATAATTTTCAAACATGTTTGATTTTTATCGGGGTGATTAGGCCGCTCATTTTCGCTGACGATGACAATAGCCAATCAGAGAGAGACGCCTACGACGGACCGGAAATGATCATCGGAAGTAGAATGGACAACCCATGTTGTCTCCGTCTCCCCAACCACTTTTTCATCCAGATTCTTTTAGCCTTTTTCCTTTTTTACTGCAAATTATGGCTACAGCCAGCAGCACCGCACTAGGTTCATTTTTTGTGCTTTTGTTTACATTCGCTTCCTTGTGAGATGACGTAGGATCACTTGGTGATAATCTTGATGAAATTCTATCGTGTGTGCTGGTCATTATTTTCAAATCTTGTAGTGTGTGCGTGTTTAAGATTTAAGAGAGGATAATCTTATAAGATTCTCCATATGTGTGTAATACAACCCGATTTCAGAATCGTATAAAAATTTTTTTAAATCCTGTAGTGTGAGCAAGGCCGTGCCGCCGTGCTGCCCAGTTTCCCAGAATAGCTCCATTAAATTCCTGCTTAAAATGAGTTAGTTGAAAGTTTGGATACATCCAGGGACGAAATTTTGATTTCAGAGGTGAACAGGCTTCAGTTTTAGCGGCCGTTTTCCGCTTGGTCCTAGTACGTGACCTGTCTCCATTTAATATAGTGTAACATTGTTTTGGGACGGTAAAAACTGCAGGGGACCAAAACTGCCTTTTGAATAAGTGCAGGGGACCTGCCCCCCCCAAATTACATCCCTGGATACATCTATTATCATACATGAACTTGTTCAGTATCTTTTGAAAATGTGTGATCTCGAATGTAAAGTAATGTGGGTTTAACTAGTCCTTATCAAGTCAGAGTTTCCTACAACAGACTTTTGAAAAAGGTTCAAGCAAGTTAGATTTTTTACTTTCAGGAGTTTTGAACAGGCAACACATATTCAGGTGTCTGGTTAATCAGAAGACATATAGTCAGTGGCCCAGGCCGTGTATCTCCCCAGAATGCTCTAAGGGGCCTCTTCTGTGGCTATATAAATAGTCTTCAGGCCAACAGGAGCCTGGCACAGGAATGCAGGCAATGTAATGACGAGGCGTTTTCACTCACCAGGCTCTATATCTCCTGACACCTTCTTGGGAAATATGAAGGTACTGTGTGGCATGTTTTACCACAGGGAATCAGGAGAGGCCAGACACTGTGACAACGTCAACATGCAAAATGATAGGAAAGCTGACAGAAGGGAAGGGGAAAAGCAAAAAATGCAGCAACGCTCGTTAATCCCTTTCCTCCCTATAAATTCACAATCTACACATAGTGCCCATAAAAGTGCATTTAGTTGTTTTTCAAAAATGAGATGGGAGGATTAACGAATTGTTGCAGCAGCATTCACTGTTTGGTCATGGTGCGTATGCAGCACTGTGTCCTGTTAAAGAAGGGCTGAGTGGAGACACTAGATGGCAGCAGATCCTATATTATTCAAAGTAAATGCCCAGGAAGAAGCTTCTCGGCAATGTGAATTGTTAAAAATATAAAGTGCCAGTGCATTGATTTTTGGTATCTGTGTCTAAGATGTCATTTTAGTTGTAAGAGAAACGCTGAAATCTTTGGAGTAAACTGGTTGTATCTGATGAATAGACAGTATAACATCAGTAGCACCATAAAGAAAAGAATATAACTTTATTATAAGAATACTGAAATTGGAGTCAAATGATATGAACAGTTGTGTTTGGTTCAGGGGTATTGCACTAAACAGTTTTTTGTTTGTTTGTTTTGCTTTTTGATGACCACATTCCTTCCCTCAGCTGAATTGTAAAATTAGCACTATATGACCATATATTTTAGTCTTTAGTCTTCATTGTACATGTGCTATAACAGCAACATTTTTACTGGTTTTTCTATTTAAATTCATACACACATATGGCAATAAAGTTCTCACCCACAGAGCTGCTTGCAAATTAAAGCAGTGTGTTAGCTGCCATACACCTTCATAGTTGGGCCTTTCCTCCACAGGAAAGTCCTTTTCTCAGTTCTATCTTTGGGTGTGTGGAAACATATGTATGTAGTTTTTCTTTATTTATTTTCAAGGTTCAATTCAAATGCCTGATTTTCCGTTTAGTGTTCAGTTCCCATGGGCAGTGCCTTTGATGCCAGGCCAAGCAGGTGATGCACCTCCTTACCTCCCTCTCAGCTTTCTACAGCCTAATGAGCTGCTGCTGAGCTGATGCCAGCATTTTGCATGGCCAGTGGAAGAGACATTCCTTGTGGCTGTGCTGGGCGCAGCCTTTTTTGATTGGCTGCAATTTGTCTCGGACGAAGAGTCTTATGGTCCTGAACGCCTGGTATTCTTCAGCATGTCCTCATGCTTTTCACTCACAATGTCTTATGCAATGTTCTGTTTATGATAATGCATAGTTGGTATTGGGGTGCTTGTGTGCTCTAGCCTTGTAAGAACCACTTTGTGCATTTTTCCAGCCTGAGGTCATTTTGGCCTTTCTTTACCTCTTCATGGGTCTACTTTTGGGATAAGAATACCTGTTAGCAGGAGGAGCCTTGTATGCTTGTGTGTGTGTATGTGGGTTTTGTTTTTAAAGAGAGCGATTGTAAATAAAATTGATGTGATGTGTGAGGTCTCATTGTGAATGCCAAGGACACTGCAGGTGCCTGATGAATGATCACTCACTATTTCCATGCATTGAATAACAGACACAGAAAATCCATCTCCAATTGGGCCGTGCACAGCAACCTATTTTAGGGTTTTTGTCTGAAGTTTTTCCATATCATTACTCAAGCTGCCTACTTGACGAAAAAATCGAAACTTGCCTTAAAGCTGAACAGAGAGAGACAGATAGTTGTGCTACAGAGCAGGTTTCAGATATTTCCCAAAACACAAAAGGGGGAATGACAGCCTACTGAAGACTTATGTTCTAGAATATACAAAAGGTGTCTCCAACGTCAGTGTCACCAGCAGCTGAGTTGTCCTCCTCACGACAGATGAACCAGGGGATTAAAATAACAAATAAAGCCATTTCCCTTTGAAAAACAGTAATTAACTCCAACAGATCTTTAAACATGATCGTACAAGTTCTGCGGTGTACTCTTCACAACTGAGTTTACTGCAAAACCAGATGCTGAGATTTTATCCAACAGGCTTGATCTGGTCTGACAGAGAACCAATAGTTGGTAGTGTTGTTTAAACAAGACCTGGGATACAAAAACAAGGAGCTCAGTTTTCATCACAACAACAACATCACACAATAATTCAGGGATATCAATATTCCATCCGAGTTTAGATCTAACTGATAGGTGCAGTTTTATGTCATCAGCAAAGCAAAGAAAAGAAAAGCCATATATTTCAATAATGCAGCCAAGGGAAAGCAGGAATAGGTACACTAAGATTAGACCCATGACTGACCCTTTTAAGGACACCATTATTGGCATGACAAAACAAATAGAGAAGAAAAAAGTCAGAGGCACTCTGATACAATGAAAAAAAAAAAAATCCTTTATTGAATTCAGCTCACACTTTTTCACTTGCACTCTTTACTACTGGTTACTTTTCATCAATATAATGTATATTAACTAAATTGCTGTCACATCAATTTAACCATTTTAGTTTCGTAGTTTGATTTAAGTATAAGGCACTGACTGTATGACAACTTTAGCAAGAAAAAGACTGAAAGAAGAACAAAAACATCTAACAAAGATTATTTCGAACAGTGATCGTACCTGTTTCTGTCATTTCGCTTATCTGTAAATGAATCTAATAACTCATATTCTCAGTCCTAGCGTTTTCTGATTGTTTCAACGTTACACATTTTCTCACACAGATAAGAAAAAGACGGGTTTTGTGCCCGTGGTAGGAGTACTCACTCCTACTAGTTAACAGTTACAGTAGCCCTTCCTCCTACATTGTATGAAACAGACTCAGTATGAGGTCATAGCAGGTGACCCACTGCTGACTCATGACGTAGCCTGACTGTAATGCTGACTGTTTGGACTGTTTCAGAGAGGCAATAATTTTTAATTTTCCCTCATGGGCTTATTTGATCTCTGCAGGAGGAAGGGAAAGGAAAGAGCACTGGTATTTTTATATCTGCTTTTTTTGTTACATTTTTAAAGCATTACATCATGTCATATTTAGGCTTCAAATAATGAGGGAGCTGAAATGATTATGGGTCTGCATTCATACTTGTATTACTAGTATGCTGGGACTATTTGACAAAAACTTAACATTCCTGGCACATGAAAACATTTACGAAGAAGGAATGCTCTGTATGGAGATTTTGCGAGTAGATGCGAGGTATGCAGTTTGACGTATTATTTAGTTCTCACCATGCCAAAAACTCGCTCTGTTTAGGATCCAGAGATCTGTTCAAGATGCAAGTTCAACTGACCTTTTTTACTGAAAGCTGACAGAGAATTTTGTGATTGAGTTATATAGACAAAATAAGCTTTCCCGTTTCACTGTCAAATCTGGTTGATTGCATATTATATACATCACCATCAGCAGTAAAGCACTCAGATGGATGCATGTCAGTGGTATTCCTCATGGGTACGTTAATGAAAGTTGTGACGAATGGATCTGTCCCGTCTAACCCTCAGAGCGGGCCCCTGGCTCTTCACTGGCCTGGAGTGTGAAGTTTCACCCAGTGAGGTGAGAGTTTTTGTGGTTTTTCTTTCCATTTCTATGTTTCTCCTCTTCCAGCTTTAGAGCTCAGGAGGCCCCGGACATTGATCCTTAAAAACAGTCTCAAATTATCTGTATATATGAATATGCTAACCTTCATATCTAGTTTCCATCATGAAATTCTACTTACAGTATAAAAGGCAGATCTAGCCACATAGCTTCAAGTATGATGTGTTTGTTTTCTTTTTTTTTTTCTGTTGACTAATTTTCTTTATTTTCAAGGTTAAAGAATTTGACAAAAATTAAGTATGATTTTATACAGACTGTAATGGATTTATAATTGTCTTATATTTACACCTGTTGATCCTGGGAATAAACCTGTACAAATGTTAACTTTGCCAAAGGATTCTGGGATCAACACCATGTTAACATCACATCTAGTGCTTAGTCGGTGCGTGTTGTCCTCCATGATGCACAATTTTTTCCTTGTCCAAAATAATTGACTATACTACACTAAACTACAATTTGAAAAGAAAAAAGACACAGTGATTTTATTGGGCCTGTACTATATGGTTGGCATTGACAGGGTCAATAAATGATCACAAAACTAAGCAACTGAGTGAGAAAGAGTTAAATAAGAAATAAACAGCTAGAACAGAGGGAAATAGGATTTGTACAGAGTTACATAAGTGGATCAGTGTCAGTTGAAAAGTGGAATACCAGATTTAATATGAAGCATGTCTGGTGCGGACAAAGGCAGTAGTCATGGATGGCAGGAGGAAAGTAATCTAAGACGAGTTCCCCAAGAGGATTAATTAATCTTTATTCTGTATTGATGCCTCTCCTACACACCGAGTATCAGCAGGCCTGTTTGACGTCATTGGTAAACATGCACCCACTTCCTATGACTATTAACTAGCTCCATCAGACCTGCTATGGTTAGTTGCACGTGAATGCTCAAACCGGCTACTTTCAGTCAGAGCACAGCAGCTCATATTATGTGCTTCACACAAAACAAAGAGAAAATAATTGTAGTGGGCTGAAAAGTGACAGGCACACATGAACAAGTGTAGGAGTGGGTAAGGTATTACAATTCTCAGTTCATATTTGTAGTTTTGAGTCATCTGGGTATTGAGGTCTGTTTCACAGCTGGGCAGTGAACAGGTCACATTCCTCTGTTCACCTGTTAAACGACGCTCTGCTATTCATCATGCTTGATAATCAAAGGCCATTAGATTCAGCTTACAGTAATCTGCCTTTTGATGAGATATTTTAGGCTGTTATTTTTTCCTGAATGTTGAATTCCGGTGTGGCTGCCAAGGAGCTGTGTTTGAAGTTGAGCCCCATTCAATTATGTATCTTTGACGTTATTGGAGTGGTGGAATTTAGTGTGCACTTTTGTATGACTGAGTTTTGGTCTGGATAGGAATAGCAGCAGACTCTCCTGGGGCCTCATTTATAAACGAGGCGTACGTCACTTTCCACGCAAAGGTTGTGATCTATAAAAAACAGACTTGATGGGAGAATGTGCGCACCCCTAAGCAACCTGACGAGCACAATGATCCTAAATATAAATCCAAAGCAACCAAAGAAGCTTCACAGGTAGAAAAGTCATCACGACTCTGACCCATGGCTTTTGGGCGTACGTACACTTTTAGTAACAATCCTATGCACAGTTTTATAAATGAGGCCCCTGGTGTTTAAATGTGTAGATTGTGTTTATGTATATGCGTGTGGTTGTGTGAAAATGAGCTTGTACGTGGATATTTGTTTTTCAAGCAGACAAGAGGTCAAATGGCCTTCATTAAAAGTCTTCCTGTACATTTTATTTTTTCAGTTTTACAGTAAAGTCTTGTCTTTTTATATGGTCAATACAGCAGAATTGCTGTTCAGAAAGTTCAGAAATGAGAATGAGTAGCTAGTTTGTGAAGCATCTTATCAATGTGCTGATCACTACTCTCTTAAAGCTGTGATTTGGCTTCAGAAGTGAAAATATTCCAGGATACTGACTGTGAGCTGCATTATACCGTCACGCATCAGGATAGGTGGCCTGGCTCTCTTCTAAACAGATGTTTTTTGTATGTTTGTGTGTTTGCATGTTTGTGGCAAGGTCATGGGTGGCTTTTGCAAGGGGGATCGTGCACATTTGTTTGTCTGGGCCTACAGATGTCCAGAAGTATACTGCCTGCATTGTGTTAAGGCTTTCTTGAGTCAGATTTTACACCTGGCCTGTGCAGACATTATGTCAACAACAGGACAAGGAAAAATCATTACCATTTGAATAGTAGAGCTGCGCAGTAGGTAACTAATAGTGTAGTCATTCATACGACCACTGATCTGCTCCGTCAGGTTGAGCTATTGCATTAGCTCCATTTAATTGCTGTTTCCAGAAATATGTGTTACATTTCTAAAACAGACACAGACGGTTCTGTGGTTTGTATTTGGCTGAAATAACTTAGTGGCAGGAAATCGATGATAGGGGATTTGGAAAAATTTGAGAATTGATTAAATATGCTGCTCCAGATCTGATGCATAGTTATGCACTGTATGTGAAAGCCTATTGGATGTTTGAGGAAAGATTTTTGTTAAATAGGGCTAATGAACCAAGGCACTGGATCTCGATAGCTACTTTATAGCTAATGCCTTGAAGCAATATTGTTATTGGTCACGTTTATTAATCCTGTTCTCCGTCCTCTTCGTCAGTGTTTTAATGTGCTACTTGTTGCCCAGTTTTGAGGAAACCCAGGTGAATTATACATCCAAAGGTGCAGCTCAGATTGGTGTGCTTTGACTTTTCTCTTCTTTATTCATCATTGTATTCCTCTTTTTGATGCCTTTTACACTTTTTGATCAGTAACTGTTCACATATCATGCTCAATTTTGAGAAATTTTCTTTTTATAATGGATGTTTATTGTTCAGAGTTCAGAAAATGTTCAGAGTCACAGAGGTGATGTCATCGGATAGAGTGGAGGGCTGATGTAAAAAATCTTTTAAAAATGTCTTCACAGGCAAACAGTTTGAGCTAGACATACATTTTTTTTCCCCAAAGTTGTAGAGAATTTTGTCCTGTTTCAGACAATCTGTCTGACCTCATTTATTTTATATTGCTGTTATGTTTAAGCCTGAGTTCTTCTGGATGTTGCTTTTGTTACTTTTCACGTTGGATTTATTTGACAGTTGTAGAGGCTGTATCGTCCTCAGTATGACGTCATGATAAGAGGACATGTTTGTCTGTTTTTGTTTGTGTACTTTGGTTTCCTTGGAGCAAAAACAGTAGTTGTCATGACGACATGCCCCCATCTTTTTGTGATGTCAACTGACCTTTGAAAGACCTTCGAAATGTTATGTGGAAGTATGTGGGTGTCAACTTGAATACACATGAATGCTCAGTGTGAAATTAACCTGAATGTTAATTAACCCAGTGTGTCGCTCTGCCGCTCTATAAAAGAAATCTCTTAATTTTTGTCTCACATACTTTTTTAAAGCTTTTTCTGTCCGTCCTTTCTCTGGAGTAAGATGAACAATGATGGCCTGGGCCACGGCAGATCATCGGTAATTCCTTTTATCAGCTAATGTTTTATAGCCACTTGGGGGAAGTACAGTGCTTTTCATCTTGTTATCACTTCATATGGGAGCGATTACTTTCACAAATGTGAAGAACCACATGATTACAGTGTGTGCCAGTAAGAATGATGTTGTAAGGAGTGTGCTCCTCTCATCAAAGATTTTTATGTCACACACTTTTCAGAGTTGGACAAAATAGGCTACACATTACTGAAGTTAAATTACAGACACATCTGGTCAAGTATTGCACCGATACAAGTCAAAGTTGTTCAAATGGTCAAATTTTCACTCGCTTTTAAAACTAATAGAGTACAAAACTAATGCTTTTTTTTTTATCTCATTGTTGTATTGTCCACTTCTATGAATCTAATTATGCTGACTGTAGAATAGAAGGCTTGTAGAAAATAAGTGATGAAAAGCAGTGATTATAGGAATCATCATAAGTTATTTGACTAACAGCATAAAAAACTACAAGATGTGTAAAAGTTTATCTGGAATAAATTAAATGTTAAACCCCTTCTAATGGTTTCTAATGGCGAATTTTTTTCAGCATTGATGAGGTATCTTTGGCTAATGTAGCCATTGTTAGGACACTGTCAAGTTCAAAGTAAGCTGTTTATAAATGTAGCAGCACAATATGTCAGAGTGACAGTGTAGTTGGCTGTGACTGGTTCTTCTGTGATTGACACAACATATGGTTGCTTGCATTTTAGGAAGTGAAAACAATTCAATTCTTCTGAATAAAAGATCGTCACCAACGTACTATATAGAATTGGAAGTCAAAAGTACAATATTTGTCTTTTAATGGTAGTGAAGTAAAAGCCACAGGTTTCAAGAAAAATATAATACTCAAGTAAAGTAATCTTTGGAGTGAATATACTCAAAAATATACTTGTATGTGTAGTATATAAAGTTCAGTACTTAAGTGAATGTACTACTTTATGCCATTGTAGTTTCTCAGGCAGGCAAAGAGAGAGCAGTCTTTCCCAGTAACAAGCACCACAAATAATCCCACCTGCCACTTCTCAGTGGAAGGCTCTTGGGGTCTTCATTGACAGTAACCAAAATATCACAAGTTCCTGCCTGTATCGGAGCTAAACCCCATACAGGGAGTAAAACACACCACCTTTCAGGTTGCATCAGTGCAACCAGAAGCACCATATTTTTTTTAACTGCTCAATGTGGTTAATTTCAAGGTAGTGTGCTTGGGATCACTGCACAGTATTGTCATACATACCAGACACAGTAGCCACAACCATCTGTCTTCTACGTGCCAGGTGTTGCCAACTCAAAGTGGTCTATTTAGACCGTGATATATGCAAGCTATTTTTGTTCAGGCCTAACTGGGCTTTTTAAGCAGACATCTTGGCTCTGGTATGTGGATGTATTAAGTCAGGGCCAGTATAATCACTGCTCTCTCCTTCTTGTCACACTGTATTGGGCACTGTAGCACTGTCTTCTTTTATTTTCAAAATAGCCCTGTTCCTGCATTCAAAGATCCAGAAGTTTCCATGGTGACAGGGTCATTTGGCCTGAGACCAGGGTTTGGTGTGGTGCTTTTGATGGTCAGCCGACTGTGGCACAGAGTTGTGCAGGAGCAGAAAAAGCAAGGTTTTGTTTTTGTTTTTTAGGTTTGTTTTGCCAACATATCACAGACCAAAACAGCCAAAATACGTATGATCACAGATCAGCATGTTTAAATGGTCGCAGCCCACAAAATGTGTCATGTTAGAGGAAGTTTACTTGTATTGAACTTTTAGCGGTTTATAGTTGCGCTGAGTTTTACGTGTATGGTTGGGATTTATCCTTGTTGTAAAGGAACACAAAAACATTGAGACTTTTCAATCAACCGCTGGAATTATATGAATAAATTCAGCATGGGCAGTGTTCCAGCAATGTTTAAAATGTCTTAAATGTATTTTTCAGCTCTTCTCTCTTGTGAGGAATTTGGCAGCTTTGCACTGCTCCCTCCCTCTCGACTCTAAACCCAGTCAGAGCATTGTGTGTATGTCTGTCTGTGTGACTCAGAGTGGCTGTCCTGGTGTGAGGGTATCAGTGGCTCAGTGTTTGTCATGCTGTCAGGAGAAGCTCTGTGTGCAACCTAATTTCAAGGAAATCATTAATGACTTTGGTCTAACTAAGTGGCAGCAGTAAAACAGGTCAGGTAAGTTACGGATTAAGCAGCTGTTGTACTTAGTGATGTACTTTGCTGATCTATTCAGGTGAAAGTCCAAACTTACATTCAGCTTTCTCGTATTTAGGGAGATTGTCTCACTTTGAATGATAATGTAGTCATGTATTTTTCTTGTCGCTAATTCTGGCAGAGGATTTAGGTCTTTTATGAGAACATTGATAACTTTTAAGGCATACTTGTGTTTCATCTCTTTTGAATCCATTTATTTATTCAAGCCCTCTGACAAAAGACTGAATTTAAGCTGAATATGTGTGTATGAGGGGGCAACTAAATAAGTGCAGAGGTGTGTGAATTTTTTGTTCAGCTGCTGCACATGTCTGTAACTATGCCAGTTGATTCTCTCTCTCTCTCTCGTTTTTTCTCTCCCTCTCACACATACACACTCACATACACTCATGTTGTAATTCACTGCATTTAGCTTTAGTTCAAGTTAAATTAGTTGTTTTGACTGTAATAACTTTACCTGCAGAATTGGTGTGTACATAATTCACATTTTATATTTTAACACCTACAGTTATTCAGTCCAGACCATTTACCTTTGTGTCACTCTGGCACTGTGACACTGAGATTTACTCTTCTGTAATTCATCATTGGACAATATCTGCCAATCTGGCCTACCTTCCCTTTTGGTTAAAATTCCTTGGAGAAAAAATATCCTTCATTGCTTCCGGGCAGAGCTGTTGCTGTCATCTGCAGCTGTCTGTTGTCCAGAATATTCTGGTGAACTCTGACCTGTGGTCCTCAGCCCCAATTGAAAAGGCTCAATAATCAGATAGCTTCTGCTGCTTTATTAAGCTTGAAATTTCTGCATCAATCATCTTTAATGAGCCGTTTGTGTTTGCATGAACTTTAGTCATGTAGCACAACACTTAAACTAAGGTCAGGCTCAAATCTGGGAAGTTAATATTTTCTTGTCAGGCCAGATAATAACATTCAAACAACTTAGTGGAATATTTGTACATTGTATCATTGCTTTACTGTAAATAATTCTTTGCTAATTGTGTCATTTACATTTTTATAGTCTAGCTCAAAATTGTAACATATCAACATATTATCCCAGCATTATACAGTAACATTATCAGAATGATGAATAAAAACATTTAACCACAGTCAGGTTCAAACTGCTTTTGTTGATGTTGGCCAAATTGTGAAAAATGTAACTGGATATTTACCTTGCAACATTTACAACTATGGTAAATAACCAGTCTGTTGGTGCTGGGCAGTGGGAGTAGGCCTACAGTGGATTTATCAAGGTCAATCTGTGCAAAACTGACCTGCCTGGAAAAGTTTTTTTCATCAGCAAGAGTTCAAAAAAGATTTGAAACAAAAGGGGCATGTTATCACTTTTTAATTGTGTTTTTAGAAGCCAGCCAATAGCATTTTCTTTTCTTTTACATTTTTTATCAGTTTTTCAGGAAATAATATTTGGATAGTGATGCTAAAAAATTGTTGTTGAGCTCTATGGCTTACATGGGTGCCAAAATATGTAACAATCCTTTAACTAAGAGTGGTTTCATATTGATCCAATATGAGATACAGTTTGTCCCATAATGTCAGCAAGTGATTTTATTCTGTTTGTTATTTTTCCATACGGTCGACATTCTCCGCAAAGTTTATGTGACTGAACCTCTTTAAACCCTATAAATTAAAAATATTAACGTGATTCAATCTGTTAGCTCCCATAGATTTCCCACAATTCACCTTTAACTTAATTTTACAAAAACCAAGAATCACAAGAATAACTCATTCAAATTTACTGGCATCATAAGCTGGCAGAATTGAGAAACAGCTGTGACTCCCTACCTTTGCAGATGTTGTAAAGCAGATTGTGTGTCCTCTGCTGAGTGGAACCATGTTCTGTCTCAAGCAATAACCCACCGCGAAGTAACTGATTGGTTTTAGAAATTACATTTTGTAGCCTTGAGTTTGTAACTTGCCTGTTGCCACCTTGGTTGTTTTAAACCAGAACAAACCAAATTTGGAGGCGAAGCTGGAGCTGAGGAGGAGCTCAGACCGGTTGCCATGTGTGGAAGTGCACATCTGTCAATCACAGGGTAGCCACAGCCCAATGCATATCCTGATATGATTTGATCCATACCCATAACCTTATTTATATATATATATTTTCATTTTCAAAGAGAGCTTATGTGTTATCGTGCTGAGGGTATTAAATTGACAGGAATTGCAATTATTGGTATAGTAAGTTTAACTGTGAGAGTATTTTGTTGGCTGTATGAATTATGCATTGAATGGTAGTAATATCAGTGTTATTGCATACCTCGAGGGATGGTTAATAATTCATTATGTGGTTTTATAGAAAATTATAGTAATAAGAAGGGTTGTGGTGGGTATAAATATTTTGCAGCTATGGTGAAGTTGTGCTTTTAGGGCTTTCACCAAGCCATCTCAAGCTGCATCCCTTGTTGTTTTCAGTCAGCATCCATGGGAAAGAAGAAACGCAATCTGCTGTCTATACCTTGTATTTACGTGAATAAGAAGAGCTCTCCCTAGTGGATAATAAAACCAATATGGCTTGCTACAAGGTTTGGGCAGTTGCAATTGACCTCTATTGTAGTTTGTAATTAGGGATAAAAACAGCCTTAATGCAGCTCTTCTTGTCCAGTTGCACTTTGGTTGACTTCTGTGGTTTGGAACTAAACACGGAGCAAACTTTGGAGTAAAATCAAAGTCAAACATGTCTATGCAAGTATACATCTAGTCTCCCCATTTCTTATGAAGTGATTGTTGATTGACTTGTGGGCGTGTTTTTGCAAGTGGGTCACTCCTATATCCTCTCAAGGTCATCTTTGAGATATGAGACCCCCTTTCTTTTCCTCTTCTTTCTACGCACTGGCTTCGATTCGTTTGGGTTTGTGGTGAAACTGAGCCTAGCTTCATAAAATTTTCCATCAACAGCAGCAAATAACAACAGGGTCAGACGAGGAAAGCATTGCCCTTCACACGCACTGTGGAAGCCAGGGCAACCAGCTCTGGTTTGGCCTGTCCTATGGAATACTCTGTTCTGCATGTGAATAGGATGGCCTAGAGCAGAATATTAAACAAAAATTGTTGACAACCCGGGTGTCTTTTGGCTCTTATTGTCTAAAATTGCCTTAAATTATGCTATTGTCGTTGTCATTCATAGAGCTGCAGACAGGCTGGTTGTGGTAGTGGTTGTAGTGAGATGTTCAGTCATCATCTTGGCTAGGGTGGGAGATGAATGAAGACGTGTAGCTCTACTTATGAAGCCGGTAGACTTTCACCTACTTGGTATGCATGTTCTGAATAGTTGTGTTTTATAATAGTATTGTGTTGAGAGGAAATAGGTGGTAAAGCTACACTGTGCCAAGAAATTTCTACCTACATTCAGTCCTCTCAGTGACTGCGTTTCCAAACACACCCTGCTTCCCCTGCAAATGGGCCTATTGATGGTTGAATTCCTTCTGAGCCTCCAGCACTGTGTGTGACTCAACAAAGTCCCCACAGGAGTAAATGCTCCATGCTGTTCAGCACATTCCAGAGAAATAGAGAGGGGATTAAATAAACATTACCGTCTGTCTCTAAATGAGTTTACTCAGTAATTATGCATAATGGTAGATTATAAAGGTTGATTAATAAGGGGTTTTTATTGTTATGCTTGTTGGGAATGGTTTATGCTTCCCAGTTCATATTCAGCCAACCCTCAGAGGAGTGTGAGCCGACGAGTCTTCTGCTCTGTGTTTTGTCAAATTATGCCCAAACAAATTTACATTTCCATTCCTTTCCTCCTATTGAGCAGATGGTCTGTGTTTTAAATTGAACAAGGGCAGCCTGTGAGACATTTGTGCCAAACATTGAATGGAAAACTACTGAAGATGTTTACAAAGGAAAAACAAAAAACACACAAATGCATATGTTTTTGCGTTTTACTTCACATTTGTTGCTGCCTGAGAATGCTTCTCTTGCGATCTGGATAGACTCAGGCCTCCCTGTGCTGTTTGTTCAGTATAGTTACACATGCATTCACAAAGCCCACAGTATGCACCAACATCCTCCCAACACATTCAAGTTGGTAGTTTAATGATGTTACATGTTACATCAACCCTTTGCCCATGTCCACTTAATTCAACAATGCTCAGAAAATGCAAATGTATTTCTAATACTGAAGCAGATTTGTACTGTGTAGTCCACATCAAACTTAGATCATATAGCTGCAAAGTCCACAGTGAACTGTTTTCATTTATTCTGTAAAAAAATAGTGAGGTTGAACCGACAAAGGAAACCTGAGTTTCCCAAGCAAATCCACAGCAGACATGGCAGTCTCCCAAATGAGCTGTTTTCCCTTCTTTCTGCCTGGTTATAATCTGGAAAAATGGATTTTAAAACCACACAGACATATTGCTTTGCTCGAACAATCAATTTTTTTTAACTTGCTGTCAGCTTTGAAACACAGAATCTGGCCTGTGTAGAATAAGTAAAGTCACACAGGATACACATGTTGTCCCTGCCTTTTTCTGTCTGGATCATGTGTTTGATGCATAGACAGCTGCCAGGGATGTCTGAAGCCAAGCAGATGACTCCTGTTCTCCACTGCCTGAGGGCTAACAAACCAGTGGATAAGGTCTCCTTGCTCGTGCCGCAAACAGCTCTTCATTAGTCTCATGTCGCATTCTGCTTCCTATCATTTAACACACTCAGTGGCGTCTGGCTGCTGGATATAGCCAGCCGAGTTTCCTTTGTTTCACTTCATCAAGTGATAAGACAGAGGAACTGCCTTGAGGGATTTATTGTTTGGAGGGGGGAGGGTTACTGTAAAACTACAGCAGTCTGTCACTACCACTGATGAATAGCTCAGTGTGATCTGTCTCAGAGGGTTTAATTTTTCCTGTCTGACCCGGCCTGACTCATGCTCATCCACCTCTTCTTCCTGTACTTGCCATTCATTCAATAACTTTCTCTGTCTCGGTTGCTGATCTCACACCCACTCTGTCAAGTGTAAATCCTCAAGTATGAAGTGTAGTCTGAGTATTTTGGCTGATGGCTTGCTCTCAAAACAGGAGTCGTTCTGCAGTTTGACTGACAATCCAAAGTGTGAAAAATCAAGCAATGGTCATGCAGCAGGATGTTGGGAAAGCTCCATAAGATAGCTGTACGTCCTCAGGTCAGGGATCCGAATGGACAGAACAGCTGTTCATCTCACATTTTCAGGATTCCTGGTCCTCCTCTTGTCAGTCAGTGCAGAGGTCAACAAGTGAATGTGACATAAATGCCATGTCTTTTTAATAATGTGCTGATGGGCTGCAGTGTGGTGTGTCAGGGGAGTTTGGGTAACATGTGTTCATGACAGCAATATACTTGGAAGTCATGACATTTGAGGCCACTTATGTCTGTGTTTGGTTGCAAGGGATGTGTGATGTGAACCGTGCGTGCCCCTGAATTTAATGTGCCGGTGGGGTTGGGGAAGGTGCAGGACCGGCTGGGCCCTGCTTTAATCATAGCTTTGTGAAGGTAGTTGAAAGACTGACTGTGTTATAGACTCTCCCATCCTGCCTGGGTCCCAGAGCAAGGAATAAAGTCAGTGTCAACAGACCCCAGGGAGGGGGTTGTTCACGCTGACTTTGTTAGCAGCCCCACAGGACTCTGACTGGAGGGAGGGAATGGGTGTATCTACTTCTTGTAACATGGCGTCATGTCAGTTCCTCAGAGTGGCTGATATTTGGCAGATATGGAAAGTCAGACGTGCCCAGAGGGTGTGTGAGTATGTCAATGAGTGGTTAGCGAAGTGAATTATGATGGCAGGCCTCCATCATATTTGACAAAGGTATATTTAAGGTCAAATATTTGTCAAGAAGAGTGATGGCTTTTGCTTGTCAGATAAGATTTTATTGAAAAGTTGAATTGTGATTATTATTAAATGTGGCTTTTCTTTCGTGGATTTTTTTTCTCTATTTCTCTTAAATCTATTTTTTATGGCAAGTTGTGAAAGAAATATTTAGCCACAAGACCTGTGTCTTTTTAAAGCTCTGGATCAAATGAACCATTCTGTCTACACTCTTAAAGTTGGGGCTAACGCTGTCTTTGCACAGTGTACAGCCTGATCCTTACAATTTCATATTTCATAAGCAACTGTTATTAAGTACAATTTTCAGCTTTTCCAACATTTTTCAAAACAAATCTTACGCCATTCCCATCATCGTCATCCTCAAAACTAAGATTGGGAACAGATAATCATTATAGCTAATCAGCATAATTCTGGTAAATTTACTCATAGAAGTTAGCATTTAATCCACAGCTGTAGCAACATGCAGATTCAGACTGGTATAGATGTAGATTCGTATTGTACCATTATTGTCTGAGTTTGTCAAGTTCCAGAAGGTCGGGCAGATCAGATCAACTCTCTTGCAATTGTGAAAGTTTGTTCTCAAATTCAAAATCTTCTGAATGGCCACTGCATGTTGAAGTAAAGCAAAGTTGTGTTTCACCCCCTCTACCAGGTGGTTCTGTGAAGGCCGTGAGCTGCACAACTCTCCTGACATACAGATCTGGAGGGATGGTGACTTGCACACGCTAGTGATCGCTGAGGCCTTTGAGGACGATACAGGACGTTACACTTGCGTGGCATCCAACAGTCTCGGAGCAGACAATACCTCTGCTGAGGTCTACATTGAAGGTCAGGGATGAACGTCTATACCCGGTGTCACTAATGAGCAGTCTCTGCTCTGCTGACCAGTACATTTGAGTTCTTTTTAAGCCTTTCCACAGTATTTTGTATGCTGCAGTGCTCTATAGTAAACAGCAATATGCTTTATGACCTAAAGCAAGGCTGCTATTCTTCTTACAGAACTGAGTTCTAACTAATAATGGCTAAACTGGTTTACTAAAAGGACGACAAGTAAAATGCTTTTTGTGCAGAATTTATGGGAAATATTTAAAACATCATAAGAATTTGTTAAATGTAAGTATTTTTACTGTAAAAAAAATTTACATCATTTTAAAAATAACCATTGCTGCTTCTATTTATGTACCACTGTAGGAGCTTCATCATCAGACTCAGACGGAGAAGGTGCAGCATCGAAATCCAGATCAGGAATCATGCCTCAGTATGTGCCTCTGCGTGACTTTTTATGACCCAATGAACCTTAACCCAGCAAACAGATTAAGTGAGCCCTACAGCAGCTAATCAGGTCTGCTGCCTGCAATTTAACTAGGCCCTTTAAAGGCCCCTAAAGAGGCCTGACCTCATTCACAAGGATCAATCTAAATATTGAGGGTTAATATTAGGTCAAAATCTATGATAATCACTTTTCTATTATTGAAAGAATGCTTATTTTGGATTGTGCACTCCATCTAACAGTGCTGGCTTTGAGTGCTTTCAACTTTTCTATTTTTCATTCTTATCTGTTGTATAAATCTGCGTACTTCCTGATTCCTTTTCTGTTTACACACTGAAGCTAGCATCATTGATTTTATCTTATCTGCTGGTGAGACGAGTGTCTTTGATTCAAGTATCACATTTTAAATAAGAAGCATTAAGATGACGCAAAAAACGTTCCTTTATGTGCTCATATGTGATTCACTTATTTTAGGGTACAGAAGAAGACTACTTCAATGTCCTTAACAATCCATTCATCATCACCCAAAACCTCAGAGGTCCTTCCTCATCGCTCTACCCTTGTTCAGTCTCTGTCCCAGCCACCACAGAGGGTAAAGCATCTACAACACACAGTAGAGAAGAGTCAAACAGGCCCATTCTCTTCTGTAACATAAGCAAACACTGAACTACTGAAATGAGCTCACCTACTGATAAACGAAGTTTGTGTTTTCTTTTAGATGCAGAGCCCGGTGTCATCACTTTATGGTGGGGAAGTGTCAGGCCCTCCTATATTTACTAAGGTAGGTCTGTGTATAAGATGTGCTATAGAAACTCTACAGGCATATATGTAATTGATGCGCTTTCCATGTGAATATGCTGCAAAAAGGTGGCCTGTCTTCTGGTTATATTCTTCCACAACAGTGTAGAATCTTCTCCCTTTTAGCCTCAAACTCATCAGTCAGGCTGGGCACTGATGCTGAGCAATAAGACTTGGGTTGCACTTGGTGTTTCGGTTCATCCCAAAGGTCACCAGTCTTTGTTTTCCTCATACTGCTGCATAAAGTTAGAGACATACTATCTTCTGGAGACTTCCTAACACCAACACCTACATATACATACATACTTATTTAAGTGGTACATCATGTATACAATATATAGATACATACATTGAACCTGGTATACATGTACTAAGACTCCTTGCCTTACTACAACAGTTTGGGTCAGATAAAACAAAAATTTGTTATGAAAGCTTCTCCAGTTCAAGATCACCCTTTTCCAACTCAGACTTTTCGGCACTCCCCCAACAGGCCCCAGTTCCCTCTTTGTCAGGCTGCGGGTCTTGTGATGGTGAGCCTGAGATGGGCTGAGGCTTAGCTTCAAACAGCCCTCCCAAACCACAAGGGTCAGTCCTCTTTCGCCCCCATTCAGCCAGCCAGACACTAAATCATTTTCTACTTCATTACCAGAAGACATTTGTTTTTCTCCCCCAACCAAACCTCCCCTCCCCCCAGACCTATCTTCTTGTCGCAGCTTTTAGTCTGCTCAGTAAGAGAGAATGTTTGACTTCAGTGAAGTCAGCGCTGTGATGTCACCCATGTAATGCACCCACACACACACACTGTCAGCCCCATGGTGCACATCCCACCAACATATACCCATTCGAAACATACATGCAGTCACAGAGAGGAAGCGTTCCACTCTCACGCACATTTATTTGCACTGACACTGAGTGCCTCTTGTTGATGGATGTGCCAGTCTATGTCACTCTGGGCTGGTCAGCTGGAAGAAAAGACAACACAGCATTGAAACTGAACCTCTGTGAATGGAAGGAGTTCATTGGTATTTTTATTTAAACTATAATAATTAAATAATTAAATTATAATTATTAAACATGCAAATGTTAATTTCCTGTAACTGCAGCAGATACAAGTATAAGTGAATAGCAACAGCATACAATCTAATCTTCATTGTCTTGTTGTACAGTCCTATATGTACTGAAAGCTAACTTCTCTCCTTAAATAGGTTAAAGGGCCTTTATATCTGTTGATATCCATAACATGAATTTTGGCAGTTTTAAGATCTAAAAAGCATTGGAACTTGTCTCTTTTGAAGTAGATTTCTCCTTTTCAACATGGCCTTAGATTCTCCTCTTTCCCTTGACATTTTTCACATTCACTCCTTTGTCTCACTAGTGCATTCTAACTTTTGTTTACTGCTCTGTGGTTTATTAATCCATCTTCTATATAGGTCTTGCAGGATGCCCAGGCGTCTGAGGGCCAAGTGGTGGTTTTAGAGTGCAGGGTCCGTGGAAGCCCTCCTCTGCAGGTCAGATGGTCCCGCCAAGGAGAGGAGATCCTGGACTCTCCGGATTTTCGGATTCTCCAGAAAAGTGAGACTTCTTCTCAGTGATTTTTTTTTTTTTTCATTTTTGGTTAGAAATTCAAAGTCGATACTAATCAAAATGATATTTCTGTGTACTTCTCTTCCCCTCTGCGTGTAATACAATGTGATTCAGAGCCTCGATCTGCAGCTGAGCCAGGTACAGTATGTGACATCAGCTCCTCCAAAGTCTTACATTATGATGCTTACAACAGTTCCTTCGTTCATTTCCCAACAGAAGTCACTGGTTTTTAATTAGAAGCAATAAGACTAGTAGGATTAGCAGCTTTGTCTGCAGGCTCACGTTTGATGGGTTTGTTATCTGCCTTTCACTTGGTCAAGTCTTACAAGACAGTCATTATCCTATCTACCACAGTCAGAGATCATCCCTGGGAAAGTCTGAGAAATGCTACCACACGCAAAATCAAACATGTAAACACATACACACACAAAACCACAAATGAATAATGACACGCATTTCCCACCTGTGTGAGTCAGGGGTCATTTCAGGTATTACCTTCAGGCTGTGAGTCACTTAGACGTCCATGAACATGTGTGCTTCAGTATTTATGTCTGTCTGTTCTTTACAAGTCTGTCTTCTCTCTGTCTCCACCACTTTTTGTGTGTCTGACTAAGAATGGTGACTCACCAGTCTACACAAAATGTCCATCTGTCTGCATTCATACATGTAACTCAACTATCCAGTTTCTCTATTAAGTCTCATTACAAAGAAGTCAAGCGTCAACATGTCATTCCACTCTGGGCTGTGTCTTTTAATCCCACCTATCATAATGAGCTGCCACAAAACTAGGATTATAAACTGTATGGTTATCCAACATGTGTTTATGATGGTTGTTTTTTTTAAGAGGAGATCTGCACGTTAGTGATTGCCGAGGCCTTTCCAGAGGATGGCGGGCTGTTCTGCTGCACTGCATCCAACCCATTTGGCTCCATAAACACCACAGCCCAACTCACTGTCACTGCAGGTTTGTTGAAGTTACAGAGGATGCAGGATCTGTTTATCATGAAAAAAAATCCATCAAAGTCACCAGAATAACAGAAAAATTCTGTGTAGAAATACCAAGTTGTTCTAAATTGCTCATTTCATTTTTCCTGCAATGTGAAAACAACTGTTACATTCACAAAATATTCACAGTCCCATTTTGTATGAATTGAGAGGCCATTTTTGGTTATAGAGCAGGTATAGGTGCTATATTAATACTGTGAAAGCATCAACGCACCCAGTCCACAGAGAAATGCCCACTACACACATTCAGAAACTGAGCCTCAAAATGGGCTGTCAGGATGTCACAAAAGCAAAAGCTCACCAACTTGCTGCTGCTGAGGCTGCAAGTGTGAGAAAACAGTGGGAAGAGATTTGAATTAAACACAGGAAAAGTCTAAAATATGGAACCTTTAAGGGTATAACTTACTGGCCTTCACCTCAGTTTGTACTGTACTGTAGATCTTCCTAATGGCAACAAGACAAACCATTCTGAGGCTGCAAACACAATTGGTTTTCAACTGTACATTGATATTATTCAGCAATGTAGGTCATGTTGGACTGAGAAATCCTGTCCTCTTTTATCAAAATAGAAGAACCATAACTCTGGTATATTTTCTTGAAACTATACTCTCATCTCTACCATTACCTACCATAAACAGTGATTATCAAGCCCTTAAAAGATCTTTTCAAAAGATGGATGAGTCATTGTAAAATGTAACAAAAATTAAATTTAAGTATTCAAATGAATCCGATTTTGGTCATTATTCCCCAATCCAATAGCCTTTTGGATTATGATCATATTTTTTCCTGTTTTTTAATTCTGTATAAGATGTACATCAGAGTTATGAGGCAACTTCTGTGTATATTCTCAGAGGAAAATATGTATGTATAGTAGAGGACTCACTGCACGGTTAAAGGAAAGGTTGAATAAACAGGATTTGCATCATGACAGGATCCAGCTGGTGTAGAGCAGATCAGCTGTGAGACAGTAGTATGTGCGTGTATGTGTAAACTTCACTTACTGAGCTATGCAGCGGCCACAAGGAAAAAATTTAACATTAAACTCCAAAATTTTCCACTTTCCTCTTGTTTTTTTCCCTCAGCAACCGAGGATTCATCCAGTAATGGCATGTCTGGTGATAGCTCAGGGTTTGAGGATACAGCCGCCTTCCCCCCACCACCCCCACCCACAGAGATCAGCCTCCTGGAGCTGCCACCCAAGACGCAGCCTCATCCCAGCACTGAGGCATTTCCTATCAAGGAGTTGGAGATCTGGCCCAATGTGTGTGCTCCGCCTGCAGTGCCCATACACTCAGAGGATGTGGACAATGGGAAAGAGTTTGTGCAGAAAGGCGAAACCCTGACTCCACCATCACCTCCCAGTCCACCAAAGGAGATGACACCACCACCACCTCCACCCCCACCTCTACCTCAATCTGACTTTACGTCTGATGTCCTACTCCAAGGCACAGCTCAGGTGGCACCAGACTCACCTCCAACCCCTGGGAAACTGTCTCCATACCCTGCAAAAGACAGCCCTCCGCTACCACTTATAAAGCCCAAGCCGAAGCTGTGAGTACCTGTCATGTCCCCATGTGTCCGCTGGAAATGGACGATTAGAGGGAGGGAGACAGGCTGGGAGGACTGTCTGTGGCTTGACGGAACCGATCATGTTGCATCTCACTTTTGTGAAATGGTTAAAGGGGGAATCCCAGACCCTTTTAGAACAAAAGCATTCCCCTTCCTCTATATTGGTGTCAGAGTGGCATCATGTGTGCTAGGGCGAGTCTGCCAGCTGCTATCTGTCTGTGGCTGTTAAACAGATCTGTGTTGCTTTTGCTGGATGGCTCATATTGTTTCTGTCTGACCCCGGACTGCATGGCCAGCCCAAGACAGAGCCATTGTGTTGTTTTCCCTGAGAACCATTGTGGGTACTCTATAGGGATCAGGTGGGGTGTCACTGTTATTAGAGGAGTGTTGTGCATTGAAAGGCTTTATTTTCAATAGTGCTGTGTTTTTAGATATCTGCAGTGAACAAACCTCTTATGCATGGATTTTTGTTACACTTGCTCACTCATTTACTCTTAACTATTTTATATTAGGAAAAAATGCAGTGGAGAACAAATAAGCTGAAAGAAAGAGATAATGTTATGTTTTCTTTCACTTGATCATTTGTTTTTGAAATACTTAATTTTCTATTTTAATTTGTTAGCTTTTAGCCAGAGTAGAGATGGAATTGTGGGTTGGTTGGTAGAGGAGCCAGTTAATGGTTTGGGCACATCTTTGGCCAATATATATTTGTAAATAACTCAATTGATTAGATATGTTGACATTTTGCCCAGATAATCATTGCTGCCAGAAGATGAATCCTGCAGACTGTGTTTTCCTATTGCGTCGACATGAGGTTGGCATTTGTGGTTCAGGATTAAAACTAATTTACTTTAGCACCACCAAAACACTGACAATTTATTAAAAGGTTTTTACCTAAAGAGTTCCACCAGGAATAAATCACCAGGGATAAATTACCATGACCTTTGACCCAAGCATTCATGAATCCCAATGGATGAAAAGTAAAAACCTTTCATCTGTTACCATCATCAGGTCAAAATGTTACTTTCCAGTATCTTGGTTTGTGGCATCAGTCTCAAAAAGCTGCTAGTAAGGCTGTAGGTCATTATTCATTGTTCTTTTTTATTTCTTATTCGCAATATTGTCTCTTTCAGTTTTGCTAAACCTATTTAGATCGGAACGGTTTCTATCATCACAAAATGATGATTGTCATTGTATTGAACATTACAAGAAGTATATCCCATCAGCAGCAGATGTCATTGCAGGCTGCATGAAGACTAGATTTTGGTTAGTAGAGTAAGGCTTGGTGTCTGCATTGCATGTGTGCTGAATTTGATACCTTGATACCTTGTTGACGTAACTGTTATGACTTGTTAATTCTGTGCTTCCAGAGCTGAGAATATAGACGAGGAGACAGAAAATTCAAGGTAAATATTTGACTGGGAGAGTGACGCTCCGGATGTGATTTGAGTGGCATCAAATGTTGCCTTTATTAATGAGACTATCACCGAGGCAAACACAGAATCAGCAGGATAAATGATATTAAAACGTATACGTGATTCATTAAACCTTCACCTCAGACAAGAGCAGAGTAGCTTTGTCATATCCAGGCATGTAGTTGCCTGCTGAGCTGAGGCCTCTTCAGGAATTTTGGTACCTATTTATATAATTACAAGTAAGTATCAATAACTATGTATAATTTTGAAGTTTCAATTTTTTAACCTCACAAGAGCCACAAATACCTCACTAAATGTTTCTGACAAGTAATGAAGAGAATATTAATAATATGTTATTTTAGTATAATATGCAATCTTTTTATGTGGCGTATAAAAAGTACAGCTGATTCATAAAACAACCCAATGTGAGTTTTTCAAAGAGATACGCGATTGACAAGGATGACTGAGCTAAACATCTATATCAGATTTATATCAGACAATTGCTTGATGTATGAAAGACCCTGGTTTTCATTTTTTGCCTATGTTTTGGGTCTACATAGCAGGTCAGTAAAGCGTCTTTACTCAACAATAACATGGATTTGAGGCTAAAACAATTAGTTTCCAACTGTGAGGCAATTAGAAAGCACAAGTCATCACTCTTCTGCCCTCTCCCCTTTAAATTGTGTAATTACATAATAAAAAAAAAAGCAACTCTGCCATTAACCAAACGGCATACCCTCTGCCAGACTGCACTCTGTTTCCTCAGGGAAAGCGTAGGAACAGAGGCTGACCTACTCTCGACCTGAATACAGAATGAAAACTATAAACCAAAGGTATTTTTAACATTATGGAGTAGCCTGGTTGTTTTAATGCATTAACTTAAAGATTGTAGGGATCAGTATGGATGGATTTAACAGTTCAGCACCAAGAGGTATTAGTGTTGAGGCTTTAATAGCACCCCTCAAGTAAACCCATGTGACTATACCCAAAACTTATTCTGGGTTTTCTCAGCATATTTTTTTTTATCAAGGGAGAGCTGCATCAAATAATTTTTCAGATTTAACACCAGTGTTTATAGTTACTCACAAATCTAAAACAAATTGTTGCAAATCATAGGAATAACACACTGGAAGCCTCTGTGAGGGATGATTTTTGCTTCAATAACAATGAGCTGATGATTTGGAGGAAGTCATTGTGTGATTTGGCAGGCAGGAGGGACTGCAGGAGACCCAGGCTGTGAAAACAGGCCTGCTTTTTTTTTGCAAAGGAAGAAAGAGTGGGGTTGGTAGGTATTTGGTTTTTAATGCTCGTTGCTAGTGCCAGACGTCAGGATAAGAATCGGAGGAAATTCTCAGGGGAGAGGCTCAGATAGCTTGGTCGCATCTGAAATAATGTTCAGGTTTGGAAGGAAAACAGAATCTTTTATCCCATGGCAGATCACAGGTAGAAAAATGTATTCCTCAAATGACATTTTGCTTTAAGCATCTGTGTTAAAGAAGGCTGTGAAAAGTTGTATTGGCTTTGGTGCTGGTCTGGAAAATAAACAGAGCGTCTCACAGCAGAGTCTACTCAACAAATATTAGACACACAAAGAGAAGATGCTTTTAGAAGTAAGATGGGTGAAACTTTGTATCTCAACATAAGGTCATTGGCATTTTGTACTGTAATGGTCCTGATTCAGCAACTCACCCATGTGTGACCGTCTGTAGAGTCACACACATGGTCACTGGTTATACATAGTTTATAAATCTGTGTGTGCTTCCGTTCACGTGTGTTAGTATATAAGGTGTCAGTGCAGGTGTGTGTCCAGTGTCTGCTTTCCTACATTCATGGGATTCATATTTAGGTACTGTAACATTTCGCAGAAAGCCATTTTAGTCTTCTTTGTTTTGGTGGACTCACAGTTGCTATACAAGAGGAAAACATACAGGTATCTCTGCGTTTTCACAATGTTGTTTTATGGGTGTTTATATACTGGTGGTGCTGTTGCAATAATGGTTAATTTTGTTACTACATTATCTGCCTTTAGGTTGTTGTTCATTTGGCTCAGTGAGATGTTAACATGTTGTAATGAGCAATTACTTCAGGACACACTTTAACTCAGACTGAAAGAGAAGACAAAGGAGCAGACACTCAAAAGTGCCAGTCCAACACCTCAGAGGTGTGACCACCGTGATATTGACCATGATAATAGGGGCAAAGCATTCTATTATACGTTAGGAAAATGTCTGGGTGGGTGTCACACACCAAGCACAACCAGCAGAGGCAACAATTATCCTCGAACCATCCCACAGCTTAATCTCTCCGTCATAAGACTAGGAATCAACTTTGACAGTTGAAATTGTTCTCTTGCACGGATTTCATTCCACAGTCTGTTTTTTTTTTATGTGTGAGCAGAACTCTCACTACCACAGTGCCTGTGTATTTTTCTTTCAGGTTTTTTATTTTTTAATTTTAACTCAGTATTGCTAAGATTACAGATGATGAAAAACAGGCACACATCGGCACTTAGTCCACATCTTAGGCTTTTATTGTTGCACTGTTTTTAGGTCTGGGTCTGGAATAATTCAAGTTTCAAGTTTTTTGCCTTATTTGCTAAAGAGATGTTGTAATAACTGATTGGCTGGATGATCTAAGAGACTCAGAAAATGCATGTGTGGATTTAAACAGCCTGAGATCCTACTGTGCCTACAGTAAGCAGTACCTGCATTTCATTATGAAGAGGTGTGAGTTCAGTGCAGCTACAGCAGACTCAGCCTTCAGTCAAGAAGTAAGTTAAAATGCATCTGCTTTTTGATGAATTAGACCATTGAGGCTTGTAAGGCTTACATGTCAACCGAAGCATGGGGAATGTTTGAGTTGTATTTCTGAATATCAATATAAAGAGGCTAATATTATAATAAATCCAAACACAGTAATGGAGACCTTACTGCCGCATCATATTGAAATAAGCCGGTTGAGCTGATGGTTTAATCGTGTGATTCCAACGCTTTCTGGACATCTTTCATTGAAGGTTCATCCTAACTCACACACAAACATGCGGTTTGAGATCCCACACACACAGGAACTCAAAACAGCAGGCTGTTTCTTCATAGTTCTGCATATTTTATATACCACAGTGATCAAGATATGTCCACTTTAATCCAGCCTCTGTTGCATGCAGTTTGACCTTATACCTTTAAATCCATGTCCACTGACATGACTGCCATACCACTGAGATTAAATGATTTCTGTAATAGCTCCAAACCTCTTCAATCACACTGGAGTTGTTGTCAGGGGAACTGCATACAAACTCAAAGCAACAAACTGCTGACTGCCAACAGTGTTCATTAGTCTCCCACTGTCGCACACACCAAACTTCAACTTGTGTTTACAGTGCAAAGTGGTAGCAGAGGATTGGCTGTTTTCTTTTTTAATCAGACTGCATATCAGACTTACTGTATTACATTTAAAACAAGATCTATATTGTTTCTCTGTTGCATTGCTGAGCAAGGAGATCTGGCTGCCAGAAGTTGTTGCATATCTGTGCTCTGACTCAGAGCTTCCTCTAAGCAGTGTGTTTGTTTATGAGGTGCAAGTCATGAACTCTCTAATGAAGTATTAACAATCACTTTCTTGTTGAGGTGTCGCTTGTGGTTTTATGGAGGGCAGAAAACATACGTGCTAAAAGAGAGGCATATGTTGTTGGCTACACATTGCAAATTTTGCTTGTTTTACATTATTATTAGTTGTCCAGATAGAAACGGAAGTAAAGCACAGACCGTGAATCCAGCAGAACCACAGGGGGTGCTTCACTATCAGCAAATGGAAAAAGACTGAGCAAGTAAGTTAGCTGTCATCGGGAGAGAAAGAGATTGTGCAACAGAGTAAAAAGCAAAATGAATTCACTGGAGACAGGAGGCGGCAGGAAAACAGATAACTTCAGATCAGCCTCTAGAGTCAGAGATGGGCAGTCCTTAAAAGGAAATGGGAGAAACAGGATTGGCTGACAAACCAGACTATCTAACCACCGGATTGGTTGGCTGAGCTAGAATGACCTGCATGGAATGGAGAAACTTTCCAAATAAGGAAGAGACTTGTCGGAGCTGACCTTCGTTACACAGAGAGAGGGGGCTCGAAAAAAAGAGGGGGTGAACAGAGAGAGCACTGAAAAGATGTATAGAAAGATGAGGAGAGTGAGAGACTTGGGTGTATGCTTGGGAGTTGACAGCATGGAAACTCAAAGTCCTCAAGTGATCCCCTCATAGAAAGCAGACTGTGTTTCTCAGGAAAGAACACACTGGTATGCTAAACACTGAGGAACACACAGATAAATACACATTACCCTAAATACACACACACACACACAGACACAAACATTGTTTCCTAATGAAGTCAATCAACCTCTGATTATATCCGACCCATTTGTGTGAGCGGTGAATGTGGCTTTGTGTATGGCATAGATTCTGCTTTGACACTTTTTGGACACACTCCCAACACACACCAGCCCACAACTTCCACCTCTGGATGTTAATTAGACACTCATGACACTGCTGTCATGACTTTGCGCCCTGAGGAAATACACTCTGACTTGCCCCTAAGTGTCAATGAGTCAACACACGACACTTGGCTTGCACTTCCGAAAAGAAAAACCTTCTCCTTTGACCTTTCACCAGTACACAGACACAATCACACAAGCACTCACAACTACACGTAAGCACCCAACTGGACCAGATCCTGTGGTCTCCCATCTCTCATCAACACAGTGTGACTCATCAGCTGCCTGGAAAAACTCTAAACTCTAAAAATACAGACATCACACACAAAAATAGAAATAATACAATCCCAAAAATATTTTGTTTCATGGCACAAAAATGAAGGGTAATCTTATTTATTGAGAAACCGAATACTTTCAGTGGATGAAACCAGAGCTATGTGATTGTGAAGGAACTGTTTCCACACACAATGACCCTGGGAAAGTACTCAAAGATCCAATACAGTACGTGCTATATGAAAACTATTACGTTCCCTATGCTTGACACATAGATAATAGCCCCTGTGCTCTATTGACATGTGAATAATAGATGATGTTTCCGCCTGGCTGTGGAGAGAATGTGGTTTTCTATGTCCAGAAAGGGTGTTGCTTCAAATGTTACTTTGAGCAACTCTCATTAGTGTCACTTGAACTGTTCAGATGATTAATTTATGAAATCTAACCTCCATTCTCTCTTTTTAATCGTCTTGTCTCTCTGGTCATTCAGGCAACAAAATAAACATGGACACAATAGGATGAATGAAAGAAAAGAGATGTAATGGTGTCACATAATTGGTGTTATTTTTGCTTCCTACCTCTCAAAAAGGAGTTTCCCAGTCGGTAACCGTGGAGCGTGTTGGTCTTAACTCTTATTCTGAAAGGAGCCGATAAGTGCTTTTATTTTGAAGAGCAGGGGTTCTCAGACAGACTGACTCATGCAGAGAGAGAGAGAGAGACTGTCTGTCACCGTCTCGCTGCTTGCTGCTGTATATATGCTCCTCACACCTGACAGAGTTCACAGTTCACCCTCCTGCCGGGAAATACCAGCGCTGCTCCCCAGAAAGGACCACAACACTGAAGGTAACATTTCTCCTCATTCCCCTCATTCTTCTGTGTGAAATGACAAGTCATTTGAATGGAGCAAATGGAGAGAGAGGTGTCTGATGGAGCTCTAGAAGGGACCTTTTTAGGGTTTGCCGGTTATTATTCATTTGTTTGTTTTTATTGCAATGGCAACACAGCAAAATACTCTGTCATTACATTTTGAAATAGGAGGTAAAAGATGAAAGAGAAGAGAAATGATGGAGATAGTTTCTCAGGTTTGCTAACGTTTAAATAATGCTTCAGAATGGATGCATGGATTTCTGGAAGTGGGAGACTCATTCCTTTTTGCTGGAGGCTGTAGGATGGGTGTGAGTGGAGACTGTAGGGAGAAAAAGAAAAGGAGAGGAGTGACTGCGGCGAAGTCGGTAGCTTTGTGTCTGAGATGCTGAGTTATGTTTCTTTGCAGAGCTCCTCAGTGGAGTCAGATGGATTAGTCAGACAATAGAGTCTGTTAGGTGAGAAAGCTCGGCTCTTACTTGGCTGCAACTCTCTCACTGACTGAATTGCTCTGAGTCTCTCTTTATTTTTTGCCTGTCTTGCTCTCTCTGAATCTTCCCCTGCTCCCTCCTCCTCTCCCTCCCCTCCTGCTGCTAATCCCATTTGATGGCGATGTCTTTCCCACTCCAATCCAGAGAAGAATGTCTTCAACATTTCCTCATCTCACTTGGGCAGAAAGACTGAAAGGTGGAGGAATGGGGGTGATCAGGGGGTGGGGGCATTTAGAGAAAAGCAGGGCTTGCTGATTGTGGAGATCCCTTCACTTCTGCTTCAATATGAAATATGAGCCCATAAAGAAAGAAAGTGGGTGAACAGAGCAGCCGTGAGCTGTTGATGTAGCTGGAATAAGAAAAACGGTCTGTGCTACATTTTAAACTGGAAGGGTGGGGAGTGTGTGTGTGGGGGGGGTCTGGTTCTGTTTTATGTGCTGTGTATGCAATTACAGCCAGGGAGAAGGGGGGAGACAAGGAGGAGGGGTGGGCCCAGGGAGGAGAGGGGTTGAAAATAAGTTAAGGACAGCAGGAGAACAAAGGGCTGAGGGAGAACATGTTAGCTGACAGGGGAGAAGTGCACGAATAGAAGCTGCAGACAAGGAATCAAACTTTTTCCTTATGTGTTCTGTGGAGAATATGATGTGCAGCAGCAGTTGGGTTTTTTGGGGTCAGAGTCTAAGATCATGTAGAAATCATGCTGGAAATCTGACATGACTACGGCTAGTCTGCTTTATGTTGTCAGAGTAGGCTCACATGAAGCGAAGGGGGAGTCAGGAGTGATGTGTGTGTGTGAGGGAGTAAGAAACAGATACAGTGAGCACCACCCAAAAATGGACCAATTCACTGTGTGTTAAGGTTTCATCTTTACTTCAGCACACTTCATTAAAAATGTTTTGTGTCTGCATAACTTAATTTTATGGCTTGAAAGTTTAGTTTTTCAGTGTAGCATGTGTATGTGTTATCAATGATGTCACAGAGCATCTCCCACTTCCCAGTAAGTGTCTAGAAATGTGACAAATTTTCAATCAGATGGGACAAACATGAATAAACAGACAGCCAGTTTTACTCATAGTCTAGTTGTGTAAGAGTCATTCAGCCATCAGCTCAGTCATTCTCTCAGACTGACGGTCTTCTCCTGCCCGGAGGCATCAGACAGCTCCACGTTGACGCAAGTGTGTCAAGTGTGTAGTGATGATGCAATGCTCGGTGGTGAATGCAAATGAGGAAGGCATGAACCAAGCGTATGTAGGTACAAAAACGTGTAATGTTTCATAATGGGAAACATTTGAAATCCAGATTTTCCCAGAGAGGCAACTCCTGGTCCGAGTCACAGTTTGAGTCTAGCATGATGTGTTTGCTGATCTCAGGCAGCATTTTCAAGACTTTGTTTGCATTGCAGGTGTGATACAGGGGCTCAATTTGACTAATTGTGTATAAATCATTTACAGATGGAAATGACAAGGTCACACTGTTACTAAGCCGAAGAAACAGATATGCAGAGGTGTAATACAAACACACAATGAGCCTTTAGCCCGAGTTTGGCCAGATCACCCATTAAAGCCCCTCCTCGTTCAAGCTGCTGCATACCCAGGAAGATGGCTTGTTTAACACATCTAATCTCACTTTTTCTGTTTATGCACACCTCCAGACTTTTTAACAATACAGTCAGGGCTTCAGCTCCCCTCATGTTGTTGTTTACAGAAGGAAACCCCTCGTTAGAGACATGTACACTCAATAATTTCCTGCCCCCAGCCCCCCACGCTTCCTGTCATCAGCTGGCCAACTGTAATAAAACAGATGCATCTTTGGAGCAAGCTGGGAGCCATCTACAGGTTTTCATTTACTGCCCAGCTCCTCAGATCTGCTCCACAGCTGGCTGAAATGGGCGATATAACAGTGGATGAGTGTCTCACATGCCGCAGGTTGTTACTGTTCAGGAAGCACAAACAGGCAGCACTGAGTAAACATAGCTTTTTAAAATCTTCAGGTCCTCATTTGTTAAATTAAGACTTTGCTGGTAAAGTCTCACTGTGCCAGGCACATCTGGACTGATACATCATGGGTTGGTAAAACAAGCTTTCAATTATATTACTGTCAAACTGGTCCTGGGTTTGTTTATTGAGCTTTTCTACAAAGAAACCAGAACCAAACTTACTCCTGGTCAGAATCATTCTTGTCTTTTCTTTCTTTTCCCTCTATTGAAGAATTCAGGCCTGATTAAAGAATTTTTTTTAGAATGAAAATGAGAAGATTTAACTGCTTTGTCTAACAACACCACCAAATGTCTGGGCAATAACAGAGAGAGACATAAGAGTAATACTGTGTTACAGTTGGAAAGACAGACAGAGGAGCTGGAGTCTTGCTCTCAGTGCTCTGTGGGCCAGTTGGCTCCAACCAGAACAGCAAAACACAGGGCCATTGGCATGGTGACGGAGGAACACTTCCCTCCTAAGGCAGCACCACTCCACCACAGAGACAAAGAAGGGAGGGAGAAAGAGCGTGATGTACGCCCCCTTTGCTTTTCAAACATTTGTTGGTTCATCATAATCACTGACATCGGTTTCAGCAGGGGGGTGTTATGTGTCAGAGGATACAGCTGGGATAAAAAGGCCGAATGGTGGATATGCGTGCACAGGCCTCATTATGCACCATGTGGTCAGAGCAGTCTGGATGATGATGAGAGACAAAGGGCAGCACTTCTGCAGGGTCACAAAGTTGGGATGACCCCCCCAGTTTTTTGCTTGATGTAAGTCCTTAAGTGGGCTATAAAACCATTCATGCAGCTGAAAATACCACGAGCTGACCTTTTCTGGCACTATTAAATATGAAATATGTAAAACTCGATCTGACTATTTTAGATTACATTAAATGAAAGAAACACTTAGATGGAATTCAAATATCATGTTAGTGTGTTAAAATGTAGATTTGTGACTTGAATGTGTTCATGACTTCCATGAGGAGGGGTTTCTTGTTTAGCCATACTGGAGCTAATTTGTATAGAGTAAAGAGCACTTTTTAGGGCAAAGGGATGATGTCAGTTACAGCTGGATAACATCCACTCTGCCTCATAGATCCGCTACTCTGAGACAGAAGAGAGAAGAGGGGAAACAAACTAACTTATGAACTACAATACTCTTTGGAAGATAGGTAGAAAACCATTGGGAGATGCTTTGAAGGTATTTGGGTACTTTCGTGCTGAGGGACTAAAGCACTGTGTCAGGTTTAGAGGGATGAGGCGGTGAGGAAATTAAGTGTATTTCCTCTCTGCTGGAGCAGACGGGCAGAGTGCTCCTGCCTGACGCTCAGAGAACACAGCCAAAAAAGGAATCAAACCACTGCAGAGCGCTGTGAGGCTCATGAGCTGCCAAACTATTCCTGTAAAAGCACTTTTTTGTAGGAGGCCTGAACAGGAGAACTTTGGGGAATGTAAAGGAAAATGCATATTGTTGGATATGAAGAGGAAGAGGGAGAGGGGATGATTCTGTGCTTAAGGCAATAAGATGATCACAGTGGAGCCTTGTGAATCAGTGGCTACTATTATATCTGGACATAGAAAACATACAACCAAAGTAACCAGCTGGGACGGACCAATCTGTCATCTACCTGTTGGATTGTTCAGTGCATCTGTTGTCTTGTGCTGCTATTGTCAGTTTTGTCAAATCCACTTGTGTTTTTTGCAAACGTACACTGGGGGAAGGTTAAAGGGAGGGGCTCTCTCACCACTGTCATAGTTGAAAAATAGTCCACTGATCGTTCAACATCTGGAACAAATTTGGGCATGTGAACTTGGTGGACTCCTCACAACAGACACTGCTGGTGGTACGCTACAGTGTTCTGGTACAGAACAGGCTGTCTAATAAGAACCTGTTAGCGTCATACCCATGGCTGTATACTCTGACATCAACCTTTTCCCAAACAATAATTAAAAACTACAGATTTGGAGCTGATGACTCTACAAAATTTCTAGCCTCTCTGTCTCTCCCACAATGACGTGACAACTCAGTGAATCAACCAGACTGTGGGAGCAGCAGAACAGCCACACCTCTATGAGAAAAACACAATACTCGACCAATCCCTTTCAAAAAAGACACCATGACATTACATTTCGTGTTTTTCTTTCATCACAGTGCCGTTCTAGCAGACTGAGCTCAACCCAATCATATGTTGTTACTCTTGCCATTTCACAGACTGAAAATGGTCATATATGAGGTCTGCCTCTGCTCCGGGGCAGCTCATAGCCTGTCACTATGATCTGCTGCACTGCTGAACAACAGGAACAGAGCTGTTTTCCTCGGTATTACACTTATCTCCTGGTGTTTTTACGACACTGGACATATTGTCAACTAACTGGCTTTTTAACAAGCCTTTGTTCAAGGCTGGAGGCTGATAACCTATCAGCCTGTTGCAGTGGTTTCCTTTCCTGAAAACACACCATCACACACAAATTGTCTACATGCCACTGCTCTGGCTGAACCTTGGGCCTGACAGGCTATCACCTTCAGACAGAATGAAAAACATTCTGTGTGCTGATTGTCAAGCTGTCATCTCTAATAATGAACATCTGTAGACTGGCAGCAATTTTGCCTCTCAAGACTTTGATTGGCATTTTCACTGTCCATTGATTATGATCACATCTGGTATCCAACATTCTGCCAGTTGTGTCTGGATTACAGTTGGATAGAGACCAGATGATTGTGTCATGCAGAAACTGAAAAGAGCTGCAGGCTTTTCTATCATTTTTTTCACGTCTGTTACCTCGTTATAGAGCGACCCCCTGCCTTAAGAAAACACAAGATAACTCAAGTTACTGACAGCTGTCTTCTTCTCTGCAGGAACGCGTCCCAGCTGAAGCAGTTGCAGGACCAGATTCTGTTGGAGCAACAGGAAGCAGCCAACTGGCAGCAGCATCAGGAGCAGCAGAGTCAGGAAGTCTCACCTTCACCTCAGCAAGCGTCTCAGGAACTGCCTCCACCTGCTCCACCATCTCCGCCTTTGCCCCCTCCTCCCTCCTTCCAGGAGCTGGAGAGCAGTGTAACCATGCAGGCCAGCACCTTCAACTATGCCCGGCCCAAGCAGTTCATAGCTGCCCAAAGCCCCAGTGGGACAAGCTACATCACCCAGTCCTCTGGATCCTCGGGGTCCAGCCTGTCTTCCCCACTGTCTCCCCCCACCTCACACAAGTCCTTCAGCAGAGTCAATGTGCCCCCCTTTACCAAGGCCAGCAGTGTGGAGTCTCCGAGCTCTCCTTCTTTCCCACCTCCCCCTCCACCTTTCCTCAGCTCCAGTAACCTCCCCTCTCCATCAGGCCCCGCCCAAGACTTCCCTCCTCCCCCACCGCCTCCACCTCCACCCATGACCATGTCTCCAACCAACTCAGATATGTCCTCTCCATTCTCCTCCGTCCCTCCATCTCCAGCCTCCAGCTTCCTGTCCTCAGTGCTGCCCTCCACACCTACCACACCTGGCAGTCCGACAGTCAACGCCCTGGGCCTCCCCAAAGGCAACGGGACAGTGTAAGTGTCCACTATATAGATCTTTAAACACTCAGCACTTCCTCCACAGTGTCTGCAAGGTTTAGGTTATGTAACTTTTGTAGGTCCTTTATATCTCCTGTTTGTCTCAGGAGAGTAGCACAAGATGCAGGAGACTGAATGTCTGCTGCAAGATGGACAATGGCATATTTACATTTTTATACAACATGTTTCCAAGAAAGTCCTTTTTGTAAAGAGCCCTTTTAAACACACAAATGCCCACGGACACAAACGTATTGTCAAACTGAAAAGGTTTTACATCCCATGTGACAAGAAAATATGCACCACGACAGGTTTGTCAAAACCAAATAAACACCCAGATTTCTGCACTTTGGTTTATATGTGTGTTTGACCTGGGTTGCAAGCTTATTTTCCACAGTCTTGTATGTTGTTGATATGGAGGGCAGCTGATCTTTATTTCGGGCTCTGTCTATTGCACTAAATAATAAGAATCTGTTGGTGATAATCTTCCCTGGATGACAGCCCTGCAGAGTGAAATTTGCTTTTTTTTCCATCCAGGAAATTCCACCTTCAACTCTATGCCAGTAATTTTTAATTACTGGCATAAAGTCAGTCCCTCACTGACTCCTGCACTCCCCCTCTCATGTTGGCATTCCTGTTTCACTCTGGAGAGATAAGAGGACACATTGTGGAATGCTATAGATGGACATGTTCAGATAAGGGTGGCTATGAGAGAGAAGGAGGGAACGAAGAAGCTAAAAAGGAAAGAGGAGTGTAAGATAAATGGAACAACTATAACAATGACAAACGTTTCTGTTTGGCCATTTTTTACAGCAAAGCGTTTCCGAGGAAATCCTCAGTTACCAAGACACCACGCATTGCCTCTGACTCAGACATCCAGGGATCCAAGGATGCCGTCATCCAGGATTTGGAGAGAAAGCTGCGCTTTAAAGAGGAGCGCATGAGTAATGGTCAACAGGTGTGTGTGTATGTGCGCTCTCTAGCATTACTGAATTCTTGGGTCAGGTGTGTGTTTGCAGGTGATTAGAGAATGGGTGTGTTCAGTAACAGGCCATTAACAGAGATTAACAAGCAGAAGTCATCCAATTATTTTGGCAGGAAACTGTTTTATTGCTCATAACAGTGTTCATGCGACCTCACATAAAATCAAAATGTTTTCTCCACTTGTAATTCAATTAACACGAGGCTTACATACAGTAGTTAACCGATGGTATGTATAAGTGTGCATTCTGCAACTCACACACTAACCCCCTCCCCTGCTGATCCCATTAATCCCTGCTTCCAGAGGTTAACCTATGAGGAGAAGATGGCTCGCAGGCTGCTGGGTGCTGACAACGCTGCCACAGTCTTAAACACACAGGACACAGAGGAGGAGCCAGTCACACAGGTATTGTAGTGCTTTATTAGTATCCCAACACCTAGAGAAACTTTCACATGCACACCAGCATTGTTCCTGTTCCTGCTAGTATTGCATGTGTACGACACAAGCACTTTTCTATTTTCTCCTTTGTCCATTTATATTTTGCTGGTGCCAGTGTTAGCCTCCTTTGTGTACTGTTGAAGCAGAGTGCACCCCGACCTTCAGTCCCTGTAAACACCGCTGAAGAGCGAGTTATGAAAGAAGGATATAAACACTGTAAAGTTCTCCAGAGCCCTCCATAAAAAGCTCTGTTTATGCAAACTGGTGGAAACCTGCGCTGCTACAAACATGTTGGGGAGTAACACTGTCACTCATTTCACTGTGTGCCTGACCATGAGCCTGTGGACGTGTCCGGGGAGAGTAACACTGAGTCAGTGTCTTATTCCCCCCAAAACGTCTTGTGTTTTCTTTGAACGTTTGATATCCAGATGGATTTGTAGTTTTAACAACCAAAAAACATCTCAACTAAACACTCAGGCCTGAAACACACAGGTTCACATCTCCCAGCAAAAACAGATGGGGAGAAGAACTGTTAATATTAGTATTGACATTAAACGTGAATCTAAATATGCCCCAGACGTTTTTTCTGATCACATTTCAGACAAAACGCACAAGAGAAATCAAATCCTACAAAGCTAGATGGTGGGTCCAGGTGGGCTGGACTTGGGGCAGAGCCAGGCTCAATGGTTGCTCTGTTGTGACATCAAAAAGTTGTACTAATGTAATGTAATGTAAATGTACTAATCCTTAGAAGGTTTATTTGTAAATGGCAAGACTGTACATCTGTAACTGCTTGATTACATTTACACTAATTTGTAAGTTTCTGTTCTTGTTTTAAAGTCAACAATGTATCACTGCATGTACAGCTTGCACTGAACTGGCTCTGAATGACAGTTTTCTCCTTTGACAGAATGCACACTCTCATAACTTCATTTAAAATCACCACTCACTTATAATAAACATTACTAGAGCATGACAAACAAAGTGAATCACTTGGCGTTTGGCACAACTCTAAGCCTGTAAATGTGACTATGATGTCTTGTGACACATTTTATTTTCACACTGTCTATCATGAGCTTGAGAATTTTCTGTTTTGAGAGAAGACAAGATGAAACTTTGTAGAAAACGGACATACAGCACAACAGACCCAACAAAACTGCAGCATAGCACAACACACAGACAAAACCTCTGTTTTCTCTCAACAGGACGACAACCTGTCTGATAGAGAATCTTATCCTCAAAAGGTTATTGAAACCTTAGTTCTTTCACCTCTTGTGTTTTTATTCACTCTGTAAAATGTCAGTGTGCATGCCTGACGGAAAAGGCAGCAGTATAGAGTGTTTATTGTTCACTGTGCCTCCATCAGATTTTGCAGTTCATTCACGGGCAGACTATATATTCATATTCACATGTAGTTTATTTGTTTCTGTTTTGTCTATCTAAAACCTCCATGTGATCTCTGCACCGTTTATTATTTGTTGTAGTTAACTAAGTGTGGTATGAATTTAGATGCCGAAGCATGTCATTAGATTAGCATCTTTTCAGCATGTTTGGTTTTTAAACAGGTCGAACTTCCTCATTATTTAGCCTCATCACACAATGCATGCGGCAATGTTCCTGTGCATTTCTGATTGAAGTGGCAATGCTCCTTTTGGAGCAGTGAACTCAATATTACTAAGATCACAGAGAGTCTGCTGCAGCAGCTGTCCTGATACTATCACAGGACCTAGGCCCACATGCCTGACTGCTGCTGTTCTGAGAGTTCAGCAGGATTTCAGGACTGCCTGGCTCTGCAGCTGTGCTCTGGGTCTGTCATTATCTGTGTGATGTGTCATCAGACCACGCTGCTCTGCAAATGTTCCCTCTGCCTCAGCAAAGCTACAGCGATGAAAGATTGGTGAAGATGGGGGGAAGGAGGAGTAGCTAATCCGAGAGGAGAGATTTCGGGAATTGGAGTGAAGTTGGTCTGCTACCCTTGCCACATGATCACAAGCTTCCTCTAAAACATGCTTCTCTATCTGTTTCTGACGTGTAGGAATATAAAGTGTCCAGCTTTGAGCAGCGTCTGATCAGTGAGATTGAGTTCCGACTGGAGCGCTCTCCAGTGGAGGAGTCAGACGATGACATTCAGCACGATGACGACTCTGCTGGGCAGGGGAAGGCACCATCCTTTGTTCAGAAACTCAAACACTACAAAGTCTTTGAAGGGATGCCAGTGACCTTTTCCTGTAAGGTCAACGGAGACCCCAAACCAAAGGTGGGAGTTTCTACGTGCCACTCAGTGAATGTCAACACCTTGAATGAGCAAACACATCTGGTGGTTACTATCACATGATAGATATGACGCAGTTTTACGGCTTTTATAATGGCTCGGCTTCCTTATTTGGGAGTTGCTGATGTTGAGTGTGGATACTGTACATATGTGCACACTTGTGTTGTGATAAGGGGAGGCCCTGAACAAGAACACACACTGGCCTTGGCTCGCTGCCTGGTTCTGTTCATGGATGATGTGATGTTGACAGGCCTCAGAAAGAAAGTGAGAAATATAAGTTAAGGAAAGAGCAGCAAAACAGGAAGAGAACACCACATTAACTTTTAAAAAGTAAATCTGTTGCATTTATAGATTGGAAAAATGTTTCATTCACCAGCTAAAGTCAGTCTGTTTAACGTTAACTTGACAAACTGTTCTTTCATGTTTCACAGGTCTACTGGTTTAAAGATGGCAAGCAGATATCCAAGAGGAGTGAGCACTACCGGATCAGCCGTGAGGCTGATGGAACCTGCTCCTTACACACAGCTGCAGCATCGCTGGATGATGATGGCAACTACACCATCATGGCAGGCAATCCTGAAGTGAGCAGACAGATACTGAGCCCAGGAAAAGCCCCCAAACACAACAGAATATATAACTGAAAGTTCTGCACAGCTTTCTCCACAATAAACGTCAGTTTGGCTGCCTGCCTGTCAGAGATGCCAGCACTCATTAAGGATTGAGATAATGGTCTCCGGCCAGCAGAGGAAGAGGGTGTTGAATGAGACAGGATATCACTCTCACGAGGGTCGAAAGTTTATGTGCTCCAGCTTTAACACTCACATTTTATTTCCTGCTCCCGGTCTGACTCCTGCTTGTGGTGTGGTGAAGTGTCAACACCTAATAAGCCCTGCTCTCTCTTCTCCCTCATAGGGAAGGGTGAGCTGCACTGGCAGGATGATGGTCCAGGCAGTGAACCAGCGAGGCCGAAGCCAACGCTCGACCCCTGGACACATGCGAAGGTGAGGCTTTGATGAAAGACAGAAGACAAACAGCTGCTGTGTGGTACAGCATGCTGCATGACGCTGAGCATCTGTACAACTTCTGTACAGAAGGCGTTCCAAGAGGCTGCTAGTAGTGTTTGCCGTGAGCTGAGTCACACACTTAGTTCTTTGTTGGAGTGTCTGTCCAGGAAAGAAAAGCTTGGTGTTAATAAGAGGGAACACCTGTTTGCTCTAATGTTTTGTATTGCTCTAATGACCGTGTATTTACAATGCGCATTTACCCAGATATTGAAAAATGCATGATCACAGACGTTCCTTCACAGCACATAAAAAAACACCTGTAATCTGTTATCTAGATGAACACTCCCTGATTAGAGAAGAGCGCAGAGATGTTTAGAGTGAGATAAAGATAATAATCGGTGTCTCCTAACTCTCTTTATTCCCCTCTCTGGTTGATGTGCGAACGGGTTGATGATGTCATTGTTGTTATAGTGGAGAATCACAGGAACATCAATGGGTCCTGACCTGCTATACAGGGCTAAAGGAGACTCATGGAGATGAAGAAAGATGAAGGTGGAACGATGCCAGAGCAGAAACAAAGGCAAAAGGGTCTCAGAAGTTCAGATTGTTGAAAGGTTTTATGTATTAAAAGGAGTACCACTTATGTTTCCCTAAAAGTATTCACATTTGCTCTAAAGGGAGTTTTACATTCAACAAATGAGTGAGACTCTAAAGTCTGGAACTGGATGAAAGAACTTTAATGGCAAAATTTGACCTTTTATTTTTAAGCTATTTTTTGTGCTATTTTTGAAAGAGAAAGTGGAGCGAGTCCGGAAATGGGGGGGGAGCAAGTGGGGGATTGAAATGGAGTAAAATTTACAGCCAGTGAAGGCTGGAACCAGTGACCTCCTGCTCAGGGCTGCTCATTTGGTATGTGCTTCAAGCACATGGCCATCAGAGCACCTAAAAATGTTCACCTTTTTCAATGGAAATAATGTCAAGGTAGCAAAAATGTTTAAAAGTGTAAAAAGCAAGAAATTGTGTCTAAATCCTATCTATACTCTATATTAACAATGTGGAGGTGTTAAGGGCTCAGAGCATTTCTTCTGATTGACTCACCAACCTGTTGTCAGTGGAGCTTCAGAGAAAAGCCTGAGAGAGGTGGTGGAAAGTACAATGAAACAGTTTTTGGTCATTAAAATGACTAATATACCACTTTATATCTCAACACTTTAAATAAAACACATAAGAAGTATAAAATATGGGACCTTTAGGAAAGTGACCAAATTTTTAATGTGAAGTACTGCATGCCTCCCTCTCTCCATCAGGCCCAGGTCCAGGTCTAGAGACAGCGGTGATGAGAACGACAACATCCAAGAGCGTCACTTCCGCCCCCACTTCCTGCAAGCGCCCGGTGACCTCATTGTTCAGGAGGGCCGACTGTGTCGGATGGACTGCAAGGTAAAAAGTTATTCTTTTATCAATGTGTGCCACCTGCTTGGTTTACACTGTGATACAAAAGAGAAAGGAGGGTCAGTGTGTTGCCCTGTTTTGGTGCATCCAAGAAGAGCTGAATACTAAACAATTTCCATAGAAAACAGCTGTTATTTATTAAGAAACAAAATGTGGAGTGTGCAGTGTTTGGAGTCATACAGTGCCGCTGCATACTGGAGAACAGTCTTAAAAGGAAGAAAAGACAAATTATAGTGTGTCTTTGGTCTAGTGTGGCGTGTCACAGATGTTTTTATACAAGACTGTGGTCTTTTTTTTGTGGATGAGTTATGTCATAATCGTCTTATTTTTGCTGTTACCCTTCTTACTTACCGTTAACCAAAGTTGGACCTCTAGGTGAACACATTACCCCGATTGTGCTGTTGTTCTGTGATAAAGGAAAGAAATGGCTCAAAATAACTGAGACATGACTGGAAAGGAAAATGGCAGCACCAAAGAGCTGATGTTAATCATAGTAATAGAGAAAGCCATCTCAGCTCCACCCTTTAATTCAGCATCTGCGCTGCTTTCAGGGAGGCTCCATGTCAGCGCTGCCAAAGAAACATTTGGATTCCAGTTTCTTTAGGGAATAAAAACTGGTGGAGACGAGATGTTTCATCACTTCCTTGCGTTAGGAATGGCTCATGGCAGACAGCTAGAGTACAGAGCTGTCATATTTCAGGGATTGAGTAGGATCAGATTTTCTACAATTATTTTTCCCCCCACACCACTCTTGACACTTGTCTTCATTTTCTGTTTATCCACCGACTTCCTGCTGCCTGCAGCACTTAGAAGCTATTTGGAAGCTGCTACAAACCCACAATTATCTCACTATAAAAGGGCTGGGGTTTTTTTTTTTTGTGTGTGTGTGTGTGTGTGTGTGTGTGTGCTTGTCAGGAATAAACTGGAGCCTCCATTCCTTATGAGCCCTTAATGTCAAGGATATTTAAAGCAAATATTTATTTCCAGATCATTTGTGGTTTTCCAAACTTTCCATGCTCAAAATGCCCCAACTTCTAAATGTGTGCTTGGTTGTTTCCATAAATAAGTATCACTGCTTACTCAGCGTTCATGTATGGCGGATATTCACCAGGTGGGCAAGGTGGACCTGAGCTATCGACCAGAGGTGTCAGGTTTTTGAACAGAGAGATCTTTTCTCTGCGCTCTTTATTCCCACGGTGGAGCTCGCTGGCAACCGGGCTCCTCCAGACAAACACAGCACAGACAGATTAACCAAACACTGCTGTTTTTATCCACCCAACAAACACACACTCTCCAACCACAGGAAACACATGCAGTTAATGTACAATTTTCTCCAACAAAAACCATCTCCGGCTGCAAAAACTAACAGCATTCTCCACAGTATGAACAAAAATTTACATTATCGGGCACATTTTAATTTTTGCTGCATTTTCTTCGCCACCCTTAGGTGAGTGGTTTGCCCACTCCTGACCTCATCTGGCAACTGAATGGACAGACCATCCGCCCTGACTCTGCCCACAAGATGTTGGTGAGGGAAAACGGTGTGCACTCATTGGTCATTGAACCAGTGACCAGCCGTGATGCAGGCATCTACACCTGCATCGCCAGCAACCGAGCTGGGCAGAACTCGTTCAACCTGGAACTCATTGTTGCAGGTAAAGAAATGGATAGGGTATAACAGCACTTACAGAAGATACATGAGTACATAGTTCCAACTAGGAGAGAACCTCAGTAACAGGCACTCCATCTCCACAGCCAAAGAGATGCACAAGGCCCCTTCGTTTGTTGAGAAGCTACAGAACACAAGCGTGGCTGAGGGTCACCCAGTGCGACTTGAGTGTCGTGTCACTGGAGTTCCCTACCCACAAATCTTTTGGAAAAGGGAGAACGAGTCCTTCACTCACAACACGGACAGAATCAGGTGAATACATGAGAAAATGACAGAAATGAACAGCTCAAATAGCACTCACGCTTGCTTCAGTCTACATTAACTCCTGATTCTGTTTAGAATAATCAAATTGTCCCTTCAACTGTGTTTATTTTCTCTCCCAGCATGCACCAGGACAACTGTGGCTATCTTTGTATGATAATCCAGCCTGCCATGAAAGAGGATGCTGGTTGGTACACTGTGTCAGCCAAGAATGATGCAGGCATTGTATCCAGCACCGCACGCCTCGATGTTCACGGTAAGTTTCTACTGGAGAACGCCTGACTCGCTTTCTCCTTAAACTCAACATTTTTAACTGTTTGGTCTGTTCTGTCCTCAGCTCAGTGGCAGCAGCCCAACCTCCCTAGGCCTAAGAAGGTGCGTCCCTCCACCAGCCGCTACGCTGCACTGACAGAGAGAGGGCTGGACGTGAAGGCAGCCTTCTTCCCCGACTCCAGCCCACTCCCACCTGGTGGCCTTGTGGAAAGCGACGACCTGTAAAAGCTACAGGCAAGGGCGAGGATTGTGATGTCACCCTAAAAAAAAAAAAGAAAAAGGAAAAAAAAAATCTGCAAGAGCTGCCCTTGCTCCAAGAGCTTCCTCAAATATACAATGCTAATGAAAGGGGAGGGTGTGGGGCAGAAAAAACTTGTCCACCATAATTGAAATGCAGATACAGAGCTGTGGGTCAGTGGGAAGAGTGAGCTGGTGCAGAGACAGTTTTCTTACACGTGTATATTAAAAACACAAACCATTATATAACAGAATTCCTTAAGGTCTTTTATTAAGCTTCATTTTATCAACTGGACCTGAATAATGTGTTTACCATAAGAAAAATGTTTAAAAGCTTGCTCTTCCATCAACTGTGTGGCTTATTCTGTTCTGCCCCTCATTTCTGGAAAGAAAATGATTTCAGGAAATATATTTTTTAAAGCAGGTTGAAAAGTGAAATGAAATGTAGAATTACTTTGCATGTTCAAGTGGTGCCAATTGCAATACACCGGCCTTGTTCAGAGACACTTAAAGAGAGATTGAGTGATTCAAAGCCTCCGAGCAGGTGATCACAGACTTTTATAATGTGGGTTTTTGTAGCACAGCGTTGATATCTACACTATCTCATCATAGTATCACAGCCTCAGTGTTGTAAGGTCATAGTTTAGCTTATATGTGATGGACAAGGCTGGGCCTTACAAGCAGTATGGGTTTTTTTTTTTTTCCTTTTGTTTTTGGCAACAGAGTGTTTTCACGTGGATGAGATTTCTTTGTTTTTGGGTTAAGCTGAACTCAAAGAGCTCAACAGTAAGAGAGTGATGGTAAAAGCAGGTTTTTGTAATGGACTTCAACTTTAACGTGGTCAGTGGGATGTGAATGACAGTGGTAGTGGTGATAAGGACAAACGGACGATATAGAAAATATGATGGCAGTTCATTTTGGTGATAGTTTTTTTTTTTCTTCTTCTTCTTCTTCTTTGATTGTTTTTAAAAGTGTGAGTTAAAATGTTCTCACTGTCAAGGGGGTGCAGTGAAAGGTTTCAGTGTATTTGTCACGCAAATCACAGATTGTCCATTCTATTTTTGTAAGGATTAAGAAGATTTATTTCCCAAAAACCTTGACATAAATAATATCGGCAATGTATTGTCAACTGATAAAACAACTTTCTGTATCATGAAGTTTTCTAAATATAGTTACTGTCTGAAATCACATTTAGACTTAATGCAAACACAATTTTTTTGCATGTTATTTTTGGACACTTGTAGGGTGCCAAACGACTTTTACCAGAATGTAAAAAAAAAACCAAAAAAAAAAAACACAGCTCTTTGTTTCCAGTATTCAACCCTCTTAAGCTGGTGAAAAAGTGAAATGCAAGGTATATTTATATCTATTACTTTTGTCAACTCTGTAAAGCAATACAAAGTGGAAATCATTTTCTGTGTCTGTTCAGAGCTTTCATCATCTGGCAATTACTGTTCACACATTTCTATGCCAATCAATGCCTTATATGGATTGTTCTTCTGATATTATTTTAGGTTATTAAATAATAATAATAATTAAAAAAAAAACTCCTCAGACAGCATGAGATGTTTTTATAGAGTGGCAAGCTGGCAGAGAGTGCCAAAAAACACACTGTCAGTCAGTTTGAGAAACTTTTAGGTTCAAGATATATGAACACCAACATTCATCTTATTAAGAAGTGCAAAACATGGAGTGACATAATTCCATGTGTCCAAATATATAAGTGATTAACTGATTTTGACCAACACAAAACAAATTAACTGAGATTTTACAATTTATTCATCTCAGAATACCAAAACAAATAATTTGCCTGCACTAATGTGAAGGGTGATGCTGAGATCTGGACTTCAGCACAGTGTTTGGTGAATTCACCCTCAGCAAAAGATGTGCGGTGTTTAGCAGTTAACGTCGCCAGCTTGTAGCTCACCTTTGTCGCATTTTCATTTGACTCATGCACTCTTGTGAAAAAAATGCTGCTCTGACGTCAAAACAGCTTCTAGTCAATTCAGTTTTTCGACTGGTGGAGTCTCTTGACATTAAATTCCTTACAAACAGCCACAATCTCTTGGCAAATCAGGCAAACACAGTTGTTCCGTGTTTCAGTGAAAAAACACTGCAGTTCCTACCTGTCCTGTCCCGGAAGCAGCGGCCCTCACAGCCAAGTCAGCCATTTTAGAAATTGGTCAGAAGGGGTCCTGGGCAGCTACACAACAGATTTTTTTTAACCGGTGTATTTATATTCTGGTCACAAATGCTGGCGGGCCACAAGTGATGCATTTTATGACAGAGGCTACAGGCCACAATTGGCCCCCGGGCCAGACTTTGGACATGCCTGTCTTAGACAATAGGAAATTCTTCTTCTTGTCATGAGACGCGATCATTGTTTACATTTCATTCTAAAATGTCACTTTAGGATGATGGTTTTAACAAATTTACCAAGAGGTATCAGTTACTTCTCATCATGGTATGTATTTTAATCATGGTTCTGAAGATGTCCCTTGTAATTTAAACTCCAAAAGCAAATAGATAAAGCCAGGGTTCATTAAACTAGTTTATAACCAGCTTCGTAGTAGAAGTTATCCAGAGTGGTTGATGTTAGCTCCACTTAGGCCAGGTAACGAAAAAAAAAACCCATATATATATATATAAAATAGGTATGTTGAATTTGCCTCATGGTACAGGCCTCAGAAATCACAACGCCTCCTTTTCTGAACTGGGGCTGTGTGAATTTCTCACTTTGATACTTTCACAGTGTTAATATACAACCTCGACCTGCTTGTTAATCAAAAAAGGCATGGAAATATCACTTTATACTATAATATGGGACCTTTAATAGGAAATATGTTCAGGATATAAGTGAATGGAGAACAGTCAGACATTTATGGATGGTAACAGGAGGTTTAAATGAAAGAAACAGGCAATGTGGATTTCAAATCTCATTGCTGAGCATGAGTCACATCCAACCCCATCCATCCACACTGCAGGACCAGAGCTGTAACCAGATACTCACAACATTCCCAGTGCTAAAAATACCACACCACCTCCACCACTACCACTACCACTAATTTCCTCCAGCTGCAGCCCAACATCCCTGGCCCCTCGACAGGCCCCTCCAGAGGTGTACTCAGGGGGGCTTACAGTCAAGGGGGCAACATGAGTCTGCTGTCAGGGGGTCTCCCGGGAGGATGTGGGCGATCGGTGGCAGGACACTTTACAGTCATGGAAAAAGAACAAGGGATTAAATCTACTGATCAATTTTAGGATCTCAGGGAACTGAGGTCCAGACTGGGCCAGTGCTGGTCTCAATGACAACTAACTTTGTATAAGAAGTGTTCACTTTGTGTTATTTAATGTGGGGTCGTGTGAGGTAGATGTGCATACTCAGTGTATTACCTGTAGTAAGTACAGATTAGCTACCATTTTGGAGAGGAAGCAAGAAAGGCCAGCACACTGCAGGTAACACATTGACGATACAAGACTATCACACACAAGTCCATGTCCAATAACCCAAGCTACAACCTTCATGTGACCACGTACTTTGGCCAAAAAGTGCAAGAGTTTCAGTCAGATGGCCATCAGCGTACATCCAAAAAGTGTGAGGCTTTCACCTGTCTCATTGTAAGGAGGTATCTCCAATAGAAGGCCCCACGCTTTACATGACCAGCTGCAGCCCTCCATCCACAACCAGCACCTGTCCTGTTACATAGGAAGACTCCAAAAGGAAAAGAACAGCCTGGGCTGCCTCTTCCACCTCACCAAATCTTCTCAGAGGAATGGAGTGCGCCACAACATCCTCCCTCAGCCCTGCGGTCATGTCTGTACGTATAAAACCTGCACAAATGAGAGGCCAAGCATATAAAAAAGACAAATGAAACAACTGAGGAGACCGGATAAAAAAAATCCACCGCAGAGGAAAGAGGAAAAGAGGATGCTGCACTTTACCTGGAGCGAGAAGATTGACCCTGATGTTACGCGAAGCAACTTCTTTAGCTAAAGATCGTGTGAATCCCTCTAAACCAGCTTTACTGGCACTGTAGACACATTGACCAACATTCCCTTTCAGCCCCACAACAGAGCCTACGGAAAACAAAAAACACAAACCCATTAATATTATTTGGTGTGGCTGAAAATTTCAAAAATAAAACAGGAAGCACTATTTGAATGCTATGCTATACATAAAAGACAATAGCGACAACAGAGTTTTAGCTTGATTGATGCGATATGATTTATATAATTGAAATCAAAACCATATCGCAGGCGTATAGACTGATGGGTGTGGTTTTACTATTATTCTTTGAATTTTAAATCCATATTTTAAAGTTTAAAACATTGGTACTAACTTTAAACTTTATGGAGATAGAATCCTTTAGATGGAATTATATGGAATATGAGTTCATTTTGTTGTAATATATTTGGTATTATGATAACCATAATATTTTATGTAAAATTGATTCTGCTCTACAACTAACCTTCAGTCTTTGAAGCTGGCGAGTTTCTAGATTTTAAATGCATTTCCATGTGAAGGCACAGAATCTCTAACAGCAAACCAAATCTAGAAACCTTTCTCTGTTTCTACTTTGTGATAACGGTGTAAAAAGGTCATTATTCTCTAAGTCAGAGGTCTCCAACTCCGGTCCTGCATGTTTTAGATATTTCTTTCTCCGACACGCCTGATTCAAATGATCAGCTCGTCATCAAGCTCTGCTGAGGTCTGATAAGGAGCGACTCATTTGAATCAGGTGTGTTGGAGCAGGAAACATCTAAAACATGCAGGACCGGAGTTGGAGATCTCTCCTCTAAGTTAACACCACTGAGACTCTGTCTGAAGAAAGGAGTGTATATGTACACTGCCACCCAGTGACCCAACTAAAGACATACATACACATTAGTCATGTCTGCCACAAAGCCACCTATGGCCCAATCCTGACCCCTGAAGCTGAGTCTGGAATCGTTACAGACTTAACTGGGTTCCTAATGAGCTTATGATGGTATTAAGAAAAATGGAAGGGGGGGCACTCTGTGACATCACATTACCTAAATGATGCAATAACATGTTGACTACAACTATGAGTTTGGGAACTTTGATTTCACATTTTTTGAATTGTTCCCTGTCACCACTTGTTTTTTCATGTCACATTTATGTTGGCTTTGCTCCTACCATGTTTACTTATTAACATTTCTTATTCAGACTTCAGAAAGTCTGAGGGAAAGCACTTCAAAATCTATGAGGCTGCACATTGGGATTGGCCTGTTACCTATATTAACGATGGCAGCTCCCTGGCTGTGCAGCATTCTGCGAAGTGCTGCCCTGCAGGTCAACATGGTGCCAAGCAAGTTGGTTCGAAGAAGGTCCATCATGTCCTCAGGCTTCGTCCTCATTAACAGAGCATCCCTGAGAACAGACGGAGCAATATTTCACCCATTTATACACACACAGCACACTGCCCAAATATCTACTCACCTGTTGATGCCAGCTGCGTTCACAAGATAGGAGATGTTTCCGCAGGTTTTTTGGATCGTCTCAAAGGTTTTGTGCACCTCTTGCTCAATGGAGACATCACAGCTAAAAGCCACATGGTTGGCTACAAAGCAGAGAAGGTGGCAAAATGAAGGTTCAGTTTAAGTACAAGTAATAATGCTCATTGAGAGAACAAACAAAAGGCTGTACGTAGTCTGGCATCAATGTTAAAGGCCTGTAGCTGGCTGAGAGTAGGTTCTCTCTCAGCAGTGCAATGATAAACTCCATGACAAAAAATAATAAACAATTATTTTATGAATTTTAACACATAGCACACACTCCCATAATTAGCTGGATCTTCTTCTTTTTGACATGTCCAACATCACCATGTTGAGTCCAGGCTTGGCACCCACAGGACTCATCCACCTTGTTAAAATGAAACAGTTGAGTGCTAAACATCTGCAAGTGTATGGGTACTGAAATGATTAGTATGCAAGTAACTTTATGTAATAATAGTGAGAGGGATTCCTTTTTTATTATTAAGGGCAATTTGGTTTGCAACAGTAGTCTGCCATACATATAATGATCAGACAAAAAAACAAAACAAACATATATACTGAGCCCAGGATACAGTGGATGTTACCATTACCTGCCCCAGGATGTCTGGTTCACATTCACTCACTGTACCTCCATGAAGAGATGCCACGGTGGCTCTGGCAGCATCTTGGTGTCTGGAGATGACAGCCAACCTGCACCCCCTCTGTGCCAGCAGGCGGCAAACGGCCCTGCCGATGCCCCTGGAGCCGCCGCACACCACGGCCAGCCTGGACATCCGCCTGCCGGAGAGCAAGGAAGCAAGTATGTGTCACAGCCTACAGCCCCCAAAATGCACCTACACCGAGCTACACTGTACCAAAGGACTCAGATATGATAGATCAGATACAGCCTCCGACAGTCCAACTGCACCTCAACACACTTTAACACTGAGTTGTGTTCAAACACCATCTGACACGATGACGGCTCATTGCTGTCTGGTCATTTAGGACTTCACCAGCTATTTATCTGTGATTCAACAATAAACTTCATCTTCGTAGCTGCCGTCTACCTGGTTTAAAGAGTGTATTTCTCCGTAAGTCAGGGTGAATTCCTGGTTTATTTACGGAAAATCAGTCAGTCGCGGCTCAGGACATCGCCATGTTTCTCCCCCTCAGAGCTGCTGCGTTCAAGGCCGTCGGACAGCAGATGGCGCAGCGATTTCACAGCGCCGTGCAGGACCGGCCTGCCTTTGTGTCTGTGTTTGTGTCTCAGATCTGCAGGCAGTTCCGTTAGTGTTTGTCCACAGCCTGACACACCCTCAGCTGGTAGCTTCATTTAATAAATAAAACCTCTCCATATTATTACAGGTAAATGTCCTTGGAATGCAACTGGCTGGATCTGAAAAGGTCAGCTGCAGATATGACTTTTTTTTTTTTACCTTCATTTGTGGCACAATGAATCTTTGAAAGATCTTAAGCTATCATTTACTACAGCATAGTATTGTTATTTGTGGACTCAATTTATTTCACATGAATAATTACTGTTCTGACTTTTGAGAAAATTTCTATTACTCCAGACAAATGCTAAGGTTTGCTGTCTGCACATGAAAAAAGCACAAAAATAATGAATCACCATTACCTGTTATTCTGTTTGCCTCATGAATTCCTCGTGTAAATATCAATAGAAAAGCCATACTTTCATGGGTACACAAAAAAGGGAGTACTGTACAGACTGGATGGCCTTGGCCTATAGTTGTACTGTCTATCAGGCTGAGGTGTTCTGCAGGATTGATCTGCTGAGATGAAATCACATTCACAACCTGTCCCCAAAGTCCACATCCATGCAGCAGAATAAAAACACTTATTACCGGTATAATTTGTTTAAAATGTTAGTGCCCCTTACCAGTGTTCCTTCATATTAAATGTCCAAAATTGTAAAAAGTTACATTTCTGTGTTTTTTGATTATAGATTAGTTCTAAATTGATACTGTATAAGTAACAAAGCCTCAGTTCACAGAGAAATGCACAGCCTGTTTTCAGAAATTGAGCCTTAAAATGATCTATCAGGACTGCTGTGAATTAGTGATGTCGCTAATCTAAGCATGGTTAGCCCACCTGGGAACACCAGGTGAAATCTCTGACTCTCAGTAACAGACACACCCAGAGCTTAAACATTATCAGGAAATTCTTTACCCTGTGACTCGATATCTGAACTGTCCACACCCTTTGCACCTAAAGAATGATTTATTCACCCTCTGTACACATAGCCTTTCCTTTATTTAAACGCATGCATGCCATTTAGTTTGACTTTCCACAGTTTACCAGCTATGAATTGACAACTTACCATTTGCATCAAAGCAGGTCAAGTGACGGTGACTTAGATGTACAGATTCATTATTCCCACACAGTACAGTCTAATGCTCCTACCCTGCTGAAATAACTTATTTCCATGGTAACCCATCCTCTGCGGGGAACTATGAGCAGTACAATGACCTCTCTGGGTGCTTGTCAGTTCCTGTCAGCGTTTCCCAGCTGAACGCTGAGAAGGGTCACCTCTCTTTGCAGCATGCTGCTCGGCTGTAAGTCACTGAAGGTCGTCTTCTGCAAGAACCTTTAATTCCTGCAGACACTAATGACCCCATGTAATGTGACTTACCCCAAATACATTTTATTAGGAACAACTGTCTTTTCACTTCTCACAAGGGTGTATATTTTTCAAAACTTTTGGTTTACTAATGAGGAAAGAGGAGGCAGGGCAAGCTCTGAGGCGGCTCTGTCAGCAGTGATGGAGGTTTTTGATTCTAGTCCTGATTGGACAGTTTGGCCCTGGCTGCAAGGGGCTAACATAACACAAGGTCAGTGGAGAAAGGCACTCTGCATCATTGTCATAAACCAATGACTTGAGGAAATTATGGAAACCATTAGCGTTTATTGTTACAGAGATTTTTACAAAATGTCCTATTTCCTAAAATACTTCAGAATGTTTTTCACATAATAGACTTGTGCCAAGTAGGTTGATTTCAGTTTCACCATTTTTACACATTTGAAAGACTAACTACAGATAAAAAAAAAAAAAAAAAAAAAAAAAAATCAAGTAAGTCACCTTGGCATGAGGAAAATCGGTTAAAAGTTGAATCAAGCAAACTTAAGTTGCCATATGTTCCAATAAATGAAAATATAGTTTATAGATATATATAAGTGTTGTGAGAAATGTATCATGTTTCATGAGTCTGAAACTGTGCAGCCTATGCATGAAAAACATGGACAAAAAGTCAATCTGTATTAGAAATGTTACGTGCATAAATGTGTGCTTGTGTGTTGGATTAAGTCTGATGTGTAAATTAAAGGCTTAACAGAAAAATGAAAAGACAATCAGAGGCGCAATTTGGGCACACAGCCTGAGGTTGGCGTGGTGATTGCCAAGACAACAATACATCAACATCAGGTTAATTCTAGTACCAATCCAAAATATGAAAAAGGCCCTAACAATGATTTGTACCATTCTATTACAAACTCTTTCCAAATTTCAAACAATCAACATATTCCAGCAGTCAGTTACACAGTGGTCCCCTCAGTTAACAATAATAGACAAAAAAACAAAACACAAGTCTGGGTCCATTTCAGTCAGTAAATTAATTCTCAAAGCCAGATTTGGCACAATTCAGTGATTGCCTAAACTCTCAAGCGTTTACATACCCCCTCATAGAATGTCAGGCCAGTCAAATGTCAGTCATCAATGATACTGATCAAAATGAAAAGAAATAACGTGGTGACATATTCTTTGATCAAAGCATTGATTTCAAAACTTACCATTCCTTTTTGTTTAAGAAGCATCTCAAATATGACCGGATCCCCTCCATTCACAAAGAAATCTTAAAGTAATTCAAGTCAATACAACACTTTACATTAAAGACTTTGTATAGATGAAATGTACAACAAATCCCAAACACAAAATGACATAAAAACATATACATAATCAAGGGGGTCAAAGTGATTGATTTAAACAAACACTGTACCTTTCAAGGTTCAGAAGAACAATGCTACACACCTCTTCCTGTGGATTGAAACAATGATATGTTACCTTAGCCAAACATTCTGTGCTTTAGCTAGCTGTGTTTTTATTGCCACAAGTCACATTAGGAATGAGTTAAAGTGTAGAAAAACAGAGAGGCTGTTGAAAGGTGTCTGTGTGCCTTCCTGTGTGTCCAGGTTATACAAGAAAGACTCTATGAGCCACAGGTGTCAGCCCCTATGGAACATAAATAAATGTCAAAAAGAAACTGTTGTGCACGGTTACTGAAATCTTTTGTTGCCCTTATGATGTAGAGCTACGTCTGGGTTTGGCTTTTACCACGGTGTTAGGAGAGCAGCTACTCTGGTCAGTGAATACAAAGAAGGTACAAAGTAAGCAACATTTGATGGCAGTCTATTTGGAGTGTGTATGTTGCATTTTAAATGGCATGATTAAACAGCCCTGTCTCTATCAATCCACACTTAGCTAATCACATGCAAATAATTGATCACTCTAGGTAACTGTCCTTAGTACTTGAGCCCCAGGCATGACAGGAAAAAAATGGAGGCCTGTAAATGGCCAAAAGAAATATCCTCAGATGTGCAATGCTCACATGGCTGTGCATTAGTTTGTGGACCCAGATGTGCAATTCTCTAGATCTCTCTTATGATCCTCAGGGTGAGGTAAACTGGGAATTATCTGTTTTCCTGCTATACAGCACAAATGATGATGACACAGCTCATCTGTTCTGCTTTGCTATATCTGATATACTTGTTCTTGCCTGCTGAGTTAGAAACAATGGTAAAACCTTGATCAGTAGTGTCATGGAGAAGAGTAGAACTGATGCGGTATAATATGGCATAAGGCATGTGCCAGCTTAACCCTTTGATGTGTTGCACTGCAAAAAGGCCAATCTATGAAATAAGTTAAAATGTGTAACATATCTATATCAATAGTTCATATTTGTTGTTTAGGACTAATCATCTTTGTGTCCATATGTACAATAAAGTGAGGAACAGTACAAGGCACACATTTAACAGCTGAATTGTTAACAAAGATATAAATAACCAACAAAAAAGGAAAAGTTCATGAGTAGTGTGCTTTCCTCTAACTCTGCCCCCTGTGCCTTTCATCACATCCAATCCTGTACTTCTCTGTAGCTCTCATTCATGTGCCATGAGCGCTCTATTCAGATAAACAGTGGGCTCTAAGCAGTTAAAGTGTCAAGCCATTTGTCCTGTCCCAGCCACACTTTGAGTGCTGTCCTGTTTGGTGTAGACAAACTGTAGCGTGGTAAGCAGCAGTCAGCAGGGTCATAGTAGGGGTGGTGACCATGGTTTCCTGTTGTGTGTTTACTAGATGCTGTCTACAAAGCTGCCAGGGAACAGTCCGGTCCTGCCATTCCTCTGCAGTGTGCCTTTGAACCAACCATCTTCCCTCTTTCTGTGAACAAACACAATGTCGCCCTCCTTAAGTTCCAGCTCTGCCTCGCTCTGGGGAGGATATGATACCACCACCCTGTACCTGGGGAGGACAGCCAGAGGCACAGTGACTGATACACACTAAGAATGACAAATGATAAGTCATGACACCTGCAATATCATGTTACTGACAATAGATGGGACAATAGCAAACAATGGTTTAAAACTGCAGATTTGCACCAATGTACCTCTCACATATGATGGGCCGTGCGTCATGCTGCTGGGATAAAAGAGAGGAGCATGGCTGGCGGGGAGGAGGAGCGATAGGAGCGCATCCATCAAGGGTGCTGCTCTTTCGATGGGAAGGTTCTGGGACTGAGGAAGAGGAGGAAGATGAAGAGGCAGAAGCAATGGCTGCCGGAGGTTCAGGCTCGAGGTAGCTGACAGAGCTGGAGGGAGAGGGATTGTCATGCCCTGTGGCGCCATGTAGCACCTCTCCAGCTGCAGTCTGTTCTGCCTCCAGGGTAGGTGACGAGGGGGGAGAGGGTCGAGACTTCTTCTTATTCGAGGACAACAGCTTCAGAAGACTTTTCTTTTCTCTCTGCATTAATAAGATAAAATTATTATTTGTCAGAGAACTGCAGAAACTCCTGAGGCTGTGAGGCAAGTCATTTTGACAAACCACACACACACACACACAAACACAGGTATTTTCTAGTGCTGCGTTTCCCTATCACTGACCTATATAACTTTTGTAACTCAAGCCCCCCCCCTCCATCATGGCAAAGATCAATTCTTTACCATGATAAGACATCTACTAAAATAAATCAGATACAAATCTTGAGTGGGGCTTTACCCGAATCATAATTTTGTCAGTCAAATTGTATTTGGCTGTTTAATATGACGATTTGACTATTTGTTTCTTTTTATTTAATTTTTTTTCATATAGACTATCTGGCAATCTGAAAATTTGGCTTAGTTTCGGTCAGTGACAGTGTTACAAAAATCTTAACCTCAAAATGGTCGCAAATGAAACTAAACAAAAAAAAACAAAACAAAACAAAACAACAACAACAAAAAAAAACAAATTCCCTGCATTGCTAGCAAATATTGTGAAGTTGTTTTTTTTTTTTAAGCAAGCGCACCAGCTAGCCCTGCTAGAATCTAAAATATATTAGTGATTATAATTCCCCATTCAAAGGTTATCTGTGTACATTTTTGTAAGCTTATAGCCGTTTTTATCCTGTTATTGTAATGCACACTGACTGAAAAACAAAAAACAGCAACACTGCTCAACTTAATAGACTGACGGGTCTCCGTCAGATAATTTGACTTGTTGACTTTCAGGTGTCCGCTTTGATCTTAAGTCATTAGGTCTTAAGAATTATCATACCTTGCCATCCTTGTCCAATCTGTAAGCAAGAGCTGTGCTGTTGACCATGGTATTAAGAGCAGAGCTGTTCCCAGAGCCGACAGGCACCGTGAGGACAGGTACAGGTCTCAAAGCGTCTCCCTCCAAGGATGCAGCGCTGACATTAGGTGGAGTCAGAGAGATGGCAGCGCAGCCCATTGCCACCCCAGCCCGGGTGCATCCTTGGGCTGAACTAGAGGGCTGTGGGCACACTGCAAGGTGTGGAAGATAGGTTACAGGTGCCGCAGACTGAATGGGTGTCACTGCTGCTGTAGGCCGGTCCTGACTGTGACATGCAGCTGCAGATGAGAATTAAACATGACATTTAAAAAAACTTTCATGAAATGAAGGACCATACAGTAATTATTTTGATTCCAGTGGATTTACCTGTCCTGACTGCACTGCGAGCTTGATTCACTGTCATCTGGGAGCTGACATGCAATGGGACTTTTGGCTGCTGCCCAGTTGCTGTTTGAGCTGCAGTTACAACAGCTACAACTTGGGAGCTGGTAGATACAGCAGTGGAGCTTGCACTGAGGGCTTTGTTGAAATCAGGTCCTGGAACAATGGCCCCAAGAGGAGCAGAAGATGGACTAACGACAGTGACTCCTCGACCAGCTTGAGTACACAGACTGATGGGCACTTTGGGCTGAGTGGTCCCTGATGCTGTCCTGAGAGGAAGAAGGGTGAAGAGAGGTAAGCTGTAACCATCTGAGATAAACAGGTGACATGAAATGTTGCTTAACACAAAGAGATATTAATATCAAGTGTTTCAAACATCAACTTGATTCTTCAAATTGTTCTATGCTATATTTTAAATAAAATTCATATGGAAATATTTCCAGTCTTAAACCCTCAACTTTGTCCAAGATTCTAAGATTGACAAGATTGAGACTCAAAGTAGGGTTAGTTGATAAATTGATTTTATCAATTACTTCAATTGTGTAATTTAGGATGATTTTTTAAAAATGAAAATAGTCTTTTTCTTTAACTTCCACCACCAAAGCTCCCGTGGGTCAGCCCATGCTGTAGTTTAGCGTGGGCTGAGCTTGTCTTTACCTGATGTAGGTTGCACATGCCAAATTAACCGCAAAATAAGAAATAACTGAGAAAGAACTTTTGACACTTTGGCACTTGAACCCCAATGGCAAATATTGGTTAAATTACAAGAGGGAAAATTAAAACTACAAACTAAGTGTAACTAAGTGTGGCCACATCACTGAAATATTGTAATATACTGCTGAAATTATGAACCCACGATTATGTAGCATGGATAGATGGATGTGAAACCAGGCATGTATATATGTAGCTAACAATGAATTAATCACTGACCTGCTGACTGGACTCATGTAGTTCCCAGGGAAGACTCCAATCTTGCCAGTGTGCATAGAGGTGCCTTTGAACCAGCCATCCTGACAGCGTTCCAGCACCAGGAACATCTCACCCTTCCTTAGCTCCAGCTCATCTTCCTTTCGTGGAGTGTAAGGGAACATCGCCACATAGCTATAACCAGATCAAAGACGAAGCACATATCAAGCAAAAATACACCACATTGAGCTGACATGATAAATAGATTTTCCTATTATTGCAGTAAAAACATTTCAACATTTTGAGATGGGAGCCATTTCTTCTGAATTTATTCTGCTGATTAGCTGCACATATGTCATCATCTCCTCAGAGACTCTGTTGGAGGGCCTCTGACCCGGAGAAAATCAGTGCTGGAGGACAAAACAATTTGCGGGTCATCTCTCTGCATCAGACCAAGAAAACAGCAGTCATGAAATCGAAGGCTCAGCTGATGTGTCTAACATGCATGCACAGGCATATGCAGATGACATCGGGAGAACAGGCAAGGGTGGATCTAATTCTTATCAGGTGTGTGGTGAGTAATGAGGGTAAAGGTGAAGGGGTGAAAAGTCAGGGGTGACAGAGGAGATCTTCAATGGGACCCAAGAGACTGTCACCCACCGGTTCTGACCCTTTCACCTGTGGAAAGCTCAGAGGGGGTTGGGATCACAGATAGGCAAGGATTTCCCCCTCTGAAGTGAAGTGTACATTATGACAATGGGCCATTGGTACACAAAGCGCCTCTGACATTTCACTGGACATTCAAGAAGACTACATATTTTTATGTTGGACTGTTTTTGTAACTCACACTGTGGGTCTCTGCCTCCCACTTTGGTCACTTATACTAGGGGAAGGTCTCTGTCCGGCAGCCAGTGAATAAGCAGCTCCACCAGCAGAGGATTGTGGGGGAGGTGGTGGGGGTGGTGGGAGAGCATCCTGCAGAAAGTACAACAGATAATATCATCAGTTTGACAGAATTTTCATTTCATTGTATTTTCACAATAGCTTTCCTCTCCGTGTGAAGCAAAAAGACTAAAACAAAGTAACTCAAGCTTGTGAAGACAGAGAGCTTGTATTGCATAGGCAGAGAAACCAGTTTGTTTATGAGCAACAAGGAGGGAAGGAGACTAAGTGTTGGCAAACCAGAGGGAATAACCCAGATGACAGATGATCTCTAAGGCAGAGTCTGTTTGGCAGAAATCATAGTCCTGTCCCCGTCTTCCCCCTTTCACTTGAGAATCTACTATTCTGCTTGTTTGTTTGTTGCTAGGAGACCACATAGCTAGATGTTAAAGCCATTGCAGGATTTAATTGGGACCATATGAAATGAAAGCATGTCTGTAGATACACTTCAGAGCAACCCTCAAACAATCTATGAGAGGCTTCATCTTGACTCTTGTTTTCTTGTGGAGAATGTCTGTAACATCAGAAGAGTGTTTGGCTAAAGATTAAAGATTGCAGCGTGTTTTTTGAAGAGGTTTTTCTTTGTATGGTTTGTTTGCTTCCAGATCACAGGATTAAAATTAAGTCACCAATCTGCAATGTCAACATCAAGCTTTTTAAGGCAAGAGTAAAAAACTAAAATCCAAAATGAGCAACCAGAGTGTTAGAGTGATGGTAAAGACAGGTCCTACAACCCCGAAGCAAAATGAGTCTTCTCAAACTCCCATTGCCAGTGCTGAGCAGCAGAGTAATAGCTTCCATGACACAATGGGGGAGGAGTGGCACTCAGACAGCCCTGTGGTATGTGTACAGGCCTAACGTGTATGTGTGTCGATGTGTGTTTCGGTTCACTGCTGACGCTTGAGCTGAGATAATTAGGTTGCCTGCAGGCTAGAGAAATCATCTGTACAAAAACATCATGTAGGGTTCCCAAGTGAAGCGGAGAGCTCAACCTTTTGTGTACACATTCCTGCTCATTCAGAAACTCCACATGCCAGAGAGAGCGAGACAGACAGACAGGAAGTGTACGTGCTGTTTTGTGTGGGCTGCAGGGATTTCTTAACTTTTTTAGTTGTACCCATTTTGGCTCAGAAGAAACATGTAAGCAACAGGTATATAAATCAAAATGTTATTTTAAAGACTCCTGAGCATCATTATTTTAATGTAGGCCAATTTCAAATCAAAAAGCCACTTCATCTTATTTGATGCAGAATCCTGATTCAAATTTCTGTTTTCTGTTTTTTTTGGGTTTTTTTTAAGAATTGTTTTTATTTGCTTTTCAGAGATTACATTGGAGTCCCAGTATGTATATCAAAACAAAATATCAGATCTTTATCAGCATAATCTCTATTCACACTAGTCACTCACCCAGTTGCACAATATATACATAGGCTTACACCCATACATACATAACATACATCTACACCTGTATACACTTACCATACGCCTACACCTACATACATACACACCCTAACCCCTGATCAAAATTTCTGAACGGCCTGAGATAACCATGTTGCTGGCTGGCAGATCATGAGACCATAACTCTAATCTTTGGGTGGTGATTTAAACACATGGTTACAAATAATTTAAAACTGTTTGATTTCATATAAACCCTTTTGTTTATGATATGTTTATTGATCTATTTCATGTGTTTTATTTCAGTTTTTATATTATTATTATTATTAAGTGAAGTGTATTACTAAATAAAGCCACCACTGGACAGGAAAAATAATGTGTAATGAATGTACTTTTTTCTGGTTTATGCTGCATATGTTTGTTAATTTAACAGTTTTGTGTGTAAAAGGTCCCTTATTTAGACTCGTCTGGCGCTTTATTTGAAATGGTGATATTTATATAGAGATATATTAATGGTTTAAATCCAAAAACCATCTCAATATAAATTTAACTCTCCTCTCAGGCTTCTCTGTGGAACAAGAGATCAGTAAACCAATCAGATATGGGGCTTGGAGCCTGTGTTCTTTTTCAGTTTTGTTAATGATTGTATAAGCGTATAACAGAGTTCAGAAAACCAAATTCAGTAGGTAGGTAGGATGGTTGGTCTGATGTTGCTAGTCTGAGGGCATGGCTGAGAGCAGTGACTGCTTTGTTGTGACATTTAAAGTTACAGATGTAAAAGGCGTTTTAAGGCCCTGTTTTAAATGCAGATTGTGTGAATTTTTATACAGATATAATTTGATCCTTTTATCATATTAACACTGAACCTTGACCTGCTTTTTAATAGAAATTACACAAGCATCTCAAATCATGTATTTTGAAGCCTTTAAAGATAAAGCAGTACATTAGCATAATCTTACAAATACAAGAACAACAACAGCACAACACTTAAGCATTTTTAGACTAATGGCTAGACTTGTAGAGGTTTCCACCTACCCCAGGGATGGATGTGTAGCTCGTTTCTGAGGGAAATGTGAAGACAGCTGCTGTGGTAACCGGACTACTGGGAGGTGGAGTGACAATTAATCCAGTCGTGCAAATGTGTACCTGTCAATAAAAGGGAAATATAAACATTGATAAAAACAACGTAGAGTACAAGCTCCATTCACACATGAAGATTAGAACTGTGCTCTGATTAACACGATGGCTGCAATCAGTCATGGACATGTGGGCATCATACATCATATCGGAAAGCTGATGTCCAATAGTATTTCAGAGATGACGTCACAATTTTAAATAAACTATATTCTCCCGGTCTTTTGTCACATTGTCGAAAATTGACTTACAGAACCATGAGCACATATGCCCTTGTATCCCTGTGACTTAGCTATACCCAATATTGGGTCTGATGCTCTTATTGGCCAGGAGAAACCTGGTGACCGCTCTGCAGCACATTTTATTGGGCATATACAGAGGGGTGGCTTCCCCAACCAGTCATCCACGAGTCAGGCCGATGTTAAAGTAACAAAGGTCATACTGTTGGACACACAAAATTTCCCCCTTTCGCTGGTTGTGTCTCTCTATGCATGACTGCTCCATACAGGGCTGTCTCTTAAGGTGAACCTCTCACAAAGCAGGCCGATGAGTATACACACCCTGCTTAATTACTATGCACTGGGTGTGTCATAGAAAAGCAAAATGTCTGTGTGTTGAATGATGGCTCTGTCGGTTGTCTGACATTTAGGTATATGGATACAATATAATTACTAATCACACTCAAATAAGGGTTAAAAAGATCAGGTTAAAAGAAAAAAATCTTTAAAAGAATGTCAACTCCGGAAACTAGGGCTCACCTTTGTTGTTTTTTTTTTTTTCCCTCTGGGTGTTGGAAGGAGAGTAAATCAGTAGAGGTGGCGAGAGAGGGGTCTAGACAGGCTGTTCATGTCGTGCCTGAAGATACTGTGCGCTTTCATTTAACATATACTGTAAGTATAAATCAACCAATGATAAACAGAACAAAGGCCAAGCCTTGAGTCGTTAAAAACATGATTATTCCATCTGCATGAATATAAGTCTGATGATAAATAAATCATAATAGCAAATGATTTTGGTTCAAAAAAAATGAGAAGATCCTCAACATCCACTTCACTGTATACAAGAACTCTCCTTGTCTCCCTTTTACAAAGAGACACATGCGTAGTTGATAAAAGATTAATGAGCTGCTTAACAAGGGGTTTGAGAAAACAGCAATTCAGTACATCTGCAGACAGCAAGTAAACAAACTCTGAAAAAAACAAAACAAAACAAAACAACTGGGCAAACAATTCTTGAAAAACTGAGCTGCTAACTTTCATACTCCAGACAAGCTTTACAAGCTCCCAGGGCCATGAAGTGGGAAAACAAAGCAAACATCACTTATACACGTTCAAAATATTAGCAAACAACCAGCCTGAAAGCTGTTTTTAGACTGTTTAGATGACAAAGAAGAAAGCCAGCTACTGTGTAAATAAGGCAAGTTATGTTAAAGATTATCAAGTTATAATATATTATAAAACCAAGATCACCCTAAAACCCTGGCAAACATTACCTTTACCTGATATGACTTTATTCTTTTTGTTATTCTCCTCTAATGTCACTATCTATCTAACCTAATACTGAGAATTATTATTTTTACACAGAATTTTTCTATTAACTGCCTCAGCTTTTCTATCTTTACAGCGCAGATCACAATGCTACTTAGCATAATCATTATGATACACTGATCAGATAAAATACAAAACAGAGAGACAATGTTGAAGAAAACTGGGGAAAGTGGAGTAGAGGTCGGAAAGAATAAGAAAAGGAGGTGTTAAAGTTGTTTAGTTGTTAAGATGTGAAATGAGAATGTTGGAATTAATCATAATCATGTAATCAAGATTACATGATTATGGTTTTGTTAGTCTGTATGCGTGCTGATCTGAATGTCCAACACCAAGTCAAAGCTAATCTCAAGAGGCTGGCAACCGCAATGCAGCTGCGAGTTGCTGTCATGTTGGGATTGGTGCAGAAACTTTGAGGACTAAGCTGGAGTCTTTTTCTGCGGATGAGCAGAGTCAGGCATCCATGATTCTGAATGCTTGGATGGAACATCTGTCTTTTTGGTATGATGTGGAAAACAGAGAGTCAGCCTAATTGTTGACAGAAGGAGATCGAAGCCTTTGAAAAGTAACAAATATCTTTCGAAAACAAAGAAAGCTTAAAGCTGAACCCTGTGTTACACTTGCGTCGTCATTTGTTTTTTGTCAGTTATGCAACTGAACCCCCTCGAAGAGAATATTGTTGTCAGCTGATGGAGCCATCCATCCAGTATGTCCAGTACAACAGATTAATGCCACAACATGTCTTATGCCAGAGCACTACAGTGTTGATAAGCAACACAGTGGGGTCCATATCAATGTTGTGAGAGTGCTGCATTAGGTTTTGTGTTTAAGAACCACCGCAAAAAAAAAAAGATTCCTATATAAATTAGTTTTATGATACCCAACAACACACTGAATACAACCTGCAATTCTGTGGGAGTTCTTTATGTTGTTCTTTCTGTGCCAGTATCTTACCTGTGAAGGTGCACTGCAGGAAAGCCCCCCACTAATTTCTCCGATTCGGGCAGCTGCTGTGGGGTTGCTTGAGCTGATGAGGACCGGCCCGCTAATTTCCATGGAGTGGCGCTGAGGGGGAGGAGCTAACATGGGTTTGTGGGACATAGTGAGAGAGGTGAAGGAATGTCGCTTCTTGCTGTTCTTCTTCTCTCCTGCCCGCTGGGCACCATTGCTCTGGGGCCCTGAGGAGGCCCCCTCAGCAGAGTCTCCACTGGAGTCTGATGGCTTGTCCAACTCTATAAGCTGACGTGCTGCTGAGTTGAACTATGACAGTGGAAGAGAGGCAGAGGGAAATCAGTGAGGGGGAAATAAGATAGAGATAAAGAAGCGATGTCAGCAGAAGTATTAAAATGGCCATGAGAACTTTAACAGCGCTATCTTCGAACCATCAGCCTGCTTTGTGACCCTTTCTGGCACCACAACGTGTGACTGTGATGTAAAAAATCAAAGGGAGAACTCTAAATCACAGAGTGCTCTCGCTTACTGTCACACATTGCCCCAAGCAGCTCCCTCTACTTAGGACATAAAAGCTAAGCATTTCACTCCCTTCCAGAAGATCCTGTACAGGTTTATCACTGACATGTCAGCACATTAATAAAGACGTGCAGGACTGAGAACAAAATACCAGGTGAGTAATATTAAGCCCTTTAAATTTAAGACCGTCTTTAGCAGGAATTGCAAATTACTGTACATACTCAAGTGAAGTGCAACACCTGAAGAAAATTTTGGGTTGCTCTACATGATATGATGCATTTATTCTGAACATGACTATATAACATTTAAGTGCTAATACAATGTAGTCACAGAACAACGAAATCTTCTCTTCTGCTGAATTCACTCCAACAAGTAATGACACAACAACCTTAAAAATATTTGGCGATTTGTTAAACAAAACCCCAAACCAGTGCACAAAGGTATAAACACCACTAAGTACATTATATAAAAATGTATAAAAGGAATAAAGGATACTATCTCACTCCCGCCACCAACTAACATCAAAATTTTCACACTAATCTTGTACCAAAAAGATTTTTGATGTATTTTTTCTGCTCACAATACAATGCACACTGACATGGACAGTTTTCAAATCAACAAATGAAGTCATCTTTAAAGAGCAGAGATTTATGTCATTCTGTCTGGATTATTCCTTGAGCATTTAAGTAAAACCAGTGGGGTTCAGAGACTGTGACTGTCTAAATCTTCAAAGACATGTTTAATGTTTCTATGAAACACGTGAATATTTCAAAGGGAATAAAAGTGTATAACACATTTCCAAAGATGTATAAGGAAGGAGGATGACATTCAAAGGAGGTGGGCATTTTTCAGTTTTTTCATTTTCTTACCTCAACATATGAGATGGGAAAAATTCCAATTTTGTCTCCCAGCATTCCCTCTGCCCAATTTTCATCCACTCGTCTGATCACAGTTAGAATATCATCCTAAAAAATTGAAACAGAGAGTGGCATTTTATGAGTGAGAACCTCATTAAGGATGATGCTAGCTAAGAGGGTTTCTTATCCTTAAGGAACAAACATCAAACAGAAATAATGTGGTAGGGACAATTTTTTATTACAGGGAGCACGCTCTAGAGTAAAAACACTGGGGTCTAAGACATGGTACTCTGTTGAAAGAAATTACTTAGTAAGCTTGTTTCTGTTTTTGCTCATGTGGCTTTTAAACAAGCGATGACAGAATATAAAGACATCACAGAATGACCCAAACATCTGAGCAGATGTAACCTCTCAATTCCTGTAGTTAATTTCTGGCTTTATACTGGAATTATATTATTCAGCCTAATTACAGTTGTTCATGCAGCCTGGATAAAAATCTACACCTTTTCTCAGGGTGTTTCAAAAATAAATACTTAGCAGACAGAATGTTGCAGTAATGACAGGTTTTTTTGTTTGTTTTACTGCAGCGACCATGTGGCAGAACTGTGGGTGTTGCAGTGTTAACACTGTCTCACCTTGGAAAAGGGCAGACAGTCCTTGTCTGCCTCCTTGTCTTTGAGTTCAAAGTCATACAGAGCTTTGCACTGAGGTGGTGGTTGTGGCAGCGGCTTTATGACTTGGACAAAGTTTGTAGGGAAGAAGCCATGGACTCCACCCATCTCCCCATGGTACCAGTTCTCATCCACTTGACGACGCAGAATGATAATGTCACCCTTGCTGAACTTGAGGTCTCCCGGTTCCTTGCCATCATAGCTGTAGAGCGCCTTGGCACAAGGGAGCTGGGGTATACCCTGAAAATAGAATGAAGGCAAAAGATAGGGAAAAGTAAAGTCTGTGCAACATATTACTATACTATATATAAGCAGTCACTGGTGTGGAGTAGATTTATGCTGAAAAGGAGATCAAATTTAACGCCCCCTCCTCTTAAAAATCAAGGCGTTTAACCTACTGTTTCAATATGGTGTTTTAACACATATTGTGAGGAAAATAATGACTGTGTAGTCCCACCTTGGAACTGCAATGTACCAATAAAAAGATTCACACAGCCAGAGATTTAAACATGATATAACCTACAGAATCAATACAGTGAATTTGTGGGCACAGTTCAAAATAAACCCAATACTTCAGTAGCAGTGGCACAGCTATTAATACTATGTCAGCCACTGCAAGTAAAGTAACAAAACAACATACATTTATCATTGTATGTTCAGAGTTACAAAGTAACTCGTAGCAACATCCTGAGTCTGGGTCTCACTAAAGCTAAGACATGTAGTTGAGTGTAGCTGATTTTTTTTGAGGTTGTCACCTGACAACCTAGCATAAGCTGCCATTGTGGGCAGAGCACAAGACTTGGGATAGACTTGGTTGAAAAGTAAAGGTTTCCAAAAGAAAAAAACCAAAACAACTAATCAGCAATATAAAGTGCATTTTTCAGAAAGGTAGAGCCGTGATGAACACAGGGTTTAAAGTTCCGTGCAGAATAAACACCTGGCTCTTTTAATTTCAGGCATCAAGTGCCAAAAGGTTGCCCATCTCAACCAGTCTCTTCTATCCATGCCCAGCACCACTTGTTCTTAAGTCCTTTGTCCCCTTGATTTTTTTCCCCAGGTTTCATAAATTTGGCATCCATCCCTTAGCCCATAATGCATACACCATATACAGTGGTGCTTGGGGCTTGGGGCTCAACGGGGGGAGAAGGAAAAAAAAAAAAAAAAAATCACACTGGGCCCCATCACTGCAGTCTTAAGATATAGATGCCATTTAAGGGCCATAATTCAATCTAAATGAAAGTATCCAAATGGATTATTTCAATATTGCCTGCAACTTTAATACAGGCTTAGTTAGGCCACTCAGTGCTTTGAACTGTCCAGCATCCAGTACATTTATTTTTGCTTCATAATGATCAGTGTGTGGAAAAGTAATTAGTGTTTGAATTACTGTCATTAAAAAATATTTTGGTTTAAAGTTTTTTCAAGTTTTCAATTCAAGTTTTACAACATGTTCTCCAGTAATAATTTTGTAACTTTGGAATTTAAATAACTTCAAAAAAGCCAGGGAAGAAATGCAATGTTATTATATTTTTGTTTTTGAACAAAACTAACTGGGAACAAAGAATTTGACTTTTAGAAAGATTTGCTTTCTTTTGTGCATATTTTATGTTGGTAAAAATATATGTTTTATTTGCTTCAAATCTGTTCTGCGTTTTAACATGCACATAGTTAATTAACAGTGGAGAGCATAAATCACAAGCTCATTTAGTGGTCAGAAAATGTACTCAGATTTAACATATGATAACACACTGCTTGCCCCTACACGAAAGCAAAGTAGCTGCTGCTTGTTTCAGTACAAAGTATCAGTATTGGCAATACTGGCCCTGGATTTACTTGGTATTGGATCGCTAAAAAAATTGCAGTATCACATATGCCTAACAATTACTGACTGATGGCAGGCACCGATAAGTGCGTTCAGGCTGGCCCAAACCATGCATGCATTAAGAGTAGTCAATAGGGATGTTTACTTTTTGGTCAGTGTGGATATTTGACTTTTACTGTCAAAAGCAAATAAAGATAAATACATTGTTAATTGAAATACTATATTTGAACAAGTATTAAATTAACGATGATGGTTTAATAATTTTATATTAATTTTCACCTATTTTTGGGGCCCTTGTCATTCAGGCCTTTGGAATTGTCTTAACCTGTCCTCCCTAAAGGGTGCTGTTAACGACAAATGCTATGGAGTTGACGCAAAATAGACTGCATTGGCAAGACACGCCCTACACTGCTTCTGGTTGGCTAGAAAAGTTAGTTAAGTTGAGAATGACAGCAGCATTCATGTAATTCCTTTGGTAGGTAAACTATTCTCCAGGATGTATATGAACAGGTTACTGTAACAACTTTGTCAACAGTCCATATAAGAGCAATCAAACTTTAAAAAGGTCCGAGACCTGTTCGAAAGTATGTTTCCTTACACAGCAAACAAAAAGTACGCACCAATCTGTGTTCATAAGTGGTTCCACAGAGACACTAATCTCTCTGTCTGTGACCTAGTAGTGAGAAGGTCTGTTGTGTGTTCACAGTTTAAGTGTGATGAGCCTGGCTGATTTTGACTAGCTGACTAATGTCTTCAGAAGGCCCAACACCCTTTCCCTTTCTCTTTCTCTTTCTCTTGCAGAGGAAGGTTTTGTATATCTGCCTGCTAGCCTAGAGTCCTGAAAGGCCCATTCAAGGAATGACAATTTAAGGAAAGAGGGACAGCGAGAAGGGGGGCTGAGGCGTGGGGGCTTGCAAGATAGAGAAGCATCAATGTTCTCCATTCAGGGTGGGTGTCCATGAGGAGGGCTTCAGTCCAAAGCAACCCCCCACAATTTATCCCACTGTTGTTCAACATCCTTCACAGTGATCTGAATCACAAACACTCCCAACTTACTGGATCACAACTAGGAGCTAAACTTCAACATCAACAAGGTGCATAGTGAAGATTACAACAATGTCTAGTGTACTGGCAGATACTGGCAGAGTGAGGAAGTGATCCAGAAACAGAGGGGTTAAAGCAGAGTTTGGAGCAGGCGCTGCAGTCTTGTTAAAGGCTAATGAACCGTTTAAAGACTCAGAGGAGAATAAAAGTACAGAATGAGCTGCGATGGTGAGCCAGGGTGATATTACCCTGCTGCAGAGAATCACAAAGCCTGAAGCACAGAGCCAATCAGTCTCTGGCTCCGCTGCTCCAGCCTGTGGGGAGAGAGATGGCAGAGGAGGGGTATTACAGGCCCCTGCGCACTGCACTGAAACTGGGCCTCCTTTCAGGGGAAAACAGGGCTTTTAAGCCCACCCAGGCCTGGCAGGGAGTTTCGTGATGAAAATGCAAATGGCAGTGGGAGCACTGCCATTTTTGTTAAAATGATAGAAAAGGTTCAAGCCATACAAATCAGCAAAATCTGATTACACAGTAATACGAAATGCTTGTTGCATTTGAAATTGTAATTTTTTAAAGAACACTAAGCACATTTACATGACACCTAAAAAACTGAATTATTGTGTTAGTCCAACCAAAACTGGACTTTTAAAGCACATGTAAACACGTTAGCTCAACTGAAATCAAGTTTATAATTGTCAGACTAACACACCCAGATAATGCAATTGAAAATCGATCTACTGCTGCATGTATACAGACAGTCGGACTGGAGCTGGAGGAGGTGATCTGCGCATGTGCTAAAGTTTCGCGCTAAACTATGACCCGGAAGTCGAACGGCATTTAAAACATAAACGCAAACGTAGGAGGTCAGACAAAAGAAGCTGGCTAACTGCTAATGTGTCGAACATGGCCAAGTCTGCAGCAAAAGCTCATTTTTGGATGGCTACAGAGGCTAACTTGCTAGCTCACCGGTCTTTTTTTCTTTCCACCTCTGTTGTGGTCTGTGATAGGTCAATCGGTAGTGGCCCATTACCCACAAGCCAAAACAGTGCATATCGCCACCTAATGATGTTAATACATAATGTTGGTGATTGTCTTCATAAAAGGTGTTAAAGGTAAACAAAGCCCAGATTGCACAATGCACTGGGAACAATGTGTTAACTTTATTAATTAACAACACAGAATAAACCCTCCCCTTACACGCTAAACTGTTTTGATCCCACAGTTTAGTGGCCTACTTCCTAACTGGTTTTGGATCTTCTATCCTGGCCTCATAAAGAAAGGGTTGTCAAGAGAGTTACATTTCCATGTTTCACACGGCTTAACATAGTGAAAGAGAGAAGGATTGAAAAATGAAAAAGGACTGAAAAAGATGAGCTTGACTTCAGAGGCATCCGGACATAATTGGTAGTGCAAGTGTAAAACTGGGACTGCTGGTGATTGTTGTGCAGGTTAATATCTGGTTTGTATCCATGGAGACAGTTATGCCTGCAGTAGACCAGCACAAAGGAGGAACATCAGTCCTGATCAAACATCCCCTTTTGGGAAGAGAGATTTAATGTGCTTTGAATGGGAATAGACAGAGAGAGCCAGGGTGTTGCTACCACATAAATGCTATAAAGTTTCTCATCTATGAACTGCTACCAACCAAAATATACATAATGTACACATGTTTTCTTTGCCGTTTTCACTTTTAACTCCCCAGGAACAGGAAAAGTCTGCATTAAGGAATAGCTATGACCTAGAAAAAGTCAAATCCTGCGTTCAGCCTCCAAGACAAGAGATACACAAGAGGTACAATTTTTCTGACTCAAAGGACGGGAAGGCAGGTTTTCTTTTCCCCTCAACCTCTCCAAATTTGCTCAGCATTTGCTGTAGAAGTTTATGGGAGTTATTATGCAGCAGTAAGCCACTTTTGGGTTGGCGCATCAGACAGTTGCAAAACTAATGAGATTCTGCAGATTCTGATATAATGAATTCCAGCCCTTTTACATCTACATGATTATCCACAATAGCCATAACCCCCTTAAAGCCCATGTAACCAAAGTGTAGTCCATGAGCCAAATGAGGCTTGTGGTTCTCTACTTTGAGGACACCACAATGGGCAGCAGTACAATAAAGATTTTTTATTATTGTCAGCACAATTAAAAATATACTGCTTTTATACTCCACAAGCTAAAATCATTTTTTAAGTATACAATAACACCATCCAGTAGATTACCTTTCTCAAACTAATAGCTCAAGAGCTATCAGTGACACTTTACAGAAGAGTCATTCGTATACAATTTGTAGTTTGCAGCCTGTCTGACACTTGTATTGTGATATGGTGAGAAGTAAAAAAATTTACCAGTTAAGATCAATGTTTTGAGGATTTAATGTGTCATTACCAAAAATAAACAGAATGATTTACAACAGTAATTGAAGCAGCCGATAAAACGGCTGCTTTCACAACCTTTACCACCATATTTTTAGTTTTTAATAGATGTACACCACTCAAATCTAATAGGGTTTGACTAAATCCCCAATTAGCGATTACCAGTAAAAGTAAATCCTCATTGTTGTCAAAAGAGACTCATGATTTTAGGTTCCTTTACCATTGCTTTGGAAGAACCGATCAGTGTTTCATAGCGCGAGAGTGTTTTGCTTCAGCTAATTATTAGATTATTTGCAGCAAAGCGCTAATTCTGTTAATTTAGCAATGAATGTAAGCATGAGAGACAGACAAGTAAACAGAGAGACTGTAAAAGAACAAGAGATTAGGCCCAGTGTTTAGAGCATCAGCTGGTGTGTGCAATTATCCCTGCATTGAAGATAATACAATTAGACCTGTGTGCTAAAGGAATTTGGCTGTTATAGTGTTCTCTTCCACAGCACTGGATTATAACAGAATTATTCAAGTGTTCTGCTCGACAGCACAACCAAATGTCAACAACCAGTTGGCAGACAGGCATAAAGACACGATGCATGCATGCGTGTGGAGTTGTGGATGTAAGAGTAGGTCAAATTGGGATAATTACACTAAGAGCTTACCTTTAGATCAATTTAAAGCCAAAAAATAGGCCTCCTTTTGGCTGTTACAGGTATGGTTTTAACACACTTGATTTTTTTTGCAATATACATGGACAAGACAATCAAACATTACAATGAATTGTAAAATATACCTGTACTCCGACAAGCTCCACTCTTTAAACCTAAAAACTCAAGGTTATTGGTAACTTCTGCTCTGTCAGCAGTTCAAGGGTTGGGTGTAACCACAGCAGACAGAAACCTTTACCCCCTGTGTGTAAATGCCAAAGATGACTCCACTTCCAGGATCTCTGCATTGGTTGGAGAATGTGCAGGGGTTACTACCGACAAAGTGGCTACTAAGACCATCTGGTCAGCCACACTGACCAGGTGGTTGTACTATTTATTGGCACTTAGTGAAGTCAATGCCACCAACGGTGTGACACAAGTTATGGGCATGTGTTGGGCATGAGGAACTCTGAAGACATGGGTCATCTTAATTCCATTCACGCTGCGTTAATTGAAATAGATTCTTAATGGCCTTTTTAATAACCAAACTAGAGGAGTCTTCTTTCACCACCTCTATACACTGTCAAACAATCTGACGGTTTCTTGGTATAAAATAAGAGCTGTACATGCAGACAAAAGTAGGTAATAAAGTTTATAAAAGCCGGTAGCCATTTAAAGATGCCACCATCAAAACTTGAGAAATACTCAACTGGGTCATAATTTTAACAAGAACCTTGTCACACCAAACTTGATTTATGTTTTTAATCAATTAGTTTGCTCTTTAAAGTCAAACTAAAATGGAAAGGAACATATTCACAACAAGTTTCGATTTTATTTTGTTTTGATTCTCTCTTGTGGGATTTAAATAAAATTTCCCCTTTGAGTTTAAATGGCAAAGTGTAAAGAGGTTTTGCATTTTCTGACAAATTACAGTTGAGTCCCCTGCCATTTTTGTCCAAGTCGAGTTGCCATACATAAATGTCTGAGATGGCGAACCCAACTGTGCATCACTGTGCTTCTGCAAATCACATCAGGTAACAATCAGCTCAGCACATTCCAAAATACAGGAGCTCAATGAGAGTGTCTGCGGCAGACGTTAATGAAAAAAACAATTGTCATCCAAAACAAATTGTCCTAAACTGCAAATTCTAATTAATTGATAAAATCAACTATTATCTATGAGCCCTATATTAAGTATATATGACCATTATCTTTTTCAATTATATTGCAGATAAATGTTTTTCCTCTGTGTATTGAGCATTTGTGGTGGATTTATGGTGCATTTTGGTGGTACTTTGAAACAAATGGATCTTAATTTTTGCTGAAAAATATCCTGAATTTAGGTATTAGTTGTAATAAGAGCTTTCCCATTAAGGCCAAATTGGTTATAACCATTGGGATTCAGTGTAACTCTGTTAAATAAAACAATACATAATCAAGGCATGGCAAACTTTCACTTGCTGACGTTTAAATTATGTTTTAATGCAGAGACCTTCAGATGAGCAATGCCTGTCACAGCCGAACCTCCTGACAGAGCATACAGATCCAGGGATGCTGTCTCACTCTCAGTCTGTGACAAAGGAAAAACTTCCATTCCCTGGTTTCTATGGAAACTCCAGACAGGAACACTTTTTTGGTTATTTATGGGTCTTTTGACAGTGCTGTGAATCTTATGAAAGAGTAATTCAGAAACCAGACAGCAAACAGTTCTAGGAGATGGTGCAGCAAGGGGATCCAAAGTAGCAGTGAAGTTCGCAGGCTATATCCTCAAGTAAAGTGTTCAATTCTCCAGAACGTCAGAGGAATACGACTAGATGTATAAGAAATGCAACACTATAGCTACTATACATTTGGCTTAGCTTATCATGAAGACTGTATACTAATGTCAGGCCAAAGTCCTGCAGACACTACAGTACCTTACTGCAGCATGATGTTGAATGCTCCGTTTCTGGTTTTTGCACTAAAAGAAGTTTAAAAGTTATCTGCTAATGTCGGCAAACAGTACAGAAGCAATCAAAGTAAGTTCTTTGATGTCTCGTGCCCAAATTCTCATCACTTTCTGTTTTACAATTCCAACAACTCATTTAATCTTTTCCCAGAAAAATAGCAGCGATTTTGAAAAACTGGGAAAATCTGGATTTTCATAGTGACCAACTGAACCATCTCATTCAATAAAAGGAATCAACAAGCAGAATTCAGAATCCCTAAAAGTGATACTCAACCTCGGTTTGGCGAGAAACATTTATCCACTTGACGGTGTTTTCAAAGACAGGAAAGAGGCAATAAACCATTCTAGTTTCCGAGAGCTTTACTCTGTGACAACTCACTGTGTTGGTTTGTTTCCCTCTCTACATCCTAAATGAGGTCCAGCACATTAGTCTGCAGGCACAAAAAAGCTCAAGAGTAGTCTGGAGGCCAGATGGAAGTCCTTCAAAAGCCCTTCAAACTGTCCTCCTATTCCTCCTCATGTTCTTCCATGTTCCTAGGTCAGGAAAGGCATGTCTTCATCAAATACTAAGAGTAACGACTCACTGACCCCAGAAATCTATTTTTTTTTTCCATTATATTTTGGGGGCTTTTTATGTCTTTATTTTATTTAGTATTTGGCATTGAGGCTGACAGGAAACAAGGGGGAATGACATGCATGCAGCAAAGGTCCCTAGCCAGATTCAAACTTGGGTTGCTGCCTTTACATGGCCTGCACCCTAACCAATCGACTACCAGTGCCACCCAGCAATCTACATTTTTGTAACCAGTCGATGACCTTGATCTGTTGCTAGGGAGCTCATGAGGATGCCATGTGAACAAGCAGGAAGTATATAGGGATTTCTGTCTTAAGGTCATAGACTCATTCATACATTCAAGAGGACTTGTGAGACTAAAAGCACACATTGTAGAGCTCTCACACATGCAGTTTCCATGAAGGCAGTGTGTCTTCTGGGTATATGAGTAGGCTCTACAAAAAAAACAAAAAAAACAAACAAACAAACAAAAAAAAAACACCACCATTGCACAAAACCATTTGCACCTGGAGTGGCACATCTCTTTGTACAGTCCTTTGTGTGTGTGTGTGTGTGTGTGTGTGTGTGTGTGTGTGTGTGAGTGTGTGTGTGTGTGTGTTTTGGTTTTCTTTACCTGGCTGGCTTTAGCTGTGGAGTAAAAGCTGGTGCTGGGTGGCCCTGGGATCACCCAGTCTGCTTGTCTGACAAAACTGAAAGAACAGAACTCTTTAACACCGTGCCAGTTCATACACCAGGCTTAACAATAGCTCTCACAGGAACCTGCTCACATTTCAGAGCAGACTGAGAGAGTGAGGAAATGAGAGAGAGGAGGGCACAGAAACTGTGTGAGATCAAAAGACTGGAAAGAAAACATTGCAAAGAGAGGAAGCAAGATTTGCCATCCTAAAAATACAAAATGGCTCTGTAATACAGACACACTCAGTACATTTAAATGGACAGTTTAGTGAAATTACAGCCTTAGTTCGACTTTGTCCATGATTTGGACAACTGTCTTTGTCCAAGCACTCATTTATTGGCCTAAGTATCTCTGACCTTGCAACAATAGGTGGCGCTATACCACTTTAAACTGGTGGGTGTTTAGCCAATTTGGGTGATCCCCCCCCCCCCCCATCACAGACAAACTATCTGATGGTCTTGATGATGGCTCTTATCGTTTATTGTTTTTAGCAACAACTGCTTTACTTATTACTTCATCTCTTTTTACTTCTGGGTGAAAGAATGCAAAATCTAACTTCAACCCAATGGGGCGTATATGTGCCGGAGTTATCCTACTATGAATCTCATTATCTAAGTATAACAGTACGATTCCAAGAAATTCAATATCATCTGATTTCTGTTGGATTAAGATTAAGAAGTCTGATTGTAGCCCCATTATCACATTAATGTGGTTTTCTCCAGTGCATGTACACATACATGTGTAATTTCACACAGTTTAGACAAGTTGACCAAGTTTCATGAGCTTTGGAGTATGTCAAAGTCCCCCACAAGGCACTTAAAGAGACAGAAAAGAAGAAAAACCGGTAGAAATGTAATAGCGCTCTCGCACTGTCGAGTGCTCTGGCCCTAATAATACATATTAGCACAAAGGGATGGGATTTACAGAGAAATTTAGCCTGTATCTGAAATACAGAGGGATTAATTCACAAATGTCACAGTATCTCTGTATTGAGTAGCAGTCAATTGGAGCTGAATACTAAGCATTTCCTCACATTACTCTCCACTGTGCTGGTGAAAGCATGCAGTGTCTGTGGCCTTTTGTTTCTTTCAGTCATTCAGGGTGAGCCACCTGCTCTGCTCTGCTCAGACTGACTTTGATTTCTGGGTGTTGCAAGCTGTCGAAAAATTGCAAAGAAAAATTCAACTCCCTACTCGGTAGGTTTTGAAATCTTAAATAAAACCTATTATGACAACTGCTATGTTGTCTACTGATCATCTTTGTTAAAGGTCCGTTTCTCATGTACTTGATCTTTCAATTGTCCAATGTTGCACGTCCAACGAGTGGGCAACATTTGCTTGCCTTGGCTGCTATTTTCACGCCTCTACAGTGGACAAACAAAGCCAGGATATTGACACAGTACTGGCAAAGGGCCAAAGTACAAACACTGCATCTGTTCTCTAACCCAAGAAGCAGCACAGTACTGGCCATTTTTTACTTTCTTAAGAAAGCGTGTGAATGTGTTTGTCCATTCTGCTCTCAACTCAACCCAGATGTCACATGTAACTGCTAGCCTTCCCTCATGTCTACTCAATACAGTTAGTGAGGCATCACATATTGGAGTGAAAGTGTCATGGAGCAAAGCTCAGGAACGTTGAGTTTCTTGGTCTTCTGCAAAGGTTTGCTTTGGGATTAACACTTAACAGAATTTTGATGCCTCATTGCAATAGTTACTGTATTAAACTAGTTTGTCAGATGTCTTCTGACAGAGTCTTCAGAGTCCACTTCAGGTTGTTCTTATTAGTGTGAAATGGTCATGGCATCAAAAAGACCAATATTTTTGGGAACTCTGTAGCAATTAGAAAAAAAAAAGATTATTGTCTGTAAGGAGTCCAAGATTTTCATGGATATCTTGGTGCTAAACATTTGGCCATTCAAGGTAAGAATATTGGCAGGACTCATAAGACTGCAGACATTTGACATGCAGATAATTGTGCTGGCTCTGACTCACATTACAAAAACCCCAGACTGCTGTGGTTACTCGACCCACAGTAATACCATTATACACTGGGAAAGACACACACAGAGATACTAACGCCTCTAAAATTCAGGACATACTTATTGTAGAGCTGAAGGGCCTATCATTGACATCATCATTGTGAAAAATCACACTTTTCTACCATAGATAGAAGTACACACTGATAGGTTCAAACTTGTGCTGATATTTCAGCAAAGTGTTATCACGGCTCTGTTTGTGTACAGACTACACACTTGTGTTTTTGTGGGTCTGTACAAAATAATGGGCCCTCATGGCTCTAACATCAGCCAGCTACTCATTTAAGCAAACACAGCTCCCACCTTGTCAGGTCAAACACACATGGGGCTCAGATGTGTGTTCGTCTAAAACACGCTACGCTAGGTAAATTTGCTTCAAATAAAAACAGTTATAATTGATAAGTGTTAATATGGTTATCTTATAATTTTTTGTGATGTGAGTGCAGAGAGCATATGAAGGAAGAAAGTATGTACTATATAAACTATATTTATAATCAAACAATCATTAAGTCATTATCTCTTCCGTAAAGTGCAACTGCACCACAGATAATCACATTCGAGGAGTTGGTGATTTGTGTCTGTAAACTCATGCCGTAGCTTTGAATGGTAGTCTGAAAAAACAACTGATGTTTTAAGTATTCTGGGACATTTTTCTGTCAAGTGCACCTCTGGGCCTTAAAATACAACAGTAAACTTTGTGCAACTAACACTAAATGAAATACACACATCTTACAGAAAGAAGGCCAAATGCCAGGGATCTGAAGACAATGTTCAAAACATTTTACAGACATAGTTTCTTTCGTCTTTTTTTTCTTCATCCCAGGAAGATATCTGGGACCACATATCTGTCACATAGCCGCATGGTGAGGTTGAGATAGCCATGCAGCCATTGCTGCAAGAGGAAACCAGTTACAGCTCTTGGATAAGAGGACTAACAACTGAAAACAAAATTCCCCACACATCATGATTCTGCCTTAGGGATGTGAACTAAACACTTAACATGCCAGCAGTCAAACAGCCCATGGATGAGTAATGCTGTCCCACCAATCACAACACAAGGTGAGAGGTCAAACTGCTCTGTTAGGGCCAGGCAGGTAATAAAGGCGAATAAGGGGGGGCGTGTTAAACAGCTGACAACACGAACAAAACAGTCAAAAGAATAACTCCAGAGAAAACACTTATTACGATACACTTCACATTACTATATAATATTTTGTGATTATTAGATGAGGTAAATTCAAAGTTGTCTGCAATAACAGCTGATAAGAGATAGTCAAAACACGAAAAAAGGAAGGAGCTTGGCCACTGGACCACACACATAAAACAAGCAGTAAAGAATGGCTTTCGCTGACCCCCACAGGTGTGATAGCACTATGGTTAAAAGGGACTTGGCTGCTTTCCTTACTATTGTCATGTTGAAAGCCTCAGAGGTGAGATAGGCACAGAAAAGGCAGGGGGCTAAGGGCTATTGGCAATTGGCATTTTTGATCAGTGGACCACCCAAACCTTGATGTTAAAACCACTATAACAAAAAACAAAGATTAACACACCTTTGTTAACTAAACCTATATAGTTAAGTTAAATTTAATCAACATTTCACATAGAGACAAGGTCCAAAATTAACACTCCCAACGCCGGAAAGGCAAGCAGATTTTCCTTTTGGTGAGTAAATCTTAGTGGGCTACCCGCCACATAGCGAGTGAATTTTTATACCCAAACTATCATATGATTACATTTCTTTAGTTTTCGTTTTGGTGCATCTGCAGCTTCTTTCTCCTGCTACATCACTGTCTGTACATCGCAGCTTCATGGGGTGTGTGATGACACACACAAACACATTGATGAGCATGTATACAAACTCACACTCAAACATACAGGAAGGCCAGGCACCCACACGCCATTGTTCACTACCGGTAGCATGTAGCACACCTACAGACTAAATAAGTAAGAAATACGTTTCAACATTAACATGCGGTCAGGGAAGGGAGGCAAGACTTCATGGAGAATGGAAGGAGTGAGGAGTTTGATGAGGTTTAAGTTGTTAAAATAAATATGTGTGTTGTAAATTTGCTTCTCTGCAGGTGTGCACATTTGATAAAAAAAAGTTAATGACGCTAGTTGAAAAGTAAGCCAAGCCCATCGAATAGGGAACCTGCTCAGAAAATAAGATTGGATCCCTAAATGAACAGTTCCACTGCCAATAACATAAGCTGTATTGTGAAACATCTGGTTCTGCAAATAGAGGGCAACAAAACTGGGCTCACAAGATATCAGTATTAGCGATGTCAGCAATCCTCGGTTCCTCAGGCACACAGTTCAAAATTATAATTTTTTTAATTAGTGGGAAGATTGAATTGGACTGGAGGGGACAGTTATTTATTATTGTATACATCAGTATATAATGTTAAAACATTGTCCAAGTGCTGTGCATGTCTTTTGAGCAGTTATTTTCCATATTAAACGTTCTATGGAGGCATTATCCAGGGCACTGAAATAATTTTATTGCTTTGTACAAAATTAAGTTGAAGTAGAGAAGGCATCTCCTGTCTATAATATACTAGCGAGAGAAAGAGACGGCAAGATTCATGTTAGAACTCCTTAAACTGTGCAGATTGACAAGATGCAATCTGAGATGAGAATCAGACAATGCAAGACTATTAATCAAGCTCACAATAAATACCTTCCCATCTAAATTTCAAAAATCCCCCCCATGAGAGTCATTTAAGGGGGGAATTCGCTCTCATTCTTGAAAATGAATTTCAAGCCTTGGTCCAAACTATCAAGAATAAAGATAAATATGTATATGTAAAAATAGGAAACTATGTTTATGCATACACATACTTCACTACATTACATTAAAATTAACACACTGTGATTTCATGACCAATATTCAACATCGCATGCCAGAGTTTAGATAGAAACTCCACATACATACATGTTGATATGCATGCTGTAATAAAGAGGATTTAGTAGAGAGGCTGAATGTGAGCTGGCAAGCGGGACGAGACTGGACAAGCCCAGTGTTTAGAGAAGAAACAGTGCCCTGCAACTGCTCAGACACACAAAACATCCTGCTCTGTCTGGGAAGGAGAGTTTAAAATGAGACTGAACTAAACAAGACAACTGTGCATCTGGAAAATCTTGAAAACCCAAAAGCACAGACAACCACATACCCTTCATCCAGGGATAAACGTTACCCTACAAAGAAGAAGCTATGGCTCTATCCGAATCACACAAGGAGTTTCTTCGGACTGCTTGGAAATTATGTAAAACCATATATAGAGAGTAAAAACAACTCATAGCATAACAGACAACATGCGCACTCCACAAAAGATGGCAAGAATGGTTGGCAATGTGTGGGCTGCAAATAAGTGCGAAAGAGAGAAGTGCTTTTGTATAGTAGTAGGGCAATACACTGTGAACTGGTCCAATTGTACTTCCTTGCCTAATTTATGTTGAGATAAGCCCCACTTCATTTGAGATTGTACAGGTTTTAACAGGTGTGGGAACTAACTTATGGATCTTCATGCAACCCTCTGGGTTTTAACATTTTACATTGTTAAATACATTCAACAAAATCACTTCAGAACCACAAAACTACATTTATCAACAAGAAACAAACTGATTGGAGATATACTAAATAAGTCACATCCAGGGTTGCAGACACAGGTTGCTACATGAAATAACAAGTGTTTTGTTTCCCCAGAATAAGAGTCAGCAGTCAGCAGTAAGAGGAGAAGGGGGAGCAGTGCCGACTCACTGTCTAATAAACTCTAATCTCATTAAACCTTTAAAAAGGCTCCAGTCTGGATTTAGACAGTAAGGAGGGAGGAGATACATGACAGAAATATGGTGGAAAAAAAATACAGCTTTTGTCAGTGACTCATAAGAGAAAATTAAAGGTGGTTCCCTGAAAATCCCTGACACACACTGTCCAGAAGGTCACAACTACTTGTCGACATCCGTGGGAAATACAGGGGAGGCAAGAGAAAAGTGTGAGCATGTTGAAAGAGCAGCCAGAATGAGCAGACCAAAGCCCTCTTAAAAAAATTCCCAGTGGAAAGCTGTAAGTATGAGTTTGCCAGCATGTGGGCAGAGTGAGGGTGTAATGAAGGGGTTCTGCTATGCAGGCAGAGGTCAGCCAGTCAACTAAGAGGAAAAGCTTCAACAACAACATGATGTCATCAAAGCGAGCCAGTGTGACTCATCGACCTCAAAGAAGGGAGGTGCACAGGAATTTTAATGAACTATTTCTACATGTGGAACCCATAAACAACATTCTTTTTGTTTTTCCTCTTAAGAAATAAATCAACTAAAAATGACTGGACAAAACACACCACAACATTATTTTAGGAATAAATGAAGAACAAAAAAAACTTTGTATCAAGACATGAGATAACTTCCCTCTATCAGCAGTAAATAATGTCAGGCTGTGTTTTCTTCCTGTTTGCTTAAAATTGATTTGAATTTGAAGATAATGAAAAATAATGGCAGGAGAAAGAGGCTATGAAACATGAGACCTATATAAAGAACAAAAAAAAAAGTGTATAAAGTGCTCATTACCACAGATGAGACGATGACCTAATTACATCCCCAAGAGCTTATGGAGGACTAGTGTCTCATTTCCTATCAACTAAACATACAAAGGTGTATGTGTGTGCATGCACACACACAAAAACAAAATAGGTGGTTAAGTGGCATTATTATTGTTGTTAATTAAAACCATATGACATAAGCATTATTATACATATGGCAACTCTAAACATTGCCCAAACTCTTGAGATAATGTAGAACACAATTCATCAGAATACAAAAGCCTTTAGAGCAACTTTTTACAGAGCTACAATAAAAGAAGCTCTATTTAAAGTCTGCTGCAGTGCAGGCTCAAATCTCCAGGGCTCTGGAATGACTGAAGACCTCCAAAAAGATTTCTTTCTAATTCTCATTTCCTCTCTCCCATTGGTTGTGACCTCTGACTGACATGCCTCCAGAACCCTGACCTTTGACTTCCACACAGCTCCGATGGATTTGCTCACTCTCACACAAAAATACCACTGAGCTATCTGTTTTCAATCATGAACAAAATACCGTGTTATATGAGTCAACAAGGCTGAGAGGAAGACTAAACAACAATGTAACAAAGTACTGTTAAAGTGAGTCAACCTGACCAGACAACCACAGCACTATACTCAAAACAAGACTTTTCATTCCCCTCTTCAAAGAAACGCCAGGATTAAGTGTGAAAACAACTGCTCCCACCCTGGAGATTGGAAGAGGAGCATAAAGCTGACTGTGCTTTCTGTAAAATTTGACCCTTTTGGTCCTGATGCCTTCAGTTAACACACATCAGCCTCTGTTACTGGAAGCCTTCCATACAACCAGTCTCTTTTGGCCATTCTACAAATGTCAGTCAGTAAGATCAGAGGGGACTCAAAACAAAACCCTGTTGTCCATCTGTCAGGCTCTCCCCCCTCCCAGCCATTCTCTGACCATATAAGAACTGAAGGTGGAGCTCTGCTTAAACAGGAGAATGGCACCAGAGGAGCTACTTCAAGCCTTGAGCTACTCCAAAAATCAGTGGACAGACAAGGCGCTATACAGAAGTGGGACTGAGGGTGTCACCCAGGAGCAGTGAAGCGCTCAGACCCCATGGAGCACTGGCCAGAGATCAGACTGGGCAGTCAGTGAGAGCTTTGATCTCTGTCTTTTATGATGTGAAAACCTTACACCTGCTGCCGTGCCTCTTCTTGCCCTCTGTCATCAGCTTAAAGACCACAGACACACTAGTATTCAGAAACATGACATCCCTCAAAATATGAAACAGCTTTTGAATGCACTTCACAGTTATACACACTACTATATTACATACAGTCCCATGTACATGTCAGGAGCATTAAATACTCTATGTCTACACTGCTGCGTTCTAATACCATCTTTATTAATTATGATTCCTGAAATATTGCCATTGTTTTAAGTGTCCACCTTTTTATCTATTTTTTACATTTTTTTTTAAATCACCAACAAGCAGGCTCCTAAAATCAAGGGGAATTTCCACAATGCACAAATGGCTTTGAAATGAGCACAAATCCTCTGAAGGGATGATACAGTGGCAAATGAGGCGGGTCCCCCAGTAGCGATTTACAGCGAGGTCTCTGATCTTGGTACCTGCATGGCTTGGCAGATACATTATCAGCATTTTGACATTCCCATGATTTAACACAGGACCTTGACCTTTTCATCCACCCTATCCTCCTTACACGGTGACAAGAACTGCTAAAAGAGGGGCCGTGGGGTCTTTCTCAGATTTTTGCCCTCTTTTTTTTTTGAGTTTTTAAACATGCAATATTGTTGAAGTAATGCTGCTACAAAAATTTTCCTTAGATGTGATTTGAGTCTATTTAAAACATGAAATATGGAAAATCTTAACAATTTAGGGGAAACAAGAAAAACAAACTCATGCTGTGTAACATAAAATACTTCGACACCAAAGAGCTTGGGTACGAGAATATGGCACATTCACATGAGTTTTTTAACTAATATGTAAAATTAGTAATTTGTACCGATTTCCCAGTAGAACTGAGTAAATAATGCAGAGAAGGATTAATTTACTTAATTTAGGTTTGCTCAAACTACATTAAAATGGTACCAAAACTCTAAAGCAATCACATATCTGTGATATCTGAGAGAACCTGCATTCATTTTATAAGTATGCCCACATACCATAACAAAAAGGAACTCTCATGTATTATATCAGCATGCTTCCTTGGATTTAAATAAGGTTTAAGACACAGGGAATCTAAAACGTAACTTTCCCATTTCCCTGTTTATTTCTCTTGTTCCCTGAATATATTTTACAATTCATTTCATTAATGCAGATTTGAAAACTGCCCTAAGTTCCATTGAATATTTGTCACATAAATTCAAAGACATCACAACAGCAGGATCTCAAGACCAGTAAAGACTTTGGCACATGGCACTGTCTGCAGTTATGAAACAACAGCAAGCTCCTCTTACAGGAAAAAGCCCAGCTGCAATCGCAGCAGACAGCAGAGTCATTTGTTGGCTCAACTATAAATTGCTCTCAACAGCTGCCATTAGTAATGTTAGTCAACTTGCTTGCTTTTTGGATCACCTTGTTAATCAACAGTTAATCTAATCAAAGATTAGAAAGCCAGTAATGCAACACGCTGCTTTTAATCCACACAGATTTTCTCTGTTTTGTTTCAGCTTGACCTTAACAATGGGAAACTCAGATTTGTGCTCACTGATCCATGTTTAGTCACTGAGTATACTAACCCGGACAAGGGTGCTCTTTGCCTGAGCTCGCTGAGGTTGTGCTCCTGGTGTTCCCTGGTCCCTGGTCCCACTGCCATGTGCTCTTGCCACCGCTCCAGATGTACCATTTGTGCAGACTCCAGCCCCGGGACCAGCCCTCCGAGGCCTCTGCTTGATGCCATCCAAAAGGCGCACGAGGAGGATGTTGCTAGGGAGTTCATCGACAGCACATTCTACCAACGTCCGGCACTCTGGGCATCGCAGCTCTCCACGAGAGCCGAGGATGCCTTGGAGGCATCTGCGGCAGAAGGTGTGCTGACATGGAAGAACTTTTGCAGAGGCATCCAGACGCTCCAGACAAACAGGGCACTCAAGCAAATCCAACAACACTGACTCGTCCATTCTGTGTCTTTTGCTTTGACTTTAGCAGGAATACATGATGCTGATGAGAGCTTTAAGTGGATGCAAGTGCAATATTGTCACGTCACTCCCATACCTCAGCTGTGGCCATTGCATCTGCATCAGCTACAAAAGAGGGTCAGGACATGCATATTAATGAACTGTACGCACAAGAAACAGGTCAATGTATGAACACAACAGGAGGCACATATTGCTGGACTGAGTAGTGTTGTTTACTTTGTTGAGCATAAGAAATTATAGCTTTAGCTCACAGACAGAAACGGACTAATTAATTACATGTAATACTGTGGCTCAGTGACATAGACTACTGCTCTGTAAGTCTGCCACTGTATCACAGACTGAACAACTGAAGGCAAAGTTAATCTAATTAACTCCAAAGGGGATAACTACACCTGGTAACTGTGATCTTAGATCCTTGGACCCTGGACAATAAATTGAAACCTACAGCAGCAGTATCTGAGTGAAAGACTTTGATTTGTCTTCCAGATGCGAAAAATAGACAACACTTTACCAGGTGAATAACAGAAAATACTAAGACAAAACAAGCAATAGTATAATACTGACACTTAAATGATAATGCATTAATGTTTCCAGCCTATGAGACAGTCGTGTTATGTTACTCTGAGAAAGAATGTCAATATTATGTAACAGCTAACAGTGAGGGGAAACGTGTGCGGATACTTCAGTGACTTTTTCTGACATTAAGAATATGTTTCACATTAACACATTAACACCGCCGACGCGTTTATCAAAACAAGTTTCCCAGAAACGATCGCTAGCAAGGAGAGCCACTTTAGTGCTGTAACTCGACATGTAACACAAGATTAGAAGTTTTTACATTTGTACTTAAAAAGGGGGTTTATACAACTTTTGGGACACAAACACCGTTTTAAGAAACACTTTTAAATATTTTTGCTCAATAAATGCGATTCAGTTTACATCAACAGGACTGATGTTGACACCTCTTATCTCCCCCTCTTTTTTTTTTTCGTTTTTTTTTTTTCTCTCTCCCTGCTAATGTTACTAGCTGGCAAGCTACCTGGGATCCACTAGCCACCTATCTGGACTGTTCAAGGCGCAAATGCTGTCGTTTTCCTTCAGAGACCCGCAGCATGGGAAATAAACATACCTCTGTCAGATACTTGAGGAAAAACCGACATGGGAAGGACGTGGACGACACAACGGAACTCCAACAGCTTCGAGCGCCATGCTACTCCGGTACTTCTGTTCTGCTGGACTATGTTGCTGGAAACAACCGGAGAGGGAGAGGGGGGAGGGGGAGTGAGTGCTTCCAGCGCGGCCGGGAAAGTGGCAGATTACAGCAGGGGGGGCAAGTACACATGAACAAGGCAACAAATTACCTGAGGGGTAACGCTTGGAAAGTTACTTTCCTGGAAATACAAAATGTATGAGAGTTACACATCCTACAAATAAAGTCTTTGTACCTGTATCCTATTTAATGTAATATTTTCCGACCGAAAATACAAAACAGACAAACAGTACAGCGTGCGGTTAACGACCGTAGTAGAAAGCTAAAATTTCCGAGGCGCAAGGGAAAGCGGCGTCAAAAGGGCGTGAACTGAGAGAATTGATATGAAATAAATTATGTGTCAAAGGCAGCATCTTTTCTCAGGCAGAGTGGAAAATAAAGTGTTTTTCATTTCATTGTTTGGCCAGCCCAGTACACACCCTCTGCGGTGAACTGGAAGGTAAAACATGTAGAATTCTTGTGGCAAAACTCATCAGATTATTAACAAGTTGTTTTTTTTTGTTATGTTTTCATTTTCTTTCGAGCAACATTCAATGATGTACTTAATACTCACACCAAGATTTCTTAATGCACTGAAGCTACAGTGTAGTCTCCCATTTGTAAATTGCTTTTGATAAAAAGCATCTGTCCAATTTGAGGAGATGTAATGTCCAATAACCCTCGGATGCAATGTTACTGTTCTGTTGTGTAATAACAGACAGCAGTGTTCATCTTATTCCAAAGCAGATTCTTACTCCTATTAATGCAACACATCGATGCTAAATGAGCACAGGAGAGTGAATAAGGACATCTGGTGGTCACATTTTCTTGTGAAAAAAAGCTAATTTTCTGTAACTTTTTCTGAACCAACAATACATATCTATAGCAAAGGGCTACTGGTGCTGTAGTAGCAGTTTTAGCAGTTTATTTATGTGCGTGTTTTATATTTAGCGAGAGAGAGAGAAATATTTCAGACTGAGAAGCCTGCGGATTCATATATTTATATTCATTTACACCCATACTGTTCTCTATAATATCCTGTGTCAATTATTGAGGCTGAAAGTGATAAAGTGATGGACTCGTCCTCGGCTGATATGGAAATAGACAAAATGTCCATAAGAAGACGGGAGGGGAAGCACTTTCCAAAGCCACTGCCTTTATTTTAAAAAATACATTTGGAGCACAAAAGGGCTGGAGGGCGAGGAAAGCAAGTGACACACAGCCCGACAATAAATTTGTGATTTATCCTTATCTCTTTCAGAGGACGGTACATATTGAGCAAGAGGGGGAGATGAAGGAAGCAGAGAGGAAGAAAGAAGCAATAAAGACGGAGATTTATGTGGAAGTGGCTCTCTTCTGTCAAATGTGATCCCACAGGAGCTGACAGAAGCCCTGGGGTCATATTTCCTTACTGTGAAGAGGCAGCTCTCTGCCCCTCCACCTTGTCTGAGACAATAGCCTCTGCCTTCCTTTTTTCTGCCTGAGCCCTGAGTATTACTGCACATTTACCTGTTACACATATTCAATATTTTCTGAAAATGCTTCAGTAAACACTGAGTGTTATTCAGAATAGCAAAAAGAATGATTTGTTGACATTAAATTGGAATGTTTCTTTTTCATAATGACTCCACTTGAGGACAAGAAAAAAGGCCACTGCACACAGAGACATATTCACACGCTCTCATACACACACAAACGCATTATATGATGTAGGCAACAGCTGTGTTACAACTTATAAATGGGGACGAAAAAAGCAGGAGAGGGTTTGACAAGACATATGTCCCAATTTCCATGAAGGGGATGAACCTTGACAGAAATATTGTCCTCCCTTACACGGCACATTGCTATAAATAGATGTTTGAGCCCAAGTATTAAAATGCAGCAAATACCGGAGTGGAAGGCAATTTTTAAAAAGCAAACAACTGTAATTTACAGCAGTGTTCTTTACAATGGCATGTTATTTGCTCTTTAAAAAAAATATATGTTTCAGTTAAATCAGGACACCAACATCTCAGCATCACCTTTTATATTATTTTCATGAGGCTTTCAAACTTACCAACTCAGCCTGGGGTAACTAGCCTTAACATTAGATTGGAGACCAGAGCTGTGGTCTCTAATCTAATCTAATTATCTCAGTACTGCCCTCAATACTGAGATAATTTATTGCTAGTTTACTTAACAAATAGCCATGGGAAATTTGTGAATCAAACCTTCATCAGTTATGGTCTAAAGCTATGGAATACACTACCTAGATATATAACTAGCAGCTTAAAACGTATGTCTTCAACTTAGCCTTTATCTGGTGCTGAAATTTTGTTCAACACTCACGCACACTGCTCGGCATATCTTTTAAATGCTATAGGTATTGGTGATTTTCATTTATCATTCCTGCCATTATGCCATGTACAATGTTTTATCATGTTTTAGTTTTTAAACATGTAAATTTTATGTGATATGTTTTGTTATACAAAACTTTGTTATCAACACGTATAATGTACTTTATAAGTGTCTGATGTAAAATGCAAATCACTTCTCAGTTCAAAACAATATGCCAAACCGTGCGTAATACTCAGTACCACTTATTCCAAAATGAAACAACAAACACATACACATAACTACCATGCAGTATAAATAGTGAATGAACTGCATGGTTCTTTGAAATATAGAAACGCCTGAAGCCTTTGACTAATAACCTGAATGAAGTTAGAGTGCATACAGTAATATAGAAGGCCAGAACTGAATCAAAACCATTATATTTATCATTACATCAAAATTTTGATTTGTTCATGCAAATTAATAATTTACATTTTAATTTTAGAGAGTAATAATATATCATGATTTAAAATGGTAAGAGTTATTAATAATATAAAATCATCAGAAGCCTCCTAGAAGTGCAGTGGTTTTTAAATTTGATTTAAGTCATAAAATGACCTTAGCAGAGATGGGAAAATGGATTCATATTATTTTCAGTTATGGCAGTTTTATGCCATGCTTGAAATCAGCCAGTGTCAGCCATAACCACAGTAGCAGGATCTAAATTGGTTGTTGGGAGATTAACAACTCTGGAGACCTGAAGAATCCCCACTAACCTACTAGCTAGTATTTTCTGTGTTCTTCGTGATGAACTGCAGGTTCACCGTCTTAACATAAAAAGTATTTCCACAGTTTTTAATCACAATCACAAGTGTTGACAAGTTGTATGGGATTATTCCTCCTCAAATGTGGGAAAAAAATATTTTAATGATAAATGAGCATTTTATCCTTTAACATGGCCATATATGCTATACTGTGCAGGAATTTTGTTGTGTATTAACCAAATGATTTAAAATCAATAATAGCAGTTCTGGACATTTGTAAAATGGAAAGTAAAAGTTACAGCACTATTGCCTAAATATTAACATAATTAAAAGCAGCAAAGCTAGATTATTGAATTTGTTTGTTCAGTCTTATTGTAAGGATCCCCAGCCAATTATTTGGCTATGGTACTGCACAAAGGAAATACACCCACTCTTGTTGTCTCACTAAATCAGACATGGCCCAGTGTTAGAACACTAGAGCCTCGTGTTATATTATTCCACAGTGGTTGCATCTACAAATAAATCTTGCTTGCTGACAGAAAGGTGAGAGGTCTGCTGAAGAGCTGTGGATGAAAATAGTCCAGTGTGCTTACCAGTGGCACCACAGTCTTATGACCTAGGAAAAAGAGAATGAGTGCACTCTATGTGAAAAGGTTGGCTGGATTAACACATGTATATTTATTTACCTAACACTCTTATATTTCTTTGTTACCATTAGATTTCACTGAAGGTGCTTATTAAACCTGCTCTGAACTGAACACTGAACTGGATCACTCTGCATTTTCTTTGAAACAATAGAGAACTCAGAAAGACTGGGACAGTTTAGAAATATACCTTTAAATATTCATGTTTTTGTATGCAATTGTTATTTGATGATATTTAAAAAAAATCCTGATTATTGGTTTTTCAGTAAGTAATCTTGGCATCATTGTGTGCCATCCCATAATTTATTCAAGAAAATAAAAGCTGCTAATGATCTGATCTTCATCAGAGCAACTCTAACATATATAACTAGCATTTTTTTTTTGGCAGACGCCAAGGTATTCTATTGCACTGAAGCTTAACAGCCAATCATCGTAAGTGGCTTTGGATAATACCACCTTCCACATCAGTATATTTAAATGTAAAACTTTGGACATTGTGCACAATACAGAATTGGAGCGAAAACATCCTTCATGATGTGAAACTCATTACTGGCAACAACCAGGAACAATGACATGACATTTTTACCTTTACTGTGAGGCAGAGAGAAATGGAAAATTCGAGTCCTTATGTTCTTCAAAAAAGTTTTAATTAAAGCATATAAAGATTTACAATATTTTTATTCATAGTCATATGTGAAATTTTGTTATTTCTGAACCATTGCTTACATTATCAATACAACTTTCTCGGCCCTGAACATAAATCACAGAGAACTTCAATACCACAGTCTTGCTACAGTGTCTTGGCAACATAGGAGTATCAGAACAATCTTAATCACAGATCATTTAGGTTAACCAAAACAGTGAGAAATGTGAAAAACTTGACAATATTTAACTTCTTGATTGGTGAAAGAGCTTTAAGAAAAAAGAGGTTCAACTGGTTCTGAAGAAATCATGGCTGCTTTTGCTTTGAGCGTGACCTGGTTAATGTTCTGAAGCTGCAGTTGAGGATGTGACAAGTAGAAAGAGAGAAAACCTGAGAGTACCAGATCTGTGTCTGCTAAAATGAAAAAACAAAACAAAAAAAACCAACAACCCAAAAACATAAAAAAAAAACAAAAAAACGCCACAATAGTCTATCTGAACCGACAACAGAGTAAGACAAAAGAGTTGATACTATTAAATCAGCCACAATGAAGTGTGTCACTCATTTAGTGACATATACTTTCATGAACATTTGACAGAACCTTGAAGTGAACTTTGGTAACCTAAGACGAACATGTATTTGATAATGCCCTTTTGAATGGACACTGGTTAGAAAATAGTGTCAGGTGCTGATCATCAAAGTATGACATACAGCCTTGAGTGCATTAGTTATCCATCATGCAAGTGTGCTCGAAACACTGTTAGATGCATGGCTGCGACATCTCATGCATAGATCCTTCTGCCAATGCGCATCATGGGAAGACATCAGACAGCTAGCAGATTGTCATAGCTGCCAGCAGCATCACTGCTGAAAATATTATTCATCATTATCTACAAGGGAAAGAGAAGAGGAAGAGAATCATGTTGAGACTGATCATTCATTAGATGGCCAGAGAACACAGGTGAGCATTAGCTCAGCTAAAGGTTTGGCTAACCAATGATACAACCAGACATTTAATGTTTACAACAGGAATCAGAATTTACCTAAAAACTAGAGTTACATCCTCTGAAACGGATGTGGCGAATAATTATGACTGGGTATATGAGTGAGCTGTCTGATAGCTGCCTCAGTTATGTTTCAAAAATATACAATAAGCTACATTTTTCAGAGATATCTCTCCCCTCGAGGAAGATATATGACATGTGCATCCTTTATCTACTTCTGCTCCTGAAAAAGGTAAAAATCAAAAACAAAAGGGCTGTCAAACAGAGATGTTCAGTGAGAAAATGTAAGATGCTCCCGTCCAGGGGGGAAACTTGCCAAACTCAGAACTTAGAGTCTTGGCACAAAGCAAGACAAGACAGACAGGCAGTGTTAAGGGTGCTTTTCACATCTATTAATTTCTCTGTGACTTGGTGAAGCCGCAGCAACTTGGGTGGGGGGTGGGGGCAGGTTTTGAGATATTGAATTAAATGCTCTCTGTCTCTGACAGAGCTCTGTACTTTGGGAAACCCACTGAGGACAATCAACAAAGCTGACAACTGCTAACCAGAATGATTAAAGGAAAAGAATGTGTGTTTTGGTGGTTTACTAAAATGACACTGAAAATCAGGAGAACAGGATGTTGTGGAATGGAGAAAAGAAATGGAGGAGGAAATCTAAACAAAATAATAGGTTGTTATGGTATGAGTCAAAAAAGTTATAAAAGAAATAGAAGAGCACTTTTCTTAAAACACAGTGGAAATTATGAAAAAGTAGTAGTAATGACACAATAAGCTGCTAATACTAACCTTCTTGGTACGCTCCATCTGCCATCACTAGATGAAGGATGTTGGGATACAGATGCTGGTGCTCAGTGCCCAAAATGTGAAAGACTAAACTGGAACCCAAGTCAATATTTTCATCTTCATCTTCATGTATGGCCTTGAGCACAACAAAAACAAGTCATATGCTCAGTCAGTCCTGTGCTCTAAAACGACACACAGTGAGTTTGCACAGTTAACTTCCAGATATAGGGAGAATTAGTAAATATTTTATACCTTAATCTTATTGTAGGCCTCAATGAACTTCTCAAAGCCCATCTGCTGCTCCAGGTTGAAGCGAAGCTCTTCCAGCCGACTGAAGATGCTATCATGGTGCTCTGCCTCTCCGCCCTGGTCTTCTCCACTGCCATCTGTTAAGCAGTAGAATTCAGCACTTCTTATTTTACAGCTACACTTTTTGGATTACTCTTGAAATGCTTTAAGAGTAAAAATATTTGTTATATGAAAATGCTATGTTTTACATTTTTTCCTGAAGTGTTCTTATTGATCAGAGGATATACCCTGATCAGCATAATATTTTGACCACCTGTGAAATAGTGTGTAGGTCTCCCTTTGCCACTAAAACAGCCCTGTCCAAATGAGTAATGGACTTCACTAGACCATTGAAGAGGTGATTCAGTATCTGGCATCAAGACTTGGAGATCAGGTCAACACCTTGAACTCATTGTGTTCCTCAAACCATTTCTTCCTTGTGGCAGGACACATTATCCTGCTGTAGAAAACACTTCTATAAAGGGAATACTGTTTCCATGAAGGGGTGAACTTGGCCAGCAACAATGTTTACGTAGGTGGTAGGTGACAAAGTAACATCCACATAAATGGCAGGGCTCAAAGCATCATACTGCCTCCATAAGCTTGACTTCTTGCCATGCTGCATCATGCTGCCATGTCATCCCCTGGTTAGTGTAACACATGCACCCAACCATCCACATGATACATTTATAATGCAGTGGGCAAGGGTCAGTACGAGCACCCCAATTTGATGTGTTGTGATAATGAGCATTAACGTTTTCAGTAATTTGACATTTTTTTTAATTAGAAATTTAAACAAATGTGACAAAATGGATGTTTGATCATGTATTAATAAATAAATTAATTAATAAAATAATCTGATGTGTTCATAGCATTCTTACCTGAATGCCACTCTTCATTGAGCTGGCAGTTATTGCTGTGGTTCTCTCCCACACCATTGCTAAGCAACTCTCCAGCCTCTTCATCACCAGGACTGCTATTGGAGCATTCTTCATCCTCATCGTCCTCTTCATCTTCTTCGTCATCATCATCATCGTCGTCATCATCATCATCTACAGCCATTTGATTGCTGTCCTGACTGATCTCAGCCGCTATCCTGCTAAAAAACTCCTGGTCTTCGCTCTCTGAAGGGTTACCATTAAAGTCTCCTGCCCCGACATCATTAGGGCCACTCATCAAGTCACCTTCTTCTTGCAAAAGTCTCTCCATGGAGGCTCTGATGTCCCGCAGGTCTTCATCTTCATATGCACTAGGAAAATATACAGAATGTTCAACACAGAGGACAGTACACTCTGCCTGCATGTATTAATAGTTTCTTTGCAAAAAGACACTTGCACCATTTTACACATGTTGTCACTCACACCTTGAAAATGATTGGCACAATGAGTAAGGCAAGATATAGTCACTCTTGAAATACCAACAATAAGAATGCAGCAGTATATTTAGATGCAAGTTCTAGAAAACATTTGCCAACAATACTACTATGCCAAATACTGTGCAACATAGAACTACACTATCCATGCATTTATGGTTTGACCCAATTGTTGAATAGGGACTTAAAATGCCTTTGTTTTTTAGATTTTATTTGTTTGTCTTACTCTTCAGTCTCTGACTGATCGTCATCTTTAGCTGCCTCCTCCAGATCCTCAATTTCCAGGTTGCTGTCAGGGGCAACTTTAGCCCCAGCTGCTGCAGACTCTTGCTGAACACTGAAGAGACGACTGAGATCTGGCAGAGAACAGGTCCGCAGCATCTGACAGTCCGAAGAAAACACAGCAACCTATTTTGAAGGGCTTACAACAGAAAATTATGTGACAGGTAATATTGAAGGGTGATAACATAAGAAATGCAGATCTTAGTGTCCGTGATGAAGGGTATAAAAGATTTAGGTTGATGGATGCTCTCTCTGTTCTGACCCACTGCAGACTGAGACTGTGATTAATGGCAGTGGCTCCTTTCCAGACTGAACCTTTACCTAAAAATACCACGCAACCTAACCATTACAAGAACAGGCTTTAGCTTCAAAATCCACAACACTTACTTAATGGCTGCTAAATTTAAAGGGGGTATAGATCCCATACTATCATGAAAGTTATTATTTCTTTTAGAATTTAAAGTCTAAAGTATAATGTTCTGTCAATGATCACCTTGGGATTGTTGGCATCAAACATGCCCGTTGAAAGACCAATGAGGAGAGAGTTGTGGTGTCTGGAGCGCATTGGTGAGACAGAGCGTGAGCGAGAAGCCAGAGAGGAGGATGATTCATCCATAGAGGACTGGCCTGACAAAACTGCAAGAGCAGCAGCGCGGCGGTGGGCCGGGGAGCACAACTTCACAAACAGGGGCTCCTCACACTGCAGCAAACCTGTGGAGAAGGATGGTAGTAACCGATTTAATTAAGATAATAATCAATCAAAAAACAGAGTGGCTTTAATTCACCAAAATCAAACTCACCAGATGAGTCTGTTGGTTTCTCCACAGTCTTCTCACTCGCCTTGGTGTCTGTTGGTGTGTTTATGCCCTCTGGTGGTCTATGAAAGAAAGATATTTTATCAAGACTAATGCTTCAATGAATACCAAGGGATTTTTCACTGCAAAATAAAATAGTTTGTGAGCTGTAACACAATACACTCACTACAGTGAGTTTATACTGTTATTGTGGTCAGAGAGTAAACAATAACTGGATTTTTAGTTTTCAAGTTCTTTGTGAATACAATTATTAATAAAGATGAAGAATCACAATTGCGGGGTTTTCTGCTCCCATGCCTTCTGGACACCAGCTGGGGGACAGGAGGCTTGTTTCGGTGTCTCTTCCAAAGACACTGACTCCACATTTGAAGGATCTGAAAGAATTTAAACCAGATTGGATTCTGTTAAGAAGAATAGAAATCTGACCCAGATCTGATCGACATACTAACCTTGAATCTCGGTAAGGCTAGGTGGAAGTGAGAATGTTTCTACTGAGCCAGCCACAGAATCTTTCTGATGTGAGGCCTCTGATGGTACTCCACTCTCCTTGTGAACCTTAGGGCTCTGGAGCACAGCAGATGGTACTGGCTTAGAGGTCAACACTTCTTCAGGTGTCCTCACCATCTCAGGTACTGCTGTCTGTTTAGGCTTATCTGCAGAGAACAAGCATCATCAGTAAGTCAATACACTCTTGGTACAATGCAATACCCATGGTAGCTGAATTCCAATAGCTTTTAAGAAGCATCACCTAGTTCAAATCACAACTTGTGTTGGATACAGTTTTGTAGTAGCCTGCTTTTTTAAACACATTCATTTGTGCATAGTGATTCACATATGACAGAATTAAAATACTTTACACGTTTGAGTAATTAACAAACTGTTAAAATTATAAACATCTTGGTACAATCAGGATAAACGAATTATATTTTTATTTTGACATTGCTGCCATCCTGATCATCACGCTATTTTTCAGACTGCCTACACTTCACATTTGTGCAGTGTGTGTGCAAAAGCCAAGAGATTTTGCCAAGGCTCAAAAGCCAACATAATTCTCATCGATTAAGCTCTTGAATCTCATCTGGACTAACAATCACCATAGCCACAATTCAGCAGATATTGTTAAAAAAAAATTACAATAGATGGACCATAGATGGTCCATGGATATTTGGGTGGAATTAGTTTTTTGTTTAACATCTTCTTAGAACTTAGGCATTTTTTTTTAAATCAAATTTTGGTTTTGACTTGTGTCAAAAGGGAAACAAGGGAAACAAAAAAACAAACAACAAAAAAAACACAGCTGGAATAAAGCCCCACTGCTCCTGAAGACTAACCAGGGGTGGGGAACGCATTCTCACAGATGGTGACTTTCTCCAGCTGCTGTGTGAGAGGCTGAAGCGTTGCCTCCTGAAGGACTCTGAGCACCTGAGATGCTGGACTCACTCCCCACACCTTCCTAGGAGTTTCATCCTGTAGCGTACCCATGTTTATAACTTCACTGGCTGTCTGATCTGAGACATAAGACACACAAACACACAGAAAGGCCATTATTTTTCATGTGTACACTGCATTTTCTAAAGATATGCATTCCACTCAGGGACAACTCACCAATGGTCATGTTGCAGGTCTGGTCTAGAGTTTGTTGGGCTACAGACAGGACAAGAGAAACGTCTCCTGTCTCTGCCACTTCCCACTTCTTCCTGTCACCACCAGAAGGCCTGTCCTCTTGGGACACTGGGGTGACTGGTGAGAAAGTCAAGAGTTAAAAAACTGAGCAAAACCTTTTACAGATGGATTAATATGCATGAATTCCACAGTAAACACATTTCCAGTGATAGTATGTTGTGATTTTTTTTTTTATAAAGAATTTTTTTATATTTTGTATTTAAAAAATTGCTGAATATTGTGGAAAGTGGCAAACAAAGTGCACCAGGAGTTAAAGTGTCTCAACATACAGCACAAGAACATTTTTCTGATAATGTGTAATCTTTGCCCTGCAAAGGTTTAACTCACTGGTCATCAAGGTACCGGTTTCCTCCTGCGTTTGTAGAGCGACAGGAAGTACAGGTAGTTCTGCTGCATTCCACTGCTTTCGGTCTCCATTTGAAGAGGGATGGTTTTCTGTATCTGACTGGTTCTGTTGGGGAACTGGAATTGTTTCTGCAAAGGGTGGGAGTGACTCCTCAGCGTCTTTCACTGGACTCTGTGCTTTTAGGTTCTGATTAAGTCTTTGCAGTATCAGCTTTTTCTCACTCTGTTCATAAAAAAAAAACAAAACAACAACATAGAGTGGCATTATCGTTCTATACACGAAATAAGGGAAAATTCTAAATCAGTGTCAATTCACTAATACCTTAATGTGTGATTATTAATAGCTCATACACTTACCTGGGTGACTGTGGTCGTTTCTGGTGAAGACAAGCTTTCTTTTAGTGGAGTCATCTGCCAAACACAAAATGCTACAATCATATAAAACAAAGCAATAGACACTCAAATGGGTGCATAGGGCTTTATAAATATTTACTGACAGCTCCAACATTCTTCAGGGCTGCAGTCATGGATATAGGTGGGGTGAAGGGTTTGGATGGAGGCAGTGATGAAGCTTCGGTAGCTGTTTCTGGCTGACAGGGACTGGAGTGTGGGAGAGGACTCTCAGATGTAGTTGCTACCGCTACTGCTGCTACATTTCCTGCTGCCATGCCAACCTTTGCAACCCGGGCTGCAAGCTAGCACAATACACCATAGCCACAAAAAGATTATACTTAAAACTAATACACTGACAAGACTTGGTAATGGTAGTGACAAAGGCTACGGTGAAAAAGGATTAAAGGTCTTACATGGTCCTCCCAAGCTCTCTTTTCTCTCTCATATGCTTCTTTCCTCTTCTTCTCTAGTTGCTCTTTCAGTACAGCAGCACGGGTGTTTGCTTGGGCCTGGCAGGTACATATACAGAGATAGGATTACAGCCTGTTTTTGCTCCTGACTCGTTTCCAATTCACACCCACATGCAGTAAAAGGTGAATGCAGTAATTTGACTTTGACATGTTATAACATCTTTATATTTTATATATTCTATTATATTCCAAGGAGTTTTAGCACTGATTATAGAATTGTACTGCTCATATACAGATCTAAAACATAGGGTTTAATGTTATAATATCGCCCTACAGTGCAGACATTGATACTTTATTTTTTATACTTATACTATTTTAGTACAAATATAGTCACCTACTATATTCAATATAGTACGTTTTCCTATTTTGTGTTTGTGCATAATGTATTCTATGCAATGTGTTGTCTTGATCCTGAGTTTGTAATACAGTTTGACTAAATTAAGTCAAAGGGAGAGGTAGTCAGGGAAGTGCAGCTTACACTGACTGACATCCTTCTCTTTAACTTGCAATTCATTCACCAATTTTGGAAATCTTGAAATCAATCTCATTCAGTGAAGCACATTTAGAAGTTGTGGTAACAGCTAAAGTATGCATATTGTAAAATGGAAATGCTTTATTGTTCTTCAGACTCACTTTTAAAGACTCTATCTTCTTTCTCCTGAGCTCTGCCTCCTCAGTGGACTCCTGGCTGTCTGAACCATCACTATCATACTGAAACAAACACCAAAAAACAACCTCAAAAAAAATGTCAGAGAAAAGTAAAAGCACTTTGATAAAAAAATTATAAAAAGTTTGTACCTTCTCCCCTCTGAGTCGAGCTTTGATCTGCTGGCGCTCATTGAAGTTCAACAAGCGGATCTGCTTCAGTTTCTTCAAGTATTCCTGAGAAGAAGCAGTGGTACATGTTACTGTACTGAATCGTAGATAGATCTACAGACACAAACATACACACACTGTGTAGGATTCAGCATCAAGATCTGCAATCACATTCAAACTAAATGTTGCCCATAAATAAGAAGCACTTAAACAGCAAGCTTCCTTAAAACACAATATTATGTTGGTGTTTGCACACAAAAGCATCATTCGTTCAGCCATAATAAAGCAACATATTTTGCTGTAACCAGCAAAAATTATACATTTACATATTCTATTCAAAGCAAAAAAAAAAAAACCAGAAACAAAACAAGAACAACAAAAAACAAAATACTGCAGTACACACTGGTAAATCGAGGTGGTGAAGATACACAAAATGGGACAAAAGGCACAATTGCAACCAAAACTGATGGTATTCATTATTGTGAAAACTAACAGCCATTATTTGGATAAATTAACACTGAAACAGCTCCAAGTGGAAAACAATACATTATGCAAGGAATAGGCATGGGTTTGAGCCGCTGGGTGGAATTATGGGTGGATCATAGGAAATTCTGTGCAGACATATGAGACATACCAATCAGACGTGCAATGAGTGAGGTAGGGGGTGAGGCTTGGTGTATGAGCCATGGCTCCTACCTCCTCCTCTTTGTTGACTCTGGGTCTCCGGCAGTGAACCGAACCCGCCCGGCTTCCATAGATAGCAGCCAGGTTTTGCCGAGTACCCTGTTTACCGTTCAATTTAACCATAATTTAGAAGGACGCAAGCCTCATATAAAACTGTCACAATAGCCATGTGTTGGGCCAGGAGCTAATTAAAACACCATTAATCAATATTTTTATATTACACTTAATAATATGACTGTATGTAGAGTCAAAGTGATGAACCCTATAGCCCCTATAGGGCTAAAAGAGCTAAGAAAAAAAAAGAACCCTTTTAGGCTGTCTAGCTCATTGTTAGCTGATTAGCTATTTGATGTAATCATACTGTTTCATCGCTGTTTTCAAAAGCAGTTACTTAAAAAAAAAAAAGTTTTGTAAATAACCCAAATGGATAAATAGACAATGTCCTACTGACCAAAGTACCAAAAGGCAGACAAACAAGATAACCTATAAAGAAGTAGCAAGAAATGCTTCTCAGGAAGCAGTTGAACCCAAATCAAACCAGTAAACGCTGGAGTTATAATCACTGGGTGGTCTATTCCAGTGAGAATTCTGCTTTGTGTGACAGCTACATAAAATGATCCTATGTCAATCAAAGTATCAGTTAAGTGCTTTTTCTGTCCACTACTGGTTAAAAATTATTACATAATGTTGGAATTATTTGTCTTATAATTGAACTAGAGCTCATGTACATCTAAGTTTGAGTTTTCAGGGTAAACCTCTACTTTTGTTTTATAAGTGGATCTGCACTCTCTTCCACTTATTTCATATTAAGAAGATAAAGCAAAAAAAGATAAAGATAAGATAAAAAAACTTTGAACTGCAGATGCCAATTATCTAAAAGCCTTTCATATGAGCCCAACTTATCGGTCATTAGATTAATATTTACATCACTATTACAAACTGTTTTTTGATTCAGTGTTACTAAACTTTTGTCAACGCAGCTCTAAACATTCCTAATATTTGGAAAAAGATATGAGGATCAGTATCAGGTTTCGAACTTGCCCATACGAAACCACACCAGACAAACAACAGGGAAATAAAAGGATAAAGGCTCGGTATTTCAATAACAGGGCTAAATACGCAATAAGGATATTGTTAAAATCTCAGTACATGTCACACTACGTACCAATTGTCCCTCAGCCCGGACTTTGTTGAGCATGGCTTCTTTCTTACGCTGTAAAAATTCTTCAACCTGATCAGCCCGTTCAACAGCCATCTGACCACGCTGTCTGGAAACAAAATTTGACACAAACTTGGTCATTTTCATATAACGTGGACAGCGGGTTACTGATAAGTGAGAAGTAACTTGACCGACCTACTTATCCGAGCTTGTATGGAAACCATCTGCAGCCTCTGCAGTTCTCTCCTGATTGCATCATGATTTAGGAGTTGGGCAGGGCCATTGGGCACCACTGGACCGGCGGCAACTGGGGCACTTCTTTAATACAGAAGCAATGCCATGACAACTACGGTTTTTTTTAAGTTGTAATAAAAAATGTTTTTGCAATTTTGTGGTGTTTTATTTGAATTTTTGAAAACGATAAGAACAAAAATGTGTAATTTTAACATCCAAAAACCAACTACATATAGTTTCACATTGAACATTTCAGGCATACATTTTCACTCTGGAGCTCTAGAAATGACAGAACAGTCTGTGAGCTAATCATAGGGCAGGCTCAGCCTAGCCAAATCCAAATCCTGGTTTGGTTGGATGGTATGTCTAAATGTACAATGGCTGAGAGCAGTGGCTGATTTGTTGTGACCAAGATCCTGACATCTTGTTTTAAGATTGTTTCTGAATATGGACTGTAAGCATGTGTTTATGGACTGAGAACTGTGATACTTTCACAGGATTAATATAGAACCTAGACCTGCTTCATAATCAAAAACAACATTAAATCATATTTTATACAATATGGGACATTTAAACACATCTAAACTAGCTTTAAAAAAGAAAACATCTGAATTACTGAAGAGGACTGCCTGGTCTTGCAGAGGATCCCTTTCTGCTGATGTCTTTAGCCTGCGGTTTAGCCATTTGGTCCAGAGTAGCATGGTAGTGTTCATAAGGGCTTCTGCTTGAGATGAGGTGGCCAGCACCTGCAGCACGCTTTTGTCCACCTACAAAACACTAAGATTACAGGACAAAGTTTGCAGGGGGCAAGAAGAGAAGCTGTACATCATGAACGCTGTATAAAGTATAAAAGATAGCTTAAGTCTTTTATAACAAAAAAAGGAAATTGGTACTGTTACCTTCCTCTCAGGGCTGCTACCACCGCTAGAACTTAAAACATGCTTCCAGCCTTGTTCTCTGGCTTGGTTTATACGGCTGATCTGTTAATGATCACAGTTTCATATATTATTGTGTTTTTTTTAGGACACACAGTACAATGACTGTTTTAAATGCCATATATAACTCATGAATAAAGACTTGATTCAGAAAATAAGAAAAAATATGATATCCAATTGAAACACATTGCCCACTTACCTTTTCCTTTTCATATCTCTTCATCTGCTCTGCTTTCAACACGAATGCCTGAGGACAACACCGGTGAGGGAGACAATCAAGTGTAAAAACAATCAGAAACTTTGCATATGAACTCAGCAAAACGCTCACCTGTTCTCTCTGTTTTCTTTCTTTCTCAATCAGTTCCATTCTTTTTTTTCTGATGCCATCCTGTAGCATGAGACAAAAGCATTTCAATCAAAAATTAAGCAGCTTAAGTGACCCAGTTTGAGGCAAGAGGCAGCAGGATTGCTCTGTCACTGGGCAGGCAGGTGAGGAAGGAAAGGTTGATTAAAAGAGAAATCAGGCTGAACGCTCAAAACAGAGCTATGAGTGGAAAACAAATGAATGTATTGAAGTGTAATAAGAGGGAGAAAAATTAAACATGTTGGTATGAGCACACACACCGACATGCGTGTGTAAATATGGAGAGAAAAGGGAGGATAATCTATTAGATAAAGACAAGTTATAGGGGGCTCTCAGTTGTACCTCATGTTTTTTCCTCTCTTCGTTGTCCTCTCTTCTCTGGGGGGCTGCTGGAAGAGGGGCCTGAGCAATATATGACACTGGGGTTCAGAGGTTACCAAACACTATGATGTAAAAACAGCATACACAGATGGGCGAGGCTTCAACATGCCAAACTAGGTGTGTAAACATCAAACAGATAATTCTTTTAAAATCGGAGTGACTTGTCCTGTACTTCAACATCCTACTAACCGGTTTATTTTTTACGACAGGTTTCCTCTCTGCTGGCTTTTTGGCTGCATCCGACACCTTCCTCACAGTTAAAGGCACTCCATATTTGGTGGCTGGTTTGGTAATCTTCTGGGCCGGAGCAAGAGGTATGGAACCAGGGGCAGGGCGCTTTGCTGGTCATAGGAAAGAAAAACAGTGAGACTTTGTAACCCAAGACATGCAATCTTTATTTTGTAAATTTTTTTTTTTTTTTTTTAGTTAACAAATGCCATAATAATTGACTTTGAGTTTTTATTCATCCCATTACATTTCAAATTCAGCAGAAGCATTTGCCTACCTGGTGGCCCCTGCAACCCGCCCACTTTAGGCTGCTTGTGAAGAAAAGTATGGTGGAATTCCTGAGCAATGAGCTGCAATCAGTAGAGAATATATACATTTTCACACAGCTGTGAGAAAATTAGGATTAAGTATATTCATTCTGTACCAAAGACTAACTAACTAATTATACCTGTGGCGTGAGGAACCGCTCTATCCTACAGGAGAGGAAAGATCTGTCCAGAATGCTGCCAACCGATGGTCTTTCTCGAGGATTGCGTTTAAACAGCTGCGCCAAGAGAGAACGGAGGTCTTGGGAGTAGTGAACAGACACTGGAGGGTATGAGCCACGAATGATCTTCAGAACTAGGTTCTTCATGTTTCCAGCCTCAAACTGAGAAGGAACACACAAAGGATACAGTTATAACCTGGGCAGAGAAATCCCCAGGGCCAATCATACATGGTCATATGCATTTATTTACTAGTTCAAGAAATACAGAATTTTATAACGGAGCAATCAACAAAGAAGACCCATTCTTTGAATTTAACAGACTTAGTGAAACAACCTGAAGTATCTAAGTGGCTCCCACAATAAGCTTATATATATAGCTTTAGGGCATCCTATCCTATCACCTTTAGAATAGGATACACTGGAAGTTCCTTTGTTAGAGGAGTGGAGAAAGGAAAAGAAAAATGCTGCCCCACAATTCCTTGCATCAGCAATAGTTAAACATCTTTGTAGTTTTACCACAGCAGACCTAATGGAACAAAAATAAACAAATCCAGTTCTGAGTTCTCTTGGAGAACAAACATTGTCTAAAGGCTTCCCTTAGCTGTTGTCTGCACTGATGCAGACAGATTCTAAAAAATCTATGAATTCTCACATCTTTCCTTGTCCACATGAATCCATCAAGGTCAAGGAAAATGGTCCAAAAAATTGAGTTTTCTTACTCGATTGCAGCCTTGTCAACCGTTATACATAGATGATATTAGGAAGAAATTGAAATCAGTATTAGGGAGAGAGCACTGCTACGCCTCATGCTACATAAGATACATTCAATCTAAACCAATTATTAAACAACTCACACTCTGAATACTTACTGCATGCTTAAGAGTGCACATCTCATACAGGACACACCCTAAGGCCCAAATATCACTGCAGAAGGAGGGAAGATTGGGAAAGTGAGAGGAGAGAGCATACACATGGATAGGCAAGGATAAGTTCTGGGGTAGGTTTACATCTACTCAATAATCTATAAAAAGTAATTTGCAGTAGTTTTATCCTTTACCTTATCATAAACAGGAGTAAAAAGGGAATTCAAAACTGAGTAACTGCAGACTGAGTATTGAGAGATTCTTAATTTAGTGCAGTGGATGCCGTTGAATTGGATAAAATTACATGAATATGTAAGATACTTCAAAAAGAAATTAATGCTAGCCTCCCGTTGAAGATACACACAAGCCAGTTCATTCCGTAAAGAGGAGACATGATACCTTCACATCTCCCAGAAGCCACCAGCTAATCCTGCATGACTCACTATGCAAAGGGGGGTCGTCAGATGGTTTACAACTAAATATTCACTTACAACACAGATAAGACAACCACAAAATTATGGTAGACAGTATGAAATCATTACCTTTTGTTGTTGTAAGGTTTATTTTCACAGATCTCTGGTGATAGGTAATACGGTGTTCCAATGCATGTTCTTGCCAGTTCTACAGTACTGAAATGACAGGAGAATGGAAATTCGATTTTATTATGCTTTACTTCCCAAGTCTCAGCTACATATGGATCTGCACATGTATTCATAAGACATTGTACGTACCTATTTAACACCCTTGCAATTCCAAAGTCACCAAGTTGCACAGTTCCATCTTTTGTCAAAAATATGTTCTGTGCAGACATTGTGGGGGAAATTCTTTTTGTAATAAAAAAAATAGACCACCCATTATCATAAAGGAAAGATCGTGTGATGCATGAAGCAATACCTGTGATTTGATGTCTCTGTGGAGGATTTTTCGATCATGTACATGCTTCAATGCCAAGCAAATCTGCACAAACCAATCAAGGATCTAGGAAAAGGGGAGAAAGGCATACTGACCTTAACCAACAACTTCTCCTGTCTACATCATTTTTATGTTTAATGACAGAACAGACCAAGGAAAAATGCAGACACATGGCAAAGACTGGACTAAATACATGGCAAAGATTAGAGGTAAGACAGAAATAGTTAATATGCAATAATAAATATGAAACACTAATGCATTCTATATGTTGAACATTGTGTCAGTCCGTCTACAATTATAACTTGATAATTCTTTATTGAGGAGAAGACCCTATTGTTGTTAAAACTGATTAGCATGCTTTCCTCTTTTGGGATTTCTGTTAGACATTTTTATCTGAGATGCCCAAACACATTGCACATTGCATTGCATCTTTTAGTCATTTTTGTTAATAGCGTACCTGTTCTTCTGAGAATAGTACTCCTTTCTGAGCATTGATTTTCTTAAAAAGGTCTCCACCCTCACAGTAGTCCATCACAATATACAGACAGCCCCCCTCTGAAAAGAAGTTTATAAACCAAAATGCTAAATAGATATTGTATTGCAATCATTTGGATATAATTGCAGCACATTATCTACATGGTTCTTTTAAAAAATTACTGAGATTTTTTTTTTAAATTATGGTAATACCTTCAAAACTTTCCTTATACTGGACAATATTGGGATGACTCATTTTGGCAAGAACAGCAACTTCTTTTCGAGATTCCTGTCTCGCTTTACTTGGCATCTGTTAAAGCAAAACAGAAAAAAAAATTGAACGTGAAAGCGAAATGTGGTTGAGGTCCCATTACTGACAACAGATGAATCTAGAGGAATATTAAACTTATGGACTTACTCCAAATATGCCAATCTCCTTGATGACAAATTGGCGTCCATCCTCTTTAGATTTGACAAGGATCGCCTTACCAAATGACCCTTCACCAATTTTCTTCACCTTTTCGTACTTATCCATGTCAGTGGAATAAGTGGATCCTCATGCTGGGTCTGCAAAGAAAATCAAGCTACATGCTACAGGGGTATGCTCGGACTGAAGCTTTTTCATCAAGCATGGGGTTTAATGGCCGTAGTTTTGTCGAAGCTTAGTGGTTATTTCATCCATTATTGTAAACGTCCATAAAAACGCAGATGTGTCACTCTGTAAGTATACAGTAATGATAGCTCCACCGAGCTGAGGGTTGAGACAGACAAGGATGGGTTCTGTCTGACCATCTGTGATGCTGGGAGTCAACACAATACAAATGATAGCAAGCTCGCTAACGTTACCGTTACATATTATCTACGTGAAGTAGAAGCCTGTGAGTACACAAAACGCCAAATATTATGGTTTACGTGACTCAATGCGAGATGGCATGTAAATACAACTGAATGGTTGTCACTTTTCTTACCATTAGTCTTTTTCTCTGCCGTCTCACGGTAGCTCCTGGACTTGCTGCTGCTGCTGCTTCTCCAGCTCTCTATCTAACTATGGCTCTCTGCTGCTGCATTTTCATTGGTCACAGTCTCTGTTTTCGATCGCCCATTGGCTCATACAGCTGTCACTCATCTTTCATAACACGCCTTGTCTCCACGCCCAACGGGACAGTTGCTGTGGACGTTTGTCTTTCCATAGCAACCACAGGTCGGCTGGTAAAGTATGGCGACGTGTTTTTGGCCTCCTGAACAACATTTCATTTGTTTTTCAGATACAGCGCTTTGGACTTTTAGCATTAAACACCCCAAAACATGAAGAAATAAAAACAATAGGATAGAGTTAATACGAGAAACGCGTTTAGTAGAAATGTTAACTAGCAGCTTAACAGAAAGTGTGCATGTAACGTCAGACACGTTATCCTTTAAGAAAGTAAAAATATGAGATAGGAAAATGTAAAAAGCATTACATCACTACTGTATGTCTGACAAAGGAGTTTACAGATTACCCTGTAGCTTAACACAACATTTTTATGTATAGTCAAAACTTGATATTAAGTCATAAGTAAATATTTTGCAACACTCTCATTCGTCCCATCTCTTTCAAATGTTAATATCCAAATACCTGTGGATCGTACGTTACTATAGGCGGTTTGATTGTTGGAGTACATCTGTGTAAAGTTTGCATGTTCTCCCTGTGTAGATTTCCTGCAACAGTCCACAGACTTTAAATTGTCCTTGAATGGGAACAGTTTTTTTTCTCTACAGGGAAAAAAAAGTGACCTGTCCGGGGTGAAAATGAAATTAAATGAAATACATGCTTACTGATCTGGGGGCGTGTATCCACTGGACTTGAAGTGATATTTCTGTAACATCTGATCCATGAACATGTCTCAGGTCAGACTGGGCGTTTAGATCGTGGATTTAGCTGTTGTGGTCACGTGGGTCGCACGGACTCGCCTGTTTTTTTTTTATGTTGCAGACTATTTAGATGACGCACTGAGGACCGGAGTGAAGATGGCTCCCTTTCCGGACGAGGTGGATGTTTTCACTGGCCCACACTGGCGAATGAAGCATCTGGTCGGCTTATACTGCGATAAGGTCTGTACAAATAAATGTGGGAGGTGGATTTGGTGCTTAATAAAGGATTATATGACCGTGTATGGCCAAGGGGCGAGTGAACGCCAGCTAACGTGCTAGCTAGCTTGTGGGTGTAGCACTGAGGACTGAGTGAGGCGTAGCAAATGCAACTATCAGGATGATTGTCTCTGAACTGCGCCAGTGGCATGGGGTTAGACTGACCAGTGTAAAATCGGCAATACGTAGGGTGGTTTATTCGACCAGTAATTTCGGACATTTATTAAATCGTCCTTTGTAAATTTTCATTAACCACTACTACCACCCAGCTGCAACTTGGTATTAGTCTGAGCCACCTTCATTAAGTTGCTTGATAGCTTTTTAAGCAACATCCTTCTAGTATTATAACGTCTCCAAAATTTTCCCCGTAGGCGTCTTTACAGTTATAATATTGGGAGGTCCGACCCGCCTGTTAAAGACTGCTTATTTAAAGTAACCTGTCAGATTAGCCAATTTGGCTACATTAGCTAACATTCACTGGTAATGCTAACGTAACCTAAGTACACACGGTACTGCTCTAACCTGAATTCACAGCCTGTGCCACGGCGTTACGTCTGCATTTGACTTTGGTTTTACGTAAGAACTGCCACCTATTGTGGCCCAAAGCGACCAGCATATGTGCGGATGATATGTTTACTTAACGTCACTGTAAACAAGTGACATTTTCTAATACATATCTGACCGGTTTTGCTTGTTTTGCCACAGCTGTCAAAAACCAACTTCTCCAACAACAATGACTTCCGCTCATTTCTTCAGTCACTGTGCGCCACCTTCAAGGAGTTCAAGATGCATGAACAGATTGAGAATGAGTACATAATCGGCCTGCTGCAACAGCGCTGCTGCACTGTGTACAATGTGCACTCTGACAACAAACTCTCAGAGATGTTATCCCTTTTTGAAAAAGGGTTGCACAGCATTAAGGTAAGTACATAAGTATAGATCACTGTCATGGACCTATATTGCAATTCTACCTCTTTAAATAAGGGACTCTGCTGAAAAAATACTAAGCTTTAAGTAAGGGAAGATGATTAGTTCTGCAGGCCCCAGCTGATAACTTACTCAAAAGTGAGCTGGCACACTGTCATTAGAACAACTATTATCTTAGCCGCAAAAAGTGGTAGTACCAGGAAAGTTACTTTTAATGTCTACATGTTAATTATATAATTGTACTGTTTTGATGGAGTTTAATTTATATCAAAGCTCTCTGACAAATTATAGCATTCAATAGCATAACTACATTTTTGTCATAATTCTATGAGGTTACAACTTTAAATATAGTATATTGCGTAAATGGCCAAATGCAGGAAGAAGTAAACAGGGTAGCATAAAATAAGGGTGAGGCTGTTTTTCCCAATCTGCTTAACAGGAGACAGCGGTTACTGTTCTTAAGTGACAGGCAAACCAAAACATGTGCTCTGCAGAATGATGCAATTGTGTTAAACTTCTGCTTCTTTCCCAGTAAATTTATAAAACAGGGAGGAGTATTTTTCTTTGGATTGAGATCCTGGACTTAGTTTAAAGGGAAAGATATTTCTCCTGGAGTGAATAATAATGTGTTGAGATGTTTTAATTGGTGGATCTCCTTTTTATGGAATTTTCTTGCGTTAAAGAGGTTGTTCAGAATATGGTTATACAGCAAAATTTTCATGTCTAATCAAACACTCCAAAATATGGGTGACCAGCTAAACATAGTTATTTTATGGTGTTAAGACAAAAAAAGATTATTATACTGCTAGATGTAATGGATTGTAAAATCTCAATAGTGGTGTTCTTTCGGGGGATTTCATGTATTAATAATTGTGGGTTTTTTTTTTTTTTTTTTAGAGTGAATATGAGCAGCTTAACTATGCCCAGCAGCTGAAGGAAAGACTAGAAGCTTTCACACAAGATTTTCTGCCCCACATGAAGGAAGAGGAAGAGGTATAAGCTGTTACAAGCTCTGTATGTTTTTAATATCAATGTGTGTTAATTTACAGAATTCACATAGGGGTAAGACAAAATTGTGTTAATAAAGCAGAAAGATGACAATGGGCAATATATTGTGATGAACTGGTTTAAAATGTTTTTGTTCATAACCTGGTATAACACTGTTTGGATTCTTTGCAGGTGTTTCAGCCCATGCTTATGGAGTACTTCACCTATGAAGAGCTCAAGGATATTAAAAAACAAGTGATAGCACAACACTGCAGCCAACGGCAGTGGGACTGTGCTGCTGAAGTGCTGAAGGGCTTCAGTCTGTGGAGCCAGGCAGAGGAGCTGCAGAAGGCATTTAAATATACTGATCACGAGAAGACGGATTATGGTTAGTGAATGTATTCACAAATGCTAAGACATTTTCAGACGGAGGTCATCAGGATCAAAATCTTAAATATTTCTCTTACCTAAGATTCTTGCATATGAGAACCTTAGCTGGGGCAATGTGTTTAGTCAGGATCATTAGTGTCACGTTAAATGTTTTATATACTGGTTTCAGCCTGAGGTTACAGAGAAATTTGCTCAACAATTACTGTGGAATGGCCAATTAATGACAAAATCTGTATTTAATCAGTACTTTATCAAGTAAAAATGCAAAAAGTGTTTGTCCCAACCTCTAAATTGTGGAACTATTAGAGGTTTTTTATTTTTTTTTATTGACACAAATGTCAATAAAAATGTAATGAAACCAGTTATTTAAAAACTAGAGTGTTTTACCGGGAGCTATGTTTAACTTGTCATAAAAACACAGGCTTCGCTAATGACTTTCACCATCAATTTCAAGTGTGACTGTTAGCCAGTTTGCACAATGCTGAGAGGCTGAAATCGATGTAGCTGATGAAGTTCAGTTAATTCATTTTTGTTATTTGCACTCATTCTTTACCCTGTCTTCCAAATCTATTCTGTACTCTACAATATTTAACTGTTTGAGTCATCAGCTTCGTCATAAATTGGAAGTTTTGGATATGGCTGAGATTTGCATAAGGTACATTTTATAATTCTGGTATTAAATGATAAGCTAAGCTGTTGTGTCATCTTCATCAGAATTGGAAAAGAAGGATTCTTCAGGCCACATCTCCCAGCTCCCTACAGAAATTATGCTAAAGCTGTTCCATTACCTGGGCCCTGAAGATCTGTGTCGCTGTAGCCGGGTGTGCCGCACTTGGACAGAGCTAGCTAAGACTGGCTCTCTGTGGAGGCACCTGTATCCTGTTCGCTGGGCTAGAGGTAGGCTCCTGAAAGCTTGTGATTCATTTAAAGCCCGAAAGTTTTACTTATTTTAATTTTGAACTACATTTTTGGGAACTGGGCTTTATTGCTTTTATTGAAGTATATGGTGGTGGCACACTACTGATTAATCGTGTGTCTCTGATGTAGGGGATTATTACAGTGGCCCTCCTGGAGAGCTAGATCAGGAGCCAGATGACGAGTGGGTAAAGAGTCGGCAGAATGAGGGTCGGGCCTATCAGGAATGGGATGAAGATGCTGATGTTGATGAGTCTGGTGAGTTTTTGACTTTAAGCCTTTGCTAGAGGCTAAAACTATGTATGGAAATGCTCTACAACAGTGGTTGTCAAACTTTTTACACAAAGTACCACCATAATGACCAACACTAAAATACAGTAGCATAGTAGGTCTAAGTACTCATCAAAGGCAGAGGTTTTATTCCCAAGAAGTACTGTATATTTAGTATTGTCAGACACATTTTACACAGTTTGAACAGTAACACTGTGTTTAAACATAGGAAAATAAAAAAACTATACTTCAATAATGATTAAATTAAAATGCATTGCACATAAAAGTTAAATAAACAAACAAATAAACAAACAAAAAAACAGCCTTAAAGATTAAATAAAACTGTACTGTACTTAAATGTTAAGTAAAAAATGTACTGTACTTGATAATAAAAAATCAAGACAGGCTATATGCATAGCTGCAAGGAACAGTTCTTGCTGTGTCAGAACAGCTACGTGAGTCACCAGTTAAGATGGTCACCAATTAAACCGTAACACTGTGGCTACCCAGAAGCACTTGCAAACTTTTAAAGTCTTAACTTAATTTGTATCTCCTTTCATTTTCTTGCCGTCAGTTGATGATATATTTTCGTCCATTCTAATATGTTTGATAGTATTTCATGTTTTAAATTTATTTTATTTTATTTATATTCAGTGTTCAGTGATTCTTTTGCTTACCACTGGACGGAGTCTGCGTACCACAGTTTAATAATGGTTGTAGAGCAGTGATTCTCAAGTAGCACTTGGACACTGTATTTAATAAAGCTTTCAAAATTTTTAATTAGGATGTGCTATTGCTAGTTTAAAACCCATTCATCTTGCTATCAGTGTGTGCAGCTAAAACCACAACAAATCCACAATGAATTATTTGTTTACACTGTCAGCTGTAAGAAGCATTGGCTTATTTCTTCTTATCAATCTTATCAGATTTTGCATCTTTAGAAAAAGTCTGTTTGCCCAGAATCCTCTAATATAAATAATTCCACATACTGTCACATGCATGAACTTTTATGGTCACCTTGATGAGTTTGTACCAAAGTCTCATAAAGTGCTGCCTCCAGACATGCAGCATAGTGAGTGGCAATGCCCAGTAGTCCGTTTTGTTAAGGTAATGATTCAAATTGGCCCTGAATTGCATGTAAATTATGCCATACATGTAGTATTCATTTGTCTTGTCAGACATGTCAGGCCACACAGTGGGTTTCCTGGCTATCAGCACTGCTCAGCGAGAAAAGAGACTGCTGAATGGAATTATCCAAAACCTTCTTCCAGCTGTGGGTCCATCTGTCAGGTCCATTGTTCTGGCGTACAGTTCTACGGTCTCAAGTAAAATGGTACATATTTAAAACCCTACAGTTATGAGGTTTGTTAGCCAAAATTCTCATGTAAAAATAAATGCATGGATTATATTTTGCACTTTCCCAGGTCCGTCAGATCCTCAGTCTCTGCCCAAATATTTCTCATCTGGATCTGACGCAGACTGATGTTACAGATGCTGCATTTGACAGGTAAATAATAAAAATCATTATGAGCATGGCTTTGCAGAGTAGCCATGGCATTATATGTCTGCAGTGGGTTTAGGTTAAGTAAAAAATTTTCCAAAGGCTGCCTCTAAACAAATTCTTTATGTACAAAAAACTCACCACTAAGTTCCCTCTATCCTCCTCCTGCAGCTGGTCGTCATTTGGGGCTTGTCCCTCTCTGGAGCACTTGGATATGTCAGGGTGTGAGAAGATCACTGACCATACACTGAACAAACTGTCTGTTGGGCTGGGCGACCTAATATCTTCCACCTGCTTTGACAAACGTTTGGGCCGACGAGCCAAGCTGCTGAAAAGCGCCCCAGTACCCATTACACTGATGGACGAGAGAAACCTACATCCAGTGGGACTGAAGCGGCATGCCATTGTTTTCAAGCAGGGAATCAGCCGCTGGGGCACTGCCTGCGCGCCCACACAAGTGTGGGTACTGGACTCCTCAGACCTTGCTGACATTGAAGATGCTGCAGTGTGGAGCCATCGTGGTGGACTGTCTCTTCCTGATGCAGAAAACTTTGTTGAGACACAGTTTGTGGGAAACTCATGCTGTTGCAGGAGGAGCAGGATGCTTGGGCACAGGACTGGCTCAACGGGCTCCTATTTACATCAGCAGTATGCCATGACTGGGGAAATGCTCTGTGGTCACTCTACTTGCTGCACTAGTGACATGGCCCTCAGGACTTTTTGTGGGCCCCAGAGTGAGTCATGCCCCACCAGAAAAATCACTGCAGAATTTCGGACTAAATGCACCTCATCTAAGGTCCTGCAGTGTCTGGAGTCTGAAAATAGGACTGACCAGTCAGGGGCAAAACGCTCACTGAGATTTCTCAGTCTCTCTGGATGTTATCAAATCACTGATTTAGGCTTGAGGTAAAGACCATATTGTCTTGTTTGGCTATGGAAAAATGTGCAATATTTTCCAAACTAATATGGATTTATAAAGATTTATTTTTGTCAGTTTCTATAGTGACTGATATTATTTAGAGAAGTTTGGAGGTTAAGAATAGCAGTGTGGAGACAAGCATTCAAAAGAAATTTTAAAACAATGGAAAGTAAGATATGACATAGGGTTTGTGGTCAGATCTTTTACATTAAAATCTAAGGACAAAATGGGACTGGAAGATGGTTGTCCCATGATTTTCTCTGTCCAAATTGCTCACTCCCATTCATAGTTGTTTTTTTTTTTTTTTGGTTAGAACCAGCTGACAATGTAATAACCTGTGTAAGGCATTTTGGCAAGTACTTTAAAACCTTTTCACAAACACAGCTTGGGTTAGATCCAGGTTGAGGGCATCTGATAGGGAGACATTAGACTAGCTACAATCAACAGTACTGTTCTTAGGTTAACACTGGATCATTAGTGTTTATTGTAATGCTTTGCACGATGATTTACTTTTATTGAGGTTACAATGCGCTTCATTCAATTTTAGGGCTCTGTCTCAGCGGGGAGGGCTTCCTGTCCTGGAGCATCTCAACTTGTCTGGCTGTCTCTTTATCACTGAGGTGGGGCTGCAGGAGCTGGTGTCAGCCTGTCCTTCGCTTAATGACGAACAGTTCTATTACTGCGACAACATCAACGGTAACACAAGTGAAATTGCCAGACGTCTTTCTTCCCCTTTGAAACACAAAGTTCTACATGCTGATGATCTAGACAAAGATCTCTGACTCATGTTCATGTACTGTGGAAATGTGAAGACGTCACACTGAATAGAAATGATTTTATTTATTACACTGTATGGAAAATGTAACAATACTAACCCCGCTGCATAGCATGTGTCCTAGTGTAAATAACTGATGCTGCTGAGGTGGAAGGTAAGTGACTATTGGAGTAGTCAGTATGATGCACTGTTGAATGCTGTATATTTCATTTGTTTAAATGTTCTGTAAGCAATTTTCGCTGCCACTAGATGTCGTAATTAACCACCAGCACCTTTACACCACAGCCACACTGCTGGCCTCTATTCAACAGTAAAAACAGGCATGTAAAATTATGTTGCCGTCAAGTTAATTTGTACTTGAAGATAGGAAAAATTCTGAGTCTAGCTGGAACCCTTTAGCCATGTGGTTCTGTGTGTCAGTAAGGCTCCACAGTTGTAGTGGGGAAGAAACATAGCCTTAAATTCTCTTGCACAAATGACATTAATGGAGGTTGGATGAAATAAACTTTTTGAAAGTTTCTGGTGCTGCACAGGCTGACCAAAATTTTAGCTAGTTGTGCCCATGGCCAGTTTGCCTGTGCTCTGGTTTTAGTTCTCTTTGCCAGAAGTCTTTTAAAACTAAAGTGGTTTTTGAGGTTGCTCTCACATTAGGCTGTTAATCTCACCTGAATGCTTCATAGTTTACTGCATGATCTGGCATATGGACGGTCCCTTCGTGTTAATGAATGTAGTGAGGGCCAGTGGTTTACCGCAAGTGGTTGGCATGCGCTTACATGCATATGCATATGCTACTGGAACAGTTACAAAGACCAGTAACATTCAGATTACAAGCAAGCAGCATTCCCTCGTGACATCACCTATTGATTTTTGAACTGCCATTTTGAAGCCTCCAGTTCATAAATATGCAGTTGCCATGTTGGTTTGTTAGGAGGCATTTTTGGAGAAGGAGTTGGGGTAGAGGAGATGTGTGGGAAATGGACATGAGCTGCTCTGTGTTTTCTCTAGCAGGTCACCATATGTGGCGCAGTCTGTCACTCACAGTGTAGTCAGGGTAGGGTTATTGTCCATTTTCCTCAAAATGGGACCAGAGTTTCAAAGAATCAACATTGATTTTGTCTGGGAAGAATATTTAAAGCCAGTGATGGTGGAAAACTTTTACTGGGCTAATAAACCAAGTGAGAAGTTGAGCTGTTTCCTCAGACTTCTTCACAGGCACTTTTTCTACTTGTTGCAACCAGTGGGGACCCCTGGTGGTAATTAGATAGAAGATGTGACTATGGCATTTCAGCTTGGACTTCAGTTTTGTCCATTTTCATATACTGTTTATGTTTACAAAACGCTCTGAGGGTGGGACTTTGTTGTCTGCTCAGGATGCTGACGTGCCAGTTTGTCTTTACATAGAAGATATTTGATAACAGCCATATTATAGTTTTGAAATCCTTTTCACATAGATTTTATTATATGACAATTACCAATATTGAAATATTGGGTGAGGGTATGGATAATTTTTTTGACTTGTAATGATGTGAATCTCACTAGATGACCACTGTGTGCTGTTTCTCTCCAGGTCCTCATGCAGACACGGCCAGCGGCTGCCAGAACCTGCAGTGTGGCTTCAGAGCCTGCTGTCGCTCTGGAGAGTGATCCTGCCAAGTGATGCTCTCCTAAAATGCCACATCTCCATTTCATTGCACTTTATCCTGGGAATACCATTTGCTGTAACTCAAAAATGTTTATGGATGCGACTGTAATTTTGCTCCTGTTTTTTCCATTTCCATCTATATTAAATGGAAACAATTCATTAGAAAAAGGAAAACCGTAAAATGGGATGTGGTGGATTGAAAGCCTGTGCAAATATACTTCCTTGTTCCCTTTTTTTGTTTTTTCACCTTTTCTTTGAAAGAGTAAAAGCTCGAGAAATACCAAGTACTTAGTGCTTCATGTAGTTTGATTGTTTTTTTTTGTTTGTTTTTCACAAAAACATATTCATCCGAATATGGTTCTTGTCATTGTCCACTCCTGGTTTTCCCCTCTGCCTGCCTGCCTACCTCTCCTAATCAATATCATTAGACTCACCTGTTCCCCCCCAGTAAGCTCTATCACCCAGCCTCCTCTTAACCAGCTCCTCCACACTCACTCTGTCAGATTGTTGTTGCGTCATGCACTACTCTCCAGCACTCTTTTCTGGACGGATCTCCTGGTACCTAACCTGCCTTCTGCCTCTGACCGCGTTTCCTTGCCTCTGCCCCGGCAACCTGATCTGCCTTCTGTCTTTGGACTTTGCATCTGCTTGCTCCCTGTCAGCCTGCCGCCTGCTTGGACTCCCTCTCTGGAGACTCCTGCCCCATTCGGAACATGGGCTGTGCTTGCTGACTAGGCTTCTTGATTGTCTTCTGTTTGGACTCTTGAACATTGTCAATAAAGTTCTGAACTGTTCCGGTCTAGGTTTGTGCTGTTCTTGGGTCTGCTCTCACACCCATTACACTTCTTCCCTTTTTTGATTGAGCAATTTATAATCAACTGTTAACAGATTGACTGGAATGTCAGAGTGCTATTTTTCTTTTTTTCTTTTTATAGTTTTTATCTTAAACAACCTTTATCATTTAATGGAGAGGGTGATGTGGAAAATTAAACGGGACTGAACTGTTGCTGCCTCCCTTTACTTTGGTTGTGACTTAACAGCTGTCATGTTGATCTACACATACATATGAGCCAAATGACATCTCACAGATGAAGTGCATTATGCTGAATGTGCAATAATTCAGACATTTAACATTTCCATGGGCTAATGTTTCTTTGTATTCATTAAACAATAAGTTTCTATAAAGGGGTTTTAGTCAGTTAACAAACCTGTCTTTGTTGGTATTGACATAATGTGAGGGATGTGTGGGGCCTCTCATGCTGTATTGTTTCCACAGAACTACATCATTGCCATGACTGGATTTGTACAGAGACCATTATTAGTTTTAACTGAAAATGGATTACACAGCTACAATCACCATGGTATTAAAAACTTGAATTGAGACAATCCCAGCTGGCATTGGGCAAGGTACACACAGCTATATCATAGGAACATGTAAAGAAAAACATTAAGGCACACAAGTGCAAGGGCGATCTGGAGTCACATATTATCCTCTGTCACTGTGTTAGGAAAGTGGAGTGCCTGCAGGTGACCCACACAGGCCCAGTGTTCACACTGCCTTATGTCTACCGAATCTGAGGGAGGCAGGTTGCTCTTTTCTGACGACAGCTCCCTCCATCCCGGTTATTCAAGATTCGGTAGACATAAGGCAGTATAACCAATCAGGTGTGAGTTCCAATGTTTTTGACCAATCATAAGCGATTACTCTAAAGTCCCAGTGACGTCCAACTCCCTCACCCCTGAGATGTCACAATGATGTCAACCTGCCTCCCTCAGGGAGTATAAATAGCAGCTGTGAGCTCTCTCCTCTTCACATCTCCCCGTATAGGGGTAGAGGTAAAAAAAAAGTAACCAGTAGCTTTAACTAATGACTTTTTTAAACCAACGTGCCCAACACTGGCTCTTACCCACAATGCCATGACCCATGACGTCACACGGCATATTTCCCATCTGTCACTCTGGACAGTTTCGCTCTTTTCTGACGACATCTCTCCATCTCTCTGACAGCTCCCTCCATCCCGGTTATTGATGATTCGGTAGACATAAGGCAGTAGCCAATCAGGTGCGAGTTCCAATGTTTTCCACCAATCATAAGCGATTACTCTAAAGTCCCAGTGACGTCCAACTCCCTCACCCCGAGGTGTCACAATGATGTCAACCTGCCTCCCTCAGGGAGTATAAATAGCAGCTGTGAGCTCTCTCCTCTTCACATCTCCCCGTATAGGGGTAGAGGTGACGTCCTGAGACTCTGGGGGACGCTCAGGTTCCGGCCTGAGAGTCACTGACGGTGCCTTTAGGTAAGGGGCGCTGTTGTGGGGGCCTCTGTATCAACTTGGACGATCTGAGGCTCGTCCTGAAAAGCCCCCCAGAAGAACAAGTACAGGGAGGAGTGCAGTTGCCCTGTATTTGGAAGAGTCTGGGTGCGTTGCGAACCGGACCAGGCGCCTGGCTGAGCTTTTTAAAGCTCAGTTTAGCAACCAAGGGTGGATTATTTTAGGAGCTGAATGGAAGTAAAGGAGATGATTGTAAGTAAGTAAGTAAGTAAGTAAATAAATAAAGAAAAAAGAAAAGAAAAAAAATCATGGCGGCACAGTGGTTATCGCTGTTGCCCCAAAGTAAGAAGGTCACAGGTCCGGTTCCCGGCCAGGGGCTTTTCTATGTGGAGTTTACATGTTCTCCCGTGTCTGAGTGGGTTTCCTCCCACCGTCAAAAGACATCATGTTTAGGTCAATTGGTGACTCTAAATTGTCCGTAGGTCTGAGTGCGAGTGGTTGTTGGTCTCTGTCTGTCTCTGTGTGTTGGACCTGTGATGGACTGGTGACCTGTCCAGGTTGTACCCTGTCCCTCATCCAGAGTGTGCTGGGACTGGCTCCAGCACTCCGCGACCCAGAAACGGAAAAGCGGTAGAAGATGGACGGAAAACTAAAATAAAAAATATTTAAATGAATGATTTTGTAGCCTGTGTCTGTGTCACAGAATAAACACTTATTCACATATGACTCAACCTCAGTAACAGTAACTTACCAGAGACTTTGGCCAGGGTCCACAAGAGCAGCAGCAGAGCAGGTGGACGGATCTTAAATAAAAGAGTAAGTAATGCGAAACATATCTCTTTAGGCTTGATGCATTTCATTTCTATTATTCCATTTATGATTTCAAAATCAATCAGTTGCCTTTATTCTGCGTTCCTCCTAATTTTTTAACAAATCCTCTTTTCTCTGGAAACTCAGATTCCCAGCTCAAAGTAATTCAACTCAGAGTTCAGCGTTCCTCCGTTGAATCTTTAGTGAAACTATAATACGCTACACATTTTTTTCCACCAATGAATGAATGAATACAGTTTTTCTGGCTGTAATTGTCCCATTTCTTCTGCTTTTCTTGAACATTTAATTTCCCCAAGTTTATGTTCTAATACTCTAATTTAAAGCACTGCTCTTTTCAAAGTCTTTATGTGAACCGTAAAAATAAAAATATGTACAGCGTAGACGTGACATGGATTTGTAGTCGAAACAAATGACACGAACCTGGCACTTATTACGAAAAAAAGAAGAAGGTTTAAACCAAATCTTTTCATCATTATGTTTTCATTGTTGAGTCCCCAAAAGCTGAAATACTCTCAAAAACGAAGGTTTAATATAAATAAATAAATAAATAAATAAATACTGAATTCAAATGTCAAAGTGATTTCTCCCTAGTTTGTCGGAACGCATCTTCACACAAGTTGTTTCAATACGGCGTTTATTCTGTGAACTCCAGCGTTTGACCTTCTGCAGGAAAGTGCTTCCTGTCCAGACTTGTTCTGGCTGACTGTTTTCATGACGGCCAACATGTTTCTAACGAGGCTCTGGTCTCCTCCGAGTCTGTCATCGAGGTGAGACTCACTGAATAATGTCTGCAAATGTCATTTAGATGAGTGAAGAAGCAGAGCAGGCTGTAAATGAGGGAATTTGTTAGACAATGTTGAAGTGCTAAAGCTGTCTTAAGCTAAGTGCTCAAAGGGGCTAAATGTGCTCTGTTGTTACATGAAGATACGTGAGATGAATTTTCATGTTTTTCAATTGTATATTTTCCGTGTGGAAGGGTGTGCAGCCGTGTGTTGTCTCGGCCGGGACGGCCGTCAGTGTCACCGCTTCGTCCGCCAGCAGCCTCCCTGTTTCACAGCCAAGTGGTGCAGCTCAACTCCAACAGGACGTCCGTCGTGCGCTGTGAGCGGCAGAAATATCAGAGACTGTATCCTGTGATGCTGGTCCGACCGGATGGTTCCACAATCAGCATTAGATACACAGAGCCCAAACGCATTCTCATGGTTAGTACATTATCTCCTTCACTCAGCAGGTTTAGCTACAGTGCTTATGGTGTTTCTTAAAAAAAAAAAAAAAAGAATATTTGTTTTAAAAATGTCTGGATCAGCATCAGAATACACACGGTAAGGACAGGACATAAATAAAGTTAGTCTTGGTGGTTGACACACCCTTTAAAGGGAAAGTCAGCTTTACAGCAGTGCTGAGATTAAAAAGTTAAAATGCTTTTAATCAGAACATATCTGTGTGCTCTTCTGCATACCACCAGGTAGAGGTGCGGCATCTATCAGTGAAGTAGTATAACAAGTAGAATAATAAGAATTAATATTTGCCTGTGAGGAGCAGGGGGATATAAGTGATACTGTAAGCTCCAAAGGGTGAGAAAACAAATCGGTGAAATATCCCTTGGAATCGACATCAATCAGTCAATCAATCAATCGGACTTTATTTATAAAGCACTTTTCATACAAATGTAGCACAAAGTGCTGTACACAATAAAAGCAACCAGAGCACAACAAAACCAAAAGTGACACACACACACACACACACATACACATATATGTACAAACACATCCGCACACACACACACACACACACACTCCCATATAACCCATACATAAACACTTGAAAGAAGGTAACTGAAGTGCTATCTTGCCCTCAACAGTCTGTAATGAGGAAACTCCAGAGACTGGATAAAACTAAATGAATGAAAGGGAATTAAAATAATAATAATAATACTCATAAAAAATGACATTCTGCAATAAATAGGCTAAGAAAACTAAGAAACGAGTAGATAAATAGATAAACAGTAGGAGAAGGATATAACGGATAGATGATAAAACCTATAAATAAAATTTAATCAAAAGCCAGGTTAAAAAGGTGTGTCTTGAGTTTGCTTTTAAAAATGTCCACACTTGTAGCTGTTCTCAGGTCTTCAGGAAGGCTGTTCCACAGGCGTGGGCCGTAGTAGTAAAAAGCTGCCTGTCCGTGAGTTTTGGATCTAACTTTTGTAATTAATAAAAGGCCTCTATCTGAAGACCTGAGAGTTCTGGATGGCTCATACATTAAAAGCAAATCTGATAGATAAGATGGACTAAGACCATTAAGGGCTTTAAAACCCAATAAAAGAATCTTAAAATCAATCCTGAAGCACACAGGTAACCAGTGCAGGGACTTTAAGGTTGGTGTGATGTGAGCTCTCTTTCTGGTCTTCACATATGCCTCCAGATAAACAGTGGCATCCTGTCAGCCCCTTTTTCATTGTCACAGCCTCAAACGTACCCTGGTGTTATGAGTTCATTATTAAATACATTGATAATTTATGTTTTGTAAGTTTATTTGTGTCTCTGTTTTTGTTTTGAAAGATGCCGATCGATCTATCCAGTCTGTCTGAAGAGGAGCGTCGAGCTCGGCTGAAAAAGAGAGATACCAAGAAGGTTAAGAAACAGACAGTCATCCACTATGAAGATGACTTTACAGTTGACAAATACAGTAAATTCTGGCAAAAAAAATAAGTGGAGGTAAAGCACGACCAAGATAACATCCAGAAAAACCAGACCATTATGCAAAGCTTCATTTTGTCCATATACAGTCTATTTAAAGTGAGTCGTACTCATTCCAAAAAAAGGTATTCCCTTCCAAAAACAGGACATAGGCTGAAAAACAAACTAAAATATTTTTCAAGTCAAGTGTAAATAACATTGAAGCTGGAAACTGTGTCAATATTAAGTTAATAAATTGTTTTAAAGTTGTGTATCTGTGTGATAAATTTTCATCAAATGCCAAAACTTGTTCAATGATCTTCAGTTTCTGGTGTTGAAAAAAAATGGGCTTCACATGCCCTGATTGACAGCCTATCTACTCCTATGAGTCATGAATAAACCTTCCCTCAAAGGGATATTTTGTTAAAAAGCAGCACCTGGTAGAATTCACTTAACAGGGCTATAAGAATTGAGATCTTCTCCAAATCTCAGAGTGTAACAGGAAACTTAAAGTATTCAGGAGGTATATTGGTAGCAGAAGTGGGGGATTATTATGTAAGGTTAGAACACAGAGGCAACCATTTCATCGTTCATCAATTTGGGAACAACAATGAGAGTATCGATTGCATTTGATTCTTGTAGAGAGTAATTTAATCAACTACCTACTGAATGAATTCATAAACCAGCTGAGAGCAGTATTTTATTTTTCTACTTTATGAACGACTGAATGTCTGCAGCTCCAAACTCCGGTCCAGTAGGGGGCTGTAGAGCATCAAAAACTGTCAGCAGCCACCTAACACAAAGGAAAGGAAGAATACAGTTCTCGCGAGAGTTCCGTCCTCTATACTGTGTCCTTGCTAAGTCCGAAATGGGGTACTGGGACGAACCGGAGGGCACGGACTGCGTCGGCAAAACATGGATCACCACCAAACTCGCCGCAGCTCTGGGTAAATATCAGCCTTAATAAAAGTGTTCCGACTCGTGTGAACTCCGGATGCTCTCTGATAGCGTTAAACATATTAGCTAATGCTAACGCTCTTCAGCTAGCAGGCTAGCTTCTGGCTACCTTCAAACAAGATGCGTTCAGTTGACTGCAGAAACTCTCTGATTAATGAATTTTATTCGAGCGAACTGGAGTGCTGTATTTTTTGGCAGTCTAACTGACAACGTATCAATTCACCGACCAGTGGTGCATTTGGTGTCTCTATCAAGGAGACAACAACACCACACACTGGCGCTGGTGTTGTGTAGCTGATTGTTTTGACATCCCAAGTTTGCTGAATTGCTTCCATCGTCCTGATTGGAGATGATTCTGTTGTACTGGGCCCCAGCTGAGTGAGCTTGTGAGAGGGGCTAAGGGGATTTACAATCTGTAGCATAGTACAGCCAGTGTAAGAATTCAGAGCAATGACCTTAATACATACATTTGTTCTCATGACTACAGACAAATAAACGAATGATAACTAATAATAACTAAATGCTTTAATGTGTGTCTTTGTGTGTGTTTTCAGGCCTTGCTGGTTCAGCCTATCACATTATGGCATTCCAGCCTGACACTGCATTGGAAGCACTGCAGAGGGCAACCAGCACAACTGTTACCATGGGTATTACTACTATTATTATTATTATTAGTGCTGTCATTGCTGTCCACCTGTAGCTGTCACAGAATGTGGATTCTGATATTCTTTGTGTGACACAATGTGAATCCTTGGAGGTGTAGAAGTGTTTAATCCAACAAATGTAGTTATTTTTACAAAGTATGTGGTAATTAAAATACTTGCAGTGAGGCACCTTATGTTATTTAATAATGAATTCAGAAAGCACCTCATCCAGCTACTGCCACAGCTAAAATCACATTTTGTGGGGAATACTTAATAAGTTTCCAAGTCCTGTTACTGTTTGGTTCAAATGAGCTTATGTACTGACCTATGGATGCCACACATTTCTCTGGATGGTTGCATAAAATTGTGTAAGGCTGACATGGATGTCTGTTTGTGTTTGTATCAGCCTCCATGGGAGCCATCTTTAGCATGGCAACATGTCTCACTGCTCAGGCTCGTGAAGCTCCAGATGACCCTCTGAATTACTTCATCGGGGGCTGTGCCTCTGGGATCTTCCTGGGAGTCAAAAGTAAGAACGAATTCTAGCATTGGAAATACTGCATGTTTCTTCTTAAGCCTATTTTTCTTCCACCTCCAGTCTGAAACAATCACAACTGAGTATGTTTTAACCTCAAGTTAGTCTTAAAGATAAGAAGAGTGGAGGCTCCTGATGGAATGTCTATATCCTATCCTATAGTTTTGGGAGTTTTCCTTTCTGCTCAAGTTTTACATTAAAATTTGAGGTTAAAGGCAATTTTTTTATGTGAGTGAACCTGCTAAAAGAAGTAGTCAACTGTTTTTGCACTGTCCTTTCGCTTCAGAGCATTATCATTCCATGCACATAGTGGGGACACGCACAGATACGTGAGCTGCTTTGGTCCGTGGTTGTGGGCTTTTAAAACTTATTTCTGGGCTGCAGCTCACTTTATCGTCCCCATGTTCAGTGTAGCTACTATGTTTGTTGTTTAAGAGCACAGTGCTGGGCAGGTTATAGGTGTAAATGTTACACTTATTAATTAAATATTAAGTGTAAATATTTTTGGTAATACTCTGCCCAAATTAAGCTATATTGTTTTCTGTGTGTGTGTCTGTACATCTTCAGCCCATAGTGCTATAACGGGCACGTCAGCATGTTTGGGTCTGGGAACACTGGCCTTCTTCACAAAAGTGGGCAAGATGGAGGGATGGAGGATAGTTGGACCGCCCAAACTATGAGGAGGAGGATGGCTGTAAGATTTCCTAAATGGTGTACAAAGAATTCATGTAATAAAGTTATTGTGAAAATTACAACATAAACTCTGCATCAGTGATGATTTCATTGCAGTTGTGGAAAAGTATATTCAGTCGGTTCCGGGAGTATTAAATAATGTAATCTTGAATGCATTTACGTGTGTGTCGCTGCGCTGGTTAGGAGCATTTCAGTTCCGAGTTTTGAGGTACACAAAGTATTATAGTTTCAGAGCCCTACAATTCAGGCTGCATGAACATAATCTGTTGGTAAGTTCATGTGTGGATGCGTGACTTAAAACTAAAACCCAATCACATCATGGGAACTTGTCTCCCTTGTATGGACAAAAATTAAGTCCACACAAGGTAAATGAAAAAGAAAAAAAATTGGATAAGTATGTTAGGTCAGAGTAACCCCCCAACAAGTTAATGTTACTCAGTCATGGGGACGTCGTGGGGGGGCGCTTGATGTTAAATTGAGGGTTAACCAACAGGAAATTAATTACAAAGCGGTAACGGTTGTTGTCGCTGATCTCAGATGCCTGTGTTGTATTTCTATCACATTTCAGTAGCAGCGTCCTAATTTCAAAGAAGAACCATCTGTCAGAGACGGAGAGCAGTTCAGGAGATTAAGACAAAAAACATACTCAAAGTTATTCAGTCATGAATCCAATAAAGACCAAACATTTTATGCTGGAAACATTTTCAAAACACATTCATCAGGATTACCATTCATCTTTGCATCCAACAGACTTGTGTATTTTCGGCTGCTAGTGAACACTTGGTGTAAATCACTGGTCTTTGCGCGATGCCACATGTACAGCTGTTCACTGAACAGGAATGTGTTGTGTTGGTTTAACACGAAGGGAGCAATTTAGCTGACGTATCTGGTCAGTTACAAACTGCATATCAGACAGTTAATAGTTAAGAGTTCAGTGCTACAAACCTTTATTCCTGACTTGGCTGCTGACGATTCCAAAGGACCTTTAGATGCTTCTTTATTGAAGCATTAAATAAAAAATAAATATACAACTTAATGTTGTAATGACCTTTTAAACAACATGCCAAACTAAAAGCTTAACTGTACAACTGGCATAAAGGACTAGCATATACCTTTTTGCAGTTGTCTTTGAGCTTACTAGCATTGACCAATTAAATGTGGATTCAAACAACACACTCTATCTAATGAACTTTTACTGATTTTATGTATGTCAATCTTTGTCAAACCGATTATTACCACTCAGTGAAGTTTGACCATATCGGAAACAAAGTGATTAATAATTAAACTAAAGGATGTCTTCACACATTCACATACCTCTCCCATGTTTACCAGCAGGACTGACAAATTCTGTTAGACAGACTGAGAGGAACAAAATAGGTGAAAAGTAGGAAGACTGAGTGTTTATAAGAAGTCAACAGGATCTGGAAGACTGGAATAAACATGTCCGACAGTCTCACTACAGGTATGAACCTGCTTTCTCTCAGTTTTATGCCCATAAAAACTGTGTTTCGACTGCTTCAACAACAAACTGTACTTTTATGGCATGTATAAAGCAGATTTTATGTACAGGTGGAAACAGATGTACACTATATACGAGAAAGAAATTCAAAGTGATGAATAATAATTAAAAAAAGAAAAGATTAACAACATGAACAGCTCTTGAGCTTAGCATAAACCGTTGGGATAAGATTTTTGAAAATCAATTATTTGTTTTCTATCTCCAAAAACAAATGTTCAGCAACCTTGTCAACCTGTTCTGATGTTATGCATGAACATTAACCTAGGAGTTCTTCAAGGACAACCCACAAAGCAATGTATACGCATATGGCCAAGCTAACAATTTACATTTGAGACACAGTGGTGAGCTTCCAGGATCTGTTTTCCCTAAATCAAGCTTGTTTTTCTTGTGGAAAATTCTTCACTGTGATTTTTTTATTTAACAAGAGAGTACACTAATAATACAGTGATAGTAATAATGTGATTATAATGTAAGAACATTTCACTAAGTCCATGTTCCTTACTTATTTGGAAACCTGTCCACATAGATCTGTAGTGGTTATTCATTAGCAGTTACTGATTACTGCCTTTAGTACAATAAAAACATTTAGTCATAATGATCTGTGTTCTAACCTTAACTTTTCATAGTGTGATATCTCACCCCTTTTCTCAGCATACTGCAGTTTACAAGCAGCTTTAACATAATACCTTAACTAAAGGCTAAATGAGTTTAACTTTATTATATTTAAGAACGCATTATTTTCTTTGTCTTTATTAGAACTATTTTTCATTCCCGTTTTCAAAGTTAGCGTTGTTTTTTAGCTCCCACAATGAGAAAAAGCCTTCCTTAGCTGTGTAAGAAAACAGAACTAAATAAGAAGTCACTAATTTCAGTTTTACTTGTGTAAACTGAAAGTGCTCACCTTCCAGTTTACTATTTCAGCAGCTTTAATCCATTTTCTGATCCAACAGTGTAGTGCTACAAAAGCAAATAGGCCTCAAAGTAAATGTAGTAAATCAGCAGAAAGCTGGAGAAGACACATAATGGATTAATTATGTTGGAAGGACAGGAGGTTCATAATGTTAAACCAAATGTCATGACATTGTAGCTCTGATGCTGATTAATTTACAATATAGCTTAATTATGCTGTTATGTTACAAATGATGTAAAAATGCTCTAAATTGGATTCTTTGGATTGAGCAGCCTCTTTCCATCCCTCCACCCATTCATTTTCTGCTGCTCATCCAAAGTTGCAGCACTAGAACGTCAAACAAAACATTCCAGCTGTCTCCCTTCATAGGATCCTTTTCCAGCTCCTCCTGGGGGATCCTGATGTGCTACCAGGCCACATGAGATGTGTATTTTGCTTTGCTCTTTATACAGTTGGGAATGATGTGTCTGTCTGTTCTGTACAGTCGGCAGCTCCTCTGGGGTCACGACTGCAGCACCTCCCAGCACACGTCTCAGTTTGAATGCTATTGACATCAGTGTGCTCGTGGTCTACTTTATCTTTGTCATGGTGGTTGGAATCTGGGTAAGACGTTTTTTTTACACTCACACCTTCAGCATTGTTTTTAGTATTATTAAAGTATCATAAACAAACAGAAATATGCAAAAGTCGATAATATCTTGGAGAAAACCCAATTTGATCTCAAAAGATTTCACTATATTACTGTTTTTGTATTACATGAGTAAGTGACTGTGTTTCCAGGCAAGTGTCTTTACATGGATTACAGCTATTTTCTTGATGGTGGAGGGCACCTTAAAGGTCCTCAGCTCCATTTGTCTCTCTTTAATTAGTCAGCATGTGTTCATGCCGTTTGATCATGAGTGACCTGCTGGCTTGCTCTTTGGCTCTGTCTCTTCTGTAGTCATCGGTACGGGCCAATCGCAGCACTGTAGGGGGATACTTTTTGGCTGGTCGTTCGATGACATGGTGGCCTGTGAGTACCTATTGTGCCTGATGTCCATATTAATGTTTTATATTCCACTTACTGTCAACACACTGCTGCATTGCTGCTTTTACCCTTAGCGTAGCATTGTACCGCACCTATATTTTGATATGAAATGTTTTAGCTTTAGAAACAGCACAAATAACAAAATAGTTATCCATGAATAGGTAGCAAAAAAGCGGAAAAACTGTGCGCCACTTTCACTTAATAAATGAAAAAGAAAATAGATTTTTCTAAACTTGTTATATACGTACATACTTTTTCATTGTCCGATAATAATATGTCACTGAATGATAAACAGCATGAATTTTGCTGTTATAGATTGTGGTATTCTGAAAGTGAGGGTGCTGGTGGGACCCCAGACTGCTGGTTTGAGGTCTGTCCCTGAGCTACAGTAGCCATTTTTGTCCAGCAGGAGGTGGTGGGGCTGCATTTTACATCCCCCCAGTTCTTTTGCACCTTGTGCGCTTAACACTTCAGTTCCTCTGGGTCTTATTGGCTGTAGGCATTTCTCACACTTCCTTCTGTTGGTGACATAGTAACACAGTAATTGAATATGTAGTTGAGCAGTGATTCATTTACCATCACAGTGCTTAATAATGCACAACACCAATTTCCCCTGCCCTTATTATCACCTTAAATATAAAAAATCATGACCATTACTGCCACATAAATAGTGTAACAGAGTACTTACAAGGCTTTTATGCAATGGGAAGGGTGACAATTCTTTTATACCTAAAATCATTATAATTCATGTCACTGATCCTATTGTAAGAACGCTAAAATTATTTTTACCCCATATGATGTGCTCATCCAAACTTGTAAATGATGTCCAACTCACCGTCTTAGGTTTATACGATCCCGCGTTCCACTGCCTGAATTAATATTCAGAAACTTTGCCTAAGTGTTTACTAGCTAAGATATGACTTACATTTGACTGATGCATCCCAATTTAGTTAGTTGGGGCCAATCCCAGCTCACACTGGGCGAGGGGTTAGCCACTCACACTCAGACCTACGGGCAAATTAGAGTCACCAATCAACCTAAACATGCATATCTTTGGAAATCCACCCAGACCCGGGAACCAAACTCATGACCTTCTTATTGTGGGGCAACAGCACTAACCACTATGCTTCCATGCTGTTCAAGATAAAGTGAAAAACACAAACATGCCATCCCTTTGTCTTCCTCCTCTGTATTTATAGATTTGGAAAAAATACCCAATTATTGACAGACTGAGTCATTTGTTTAAGTAAATGTAAACTTGTGTTGTTATTTTTCTATTATATGCATGTGTTTACAGATTGGAGCGTCACTGATGTCCAGTAATGTCGGCAGCGGGTTGTTTATTGGTTTAGCAGGAACAGGAGCAGCAGGAGGAATTGCTGTTGGAGGATTCGAATGGAATGTAAGACACGTGGTCTCATACAATATGTAATGTGCAGTGTTGTGGTTTCACAACACATGGGGTTTAGTCTGATGGCTAAATATCTCCAATTTTGGTCTCATCAGACCTTCCACTTCACCTCAGAGCTTTCTGGAAATAAAAGTTTATAAAACAGTGTTGCTAAGTATGAAATTATTTCATGCTCATTGCTTGTGATTTACATGAAATCAATTATACAACCTGTGATGCCTTTTTGTCTTGCTTTATTTTTGATGTTTGTGGGTAACCTGAGTGTGTGTGTGTGTGTGTGTGTGTGTGTGTTTGTAGGCAGCATGGGTCCTGGTGGCTCTGGGGTGGATCTTCATTCCTGTCTACATCTCTGCGGGTGTGGCGACCATGCCTGAATACCTGGCCAAACGCTTTGGAGGCCAGAGAATACGCATTTACATGTCTGTTCTGTCACTCATCCTCTACATTTTCACCAAAATATCTGTAAGACATGTGCAAGTCCATTTATTCATTTGGCCAATTCTTTTATGTAAAGTGCCACATAAGAAATATACAAACCAAGACAGGGTGGAAAAATATTTGACTGTGTGTGTCTGTGTTACCCAGACAGATATCTTCTCAGGGGCTTTGTTCATCCAGGTGTCTTTGGGCTGGGATCTGTATCTGTCTACAGGCATACTGCTGTTAGTCACTGCTGCTTACACTGTGGCAGGTAAACACACACACTTCTACATGCATTTAGATAAATAGGAATCTTAATTTGTCAATCAAAATTCAGTCATCTGATTCCAGCTTGGTTGGATTTTTAATGTGGTGAATTCTGACTTATTTTGTTGAAATGTAAATCTGTCATCTCACTCAGGTGTAAAAGAATTTTGCCTCATACTGAAAAAACAATGTAGACATAACTGTGTGTGTGTAGGTGGACTGACAGCAGTGATCTACACTGATGCCCTCCAGACTGTGATCATGGTTGGGGGAGCCTTTGCACTAATGTTCATCGGTAAGAGTCACAGAATGCTGATATGTTTTGTATCAGTAATGAGTATCGTAGAATAGAAGAAAAAAAAAACTAATAACTGCAAGTCAAGTGTGTGTTTCTATAATTTTTTCCAGCCTTCTCCAAAGTTGGCTGGTATGAGGGCCTGGTGGAACGTTATATGTCAGCGGTTCCCTCAGTGACGGTGGCCAACACCACCTGCCATCTACCTCGTAGTGATGCCTTCCACATGTTCAGAGACCCGATCTCGGGGGACATACCCTGGCCAGGTCTGGTGTTTGGGCTCACAGTGCTGGCCACGTGGGTCTGGTGCACAGATCAGGTGACTTTGCTTAGACTATAAGACACGTAGTTCATGGAATTAAATGTTTTACCAGACATAGTCAACATTTTAAGTGGTTGTCCTTGTGATATCTCATGTGGCGGTTGGGAGCTTAGTGGTGGTCCTTAGAGGATTAAGAAAAGAACATCTAGGTTATGTGAAAAATGAAAGAACATTATGGTTTTAGCTATAAAGTAGTGTCTTAACCTTTAACTTGACGGTTCAAACAGCATGTGGAATACACCTTCATGAAACCATCTGAAAGGTTCTGCTTCCTCTCTCTCTCTCTTTCTCTCTGTGCATGTACATGTGTGTAGGTTATAGTCCAGAGATCTCTGTCAGCCAAGTCTTTGTCTCATGCCAAAGCAGGCAGTGTGCTGGGAGGCTACCTCAAACTCTTGCCCATGTTCTTCATTGTCATGCCAGGCATGATCAGTCGAGCACTGTTCCCAGGTCAGTCCCTCTGCCTCTCTGAACTGTCTTGTCAGGCGTTCTTTATATCTAATTTCAGACACCATGTGATCACCGCATCATTAAAGCACACAATACCCTTGTTTATTTCTACCTGTGAAACTGGCAGTTAAGAGAGATACAGAGTTTAGCCCTAAAATCAACCAAACGTACATTACTGAGGTCATTTGATCGGTTTCCTGGTGTAACTGGTAAAGTGGTCACTGTTTATGTGAAACTAACTAAGACAAGTGATGCCTGTAATCTGACTGAACTGCTTTATCATTTCATTTACGTGAAACACCTGGTGTGCATCAGGGAACAATAAAAAGGACCTGGAGGGGCAAGTGAGGCATCCTGTGACTCCCACACTTTCCTATCATGATTGTTTACCAGGGAGAAGGCAGTGACACTGATGCTGTTTGGCTTCAGACATTTTTTTTTTTGTATCTCCTGAAAAAATAGAATACTACAAACCTGCATGATCCATTTAGCTGTTCATGTGTTATTGCTACCCTTAACACTGTATGTGCCTTACTGCAGCCTGTATGCGGAGAAAGATTTTTTTTTAAATATATTTGTGTTTTTGTTTTTTGTTTGTTTTTGCTATTAAACAAAGTTATTTTTAGATATTGTCAAAATACACACGTCTCTTCACACCAAATTGCAATCAAAAAGTATTTAGTTTTTATTTGTCAGTTTTCATGTAGCCCATAGATTTTGGGAATATTTATGTGCACTGCACTTGAAACCACATCACTGTGCTTGTGTGTTTGTAGATGAAATAGGCTGTGTTGCTCCTGAGGTGTGTCAGAGTGTGTGTGGCGCTTCGGTTGGTTGCTCCAACATTGCCTACCCGAAACTAGTGATAGAGCTTATGCCTATGGGTGAGTTTCACACACATACATGAGTTTTCAGTTCAGCTTCAGTTGGACCACAGTATTCTAAGAAAGCAGTGTACAAGTTATGTTTATGAAATAAACCAAGCCAAACTTTTAGTCATGAGGTTCATTAAAAAAGGAGTCCACGTTGTTTTTAGCATTAAAATTAGATACTGGCATCGGACTTACAAAAGTACTCTCTGTTTCTCTCTGCACTGATCCTTAATTTTACTTGTCAGGACAAAGTAGTAGTTTATAGGACAGTATGTGTACAACTGTACTGATTACTGTGGAATACACTGATTACAAATCTGAAGAAAATATTATCATTATTGTTCTTACATGAAATCATAGAAAGGATATAGAAGTGAAATATGTGAGGAAAAAAGGATGCGTGGTTTTAGTTTCTAACCTGTAGGCAACCACTGCCTAAACAAGTGTACACATTTCTCATTGTCATGCTAATGTAGTTTAAACTGATGTCCCTCTAAATGCAAAACATATAGACCTTTAATTTTAGATGTCTCGCTAATGTGGGCAACATGTTGAGACTGTTTATAGAAAAATCCAATCGCGATGAACTATTGCTGTCTTCTTGACACATTGGACAGTCATGTGTTTGCTATTCTGTCATTTGCTTCTATGTTATCAGGGCTGTTAACCTGCGAACACTGAATGTTTTCTGTGTGCAGGTCTTCGAGGCCTGATGCTGGCAGTGATGTTGGCAGCTCTAATGTCATCTCTGACCTCCATCTTTAACAGCAGCTCCACTCTGTTTACACTGGACCTCTACCACAGAGCCAGACCTAAAGCATCAGAGAGGGAGCTCATGATTGTTGGAAGGTAGCAGTGGAAAGATGAACTTACACTTTTTCATAACAAAAGGACTCTGTCACTCTGCACTCCTGCACCAGTGGTCTCTGTGAGTGTGTGCGACTAGTTCACTCCGATTTCCACTGACACAGATCACACCATCCACAACAATCTGACAATTTTGTGTTCACTGCTGCTTAACATGGAAATCCATTGGATAATGAAAGTCATATTAAAGTCACACACTTGTAGTTAGGCAATAATGTTTACATGGTGAAATCATGGTGATCAGTTATAAATTGTTTTTTTAAAGTGGAGTTCTGGAACATTTCTTGAATATATCATTATGAAATTTAAAGAATTGAAAAAAAAATATATAGTGAACATTTTGGGAAATAACTGCCGCTAGCCTAAGTTGTAAATTAGTGGTTGACATTTGTCAAATTATTCGGTCCAAAAATCAAAAGCTGTGATTGATGATATTTTTCAGTTTCAGTTTTTGTGGTGACATATCACTAATACTGTGTGTGTATTTTCAGGCTGTTCATCCTGCTCCTGGTGTGTGTCAGTCTGTTGTGGATTCCCATCATCCAAACAGCCAATAGCGGCCAGCTCTTTGATTATATCCAGTCAGTGACCAGCTTTCTTGCTCCTCCCATTACCGCTGTGTTTCTAATGGCTATCTTCTGGCCACGTGCCAATGAACAGGTAGGTTTCTCTCTCTCTAACACACACACACACACATTTAATTTCTCATGAGATTAGGTTTAGTCTCAAAAATTGCGACTGTTCTTATGCACAGTATGACATTTTCAAAGACCAAGGAGACTTTGATAAAATACAAATCTTAACCTTTACATAAGGAGCTGGAAAACTCACAGTCCACTGCCAGCCAGGAGTGTAACTTGTACTGTCATGTTATGAATGCTTATTTGTAAAAACATTCATGCATGGACACACAAATAAATCAGTTTTTACACATATGAATGTATTAACCTCATCACTGCTTCTTCTCCTGGTAAATAAGAGACACAGATTGTGATAATGTATTAGTTTCTAGTCATTTTGGTAATTTGACTTGACACAAATGTATTTTTTAAGATTTAACCTCACTGCAACAAGTTGCTGGGAGCGTCCTGCATTAGGAAGGCTTTTATTTATAATTCAGCAGTGGATTTCAGTCTTTATCACCCACCACACATATCATACATCTGTCTAATATGGAAGTCAACTTCCTTAAAGGGGTCTTTTCTCTGCTGCTGAATGTGGTTTATTGCTGTTGGTTGTATTTACAAAGACAAGAAGTTATACCGTGTCCTCTGAACAGTGCTATGTCTTCAGGACAAATCAAAAGCTACAATGTGCTGCTATTGGAAAGTTTCAGATTCAGTAGAAGAAAAGACTCTTACTGTTCCTGGACTGACAGTTTTTTGGCAGTTTCATGTGTGTTTGTTTTTAATATTTTGTTTTTACATATCTCAGGGGGCATTCTGGGGTCTGATGTCGGGACTAGTGGTGGGACTGATCCGCATGATTCTGGAGTTCTCCTACTTAGCTCCTTCCTGTGGTCAGCCGGATCGTCGGCCTGCTGTCCTGGCCGATGTCCACTACCTGTACTTTGCTCTCATCCTGTTGGCTCTCACATGCCTCATCATTGCTGCTGTCAGCTTGGCCACACCCCCAATACCTAAAGAAAATGTAAGGAACAGAAAGAGAGGACAAACTTAACACCTGTATGTTTTTTTTCCTTCCCTATTTCAATGAAAACTTCTATACTGGTCAGGGTTGTGGATTGAGCTCTGGTTTGGAGTGGTTTCATCTAAACTGGGTTAGACAAACAATAGGCACATGCTGGAGTCATGCAGTCATGCTTCTAATGTATCATATTTGATTATAATGAAGGCCTTGTGCATGGAAGAAGACTTTAATAACATGACTCAAAGCTTTGGTTTGAGTCACTAGAACTGTTTCCTATATTAATTTTTAAAAGAACTACAGTGGGATAATCATAATTCCACTTTGCAGTTTGCAACACAGACACAAAGATGTGCTTACATTTCAAACTGTACCACTTTCATTTATACCATTTTAATCTTGTTAATGATTCTTTTGAATTTTACCCTGCACTTGTTTGACTGTGTTCTATCCTCATCTTCCATTTTGTGATCCTTCTTATCCTTCACATACTGAACCTGTACAGCTAATGGGAAGGTTTTACGTTCTTCCTCCTCTTGTCCAGCTGCATAGGCTCACCTGGTGGTCCAGACATAGCCAGGAGCCTCGGATTGACCTCACGGGACCTCCGATCACTTCTGACCCAGCGACCTCCGATGTCAGCTCTGACTGTAACCGTCTGCCAGAGTCCCGGTGGCGGAGAGCTGTTCTGTGGCTCTGTGGTCTGACCGGTCCGAACTCTGGCTCTGCACCGCCAGTGAATGAAAATGATGGACTGGACTCACTTAAGGAGAATCCTTTCTGGCAGAGAGTCTGCAATGTTAATGCTTTGCTACTGCTGACTGTCAGTGTGTTTCTCTGGGGATACTTTTTTTAATGTGCAGGTGTCGTGAACAACATAACTTCATAGAAGTCTGACTGATGTTCAGGCATCTGCTCTCATGTTTAAAATATTTGATAAAGTGCAAACTGGCTGGCTGCTGTGGATTTATATTCTGTGCAGCAAATGGCTGTTGATTTATAAGTAACTTATCAGCAAAGGTATTTAGTTTGTAATAATGGTTGAGCTTGACTCTAATTTAATCACTGACAGCATCTATAACTGACTTACAGGTTCTGTTTAAGTTATCAGTTCTTTAAAACTTCTTTAAAAGGAAAGCTGAGGGACATTCATTCACTTAGTCAGAGTGGTGGTTCAAATTCAAATGCCCTTATAGAGGGAATAGAGATTATTTACTCTCATTTTTCCAGAACCTGCTGATGTAAAGTGGTGTGTCATACATAGAAGAACCGCAGAAGTATTCTCTGAAATCCCTGGTAAGTCACAAAGTCTCATATGTGCTGGTTGGGATATAAATTATGCAAAAGAGGCCTGCAAGAAATTTATTGGTGAAGTTAGTACAGCTGATGAGGATTTTTTTTCTCCACCCCAAGTTTACATGCCCTCAAATTTCTCTAAATTAGTAATTACTCTTATTTAATGTTGCAACTGACCACATGGCTTGTTTGCATTTATCCCAGGTTGTGCAAAGAAGAGCTATAAGCTATTTTTTTTAATATAAAATATAATCCTTTTTTTGAATAATCATGATTCTTTTAAAGCCTCAGGACCCTCACCACCTGAAATGGTTGTGCAGAATCAACCCTCACCAGCTGGAATCTGGAATCTGCAACTACACAAGTAGTTATACACAGTTGTAAATCTTTGTGTTCTTCTTATTGCCTCTACGAAAATGACTAAAACACAACCCTGGGCCTGCAGACACTCACACACTCCAGAAAAATGTGGACACCAGCTCTAAGCAACGGAAGTGTGTTTTAAAGCTAAAAGGTATTGATGTAGATATAACTTCAGATCGTGTTGTAATAATGTAACATGACTTCATTAAACAGATACAGAAATGTATTTATTACTTTACAAAATTCAAAAAGTACAAATAATTGTGGAAGGTGATTTATCAGTAAAAGAGATTTTGATGGCATGTTCACATTATTGTCTCTAATTTAGTGAAATGGTCACCATAGAGTAGAGGGAAACAGGAAATAGAATTTTTGACAGTAAACAACATCACTATCGTCTGGTATCCACTGGTAGACATGTGGTCCCAAACTTCAATGCTGAACAAACTCAGTTTTTTCTCAGTGAAGTGCTCATGTCTCAATGACACCATTGGTCCTATTAGAAGCAGATGGCAGTACTCTCTGAGGAGAGGGTGTGCTGTTGTGAAGTTTTAGCTGTTCTGGGAGGCCTGTTGCATGATGACTGAACAGAGACTCAACATCTGCAGGTACTCATCTGCCCCATCTGCCAGGCACTTATTCACAACCTGAACAAGAGAGAAAAACAGGCACAAACACTATTTAGCTGAGTGAATGTATGACTAGGACCGTATTTCTTGGGAAACTAGACGACAGGCTAAAATTAAACTTCACTGTTGTCAGGTTTGCAAAATGAGGAATAAGCACTTCTGGAACCCATGTTTAATTGCACAATTTTTTTTATAAAGAGACTTTATACACTTTTATGAATCAAAAATCGATTTTGAATCGAATCGTAGCCCCAAAAATCAGAATCGAATGAAATCGTGAGATAAAGATTTCCACCCCTACTTGACAGTAAGTAATTTTTTTCCCCTTAGCTTCAGGACCACTGGAGCTGTACTGAAATGAACGCTGTATAAAATCACTTACTGCCATTTTCTCTGTGATGGTTGACTTCTCCTTGTCACCCAGGTCCCTCTCTATGATAGACTCATGGAGCTGATTTAGGATCTGCATAGCTGCGTAGCCATCATCCACCATATTCTGACAGAGGAGACACTCAAGGTGTAAGCACATGACATACAGGGAATGACTAGTTTAGTCATTTAATGTATGATGTTACAGATGAAGCTATTTTCTATTTATTTTAAGAACTCTATATTAATTAAAGTCTTTAATTTTACATCTTGAATATTCTATTTGGAAAAACTGACATATCGGCACCTACCCTGATTGCAACCTGTAGTTTCTCAAATGTTCCTTTGAAGCAGATGTGGAGCAAATTGTCAATCATTTTTGAAGGGACAACCTATAAAACAGCACAACAGAAACACAATGAATAGAATATAGTGAGATTATAAATATACAGTGTGTTTTAACGAGCTAAATAAACCACAAATCGTATACAACACAAAGAAGTATATCTCACCCCGGCTATTTCAATGACTGCTTGCTCTGTGATCTCCTTGTTGCTGTTGAGGCGTGCGGCGCATTGGAGGAAGGTGATTGCTTTCCGCAGGTCTCCTTCAGACACCTTCACCAATGCTTTTATACTCTAGGTAAACAAAAACAATCATTGAACCTCCATAACACTGGCTGTGCAAAGAAAAAACTGAAATGAAGTGAACTTGAAACATGTCTCCTAGACTGATGAATAAACAGCTCTTGATGCTAAAGCTGGCTATATAGAAATAGCAGCACATTTAGTGTCGCAAAGACTGTAACATCCCCTTGTCCCTTTGCCTAAAAAGATGTATTTAGGTCCCAACTTTGTCAGAGAAAAGTATATTTCAGGTCACCATAACAACAACTCAGTCATATCCTTAATTTTAATTTTGTCTACCTCTTTGGTGTACTTGAGGTTCTCCTTGTCACAGATCTGCAGCAGGCGCTCTTCTTGGATCTGATTGGCTAGAGGTTTGAAGCGAAACTTGGAACATCTGGAGGTCAGAGGTTCAATAATCCTAGAAAACACAGACGTATGGCAAAGCCAGGATCAGTCAAAAAGAAGAATGTAAGCATGGTGGCAACTGTGTTTGGTGAGCTAACCTGCTGATGTAGTTACAAATAAGGCAGAAGCGAGTGGTGCGTGATTCCTTCTCCATGGTCCGTCTGAGCGCAGCCTGAGCTGGCGCCGTCATAGAGTCTGCCTCATCCAGGATGATGATCTTAAAAGGAGGACATGGCTTCCCACTGACACAACAGAAAAACAGTGAACTTTCAGCAGTTGTTCTGAATTCACCGACAGAAATAGCTGAAAAATTATTCATCACAACATTGAGGGTTCTGCAAAAAAGTAAGACTATTTTCAGTTTAGTTAATTAGGGAACAACATCCATCAGGGAAATTACTCCACGTTAGTATCTCCATTCTGACTCACTCTGGTCGAGTTCCAGCTGCAGTGAGCTGAGCAAAGTTCTTGACTTTCTCTCTGACAACCTGGATGCCTCGTTCGTCTGAGGCGTTGAGCTCCAGCACTCTCTGTCTGAACAACTCTGGACTGATTGAGAGACAGTGCACAAGGAGGAGATTTATACAAGAGGGAAAATGAATGAGCATTAAAAGAATTGAATAATGTAACTAAATCCAAAAAAGGTAACTGATGAAGTGCTGAAGTCTCTGCTTCTTACCCCCATGCTCCATTAACAGATCACTCACCCATAAAGTTCTCTGGCAGCAGCTAAGATGGTGGAGGTCTTTCCTGTTCCAGGAGGGCCATAGAAAAGCAAGTTGGGAAGCTGCAATCAAAACAAACTGCGATGAGACTTTACCCTTCTCAGGACATCACAGATTTTGCTTTTGTTTGTGCCGATTTAATTTCTTTACTAAGTCTTTTATTTGTAGAACCATTACTGCTTATTTTAATATTGATATTAAGTTTTTTTTTGTATCCACACAAATGTGGAAAGACAGGTCCACTGCAGAACTTGCAGAACATATGAAATCTTACACTCAGCATGTAGTCAGTCATTCTTGCACAGTTGGTCTAAACGTGGTTTGCCAGGCATACTTTTTTGCTAATACACATTCTTCCCATTCTTCAAAGAGTTAAATTTTTATTTTAAAGGGAGAAGGGAGAAACTACTTGGTATTAAATTGTGGTCTTAATAAAAATGCAAATTAATGTAAAGCCTTATACTTACATCTGCTCCTTCCAGAGACTTCTTCAGAACTGCTACCACCTCCTCCTGAAAGGCAACCTCATCAACTGACTTTGGCCTGCTGGGGTGTGCAAAAATAAAGCCTGTTAATATTTATTTACTATACATCACTGAACAATTAGACACATTTTGATATAACTTTGTAAGGATATCATTCATCCTCACAGATTACATGCATTTAGTGGTCATTTCTTTTTTCAGGCACAACTGCACAATATATTGTGATCCAATACAACAGCTCTGCCATAGCATCAGCTTCAGCAGTCTGCAAAACCCATGTTAGGAGCTGATGTATTGATGGACTAACTTTTCTCCTCTGTGATGAGATTGATTATTGCAGTTCAAGTCTGTGTTTTACTCTATTAACTCATCTGAACGCTGACAGTCCATAGGTATATGGGATAAGATTTTTATGTATATCCACTGACTGATGACAGTCTTGTGTGTGGTGAATGTGCATGTTTATTCATTCAGAAAAGAGAAGTCAATGGTTTAAAACAGAGTTGGTCCTTTTCTATTTTTCTTGGACCAAGAATAGTTATTATTCAAACATGGATTTTGAATTTATCATTGGAACAAGAATTGTGAGATTGCCTTTGATTACTATCCCTATTTTTTTCCTGCAATGTGCACGCTACCTACACATAGATAAAAAAAAAATCTATGTGTAACAAGCTTTAAAACAAACAAACAAACAAACAAAATCCAAGTGATTTATTTTCTTGGTTATATCACCCTATGTAAAAGCTGGTGATCCTGGTGGAGTCACACAATCCAATACACATAGCATACACAGCACATACTTACTATTTTTCAACCCAAGGAACAGCCTTGGCTTTCTTCTCTGTACTTGGTCCTGCTGCTGTCTTGTCTTTCTGAGGTCTGGTAGCCTGAGCAGTTGCTCCTTTCAAAAATGCCTGCATGTCTCCTGACTTCTGATTTCAGTGAAACAGCAGCAGAAATATCTAGGATTGATCAACATATAAACGGAGTAACAGGTACACACGTAAACAAATACTACTAAGTTTCAATGACTGCTGGCCATTAGTTTCATTTTCAAAGTAATTATATGAGCAGGAGAAAGTGAGAATACAGTCAAAATGTCAGTTTACATTATCAACTCCTTCATAAACACAAGTGATTGTCTTCTTGGTGACGTTTAACTCTTAGTGTAGCTCGACCTTATCCAACGAGCTTAACTTTCCAACAGAAAACATTTGCTACTAATTAGCTGGTTTTTTATTCGTTTGGTAAGTGGTGGAGTTAGTGTAGCTACTTTAGGTAGAATAAATATAATTTTAATAGGTTTTTGGACGAAGTTTGGCAGGACAGCTCTCAATATTGGATGTATTTCTACGCCATATAAGCCGTACCGTGGCCAGAAGCATTAAATTGACAAATATGGATGCAAGATGGTTTAGTTACGATGAAATAGAGAATAGCTAACGTTAAATACGACGTTAACAGCCCTGTTAACAATAATTAGCTGATGCTGGCCTGTTGGCTAATAACATTAGCCAATTGTTTACATGTTGTTACTGCGGATAAAACCGTCGAGCTTACCTTATATATCAACCGCTATTAGGGCAAGCTCTGAGCTGAAGTATCCTGCGGTTGGTCAATGTTTGATAAAGTTGAACCGATTTTAGTTTGGATAAAGTCGCAGTGTCAGACCCTGGCCGTTTGTTGACATGCGTAACAGCGGTGGTGGTGGTGGTGGTGTTTCCCGCTCTGCCGGCAAACACCACTTCCGCTGACGGCATTTCGTGGCTTCCAATCAAATTCCGCTGACGCTATTCTCACGTCTCCAAGCAACGGGACCTGTGTGTCCAGTTTTTTTTAAACCGATTCTTTTATATTTTATTTTTATTAATTTTTTTCCCATGAGCCTTTCATTTCAGTTAAATAATAGTTATAAAAGAAAAAAATGTTGTTCAACTTTGTTTCTATTCATGATAATGATATTCAATAAAACATTTTTATTGAATCGTTTAACTTGGAATGAACAAGAAAAAGAAATCTTAAGTTAACCAACAACAAAGTGGCAAATAAATAAAATTACATCATCCTTGGAAATTCAGTGATGAATCCAAATTTGTACCTGGAATGTGACCAAGTTGTGAGAGATGGATAGAAACAGTTTAATAAATGAATGACAGGCAGGTGAACCATAGTCAGGATTTATCGGATTTATCTGAAAACACCAACAACAGAGGGATAGAAAAGGCCAGAGCGGAGGAGCTGGGTTCTTTAATGGAGACTATCAGCCAACAGACCTTGGACTTTTTTTTTGTTGTTGTTGTTGTTTTTTTGTTTTTTGTTTTTTGTTTTTTACATTTTCACCGTGGTCATTACTGACATTATTGTCCAACTGCTGCCTGGTTTTGCCTCAGTGGAGAGATGATGAATGGCTCCAGCTTTACGTGGAAATTGACTTTCTTCTCCATGAGTAAGAAACTCGCTGGCTACATGATGTTAGCTTCATGCGGCTACAGTCGGCCTGTTGCTGTAAGCTAACGCTATGGCTAGCTGGCTAAATGGCAGCAGTCTAGCGGAGCTAGTTGTTGTGATTTGTTTTTGTTGGCTCTCATGTTCGTGGGTCACTTATTCGGTTGTGTTTGTAGTGTTTTGTAGCTATTTTCATTACGTTATTATCGTATTATCCACTCAAAATGAAGTGAAATTGGGCTTTCAAATATTTATAAATCTTATTTTTTTATCATTATTTATTTAATCATTTATTTATTATCGGTCACACCCATGAGTATTTCCTACAAATTATCTTTTTGAGCTTTTTGTGCCAAAATATACACTAGTGTATGTTGAAGTGGATTCAGAATATTATAGGTATCAGGTGAATCACTGGAGTAATGAAGATGAGGATAGTGAGGAGAGTAATTTGGTTTTCATTATTTTCGTTGTGATCATTAGAGCAGAGCCATTTTTTTAATTCATGTGGTTTTCATTTTAATATGCCTTTTTGACACACAAAACTGCCATCTTTCCGCTTCTTGTTATGGTAATAATAATAATAATAGTGCAACACAAGTAATCTAATAAATATTTAGCAAAACCTTTCATAGTGGCTGTTTTGACATGTTTTGGGAAACAAGTTTCTGATTAAAACTGATGATTTAGGTTACCAATATATCTCATTTCAAAACTAATGTACCACCATTCACAGACTAACAGACTGACCTCTGACCTCGACATACCTTGTGCAGCTCAGATAGTACAGAAAGTCTCAGTGGGCAGCGAGTTGCAACATTTGGACGCCTTTTGCATTTTTATTTGTTGATGTTTTTGTTAATTTGGTATTTACAGCAAGTCATTTGAATTAAACCCATTGTTGTGTATATATATAAAAAAAACAAGGTAGGCATGTTGCATCCATTATAACACATTGCTTGGCATTATTGTTTGCTTTGTTTGGCAGCTGCTGTGCCATTGACTCTGCATGTGTCTATTGTCTGGGAGGTTTCAGTTGGCAGGGCGCATAGTGTCAGGGTTAGGCTGTGCGCAGATGTCTCTGGTTAATGGTCGTCTCCCAGCAGTCCACAAGGTCCCAGGAGCCTTACACTCATGGAGAGATGCTGATGCCCCGCCCAGGCATCATTGCTTCAGTCACAATGGAGAGGGAGGGGCGTTGAATGAATCCTGGCAGCATGGATTATTGACAAATGATGGAGGCTATTGATTTGTTTTGTTCTTGGTGAAATGAGAGATGCTTGGCAGTTATATTGTCTTTGAAGTGACTTAAAAATCCATTAATCAGAAAAAGAAAAATAATTTCAGTTTTTTCACCTACAGTGGATTTTATTAAAAAATTAAGAATATATCAGTTTGATTTTTCAGCCTGTGTCAGTGGCTCAGATCCATGTGCAGTTTAGCTCCAGACACCAGGATTTGTGTCTTAAAACCTGCCCCCACCCCATTATTCTTCCACCCTCCCATCTGTGTCTGCCTCTCCCTCCGCCCTGCAGGTATAGCAGCTCTCTGATTCGCTTTCCCTCTTCGTGACTCATCTTCTTTATTATAGCCAACAGAGCATCATCAAAGCAGCAACAACAGTGCTTTCCTACACAGAGCCTGAAGGGTCTTACTGTAAGTGGAGTGGACTTGCATTATATATATATATATATATTTATATATACATACAAATATCTGTAGAGAGGGAACTATAGGAGCAACCTGTGCTTTTTCTAGGTTTGCCATGTCTTAAACATATTTTTTGCTGTGTGGATTATTGTGGACTTGGAGAATAGGTGTGCCCGCATCATGAAAAGGTCTGAAAACTGTCTGAGTAGCTGATGTTTTGCTGACAAGCTTAAATCTAATTAATGTGTGGCTTTTTTGTGCAGTTTCTTACTAATTTACTGACTGTCTTTTTTAATGGCTTTCTGACAGTTTTTTCTTTGATTGCGTAGTTTGCTAACTGACAGGCTGATGGTCCCTTATGCTCCATTACTGTTTGACTGTCTGAAATTAACTTAATTATTATTGTTATTTTGATCACTAAATGCTGGCTAATCATTTATCTTATTCACTGACTGGCTGAGCTACCTCCTGTTTGGTTATCTCATCCATGCTTGGCTTACAAACTGATATTTTATTCCCAGTTTACTGTTTTGCTGTTTGGCTCAAAGTCGCATCATCATCATCAACATCCTCAGGATTTTTGACTCTATGGATTTGAAGGAGCTGTGATAAAGAAGAGGAGAGGCTTGATGGAAGAAACATAAAAAAAGAAATAAAGACACAACTAAAATCAGGAAGAAAAAAATCAGAGGGGAAACCTCGGAAGGAGAGAATCAGATCACGGGGCATAAACGGCGGGGATTGTCGAGGAAGAGAGAGTGATTGGAGGAGGCGTGGCACCGGAGAGAGAGAAGGAAAGGAGAGTGGATGCAACCCACACCCTGAGATGCTGTGCTGGCTGAGAGAAGACGAAATGTCGGCTCAGGAGCTACTACAGAGGGTGCAGTGTGTCATCACTCATGTTGGTAAGTCATTATATTTCTGTCCCTTTTTCATCATCCTGTGTGGAATTCACACTTTGAGTTGGTTGGATTTAGAAGAGATTTTGTCCTGGTCTATTATGGGGGAAATGTGAAGTAAAAAGGAAAAACCTCTTTTCTCTAACTATCGTAGTTTTTAGTTGAAGCAGTAGTGGGGGATGTACAATTGCATGTCTTTCTTTGGAAATCCTGAATTGTTTGTAAATGTGAAGAGAGACAGATGAAATGAAAGGGAGGCTGAGAACCGCCATCCTCTCATCAGGACTGCCAAGTGAGGAGAGATGCTGCGGGATGCTTTGGAGATGGGAAGAGGGAAAAGAATATCATCAGCATATCACAGGGGAGTGTTTGAGTTTAATTAGTGTTTCACTTGGTTATCAGCATTTCACTGTACTTAATCTTTGTTGCAATGCTCCATTTTGCTGCATACATTATAGATTAGCTGGATTATCTGATTCATCTGAGTGATTATTTGCTGATTGCAGTTTGCAGTATCTCATTTACTGTTTCATTTTGAAAGATGGATTATCTTTAGTGTGATTTAGGCTTCCAGCTTTTATCAAATTAACTATGTTTAAATTGTAATGTTGGAGAATAGTCATTAATCCTATTCACCTAGTTTTAATTAAAAAAAATTACAAGCTCAATATCTATTGCATTTATAATCTTACATTGCTATTAGCTACTTCAATTTATCCTATATCCTGGCACCTTTTCCCTTCTTTTCTCATCCTTATTTTCCTTGTCCTTCCATTTCTTCTTTGCTTTCCTCCTTTTCATGGTCATTTTCCTTCATTGCTCATTTTTTCTTTCCCCACTCCATCCCCACCATTCTTCATTCCCTCCCTTGCCATCCCTTCTGTCCTCTCTTCTGCTTCCCCATCTCCTCCTTTCCTTCACTCGATTCTGCTTTCCTTTTCTCCTTCCATCCTTTTTCCTTGTCCTCCTCCTCCTTTCCTCTTCTGCGCCTGGGTCTTTTTCCGGCTGGTGCGGGAAGTAGGTTAATGTGCCACGCTGGAAACTATGGCATAGCATCTTCCATGCTGCACTTCCTGTATTGCGTCGCAGCCATTTGTTAGTAGGTGGGTGGTGGGGGTTGGGGTTATTGCAAAGACAATTACTATGGAAACTGAGCTAGCTTCTGCTAACCAAAGGGGCTTGTCTGAGTTATTGATTTCCTATGAAAGATGTTTACTGTTGCTGTTTATTTTTACATAGGGGACCAGGCTGGAAGATCATATTATATGATCACAACTGAGGTCAAAATTCAGGTGCTTTTAAATTATACAAAAGGTGACATGGAAGGAAACACATTGTGGCATATTTGTAAGACTATATGCAGTTAAAGTTGTTCTGAATCTCTACTTTAAGTATATAGTTTGTTAGATAGTAGCTTATGGGCCATTACTCTTTTAATGTATCATTTCTAGTTTTCTCTCTGTTCAACATCACACATATTATCCCTTGACCAGCAGGGAGCTCACTTGTTCCTATTTGAACATCAACACATCTTCAGGCGGGGCCTATATTGCTACATTGAATACCCCACATGCATGTCTTTCATGTGAATGTGTCAATGACATAACCAACCTTTCAAAATATAAATGAAACAAACTGTAAAGGATCTTAAGAAAGGAATTCCTCCTACTATTTGAAAGCAATAACAGCTCATCCTCTTCTCTTTAAATTTTTATTAACTGGTTCTTTTGAAGACATCCTGTTGTTTGGTTGTCATGTTGGCTCTTCATTAGTGTGATGTAGAACAGAAATTTCAAGTGAGAGGACATAATGCATCTCATTTGACTGAAGCTCTCTTCACTGTTTTTGTCAAAGGGCTGAAGAGGTTTCTCTGTTTCACATGACTGTAACATCACATAATCATCTGATGCTGCTATTATAACCGCTGCGTTTAGCCAATAGGCAGTTCTTTTCAGTTTCAGCCAAATTATATTTTTTTGATATTCTGGCTTGTAAATTTTAATGTAGCTCTTTATATTGGTTTAATGGTACTGTAGTACTTTGTTAAAAAAAAAAAAAGTTCGAGTACATTGTATACATTTTGTTGAGGACATAAGGAGCTGAAATGAGGACTAATAAGATACGGACTAACTTGTCAACAAATGTGAATCTATGTAGCTGAACATGTAAAACAACATGCAATGCTTAAGAAAATGTAAACATAATTTGAAAATATTTTAATATTTCTAAATTAAATTATATACTGTATTCCACAACCTTACACATATCCAGACCTTGTGTGACCTTGCCTAGGTCAATATGATCTTTGTTGATATACTACGTAATAATATGACTCACAGCAAAATCCCATATTGGTGGGCAATGATGTCACAGCTTCACTAGGATGTGTGATTTCCCGTAATGTCTGTGTTCCCCTCATGTATAATTCATGACGGCACAGGCTGCTTTAAGAATGCCCAATCTAAAATGGCTACTCACGTCCCACAGAAGCGTGGTGTTTGAACAAGCGGTTCTGAGGTCTGCAGATAAGAGCTGGCTGCTCAGACAGCAGTGACATTGTTGATCAATTTGAAGATCCTTTGAACAGAAATCCACGCCCCCTCCTCTGCTCTGTCTGCAAGCCCTTGGTCAAAGGGACCCTGTGAGTAGTATTAGTTTCTAGTGAAATGGTCATGGTTTTTCTAATTGATTAAAAAAAATAAAAAAAAGATTTTAATAGCACAGAATTTAAAGCACCCTCAATTAGTAAATTAAGTGGATTCTCTTTGCTACACAATTTTTTTTGAAGAAAGAAATTAGTTTGAAAGTCAAATCCCATCCATTAATATTGAAAATATTTGCTTGCTTTTATGTGAAGATCAAGAGAAATTTCAGCAGTGAAAACACAAATTACGCAATAGCACAGCTTATTATTTTGTGACCTAAAAGGTACTAAATTTTTCAATTAACATTCATACAAAAGTTAATGTTAGGATTAGGATGTATTAATTGATTGGACTATCTTCATTAAGAATTGTTAGTTAGCTTATTAACATTTTTAATATTTACCAGGCCAAACAATTGTAAATAATAAATAATATAATATTCAACAATTCTATTTATATAGACTTAAAATATGTACACCCAAAACTTGTAATATATGCTTGTAAACATTTTTGTGCTCCCTCGAGTTAGAAATGAGACTCATAAAGTTACTCTATCAAAAGCCCATCAAACTTCAAGGCAGTCTGCCTCTTTAATTTAGCAGTCACAGTACACTTTGTTGAAACTTGCAAAATCCTTCTAAAAGAGCTGATTAAAAGTCATATCTAAATATTACCAGATAATACCTTCTTTCCAATTTAAAGTATGTGCATATTGGTTAAGCACACCATTTCCCATACAACAAACATACAGGGTTAATTTTATATAACAAAACTGTGCTAAATTATTAAAGAGGATTAAATGAATGAGTTAACTTGGTGAGGTAGAAAGCTGGTGAAATCTTTTAAGTAGGCTACAGACTGTGACATAATAGTAAAAAATTACAGCTAGCGGTCATGTAGGACATCAGTTACTTCTTTAGGAAGTGAGAGTCTTCCTCTGTCTGTAGTGTGTGATTACGAAAACTAGAAAAGGTCCAGGTCAGAAATTATGCACAACTTACCATGGGCAAAGCGATATTTGTCTGTATTTCTGTAAAAGATATCCTGCTAAAAATGACTGTATTTTCATTCACACGAAGAATATATTTACTGTAGAATTTATAATCTAATTAATTTTGACTATGATGCATTGCAGATCTGCAGCATCTTGCTGTGTATTGATGTTAAAGAAAGGATTTCTGCTGTATACAGTAATAATGCTGTGAATACTACAGAAACTTGTTACAGTGCAAATCAGGGAAATGGCAGCTGTGGGGTATTTTTGTCGTACATTGGCTAAGGGGGCTAAGAGGATTAGTGTTACAGCCACAACTTGGTCTGGAGCAAAGACTTTTTCTTTGAATATTTCTCCAAAATAATTCAATACTTTGCTGACTAATCAACAGCAGGAATGGGGATGCTGAATGGGAGAGCATATTTATCAACTTTGAGAAAGAGCCAAGAGAGCCATTATAGGAGATGAAGCTCATTTTCAACCTGTGACAGCAGTTTTAAGATTATTTCTGTCACTAATATAACCCACTGACAAACCCACTGTAATGAAATTATATGTGCAGTCACTTCAGGCTGCAGTTGGAGCCAAGAAATGGCTTCAAAAAGTGATCTCTCTACTACTCAACAGGCACATTGTGGGGAGCACACTGAAAGTTTGGGCCTTCACACCTGCTAGTTTGGCACATAAAATCAACCATGTAGTTTTTCTCCAGAGATGGACATTTGAAAACAAACCTGTGCAAAACCTGGGACCCAGCTTTCACATAAAATCTGTTTTAGAATAAACCTCCTATCTAGGGTTGCAAAATTCAGGAAATTTTCAAAGTTGGAAACTTTCTGTGGGAATTAACAGCAAAACATGGGAATTAATGTGAATATAATGGAATAAACTGTAAATTTAGCTTTTTGATTGGGTGGGGGTGGTGTGGATGAGTAATATTTTACTCCACATTCAACGTTTTGCTGTTCAATGAAAGAATTGATTGTGACGTTCAATATAGCTTAACCTCCCATGGAAATTTACCTGAAAATTTCCACCCCTTTGCAACCCCTACTTTAACCTGTATTTCCTTCCCCCTCAATCTGTACAAAGTGTGTTCTGGACAAAGCACCTCAATACCTTCCAGTTTGGCAAAGCAAGTTTTAAGTTGAACAAAATTCCACTGCAGCAGTTTGAGTGTTGACATTGCTCCAGCAGTCTTATTTTAAGAATAAAAATATTGATCTCCTCTTTCAATGTGGCTTGTTTTTCTTTTTTTCCATCAAATCTGAGAAAAACATAGCCAAACCTCCAGTAAACATATGGATTAACAGAACAATCTTTTAAGTTAAAGTCCATCTGGAAAATGGGTATTATCCTGTTTGCAATAGCAAAGTAGCATTACTCTGAAGTGAAGTTGTTGAGGCCTGGAACAAAGAAAGGCGAATAACCTGTGTCCTAAACAGAGAGGTGTCAAATGGGAAGGTCAGAGGCCACAGCTGGGACAAATGCTTTCATTTTTATTCAAATAGTTTCCTTCCTGCCCATTTCAGGCTTCACAGTATAATGAAGGAAGTTTTAGGCATCGACAACAGCAGATATGTAACCATGTGATGTGTTTTTAGAGCAAACCCGAGCCCATATACAAGACTCTTTGCTTTGAAGTATGCAACTACCAGTTCATGGTAGCTGAAAAAATATGTGTGAACTGAACCATATATATTAAAAACACTAAATATTATTATTGATAATATTTAGCTGGGAGCTGTTCCTTATGTTTTTTTCTAACTACAAATGCCTACTTTTTATTAGGGATTTTCTATTCACATATAAGTCACCATCCACAGGATGGTAGTAGAAACCCAAGCACGGGTAACTGGAGAGGGATCATTAGAAAGACATCACTTGAATGCCATTGCTGAACTACTGTACAATTCCTATCAATGTGATTTGGGGAGGCTACTGCTAATTGCCAGTTTTCCCCCTGTCCTTCTCTTAATGCAAAGCTAACCATATCCTTACCCCAGCGCCATACTTAACATGGACATAGATTGATATACATTTTTAAAGCAAAATAAATATAATTCCCAAGGTTAGATTACACATTAAACCATTGCATTTCCAAACACAACTTCGAGATGCATTGCATTATCATTGAAGCTCATAGCTGACTATGCAACATTGGCCTTGTTGTGGGTAGAAAATGACATGTTTTTGTTTGGATATTAAAAGGAAGATTTTCTCACCATTGAAACTACTGTAATTGCACTTGCAGCCTTCTGATAGTTCCTCCAGATTCGTGGTCTTACCCAGAGCCCCCCTCCCCCACAAGCCCCCATGTTGTTGTCATGACGTCAGAGGTGCATTCTCTCTGCTTCCTCTTCCTGTCAATGATGTAGGGGTGGCGGTAGTGGTGGAGAGGGTTAGGTCACTATATCTTTTGTCTTACTTTCTGTCAGCTGGACTGAGGCCAGCTGACTGGTGTTGTTCAGAACAACACAGCTGAACAATAGAATTGATCCATTGGGCCACAGGAGAAGTTTGATTTCAAATCTGTCTTAGTTTTGCTTCACACAGATTTAGTCAACATCAAGATGAGACTATACTAAAGAAGCAAACGTATGCCTTTAGTATAAAGGTCTAAAATTCACATTGTCAGGTTGGGATGAATGAATGGGCTAAAAAAAACCCCCCAAAAAACAGGACTGTGACACAGAAAACGTTACTATATGTTCATTATTCTAGCCATTATGATAGCTGTATCACCTCATCATCCACTTCAAACACCTCCTAGAAAGTCTTCTGTCATTTGTCAGTTTGGCACTTCATTCATTCAAAGGGTTAAACTATGGGTATGTAAAAACTAGAAATATAAAACCCTCCACCCTCTTCTTTCCTTCCACCCTTAGTCTCTTATATGTATCTTAATGATGGATTTTAAAAGCGTCACCTCAGAATATGACTCAGATGAAAAAATGTCCTGTGCTTTGTCTCCAAAAGAATAGTTCTGGTTTCATAACTTAGACTTAAAGAATAGAAGCAACGGAAAAACTAAATGATAAAAATGTACCAAAATGTACTTAAACCTCTAAAGCTCACTGATTAATAAATGGAAAATAACACATTAAGTAACATGTATGTGGAATATAGTAATGTAGATAATGGTATGCCATTCTTGAACTGATGGGTTGACATATCTATAGGACATAGATATATGACTGATATAGATAAAAAATAAATATATATATATATTGGATTTTTCTTATCTTCCACAGCCTCCTCCCTTCTGTTTGGGACTATAGTGCTGTTGCTGAGCTTTATTATTATTCCAATATTACTTTGTTTAGACTCTTATTGATTGAAAATCAAATCTCCATTCTCACATTTGACTGTTTATGTACTGTCGTGGGTATGTATTATGTGAGTTCCCTGTTTTTGGAGAGACTTAACTGGAGACAGTGGTTTGTGGAAAGTGTGTGTCTGTGTGTTTGTCTTGCAATGCTGCACCCTTTTACATTGTTTCTACACATACAGTACATGCACATGGCACTTCAACAACAAAGCCGTGTTGACTGGTGATTTACTGAGGGAAAAGTTCTATTTCAACAAGCAGACCTCTGATGTGTGTTTACTTCAGGAGCAATTGCCCCTCAGAGTGGCTACTGGGACAGCGGAGGAGGCGGAAGAGGTGGAAGGAAGAAGGGGGGACGGTTTAGACATGTGTTCCTGGGAGGGGCTGAGACAGTGGACACATACATTGACCTTAAGGAAGCGAGCTTGGACTATGAGACAGACAGCATTATGATTTGGCTCCAAATGTTTTTTCCTGGTGTTTACATGCGTTGGTTTTACTGCATTACCCATAAAAATACTTACTGAGGAAAATGCATAGCAGTTTATTGACAGTGTGTCTCAAGTCAATAGAAACAGGGCAGCAAGGAAATGTATGTTTTGAAGAAACATTATTATTATTGTTATCTTTTTAAAAGCATAAGAAGCCCAATGAGCAGCTTTGATATGAATGACTGCGGTCTGAGCTTTGAATTTGACGTGCAGTTCTTAATAAAGCCATCAAAAAACTATGTGAATAACATAAGGAATAGGATTAGCATTGATTTTTCTTTGTATGAATTTGAAAAAACAGTATGACTTCACATCAGTTGATACAGATGTTGATAAAGTTTTTAATGGTTTTATCAGAAACTGAAAGTTAAATGGCATTAAAATTATATGTTCTCAATGGACAAATTGTAAGGTTGCTTAAACTGACAAAGGACTTACAATGCTGCTGTTTTGCTACAGTTTTTATCGATGTAGCCATCTTAACAGGTGTTTTAAAAACCTTGAAATCTAAAACACATTTTCCATTTTCCCTCTGGTTTGTACATATGTAGCTATACAGAGATTGTGTATTGTCTTTCATGTAAGTCCACAGCAAAACTGTGACTGTATGCATCCAGACTTTGTCTGAACTTGCTCCTGGTGTTCTGCTCCCACTGCATAACGCTCATTGGTACAGATGAAAAAATTCCGGGGAAGGATGCAGAGGGAGGTCCTTGCAGCCTAATGGGAGTGTTGTTGACCATGATTGTCTAAATTATAGTAAGAACTGAGCCGCTCAGCTGGTCACAAGGCTACCAGAGAGGCTCAGACCAAAACACACACACTGAACCACCTTCACGCACGCATTAACACACACACACATGCATACACACACTTCGACATTCCCCTGTTTCTCTAACCCAGTCACCATCTCTATCTCTCTTGCTCTCACACCAAAGAAGTGGGCTTGTGCTACAGTAGTATGGTAAAAGTGACAGCCCTTAGGACCGAACTGTAGTGTCGCTGGATTTGTGTACCTGTGTTATGTTGCCGTGGACTTCTGACTGGAGGCTGATTTAGCTGCACAGTTCAGCCCCTTCTCTATGTGAGGACTGCCTCAGAGCAAAAACAGCATCAACATGGGATCCGTAATGTGTAAGTGATGAACATGCTGACTATTTTTACAGTGTTACCTGGGTTTTTGTGGTTGATATACTTGCTCACTGCTGGCTTGGTATCACTTTAGAACTATCAGTGATGGGGATAGGGATTTCTAACCTCTCAACAAACAGCCACACATCAGAGTGTGTGTCAGGAATATTTTTTTTCAAGGTGAACTTTTAAACAACTTTGAAATTAGTTCAGTGTCCTTATACAATCTAGGTTGTTTTGTTAAAGCTAAACAAAGGCCAAGTGTCAAAACTGGACTGACAAAATGCACTGCTTGTGCTTGTGTGTATTATTTTAAAGATTCAAGATTTAAGAATATTTGTCATTTGTCATTTCCTCACAGGAGAAGAACAAGATTTGTTGCTCAGGTCTGGCAGCATACTAAGAGTAACAGTGTTAAAGTGACTGTCTGAAGGAAGAATACTTTAATAGAATCAACATAAAATGGAGTGAAAAGACTAAATGCAAAAATGGAGAGATTTCAGTTTCACTGGGTATTAACCCATCTCACAGCTTTTGGGACGAAGCTGTTTTTCAGCTGTGATATCCTGGATCTGATGCTCCGCAGCATTATTCTTGAGGGGAGTCTGTTTGTTGGGTAAATGGGGTCTCTCATAATATGGTTTTCAGTTTTCAGCCATTGCAACTGGGACCTGCAATCCCCCTTTTTCTCAGTTGCTATACCCAAAAAACGTTCTTGTCCTTTCATACAAAATGGTGAAACAAGTTGAATCTGTAGAAAGACATTTTTTTCTCAAACTAACATTCAGGTAATTTGAGAAACCTTAGTAAAGGAATAGAGTTGACAGAGGTTAAATGAACCACCTGAGTGTGGAGTCATTTCCTCGCAATTGTAGCTGTTCTTGTGGCTGTGGGTGTTTGTGGTCATCACTCAGGACAGGCATATGCAAATGTTCTGTAATTGGCTTTACTTCTTTACTTTCTAATGCAGAGATTACAACAGAGAAAGACAGGCTGAGAGTGGCAAGGAGGTTAGAGGCACCTTGGTGGCTCTATAGGGACACATGCAAGAACAGCTGCAGTCACATTGCCACAGGGGAAGTGAGCGTATATGTAACAGACAGAACGGTTGAAGAACCAGTGTCTCTGTTGCAGAGCCCGTAGGCAGGCTTGATGTGTAGAGTCGATTGGAGAACATTCACTCTCATCCCAGATGAAATTAGGAGGATTTATGACAGGAGATGGATGCTCTAGGCAGGCTGCAATACCAGACCCTCTCGTCTAGATGTCCAAACTGTGGTAAATATGGACAAGCTTATTCCACCGTACGGATCTCTACTGCTGAGATGGAGTGTTATCACCACTTCCTGGGGGTGTGTCAGGAGACTGAATCAACCATACTAAGAAGTATGTCTACACAGCCCTCACCCTCCACCGTTCATTCCATGCTCCCTTCAGGCATATCAATTTGTGTTTTAGTATCTAGAGCCTATTTTTGTTTTGAGATATCAACTTTACAGGTGCATCACAAATATCTTTGCATTGTGTCGTACTGATGTTGTTGGTCAAAAGAAAGTTGCTACTTGGTTGACAGTTTGCCACTTTAGGTCTTTTTTTCCCAGGGCCTTGTAGCTTCTTTGGGTATTATTATTATTTATTGTAGGCAGCGGTGTACAGATTGGCTTCTATGGCTTCTAGTTGGCATCATATTTCATTGCTATACTACAACAACATGAGACAATAGTCTCAATAGTCTCAGAATAATTGATTATAGAAGCTCAGGGGTAGTTTGTGAGGTGCTGTATATGGTAAGCTAACCAGACTAGCACAACCATACTGCCAAACTATCACTAATCAGTAGAAAGTATCCCTCCAAGCTTCTGGTTATTACCTACCTATTGTTCTGTGAAACTTCTCTTTAAATCCAAAGTCACAAAAACCAGGAATGCTTAGGAGTGGAAGGGACTTAGTATCAGCAAGACTGCATGGACTACAGCTTTGGAGCTGCTTTATGTGACCGTATAATGGTGCTCTGAGATCAGCGCTAATGTCAGTTTGCAAGTCCCACCATCTTGGACAGCTATATACAGCAACAACACAACAATCAGATATTATGTTTGACCTGAATAACTCCAACCTTATGAAATGTAATATTTCATGAGAAGACAGAACACATAGAAAGCCCGGAGTACAAATCGGAAACAAGCCTATGTCTTGTGTGTGTGTGAGCAAATGTACAAACTCATTATTAATCATAAAGAGAATGCTGTATAAAGATTGTGGTGTCAGGTACAGCAAAAGTAAATTCTACAGGCACCTCTTCCAAAGCAACAATACATGTACAGACTTCAAATTGTATAAATTGTAGTGACTGTGTTGTGATCTCTTTGTGTGTGTGGAGATTCAGTTAATATAAATATGTAAACGGTGTAAACAGGGGGCCATTTTTACATGTGCATAGTGGTGTTCCATATTAAGACAGAATAGAAATACAATATACAGAAACCATCTGCTCAGCGTAATATGGATGCATTAATGACCATTTCTGTCAACTAGTGAATGATTGTGCTGCCCCCAAGGGGTCAAAAATACCATTTATTGCAGCTTCAATAAAGTTATTGGTCCAATAACAGCAAGAGCAGTCACAATCATCATAATCATCATTATAATTTGGTGCAATTCACCAAGTTATAATGATGTTTAGTCTGTTTTTCAGTGTTTATTCGAAAGTTTAAATGACAAATCTCTTTCTTTTTGTACTATGCACATGATTCAGAGCCAATTTAAGTGAAAAGATAAAATTTACAGCAAAAGTTAATGATGAATCATCTCAAATTATACAAGTGTCAAATTGCCATCAAATTCCACAAGACCATAAACAGCTTTGTCTGTGTGTGTCTAAGGACTGATATATCTCATGTGCCTGCGCCATAGAAATACATTGTGATCCATCTGATATAAAAAATGTGAGCTATACTGGGCGACATGTTCTGCCACGAAATAAAGTCCCCAGTACAGTAAATGTTGTTTTTGCCTCCTGTTTCAGTGACATTTACAAAAAAATTACATTTGAGGTGTTTGACTGAACATGTCCATTGACTAATGACGTCTCTGAAACCTCTTTTTTTGTCATGCTCAGATTTATACTTGAAGTGATGACAACAAAGACATGTACACTTTGTCACTGCACTGAAGGATGAAATGACTTAGTCAACCCTTCTATTAGGACACTGTCAGGCCCATGCTTTTTCGTCAGGAGCGTATATTTCACAGGCCGATGATGATATTCATTGTAGGGATGTGTGTTTGTGTGTGTGTGTATGGGATGCGTGTGTGTGTGTGCCCTGTTATCAGCAGATCCTGTCATTAGACATCCTCTGATTGTCTTCTTGTACTGACGCCTTTTTCCTGAGGACCAATAGGAAACCCCACTTTCCTGAACCTTGAGGTGCAACCAACCAAAAATAACACAAGTTCTCTCTCTCTCTCTCTCTGTGTTTGTGTTAGACAGTATGCAGTGTTTATTTCCTGTTGGTGCATTTTCTCCATTAAAATCATCTCAAGAATCTTTATTTAAGATATAAAAGATCCCGTTTACCTTTGTCTTCAATTAAAATAGTTTTTGATATTTTAACAGACCAAGATGCACATAAATAAAAATGTAAAAATATCTGTCTTTAACCTCAGTCCGACCCATAGTAGCTGAAATCCACTGGCTCAGGACAAAGGATTAGTTTCAGCTGGAGAGGGAGGAATGACACAGAGAGAGACAGAGAGCCCTACAGTGACTCATGATGATGTCACATAGCAGTGATGAAGTTCATGGTTTTAATATAAAGTAGGCAAAGCATTTTTCTGCCAGGCTTTCTTCCTTAAGGCAGTAAGCTCTATGAACATGTGAGAATCAACAGAAACTGCTCTTACTGAGCATCAGATTGTCTCAGGAGTTCACACATTTATAAGGATAGTTTATGTAAGACTGCGACATTAATTTTGCAGTAAGAGGAGTGTTGACTGTACCTTTTACCTCTAAGACAGTTTGAGAGCTGATCACTGGTGTTCAGATCTCTTACCCAAAGAGCCTAATGGACATTTTCTATAAACATAAAATGTTGGACAGGGGTAATAGATGGGAATAGCCTACCTGATATGAACATATGGGTTTTTTTAATTGGACTTGCTTGCAAAGGATTGTTCATGACAAGCACCATGTGTGAGTATCAGGTGGTTTCAAACTGTATTTTTCCCCGGCCCAACTGTATAGTTCTATTATCATATCTGCTGTCATCTGTCTTAGACACTGCTGGACAAACCTGATAAACCCAAATATGTAGTGCAGCCATCTAGCTGAGGCCCATATCCATAAAGTCTTCAACTTTCAATTTCCCACATCTGAATGTGTGTTGTGGACCCGAAATCTTAGCGGGTTATGTTGAGAATTGCAGCCACGAGTGGTGGAAGGGTGATTAAAGATGAAGGCTTTGAGGCATAATTTGAAATAAATAAATGCACTTATTTGAATTGATTTTATGAGATTTTAAAGTATCATGACAAGTTAGTAGTATGTACATATGTTGTGCATATTCACTAACTTCTCACTTTCAGTGTGTCTTTACATCTGAGTGGGTGTTTACCTGCTATGAGAGTGCAGGCTCTGTGGTCTGGTTTTTCCCAGGTCATGGGATGTTCTGCCCTGCAGGCTCAGGGTGCACTGGTCACATGTTGACTCTAAGTGTAGGCCTGCTGAGAAGAAAGACAAGGGCCTTTTATAACTCAGACTTAAAATCATTCTTACGGAGTGGGGGATAATGTCAAAACAGCTTAACAATGCAGCCTAGCTTGGAACTTTATGTGGGAATGGATCTGTTTTATTCCGCAAGGCTGTCATGAATAGGTCAATAAGCTTTTCTTGTAAAGTTTAATATGTTTTTACTGAGGTCAGAAAGGGCATCTGGAAGATAACAGACTGGATTGGAAGGAAATGTAATGTGATTAGTTTAGTAAAGTGTTCAAATGGTTTCAGACAGCACTGATATGTAGAAAGGAATGTAGATATAAATTTTATCTATGGGGGAAAAAGTTACACCAAATGCCAAAATAAAAAAAAGAGAAAGTATACAGTGAGATCAAATGTTTTCAACCCCAACCCCCAAATACCTTTCTTCAATTTTTTGATTCAATTTGATAAATCAGGATGCAGTTACATATTATACCAATAATTGTAGATTAGCTGGATCTGGGTCTCAATTAACTGTAACTTCTTCTGACAAATAAGAATCATTTGATTTACATAAGGAAACGTCCATGCAATAATTAAGTCAGATAATGTTGCCAGTCAATCTGCAATAATCCTGATATAAGTTAAATATGCAATTTATATAACATATTAGACACAGATATAAAGCAACACTAAATACCAAGTTCTGGGAAATCACAACAAGGTTGACATTGTGAGAATCTGTGGTTCTCTGTGCATGTTATTTATTTATTTTTTTTCTACTTCCTTTGCCCAAAGTCCTTGATTTTGAAAACTTATGCAGAGTCTGGGAGTGAAACACGCACACCCATTTCTTTCCTGGGAATACAGTAGTGTTTATGCACTTGTAGGAAGTAGTTCCCAAAGGACATTCAACAACTCAATACACATTGTATTGAAAACAATACATATGTGTCTGTATATGTGTGCAGTGCGACTGTGCATGGGTGTGCATGTACATGTGTATCTATTGGGTGTGTGTTTACAGTTATTACAGTTATTTCACTGCTTACGTTTTTTACGGTAAAAGTGGAAGGAACATGTGCTTCCTTCGTTTATTGTAATAAAATATAAACCCACATGCACAGACACACATGGAAATTTACATCTGAACAATGTCAACATTATTCTAAGGTAATTTTAATACATGAGAAATCACTGATCAGTAAAAATGGAGGAACATTCTTTTCATCATCAAATTTATTGGAATACCTCAACCGCAGACTGAATCCTCCTGGTGACTGATTCTGTGTGTAATACTGGTGAAAGAGGACTTTGACCTTTTGCATTATAGATAAGACTACTGACATGAAAAGACTTTTTCTCCTGTGCTGTTATTCCCTGGCCAGGTCTAAACTGATATGTCTCTTCTCCATGAAGTCGTAAGGCCTTGCGATCAAACTCCTGGGCTTTACCGAGGCCGAACTGACACAGTGGAATTTGGCCATAAGCCTCAATAAGTTTAAGGAACTTGATGTTTTGTACAGAACTTAAACACCAGGTTGTTGGTAATTGGGCCTTGAAACACACTACCACTAACTGCAGTCTAGAGACTTTACACAACTTAAAAAAAGGGAAAAAAAGCTGTTTAATGTTACATACGTCTGACCAAATATCTTATTTTTAGATTCTCAAAAAGGACCTTTAAAAAAAAAGTAAAAAGATGGATTTGTGTTCATTGAGATTTGGTATTTGGTTATGCCAGTGACAATGAACTTCAGTCCCTCATCTGGTTTATGAGGCTTACTTCCACAGACTGCTCACATTTGGCAGTGCAAAACAGACCTCATAAAAACACCACACACATACCAGCACTCAGGTACTGTGCGAGCCATCCACACACATAGACACAGCAGTGCGGCCCCAGTCTGTGGTTCTCTTTCTCCCTCTCTCTCTCCTTCTCCTTACCCCTCCCTGCCTGTCTTTTATTTTTCACATGCACGAACACCCTACCCCGTCTGCTCTGATAGGCTGCTGCTCACAGTAGAGCTGTTTCACTACAGCTGGAGCTGGAAAAACTGACCACAGTAACAACTATAACACACACTGTTCAGGGCTCTGCTCCAGCTGTTTGTGTGTTCTTGAGGCTGGAGAAGCAAAGAAAGGGCAAAACAAAAAACCCAACGTGCTCAAAGCTGGTTTGTTTGGATGTCAGGAGTCGTCCGAGTTGATGTGGAGAATGTTGATTGTGATGAAGGAGCAGCTGCTGCTGACAGACTGATATTGCTGGGTTGCCCTCACTGGATGTGGATACCATGAGATTACTACCATTTAATTGGATTACTGCTTTTCCTGGAGGGATTTACATATATGCCTGTGCGTCTGTTCAAGCCAGGAAGGCGTTGTTGAATGGCGATGAGTGTCAAACACATTATAGGTAATGCTCACACACTCACTGTAAAACTTAAGAGACAAGCACAAGAGTTTGGTCTAAGGCTGCCACTTCTCAATTAACTTCGTTAGTGTCTCAAACTGTCACGCTGTCTCAAAACCAACGGAGAAGTTGTGTTTAGCTGTAGATTTACAGTGTAAATATTCATGTGCTTACAAACTGTCTTTTTCTATTGGCAGACCTTTGGTCAGGAACACAAACACACACTCACACAGACACAGAAACACACACACACACACACACACACACACACACACACACACTTCTTTTCCCAGCCATGCTTCTTTCTTTCTGTCTGCCTTGTCATTAATTTTCCATTTCCTCATCTGCTGGTTGAAGTGACCAAGTCCCCAATTATTCCCTTTACCTTTAAGTGGAATTTTAGATGGTGTGAAAAGTTGACACAGCTTGTGTTGACTGTACAAAGCCAAGAGGTGAAATTTCTAAATAATATAAAGTAAAGATTTTGCCCCACATTCTGTGTGTGTGTGGGAGTGTGTGTGGGAGTGTGGTGGGGGGGGGGCGACTATTAAGATGTCATATGGGGGGAACATAACATTTCAATTCTCCATAAATGTGTATTGTTCGAGCATTGTAAAGAGTTTGAAGAGAGAGAATATACAATATTAAGTGGAGAATAAAGAATATTACATAAAAAGCAGATTTTTCTCAGATAGTTTCAATAGTGTATGCAAGTTAAAATAATTAACAAGTATCAATTTGTTTGTTTCTATCACAATTAGATTAGATGAAAATAAATAAATAAAAATAGTTCAATAAAAAAAAATTGCCATTGTACCCCTGTATTTAATCTAAGATTATTTTGACATTCTCTGCAATGATGACTGGATGACGAGGCATGGCATTCAGTCTGTCTCTGAATACTGGCAGCAGTGACAGTGTGTGAGAGCATGCTGCTTAATCCTTTTAAATTTAGAGCAGATGGGTGAAGGAAGGTGTCAGCCAAAGTGTCTATGCTGTATCTGTGTGTATGTGTGTGTAGACACAGGGTGAGGTAGTGCTGGCACCATCAGTGTGTTGCCATGGAGTTTAGACACCTGACAATGTGGCAGAGAATCATCCATGGGCGTCACAGCTCAGCCAGTCACCTTCTTGAACTTGTTTTTGTGATAGATACCTCCACATGATAGTGTTTCATGAATCTACTGCCTTTTGGCTCATGCATTGCATTATAACTGTGCCATTACTATACTGAACACACACACATTTTGCATATTGAGTCAGCAAAAGTGTGTGCTGTGTTGTTGAGGGCGTCTCTTTACCAGTGGATTGGTTCATTTGTTCTGTTTCTGAATGCAGGACAACATCTTTGTCAGCCTTTTTTCCAATCTGTTAGAATGTTTTTTAAATATTACAGTGAGCCAGAGTTTGTGTTGCTTTAATTGTACAGGGTGCACGTGCAGCCGGGGGTGGAGTGGGAATGCAGCTTAGCCTGGGACTGCCCCACCAAAACTCAAAATATACAGCTTGTGTCACACTTCACTGTCAATGAAAATAACATTGTGAAACCTTGTTCATCTGTTCATATGTTGTATGCTGTATTTTTAAGAACTGTAGTGAACCAATGACAGTTTCACAAAAACTAATTCAGACAGAAGGATTTACACAGAACCAAGGAACCAAAATAATCCCAAATCTAGCCAAAACAGAGAGCCAGAGTTTACAAGCGTGCAATCATGAACATTGTGTCAGCCACTGCCAGCTGTGAGCCAACAAAGAACATAAAGAAATGAAAGATGCTAACAGCACTCTCCTGATATACACAACAGACTCCTCACCTGAGCAGAAAAAATCACATTGAAAAACACAGAGCTATGGGTCAGTGGTCTGTTGTATCATTTCTTACCGATGTCCAGATGATAATCTTAAATACACATAATTTAACTAGGATTTACTGAAAAGCAGCAGAATCCCCTGCACATCAGGTTTTGCTGTGCATTGATCAGGGTACTGCCACCTGAACGGCTTGAGAACAAGAATTATTTCAAAGTTCAAAGAATTCAAAGAATTAAATCGCTAGTAAATTTTCAATTATTTTGAATTATTGGTGAAAAATGTCATGTCTTTTCTCTTTGTAGAGCAAAAAAATATCGCAGTAGATAAATTGGTACAATTGTGAATATTATGTCTAAATTTTTTTTTCCATTAATTCCCATTGCTATGCAGGTGATGTCTCTTATTGTTGTATCCAAGGACACCTGCTATTGAAAACTGTTGGACAAAACACAAAGTCTCTGATAGCAGGTTGAAGTGATCAAAGCCAATGGCCACCATGTAAACCTATTGTGAAACTTTGATTTGGCATGTAATCTCTGGTCTATATGGTTTAACAAATAAAAAACGCTTGCTCTCCTGGATGCATTTTAGCGTTCATCCTATGGTAGATACTTTTTTTAAAGATTCGATTAAATAAACTTAGAGTGGTGTTACTGCACATTTATTATTATGCTATTTTTCATTAGATCCTGATTGATCCTGCTGCCATGACAAGATAATTAATAAGTAAGTTACTCCTGTCGTTCCACATGACTTAGGAAACATGTATATCATTTTTGCTTTTAATAGCCAGAAATATTTAATAGTACTCTGAAATAAAACAAATATTCTGTGACAGGTAAGCGTTGTTGGTAAAATGTATTTGTTTAAGCCATTAATCAGTATATGAAATTGAAGTGCAAACTTAAAGAAGCTAAAGGCACCACACGAGAACAGTATTTAGTCATTTGGAAAGGCCTGTGCGTGCCTCACACCAACTGTATAATTGTTGAGCGTCTGAAGGAAACTACGACATGATGCCTAAATTAGATGAGTATCTTTTAGTAAGCTCTCTTGATGTTTCTGTCAGACTTACTGTTCAGAGTTGACCTTTTTTAGCCTCTGAAGAAGCAGCATGGTCATTCATTAAACACAGATGCATTGTATTTGAAAATGGACAAGCATGCTTAGTCATTAGCTCAAATTATGGCCTACTACCAGATTTACAACTGTTGTATTATAGTTGTTGATGATTTGTGATCGGTGATCAAACTACGAACTCCACAAGGAAACCTATACTGTTTACTATATACTACTATACTGATGAAATTTCAGTACCTACAATTTGTCTCATTTTTCATTCTTCTTTGAGTGTTCTCATTTTGCCCTCTAAACAGGAAGTCCTTTGTCAAACTGAGGAATGTCCCAGCCTTTGAAGAGGCCCTTCAAGGTTTCCATCTTTACCCTGACAACCATAATTTCAATTATTGTAGGATGGAACAGGACTAGCCCAAAACATATACAGAAAATCTGACATAGTACTTCCTCAATACTCTAAAACTTAATCTCCAAAATCAAGAACCTCACTGGTCCCATTCATGTGCTTCTGCCTATGTAACCTGACATCTGCTTATGTGCCTGTGTCTCTTCAAGTTGCCTGTCAGTTTCTAAAAACAGAGTGTGTCTGTCTAGACTCGAAGTGGTCATACATCAAGGCTGCCTCCACCACTCCCTTCTGCTTTGATGTCGCAACAATGCAGAACATCCTCCATGCTAAAAAGCAACACACTGGTTGCATAACCCTGTAGTTCCATATGTTCCTGAGCAGCTCAAAGAGATTTCCTTGATCCTCTTCCCTATCCCTCTTCTTGTGCACAGAAGTTTTACAGATGATGCAGTCAAATCGAAACATCATAAACACAAACTTTACACTGAAAGGATCTAATAATCAGCTGATGAACAGTGTGAGCAGCATAATTTTCCATGGTGTATTCAACAATTTGCTAGTAAAAACACTGTGATGTGTGTACAGTGTTTTAAAATAAAATTCAACACTTTGGATATTCAACAAGTTCATACTGAAAAACTTTTCACCTATCTCTATATCTATTATGATTTGTATTTCTGGATAAAAAGAACTATATGGTATGAAAACATTAGAGTATATGTAAAGGGATTTTTTTAACACAGCAAAACAGTAGCTTTCAATGTGAAGTATGCGCTTTCTTTCTCAGGTATTATCATGACATAAATCAAACCCTTTGAATATCTTTGATTTTCTGTTGAAGCTTTCTGTGAAAAATTTCATGTTTCATTCAGAATTAGTAAAAAATACCAATCATTTGTCTGGGAATGTGTCTGCAACGGAAACTGTCATGATACCCTTGGTAGGTCAGCAGACTGGGATACTAAGAACAGACGTGCGTTGACGGTTAGGGGCCAGTTTGACTATCAGCTACTGTGTTCTTCTTCTCTTTCTGTCCTTCCAACACACATGGATGTTTTAGTGTAATAAATCACCATCAGTGTAAAGCCATGTCTTTATTCTCAGTGACAGAGAAAGGTTTGTTCACGATACACTGTGCTTAAAGGAATCATAGCAATCATTAAACTTGAACAGGCAAGAGTCTAATTCGTGGTTATATATGCAGGCATGTCTGAGAATGCTTAGTCCTGGTTTACAATAGACGGGACCGCCCATATGAATACCAGTCAAAAATAGTTACACGACAGACAACTTGTGAAGACAGTCTGTGACCAATTATCATTTACTGAATGAAGTAGAAAACAACTGTTCAATCAAAATCATTTCACTCACTCCCAATTTAGTCAGCAATTTTTCACACACATACGCACGCACAGTTTTCTACCATAGTCACTTTGGCGAATGTACTTGACAGATTACTGCCATTTTGTTTTCACCTCAGTTCTAAACAAAAGGTGAACTGTAAAGTTGGACATTCCTTGGTGGCCTGAGGATTTCTCGGGCCTGAGCCCAAGCCTGTGTATGGTACTTACCTACTTTGTATTGTGTGTTCACACTACTGCCAGTGCGGCACATCAACTGCCTACATTGCCTTTATTCAATGAAACAGCTAGCACAGACCACCTGTTTTTTTCTATTGAATCTGGAACAGTGTGTGGCACTGAATGAGAAATTGTTGTGGTTAAGTTTGTTACCATCTGGAAAGTATATTTTCTGTGATCACATTATTCATATAATTGATCTGGTCTTATGCTTTGTCTGTCATTCAGCTAATTTGGCAGTGGGTGTGTTTCCTTTCCACCTGGCTGTATTTGTTTTAAGTCTTTCAATTGATTTTTACCGTGTATCTGATCAGGATCAGCGCTGTTACCCCACAATAGGCCTGGGGCTTTTCTGTTCGGAGTTTGCATGTTCTGTCCGCGCTTGCGTGGGTTTCCTCCCACTGCCCAGAGACATGCATGTTTAGGTTAAGTGGTGACTCTAAATTGTCAGTAGGTCTGAATGTGAATGTGAGTGTGAGTGGTTGTTGGTCTCTGTCTGTCTCTGTATGTTGGCCCTGTGATGGACTGGCGACCTGTCCAAGGTGTATGCCGGCCTTGCCCAATGTGAGCTGGGATTGACTCCAGCACCCCCGTGACCTGGAAACGGATAAGTGATAGAAGATGAGTGAATGAATTTATGTATCTGATCAGCATGTCTCTCCTTGCAGATGAGATCATGCAGCAGGAGATCAGGCCGCTCTTGGCCGTGGACATCATAGAGCAGCTTCATCGCCAGTTTGCCTTGCTTTCAGGTATGTCACACAACTTCGCTATTGCACTGCCCACACCTGAAGTTTCTGATCAAGAGTTTGGGAACCCGAGCATTTAGATGGAAGACTGGGAACACTAATCTCAGTTATACTGGCTAGTTGTTATTGTGACAAAACCTTATGTAGTAATCTGCTAAAATAAAAGGTAATCGCATCAAGTTACAAAAATGTAACACTTAAGAGGTCTATTTTGTGTGGTAACTAAGACTTGAAGGAAGTGATATAATATTTATTTGATATAACATTATTTTAGGTATAATTTCCATAGAACCCATTATCTTTTCTCAGTTAATGAAGGCATATGATGACCTGGTATGAGTTCGAAACGTGGTGAAAGTAAAGTAATGTTGAACCAGAGACTAAAAATATATTTTAATAAATTTGGCTATAGATTCTGTGGTTAAATTCACCTTTTACATTATCAACAAAAGATATTTAAAGACTGAAGAAAAGCATTTACCTTTGGCACTCATTTAAAGTTGGAAAACCCACACAAGTCAAATAAAGGCATCACCTATTATATCCTCTCAGATAAACCTTTCTACAGGGACACAGAGGACTTACAATCATACAGCTGTGTATAATTGATGGAGTTACAATTGCACCCCACATTAGCCACACCCAATCTCTAGTACGCAGAATGTTGTCTATATTTGATGTTGTAACACATCAGCTATATACTGCATTATACCATGAAGTCATTCTCTTTTACAATTGTGTCTACTGCAAGTTATAACACAACTCACAAGGATTATATCTACAATAGATGATGTTTCCTTTGTAGTTTCACAAATTTTACTTCAACAGACAATTTTGCTAGGTAGTGACCACTATAGGGCAGGACATCCCAAAAGAGCTGCAGAGATTCTCTGATCCAGCCATTACAATTTGGCCCTTTTCACTCAAAGTGACTGACGTCCTTACACTTGACAGTTTTTGCAATGTCCAACACACCAATCTCAGAAAAAATTGTTCACTTGCTAGTATATATCTCACCCACTCACAGGTGGCAGTGCAAATAGATGATCAATGTCATTTACTTCACCTTCTCTACCTTCTGCAGTAAGGTGCCAGTTGATTCATACACTTCTGACCTGTTCAGTATGTTGCCACATTGGCAGACCAGACAACATGTGCACATACAGTTGTCGCTTTTTGTTATGCAAAAAGCTGTTGATGCATGGGGTCAGCAGTCTATGTGCAGTACTCAAGTCTTACCAGCATTTAGTTGTGATTAGGAAATAAGTGACCTGAACGATGACATTGAATTTATAATACCCAGTGATTGTTACTGTAATCTGCTGCTTTGCAACCCGCAGCTCTGTACAGGTTAAACAAGCACTGATAATGGCTGAATAGGCAAAGAACAAGTAATGCATATCCATATAATATCAATATAAATGCAACTATCATAAATGCTCACATGAAAGCTGGTATTCCAGTCTAAGCCCTGGCAGACAGAACTGTCTACTCCCCTCAACTACCTTGGACTGTGTGTTCAACACTCCCCTAATAAGCCTTTCTCACACATTTGTGATATAAGTGAAATCAAATAACCCATCGTGTCAGGCAAAGACCTTTCATCTTCAGCAAGTTGATAGGATGGATAAGTGTTGATTGACATGACTGTAAGTGACAGAGCAGACAATATGTAATATGTGAAATGTAGCCTATAGAACTCTACACATAGTCATCTACAAAAATATAGGCTGAAATAGTCCTCTGTCTATCCACAGTAAATATTTTTAGCTCAAGGTTGCCATCTTGTGGATTTTCTTTGTGTGGACGATATATTATGAGAATCTGGGAGTCCTAAAAAGTTCCAAGACTTTTACAGGCTGTTCCATGACTAAGTTACTTAACAACGGCTTTAAGATCGTTCAATCTTCCTGGCTTTAAATGCTGTCTTTAAAGAAACGGATAGTTTTCCCTGTAGATGGAGTGAGGGGAACTAAGGCAATAGAGAAAAGGAAAGATTATCCAATATATTCATACAAAAGCTAAGAGGAACATCTGGAACAAGCTAATACAAAATATATAGCATATGTGATACTGTCAGACAGAAGGTTTTACACAAGAAGAATTAACAGTTAATGTTGGGCTTTGCAGGGGGGCGAGGGAAAGATGGTGCCCCCATCATCACTTTCCCAGAGTACTCAGGCTTCAATGACGTGCCAGATGAAGACTTCCTCAATGTAGTTACTTACCTGACCAGCATCCCCAGGTAAACACCTTCTCATACACATCAAACCCAGTTTTTCCTGTGGCAACTCTGCTCTCTGGGCATTATTGAAATATATGGTACAACTTATTTCTAGTCAGGTAATTGAGCTGGAACATGTATGATATTTAGAGTACTGGAATGGAATCAGTATATTTTAAAATATATTTTATTTTAAAATGTTAGCAGCAGTGCTCATGTTAAAAAGCAGTTGTACACAATAGTTCCTCATTTGTAAGGCTTGTATCTGTTTGTAAGTGTAGAATTAAACCTGTCTAACTAATTATGCCTTCACTTGTTCTGGTTACACTGCAATTATTTAACATGTATTACACAGTTTTATATATATATATATATTTTTAAATAAGCAAAATGGTTTTACTCTTCAGTTGAGATCAGTGTGTTCAGAAACAGTGACCTGCAGTTTTAGGGAATTTGATTCACCTGACTTACACACATGCATTGGTCCAAAAGTAGCACTCCAGTTTACATCATACTGTTTCCAGTCTGGATGCTGCCAGTATCGGCTTCATTATCATCATTGATCGGCGGAAGGACAAATGGAGCTCAGTGAAGGCCTCTCTGTCAAGGATCGCCGTGAGTTCTCCAGGATGCCCGATATTAAAATTGTTATTACAATGCACACATGGATGTTTATAAATAAATAAATATATTATTATCCAATTAAACGAATCCAAGTAAAAATGCCAAATGTTATAGACTTACAGGCTGTCAACATCTGAGAGAGAACCTTTGACTTGCTCACACATAAGAAACTAAGTTAAATTCCAGTGTCACTCAGCTGCTGCAGTAATTTGGTCCTTTAATGATTTAATACCAGCAAGAGACATGTCTGCCTCTGCCATTGTGGTCTTAGTAATTCTCTGCTTGTTGTTGTTGTTGTTAATGTAAAATTGCTGAATGAATGAGTGAATACACTGATGAAATGGCTGTAACATGTTATGTCATTATTTTAGGGGGCATTTCCAGGGAACCTGCAGCTGGTGTTAGTGCTGAAGCCATCAAAGTTTCTCCAAAGAGCCATAGCAGACGTTGGGATCAAGCTGCATAAGGATGAATTTAAAATGAAGGTACTGATAAGCATGCTTGAAGTACCATGAACATCACTTGCAATCACAAGGAAAATTGATTTATTTGTTGCCAGAAACGGCGCATAATTAGAGACGTGAATTTTTTCTTTAACAGATCTAGCTCTACCACCAGTTCCACCAACAAGTACATATTAAAATATTTTTATATGAAAATATTTTTTTGGTGATCCCATTTGGGCTATCATATTTAGTCTCACAGTTAAATAATATCAATTATGACATGAAAGTGTTTTGTGTTGACTGTGTTTGCAGATAGTGATGCTAAACTCTCTGCCTGACCTTTATGGGTATGTGGATAAAGGCCAGCTGACCCCGGAGCTCGGAGGAAGCCTGGAGTACTGTCACAGCCAGTGGATACACCACCGAACTGTGAGGAACCACATTAGCTCTAAATACTGATACTAGAATGTTGGTAGTAGTATTTCGCAAAAAATGCTAACCGTAACAGCTTTGGACAGACAGAAGCATTTGCACATTTGTCTCCACAGCAGCTGTATGGTCAGTAAAATTGAAGGACACACATGTGGGTGCTTTTCCTTAGGCCATTGAGAACTTTGCCATGACTGTGAAAACAACAGCCCAGATGTTACAGAAGTTTGGGACAGACCTGGCAGAGACGGAGCTGCCCAATGACGTTCAGTGCACCAAAGACCTGCTCGCAGCACACACGGACAAACACAACAGCCTCCAGGTGATTTAGCACATTTAATACACAATCTCATAAATCCAGACACACACATGCAGCATGTGATATTCATGTTATTTGTAATTTGTCTCTACTCTAGGATGAACTGAAGCTAGCTTTAAAGCAGGGCACCACCTTGTTAGGTTGTATCAAAGAGCAGGCAGCCAAGTCAGAGAATCATAAACCCAATCCAGATGAGATGGAGAATCAAACCACTGTGGAAAGGTGAGAGTTTGCAAAGCTGTTCTAATAGATTTTATATTGGTTCTCAGATTGTATGATGGCCATGTTACACAGAACCTCCCAGTGTTTGTCTGTGTAATAAGGTTCCTGTTGTGTTTCAGGCTCTTAGCCCAACTGGATGAGACAGAGAATGCCTTTGAACAGTTTTGGTGTAAACACCATCTGAAACTGGAGCAGTGCCTGCAGCTACGTCACTTTGAACAGGACTACAGAGAGGTACATCTGTAGATCTGTCAGTCTCTGTCAGCCTAGCGCTCGCTTGTGTCTCTTCTTCATACAGCTTCAAAAGACGTCAACTGTGAAATCATGCTTTAACAAAAAACATGCTTTATAAAACATTGTCCGGTTGAGAAATACATAGCTCTGCTTTACACCCTGTCTGACACCTCTTCTCTTAAACTGTATGGAAAGCTCTGCATTCCATGTGTTCCATTGCAATGTCATTGAATATGATCATTTGACAGGCTTAGGAAATTAAACCTCTCTCAGGATCATTCAAGTTCAAAAGGTGAAACTTCCTCAATATAACCTTCATTCATAAGGTATCTATGGAAAGATCTTATGCTTTAGGTAATCAGTGATTATATTATTTGACTTGAACTATGCTGAAGTGAAGCTGATTGTGGATTATGTAAATAGTGTAATGATTTTTCGTCATTTTTTGCTTTCTGTTTCCTCTCCATTTTTGCTTCTCCAGGTCAAAGTGTCTCTCGACAGTTTAGGGGACAGTCTAAGCAGTTTATCAGTCATTGGTGATTGCCTGGCCAGAGTTGAACAGCTGCTAACAGAATTGAAAACATTGGAGGAGAATGCTCGGGTCAGTCCCTTGTTATTTGTTTTTGATAATTTGTTTTTGAATTCTTGATAGATCACCAACAAGCCATTAACCAATATTGATCTAATAAAATTACACACTGGTATTACTAATACTAATGTGAGTACAGTATTCATGTATTTACTGTTTGTATCAATTGTTTGATCACATTTTCAACAGCCACCTTAAAGGTTCTGTAAACCATTATGACTGACACTAGATGTCATACTAGACCACCAGTTTCTCAGACCAAAACAAAACAAATGATTTGTCAGACATACTTGAGTCCTCTGTGTGGTAGCAACTCCACAGCTAAACTTATTATTGTCCTGTGTCTGGTAACTGATGTAAACAGATATATAGCATTATGAAGCAAGTTGATATTGAATGCTGTGCAAGGTGCTTAGACATGGATGGTAAAAAAGGCCAGTTCTTAGTTGTGGTGCCCTCCAGCACCTCCTGGGGCTGTTCATCTCTAAAAAAGTCAGACCGGTACTGGCCTCAGACTCAGACTGCAAAAGAAATTCAGTCTTGGTCTTCTCCTCTGTGTCCACAGTTGCTAAAGCAACAAATAACTGAGCTGGCAAAGACTTAAACTGTCTGAATAACTTGATGGCCCAATGGTTGACCACGTTTTGAGCCAGTGGTCCTCATGGTCTGGGTTGGAGGCTGTTTCTTCAATGGAAGAATTTTTGGACACTTGCTTTCACATGATGGCCACACTGTGCTATCTAGTCTGTATTACAGAGACTCAGATTACCATTCACATAGTGGATGTGAGACATGTTCTCTCCTCAGGACAACAATATCTTTACATAGAAAATAGTTTATTGTTATATTCCTGTTGTAAAATGTTGTATTCACTCCCTCTGTCTATAACCTTTTATTTATAATTATTAACAAATGATTAACATTATCAGAGATTTAATGGCTCTGAAATGGACACCATTGACCAGAGAGATATATTTTGTGTAAACAAATTACCTTTTCTAATGCACTGTGACTTGCCATCCTTCCAGCCGACTCTAGAAAAGGCCCAGCTCCATGCACTGCATGGTGACCAACTGATCCAGAGCAACCACTATGCTGTGGATTCGATTCGGCCAAAATGTATAGAGCTCCGGCGGGTTTGTGACGACTTCACCAATGAGACCAAGAAAAAGACAGATGTGTTGTCCAAATCCCTCCAAATACATAAGGGCATTGAGAAGGTGAGGACATGACCTGTGACCTAAATAGCTGGCTATGGCTGTCCAGTGTTGCATTCAGCAAGGCTCCTAAAAAGTAATTCACTGGGCTGTCAAACACTGAAATCGTTATCATTTAAATTTTTTATTGACGTCAGCAGCAGAATAAAAATATATAACACAACAGTAACATATTGTGAGCTTGAGATTGCATGTTTGATTTAACAAATACTGTATATGGTAAAATTTTGGCACAAGAATTTATTAAGGTTCTGAGATGTTATTATTATTATTTTTTTTGGATTAGCTTTTTAACAAACTTCATCACAATGTTTTGCTAATCTTGTAACTTCCTAAAAGAGCGTAGTGGCATCTTAAAATAATGATAGACATACAAAAAATAAGAACATGGTTGTACAAAGCCACAGTGTTGTTTTAAATGTGTAGCTCCAGTCTTTTTGAAACTTGTCATACTGTATGTCCCATAAATAGACTTTTTATATTGAAAAGCAGTTAAACATAACTACATGACTTCCAAGGACATGGTCATCCTGAGGCCTTAAAATAAGTGTGTAAAGAATGTGAAATGGGGTGATATGAGATGGTGAAGAGGATCAGTACAATATTTGCTTGCTTGTAAGACCCTCTGACCCACCACATAGGAAGGGATGATGTCTGAAATTGTTGCCCAGTATTTACCTGTTTGAATTTCTCCCGTCTACAGGTAAACCAGTGGTGTGAGTCTGGCATCTACCTGCTAGCATCCCAGGCTGTGGATAAGTGTCAGTCACAGGAAGGAGCAGAGTTGGCACTGACTGACATTGAGCAATTTCTGGAGTCAGCAGAAAAGAACCAACTGACAGAACTAAGGAATCTCCACAACCAGTATGAGGTTGTCTTGTCAGAAGATATCAAGGTATGGCGCACAAAACAACAGTTATAGGCTGAGTAGATATTCTGTTTCAGACACAAGGACAAGGTTGATGGTGAGCTTTTTATCTATAGGTGAGCGTCCTGAAGGCATTGAAGCGACTGGAGGATGTCCAGGAGATGTTTGAGAAACGAAACGTAAGTCTAAAGAGGCTGTCAGCTAAACAGACAAGGCCTGTCCAGCCAGTTGCCCCACGGCCAGAGTCCTCTCCCAAACGGCCCACACTGAAGAACTCTTCCAGGACTGCAGGGATTCAGCAGCGTGAGTCTGACATTGTTAACTGATTCATGCAGCAGATAATGAACCTGGTTTAAGAGGCTCAACCTCATTAAAGTCTTACTGAGCTTCAAACCTTACATTATCAAACTAGCTTTCTTTTTTAAACTATTATCTGAATTTATCGTAACCTTATGCATATTATGTAATGCCAGCTCTGGTGAGAGAAATTATTAAAGTTACTTATGCTGTGTCATCTCAATTCATCTCAGCTCTGGCTCGCAGACCTTCTGATAATTCTAACAGCAGCAAGCAGCTAGCTGAAGCTGATGCCAACAAGAAGAAGAACATACGAAAGGCCAAGGGAGGCATCAAGGTACCCTCTTATGAGCCCAGTCAGTTCTCAGCCATTACTTAAGTATAAAAAAGTAGTACTGCATAACAGTTTCAGTAGTTGACGCTCAGTAGTACCAAAATATATTGGGTGGTATATAAGGAAAATGGTTTTATTTCAATATTGTTTATACAGGACAATGATTCACCAGGGATTATGCACTGACATCACTTTGGATGCCAGTCCTCTCACCACCAAAGTCTCATCTCCACCTCTGTGTTATTACACATTGGATAGTGAGTTATGTGTGGGTGTTAAAATATCTCCAGATATTCTCATTAAAGTACAGAGCCAAGTTTTGTTATGTGACATTATATTTCATCATGCTGGAATTTGCCAGAAGAAGATGGTAAAATGGCAAGAGATGCAGTTTTTTGAATGGCCTGAAGCCATTCAGTGCAAAGTGCTGTTGTCTGAGTCAAAAAACTGCACTTTCCTCTTGAACGACTTTACTGTCATAGTAATCTAATGTAATAATAATGGACAGTGTGGTGAAAGTTGGATGATGTTTCTAACAGCATGCATTCAAAAAATACACTTTGGCATTTGAGAACCATCCATCCATCCATATTCTGCCGCTTGTCCGGTTCTGGGTTGCGGTGGGTGCTGGAGCCAATCCCAGCTCACTCTGGGCGAGGGGCGGGGTACACCCTGAACAGGTCGCCAGTCCATCACAGGGCCAACACACAGAGACAGAGAGAGACCAACAACCACTCACACTCACACTCAGACCTACAGAAAATTTAGAGTCACCAATTAACCTAAACATGATTTCTTTGGACGGTGGGAGGAAACCGGAGTACCCGGAGGAAACCCACGCAGGCACGGGGAGAACTTGCAAACTCTGCACAGAAAGGCCTCAGGCCGGGAACCTAACCCGCAACCTTCTTACTGTGGGGCGACAGAGCTAACCACTATGCTGCCGTGCTGCCCCATTTGGGAACCAGAAGTGCTAAAATCCTAACTAATTTGTTGGCCTTTGGACTCATTACAGCATTACTGCTCTGTGTAGATGCTGCTTTGTTTTTGATATGACATAACTGCACTCAACTAATCTCAGTTTAACAAGACTGTGTTAATATGAGCAATAATTTCCTGTTTGGTTGCCTGGCAACTACTCACAGCAGTTTGACTTGGCCCCCAAAAGCCATCAACTTGTCTTTTTAACTTGACAGTTGTTACAAAGACTAGTCAAACAAGTTATAATGCTGCAATCTGTGAGCTTTAGATGTGCTGATAAGAGCAGTCACCTTTGGACAGAGAAGTGTTTTCTTACTGTTCATCCTGTTTCCAGCCTTTTCCCTGAGAAAGCCTAATCTGCTCCCTGCTTCAGCTACATATTGAGATGTGAGACTGGAATTGATTTTCTCATTTAAATCTCGGCAGGAAAGAAAATAGATGTATTTCCCCAAATTGTCAGAATAATCTATACAATTATGTACAATTCAAAATAAGCTTGTTTAGACTAAAGAACTTTGCTTTGACATAGGGGCTGCTATTCACATGGCAGGCTGTTAAGAGTAACATAATTTACCCTGTGAGGAGCTACATACTGTACATCATACATCCATCAGAAGAGAGACTAGAGGCATAGATGAACTCTATGCATATTTGTAGCATTGTGCCTCCATTTAGGTTCAGCACACAGAATGCAGGCAGCAGAGACAAGTAATAGGAAAAGTCATGGCAAATCAGCCAAAAGGAGCAGTCAAGATGAAAAGCACGCAAACAGGATAAGGAAAACCTTAACTAACTTTTTGTCTGTAAGCAGTTGGTATCATAAAAAACAAACCTTTGTGCAAGTGAATGTAATTTGTTGTTATATATAGAGTGATTAGAGATGCTTCTCACAGCCTCATACAGGTGCCCAGTAAGCATATATAGAGTTGCTGTATGTGGTTGCTGAGAGAGATGAGTTTTGCAATTTAATAAAAGTTACTTACTTGTCCATTAACAAAATGGCCAATAATCAGTCCCCACCAAAACTTCCCCAAGACAAATTGGGGGAATCATCCCTCAAAAGTCATCTAAAAAGTAATCACTAAGGGCCATAAAGTCATCACAGTAACGTATGTAGTTACAGCTACATATATACGTTGCTGGTGGATGACCTGCTGTTTATTCATCATCAGTTTTATTATTGGTTGAGTTAAACATTTACCAGTGCCTGATGAATGCAAACTCCCGGAATTACCTGAAAGTAGCATTAAACAGCTCTCCTACGTCAAAACTATAAAAAGAAAAGAAAAGGTTATCAAGTTCACATCTAGTTTAGTTAGTCAGTGCAATGGCACCTACATTGGTATTTTTGACATAATATACAAACCCTGTGTCCTAATAATTAAGTGTAATATTATATTTTTTTATGTGTTTTTCTCACAGATTGAGGTGATGCATGAGGAAAGCCAAGGAGGTTCAACCCATGTCATTGTGACCAATGAGACAGAGGAGAGTTTGTCCAACAGACGCAGGTAAGGACAGAAAAGACAGGAAGGGTTCATGTTATTACATGCAGTTCTTTGCTCCACTGGAACATCAGTGGGGCTGGAAAGACAACACGTCTTGGTCCTTAAACGAGGACTCATATTGGAGAGCTGTTCTAAATTCCCAGATTCCAGAGACTATCAGTTACAGATCATAAATGAGTATAAAGTTGGGGTGCAGTAGTATAATGATTTGTTGCACTTACTGTACCACAGCACAGTTTATGTGAAGAGCAAATTTCAGTCAGAGATGGTGTACCATCTCTGACTGACATGTCGGGCTGACATGTTCCAAAGAAAACGAGGAGGATAGACAGCACATGGAGACTCCTATAGAGCTATTTCACTGGGAGAATGTCCTTTTACTCTGCCAACAATGGCAGATTTCACTTTTGAAGAAGTGAGTGCAGTGGTGAGACAGGCTCATGCAGATCAATCAGCAACTACTTACAACATCTACAAGGCCTGCCACGGGTGCTGAGGAGATTGTCAAAGCTTTTGCGCTCACTTTGGAAAAAGATGCAGGAATCCTGGCTCGGGACACTGGCTGAGGGCTGCTTCATCCCCAAAGAGCTAAACTCATCATGCCTTCGCCAATTCAGAGAGATCTATCTGCTAGATATTGAGGAAAAAATTTTCCAGGCAAACATAATCTCTTTGCAAAAGTGGATTATTTGGAAAATCAGTCAAGAAGAAACAATCTGCTGTTAGATAGAACCTGACTCTAAATCTGAATCTTGGACTGAGACGGAGATCAAATTAAATAAAGTGTTTTCTGAACGCCTAAAAATAGACCCCAAACTTAGAGAAATTGAAAGTTCTCATTGGACTGTGAAATATGACCATGCTGGTCGTCCAAGATTCATTGTGGTAAAATTGCTTCAATTAAAAACAAAGAAGAAATTCTGAAGAGAGCCAAATCCCTGAAATTCACCAACATCTTCATCAGCAAGGATTTTTGTGACACTGTGTGCATGAAACGAAATGATGTGCCACCAAAACTCATAGAGCAGAAGAGGAAGGGTAACATTGCCTCTTTGAAATACGATCAACCGGTTGTGCAGCCTCACCGATCCACTTAATGTTCTACGCTATCACTCTGTTACAAACTTTACAGTTTTTAAGTAACATGTTACAGGTCTTCTTGTTATGTATGATGTAACTGAGTCAACTTCTATTTTACCAGCGCATCTGGCAATTAATCCACATGATTTAAATGACAGTAAGGACATTAATGACTGATTTGAAGTATAAAATTCCTTAATTTAAGAAGGCAACAAGACCTGTGCAATTATTATAATATAGCATAGTTCAATATATTTTCTTGTACCTTCTTACATCAGGGTTATAAAAATATATTTTCAAGTCTGCATCTTAACATATGCAGTCTACCAAAAATTTATGATCATCTAAACCAATATCTGTCAACTTTAAATCATGCATTTTCAGCGCTTGCTATATCAGACACATGGCTTAATGATGATATAGTATTTTATTCAGTACCTCATTATAATGCTGTGCATTCATGCAGACAAATAAAAGGGGGAGGGAGGACTTTCAGTCTTTGTCGGCAGTAGTTTTCAGTTTATTGAAAGAAAAGCTTTTAGTAGCATTTAAGATAATATGGAGGAAGAATCATTTTTCGTAAACATACCAAGTGTTTTTGTAGGGTCATGTAAGTGTCACGATTGGTTGCATTTATTGCCCACCAGATACTGATGTTAGTATTTTCGAAGATGTTCTTTCCAGTACTGTAGAGCTGATAAGTAACAAAAAGGAAGGTATGCATTCTTCTTTGGGACATCAACATTGATATTCTCAAAAGTGAGTCAAATTTGTACATTATATTTTCATCAGTTTTTGACAAATGTTTTCCACTTGCTCATATTAAAAGAATATATATAATTTTAAAGAATCTAAGCCTCGGATAGCGTCAGGCTCAAAAAGATCCTCTATGGAAAAAAAAGTGTTGTTAGGTACACCTGATTTAATATTGAAGAAAAAAAAATCACTTCACTAAATTATTACAGACTGCAAAAAAGCAAAACAAAAACAAAAACCCAGCAATAGACTTTCCCAAAAAATTGGAACAGTTTTGTAATGGTATAAAAATGGTATAAAAAGCATCATTAATGAATTATTGAAGAAAAAAATGCCTTCAAAACTATCCCGTCTTGGTTATCTGATTATGTGAAAAAATGTACTAATACTTTGAATATGAATATTGGTCATTCCTCATGTAAAAATAAAAAAACGTGCATATGAACACATGCTTGTTAATATGAAGAATCAGAATCTTTGACCCTCCCACCTCGAAAGAAGTGCTTGTCTTGATTTTGGCAATGAAAAATTCTGTTGCTAACCTGCTTGTAGCAAAGCGTCTTTGATGTTTATTTCACCCTTGGTGCTGCTCAATGTCAACCATGTTATCCTCTCACATGGCATCTGCATTACGAAAGCAAGTTACTCAACCAACGAGGACCCGTTGCCGCCCAGCTGAGCTTTGTGGATAACAAAACTGTATCATCTATCAAACCTTCATAACTGCCTTAATCTACAGTAGCACTCATACATTGCACCGAAAAGTATCCATATTTATTCATACCTCATCAATCATCTAGAGAGTTACATTCAGCTATTAATGTGACATGTATTCATCTGCTTCAGTGATATGAGAATTCATAACATTTTATGGATGATGTCAAAATATGACTTTCTGTACTATGGTTCTATGGTTGGCAGATGAGTGAACAATGAGAAGCTTTATGGATTTGTGTACAGAGAGAAACCTGAACACCGTAATGTCAATAGAACAGGGAAGGGATTAGGCTTCTTTTTCTCTTCAGCTTAAACTAAATGAAGACTGATCCCTGTGAGTGAAGAACAAGTTTATGCATTTGTGATTGCTTAATGGAACAGCTTTCATCATTATTATTAGATAGCAAATACATAGTAAAGCCAGCAAACAGTAAAATATAAAATGAAAGAGAAAAAGTATGGCAGACTATTTATATGTGGTATTATCATTTGTTTGCTTGGTACATGAAGCAGTTCTTGAAATATCGAAAGACTGTTTATGTAAAAGCTGCCATGCAGGAGTATGTATTCTGGTAGTATGGCAGACACAGCAGCATCACTCTTACTGCAGTGCAGTACAAATTACCCATATATCCTCTGTAGTTGCTGGTAATTGTAGGGTCTGTTGCTGTGTGCCATAGTGATCGCACATCAGTGGCATGACCATGTGATGTGATCATGTGCTCATAGATGCAGGGGTGGTATGGGGCCTTGCCCTCGCCTGCAAAATATAAATGCCCCTGAGGATAAACCCCCATAGTCTTGGCACATATCCCCATAAAGACATCGTCGATGTAGATGGAGGAGTTCATCACTAGAGTTGCATGGTAGATCTTTGCTGCCACATCACGTGAAACCACGTACCCAGCTCCAGCAGTGTAGTCTGGGTAGGAATGCCAAGGGTACAGATCATAGGGAATGTAATATTTGCTTTTCACACGGCGAACTGGAGGGGCTCCTCTGTGTACGTGCCCCACCCACAGGTCTCTAGCCCCCGATTGACTACTCTCGAGCTGCCGAAGGTACTTCACTAAATTGGGCATGTGGATGAATACATCATCATCTGCAGACATGAAGAAGTGTGCTTGAGGACAGTAATCGTGGCCCCAATGGAACTGCAGGATCAGTTTGGCAGTCAAATTGTGGAAAGAATCCTCAAAATCCTGCTGTATTAGGTCTCCATAGACCTGATCCTCCTGCAACAGTGCGGCCTGCACCCTGGATCTTTGCTTCACATCTGGATGCATCCCCAGGGCAAACAATAGCCTCACACTTGCCCCAAGTTCTGACCAAAGAAAGCTTTCATTCCCCCATGTGTCCCTGATGGCCTGACGCTGCTCGAAGTTCTCAGGGGATGATTTCACAAACAGAAGTAGGAAAACATCATCCCAGCTTTCATCTCCATCCCTTACTCCACATTTTTGTGGGTGGTTAATGAGGTACGAGTAATTCCATAACCAACCAACCACATTCGTAGAACTGCTTTTGCTTTGGCGATGTTTGGAAGTGATGGTGAAGGAAGAGTTGAGGAATTCATAGCGGTTGATGAGGTAGCGGTATGTATAGGATCTAATGTGGCGGACTACATGGTGATCCACCTCCTCCCAACACACCATCACCATACACAGCACCAGGCCTGTGGTCAGAAGCTGCACACACTGGCACTTGTGGATACGACGAAAGTTCACAAACATCGCTACTAAAGCTGATCTCTGTCTGAGGAGTGACAACCTGTCTAGACTTGGACGCTCCTGGAGCTGTATCTCCCTCTGAACTCGGTTCTTTTTTCAGTGGAGTGGTATACTATTTCATCTCTGCCTTCTTGTACTCCTAAGCTTGACCTAGTTTTTGACTCGAACCTCTCACCTTTGCTAGGTTGTGCTCCTTTCATCTAATGGTCATCTCTCTCATCCTCAAGTATGTCTTCGAAAGTCTGTCTCACTTTACACATCCCTCCTTCCACCTTTCTCCTGTCCCACAAGCTGGCTTTTCTTGTGTCAAGTCCAGTGGGCCTTTGTCATGCTCTTTAGCAGTTTAGATGCTCTGATACTTAACTTGCTCCGCTGGGTGAAACAAAAGCTCTGCTCCCTCATAGCAATCAGACGGCTCAAGTTTGCTTTTGTTTTTTTTTTGTTCTTGAGAACAGCAAGTTAGTTTAATCCCCTTCCTTTTTTTTATTGATCTTTTGTCTTCATTGGTTTTTGCAGCATTAGTGTGACATAGGATCCCACGGCACCTGAAAACAAAAGAAAAAACGAAAGATCAGTGTCATACAGTTAAAAATATGCATGCTTAGGCCACATGGACAGAGACACTATTTCAAAATAAGATCTGTCCAGAGATCTGTGCTGCAACATTTCATTTCCCTCTTTGTCTTCTGGACATTATCTTGAACATATCCAATTAAACAAAGTGCAAAAGATTTCCTTAAGAGTAATTCCCCTATGATATCACCATTCATTCATTAATCCCTCCACCTCTTATCTGTTTCCGGGTCGCGGGGTGCTGGAGCTCACATTGGGTGAGGGGCGGGGTACACCCAGGACAGGTCACCAGTCCACCACAGGGCCAACACACAGAGAGAGACAGAGACGTACAACCACTCACACTTACACTCAGACCTACGGGCAATTTAGAGTCACCAATTAACCCAAACATGCATGTCTTTGGACAGTGGAAGGAAGCCCACACAGGCACGGGGAGAACAAACTCCATACAGAATGGCCCCAGGCCTGAACCCGTGACCTTCTTGTTGTGGGGCAACAGCGCTAACCACTATACTGCCATGCTGCCTATCACACCTTCCTTAAATACCAGAATCCAAGATTTGTAGATTGCTCAACTATAACTACAAATCAGTTTAAGCCACTAATTCCAATTACTTTATTTACATAAAAATGGTTCACAGTTAAAGTGAGTGAAGTAAATTTCTTGCACCTGCATTCCTGAGACGACAGGTTCCAGTATTATTAGATGTGGGCCTGCAACCTTTTTAAAAAAAAAAAAAAAATCATCTATAATCTATCATTAAGTGATTAATTTGTATCATTTTAGTTCCTGTTATGCAAAATAATCCAAAATTATCCTCTCATAGAAATTGCATTACAAAGTCAAGGACATCAGGGAATGTAGGAAGCATTTACGTCCAATTCGATCTCTCAGATTTGTAACTTGAGGCTGATCATAAAGTGCAATCAATCACCTCCATACCTCTATAACCGCCCATACATTCAGCAGAAATCATGCATTATACAGAAGTTTATTCATTTTAGAAGTAATTGTCATTAATCATCTACAGAGTTGCATTTAGCTCTTTATATGACATGTATTCAGAGCATGAAATTAACTTTGTCAGTTGCCTCAGTGGCAGCAGAATTCATAATGTTTAACAGCCAGTGCAGCAGTTATCTTTCCAGACAGAGCTGAACCCCTTCAGACATTGGCAGGTGAATAACAATGTGAAACAGCACAAATATGCGTAAACAGACAAAAAATATCATGTCAACAGAAGTTTGTAGAGGTTTCAGGCATGTTTTCTCTTTTCAGCTTAAACTAAAAAAAAAAAGGTCCTTCTGATGACTTAAGAACAGCTAGGTGTATGTGTTTGCTTAAAGGAACACGTCTTCGATATTTATAACAGGTTAGCCAATACAATGGTGTAGAAAGAAAACTGTGAGATATATGACTATCATCTATATGACTGATCTGTATGACTATGATCTACTGTTATTTGTTTGTGTAATATTTTTTGCGTGGTTCTGGCATCATCCCTGCTGAGATGAATGGCTTCCAAACATGTGGCTCATTAGGCCTTCACATCTATTCAGTAGGAAAAAGACCAGTTCATGACCATGATGGGAGTAGTCATTAATAATTTTCTGAGAACTTCTGAGGCCTCTGGAGCTGGAGAAGTCTTCTAGGAAGGGCAAAGGGCAGTTGGTGATCCTCTCTGAGGTTTTCTACTACTCTCTGCAGAGCTATGCTTTCTGCTGCGGAGCAGTAGCACAGAACACTCTCAGTGGTGGCAAGGTAGAAGGACACCAGCAGCTTCTCCATACGCTTCCTCTGAAGCACTCTAAGGAAGGGGAGTCGCCGCTGGCCCCTTTTCACCCCTGCAGTGGTATTCATTATCAAACTGAGGTCCTCTGAGACATGCACACCCAGGATCTTGAATTTGGGGACTCCCTCTACTCTGCCCCCATTGATGTAGAGGAGGGCAGGTTATGCTTGCTCTCTCCTGAAGTCCATGATTAGTTCTTTGGTTTTACGAGTGTTAAAAAACAAGTTCTGAGCAGAACTCCCTGCTTCGGGATCTCGTCAACAACACTGAACAGAGAGATTTGCTTCATTACCTGTGTCACTTGCATGTGACTGTTCATGCAGTGATCACAAAGGAAATCCTGTCTGCTTTCAGCTCCTTCTCTAGTCTGTGTTTTTCATTTTTCATTTCATTTTGAACTGCTTATATGTTGGGATTGCATCCCAGCTGGCATCTAGGGTGAGGGCCAGTCTATCATAGCACCGACATATAGAGATGCACAACCATTAACATTCAGACCTAAATGAAATTTAGAGTCACCCGTAAACCTAGACATGCATGTCTTTGGATTGTGGGAGGAAACTGAAGCATTTGTAACAGCTCACACAGAAAGATAGTAAAGGTTCAACCCCATTGAAGTTCATTAGAGCTTTTTTTCTTTTTTTTTGTGAGGACATCGAACTGGTGATAGTAGTTGGAGGGTCCTGTTCTCTCTAACCAGTTGTACAGTTCAGGAGCTTTGGGTGAACCAATATTTTTCTGGCTTATTAATTTATATGACCAAGTTTTTGGTTCTGTTTGGTGGTTAAAGCATTGTATCAAGCTGAAATGTTGAAATTGTAACTTCGTACAGTTTAACAGTAGTTGACATAATTAACAGTGCTTCAACACACAATAAGACAGAAAGGTTTGTCAACAAAAAACTTTCTTTGGCAAATTTTCTTGCCTGTAGCTACAGTAATTTAGTCAATCAGCTGGCCATATCACATACATATGAAAAGAAACAAACATCACTTTGGGAATATCGTTAGATGAACTATGTATGTCTTCTATAAGATTTGAGATAAATCAGATTTGTATTTGCCAAGATGAATGGCAAACATGGCAGAAGATAAAAGTCTCTGTTTTGAACCTTAAAATGTTTACACACGTCAACAGAGAAAGAGCAGAGGTGAACTGGATCCTGAAAAACATGGTTATAAAATTACCTTAACAGTTTTATTGGTGTACTATTGCTGAAGTACTTAGGCATAGCAAATAGAAAAATATAAATGTAAGGCTTTAGCTGAAAAAGGCAAGAGGTCTGAGGTGGGAAGTTAATCCCAGAAAAGCAATGAGGGTGTGTATCATGCAACAGTAACCCACAAAAGCAGTAAACGGAAACCCACTGGAATAAAGTCTGGTTTTATTTAGCAGCATTCTGTAAGTTGGCTTTATTGTCTGCTTTGGTTGGATTATAAAGTACAATGAACCAAAGTGCTTCTGTATGTACTTTTCTTTCTGCCAGGAATTAATCCATTTCTCCTGGAACATTACATAGACGGCTGGCTTTAGTGTAGCATGATGTTTCCACACTGTCATGCATCATCACAATTACATGTTAAACCTTAAATTTGTGTTGCTAACTATTACTATTATAAATTACATTAACTTGTAAACCTGATTTTTTTCTGCTCTCCTTTGTTTTGTTGTGAATTTGAGGTGATCATGACACTATTTAATATGTTATTTTAAAAATTAGATCCTTTAACCTGCTCAATGATTTTTGTAAAAGGTCTTATTCCTGCTCATTATAGCCCTAATTTTCATTGACTATTTGTGACACAGTGGTCTGCAAAATATAACCCTGATGACATCAGCAATTAACAAGCACCATTTTATGCTCATTTGATCTCAAAAGAAAGTAAATGTATAATTACACTTAACACAGTTCTATCTTGGTATAATTTAATTTGCATCTTAATAAATAAGGATTTCATCAAAAAGTTGATTTATTTCAGTAGTTCTATTGAAAAAGTGAGACTAATTTCTAATACAAAATGTTGGACTACTGAAAAGTATGAACATGTGCTGAACTCAATTCTTGGTCGGGTCTCCCTCTGCTTGAATTACTACAGAAACCCATCATGGAAAGGAGGAATTTATTGAGATGCACCTGTAGATATTTTCTTCAATATGTTCAGCCAAGTGGGACCAAAACAGAAGAATACCCCTCATAATCAAACTGGCGCACCAAACACAAAAATAACCATTGTATGTTGGAAACTGCCTGCCCACCATGTTGTCTATTTGTCTTTAACTGTGCAGAGCTGTGAATGTAAGTGCTGACTGGCACATAGAGCTATAATAGGGACTATAATGGGGCTTTAGCCCAACAGAGCCCCTGAACAGGGAAGTTGCCGATGTGTGCTGTGCTGTGACACAATAGGCTGACTACATTTTGTACAGCAGCATTTTTTGACAGTGTGGTCAACCAGCTATAGAGAGCTCTTACATGGCCAAGCATCAATAAATGTCATGTTGTGACTAATCATGACGACCCATCCCGTAGTAATCTGTTTTCATCAATTTTCATGTAAAATTGTTACACTCTAACGTCATATTATTCACTTTTTTGAGGTGAAAACACAAGAGGGGAGTCTTTTTCTCCTTCCTCTCACCAAACATTAAGAATATTTGGGTTGTGACACATGAAGGAAGCAGTGACGTGTTTGTCCAACTGAGTGTATAGGAAAAGTAGATGAAATCAGGAAAAACTGATCTACTAAAACAGAAAAATGAAAGTGCAGGAACATAGTTCTAGTCTTATATTGTGTGTGTACAAGTAGGCTCCAAGTAGTAAGTAGTAAGTACTAAATATTGTTGAAAGTCAAACAACTTAGTGCATGTTTTAGAAACAAGATGTCATGACTGTCTTCCAAGAAGACGTGATGATTTGTGAGTTGGGCATCCAATCTGACATGTCTTGGATCCCACCATCTCAAGTAATTCAGTTTAAGAACGAGAATAAAAATGTATAATTTTATATTTTCAATTTTTCTATCCAGCATTCCGAGAGCCAAAAATGTAAAAAGAGGTGCACATCCTAATCAAACATCTGCCAAAAAAATAACATTAAAGAAATTGGATCCAACTTTTATGCTGTTCTTTGTTTTGCAAACAAACTGATACATGCAATTAAATTGTAGGCAATTGGGGCAGTGACTGGTATGTTTGATCCTTTTACTTTCAGATGGCTAGAGGGGAACAATAGCAGGCAAACTCAACGGGCAACCCTTTGTCAAGAAGTGCACTGTGATTCGTTAGAGTGTGAACATAATCTGAGGTGCACACATTAATGGACAGAAGTTTAAAAAACCCCTGTTGCCCAGGCAACTTGTTTTTCCTACACTATAGCAGATAATGTGACATGAGTTCACCATTTGCATCTCCAACTAAAATTTTGTTTGGTCTTCAGGCAGCTGAGAAACAGCAGCAGCAGGTTAGCGTCACCTGTTTACATGTGTTGCTTCCTTTGTAAATGAACTGTTTTGAATAGAAACAAATGTTCCACTGGCAGTGGGAACAGGGAGAACTAGTTTGAAGTGGTTTTGATATTTTGCATGATGACATTTGTTTGAAATATTCTAGCAATGCACAATTGTCAGTTGTCATTATCAAGGTATTATCAAGTTAAGATTTTATTTAGAAACAAATATTTTCTGATAGATATCTCTGTGTTACGCACACCAAACTGAAACAATTGAATAAAACTAGACAAACCTCAATCTGATCATGTGTTAAGCATCTCTCAGCACACAATCACATGCAAACAGACCGTGTGCATGACTTACCGGGCTGTTTGCTGAAAACAGGTAAATCCTTGTCCTGTCCTCCTCTCAGCTTCTGAAAACTCCCTCTCCTTTTGATTCTGTTTACCTGCAACATTCACTTTGTTTGCCAAATGCAGCTGCTTCAGATTCTGTTCTGCCCTCTCTGCCTTCTGTTGTCCACCCTCCCTCCCTCTATTGATACTCTCCTGTCAGATTTTATAGCTTATCTGAGAGAAGTTTCAAATGTCTTGTCTAATTGGCTTCTATTTCCCTGTCTGTCCATGTTTGAAAGAGAGAGAGAGACATACTGTGAGTGGGGTGGGTGGGGATCTATTGTAAAGGAGGGACTACTGGTGAGAGAAGGTCTGAACTTCCTGTAAATGTGTATATTTCACAATCACCCACACACACACACACACAAACGTTCAATGAGTAACTCAAAAACTAATTCAATAACTATATGGCCTATAACTAAACCACCCTGAATCACACCTGCTATTTTTTTCTCCTGGTTTTTTTTTTTTTTTTTTTTTTTTAGTAACAAGTGAAATGTAGTGGAGTAAAAGTTGCCAAAACTAAAACAAGTGAAGTAAAGTACAGATACTCCCAAAAACTACTTAAGTGCTGCAAAGAAGCATAATTACTTACCATAGTTACAGTACACCACTGGATACAGTGCCACTTGTTACATAAATCCAGTTTCCCTAACTCAGATGAACACCTTTCATAATCAGAATGGCACAGCGAGAAGAAAAAATAAATACATTTTTTGTCTGACCTTTGCTTGAACATAAAAAAATCTCAGTAAATGTTCTGTAATTTCTAGTTACATTTTTCGGGAAACTTAAAACCAGTTGCCTACTCCATTACCTACACCATGTTAACATTAAAATAAATTATGACAACATAATAATAGCCTTAAAGGTAGACGTAAAACAAAAACAAAGGGAGAATAAGTTAGTTATGTTTCAAGTTTATATTGTCAAAATTTTCTCTCTCCAACATTCTTTTAAACGTAAAAATATTTGTACAACCCTTTAAATCAATTTCCAAAGTTTTACACTGACAACTGAAATACATATCCATTTTAAACTGGTCCAAGCATATTGATGCTTAAATTAAATCTCTTTCTATGATTTTCATCATCTGAGCTAAACACACACGATTTTAAACCTATGGTAATATCACAGAGACTTGATTTGTCTTTATTTGCACTCTACGGTCCTCCCACATGAAGACAGTAATGTAGGCTTTTTGGACATTGCTGCTGGTCATTGGACCTCTTTGGTCTCAAGTAACTACAGTCTCTCAGTATGCCCGCTTCTCTGAACCAGGGTGGAGACTCATATTGCCAGGGCAAATGAAACCACGTGAGGTTATCACTTGTTTTGCCGAACGTTAACGCAGAATCTTAATGTAGTAGAGAAATGTTCAATATAATGTGTACACAGGCACTTTTGCACTTAGGACTTTAAGGGATCTACTTTAACGATTTGCAGGGCATGGTCTAGAGCCAATGCTGCAAGTGCATTCACTTTTGCTATTTTAACAGTGGAAAAAACATGGTTCAAAAGGCTTGTACTTAGTCTCTTAATTATTCATAGAAGTGTTTTGGGTGTAACATGCAATAAACCAATCAGAGTGCTATATCCTATTCCCTTTAAAAGCAGCCGGACACACTTGCACCTTGTGGGACTCCATAATGGCACTGTTTTTCACACAGACAAGATGTTTGTGCTAAGCTGATTACATATTGTAACTGACAGTAAGAAAAGACTGGTTCTCTGCAGGTTGTTGTGTTGTGGACGTCTGTAAACATCAAAGCACGTTTTCAGCACCCTCTGCTGTTCATGCATAACAGGTGTATGCATGTTTTGCATCAGGCTAAGTAGGTGCAATTTTACCCTTTTGATAATGCACCATTACAACATCCGTGAAATAATGCATCACTTATTAAGGCTAATGCCAACACAAGCCCATGGACACAGGTCTGCTTTACAGGAAAATAGCAACCAAGTTGTTCTGAAAATAATAAAGACACTTAAATCCAGTAGTAAGTTAGTGCTCTCAGTCTTAGACGCTGTTTTCTGTGGTTTTGTGAAGCAACCCTACAGTGTTAACTGGTTACTATTTTCCCACAATGTTCTTATCCTTGTATGTAAAGCAACAGACTGTGGCACTGTGCCCAAGACAAATTTTGTCTCAGGGACAAGTATGATTACTTTACTTTTTACAAATGTTTGTTCTTGAATATACATGAATGAATGTGCTCTGAAGTAAAAATCCATAGCACTTGGCCATGTCCAGGGCTATTGATGCGTGCCAAATCACTATTCAATTTCAATACTTAAGTCCTGTCTTGGGAATTCATAGTTATACAAAGAAAACTAAGTTACCTGACTATTTGCTTCGAACACTTCAACTTTTAGTGATATTCAGTTACAGAACCTCATACAGATATCATGCGCAGACCTAACCTCATTATGGCTGTGCTTTAACAGGAGGATAAGTCTTGATCTGTGAGCATGAGCACATGCGAGAAATTTCACAAATTACTGCCAGCACTTATGCTGTAAGCACTCTCTAAGATAGAAGTTCCACACTAAGCACATAAAACAAGCCCATTGTGTACTTGTACTTCTGGACATTCTTAGTTATAATTAAGTTAGCTAGAATTACTAGTGTTACAGACTGGATCTTGCAAAGAGATTGCCTGCCCACTTAAGGCATAACCACAGTGTGGTTGGTTAAATATCTCCTTGAAAGGAATTTGTCAGACAAAAATATTTCATCTGGTTCCTCTGTTTGTCTTATTTAATCAGAGAGCGTCTGATGCAGTTGCTTCGAGCTTTATTGGCCCATAAAAATATAATATACATCAGACAGCCTTTAAGCACGTTTCTATGGGACAAAAAAGGTCCAATGATTACTGCCTATTCATATTTGTGTTGACCAGATTGATTTTGTTTTATGATTATCATTAACACTTTAAAATAAGCATGACAAGCCTTCTTTAAAGCTAGCGCAAAGCAGATAGTTGTAAGTAAAGTTGTAAATTTGTTTTGCAAACCTCTGTCTCAAAGTCAGGAACGAACTTTTATATCTGTAGTAGGATGTATCTCTACTGTATGGGTTGGAGATTTACTTTATTCATACCTTAAAGTGGCTGCAGTCATCATTGCTGTATCTTGTTCCATTATTTGAGGGTTTTGTTTTTTTTTTTTTAGCTTGTTTGTTGTAACTTGTTATGATGATCACAGAAATTGGGCTTTTCTCAGGAGTGAAAAGATTAAAAGGCCAAAACCTACACTTAGACAAGGAAAATTTGATTGAGGATGACTGGAACAAAGGAGCAGAGTCTATTTTTCTACTCCACTTTTTTTTTTTTTTGTAATTGTTCCCTTTTGCCAATTGGAAAACAAATCCTAATGAAGTCTAATCCCACTGCATACTGAAAACACCCACAAAACACTCCTCTCATTGCATTTCAATTGTGTTATATTGTGTTTCAATATTGCTGTCATTAGCTAGTTAAAGGGACCAAATGTGTGATTTCACTAAGAATAGCATACTGACAGTGGGAATTTGCTTGGGAGGGAAAATGCTGGTCTCATGTGACCAAAGAGCACTTCAGTAATATATTAATTGCTACTGATTTATTAGTTTGCTTGTAAAGTGATAAGAGCAGCACTGAATGGATTAATAAATTCATGATTTTGGGGGAAAATTGAACATTTTCACATTCATTATTAGTGAGAAATGACACCTTTCTCTCCTCTCTTTTTGCAGACACATCATGACTGAGCTGATTGAAACAGAGAGGCTATATGTGGAGGAACTGCAAAGCATCATGGAGGTACAGTATTTTCACTACCTATGAGGTCGGACTTTATCCTTTCTGACTTTTATTTGATATACTTCAATAGATTAATATTGCTTTCTATGGATGATAAAAGAACATTTCCAAGTCCCATGTTGCATCCAGTAACACTACTTAAGTAAATACACAGATTACCTTTGAGGGGAAAGAATGCTGCATTTCTTTTCCTTACACTTGCGACATCCACATAATTAAGACCAGACATACCACCAGGACTAAACGACAAGAATGCTTTGATACTGACTGGGTAGCATGTTTACCCCAAGAAATATTGCCTGGTAGTGTATCAGTTTAATTCATTATCATCACCCAGGAGTTGATCTCTGTTTCTCTGATTGCCTCTGGCTGAACTGATCTGTTATGATATTTTCCTTTCATTCCTTAGCGTCTCAATTCTCTACATCTTCTCCCCAGGGTTATTTTGCAGAGCTAGATAACTCGGAGCTCAGCCATCTTACCCCCCCCTCTCTGGAGAACAAAAGGGATGTTCTTTTTGGCAACCTGCCAGAGATATATGAATTTCACAACAGGTTGGTGGAATCTATTTTGTACATTGCTCTGCCATATATTTCTGGAAATGCTATGTTGTCTTGGCAACACTAAATCAGTGAGAGACAAAATAAGATAAACCACTCCGCCCCAGATAAAATTTGACGTAAACACGGGTCTAATGATTTCTCTCCATTTACCTGTCATGACCTTCACCCTCTTTTTTTGGCCTTTAAAGCTCATTAATGAGCTAAAAATTTTAAGAAGGTCTTTAGAACTAAAGGGAATTGGTGTCATCAGTTACTCTATATTTTATATAAAATAAATCAGTTGGAGCAGCATTAGATTTACAATAATGTTTTAGATAGAAGGTTCTGAAGGAGCATGTTTGTTGGTCTTATCTGAATTTATGAAGTGTGTAAAATGAATAAAACACACCATGTCTTTAAGCATCAGGTACTGAAAACACACGTCACACCCCATTCATGGCACAGTTCAGGAAAAAAAAAAGAAGCTTTTTTTTCTATCAATGCTTTAAAGAAAATATGCAATGAAAGAGAAAACTGGATATTAAACTTGTTCTCAGTGACATTATTACTGTCTTTTATTACAATATTTTGGACTTGGGGATATGTATTCTGAACCTGGACAGGTTACTTAAAGGACCACTGGGATGCTGCCCCTGAGGTCAATGCCATTTCTTGCTGGAAAAAATCACTTAGATTTACATAAAGAATTTTTTGTTCTTGATTCTAATCAGTCCTTTAGTTTCAAGTCTTTTAGTTGAATCCAGTATTGTTTTTATTTTTTTTTTATTTGTTTTGTTTGTCATCCATTTAAGATTGGTGTTGCTGGAGTAACATTAACATTTCATTAACATATTTCAAGAAAATTAAACCTATACCTCAGGCTCTCGCCAACACTAAGGAACATTGTGGATTTTCTGTCACAGTAACCTTTCGACAGTAGCCAGAAAATTTCTATTTATCTCCTGTCAACTAAATACATTGTGAGGATATTGCAGGGCATGTTGAATTCCTCAGATATGGCAATACAGTATTTTTAGCAGATTTGATGGCCTGCAGCTGGCAGAATTCTCATTCCAACTGCAGGAGACCTGAAACTAGACCTTTACCAAAAAAGTCTCACAAAAGTTAAGATGGTAGCAGGTATTCTGTATATGCCCTTAGTTGATTGTGGAATACATAATTTTGTGCCCATTTGTGTATCAATTGTTGAAAGATCACAGCTGTCAAATAACTGTGTGCTTGCGGTTGGTACGGAACAACTTCAAAAGATCTGTGGTCACTCACTCTTAATTCAAATCAATTTGTGTTTCAGCTTCTCTCTTTGCTGAAGGCAGCTGCCCACAGCCTCACACATTCACACGAAAATCTAACCTTACCCCTAAGTTTCTTACCTGCAGAACGGAATTCCTGTTCCGATTGTGTTAGTTTACATCCAGGTCCTCACTTGATTTTAAGAACAACAACAATATATGAACACCCACGTATATACACATGCACAGCTATGGAGCCAGTTCTCATTATTTTCCAAGGGAAACAGCAAATGAACTATATCAAGTACATCACCATATACACTTGAACTCATATGATCTTGTTGAGAAAGTATATTGTAACCCTGGGCTCGCACCTAATAGCACTGATAATATATCATAAATTGACTAAATTGTGTGATATTATTACTTTCAGAGGCTGTGCTTCCATTATCAGCTGCCATCCCATGTATGTTGGTGGGATCAATATCAATGCTGTTTGTAGTTAAATTGTGTGCACTAGTTTTTTATTATTTCTCCAGTCAGTCTTTCTCCAACTGTGACTCCTTTTTAGATTTAATGTCTTTATCAGTCAAGATGAAGCAAGTTTCAGGTTACTTTATTTATACCTGTTGTGTAGATAGGGTTAGTTTGTTTTGCAAAAAGATGGTAAACATCCACTCCATTAAAACATGCTAAAAAAATGTAATAGATAAAAGTGCTTAAGATCACAACAATCAGGACACAAATACAAACAAATATTAATGAAAAATACTTCAAATGCACCAATAGATAATAAATAAAATAAAAGAATGAGACAAGTTTTGTGTATGTTCAGAAGTTGCTACAGCTTTTTCTTGTCAGTGATAGCAGCAGGAACAAAGTTATTCCTGTACTTCTTTGTCCTGCACCTCAGGATGAAACCCCTCTGACCAGAGGAAAGAAACTTAAAACCACTGTCATCATTTAAATAGAGGTAGACATCCACTGCAACTGTTTGGTATACAGGGACACTGTGTAAAGCTGAGACCCACCAATCACTCACTTGACCATTTGGCTATTTGGTTGAGAGAATTGCTCTCCTTCAAATTTGTGTGATCAAACAATGACACCAAAGAAAAACAGACAACAGAATCAATAAAAACCTGATAAAACATGACCCTAATGGCTTGGTCAGTGTGAAAGTGGGACAGTTTCCTCAGACAGTTCAAACCCCACTGACCCTATAAAAACACAACTTCACAGTTATTTTCACAGTTCATTGTATCATCTAAGACGGTCCCAAGTTATTTGTAAGATTGCATTATATTCATAATATTGTGTGTTTTTAAACAAACAGTACCTGTGTCTCTTTTACAATGACACACTGGTCATACTAAATTTTACTTCACCTTTGATCTAATAGCACTGTTATTTGTTCTTCCGATAAAGGCAAACCTCAGTCCTTTGAATATGATACCTGGGAGGCCATTTTAGCAGTTTACAGTTTAAAAGTGTTTCTGGTGGATTTTATTGCCTGAAGGGGCTAAAATTGAAATGATTCCAGCTGAGTCATATTGTTAGAAATAACAAAACATTAAGACAGACCTGGATAAGTGTGTCCAAACTTTTGACTGGTAGTGTATGACAATGTAAAAGACATAAATATCTATATATATATACAAAGCATTGTGCAATGTGTAAATTCAATAAAAACTAGTTTGGGTTGCTCATCTCTCATTCGATGAGATCTGTTCAAGGAAGCTGTTCATTTAGGGCAATTTTCACTCATCAGTTGGATTTCATCCTCTTTGCCTTTTGTAAAGATTTGTGGGAACAGTATGAAACAAATGAGCTCATTTTGTAGAGTGAACTTTGGCATTTTTGTTAATCTGAAACCAGCATGTGCACACGTTTGAGCTGTGTAGCACTGATTTGTCTTCACTTCCCTAAATCATTCTGCCGCACTTCAATTTATAAACCTGCGTGTATCCTTAGCATGTGCCCATGTGCTTCACGTATAAACAAAATGTCTCAACAGGATGGTTAAGCAGAAACTTTGGAGACATGACAGGACCCTCAAGCTCATTACAGACTCCCTCTCTACTTTCACTTCTATCTGTGTTCTCTATCCGCTTTCTGCTGAGATCTTCTTTCTTCCTGTTCCTGTTTTGTTTCGGCTCTTTTTCTGCCTTCTTATTCTTCTTCTTTCCACTTCTTCAGACACCTTGGCTAGGTTTAAGAGACTAAAGGGCCAAAACCTACTAGGACTCAGGACTGGGAAGCATAAAGAAATATAGTAATAAGGGGTAGGCCAAGATATCTTGACATTAAGGTTACAATATTTGGGGCACTAAAATGAATCACGCTCCTAAACTTTGGAACCTGGAGATCTACATAATGAAATCAAAAGCATGTTAGATGACCCAATGCAGCATGAGGTTTATTTTTTCAGTAACTTACATCTCAATATTTATGATATTGAAAGGAGTACAGTAGTACTGGGTTCTACAGGCTTTCAACTATTTCAACAGGAATGGCAGAAGAATCCAAGTCAGTGAAACTTAAAACTGCTTAAATATTTTGGCTCATTGGCTAGGTTACCTAAAACTTTAGCTTATTTTATCACCTAGCTTATCAAAGGAAACAGTGTGTATTCTAATACTGTTCTGTCCATAAATAACTTGCAGGACGTTTCTCAGGGAGCTGGAAAACTGTATAGAGAAACCAGAGCTGGTTGGAACCTGCTTTCTGAAACGAGTAAGTTGAGACAGTGACGGAAAGTAACTAAGTGCACTTAAATAAGTCCTACAGTTCAACACAATTTTCAAGTCCATGTATTTTTGCATGATTATTCTCATTTTGTTAGTTGAAGGCTTCACTGTGTGTTTATAAAGGATCCTTGTTATTATACTTAGAGTTTTGTTATTTTACCTGAGTATTACTGACGACTTGTTGTGTGATATGTAACTGTTATCTGTTGGATAACAGTTGGCGTCTACATATATATATCACATTCACTAACCTTGACACAATATGACAGTACACTAAGTTAATGTATGCCGTTGTGCTCAACTGACCTCCATCATATTAGGAGGTGGCAGTGTATGGTTAATATAAGATAGTGAGGTCCTTAAATCAAAGGTGACGAATGAGTATGTAAGCAATGTGTAGAATTTACATGTAAATATTCTGGCTGCAGTTGTAATTGGACTGTAATTTAAGGATGTCTCTTAACCCAGACATGTATTTGTGTTGTCAGAAAGAAGAGCTTCAGGTGTATGAGAAATACTGTCAGAATAAACCGCGCTCTGAAGTCCTCTGGAGACAGTGTGGAGACAGCCTCTTCTTTCAGGTAACACACAGAGACACACACATACAGAGGGTAAAGGTCATGAGTAAGTTTAGCCATGGAAATATAATGCTGCTGTTTGTGATGTTCGACTTCAATCTTTGTTTTGTTACTTCCCCGAGTCAAGAAAACATTGTCCAACCTTTTACTAAACGTATTGAAGGTAACATTTACAAAATGTTACTGTCATATACTTGACAGAAAGACAGAGTTTGCCCATTGCAGCTTTAACTCCAAGTCAAGTGTTCTTTGCTGAGAGAAACTTGTTGGTATTTCTGAGAACAGGAATGTCAGAAGAAACTGGACCACAAGCTCTCCCTGGATGCATACCTCCTAAAGCCTGTCCAGAGGATCACCAAATACCAACTCATGCTCAAGGTAACTACCTACATACAGCTCAAAGCTCAGAAGTTTTCTCATATGTTTTGATTGTTGTTCTGTTAACAACAGAGTATTGTTTTGAGAAGCAATTATCCTAATTATTATTTTGGCCTGCTCTACATAGTTGCCCGCAGGATTAACAAAAAGCTCATTTAGCCTGGCATCCCAAAAAAGGTGTCAGTCTGTCACCATGGAAACCAGAGTGATGAACATCTGAAGATCCAGTCTGTAGAATTATATTAAAATAATAAATAGAGGATAAAATGTCTAATATAGTAACTCAAATTTCATGTTTCAGCATGAACTAATTTTGAATTAACACATTTCAAAAGTTCAATAAAAAGTATTATTATAAAGAATACATAGTGCATTGAATTTTAATTTATCAGAGAATGTGCCAGATGTCATTATAAAGGAGAAGCTAATGTATTCAAGTGTAAAACTGGTAGCTCAAATCAAACAATCTGATGGGTTAATAGGTGTTGTATAGTAAGCACAATCTATGACTATGACATTAAATTACTTCTCACAGACACGTATCATTCCACGACTGACAAGCAACAAAGAGGAAGAAGAACAAACGGGTCAGTTAGAGATCATTTAACTACACTGGAAACACTGTGGAAACGGCATCCGGATCTACTGTATGGCCTGTCATGAGCAATTGTTTAATCAAACTGAAGTTCCCAGAAATAAGAACTTCCCATGACCTTCCATTTAGTCTGATGAAAACAACTGTCATGGAGACCATGGTGGTGTTTTCTGCCTTTTTGACTTTTGCCTCAGCTAGTTATTGGTGGTTTACTTACATAGCCCTCAGATTTTTGCTGTAATTAAAGATGAAAGATGTAAGAATTTACAAAGCTTTTTAAACTGCTTCATAAAGAACCAGAGGCACTGGGGCTGAGCTGAAGACACAGTTGTGAATTTACTACAATGCTGTGATATAAACACGTATTCATTAGGACCGATTGAAAGGTTGTGGTGTGTTAAATAGCTGCTCTGTTTTTTATAGTTTTGAAGCACAACCTAAAGCTGCATACAGTAGGGTTGATTCACAAGTGTACATTGGTAGGGACTGAATTCAATCATTAAGTCATAGTTTGCATTGGGTTAGCATTGCTTCCAGTATTATAAAAAGAAAGAGAGCATGACTTTGTTGAATATGTGTCAAAGACAGAGCCAGTTTCCATCATGAACAGGAACTTCAAACAACAGAAATTAAGAGTTTTGGGGTTGTTTTAACTCTCAAACAGTCCATCTTGTGAAGCCTGTTAATATCATAGTTGTGTGAATTTCAAATCAGCAGACCTTAAGTTATGATGAATAAAGTCATAACATGAAAATGAAAAATAGACTTTAACTGAATATAAATTCTCAAAACTGTTATTTACAAATTAACAAGGAAAGTTTAGTTTATTCTGCTAAATTCCTCTGTGATATTTTACAATGTAGAAAGTGGTTGCCTTGATAACAGCTTGACATCTTTGATCTGATAAATCTGTGTATGAGTGTACTTCTCTTCTCTTCTAAGTTACTCACATCTCTGCTTGTTTATTCAGTCCCACCAACAGTATTCCTCCTTCCTGTCTTCTAGGAGATGTTAAAATGCAGTAAAAGTGAGGGGGTGGCTGAGTTGGAGGAGGCTTTAGCTACCATGTTGGACATCATCAAGTCTGTCAATGATTCCATGCACCAGATAGCCATCACTGGCTTTGAGGTCAGTATATATAAATTATCCATGTACAGCACCACCATCATCATCATCAGCAACATTGTAGGTCAACTGATATTTTCAGTTTCAGATTACATAAACCTTGGAAACAGAGAAACCTGTTGTATAAAAAAAGGGCAAGATTATTACTACATCTGTCAATACTGTGACTTCGCATAGCAATAGAGTGACAGATATCAAGAGTAAATGGGTTTACATTGCATAAGATGTCAAAAACATCTTTAGCCATTGAGAATGCATGTGAGGTTGTGATATTGGTGTGGCAGTCGAAGATGAGTGAGATCATTTATTGCCTTCTAGGTAATTTTACAGTGCTGGATATTAAATAGAGGTTTTCCCTGGTGCCCTGAAGAAGCAATCAGAATGGGATAGCTGTTTTTTCCACCAACCTATGAGCTGTCTTGCCAAAACAATCATGCAAAAAAAATTGTCAAAACTACCAGTAAGCTGCCGTTCAATGATTTGCATCACACTATCACACATCACTACCTATTTTTTCACAATTACCCAGAACATTCAGTGCTTCTCTTAAAACTGTAAACACAAACTCAAACAGCTTTCACAAATCTTCTGAGACCTTACAGCTACCTATACCTACCTATACAGCTATGTGTCCTCAAAAACCAAACACTGTTTTCATATCATGCACAAAGCCAATCAAAGTGAAAACACCACTGGTCATTCATTGTCTTTCTAACAGAGTAAAGGTATTTCAAGCTTTCAAATAAATAAATAAATGAATGAATGAATGAATGAATGAATGAATGAATGAATGTTTGGCCTACTTTAAGTATTGTAAACATTAAAGTAATGACTGTCTGGATTTATCAGTTATAGTATAGTATATTTATAGTATAGTAAAATGCCATTACAGCAAAAGGCAAAAAGTTCACAGACAACTAAAAAGGACTCTTTGGGTCAGAGATTGGGTGTCTTTTTATTGAGCAAGTGAAGATACAAACTTTAAACCTGGCTACTGAAATGAAAATATTGGGCACCCAATATGATCCAGTGTGTCTCTGGCATCAGTGTGGCACTTGACAGTTTGACGGTCATTATTATGCTTGATACATGGTGGAGATTAAATGAATTTGAAGAGTAAAAATTGGTAGTGTAAGAAAATCATTTTGAATAATGCTAATACTAAAGCTGTGGTATAAGTTGTGAATAGCAGCAGAAATACTACTGGAATACATTCTGCATGATAAGATAAATGTGGTTTAATCTGCCAAGATTTAAAGTGAAGCATAATCTAAAGACATTGCTGTTTACAAGGTAACACATTGTGATGTCATACAGAAATGTTTTGTTTTTGTCTTTTTTTTTATTAATAACAGATTTTCTTTTACCCAATTTAACATGCCTAGATCTATAGTCCTTTTCACACTGCAGAATTCTTAGCCCATTCAAATTGACCCCTTTTCACACACAGATTGTTAGCTGAGGGTTAAGCTACAGTACGCTTGGAGTAAAACTGGCCTACTGGGCTAAAGGAATCCCCTGATGCACCTGAGAGCTGTTTATGTTCTTCACTGACATCTCTTAGCTGACTTTGTTCACGTTACTGTTGTAGCAACAATGGCAGCCGAATCATATCACTCAAGAGTGTCGATACTCGGCATGTCCCCTTTAACAGTGTCCATGATTTTCAAACAATGGACAAGCACCAGCGGCTGTGTTATCTTAACCAGGGGCTAAGCTTAGTGTGGAAAGGGCTTTTTTATAGTTAAAGAACTGAATCGCAGGGATTTTGCACATGAAACAAACTTTCCCTCCTCTTCCTGTTGAAAACCGCTATGATTATTATTAATGAGTGGTGCTTTGAAAGTCTGTCTGTGTGTTGATGTTTACAGGGAAACCTGAGTGAGCTGGGGAAGCTGCTGATGCAGGGCTCCTTTAATGTGTGGACGGATCACAAGAAAGGCCACAGCAAGGTGCAACCCCATATTTCAGTAGCATTATTGTCCCTTCATCATCATGTAAAAAAAACATCTTTAGCTTGCTCCTTCCCTGTTGCTGCAGTTGCTTCCCTCTTCAGCTCTGGTAAACCAATGACTGTTTAACATAAAATACATTTTAATGTTACCACAGATCAGACTACATTTAAAGACTGACCTTTACCAATAGGCTTAATCATTACTGTGGGAACTCTTTATCAATGGCTTGAATGTAATGGCCGTTCATTTGTGTGTCAAAATCCAGCACTTAAGTGTGAAACACAGCAGTGAATGATGCATGCAAAATCAGTTGTGTAGATGTAATTTTTTACACACTTATCAAGGAAGGAACATGAACAAAGAAAACTGTTAATGAGCGCAATGACAAATTTTCTCAGGTCTGTGCACAAATAGAACAAGGGCGCTGTAAATGGATCTCAAGATTAGGAAGAGTTACAATTACTGATGATGAAAGGACAGAGTGCTACAAAACATTTATCCTCTTCAGTGAGGGAAAAGATACAAAGGAGGGGAGTGCAGTACAGGAATCCATATGGTTCTTGAAGAAAATGGTGTTAGTGGAGAAACACATTTGCTGACAATACCAGAGTCGTATAAGTAATGATCTATTAAAACCCTGAATTTTTTAGAGTTACCATACTTGATTTGACTATTGATACACTAATTCTTTTCAGAAAAGTTGAACTGTGAAAATAAAGCAACACAAATATGCAGATAAAATGACTGAGTGGCTTGATTTCAGGTGAAGGACCTGGCTAGGTTTAAGCCCATGCAGAGGCATCTTTTCCTGTATGACAAGATGCTGCTGTTTTGTAAGAAGCGAGACGAGACCTCCGATGGACACGAGAAGACCCCATCCTACAGCTTCAAGCACTCGCTCAAGGTTAGATACAGACGGTGACTTCACCATCACCATCAGCTCTCACAAAGCTGTCCCCTCAGTTTGGTTTACTTGACTCCAGGGTGTCAGACTGACTGTTATCTGAAAGTCTATAACAGCAACAACTCAAGTAGGAATTGTCTTTAAACTGCAAATGTTTAAATCGTGAGTGCTCATTTCAATGGTGGCTGCAGGTCAGGTCATTTTGAACTTAACTGTAGATGAAAGGTTCCCTGTGGAGTTACTGACCTGTTTTAGTTCTGTGCAGATCTCTTTCTGTGAATGGTAATAGCCTGTGCATACGCACAACAATGGACATGTGCACATTTTAGTGTGTGATTGATAATGGATATAGATAACATAATGAAATGGGTCAAAGACATATTTCATTTGAAAAGAGTCATTTGAGGTGACACATTAATAGAGATCAATGGTTTGGTCTGTCAGCACTGCAGTACATTTTATCGTCTCTTATGTTTTTGTCCCTTTTTATTTGCATCTTGCTCATTTGCAGCAGCAATCCCCTTTCAAACAAAATGTTCCTTTAAACTAATTAAACAGTACCTGCCCAGCAACAAAAAACAGACAAAGTCAAATATTTAGCAAAAACAAATCTTTTTTCTCACAGGAATTGAAACAGAACTCGGAATGAATGCTAAAGTTGACATTTTTCTCTGAAATGGAGATGAATGGAGCTGAAATTATATTGTAAGGAAACTGCTAAATGACCACAAAAGGTTATTTCTCATACTAAGCTGCCATTGGCATTGTCTGATTCTATTTCTATTCTATATTCTATTATTTTATCTGTAGCTGTGTTCAGCTTATTCATAGTTGTCACTGGTGATATTTTTCAGATACTGCCCTCTTCACCATGAGACTAGCCAGATCAGTTCAATAAATGCATAGTGTGTTTGAGAGTGGAGGTGGTGAGAGCTTTAATAATTTGGATTTTAAAAAACAAGTTATGAAATTATTTTCAATGGCTAATCTTTAAAGGCTTTACACTTACAGTGTCTGCTGAAAGCTTATTTTATCTGTTAAACATGCAAGAAAAACTACCCAGTTACAGTATTCTTCAGTTGGTTCCCGTGTCTCATGGAAAATAATAAGTCCCATATAACCTTTGGTGTGCACTATTACTTTTCAAGGAGAATGTCAAGACAACATGTATTTGCCAATGTGTTTGGCTAGGGAGTCCCAAACAACTTTTTCCCCTCAAGCATGCTGATCTGGAAATGTCAACTTAGTTTTCTTATGATTGGAGGTTGTGTTAGCCTCTTCAACTTGTTGATGTCGAAGATTTTGCATATTCTAAACTATAAAGGCAAATTTTAGATACGGCCTCATTTGCTTCTGCTTCTGCAACCCACATTCACCTCCTGTCTATGCAGATGAGCGCTGTGGGCATCACAGAGAATGTCAAAGGAGACTGCAAGAAGTTTGAGGTCTGGTACAATGGCAGAGAGGAGGTTTACATCATCCAGGTATGTTGATGCTATACTGGAATGTGAACAACCTTTCCTTCTATCTCTGCTTTCAGATCATATTTGAATGAGCATCTGATCACATTAGTTTTTCATGTTTGACAGGTTTTCAATTTGATTTCAATTTTACAAAGTGTTACATGTGTCATGAAGGTAAATTTCTCATGAACTCTGAAAAATCTATTTTATTGAACCTGTTTGGATGAATCACAGTTCATATATCTCATAACTGACTGATTAGAGAAATAGCCTAATTTTTGTTCTTGTCTAAGTCAACATGTGGAATTTAGTTTTGAGTAATTTCAGTAGGGAGTTTGTACAGGCGATTGCAAAAATCTTGCAGTATCAATTTTATCCAACAAACTTGAGAGTTGTAAAAAAAAGACCTGAAGGTCATTGAGAGTCTATTCATTTTGAAACACAAGGCTCGCTCCGCCTGTTTCAAAACTTAATAAGAACTATGTATTTGTTCTGGAAATTAAATGTAGGATGTAGTGACAATAACTGTTTTAGAGTCCCAATTTACCAAATGTGTGATGAAATTTTAATTCTTAATGTTTTCATTTTTCCTGAAGTAGTACTCACTGACTTCTACTTTACTGTAAAGTTAATGTTCATTGTCCTTTACTGTCATTGAAACTGCTGTCCTGATGGTCTGTCTACCTATCCACATCATCCCAGTGACAGTAGGGATTTCATGTCATATGCCTATAAGAGGTTAGCAGTTCCACTAAAGAAACTTGCCACGTCTTTTCTACCACAATGTTCCCTGAAAGATATCTGTTGGCTCTTAGAGAGAGCCTGGTCATTTAACTCGAAACCTTCAGATAAAAATATCTAGCTGTATCTAAGCAAATACATTTGCTTCAAGTGATAATGACTCACTAATACTACATTTAATCCAATGTCATTCAATATGTATTTTCTTTTACATATGCAAATAAAACAGATTTTTTTTTTATTAATGTATATTCATTTTAAAACCTAGTAATACCTGATGGTAAATGAAGTCATGTGTACATGTTTTTTTTCACTAGGCCTGTTATGATGTCTTCACTGAAAAGATCACTTTATTATTTCATGATATTTCATACTTAATTCTGTCATGCTGCTTGTTGAGAGGCAGCCAGAACGCTTTTACACAGTTCTCCTCTCGGGGACAGTATTGTACCATACAGCATCCCCATATAGCAGTTTCTCACTCAAGAAAGGACCATAAGTGTTAAGATGCTTTTGTTGTATCTATTGCATGATTTTGTGTGTGTGTGCGTGCGCACGCGCATGTGTGTGGGTGTATGTGTGTGTGTGTGTGTGTGTGCATGCATGCATATGTGTGTGTGTATGTGTGTGTGTGCGTGTGTGCGCATGTGTGTGGGTGTATGTGTGGTGTGTTCCCCAGGCTTCTTCCATGGATTTGAAAAATTCGTGGGTGTCAGAGATTCGGAAAGTTCTTACAGGCCAGCTGGAGGCATGCAGAGGTACACACAACTCCAGCAGACTTGAGAATAAATGCTCATAACAACCTACTTCAGCTCTAACTTGAAGCTGTAGGCCAGCAGTTAAATGAATCCATTCATCTATACATCTGGTATCTGCTGGACCACCAATAAACAATATTTCCATACTCAGTGTAAATATACAGCACACATGGACACATACATACATACATGCACTGGAAAACCTTATTTCTAATAAAAATTCAACAAGCTGCCGTTGTTAAATTTGTTACATTTTCATAATTTCACATTTATTCAGACACTGTCTGATTTTTCGTTTCTGTAGGTTGAAGTTTAATTCCAGCTGCAAATACCTTTTTTTTTCTTTGTTACCATGAACATTTTCTGATCAACATCGTTATATATCGGGAGACTTTCTAATATTAGGAAGTCTGTGACTTGCAGACATAGAAAAAGCCAACTGCAACAAAAAATCATAATCACAGACTATTATTACTATTTTGCATTTCTGTTGTTGTCAGAAAGAAACAAATACAAGTGACATTATGTGAATCTGTTCTGTGTATCTTTTGGAAATGAAATATTAAGTGAAGAAAATATAATTTCATTCTGATTAAATCACTGCCCACAAATGTAATGCAGCCTTCAATAGCTAGTTTATTTGTGCTTCCAAACATATGCTGTGGTTTCCCAAATGCCCGGTGCTGCTTTTATTTTTCTGATAGTTGTAAGTTTTATAAGGAGTCACATTAAGGAAGTGCCCTGAGAGGATGAAAGCTTCCAGTTATAGAGCAATACTGCTGACAAAGACTGCACAAGTGTATGTATAGCAGATACTGCCACCAACCCCATTTCTATAGAAAGTACATTTTCTATATCAAACGATAACCACAGTCTTTCCCCTATCTTAACCATGATAATGGTAAATAAATATATGACAGGTATAAGTAGAACCTGTATTCCAAACTAGATATTTTCATGTAAAAGAATTAGATGGGCTTTCAGTAACATTTTAGACTTGTCAGTCATGTTTTTCCGCATTATGTTTATAAAACAAAAATTAATCTCTATTAAATTGTTGAGAAGTTATTCACAAAGAAGTCCATTCCAGTTTTTCCAAAATATATCTAGTCAATTAAAACTAGAGCTCTATAGCCCATCAAAACATGATTAATATGATGAAAATGCTACAAAGTCTTCACAAAGAACTGCTGCCCTCGGAGAGGCCCGAACATTCACTTTATGTTTTTAGTTGGCATATTTAAATCTGTGCTGTTCAATGCTGCAATAATACATTTTATCTTATTATCTATACTGATTATCCATCAGGGTTGTAGCAGTTGCTGGAGCCCAGTCTGAGCTCAGGTTCCATGCGTGGGTGGGGTTGCTGAATAATTATTTTTATTAAATAAGGAGTTGATGGACAGTTTTAACAAGGCAACTCTCTAATTCTCAACATCATTGCATCAGCTTTAACATAGGCCTACTGTTCAAAATGTCTTTCATCCTGCCATCCTGCAGCCAAGTAGTTTGTGAACTGCTCTTTTAAAACCTTAAGATTGTGATTTTGGCTGCCGCCATCTTAGTTTTTTTTTTTTAAACCAATAGAAACCATAATTGGAGGAGTCAGTGGAGCTGAAAAGTAGTGAGGGGTGGATGTGACCTGCTCTATACTCTAAACTGATTGTATAGCAGGTTGCCCTTCTATTACACAGTGGCCTAATGCATATCCTGCTTTATGGTCTATTTTATTCTAAACTGGAACCATAATTTAAAACAAAGACTGGAAACTAGTCATTGGGACAATAAATACATCAGGAAGATGTTTACTGAGGTAACAAATCAAATAAGTGGAGCCATTTTGCCATAGACTTCAATAAAATCAGACTTCTTTTAGAAACCACAGGCTTCTATGATCCTCTCTCCCTATCCAACAACCATCAGCCGTCCACAGTTCCACTCTGTGGTCCTGACTGACAGGAAAACCACCCTCCGTGCGCCACACACTCCAACTGACAACCCATCTGTACGTGTGTGTGTGTGTGTGAGTGCGTGTGTCGTTTCTGTGTGAGCAGACTGACTAATAGCACAGCAGCCATGTGATGTAAACCTGGAGAGTAGGGGCTGTAGAGGGTTCTGATAGTCCAGTGCGGTGTGTGTGTGTGTGTCTCTGTGATTTACAACTTTGACTGTGTGTGAGGAGGGTAGAGGAAAGACAGTGAGATAGAATGAAATTGGACTGGGAAAGGAGAAGGGAGGAGATTGAACCTGATGGGTAAAGAAGAGGAGAGAGGGCAAGAATGATGCATGGCGAGGAAAAGTCAGAAAGGAGAGATTTTTCGGGCTGGAGCTGGAGGCTGAGAGGCAGCATAGAGAAAATGAAGGGAGACCTGAAGGGATGAACATGAAAGGAGGGAGGGAAGTGTGAGGAGAAAGCAGGGTGAAGAAAAGGATGACAAAGAGGAACACCAGCCATGTCAGCTTATATGCTGTGGAGAGGGGAAAATAGTATGAATTTGGTGTGAAACAGAAAAAACAGATGATAATATGAGCGCCGTAATGGAAAGAGAGAATATATTGAAAACATCAGGCAGCAGTTTGGTTCTTTATGCAACTTTTAGGATTCACATCTTTGCCTCAGAAACATTGTACCATAGCTCATTGTATTTTTTCTTTTTTTTGTCAGTTTACTGAATGATGAATGAATCATCTCCCTGACAACTGGTACAGATAATAAGATAGATAAGAGGATGTTGTTTAAAAAGCTAACGGGAGAAATTTAATCTGATATCTATTTACAAAGTTGTGAATGAATTCTCATACTAGGCTGTTCTATGATAATGTCATCAAAGCACATGCTGTGATCTGTGGTGATGTGACTACAAAGTAATATGATTGGCAGCAGCAAAGGTAATAAAATGATTGTCTCCAGTTGGGATTCTTGTTTGATAACTCATTGAATTTATTAGTTTGTGAGTTGGAGTGAAAAAAGATGTTTCATGTTTATCTTCCCCTCTAAAATCTAAATTTTTTAGCTGAGAAATTTGGGCCCTGGGGTGGAAATCATTTTACTGATATTGATATTAAACCAGCTCTCTGAAAACAGAGAGAGATAAAGAAGAAAGAGGAGAGAAATTTAGAGAAAGAATCAAAACGTGCAGACACGTCAATCTTGAGACATATATTATATTTGTTCAAATGAAAACGGCTGTCAGATTTCAACTTAGTTCAAATAAATAACGTGGTTAATTGGTAAAACAGATAGAACTCCAAACTAAACTGACATCAATGTCGAGATCATCATGCACAATTTGAGGAACACAGGTGGAGCTCCCTGTTTGATGATATGAGGGTTTCAGTTCCAATGATAAACATGAACAACAACATGAGCAAAGCTATACGCACATTTGCTCGAAGGAAGCTGTAGTGAGAATAGATAACACAAATTTAAATGAGACCAGCCTTTTTAAATGAAACATAGCCAGATCCATAATGAAAAAAGATATCCCTTTTGCTGAATATAATATTTGGAGCATATTGAATGGTTTTGCCGACTCTGCACTTCTGCAATAGGTTCATTGGTAACTTGGACAAGAGGTGTCAAGTCGGATCATTTGCATTTCAGTTATGTGAGCTATGCATTTGGGGAAGGCTTTGTGTCTTTTTCTGCAGTTATGTTGCTTGTCTTATCTCGAGATTTCTTGTTAGACAGGAGGCCAGATTTGTTAACATTGCATCCATGAACGCTCTTGTTTAAATATGGCTTGGTCTCTGAAGCTGTCTCCCAAGTGACTTTTGTTCTGAAGTTTCTCTCCTTTCTAGAGCCACAAAGTGATTTCTATCAGGCCAATAAAAGCCGCTTTCAGTTGACACAGCACTTTGGGCAAATTAGAGCATGAAAATAGCCCAGATATGAATGCGAGAAGCTTCTTGGAGAAAAAAGATGTTATCCTTTAATACTGCTCGGCCACTAAAAATATAACCTGAAACCCATTACCATCCTTTTCTGGTTGATCATAGCAACATTAGTATAGCTGTTTTTATAACCTGACCTGCCCTATGTGTCCTCCTTTATATTTTCAAGTTCTCACCTTTAACTCATATAAGTTCCCTTTGTGTCAATTCTTCTGTAAGAGCAATCCCTTAAAAATTGTGATTTGATTGTCCTCTATTTTCCTCACAGCTTTTGTCTGTCTTTGCCTCATAGTGCCTCAAGTAATCGCCCACTATTTATCAGCAAACAGTCCTATTGGCTGAAAACAGATAAGCTTACAAGTTGACCTGGCGTCAGTTTTGGTGGATGGCACAACATCCAACGCTTCATCAGCAGATCAGAAAATGCTCATGTGAATCATTTCTGTAGTTGTATGTTCAGTCCAATGGCTTGCCATGAAAGGCATAAACAACATAGACTAACATATTTTTTCTCTATTGTTCTCACAGAAGCCAGCCAGCTGAACATCTATGGAGCACCGATGAGGTGAGCAATCAAGTCACACACCCAATTTCACTGACTCTATGTCTCCATTCTGCTCACAAACAAGCTAAAATAGGTTAAAAGTTGAAGTAGGAATTGAATTTGAAACAATGCAATATTTATATACAATGAATTCAGAAATTATTGCGCATATCATGTTCTCAACTCAATAACCCGTAAAGTCAAAGTGAAAACAATTTCAGAAAGTTCTGCAACTTTTTTAAGAAGGAAAAAAACACAGCTGAGCTACTGAGACTCAAAAAGGTCAATTATTGGCTGAGGTCTTTTTCAAAGCGAAAATAGTTACTTTGGCTGCCCCAAATATATTGAGCCAAATTTGCTGTGAACCCCAGTAATTAGTATGGGTGTTTCCATAACAGCCATATTTGAGATTTCCACTTAAAACCCTTGATAAATTGACCTACAGATTTTGCGTGAAACTTGAAACTTTACACTTAGTCAGAACATCCCTTTAAAATATTTTACATAGAGGTGATATTGAGAAGGTATAATGATATTGGGAAATTAAGGTGCTAACATTCTGCTTCAGCCATTTCATCAGCTTAGACCAATTTTACTCGTCCCTCCAATCCAACAGGAATGTGCGGAAGCTGGCACTGAGACAGTCCGATTCATCAAGTCCAGAGTCTGGCTTCAGAAGGACCAACCCCAGCCCTAATATGAGACAGAAGAGAGGTGAGAGGTCACTTTCTTTCTTAGAAAAGCTCTGTCCTGCAAAAGCATCTCAATTCAAGTATATTGTTAGCATCACAGAGTAAAAAGCCATAAAAGACCAGAGTAAACAATAAGTGCACTGTCACACACACACACACAGATTAGGAAAGGGCCGCCATGGGAGCTAAGGTAAGGTTTTAACTCATTTTGCGTAGAAATTGGTCAGCAGAGTTCCCCCTCTATAACTATTATACATGTAACAATTTTAGTCAATGTAGTAATTGGAGAGAACAAAAGAAAAATATAAAGTAACACTAAAATGAACTTTGTAGTCAGTATTATTGGCAGGGCTCCAGACCCACTTACTGTACACTTTGATGCCCTGTGTAACATACTGTATAGGTGAAAATCACTGACATTTGCGTAGGTTACATAACTATGAAGCTTTTCTGATTTTTTAACGTCACACCAGCAAATTTTACAGCAAAATCTACTCCACTGGAATCACAGTAGATTAGAGGAGGTATGTTTTTGGGCGACATACATTTGCCATAATAGATCTGGTTCTTTTCCATAAAACCAACAAGTGAAGGTTGTCAATAACATTACAGAAGCTCTGAAAACATACTGAATGTGTGGATTGTCTTTCAGCACTTAGGTTTATACTGCGTTCAGGAAAACGTCTAAGCCTCCCTGCTTTCTCACAAAATTTTTTCTCTATTTTCTCTCTTACTCGGAACTGGCTTTACTCCCCCCCCCCCCCCCCCACACACACACACACACAAAAACACAAACACTCTCACACACTCCTCACTGTTCTTCCAATCACCACAGCTAAAATGAGGGTGAAGGTTAAGGCCGGTTGAAAGCAGCCGTTGTTTTTGGTCTCACCCCTGAAATGGGTGTGCCATCTCTATTATAAAACCAACCCATACCTGTCTCCTCGCATCCATTTTCACCTCTTTGTCTATCTCTCTCTTCCTTGTCTTTTTCTTTCACTCACACCCTCTTCACCCTTCTTGTAACTTTTTTCTACAATCCTTCAATTCATCCACTGCTCCGTTGTCCTTCCTCACTTTCTGATCTCCTTTTTTTTTCTCTTCTTAGCATCATAGATAATATACCCTGAACAGATTTAAATAAATGGACAAATATAATTTTTTGTCTTACTTCTGTTTCCCAAGGTGTATGAATTCCAGTTTCGATGAGACATCACAAGATTTAACGGTCTATTTACTGATGCTGTTACAACTATCACTATACGTAAACTTCAAATCTTAAATACTCTCAGGAAGGTTGTAAACTGGGGTTAAATTAAGCTGGGCCTGTCTCGAGTTTAGCCCTGGCACTTAATTGTAACCGTGTTTTCCATTTTCCCTGATCTCCTTAAAAGCAACATAGCATGTAAACTTCTGCTGCCATAAGCCAAAATAAATAAATAAATAAATAATTATTATTAAAAAAATGACTCTGTCTGTCGGTCAGACAGTCACAGCACAGATGGATCAGAGAAAAATCAGTCATAAACTGACAGGATTAATAACAGCATGTGAACTGCTCTGACATTCCGCCTAAATATTGTTGCAATTTTAATGCAAGCTAGTTTGCAGCAGGTTGCCTCCAGTTTTTAGTAGTTCATTGTTATATTAAGCTACCTCGCAAGCTCTAGTGAGAGCTAAAATTAGCTTAAGAGTAACTGAAATTACACCCGATTAGCACCTTGTTAGAACAAGATTTCATAATCTAAACACAGATGCACCCATGGAAACCCTGAGACCACACAGCCCAATTTAGCCCCTGGTCATAAGGAGCCTTTTCCTATAATTTATAATCCAATTCATAAATGTTTATACATTATTCACCTCAGATATCCTGGGGTCTATATATTTAATTTAAAAATAAAAATAATATGTCTCTGTATTCAGATTTGACCCAGTTGTGAAAAAAACTTTGTCTTAATCATTTCAGTTCCACACTAATGGTCTTGTGTCACTAACTGCAACTGTTGGTTGCATTGTTAAGCAGTCCAAATAAGCCAGCCTTGCACACCAGGATTTGGATAGTTTATCCCATTTTTTTCTGCAAATCTCAAGGTCTGTCAGACTGAATGGGAAGTGTCTGTGAACTACTATCTTAGGTCTCTCCACAGATGTCCTATAATGCTTACTGTATGTTAAGGCTAGGCCAGACTACAGCATTGTCTTGGCTGTATACTTGAAGTCCTTGCTGAAACATGAAAAGCTGACCAGTCTCCCTCTCTCTGCTTCTGAGAGGGACCCACATGGCATTAGGTAACCCCACCAGGCTTCACCGTAGGGATGGTACTAGCCAAGTGATAAGCAGTGCCTGGTGTTCACCAGATATTGTTCTTGGAGTTCTGCCCAGGGATCAATATTTATCGCATCAGACCAGAAAATCGTTTTTCTCATGCTCTCATAGTCTCTTAAATGCCATTAGTAAATGTTTACTCAAAGTGGCTTCTGTCCAGTCAGCCTACTATAATGTTTGCTTTCTGGGTTGATTGTCCTTGCAGCAGGTCCCTGGATCCTTTTTCTATGTTACTTGCCAAATTTTTGGAAGAGTCCTGGTAGTTAAAAACATCATTTTCATTTCATCCACACTACTGTTAAGTATCATGACTGCATATTGCACTTCTCATGCTATAACAATGACAAGAGTTTGTCCACTGAAGGACAGGTGTCGAAGGACTGCAAATCCCTGCCAAAGCACTCAAAATATCTGTGTCAGTTCCTACTAAAATAGGTTGGTGGTGGTCCCAGCTCACATTGGGAAAGGGCAGGGTACACCCTGGACAGGTCGCCAGTCCATCACACAGTGACAGACAGAGACCAACAACCACTCACACTCACATTCAGACCTACAGACAATTTAGAGTCACCAGTTAACCCAAACATGATGTCTTTGGATGTTGGGAGGAAACCAGAGTACCCGGAGGAAACCCACGCAGGCATGGGGAGAACATGCAACTCCGCACAGAAGACCTTATTATAGGGCAAAAGTGCTAACCACCATGCCGCCGTGCTGCCTTATAACAAACTTGAAAGGTTAATATAATACTTGCTCTGCAGTGTCCAGTTAGGGTTTGGGTTCAGGTTAATTTGCAACAGGTGGACTTTAGTTGAGTTTGACACTTCTCAAGGAGAATTGCAGCAATCGCAATGCACCTGACTGCAATTTGGAGTTTCAAAGCAGAGAGTGTGAAAACTTTAATAATGTCAGCACAGAAAGTGAAAATGTCTGAATACTTTGTGAAGCTACTGTAAATGGGGCTGGAATAGATGGCTCTCACTCCCAGTTTTCGCCAGTGTATTCCAACCTGAAGGTGGTTCCCTTTCAGGGCTGAGCATCAGGGAATTTGCACACACGGTTGGAAACCCAAGCCTCAGGTCAACTCGGCACAGCTGGCCACCACCCCTACCTTAGTAATGCTGTAAGAACAAGAACAGCCACAGTCTGGATGGCTATTGGGCGTCTATGAAAAAAGCATCTCTGTCGGTCTCTTTACCAGCCTTCTGTGTGCCTGTCATTGACAGTGTGCTGTGTGCATATGTTCCAGGACTCTATCTGTGCTCTCTAATGTACATGGTGAGTGATTTGAGTGAATGTGTTTCTTCTGACATGTTGCTGCTTCTACTTCTCTTCTGAGCTATAGTTATAGTAGTTATAATTATAGCTATAGTGTTTATCAGCTTTCTTCACTAATACCCCGGCTTATTCTCTATCACATTCCTCAACGGTTGGCCATTTTGGAACAGCTCCACTGTTGCCAGAAAAAGTCAGTAAATTCATATAGAATCTTAATGCATAAGGTTTCTATTATTAGCATAGTAGCATTCTAGGTTAAAGCAAATGATTATGGTAAACATTTAGCAATATTAACAGATAAAAAAAAATGGATCCCTCATCCATTGTGACTTTCTTTAGCTGAAATAAAGTACTAAAGGAACTACATATGCGCAACATACAATTTTTTTATTCCCACAGAAAGTAATATTTTGGCGTTGGTACCAAACAACTTATGATATTTCCAACAATAAAAACATTTTCCAACAATGCTCGACGTCTCCTCTTACTCATCTTTCCCTGCTCAACTAACTCCAGCTCCTTCTTGCTTTCCCACTCAGTTGATGCTTCTGCCAGCCAATCAGGCCAATCGGTTGCTAATGCTAGGAAACGCTTCACACTGCAGGGACTTTCCAACAGGAGGTCTCTTCCGGCAGGTAACAGTATGATACTGGCATGTCAAGTGCTCGCTTATGCCGTCTTCATTACTGGTATCTTTGTCAACACCGTCGTTATCAGTGTGTGCTCTTGTGTTTTATGTGTGTTTTATGACTGCTGTTGTTGTTTCCTGTTTTTTCCAAGCAAAGGTTGTGTAAATTTCTGTGTCAGTGTGTGTCTCGCTGTTGGGTAGATCTTTTTTGCACACCCCAGCACCTGCAGTGTCTCGGCATAATAAAGGGCACATCTCCCTTTACTCCGCTCTCTTTGTTTTCATCAGTTTATATCAGTATCGTCTGTATCTGACACAACAACAAGGGAACAGTGTTTTCTTTTAAAGAGAGGGACAGGGCAGTGTTGAAGAGACAAAATCTGAAGACAGGTAGACAGTAGGTGATAAAGAGAGAGACACGGGGACAAAATTTTATGCTCTAAATGCCACCCTTTAATATTCAAACCCTCTTGACATTTGAAAGCACATTAACATTTTTGGAGGAGGGTGAACCTTTCAGTTTTCTCTTTCTGTTTTCCATGGCGCAGCAGTCCAGCCAGTCTTCAAGCCACACATACACCTAATGAGACTAATGAGGGAGTTGGAGAGTCAGGTAATGGAGTCAGTTGACTGGTCAAGCACAAACATCCAGAAAGCCCACAGTCTGCACAACCTCAATGAATGCAGCAAGGGAAATTGAAATGTTAAAGTCTGTTTTATGGACAGCCTTTTAACTCCTTTTTCCACATCCAGAGTGAGCTGCAATTCACTGTAGGATTATTAAAAAGTTATATCAACACAAAAACTAATTTTTTTTATTTGTTTATTTTTTTTGTTCTATTGTGGGATTTTTCCTGAACTTCTATATAACATCTGGCTGTAGTTGTAAACTGAATAGGCAACAATTCAGACCCAGGTAAAATGAGCTCAGTATATCGGTACTTATCAAGTGGCAATGCACATTGACATCATCCATTGATTTCTGAACTGTTGTTTTGAGTTTGTAAATTGGATCTGACCTGCTCCGTACTCTATCCTGATTGTCAGCCAGGTTGATATTTCTGGTAGGGCCTGTCAGTTACACAGTAGCCACAGCCTAATGCATTCCTTGCTTTATGGGCTATTTTCCTCTAAATGTGGGGCCATCATTAAAAAAAATAATCATGTTTTATTGACAAAGACATGAAACGAGAGACTGAAACCATGAAAACATTAGTGAAAGCTTTTATTGAGGTAATCAATCAAGTGAGGAGTAGAGGCATTTTCCCATAGATTTAGAGGGCGATTTCTTCTGGTTCAGGTTAATGGAAGCCAATCCATACAGCCTGATTCAGAGGTCTGGAGGAAAATCAGAAGAGTGGAGGTTATTGCAGCCATAGATTCATGATCATGGTTCATAGATTCCTGGCATCCTGACAAAATGTCCTTTTTGTTGCCTTTAATTCATCACACCACCATCTACCAGTGCTGATGTGCTGTGACAGTCAATAAAAAGAAGATACACAACTGTATATTGCTCCTGCCCAAACTTTCAGTATGCTCTCATTCCTTATAAAAATTTTGTCCACATAAAATAAGTGCAGCAGCCAAACGCACAGTTATACAATATACACACCATCCTGAGCACTACCCTGAGCGATGAATGTGCAGTCTTCTATATGAGATGGAAATCAATGCTGAATCCAACGCGGGAGTGCTCTCTGTAGCCTCCTGTGCTTTATTGCTTCATACATCCACTCAATAAGTACAATGTGGTAAATCATTGAAGAATGGAGTCAGATCATCAGGCACTCTGTTTGCTGCGTCCGATGACTTGGAAGCAATCTGACACTCTGACATTTGTTGTTTTCTAACGCTTAAACACATTCCAACTCAGCTGAGAGAAAGAGTTGGAGGTCTACTTGCAGTTAACCTTCTACATTCGAGTCACTGACAGGGAGGCCTGTCAGTCGACGGAAAACATTTACTTTTTAAAATGAGGTGAAGCAGTTCGTCTGTGCTGCTGCATGATGTATTATGAGACGTCCAAGCTGAAAAGAAGCATGTTTTTTTCAATCTGTGTTGGATGACAGCTATTTCTGTAAAACCTTGTGCTTTGTCAGTGTTATGTGAATGCTGATTTGCCCAAACCAGATCATGAAAGGTGAAAAATTTTCAGGAAATAATAATCTTTTTTAATTGTATCGCGCAATTCTATAAAAAGCTTAGATTTGATGTGTCAAGAGACTGAAGATTAAACTCACTTCAACCAACATTTAAACCAACTTCAACTTTTATTTTTTATTCGTTCTGTGGAATGTCTTCATCTCCCAATCCATCTGCAGCTTCTTCATTCGTTTTCCCTCTTTCTCCCTTTTCTCCATTTTGCTCTTTGCCTAATGATCCATGTCTCCTTACATGACTGTTCCTGCTTCCTTACCCTTCTCCGCATGTAGAGCCAGCTGCTAAGGAGGCGGACGTCCCCCGCCGCTTCTCTCTCACTTCCTCTCTAGCCTCCTCTTCTTCTTCCTCCTTCGCAACGCGGCGCACAAAAGGTACCTGATCAGCTGCCTCCACTTTTTGCTCTTTCAGAATGTTTGAGCTTTCACAATTTGCGTTTGTCTCCTCACTTCTCTTATGCAGTTACACGCACAGCTAACAGCACTGAATTGCAGCTCAGCAGGATAGGAAGTGTTTACTAAACTGCATTGCTTGATAGATTTACTCAGTGGTTCAGAAGTCCAATTCAAACAACATTATTCTATACTGTTAACTTAAAATCCAACTGGAGTTAAATTGCATATGCTTTCTTTTTGCTGTATCCTACCGGCATATTATATGGCCTGCCCTTTTTTAAGAAAAGAAAAAAAAAAATCTTTATCAAAAAGGAAACTCTCTCCCTGCATGGAATGCTGTTTTTCTCTGCTTATGCAAAACAACTTGCCAAAAGTGTTGTACTTAAAAGCAACAATCATATTGTTCACATACGATAAGAGGGAACGTACAATCTGTGGCACAATACATCATCCTTAATCAAGTTTGTGACATGTATCCTCGTAGTTCATAAATTCATAGGTTCATCAAGCTGACTGCTTCATCTACAAGCCACTGTTATACCGTTTAAGAATATATGTTCCAAGAATTTTCATGAAACGGGAATACCCATGCACACTTCAACTTAGATGATTACATACTCAACCCAAATAAATACAGTCAAAACGTGAATAAAATATCACAGAAATGCAGCATTACTTAAACCAGGCTTCACAAGACACACAAGAAGATGAGGACATTGTTTAGGTGGGTTTGCACATCAGTACATGCAATTTTACTCATTCTCATACGAGCAATACTCAAAATGAGAGTTAAGGAAGAAAATCTTATGTATCCATGCACATCCATGCATTTTTTCTATAACCTTCTCCCGATTTATTGCCAGCTTGACATTTATGAGATGCAAAGATAAAGTCAAGCCTTTGCTGGGACTCCAAACAACGTTAAAGCAAAAGCAAGCTCCAAATGAGTGGATGTACATATTAGTCTTAAAAAGCGTAAGAAAATAAGAATTTTGATAAGTTGACATTTGGAACGTAGGGTGACATTCAAAGTGGTAATATAAGTGCAATTTACTGTAGGAATACAGATGAGAAGTTCATTTTCAGCCAGGCAAAGGCATGGCAGGAGAGCTAGTGAAGTTTTCCCTTGAACTATTTCTATTTCAGTTGTCTGCAGTAGTGTATTCCTTGTTGTGCAGTCAAAACAATTCCTCATCACATCTGAACGGTTATAGTGTTACGGCTCACTATGGTTGTAGGGAGCTCAGTGGACATCGGAATGTGGTTTCAACTTTTCTTTCTGATTTAAACTTTTAACCTCTTTACACCTAAAAAAAATATGTTTGCACATAAACTTTTGGTTTGGCTGTGTACTCCTTTTTCTTTTTTAACTCTGTCTACAGGCAGTTACACTTCTGTAGCACCACAGCAGAGTATAGGTTTCATATGAAATGTGATGTCCAGTGTAAAGGTATATTTTGAAAGAAAAAACACTACATTCAGTAATAACAGCAGAGATCTGGCCCAAGGGATTATATAAACATAAGATTTATATTCTGGAGTCCCATCTGTGGTTGAGGAGACACGTCTATTTTTTTCTTTTAAGTTTAGAGAAAAACTTTGTAAACTGTGAATAAAGACACTCTCTGGTGTCACAGAACTTGTTCTGTATTAAACCAGACCACAGACCCTAAACCTAGGCATCTCCTAGGGGGGAAATCATCTGATGGAAAGCAAATATGTTGTCCAATACTGTATGTTCAGTGTCCCCACATTTGTACCTTCCTAAATACATAAATTAATGACATATCCTCATTATATTAGCAGAAAATGTAATCTGTTCACAATTATGTTTTGATCAAAAGATTTTTGCTGTAGCAGTTTGGTAGATGAGGTTGTTTTTCTTTTTTTTATTGTAAAAAATGTAAATCTCTGGTTGTATGTCATTTTTCCTGACCAGGCCCCCTCTCTGCTAGCATAAAGAGCAAGAGACATGAGATAAAGAGTGATCCCACTCCCTTTGGTTATGAAGGTACATACAAAGATATGCCATGTACAGTGTCTTCAGAAAGCATTCTGCCCCCATCACTCTTTGCACACTTTTATTTTAATCATCTGCTCAATAACCTTAAGCCAGAGGCAGCAGTTCAGAGATGCCTCCCATTCAATCTGGCATCTTGAGAGGATCTGCCAGGAGGAATTTGATGTGCAAAATTCAAAGAGACTTAGCCTAGAAGACTCAAACTGTTACTGCAACCAAAGGAATATCTATAATCCTCTGAAATGAGGGTCTGAATATTTGATGATGTGAACATTTGAAAATATTAATTAATTCCATTTTTTTTTTTTACAGTTTGTCAATATTTATAGAGCACAGATTGGGCAAAAACAGTAATTAGTCTGCTTAAGTTTAGAAAAGTGCAAAAAGTGAAGGTCTGAGTACTTGAACTCACTGTATCTAATAGAGTGGCTCTGAGCATGCATGCAAGCATACAAGCATTTGTGTTGTGATTTCTGTTTCGACATTTCAAAATGCATGTAAGTCAAAGGAAAAGTGTGTTGTGTATGGTGTATGTATGGTGTTTAGATTTGTCGGTGCTGCTTGCTGTCTACACATTTGATTTCTGCATGAATAGAAGAGTTGCACTGCTGTCTTGACCAGATGGACTCAATTTCATTTGAATTATCAAGATCTGATATTTTTGATTTTTGGTGGTTGTTGGCGATGTTGAGCAGTCATTGAGTGATCATGATAAAAGTACAGTATAAAGAATTTGGCTTCCCTCCAGACACTTTACGTGGTGCTATGACTGCAGCCGGGAAACGTCAGAGCATGACAGGCAGCACTGCTGCCACTGCTGCTGGTGGCACCTCAGTTGTCCCTAGATCCACCTCCCAACCAGGTAACTGCAGTGGAGGGCTCATCTCCAACATTGATGTGGTTATTTTGTTGTTTGAAATTATTTCAGTTTTACCTGTTCTTACAAGTTGTTGAGAACATTTCTTCTTTTTTTTTCTTTTTTTTTTACAGTCTCATGTTTTTTTTGTTTTAATTTAATGTAACTTGAACTCCTACTGTAGCACACTCTCTCTCAGATTGTAGAGCAATGTAATTGTTCCAAAAGTTGAGCTTCATTAATTTGTCTTTTTCTCACCAAGAGGAAGGTTCTTCAAAAACAGAAAAATCCCATCTGCCTTTTAAAGAAAACAAGATTAAGCAGTCAAGGGCAACAGCACCTTGTAGGGTATCCCAAAGTGTGTTTCTTTTATGAGATGAAGAAAGATTCATATAGGTTCAAGGTGCTTTATTTGTCATTCAAAACATGTAGACATGAAAGGACGAAATTTGAGTCCCGAGGCCGGAGAAACACAATACAATAAAAAAGAGTGTAGAATAAATCACTAGACATAATACACACAGAATCATATAAAATCAAATCTAAAAAAAGATAAAAATCTAAGTATCGCACTTACATGTAGACAAGGGATTACATTTGACTGCAGTACCAGTGTGTGTGTGTATGTTTGGTGTGTATTGTTGGTAATTCTGACTGCCTCAGGGAAATAGTTGTACCTCTTCCATTGGAAAATTTCCCATACCAGGACCCAAACCAGGGAAACCAGGGCTCTCTCATGGAGCTAGGTCAGGGGAGTTCCCTGCCAAATGTCTGGGGGCTGGGTCTTGACCCATGGAGCCCAAAACTTGGATACGGCTACCTGCATGGATATGATTTGGGTCATGTATGATACAGGCAGGTTAATACTGTAGGGTTGTGTGCACACCGAACCCTGACATTGTACTGGTTTTAGGGGCATTGACTGTTAACAACCGGCAACCTGCCAGGGTTATGGTTAGAGTTTCCCAGGGTGTGTATCAAGTGTGTTGAGGTTCTCCTGGAGAGGTTGCGTAAAGGTGGAGTAATAAACCAAGTATAATGTTTCGTTGGTTAATTGGAGAGCAAGGTGTTTTACGCATGACTGGCTTGTGGGTCTCCTAAAGAAGCAAATGGGAACCAGAGGAACAGAAGAAGGTATGGGAGGAGTTCACAACATAAAGTCAGCATTTTAGAGGGGTTAAGATATCTGCCCAGGATGGCTCCTGGGTATTTACCATTGTACATTAAGGTACAACAGGGTCCAGTTGCATCACAAGTCATTTCCTGAATAAGAGATGGGTCGAAACACTCACTAACTGGAGTGTGATAAAATGAATGCTGATGACCTTTCTGGAATGACGTTTTATGAAAAGTCCAGTTAAATTAGATCTTGTTGGTAAATTACATGAGCTCTGTGTTTATAGAGGTATATTTAACCTTACAAAGAACACCATCCACACTGTGAAATATGCAAGAGCCTCAGTTATGCTATGGGGTTGCTTTGGTTCATCACGCATAGGAATCAAGGCTTTCTGAAGTGAAGTATACTGGCCAGTTCCAGAGATTCTCAGTGTCAGGTGGAGGCTACTCAAGATCATTTCTCCAAATATCCAGAAGTCCCAATAATCTTGCTCATTTCCATTTCATTTGTTGTATTACAGTATGTAAGATTATTTGTCATGTCAAAAGCGCATTGCCTGTCATCAGTTTTAACTCATAAAAGAGAAAATTGCGTATCTTATGTAATATGTTCATTTCAAAACAATGAAAACAGTTTATGAGTCTTGCTGATTCTATCTATTCTCTCCAGGCCAGCTCCTGTTACAGCTATAAACCATCCACCAGTCAGCCCTGAGCTCACACTACTTTCACCACTGATGTTGATGATCACATGACAGGAAAACATTTTTAGCACATGAACAAATAAATAATGCTTATTTGTTACTCTGCTATGTTTTCTTAAACTCCCCAAAGTTTCATTTATTACAGCATCAAAGAAATTTGTGAATGGTCTTCTTTTAGTGATAGGATAACCATTATGTTTTCTCTAGTGTGCTTACCTAAATAGACTCTACATATTAGGCGCTTGATAAACGGTTTAATTCTCGCAAACAGATTCAAGATATGTGACATAAAATAAATTACTTAATTGTGGAGTGACATTGATTTCCTATCAGTGAAGCACCTTTACCTATCGAATGTATTGTTTTTCAGTACATGTCAGTGGATAATAATTCGCATGAATTCTCCCCAGGTTGGACACAACGGCGTCTTCCTTCCATGGACACAGAGGACTTTGAGACGATCCCCTCTAGTGCTGAGGAATCCTCCAACTCTTCAGAGGAGGAAGGCAACAATAAAAACGTAGGTGATATTTGAAGTTGCCGCTCATTTTGGCAAAAAAAACTTGAAGAAAGTTGAATCAGGATGTCCCCTGGAGCATTACTGAACCTATTTCCTAAAATTTGTTCAATAATGAAACTGAACAAAACCAAAAGCTGCAAAAAATTTGTTCTGAATTGAAATAAGACAAAATTCCAGGTCCACTCAGCAATCATCAAGCTTTCGTCAAATTGAAAATTGTATCTTGATCAAACCCATTCTGGTCCTGCTGGGTTATGTCAGCTTTTGCTATAAATTTTAACAATCTATGATTGTTCACGTCTCCCTCAACAGCTCTCAGCTTTTGTTTCCTCTTGCTCATTCATCACTTTCTGCTTTTCTACAAAATCCCCTGCTAATCCCCTTTATAGAGGTCCCTTCTGATCCTTAATTATTTCCCATGGACGTTTGTCATGTTAGCAGTGGGCGCTGGGAACTTGACATTTAAGAAACTAGTGAGAAAAGACAAGAGGGGTAGGATTATGGCTCCGTAGGTCTACTGGATATGGCAGGCTTTCCAGATTCATTATAATCTATGTGACATACATTAGAAAGGCATGCATGACGCACATTGACCATCTTAGTGGTACACACATCCACACACTCTTACAAGGAATTGACAATTTCACACAATGAGATAGCTGGCAGTTTAAAATCCCTGTGCTTATCAGCAGGAAGAAAAGTGTCATTGCCACCAGAGGATGTCACTGGGAATCAACAATGATCAACCGGAACATGCAACTTTCTTATGCTGATCCAACGTAATCAGAAGCTCATATTCATGTTTCCTGTACAATGCTATAGTACAGTCCAAAATTGACAAATTTGCATTCAGCCTATCTCTAGAATCTCTTGAACTCCTTTAAAGTTGCACTGACCAATATTTTTATGGAAACAGAAAACTGTTAAGTGCACTCAAATATGTGTGTTGTACAGCTTGTTGTGGACATCTGCCCACAAAAAACCTGATTATAGCAGTTTGAACTTCAATTTACATTTTTCTCTCAACATTTTAAACACAATAAAGTAATGCCAAGAATTTAACATAACAAAAAGTCTTCAATACACGGTAGTTTTGAGTAGCATAAATGTTGACATTTAGATTCGAAATGATTGATTTTATTGCTCAGTAGCTGCTCCAACCACTGGAGGTCCCAATTATGAACTGAAATTAAGCTTGGAAATATATATATATTGTAAAATGTAACTTTACAGCCACTGAAACTCCCCTGAAGTGACCAACGGCAGCAGATCATTCAACTATAGCTCCTCCGTATTCTCCATACGTGGAAATATAGGTGTATATAGCTGAGTAATGGCTAAGCATATTTACTAAGTTTAGTTTTGGCTTTTGGGAAGGCTACTTTACTAACATCACCCTGATCAATTTGTCAGTGTTGGGGTTTAGTAAATTTAACCTTTTACCAGCCTGGAACTATAGCCAGAATAAAATTGGCTAAATTGAGAGTTTGACTCAGTCATTTCGTTTTTCAGGGTGATAGCAGTTGTTTCCAGGTACAGCTGACTTATGAGTCTCGAGATGCAAAGGACCTTTCTCTGGAGAGGGGTGACTTGGTCCAATTTCTGGAGGAAGCAGAGAGCGGACACTGGTGAGTTCCAGTTGTCACCATTGTGGGACTGTCAGAAATCAGTCAGCTTCTTCCTGCCAACTCCTTGTGTCTGGTTTGCTTAAATTTGCACTGTAGTTGATATCTTGGGGTAAGTGGGTCCCCATCTGCCGATTCAAACAGGCTTTGTTCCTGGATGAAGGTAAAAGACAAAAGATAAAAACAGAAACCTAACAGTCTGTTCCTGGTGCAGGAGCAAGAATCACACATATAAGACAAAAATAAACTGGAGTTGCAATTTTTCTTACTTAAGGCACTTGAGTCTAGAGTCTCATTAACTCTCTGTGCCCTCTGTAAACTATAATTGCCATGCAAATCCATTGTTTCTACTCTCAACTGTGGAATGGGTTTGTCTTTTTTAGCTCTCAGTTTGTATAATTTTCCAGATGTACATTCTCCATAGCAGAAAAGGAACCATTGTTTGCCTGTTACTGAGGCCTTTTGATGGTGATTCTGCTCACTTTAATATCTGTTGTTAAATTCCTCTGTTTTTCTTTCTTCTTTCCTTATTAAAAACTTAACAGATATTGAGTCTGCATGCTGATATACTTTCTATTTCAAATTATTACAGGAAGGCCATAAAATAAACTTAGGCAAACACAAAATGAGGTGGCTATATTCACTGAGCTGTAACTTAAACTAACACTTTACAAACTTTCAATTATTTCTTTATACCAATCAATCCTTCTTCTCCCCATCTTAGCTGAGTACTGTTGTTAATTATGTGCATCACTTAAAAGTCACAATTTACTATCTTTTAACTAGTTCTTCTCAGTCTTACCTCTCATGGTCCAACATGCCTATGGGACTGAAGGTGTTTATCAGATAGAGTTTAACAGGTTGAATAAGGTTACCTCCACGTTCAGGGCTGTGTGGCAGTCAATACACAATTCTACCATATATGAAACGTTCAGTGAAATCATCATTTGAAATATTAAGATAGGTAATCACCAAGCTGTTGTCATTACCCCGGAAGCATGCTAATCTTATCAGACAATGTAAAGAATTATGAAATAATTCTATTATTACCGCCAACCGCATCGCCACATGGCAATTTAGGTAACATTTTAGCAACAGTTAAATCACAAGTCAGATGTGTATATAACAATGTCATCTACGTATAACTGCACAAAAAATGTGTGCAAATTTAAGGACGCTATAAAGCACATCATTGTATCAGATCCTTCTTCACATCGCTTAACATGTATAAAATGAGCTGAAAATTTTGCCTAATTAGAGTTAATAATGGTTGAATTCCATCAACTGCAACAAGTTAGTTGATGATATTTCGCAGATCTCTTTTTCTCTCGCAAAAAGTAATTATGCAAAGCTGTGGAAACATTATAGAGCACATCGTCACTGGTGAAAATTAACTGAGTTTCTCACCAATTTAACTGTGTAATTATTTCTGATTAAAAATGTTGTTTTCAAGCAATATAAATTAGTGTCTCGTCCACTGTCCTTAGGGGCAAGTCCCTGAAATATATAAATATAGACACTCCTGTACATTACTGATGAGTACGTTTTGACACATGTACAGTCGGGGTGTGCAGAACACGTCTATAACCGGCCCTGCATTTGGGTTGGCTGTAGATGTGAGGAACCTGTCATACATGGACATATGGTCACATTTAGGCTGCAGGGACTCTTGCAACTACACATCCACAGAAACTATAATTTCAGCTTGAGTTTTTGATTGCTTCGAAACAGCTGGCACAGCAGTTGTGCAACTGCATACATCTAAAATTACAACATTATGGATGGCAACTTTAAATCTTATGCAAAGAGGAAATAACTGTCATCACTATGCAAAGCATTAAATACTGGTTTAACACTCAGGGTAACATTTCCCTCTTTTCTTATTGTGATTATATTAAAATCTACTACTAATTCTCTATGATTGGAGATGAACTATTATTCCAAAAGGAAGTCCAGGCCATGCAGTTTTAAAAGTTGAACCTGGTGCAGTAATCACTGCATTCATCCACAGCTGGATCAACTATCTGCATTATCTTCTGTGGTCATTTTTTACCATCAGACATCAGTGGACCATAATGGTCTCATTGTTTTTCTAGAAACCTGCTTGAATGACCTCAATAGCATTGTTTGGTCCCAGCTATATAGAACGTACTAATCATTCAACTATCAACTCGATAAAATGGTTTTTGTTTTATTCATGCAGTATTTGACATTAAAGTGATGCAGTAGATCGAATAATTTTCCTTAATGTTCATTCTGTTCCTCCAAACAAAGAACTGTTCTTTTGAAGCATGGCTGTGCCATTAGAGAACAAAAGACCTAGTGCATGAGTCTATTTATTCTTGCTTTAATGCAACAGTGGTGAGTTACCCGTCATTATGTTTCTTAAGGACACTGATTGCACTCTAAATTGTTCTTGGTCTTTGCTGCCATGTTCTTTTATGACTTTTTTATTTTTCAACTCTTTTCATATACAAGACTATTCCAAGTAAGACAAAAGGAACATATGCATTTTACAGGAAAAATAATAAAATAAATAAATTCCAGTAACACAGGCAGAAGTATCAGGAACCAGGGTGTAAACCACAATGAGAACTGACAGACGGATGTACTGGTACCAAAGGCAAGTACAGGAAGGCTTGGTGATTGCAGATGGAGACAGGTTAGCAAGTGGAACAGGAACAACATCAACCAATACCTCACCACTCTGTCCGTGTTTTTCCTCAGTTACATTTAAAAATGATGCATCTACCGAACACTGGCATAGATATTATTTGGGCTTATTGTAGATTGAAATTGTTGGTGATGTAATGTCATTTTGCATAAGGAAAGCCTTTCAACTTCTGTCTGTAATCAGCATCCATACCGTTACTTTCTAGTTTAATAGTCAATTTGGTTGTAGTTCTACAGTTTGGTTCCCAATAATCAAACATGAAAGGAAATGGGAGTTATGGAGCAGCTGGTCCTCTGCCAACCCATTCTCTCTCCACCAGGATTAAAGGCTCAGTGTGGCTTGTGCAGAATTAATTTTATTTTCACTGTAACATTACCCTGATCAACCAAACGTGTGACTAATGGTCTACTGCGAAATCAAGGGAGGTGAAATCACAATGGCTTCAGATGAATAATAAATCACTGTTTCATTTCCATCACCATCTCCATCTATCCTTTTTTGGCTTAACAAAAAAACTGTGGCCAGTGTCTTTATAGAGAAACAGCTTCTGGAATCCATCCCTGATGAAGTGTTTTCATCTCTTGCAAGCTCTCTGCATTTGGAAGTGACTAATACCGTGTAAGATAAAAGTTTGACTGACTTTGAATTTTCCTGTTTTTCATCAGCTCATGCATATTTCAGCTTTTTAAAAAAAATCCCTGTCAACAGCATCTATGGTTTTTTTGGGTTTTTTTTTTTTTTTGCTGCCAAAAAGTCTCACTCACACTTGTCTTTCCTGCATTTGAGGAAAATGAAGAATTCATAAACCCTCTCTTTTTTCTTGGGATCAAAGTTTGTGTTCAACCATATAAAACTTTAGAGAATCTCATTGATGAACTTTGTACCGTTGCATATGGCAGATACAATTTCATGTCCGCTGTATACATCTATAATGTATTTGTGGGTGTCTTTATGGGTTTAGGTTCAACTGGTTTGTGTGAGTGTGTATCTTCATGATGGCCAGTAGTTTTTCCCCAACACAAGCGTTAATGTGCTTCCTGACGTTGCACTTCCGTGAGCGTGTTCCATCTGTCTTGATTTAGACTTTCATTTCACACCCACAACACACACACTGTACCTGTGTCAGCCCCTGTGGGATATCTGTTGACAGTGTGTGGTATATTTTTAAGGGCTTAGAATGGCACATCCACATACTGTCAAAGCTAATTCACAGTTCTGGAACCCTATAAAATCTATTTTAATTTTTCCCATATTCATTTTTTTTTTCTTTTTCAGTTTTTAATTTTTGAAAATTCAGTTTTTAGCATTTTATGCAAGTTTAGCACAGAGACAGTGTTTTAAGTAATGAAATATAAACAATTTCTTCAGTTATAACTGAAAACTTTAATGCTTCCACACATTGAAGCAAAAACATAACAATAAAACAATGAAACATAAGTCCCACAACTTTGGTGGAAATATCAAATCCACTGTAAACTTTTTAATTTCTTCTATCCCCATGCTCTTTGGTTTTCCACCCATTACTGACATCTCCATTGAAGTAAATGATAGTCAACCTCTTTGTGTTGAGCTCAGTGAGTGACTCTCGTTTGACTTAGCGCTTAGCACTCAGACGGCAGCTTCACTGGTGGGGGGCGTGCATTAGTGACCCCCTCAGAGAATTTACCTGACAGATACGTTCCTTTTTATTCCAAAAGAAAGACCGGGGTCCGGTGTCTGTGGAGGGGTCCAGTCTCTCATCTCATGTAGTCTGGTCTGGTCTAGTCTAATCTCTAGTCTCTGCAGGGGTCTGTTCTAGTTTTTTTTGGCAGGGGGGGTCTCTGGAGGGGGGGGGGGGTCCGGTGTCTCGTCTAGTCTGGTCTGATCTGATCTAGTATCTACTCTCTGCAGGGGTCTGATCTCTGGTCTGGTCTGGTCTAGTCTCATGTAGTCTAGTCTGATCTGGTCTAGTCTCTACTCTCTGCATGGGTCCAGTCTCTGGTCTGGTCTAGTCGCCTTGCTGTACCTTGCTCATTACCAATTAACCAATTAACCAATTGGTGTTCAGGTGCCCCTACCGGGAATCGAACCGCACCTTTCTTATTGCCGGGCGACAGCACCACTACACCACAGTGCTGCTCAGGTCACCACATACATTTACATCAAGTCACCAATTAACCTAGATATGTTCAGGTGACCCCACCAGGAATCGAAGCGTGCCCACTACGCTCAAGTCACCACATTCATTCATTCATTCATGGGTAGGGGGGCATGCATTATTAGTGACCCCCACGGAGCATTTTCCCGACAGATACGTTCCTTTTTATTCCAAAAAAAACAAAACAAAAAAAAAACAAACTTTTAAGTAAAATGTCGGCCAGTTCTGTTATTCTGTGTTTATAATGAATTCTGTTTTTAATGTCTAATTCCGTGATTCCATGATGGCGGATTTTATAGGGCCCTATTTACCGAATGCCTGGGAAGACCGAGCTTGACATGAGCTTCACAGTGTGCAAGGTTTGCAAAATGAGGATTAAGCACTTGGGGAACCCATGTTTAACTGCACTATTTTTTTATAAAGAGACTTTATACACTTTTATGAATCAAATCGTTTTGAATCAAATCGTAGCCCCAAAAATCGGAATCAAATCGAATCGAATCGTGAGATAGTAAAAGATTCCCATCCCTAGTACACAGATCTACAGGCCCACATTCAACCATAAATGCTCAATGCAAAGCACCTCATGAATGTTGATGCTTATAAATTAGCCATGCTGAACAATATTTAGTTCCGGTTAAACCTGGAGAGAAAGACTAAAAAGAATAACTTCTCTGAGGCCACAATGAGGTTCTTTTGGGTGAGGTGGAGGAAAGAAGAGTAGTTTAATTTGGTATCCACAGATGTGGTGTCTCAAATACAAAAAAAACCCCAAAAAAGTGTTTAGCATTGCAATGTGTTGTTAACGTAAATGCAACTGAGAGGACCACTTACAATCTGAAGCTGGAAGCAAAAAAAGATTGCCAGCCCACTGTCAAAGTGTGTCTGCCACAGGTGGAAGCAACCTGACCTCACGCTGTCAAAAAAAATTGCCTCCATACTCACCATCTGGTGCTGAGGAATGTGACGGTGAGAGAACTGATGAAATATTGATGAGATTTGATTCAGGATTTTGAGTCGACGGACATATTTTAAAATTGAAATGTGTATGGCTCACAAGCACAATAACAAATAACTGCTGTTTGAATGTTTATGACAAAGTGACTCTTTAATTAACGTTTGATATGAAGTGAAATTAAATGTTGCAGGTGACAAAGTTAGCAGGTAAACCTATAAAGCCTTCTTCACTGGTCATAGGTGAGCAAATAAGCATCAGCTTGCGTCAGTGTTGCCGAGCTACTCGGCCTGCTTGCCCTCATTCAAGTTGTTTGAGAGTTATATCATATTTTCGTTTTAAAGCTGGGGAAATCAGTTCCACTTTGATGCCAAGCTTATGAAACATTCCATTCGTTTTATTTTAAGCACGCTCTTGAGACCATGTTTCTCACCGCACTCAAGCTCTTCTTCCCCCCGTTGACTCTGTCAGACCAGCCTGTTCTCAGAGGCTGTTTGACTATGGAAGCTGCATTGCCTGCCAGCTGTGTTTTTCAGTATTCATTGAAAACACAGATGAAAAATGTTTAGATTTGTTAACAAATATTATTGCTGTACTCCTACGTCCCCAGCTTTTCTCCACCTCTCTCTTTTGCTCCCTCACTCTCTGACTTGGCAGTCGGACCATGTGTCAAGGGATTAGCTGGAAAGGGAGTAAGTCTTGGGTTGAGTTCAGTTTGGATAGGAGGATGGAGTATCTTTGGCCTGTTTAGTTGAATATTCAGAGCATGATGTAACTGACTGTTTCTCATTCCTTTTTCAGCCCTGTCCCCATAATTTATCTCCCTCTCTCTTTCTCCCGCTCTCTCTCTCTCTCTCTAGTATGTGTCTGGGAGTGGACGTAGAAATTTGAGGCCAGGATTTATTGTCGCGGTGGCGTAATGTTTTAGAACCGCAGTTAAAACTGTCAAAACAATGTTAACTGCCAGTCGTGCTTATTGTAATAACAATAGCCCAACATGGGGTAAAAGTTAACTGATTTTTAAGTAAGTAAGGAAGTAAGTTTCTCTGTGAGAATGACACTAAAAGACTCCTGCAAGGGATATCAGGGTGACTTTTGAACTTGGCCTCCTAAATCCTCCTTAAAATCTATTTGAAATAACTGAAGGCTCCATATACACATATCTTTTGTATTGATATGGATCTCACATGAAGCTGATGAATTCACAGCTTGATGCTATAAAAGCTGACAGCCACTGTTTGGCTCTGTCCTCTGTCTTTCTCTGCACCAGCTCCTCCTTTTAGTGGCAGGTCTGGTCTTTGAAGTGCAGTTTGTGGTCTTGAGTGTTTTGTCACTCCATCCACCCATCAACACAAATGTCCCTTTGTTTTTCTCTCTCCCCTTCAGGTTGCCCATCCAATAAAACCCATTTTCATTTGTCCACAGTGAATGCCCATGTCTGCAATCCTTATAATTATTTATTCACTTACCTTGTAGGCATTGTTGTGGATATCTTATGCTTGACCATTTCAGTATACAGCAAACCCCCTTTACTAAAATGTTGAGTAATTACAACTTCCAGCCCTTTGAAAAACAGAAATACTTGATGAATCCAACTATAATAAAATGTAATTTTTTAAAAACTAACAGCAACAAGAGTCTCAGTTAATAATCAATTTTCATTTTGTTTTTAACATTTTCAATTTCAGTCTTTATTTTTGATGACAGATGGGATTCTCTTGGCCGTGGATGACCCCGGTTTTACACAAATCTGTTGACAGATTTTCAGCCATTCTTCACAGATAATTCTTCGATTTTTTTTTTTTTTTTGCTTGAGAAGTTTAGTAGCTCTGCCCTCCATATTAAAAGAACCAAATGCTTCTATTAGATTCAAGTTATGGTTTTTACTTCTCTGGTCTTTAAAAGAAAATCCTTCTCCTGCTAAGTGTCTTTAATCAAGGTTAATTTTCTGTGTCTTTTCCTGGATTGGCCTGATATCAAATCCTGTTTATGATTTCTATAACAAGTTGGATGACAAGTGATCAATTTGTGCTGATGTGGAAGTGTGAAGTATTGGTTTTTTTCGTGGATGCCGTCACTGTTGTCTAATCAGTCCATCAAACCGACTCCCTCATATAGTCAGAACCACTGACCTATCTATTTTTCATAGTTAGGTTACATAACAGCAAATTTTGAATTTTGTTTTAATTTTTTAGGCCATTAGTAAAAGCTGCTGTGCTTTCTATTATTAATGGTATCGCTCTTCCTTCAGCTTACGATGGTCATGTACCCTCTTCCATCTTCCATCAGTTTCTCGACATAGAACCATGATACATTAGAGGCAACTGAGACCAAAGCTGTCGTGTTTACAGGGTATTTTGTAATCCTGTTCAGGAGACTAGGAAATCACATGCATTCTCATGGACATTGCACTGACTTTCTCCATTGGGGCCTAATTTACACTGTAGACTTGTCTCAGAGCTGAGATATACATACAGACAAGACTCAATACACTTTGAAACATTATAAGATGAATTAAATACACGATTTAAGCGACATTGTACAGGGAAGTGCTAATAATTGTGCAAGGTATACTGGTATACTGTATACTTTTCATGTTTGTTTTTGTGTGTGTTTTCTTGGTCCGGGCTGTATGTCCCTCTTCTTAAATATTGTTTGAATGCCACAATTTGTCCACATTTCCCCGTTTTTCTTCAGCTTTGTGCAAGATTGTGTTTAAAGTAGAAGCTAACATGAATCTTTCTTTTTTTTTTTTTCCAGATATCTTCCAGGATATGTGTACAGCAGCACTCTACACCTCAGAAAACAAAGCCAGTATGTGGGAGAGCAAGTCTCGCAGTAGCTGATCAACACAGCTAACTGAACTTAGTTCACTGGACTACACGCAATTTGTTGGATCAAAAAAATCTGACTGGCTCTCAACTATAGTGTTGCAATTTCCTAAGAGGAACCTGAAATATCAACAACTTTTAATTTTCTACCTGCACCTCATCTTTTGGACTACGAATGTGGCCTGTTGATGTTTTTAAACTACAATTTTTCAAGTCTTACTTGGTGAAGCTTCTCATTTGAAACCTCTGAAAATAGCTGGAACTTTGACATGCCTGAATGCCGCCATGGGAAAGCCATATAAGACTTTTAGCCAACTAGCTGTTGTAATTGTGGAGCTGAAGACTGATGGATGTGGACATATACAATGAACTGTATATCCAGTTGGACTGGATATCAAACCCCATTTATAACTTGTATAACAAGACAAGTGATCAATTCCATATACTGGTCGTGTTTAGGCCATTACCATGTGTCCTGTTCTGCTGATAAACTGCTCTTTAGCAAAAATCTTACACCCAGGGCCACACTGCATGCCTTACTAGTGCTTTACAACGTTTATATTAGCAGCTTAGAGCAGCCACACTTGCCGGTGTGAGACATGTATCTGAGACGTGACTGGAGCCCAGCAGTCCGTCATGTGCGTTGGAGCTGGTTTCTCTGAGGTTTGTTTTGCAGTCCTCAAAAAGAAGACACACCAAAATGATCTGTTGATATTCTTCTTGACATCATACCAGCAACTTCAAGACTCAAACTGACACATTTTTAATCTATTTTATAGATCAAATGCTATTAAATGAAAAAGTGGAGGCTACACGTGTGCAGTCCAGTCACAGCAGAAACCTTTTGTCGGCTATTATTACAGTATATTATGTCAATAAGTAAACAGAGCATTAGTTGAAGAACAGTATTCTCTCTCTCTCTCTCCAAACTTATCAAAAAAAGACATCAAATATCATATTATTGGCAGCATAATCAAAGGCTAACTCTGTGTTTAAAGACAGGCCTGGTAAATGTAGAGAACAGGTGAGGTGAAGCATTGTGACCCAGGCGTCCAGGTTCCTCCTCTGCTGCCTCATCTCATCATTACACACAGGAAATAACTGCTGAAGAGCCTGGAGCTGTATTGCTTTCCTTTCTTCCCCCACTCATTACTGTACATCAGCTATATGATCGGAACACACTCATTCCTCACTCTGTAGACTTTCAAATGATTTCTACAATATTCAACAATATCTCCCTTTCATGAATAAATTGACAGCCCAGGTCGGGAACCCAGAAAGTATTGTATTATATCATGTTTGTTTATTTGTTTTACTCACTTAGGGGCAGAAGTTGCCTTATGAAGGTGATATTGCTAATATGATAGGAAACATTTGCAGGCATAGACTTACACTGGAATACATAGTCCGACAAGTCACTTTTTTCTTTCCAGCTGCATTTTTGCTTTCACCACCTTTTGAGGAATATTCCTTCCAGGAAGTTCATGTAGGATAGTTTGTGTGCTTGTAAAGAAGCTCTCTGATGTACCTCTAATGAAAGCTCCAAGTCCAAAACAACAACAACAACAAGAACAGAAAACATGACGAGGTCAAATCTTAATATATGGCTGGTCCATTTAAGTGCGATATTGAGGACATCGTGAAAAACTGCTGTAATCAACATGTTTCACTGGAAACTAGGTGAAGACTGAAGTAATACGCTAATCAGTATATTCATGACATTGTTTTGTAGTTGTGTCAGCTGGGTTCAGTCCTTCATCTTTGTATACACATACACAGTATTTATAACAGAACTGAATTCCCTCGAAGGCTGTTACAAGTTTTCTGTTTCTGTTGTCAGACGGTGGAAAAAGTATTTTAAAAAAGTGGCTGAATTATGGCTTTTTATTGCTGCATGTTAAAATACTGACCACACCATCAGGTTAGGACCAGAAAGGTTCAATGTAATAGAATCTGTTCACTCCTATTCACGTTGAAAGAGTAATTGCGAATAGTCTCACTCTATCACGTCTGATAATCCATAAAATCCATAACCCATAAATAAAATCAATCAGTCAGGGGTGCAACTATTGAGAAAATCTCATTTTCAATTAATAGAATTTCCTTAATTAGCTAAACTGCTTCCCAGACGAAAATGTGAAAAATGAATCAATCATAATCTCTTTTTTGCAGTTTATTCTTTATACATGGATAGTGAATAGCAGACGGAAGAAGCCAAATGGCTTTTGATGCAAATTATGCGTTACTGAAGCACATCTCCTCTTTAGATGGATGGGCTGCTGGTGTAAATCATGTTTTTAGGAAACAGATTTATCTCACTGACATGTTATGCTACTTGGACTCATCTCTGCATAATGGGATTTTCACTAGCACAATTTTTGGTAACATAAGTTGCGAGAAAGGTCAGAGAATTGTTATATCTTTGCAAGTGATTGTTTAGGAAAATACTTTTTTTTTTTTTTTTTTAGCAAGCAGCACCTAGGTTGTTTCCTAACATGAACTTCGTCAGGTTTGCCTATTCAGAGAAGAAAATAGCACTGTAAAAAGGATGGAAAATGTAAACAAGCATAAGTGAATTTTAGGAGTTTTTTTTCTCAAGATACGTTTCCTGTACGATTGCTGTGCTGTTGTGCATCATTGTCCCTTTGAGACTTTTTGGCATTGTTTTGCATTTGTACTAAAAAATAGGATTCTATGAGCAGCTCCCTGAGAAATCCAAAGCTGCACTTTTCTATCTGTACCAATGTTGCATCACCTCACACGAAGGAGCCAAATATTTCACGTTTATACATTTTGAATTTTTGACTGACAACCAGTGTGTAACTTAGTGGAAAAGTAAAGATGAAACTAAAAGGTAAAATGTTCTGATACATGTCATAACAAAAGAATATTTAGTTTCTCCGCAGTCAGTAAATTCAGTCATAGATGGATGATGGCTGTGTGGTTGGTTAGAGGGATGGATGGATGGATGGATGAATGAATGCCTGGATGGATAAAATGACCACCTGTAAGAGAAGGTAGAGTCAAATTAAAGGTCATATGTATGATTGTAAAGAAAAACACTATTAAACATGTTGTACATTACGTCCCTTCTATGTAAAATGAAAAATATTGTATCTTTGTAAGGAAAATATTTCTGTTTCACTGCATCCTGCTGCAATTTAATAGCTCAAATATTACTATAGAATGCATCAAGTCTGTATATTGTATCTGTCATTGTACATATTTCATTGTGATAATATGCATTTACAATATGAATTTTGTCGCTATGTTTTTATATTTCATACGTATTCTTTTATTCAAACCTTAGAAATGATCTCATCTGTTTGTACCGGAGGAACAGCTCCTCCTCCATCTCAGTGTCATAAAGTAATCCAACACATTTGCTACCACATTTTGCCTGACAACATCAGCAGAAGCTGCCAGTTCTCTGAGTTCTGGTTTTGGTTTTTTGTTGAACAAGGTAAAATTATTTTAACATTAAGTGTGCAATTCCTAGTAAACTCTGTGATTACTGAATAATGCACAAGTAATTAATTTTGACCTCCCTAACACAGATTTTAAAAAACACTAAGGAGGCCTAATTTTTCACACTGTCAAGTGTATTTAAAGGATGTTACTGTAAACATCAGTTTTTTTAAAAGGCAAATGCCAAAGTATATCATTCCTTCACCCAAATGGTTGATTTTAACATTGAATGATTTAAAAACTTGCATTTGATTTATTTATTTTGAACAAAGTGAAAGTTGTTACAATTCATTTTGAGAGGGGTTAAATATTGAAAAAGGAAATAAAAACTGCAGTTCTTTGAATGGTCACTTGTCGGTCAATCCCCCCTAGTATTCCACGTAAAAATGGCAAACGTTCAAGCAGAAATAAACATGCTAATGTATATATTCTTTATAGTTAAAGGAATACGGTGTCCTGCTTCTTAATGACACTAAGGCAGTGATGTTTCAGCATAACAGAATAGACATTTTATATTGTGAGGTAAAGTTAATGTCCTGAATGGGTCAGACAACTATACTGTATACTTAAATAACACCAGTGTCCATGAAAAATATGAGCAACTTTAGATGACATTAACGCTCATAAAATTGGAAAAGAAAGCGATTCTAAAAAATCAGACGTAGGTGTATTTATCTTGTGTTGTTGGTCCGTATCATCACCACAATAAAAGGAAGGAAGGAGCTTTAGAGGTTTTTGGTCAAAACTCACGAATTCATCCATTAATTATGACGTGTTTTAACTCAGATGTGTGTAGGGATAAAATAGAAGTGACGGACTTTTATATCCAAACAGTCAAAGGTCAATTTCACTGTGACATCCAAGCAAAAAAAACAAAATGCCTCTGGCTATTCAGTGATCAAACACAGGCCTTAGACCACTTAATGACAAGATACAGCAATGCATGATGGTCTTTCAAACTCAGAGTTAGGAACTTTTCCAATACCTTGCAGCATCTTGTCTGCTGACCCATATTCAACACCATAATTGTGGTGGAAAATGTCATCTCCTCCTCATCCAAGTTCAATCTGCCCTTTGAAAAAAAAGAAAGGGAAAATGCTGCTAAAATCATTTGAATTCATGTAGCAGCTGAAAACTAATCTTTACATCAATGGTATTCAAGTGAAAATCTTGTCGTCAGGCATGCAGTTGTACAACAATATCCCTACATCAACCTTGACTTTTTTTTCTTTCCTTTTGTGGCTGTTTTCCCCGTTCCCTGAACAAGAGGGAAAAAAGCATCTCACTTCAATTGAAACAGCAAAGAACACACACAAAAAAACTGTGAGAGAATAAAACATAGCAAGAATGGAAAAGATGTGATACTTTTCCAACACCTTGCTGTGTTCTGTCTCCCAGACAAGACCTGTGAGTGATGGGTGCTCAAACAAGATGTTATTTAAGTGTGTGTCAGCAGGTGGTGAATTCATGCGTTGCCTGAGAAGAATCCTGTATCCTGTGCTGTCACGACTTCTTTTATTTCAGCAGCGTGCTAAAATTAAGTGTAATTATTCTAAGTTGGGTGGGGAAAGGGAAAGGGGAGCAGGTACAAACAGTCTCCCTGTTTTTGTTGTACACTCTATATTTGAGGTGATGAGTCTAAGTTGCTTTTCCTTCACTTCAAGTAAGTCGTGAAATATTGGTATCATGAAAAGTGCTGCATTTCTGTTATTTTGTGGCCTCCTCGGGTATGTTAAAGCTGCAGCTCATTACCATTCCTGCCAGGCCTTTGCTTGCTTCTTTATGGAGGAGGGAACACGCTATTAATGCGAAACGTAAAGCAGGATATATTGTCTGTAAATGAAACCACAATTTTAAGAGAGGATGTGCATAACGTAAGTGTGAAATGCTGCAGATTGTCGGTCTGGCCTCACACAGTGACGTGGAGATCAAGCTGCCATTTGTATTGGGACGCTTCCACTTACATACTTTTCACACTGTCTGTCTAGAAGTTATATGCACTGAAATTAAATGTTTTGCTATAAGAGGAAGCCTTTTTGCTGCAGTGAAAGCAAACTACTGGTTTAGTACATTGGAAGGCAAGATCATTAGCTTTGATTTTGGGCAAACTTCTGAACTAATTCAATTTCATACAAGTGAGGTGCTGAGCAGATAAATGGTGACACAAATGAATTCCCAGTAACAGATCAAAACTGTTCTTTTACTTTGGAGCTGTGGAGCAGACATCCCTGTCTCCCTCTGGATTCAATTGGTGATATTATCAAACTGTTTGATTTGTGGCTAAAGCCTAAAAACCTCATTACCCCTGCTGTTCATACATATGCGTGTGTGTATGTGTATATACACACACATCTCTAGTAATGAATCCCACTCTTAAGTTAAACTAAAGCGGGCAGCTGCAGGGTGAAAACATCATTCTACACATTACAAAAGAGGATAAAATTCTTTGGGAACAAGAAGGATGAGGATTGCCGCCTATCTGACTGCAGTTTGGGAAAACCATATCTGATATGAGTAGTGGAGGGACTTCGCCTGGGACTTAGCTGTCTCCCTTCCTGTTCACCTTGTACACCTCAGACTTTGTTCCTTCATGACTCTCCAGGTGCAGGGAGTGTAAGTGATAGGTGGGGAAGGATTACAGAGCCCCGGTCAATGTTTTTGTGGAGTGGGCTGGAAAAACTATCGTCTAAGAGCATCTTACACCAGAGTGATAGTGATCGACTTCTGACCTAAAAGGGCGACCGCTCAGTCCCAGTGTATTCAGGAGAATGTTGATGTGGTGGAGGACAAGTGTCACTTTGACACCAGACTGGAAGACACAGAGGCTTTCCACAAGAAGAGGACGAGCACACTTTATTTCCTGAGGAAGCTTAGGTGCTTGGACGTGTGCAGCAGGGTGTTATAAATCCTTTACCTCGGATTGTTACCTGTGCCCTCTACTTCACTGTGATCTGCTGACGGTGCATTATCAAACCTGGCAACATCAACATTGGTGGGGGGGCCGACACTGAACTGTTATCCATTATGGATAACCACTCCACCACCTACTGGACAGGCAGCAAACTACTTTTTCTAACAGAGCGGCTCTGCTGGCTCAGTGGCCAGTACAGGAACAGCCCTTCACAGTTCCTTACAACTGTGCATCTCTCAAAACTCTCAGCTTGATCGGTTCCTGTCCACCATACTAAACTCCACTTGTTATTCATGTGTTATGTGTACTGAAATATTTTTTTAATCTTATTTTGCAGGCCCAGAGGGAAGACACTCCCCTGCTCAACACACAGCAGCAATAACTATTTGCATATTATTGGAGTATCTTGTACTTTACTGTATGTTTTTCTTTTTAGTGTGTATGAGTTCTGTTGTGGTTAAGCCATGAGAACACACAAATGGATGCTTTAATTTGACTTAATCCTAAAACCTGTTACTGTAAATACTCTAGTCCAGATGTTTATGGAAATTACTGAGCCTTTTTTAATTATAACTGTATGTTGATAACCTGTGTTTGGGTGAACATCTTTAGTAAGAAGAAATGAGGCTGTAAGAGACTACTTTTGTAGGATTTGCTGAAAGAAACATTTTTGAACCAAGTTATAGATGAAAATAGAAATGTATTAATATAAAAATATGAATATATAAACAATCAATGTCAACATGAGACAAAAAACAGACAAAATAAACACTTCCAGGAAAATAGACAGCCCTTGCTGTGCTTTAAATTGGATGCTTCAGTTATAAACTCACGAGTAAGATTTCTACAAACATACTCACCAAACCAAACATTGGAAATGTGCATTCACTGAAAATATCAATCACAACCGGCGCTTGTCCCCCACCTGCCTCCATCTTCGCACACTTTCCACTTAAAATCTTTTCACTGTCCTGTGTGCCACCTGCATTCTGTCATGTGTAACTATGATGCGGTCTCCCTCAGGCTGCCATTTTCCCAAGTTTAAAAATAGGTTCATGATCCCTCTCCTTCCACCACTTCACCTATGTGGTGGCTGCTGTGGGTGAAAACTGTCTATCAATTTTTTTGACCGATTCGAGTACACCATCTGGGTACTTACACTGCGCCGCATGTTGCCATACCTGCTAATGAAAGCACTAATCCACTGAAAATAGCAAGAGTCAGTATGAATGTGCTTTAGTGTATTTTAGTTTCTTCCCTAACATTTTGTTAGAGGTCTGTTCCACCTCCACGGACTGATCCATTTATTATGCATTTCTACTCTGAGGTCACAACACAGTCTGCTGCCTCTGATGCAAGCTGATGGTGTTTTAGCAAAGTTCCATATTAATACTGTAAACCCCAATTTTCACTCCAAATTTATGATCAGCTCTGCATCACTCCAAAGCCCAACTTGTATTACATCTACATCAGTCATGTTAATACGGTGGACTGTAGCAGATGTGCTGCAGTGTGAACTGACAGTTGTATGTATTAGTTCAAATTGATGCAGACATGCTGAAAAAGATACAATAAATTGGTGCATCCCATGAATCAACAACATCCGAACAAGATGCCCTTGGGAGATAACTCCTGAAGGTTCAGGTTTTATGGAAAAATAAATATTTGTGAGGGTTATGAAAAAAAAAAACAAAAAAAAAGCGCTGCTTTGCATAGAAAAATAGAAACATATGACAATATGTCAAAAGTGTCTTTATTGTTGTCAAACAAAGAAAAAATATATCAAACCATTTAATGTAAATGTATAGTTGTACAGACAGTGTGTTCTTGGTGGAATAATTTAGCCTTTCAATGTACAAGCTTTTAAACTGCCAAACACTGCAGCATTTGCTTTGTGTGCCGTATAAAAAGTATACACTGATGATCAGACTCTGAATTGCTCTTTCATTTCACTTTTTTATTAAATGTGACATAGTGTTCATTTGGCCAGAAAAGGTGTTGGTGGGGGGGGCTGCACCGATGGGGGTAATGTGTAGTAATCAACCATCGCACAAGAATCATAGAGGAGGGAAAGTGACAAATTACACAAGTTAACCATTATAGGTAGTTCAATCTAGCGAGCCTCAAAGAAAACCAATGGTTTGTAACAACTTTTTTTTTTCACCTTTTTAAAAACAGACTTCTCCAATGAAGCCAGACATAATAGATACAGTGAAAGTAAAACTGAATGTGAGAAGCACTCAAAATAAATGTTACTAAAAGACATCGAAAAATAAAACTGCCCCTCCATTATACTGTAATTCTGATCAAGACTTGACCTATTTTCTGTCTTTGGTTATTTAAGTGACATTGTCATTACATTACAGCATCATTTTACTGATTATTAATACATTTAAGATTTCTGTTTGGACTTTGTGAAAGGTGAGCAAATTTTATTTCACTTTTGACACATTTGACATGTATAGAATTGCCCTGATGATGACGCAACACTTACACAATGAAAGATATGAGAGAAACATTCTTAAATTGATATTTTCTAAATGATTGTATCAAATCAGAAGTAGCATACAACTATTGAGAGAAAAAAAAGGGAATTGGTAAAAGAGTTTAACCTGGTTGGGTTTATGCCTGTGTGGTGGTCTTGCTCTCTCAAGAATGTGTGGTCTCCCTTTACCTTTGTGTCCATTCATATTGCTGTTCATTTGGTGACTGAGCATCAAAGAGCAGAGGACTCAGCTAGAAATATAAAACTCTGAGGAAGTGTAGGGAGGACAGACTTGGATAGAAGGGAGATGTGGTCTAGACAAAGCTTTGTTCTGCACAGTCAACCTCCTGATGGCTGAATATGGAGAGACGGACAGTGATTGGTTGTGTATGTGTCAATAAGATGACTGGAGGAGCTTCCTAACAACCCCAGGAATATGATACGCATACTAAAGATTTCACAAGTCAGTGTGGAAGAAAAAATGCAAAGGTGTAGCTGGAAGTGAATGACGAGTATCCTGCAGACCACATGCTGCTTCCCGAAGGGCCACTTCATGACTTTTTAACTTTTTGTCAACCTGATTGCATCATTGTGTTTGAGTCTACATATTTTGTGTGTTTGTGCAGTAAAACAGCTTGCTGTATTTCTCTTGTTAATGTCAGTGCCTTCACAGGCACAAAAAGATGAGGTCCATTCTTCAAACTTTAGCCAGTTGCTCCATCACTGTGCAGCTACAGTAGCTGAGGACTTGGGCCCAGTATTAAGGTTAAATAGGTTCAGCGTTATTTTGATATTTTCTATTTTCTTTAATTAAATATATTTAGAATTGAAACTAAATTTTGTTACAGAAGACTGTGTCCATGGGCAGCACGGTGGCGGTGGTTAGCACTGTTGCACTAACAATAAGAAGGTCGTGGGTTTGGTTCCTGGCCTGGGGCCTTTCTGTGAGGCGTTTTTATATTCTCCCTGTGCCTGTGTGGGTTTCCTCCCACCGTCCAAAGACATCATGTTTGGGTTAATTGGTGTCTCTAAATTGGCAGTAGGTCTGAGTGTGAGTGTGAGTGGTTGTTTGTCTCTGTGTGTTGGCCCTGTGATGGACTAGCGACCTGTCCAGGGTGTACCCCGCCTTCGCCCAGTGTGAGCTGGGATTGGCTCCAGTACCCCCCACGACCTGGAAAGGGATAAGCGGTTGAAGATGAGTGAGTGAGTGAGAAGACCGGGCACATTTGACAGCACTTTTAAAGAATGTAATGTTTCCATTTTCTTTATTAACTGAAGAAGATAGATGGATAGATAGATTTACTTTATTGATCCCAAACTGGGTAATTCCTAAGGTGGACAAAGGTGGACTTCCTTCATCCAGTGTCTTTACATTCTAAGGACACTGAAAGCAGACCAGCTGCAGCTTTGTCTTTTGGGGTTACTCCAAGGTTTCGTTGTGTAAGACCTTACAACAAACAAATTTCCTCAATATCTTACTTCATACCTGCACCTACCTAAATAACACAGTGCCCCCCTGAAGCTCTCAGCATTACACTCCATGTAGAACTTCTTTGTTCTCCTAACATCTGTCAGGAGATGCTGAAGCTTCAGGGCCTCCTCTTCCAGGCTTTACAACAGCTTGTTCCCTCAACAACTTGCACACCAGGCCAGCTCCATCCTCCCCATAGAAAATGCCATAGGCCTGTGTCTCCCACATGCACAGTAATGACTGCATACATCACTGTAACCCTCTGCCTTTTATTATCCAGTGCACTGTGTACAATAAACTACCAGTCATTTAGTTATTATTTACAGCAAATACAGCTGCTAATGTTTTTAGTGTTTCTTTGTCTAATGCTAATTTTCACTTCACATTTATAAAATTTTAATTTAGAATAATTTTGTTTTCTGTTTGAACATGCTCTACATTAAACTGTGCTCCTTGAGGATTTCTTTTTTTGTGTGCATGGAATGTATTTCTGTAAGAGTGACAACAATAGCACTGGGGTGGATGCTCTAATATTCCAGCATGAGGCCATGGACTACTTTTTGTGATAACAGTTACAAAGAAAGTGTAATTTAATGGGCATGTGCCATGTTATGTCTAAAACCACATCCACTCCATGAGGTTAGTATCAGTGCATATGATTTGTGGACATTATCTATGTGTGTATTCACATGAATTAAAACGCTGGGTTGGCAGTGCTGAATGCACCTTTGTCTCACAATCCTTGGAAAACAAAAATTCAAGTGTCCATTGGAACTCACAACACAGCATTTCCATTTCAACGTCCTCCACAAGTAGGGCCAAAATTGTCTTCACTTGCTGAGGAGACTGAGGTCCTTTGGTGTGTGCAGGACACTTGAGAACCTTTGGCACTGTGGTGGCATCTGCACTTTTCTATGCTGTGTCTTCTGTACTGAGAGAGACAGAAAGAGGCTGAACAAACTGGTCAGGAGAGTTACGTCTCCTGACCATCATGGACAACTCCACTCACCCTAACCCACTCCAGGACCCTTAGCAGCTCCTTTAGCAGTAGACTGCTCCACCCCCCCTGCAAGAGGAAGTGCTACAGCAGGTTATTCATTTGAACTGCAGTCAGACTTTCAAATGCCTAAAATAACTCTCCACCTAATCCACAGCCACCAGTCACTTTACAGATGCTATACACCGTGTGTCTCTTTAGGAGGTGTATTCAGTGTGCGGTGTACATAGCATATATATATATATATTTATCAACACATTATAAAAAAATTTATGTTATTGCTTTCTCCCTTTTTCTTTTGTCTATCTCATTTTTTTAACTGCTTTTTGATTAGAACAAATTTCCCTCTTTGAGGGGTCAATAAAGGGTAATTTTTATCAAATGTTATATTGTTGTTTTAATTTACTGCTTATCGTTATATCAAATAGACTCCAGGAAGGTCTAAAGGTCTTAATATATACATGGTACACGTAGTTAATGGAAATGCAACTACTTAGTATATTTTACATACTATGCTGAACAAAAATCAAATGAAGTAAGAAAATATAAAATATTTCCCATAGTACCTGAAGGCCTCAACTCAAGGCAGCGCAAACACTGCGCATCGTGATTTGAATGAACAGACCAATCAGCGCTCTCGCTCGGCGGAAGCCGTGACGCTATGTCACTGTCGACCAATCAGCGCGCGGCTCCCTTGTTTTCCTTGCTTTTTGAATTGAGCTCTAACAGCAGGCTGACATTCTGTCGGTACTACTATGAAGTTGTTAGCTTCAGTGAGACTAAAGCAGCTGAATTTTGAGCATTTGGATTGTTTTTGCACAGAGAGGACAACATGCATTGATACCAGACGTGAGATTTAACGGAGATATGTTCGACATTTTGTGAATTATTTGGGCCGAAGAGGAATTACGACGAATCCTTCATTGTGTTGTTAACTTACTTGCTCGGCAGCTAGCTAAGTTAGCAAGTGACCTTGTTGAATTGGTCTGGCAGCCGGTGTGGCCCCGAAAAAACCCTTTTCTGCTATTATTTAGTTTTTTCTTTTCAGTACTGGACACCAAGACAGTCGGTAGGTTTGGTATACTATATACTTTGAGTCATTTTTATAACCATAGTAAGTATTTAACGTTGCTAAATACGTTAGTAAGTTCTGCTGAAGACAGGTAAAGAGTTCGGCGAAAGAAGCTAAGGTAACTAAGCTAAGGCCGTTGTTGGCCTTTTCTGTATTTTACAATAACATTTTACATTAATGTTATGTAGCAGAACACGGAAACAGAATAGTAACATTATATCATATCATATATATCCTATCCTAAAAAGCTTGTCTAGGTTAGAAAGACACTCCTCTTTCTTTGCCTTTTGTCCTGAATACGATTTAGCCACGACCAGTAAAGTTACTTTTTGTTTCAGATCAATTGCAGTTTCATTAAGTTTTATAGGGGATGGTTTGCAACTGTCATACAAGCAACATCACCAATTTAAAGTTTCAGTGTAAAATTCTCCACCTCCCGCAGTTTTACGAGAGTTATCACACTACAAATGTGTTGCTCCCTCTTGAGTTGAATTGCCATGCTTATGCAGTATTTGTGTTTGAAGTCATGCCAAGTGTTGTATCTTGCCTTTATTTTGACAGTTGTCACCCTTCTCCTCTCCATCTCTTTGCTATACTTTCTTCCTCCCTCCAGTCTGCCTCACTGTGTTGTCCCTCTGTGCTGCTCTCTGTTCATTCCTGTAACTTTTGAGAGTTTGGACACTTTGGTGCTTCCTTAAGTGCCTGTCATGGCTGACAGCAGCATCGTGACTTTGGGGACAGCTCGAAGTCTGTTGGTGGATTCTTCGGTCTACGATTCAAGGATTGGAGAGACCACCAAGGACCATGTTTTTCTGGGGATGGCATGTGAAGATGGGGAAGGTCAGTCTGCAGAGTCCCTGTGTTTTTGTTCTCTTCGACTTTCTTCTTTCTCTACATCTCTAACTGTCCAATGTGCTACTGTTGGTAAAATTTGTATGCTGATATATAAACCATATGTGACCCTCAATTTCTGTGTAGTACTCATTAGTATGTATAACTCAGAATGAAAAAAAGTAACAGACAGCAATTCTACAGATACCAAAAAACTTTAGAGAAATGGTGCACTTATACCTGAAACAAGAGCAGATATAAACCTAGTATATGACCTCTGCCCTCTTTCAGGCTATTTTTATTCTACTTCGTGTAGGCTGGTTTCATGGTTGGGTTGGGCTTCTCTCATAATCTGTCTGCTCACATATTCAGTATTTTGATATCACACAAGTTCCAATAAAGCTGTTCATTGCATATATTCATCTATAACTCTTGAAAAACAACAGAGTTAGTTCAATTTTGCATGTAATTTAAAGATGAGAGTGCTGTGATTTAGCTTTGTTCAATTGTAAAATGATCACTTGGAGAGAGAAAGTGGCAAGCTCATTTGAGTCAGTCAACATAGAGGTGTACCTGCAGAGGAAAAGCCCAACCTTGTGTTCTTTCCACAATTTTAGTGATTCTCTTTAAGTCAGGTTTTCCAAAGTATTTGCTAGGTGCTGTTTTTAGGTGGAATAAATTTGTAAAGGGATGTGAAAAGTAAAGAAATTTAAATTGGTAACACAGGTAGTCTGAGAGAATAAGACGAGAATTCCCGTAACTAGCCGTTTAACTAAGTATGTCACCTTGTCAGCCAGCCAGCCAGCCAGTCAGTCAGCAACATTTGCATTTCTAAAAGTAGTTGGCACTGTAAAACAAGTCTTGAATTCCGCAATACGTCCTGGAGGACTTACACACAGGTGGCAGTTTATTTGGTACATCAAGACAATGAAAATCAAATAGCAAAAATTACAATGTTCAGTTTTTGTTAAAATAGTTTTCACTCTCTTTGCTGTTGTTAGTTTAGCTTGTTTCAGTTTTATTAGTGTGTGCTGCTGAGAATTTTCATGGATTATTTGCAAAGGTGGAGCTCAGTATAATGGCCTGCACTGGGCTCCATGTTGTACTTGTTTTAGTTAGGTGGACCTGACATAGTCTCAGCAGCTCAGTTGTGCAACACAAACTCGGTGGATGAATGACAAATGCCTACCAAGCCCAGTAAAAACTGATGATTTAACATACTTAGATTTCTCCCATTGTTCCTGAAGTCCAATCAGATAATGGGACAGACTCTAGCAAAGATAAAATCAAAAATGGTATTTTCATTGAAAGTGTTTGCACTGCTGTGACAATAGCCTGTTCATTTTATGTAGAAAGAACTTTGTGCTATTGCCTTATTTTATATTAACTATTGATGTTTGCAAATTGTTTTGGTTTTTTTATTATAAGTGACAGCCATGTTGTATCTGACTCCTTCAGTGAGTATCTCTCAGGTATATTATGCAACAATATCAGCTTTTTGTCCATGGAGAAAGACAGGATAGAAAAACTATTCAACCGTTTCTGCAGTCACCAATTTGGTTATTTCCCCTCAAAAGAATATAATCAACTATTGATTAAAATGAAAAACGCTAGCATCATTCTCCAGAGACGTCTGTCTTTTTCCCAATTTTCCTTTGATTGTGTGTGTATGTATCTCATTCTCCTTTTTCTTCTTACTCTTTGTTCATTCTGTCTCTGTCGCTTTTTTCAGATATGCTGCCAAAAGTGGAGACAAGGGTTGTTCTTGTGGGAGAAGCATGCAGAAATGGAGCACTGGTCAAAGCACTACAGGTACATTATTCTTCTGTTAACCCCAAAGGTAAACTGTGGTGCACTGTTTTCTATTAAGGTGGCATGTCTCCACAATCTGACTCAACATGTATACTTTATCGATTTGAAGGAGGACATTTTGCTCAACAATATTTTCTGGTTGTAGCTGTCAGCAGATTGCAGCGTTCTGGCAGTTTTTATAGATGAATTTGCCAGGATTAGCCTGAGCGTTGGATTTTCACTACACATTGCGTTGGATGAGAAACACAGCTGTGTTGACATAAAAAGGAACATTAAAATACCTAACTGATGTCTTTCATTGATTAATGAAAACTCAAATAATTGTGATAGTATCAAGATGCATACTTGTATTGAGTTTGATTTAGTTTAAAGTCTTCATCAACGCATTGCTGTCAAGGGTAGGTGTAACTGATTGGCTGGTAGATGTTGTTTCATCTGTTTTGAATGGTATGCCTATTCCATACACACATTCCTGAACCATTTTTGCTTCTTTCATCAACCATAGATTTAAACTACTCCTTTAACTTAATTGGCTGCTGCATCAGTTTGCTAACTTTCTCTGTATTCTTATCAGAAAAAGAATATTCTCTGAATTAATATTCTTTGTGATGGAAAACAGTTGGATAAATCAACCCCTGCGTTTGATGGCAGAACCATATCTTTTATAGTCCAAATTCTAAATAAAAAAAATATTTAGCAGATAAATGGAAAATGATCAGTTTTAGCCATCTACTACTGTTACTTTCACTACTCATTGCTATTAATGATGTAACTGCTGACTATTTTGCTTCTTTCAGTTTAACGATTTAAGAAGTTCCAAACAGACCTTATGCATGTTATTGATTTTTAATTATTTTTTTATGTCCTTGTATAATGTGTGATTCTGTTCTTCTGTTGTTTTCGCTGTTGTTGTTGTTTTTTTTTTCATATGCTAATTGATGTGCCAGAAGAACTTTATTCTTTATTCTTTAACTTTAATAGCTTTATTTATTAATTTGCGAACATAGTCAAAATGTATGTTAATGTGAGAATTTTGAGTGCTCATACTTTGACCTCTCACACTTTAGGATGATGAGGGATACTGAAACACGGGGTGGGTCTGGCTCTAATAGTTGGCAACCTACAGAACCCTCAGAACCTGAATTTTATAAATCTAGCTTCTGCAGAGAAATTAGCCACTTGTGATTCCTTTTTAAACAGCTACTGGCTGAGGTTGGTGTCCTTATTATCACAACCACTCTCCAACCATTCTTGGCTATCATTTTAGTCTAACAGCAAATGTGAGCTCATTACCTTGTTTTACACAGCTTAGAGGGATTTTCGTTAAGTGTTTGCATGAGCTGAAAGGATCAAATTTGTAGAAAGTGATCTTTAGATGTCTTCTTTATTATAAAGCAGGTGCTACACTTAAAAGTTTGTATTTTGCTTAGCAAAAGTTAAACAGAAATCTGGGATCACAGAAGTGCAACACCAACCCTTTCAGACTCAAAATGCAAGTGGACTTTACGCTCATTCACCAGAATGCCTCATTGCTGGTGATGACATTAAATAAATGGTGCTTACTTGCAGATTGAAGCAGTTTTCACATTAACGGGTTTTGTATGAAGTTACAGAAAGGACACTCAGGAAGAACTATTTCTTGATTGATTTAACATTACACTTTGGTTTTCTTTTGATTGCCAACTTTTATGTTTAGAAGAAAGCTCTGTGTTGATTTTGTGTTTATTTTTTACAAAACAAACTGTGACTGAAGTCTGCAGCACAACTGAAATTGTGTTTTTTTTTGGGGGGGGGCATGTCTATCAGTGTGTGTTTGTGTCTTGTGTCAGCAGCATCTAATATTGTGTCTTTGAGTATAACCATGTGAAGGTGATTTGGAGGTGTGGCAGCAGACTAAGTGCTGCCTTCACAGGTCTCCTGAGGCCTGTCACTTCTGAAAGCTTCCTGCTTAAATCATCTATTTCTCCCTGCCAATCTGCAGTGCAGCCACATCCAAAGACATCTGCCCGACAGCTCCATCAGAACGCTCCCGATTGTCTGCCTGACCGCCCACCGGCATTGCTCTGTCAAACCACAGAAAGAGAGCCCCCACCCCACCCAACCACTATTTTCTCATGTCGCCTTCCCTTTTTGTCCTGTTCTTTTCCTTTTCTCCTCCTTCCCAACGCCTTTGAACTTTTATATTAATTTTTGAGGGAAACTTCTTCTCCTCGGTCTACCCCCTCTGGAGCCTGATAGTTGTTTGAAGTCACTGTCTTTCTACTTTGCAAGGACACATGCCCCGCCCATCTCCTCCCCACCTCCTCTCTTTATCCCCAAAGCCAGCCATTCTCCCTCTGTCCTCATGTGAGATTATTTTGTATGAATTTGTTACTGGCAATCTCTTTACTTCTGTCTCTTTTCCTCATTCTCTCTCAATCTTCTGTCCTTTCCCCCTTTTGTTCTGTTATCCTAATTTTAAATGCCAGTGTTTAACATCCACTTCCTGCTGGTTGGTTTTTACAGGCCATCAAAGTAATGGAGGTACCAGTGGTAAAGATAAGAGAAGGCGAGGCGGGTGCCGAGGAGAAAATGATGATAAAATCTATAGTCAATATGGTACAGTACAGTGTCTGCCTTTGTCTGACTGCTTGACACTTTGATGGGAACTTTGGGAACTGCTGCATGACTCTTAATTCACAGTGGGCACTCATTTCATCATTGTGCATGGCCAACTCACTGATATGGAATTGATTTGGGGGTGAATGTTTGATTATAACTGATGTGATACCTGATATCTGAATCATCTTGAACAGAAATTTGTGCTCATGTCGATACAACCTCATAGACTGAGGAGTAATATTAAAAGTTATTTGAAAGAATTTCCATTATGGTATTTAGAACCATCAACTTCCAGTAGTTAATATGAAGGTTAAGTTGCAAGCAGTTCTACAGAAAGCCATTTACATTCAAAGGATTTCATCAGACGGGCCTACAAGCGTGATGCAAAGCATCTAAGAAGCTTTGGTTTTAGAGTGTCATACCTTTTTAAAGAAAGAGTTTATGACTTTTTGTGAAATATGTAACTTTGCGTTCTTTCTGAGAGTGAAATGAGAAGTTCAGTAACAATCTCATGTCTTTTCAGAGCTAATGTCAGGATGGAGTTAGCTTTACTTGAAATATAGCAGCTGACACACCTAGGTTTGATTAGTCTCAGAAATATACAGTACATCTTAAACCTCAAAAGCTTAATCATGCCCCATCAGTAGTGCTCTTGTTTGATTTCTATATAAAAATGAATATTGATAAATGTTAGGTGTTGCATCTGAATTATGTCTTGACCCAGTGTAGTCCTCTGGCCAAAAAACATTAACTCTAACAAAGTGTTAGAATTTTTAGCTACAACTAAGTGTTAATTGGTTAGTGCATCATTTTGGTCCATATTGAAATATCTCAACAATGATGGCAATGGATTGTTATATAATTTTATACATATTATGGATCATTAACTCCGACGATCCCCTGACATTTCATCTCATGTCACCAGCATGTCAGAGTCCTGCTTGTCATGTGAAATATTTCAACTATGCCTGGATGGTCTTTGTGCAGCCTCACAAAGTCTCTAGCACAGCTGTAGACTCTCAAATAAGATTGAATTTGGTCATTCTTGTAGATGTGGTGTTTTCCTTGTGTTTTTGACAGATCCAAACATTCAACTTCATTCAAGTTGGGTCCTTACATTCAGCTGGGCTGTACACACCTTGGCCAGTTCTGAATTTAAGACACGAGTCTGCTCATTTCCTCTTTATGAAAAAGCAAATAAGTGTATTCTCCAAAATGTTGAACTACTACTTTTAGGTGTTCACTCAAAGTAATGTGGATCCTAACATTAATAACAAATGTGGTTTCTAACTCGGTGTGTCACTTTACTGATGCCTCACCACCTCCTTTGCCTGTTTCATGTCTCCGGAGCAAATTTCTCTGATGTAGTGGGCTTTATGGCCATGTTATAAGGTTGCATGAGTGATTTTACCTCTTATGAACATAAGCAGTTTAATACATAGTTTGGGTTTAAATTTTTGCTCCCTGGTATCACAGCCATCGATTCAAACAAGCTTCCTCTGATTCAGAGTAACACATTTAATCATTTGAGAGGGCTGAACTGATTGTTTTCATGCAGCTCTGAGCAATTGTTTTTCTGCTGTATGGTACAGAGAGAGAGAGGGGAAATGATTGTCTACCGGAAGTGTAGGAGTCAATGACTGTGCATTGCAGTCCTAAACTATTTTTGATGGATTAAAGATATCTGTAGCATTGACCATGCCACATTGACTTTTTGGACATTTTTCACAAAATAACAGGTAAAGTCTTCAATGAAATTATTGAAAAACAGCTAATGGGCAAAATTGTCTGTTTTTAAATCATTCACGGTTGTATTACTGTAAAACTGTTTTGATGGCCTTTTTTCTGAAAAAACAAAAAACAAACTCATATCTGTTTTCTTTCAACTCAACCAATGAATAAGCTGTTGAAGGCAAATATTTTGTAAAGCTGAACTAATCTATATTTTGAAAAATGTTTACATTCATGCGAAAGGTTTTCCTTGAAATATTGAAAGTTATTTCTTTCTGATTCAGTACTTTTTTTCAACGCAGTGTCTTTTGGCTGTTAAATAATTGCTTTACAAAACACAAATTCGAGAGTGAAATTGTCATTCTCTTACGTCACTAGCATAATGACTGATTTAGGTGATTGTATACCAAACATATCCAAGGTTTTGGTTCTGGTGGAGTTCTGCCTAATGCAACGTTTCAAATGAAAGATAAACCAATTTTGAGTCATGGTATGAAACTTTGAACATAATGACTAACATCATTTTTGGTCTTTTCATAACAGTCACAAAATGTAAAACTATAACTCAATTTTATACGCCTTACCAATTACTTTGGAAATTTACTAATAAGCTACCAATGTCCAAGAGCCTTACTAACAAGGTTAACAAGCCTCTTTGGTAATTTGCAGATGAATCCTATTTTTCTGATGTTCCAATGCATACTTACTACATTGTGATTCTTACTGTGATTCTTCTAAATTCAGGACATCAACACGCCATGCATAATGACAGACAACGCACAGGAATTTGGAGATGAAGAGAACACTGATTTCGAGACAGTATTTGTCCTCACAGACTTTGATTCTCCTGACTACACCTACCTCTACAAACGGGACAACCGCATTGTTGGGCCTCCAGTCATTCTCCACTGTGCTGCAAAGGAAGAAGTAAGTCATCCACTTGTCAGATAAACTGCCCGTCCCAAAAAAGTCACCTGAGATGGCCGATGTTAACTACAGATGTTAATCAGTAGTTAAGCTGCCCCAAGAGAATGACTGAATTTTTTTATTTTAATTTTTTATTTCAGGGAGCAGGATTCAGAAAATTTCAATTAAAATGCTGTTTTTGCAGTGTCAACTGTTAATCATATTGTTGAAGTATAGAATAATGTTGCAAGTATTCAAATTCTGTACTTGTATTTCCATTTCACTAAATTTTGCTTTTGCCTTCCCAACAGCCTCTACAGTTTTCATGTCGTCCTCTATATTCAACCACCATGCTTAATGTGTCGCTGTGTTTCACTGGCTTCAGGAACAAAGAGGAAATGGTGAGCACATTAACTTTTGCAACACACTTTAGCTTATTATGTAAATCTTGGTGTGTTGCAATAGAATACTTTTCAAGGCATAGTAAAGTTAAGTTGGTTACATTAATGACAGACTGAATCTTTGCTACTTTGTATTTGCCCTTTGTCATAATTTTATATGGTATTTTTGTTGTCTATGTAGAAGAACTTGGTGAATCTGGTACATCACATGGGTGGTACCATTCGAAAAGACTTCAGCACTAAGGTCACTCATCTCATCGCCTACTCCACTCATGGGGAGAAATACAGGGTATGTTTACTTTTTTTCCCCCTTGTATGTGTACTTTCTCTTAGTGGTTGGATCATTTTAAATCTGACATCAATACAATGAGTAATGCACATCCTTTTTTAATGTGTACATCAGGTTTATATGTCTGATTGTGTAAAACCACAGAAAATGGTTGGACAAATAAAGAAATTAAGGCAAAATACTTAAAATACACGTTACAATAATCTAATTCGCAATACTCTTACCAGCTTTTGCATGACAAACAAAACAATATTTGATATTAATTCCTCTAACTCTAATATACTAAACTGCTGAAAATCAAGAGTCCCATGTTCCATAAAAGTCATAGAGTAAGTAAAGGCCCTTCTCTTTCACTATCTATTTATCCTTTTATAAATTTATTCTTTGTGTCTGTGTGTGTTTAAAAAAAAATATTGATATTGTAGATTTGACAGGTAAAATGCCTGGTTGTTTTTCTTACCTCTGTTGTGTTTTTTCTAGTATTTAATCATTGGATGTGGGTCAGTGCATAAAGACTAATGACAGCAGTGTCCATAATTTCAACAATCTATCAAAAATAGTACTGGCTCAGAAACCAAAATTTACCAAACACATTCACCTTTACCAACTCAAAATAACAGAAATTAATCAGGAAGCAGGACTTTATCATGTTCAGGTAGTTGAAATTACTTTTTTTTTTTTTCATTAGCATTTTTATTGTACAACTCTCGTCCTCTGATTGTATTGCTCCTTTTCTGCTCTCTGGAAAACAAATGAGCAGCGAATGATGTGATGCTTCTCAGTCTAGTTTAAACCCTAGTGTCTCGGTCTGATGTCAGGAATTGCTAATTTAACTCTTGGATCGTAACTTTGGATCTTTTTTAAACTAACTTCAATGCGTGGCCTCCTTCATAGAGATATGCTAAAATGAGGGGATGGATATCAGAACAGAATGACACTCATCCATCTTTCTGCTCTTTATACCATTTCTGCTTTATGTGTCTCTCCCACCTCTCAGTTACTGCCACTATTTTTCACATCACCACCTCCCTTCGTCTCTTGACAATCTTGTAGAAGTCTCTCCCTTGTCTCAGTTATTGCCTTACATTTTTTTTCACCTCACCACTTTTTTTTCTCTTCAAAGACTTGTGGTGCACCCAGAACAGGACAATTCAGTAGGAACTTGTTGGTTTTTGACATGGGGTCAGAGCCATTTTCTATTAAACTAAAAATAAGAGAGAGAAAAAACATTTTGAACCACCAAGCATCTCATACTTTCTATCTGTAAGTGGGAACTGTTACTCTGAGTGACAAGTCGTTTAGGAGTAATGAAAACAGCCTGAGGAGATCGTTGTACTGAGACCACTGATGGAGGAACTAGTTATAAAATAGTTTGGAGATAAATGTTATGCCCTTTTTTGTGTTATGTCTCTCTTTAAACTACTTCATATCTTGGCACTATATTACTCTTTGTGTACTGTTTCCTCCCTCTTTACTCTGTCTTTTTGTGTCTCATATCATAGCTGGCAGTGTGTCTGGGGACACCTATCCTCACTCCATCATGGATTCTTAAGGCATGGGAGAGAAGAGATGATATGTAAGTTTAAAATACTTGAAACGAACTTATGAAGCACTGCACTCTCGAAACATAAGTTTTATATGCAAATAAAATTGGATATGAATGTAAAAGTTTAATTGTGGCAGGAATTTTGATGCCCAGATTCACTAATGTACAACTTGAGCTCTTTTTTAGTTGGACGGATTTAGGTAGCAATTTCTCATTTTGAGCTGGCGTCACTGGCTATAATGAAAAACAGCAGCAAGTTATATCACCTCTTACTGAGCAGAGCAAACCAAAACTGTTGCTGTTGCCTGCTTTTATGCTCTCTGCAAGCCATTATCTGCATTGAGTGTAGAATTTCCCATGGGGAAAGAAACTTCACACTGCAATTCTCCTGTGCTGCTGTGTAAATTTTTATGTAATTCCCACAACTCTGTATGAGACTGTGGGTGCTCTCAGCAGCTCCTTTAGTCAGAAACTCATACATCCGCACCATAGGAAGGAGCGCTTTTGCAGATCCTTCATCCTGGTAGCAGTTAGGCTGTACAATAACACGTGAACCCTGGTGTTTGGGTATGTGTGTGTGTGTGTGTATATATATATATACTTTTTTTTAAACCATATCATGCATATTTTTCTGTATATAGCATCTCTGTTCTTTCTTTTCTTCTCTTTTGTATATAGCGTTGTTTCTTTGACTTGTAATTTTATTTTATTTCATTCTGTTTCTATTCTGTCTGTCCAGATGTGTGGTAACGGAATAAATTTCCCCAAGTGGGATCAATAAAGTGTAATCTTATCTCTTAACTCCAGCACAGGTGCAGGTGCCTGTGTCAAGCTATCATCAGATTAAATTAAACTTTTATTCGTTTGAATTAAGCTGTATAGGAAATTATAGTGTTGAATTTAGCAGGCTTAACTTATTCCAAGTTGATAGATTACATTTACTCAGTATGCATATATTCTCTGACTATCTAAATGTAAGTATTCTTTTGGTCCTGGTTTCAGTAAATACCCACTATTACAGGATTTGAATTGAAATCCGAGTTCAATCCTGAAAGGGACACCCGTAACAAAATGGATCATTTAGCCATTTGTCATGGGTTTTTTCATTGTTGTGAAGACAAATACTTGAAAAGTAGATTGCGTTCATGCTTAGGAGGTGAAATTAACAGTTTGAGGTAGGAAAACGATGAGGTGCTGAATTATTACAATCTTTGCCTGAAGAGCCAAAAACAGTAAGTTTATGAACACAGTAAAATATCCAAGGCTTTGGAGAGGAATCCACTCAGAGGGAGCTTGCTTCATCTAAAGTACTTGGATCACTCTACACAAACACTATAGATTGTGTTGTGTAGAGTGTTCCTAGACCATTTTATTCAAATCAATCTTATGTTCACGAAGACATGAAAATACTATGTCTATTACTGACAGTATCTTTTCCCCAAACCACATATTTAACTCGCAACGAGAACAGGACATGAAAAAGGGCATAATGGTGTCTCAAGGGGAAAGTTTCTCAAGTGGAAAAGGGCTATAATTCTGACATAGGTATTGTATGTATTGAGCAATAGCTTGTTCCTAACCACCAAAAGCTTCTGGCAGTATTGAGAGCACTTTGCTCTTTGTGAATTTTAGTGTGTCGTAGATTTAATATAAATGGATAAGATTGTAGTTTTCACTCATTCTCCTCCTTGGAACCCACAAAGGTGCAGTTGAAGCATATTCTGAGAAAGGTTCACATGTTTATTAAAAATGAAAAACTGAAATTATTTGTACCCCTAATGTAATATTCTGTGGCAATTACAGCTTTGAGTCTTTTTCAGTAAATCTTAGCAGCACGTCATGTGCGATTCACTTCCATCCACAGAAACCTGATTGATGGTCTGCTTTTAATATGATGCACCTTCCAACGGCTTCTCCCACCTCTGCTTAGAATCATCAGTGCGTTCTTTGTCACCTTTCTCTGGGACATCATATGCTTACAAATCTGCCATTCTAAATTATTTAATGTCCAATCAATGGAGTTACTCCAATTAAGTTTTGGATACATTTAATTTCAAATTGAATGTAAATGATCACAATTTGGAAATTCATATCAATTTGAATACTTTGTAAATGACAGATTTAAGGTTTTGAGTTTAAAAAATAATTCCCAAATGTCTGGAAATAATTACATGTCTTTTACTCATCCCTCACATGTTAAGGTACTTCCATGCAGGAGATGAGGAGTTCCGAACAGAGTTCAAAGTGCCTCCTTTCCAGGATTGCATTCTTAGTTTTTTGGGTTTCTCAGAAGAAGAGAAGGCCAACATGGAGGAGAGGACTCTTAAACATGGTTAGTGCCCAAGCACACAGCATTCCTAACTCCCTTATGGCAGAAATAATATAACAGATGCCTAACATTAGCTTCAGCCCAACTCTGGGGATAAGAAGTTTTGACAGAGACCCACAGGGCGGTTTCATCAGTTTAAACATATAAGCTTTACATTCATATTTTTCCAGACTCTGCACTTCCCACACCACACAGTCCTAAAGGCATAAAGCAAACCTTTCCATATTAAATAGTTGAGATTCATATTTAGTAGAGTTGCTACATTGTATCAAAATTTTCTAGAAAATTTTTACCTTGTGAAATCTGATTTTAATCAAGTTAAGGGTCTCTTTCATTTGGTTACCTGCCATTGGCATTATGTCCACTGTCTGCATTTGCTGAAGAGGCTGTAATTTTTATTTTTATTTATTTATTTTTTTAATCCAGGCAGATTTCTTAAATAATTTATTTTAGGTCTTCGTTGTGTTCAATATTCTATTTTTACCAGATGACAGACTTTATTGATTGGAAAGCTCCACCCAAAGCTTTTATAGAAACAAGACAAGGAAGTGTAAGCTACAGTTTTGCTCCCAGCCTTTCCCAGACTTCCTGAAGTCAAAACACATGATTTTTAGCAGTAAACTGCTGTATTTGGCATTTTTACTGGCACCATTTACCTGTTCTTTTTTATATTGAGAGAATCCTAACGGGAGAAGTAGATAGCAATGGTGTCGAACAATTCCCATGCTGCCTCACAAAGTCACGCTTTGTTATTGTTTTGATTTAGAGATGAAGACAAAAGTGAGCACTCGAATTGGCAGCAACGACTTAGATGAAAACAAAGTCATAGCTCTTCAGTGGGGAAGATATAGTATCTGGCAAAGTTGTTGTGTTTTTTTTTTTTGTTTTTTTTACAGAAATGTATTGTTTATGTATATCTATCCAGTTACAGTATATCTTTTACATTTCTTTTGATGTTGATGGGAAATCTAGGCAATTTAACACTGACATGACATTTTCTGGTATTCTTTATATGGTTTCAATTTAAAGGCCAAAGCACAACGACTGGAAAAAATAGACAGTATGTATGAATAGTGGAAATATGTATGTATGTATATGTGTATTTTCTTTAAAAATTATTTTCCCTTTTCCTCTTTTTTTTTTTAAGGTGGCAGTTACCGTGAGGTTGGCGATGAGAGCTGTACACACATGGTGGTGGAGGAGAACTCTGTAAAGGAGCTGCCATTTTCACCTTCCAAAAAACTGTTTGTGGTCAAACAGGAGGTAAACCTCTCTTCTTCTTGGGATGAGAACATATATGAAATATCTTCTGCGAAAGTTATTCATTAGGATTTAATATTTTGTAAATTAGTTAAGTTTTAGAAGAAGCTAAACTCATTTGATTAAAATGTCTTTCTTAGTTTAATACTGCAATAGAACTGCAGAACTGTTTCAGCACTGGCTCTACAGATAACATTTTGGATGCCTCTGTGATTTTGGTCAAATACTAGCTTGGTGTAAGAGAATTATTGCAATGCAAGATTTTGTTACAGGACGATACATAAACAACAGGGCAAATGATCATCTAATAATGATGTCTTGGGTTGTCAGAGAGACCTATTAACAGTAAATTTCCCCACCCAGTATTCAGACCAAGGTAGAGAAGTAGTTTAGCTGTAGGTATAACAACCAATGTAGCCCTTTCTTTACTCTGTCTACTTTATTTAAAAAATAAATAAATGAAATAACCAATAAAACAAAGTCTCTGTGCTTTTAGTGTCATCACTCTCTTTTCCTATCCATTTGCCCTAATACAGGACTCATTAAAAACACATCTCTTTTCTGTGACAGTGGTTCTGGGGAAGCATTCAGATGGACGCTAGGGCTGGAGAGTCTATGTATCTTTACGAGAAGGTGAGTATGTGAGAGGTAATGTTATTCTATGTGAGTGTATAACTTCAAGCCAAATTTGAACTGTATGCAGACATCATAATGTTCATTATTTAATCAGCTTGAAACCAGACCAAGGACTCCTAACCAGGATCCATGTATATTCCCAATAGGGTGATTTAATTTCATTTTCAGGGTGGTTTAACGGTCCTGCTACATGTGTTTGCCATCTCTGAATAAAGTTTAGGGAGAAATGCATCTACTTGCACAAACCAAAACTCTGAAAGAAAAATATGGTGGAAGTGAAAGATTGTGAGACTCCCACCAAACTACATCTTCAATACATATGAGCAGCATAGATGGATGATGAGCTGTTGCCATGCCACGCCTCATCGCACATTCTAGCAGTCTGACAGAGATTGAGCCTAATGTTTTATTAGAGCCATCTCACACTGTGTGACATGCAATAGATTTACTTGATCATTGTTGTTACACAGTTTAAAGGCACCTGCAGGAAGTTTGCTGGTGGGTATCTTTATGAAATGAACCCACCCCAAAGGCAATATTTCAACATTTTGGGAGAGCTGCCATATGTTACAGAGCACAACTGAGAGATAAAGATTCAAATTACTCACAACAGCAATATACAATTAGAAATTAATTTTAGAGCAAGTATGATATAGTCACATTTCTCATGTGCTTTCTTTACTGATCAACAAATAACTGTATGAATACTGCAAAAGGTTTTTACCTGAAGGATAGTCTTAGCCTTCCATATATATATATTTTTTTTTACACACCTTCTACTTCTCTGGTTCACACTTGCTTTTCATTTTACACTTTAGAATGACAGTCCAGCTATGAAGAAGGCAGTTTCCCTCCTGTCCCTTACGACCCCGAATAGTAACCGAAAACGTCGACGTCTGAGGGACACACTGGCTCAGCTCACTAAGGAGACAGAGATCTCCCCCTTCCCTCCCCCACGAAAAAGGCCATCAGCAGAGCACTCCCTGTCCATGGGTTCTCTGCTTGACATCTCTAACACCCCTGAGACTTGCAAGGCCTTGACAGGTAAGTGGAAAATGATGAGGGAATGGAAAGCACCTGTTTGATGTAACCTTCGCTGACCAATGGTGTTTTATAGTTGGTTTTCTCTTTTTCATAAGACAACAGTAATAAGATTTATCCCTCTTCATTCTAGAAAATAGAGTAGGATATGTTTCAGAAAACAAAGGACATAGTGTTGTGACCACAAATAGGCAGAGGAGAAGAAGCAAAAGCGGGAAAAGGAGGGTTAGGACAGACAGGGAAGAGTGGAGGAAAATGTCCTACCTAAGTACACAACCCCTTCAACAGCCAGAAGTGGAGCATCAGCAGCAGCAAGGAACTTTTTCAGGTCAGGTTTTGCTTCAAGAGTACAAATTTGCTGATATTGCTTGTAGATTTCAGGCCAGCTTGGTGAAGTCTACTGCAAGCATGAACATGGAACAGAAAGTGCATCACCTTGGTTGACAGCCCAATATTTGTATTTAGTGTATTGAAAATAAAATATATTTTAAGGAGATGTGCAACAATTAAAACATGAGCATTTCAGTGATACAAGAGATGGCTACAGGATAGATACAGCAATTTGCAAACATACAAATATATATATACAGGTTAATATTAGCTATCTTTGCTTGTTATGTGAGCTATGACTTCTTCCATTGTCCAGACATTGGCTTCATACATCTTATATAGATGGCTAAAAAACTAACGAACAAAAAAAAAAAACGTAAATCTGCAAATTGTACTGATAGTTCAACATAATTGGCTACTCTGATTCACCCATATTTCAAAGTCATTTCTAAAAAAAAATAGATCAATAAAAAATAGTATGAGCTGTATGAGCTTCAATGTAGTCTGTTTTCCTTACCACATGGCTTGTTATTCCAGAGAGTTCGAAGCCATCCAGGAGTTCGACTCCAGTTGTGTCCAAGCAGTCAGCCAGATGGCAAGTCTCCAAGGAGCTCTACCAGACTGAGAGCAACTATGTAGACATTTTAAGCACCATCCTACAGGTACGTGTGTGTGTGCGCGTGCCTATGCGCAGTATTAACACTTCCTTTCGGATTGGCCTGTCAAATGTCCAGACACCAGGTTAAGCTATAACCCTTAAAGGTATGTGTGCGTGCCTGCTCTTACTTGGTATGTCTTATCAGTTGGTCCTAGTAGCGTCAGGCATCTGAGCATTGAGGGAGAAAATGGCCTGCCTGACCATTACTGTCTCCCTCCCCTTTAAAATATTTCACTCTTTTTTTGACTCTACAATCCTTCTTAGGTTTCATCCATTTTCTTTGTTGTATCTTTCTCATTCACTGTGTTTTTTCTGCCGTCTCCTAACTCTGTCCTTGTTGTATTCTTCTGGGGTTTAATTGTTCCTTGTCCGCATAGTAATCAAGTGGTCGGCTCCTTGGTGTTCCCTGCTTTAAAACTGAAAACTTAAGTCACAACACGCTGCTTAAACCACCTAAATAATTTCGCTCTATTTTAATAGTACCATTTATTGAAAGAAAACTCAGGCTGTCTCCATAATCCAGTCACCACCACATGCTAGTCGGTACAGTGTAGAGTTGTTGTATTGTTTATTACAGCCTTGCTTTTTCACTTGAGTTACACAGCTGGCATAAGTCAATGATCAAATGGGCAGCAGATGAACCCTGCCAATTAAACCTGAACCTGACATAGGTTGGGGTAATAATTTTGGTTAAAACAAATTATGTCTTCATCCACAAATGTATATGGAAAAACAAAGTTATCTATGAAGAATTAGAGCCAAAGAATTCAACATCTTTATTTATTCATTATTTAATAACAATAATGACTAGTGAGAATATCTTCGAAGATTTCTCTGTTACAGTATGGCATTGGATATGAAATATGATAGATTTTGTCAGTTCTGTTCATTTATATTTATATGTACGTATCTATTTTATGTGAAGCTTTTCAAACATCCATTGGAGAAAGAGGGGCAGGTAGGAGGACCCATCCTGGCTCAAGAAGAAATCAAGACAATATTTGGCAGCATCCCAGACATCTATGAAGTTCACACCAGAATCAAGGTAGTAGGTCCAAATGACCAAAATATTGTTGTTGTGTCATTTCTTTTTTACATGTTATTGTTGACCTGTTGTTTTCTCTCTATGGTTGTAATCAGCATGACCTTGAGGAACTTCTTACAGACTGGTTAGAGGAGAGGAGTGTTGGAGACATAATTCTCAAATATGTGAGTTAAAAAAATTATTAAAGCACTATTGCTTTTATTTCACTGATACAAGGTTGGACCATTTCTTGTTACTCAAAATGCAATCCACAGCAGGCATGTTGTTATTTGAAATGGTCTTCCAGTTATAGAATTGTATTGTGTGGGAAATGTGTATTGAACACATTAAGATTTTTGTCATAAATATAAATCTGATTGAGGCTAATCAAATAAATTTTTCACCAGACTTTGGTATTTACTCAAGAAATCTACATATAAATAAATTAAAACATGTAGGTCCATAAATGAAGTTATGTGTAATAAAGTGGAATGAAAAAGGTATTAAGCATGCTAACTGAACCTTAGTTAATACTTACTGGAGAAGTTTTGGCTTGTAATGACAGCTTCAAGATGGTTCCTCTGTGCAGAAATTAATTGTCTGCAGTGCTCTGTTGTGATTTTGGTCCATTTGTCTAAACAGATTGTATTTAAAGCTTGAAGTTTCTCAGGAGTCCTTTTGTGAACCCTGATCTTCAGTTGCTTCCACAATGGCTCAATTGGATTTAGGTCAGGTGATTGACTGGGCCATTTTAACATTGATTTTCTTTCTCTGAAACCAATTGAAAGTATCCTTTGCTTTTTGTTTTGGATCATTGTCCTGTTGGAAGGTCCACCCACGTCCCCATCATCCGGGTGGATGGCAGCATATTCATCTCAGAAATCTCCCGACACATAGCTCTAGTCATTGTTTACTGGAATTAGGTGAAGTCTTCCAGTATCACGAGATGAGAAACAGCCCCGAGGCATGATGCTCCCACCTTCAAACTTTACTGTTGGTATAGTTAATTTTGGGTGCTGTGCAGTGTCATTTCTCCTCCAAACATTGGGTGTAGCATGAAAACCAAAAAGTTCAGTTTTTGTCTTCTCTAACCAGACTATGTTCTCCCAGTATTTCATAGGCTTGTTCAAATGTTCTGTAGCAAACTTTTAAGAAGCTTCAAGATGCCTTTCTTTAGTAATGGATTATTGTGGGGTGAGTGTATGTAGAGGCCATGGTGGTAAAGTGTGTTGCCTAACTTTGTTTTGTTTTTTTCTGAGACAGTGGTGTATGCTTCTTCCAAGTCTTACTGGAGCTCTTTCTGAGTTTTGCTTGGCTCTTGGGCTAGTCTTCTGACTATCCCACTCAGAAATCTTGTGCATGGCTAGTTGATGGTGGAGCAATGTTCGTTACACTTCCAGATAATGGCCCCAATGGTACTTAGTGGAATGTTCAGATGTTTTGAAATGTGCCTTTAATCCTTTCCATTGTTTTGTTTTGTTTTTTTTCTTTTTCCAACTTCCGGTTTGCAGAGGTCTTTAGAGAGTTCTTTGCTCTTACCAGTCATTAGTTGTTTCTTGTGTGACACCTTGGTAACAAAAGACCTTTTTGTAGTCTATCGATGTGTACTATTCCAGCTGATATAAATTTGTACTGATAGGAGATAGAATTACTTTCTTGCTACTTATGGATTTCAACTTGTGACTTTCCATTGCTTGCCTTGGTGCATTGATTTTTCTTAGTGTAGTCAATGCTTTTGGTTGCAAATAACACTATTTATGAAATGTAATGTTTTGATGCATGTATATGTGCAGATTTCTTGAGTTAATACCAAAGTCCTGTCACAGATTTACTGGTTCACTAAAAAGATGTCGAAGTGTTGAATCCCCGCCGTAAGTTGATGATATTGTAAACAATTGAAAGAAATGTGGAAAATGTAATTAGTCTTTATTTTTTTCCAAATATAAGAAAAATCCCTATTCTTTTATCTGCAGTCACCCTATTGATTCTGATCTTATTCATCTTCTTTTTCAGTCAAAAGAGTTGGTGAAGGCCTACCCACCCTTTGTCAACTTTTTTGAAATGAGCAAGGAGACTGTTGTTCGGTGTGAGAAACAAAAGCCACGCTTTCATGCTTTTCTCAAGGTATGACCTTTTAAGTTTGTTTGTTTGTGTATTTGCCTGACTGATAGATTTCACACACAGACACATTTTTAATAAGAGACTTGCAACAAGTGAAAAAGAAAAAAAAAACAGGGAAAACTTTTGATATGTGATAGTACTTCCCAGCAGCGCCACATAATACAGTTTTGTCCATCAGCATACACTTGATTTCCTCTTTTTTTGGTGTCGCCAGCTCAGGAACAGGTGCTAGCCTCTCCCTCTTGGTCATTGTTGTGAATGATTATTTGATAGTGATCCATTAAGAATCTGTTTTATATAGGGTTGAAAAATTCCAGGAATGTGTAAAGTTAGAACCTTTCCATGGGAACTCTCAGGAATTGACAGGAGTCAACATGAATAAATAATAAATAAATAATTTTTTTAAAATGTAAGTTAGACTGTAACAGGAAACTTAAACGTAGTTGGGCATAAAAACATTACTGCGTTTAAGCCAATGACTACATCCAGTCAAGTATGTTAATATGATTACTGATTTAAATGTATTTGATCTATGGTGTTAAAGTTTAACTAACATATACTAAAAATCAAAATGTGTTAATACAGTAGCTAGCTAGCCAGTAAATTAGACATGCTAAATGTATGCTATGTATTTCATTGACAATTTAAAACTACTAGTGTAACTGTGATGGTGTTTATTCAGCTTTCTTCTCGCCAGTTTTCTTGCCATCAACAAGAATGTAGGTTATAGTTTGATTTAGCATGCTGATTGTGGAGTGTTCATCTATTTATCTATCTAACCTATTTCTATTAATTTGATCAGCTGCTCATCAAATATTTTTAAAGACTATTCCAATTGTTTAGCTAACCATTTATATATCTACATGGCCTTGTACTGCTGCTTTTTCACAAGCCTTTTTTTTTTTAATTTTTTTTTTATTTACTTCCAAATTGGAAATTCAAAAATCAAAAATTAAAACTGAAAATCTCCCGTATTCCCACAGAAAGGTACTGGAAATTTATCAGAAACTTTTTCTGATCTTTTGCTATTATAGTTTTATTAAGCAAGAAATCTTCCAAAGGGACACATATATAAATGCAATGCATTTTAAGGTAAACAAACAGAACTCACTTGTTGACATAAAATTGGTAAGGGATTCTTTCTGGAGAATTCAGATGTATGGGATTTAGTTTGTAGTTGTGTTTTGCATGTGCAGATCAAAGGACTTTATGCAGGATAGTAATGGTGTGGTAGCTGAGCAGTGGGATGGAAAGAAATATAATTGCACTGTCAATCTGTCCTTGTACTTAAAACAATTCCATACCATGTCTGATGAAAACTGGACGTAATGTTCTTTGTTGTCTGAATAAGTTTCCACTGTCTGAGCATTTGACTGACTGTTAAATTCAGACCCTTCCACTCAACTGTGCATAGTTTGTGCCACTTTTGAGTCTGCCCTTTCACTGTGGTGTCAGTCTCCTTCAGCATGCACATCAAGTTAGAAAGCAGTATGTTATGTCACCTGTATGGTTAAAATATATTTGTAATTTTTCTAAAATAAAATGAGACTGTTACTGAAATCTAATCATTTCCCTATTGTAGATTAATAGTGCTTACTACAGTGTATGTAGAAGCTTATTCAGAGTACCTGCCTAACATATGTGATCCAGTGTCTTTAGTGCATGTAAACTTGATTTACAAGAAACTTTACAAAAGTAATACATTATATTTTGGGAGGTTAATATACTAGTGTCTTACATTGCATCTTGTCAATCAGGCAGTCACCAAACATTTTATTAGGATCACACATACACATGAGACTTTCCTGTGTGTGTAATCTCATTGACTTTGACTGGGTCCTGACTGCTGATTCCAAAGCTTGCTCATAATGATTCCTTGTCTGCTAGACAAAGATTGTGAATTAGTCATTGCACCTTTATGTTTTTGAACAGGGCTTCAGGACTGAGAAAGAATTTTATTACTACCCTTTTTGTCACAGAGAAATGGAAAACCATAACAAGAAGTGCTTAATTTCTCAAGCATACAGAAATGGCTCTGAATGTGTCAGAAAATCCAGCATGGGACTACCTGAATATTTTCTTAATTTATACACAGTATCATACTCTATCAACTTATGTGGGCTTTATTGCACCAATGGGAGTCCCTTAGGAGTTGTCCTTTTCTCAGCAGGTAGCTCTAGTTTTCAATAATTGCATTAATGTTTCACACATATCCCATTTGGACTGCAGCTTACTCATCTTCAAATGGCAACTTCTAACATTATCGTTCACCATGTCACAAAAAAAAGCTGCCTTGGGCTGTGATTATGACCAGATCTGAATACAGTACAACATCTTTTGGATCTGGTATGAGGATAAGTAGCATGAAAGTGGAGCTGACACATCTGCATATGTAATATGATAAAATCATGGCAACATGGTCCAGAATCTCAAAGGTTTGTTTCTAACATCTTGTGGACTTTTGCCATTGACAAGGAAGAAATCCCCAGTATAGTATACTATAGTGTAGTGTATGGTATAGCAGTACTAGTGAGATTATGCAGCCTTTTTAATCTCTGTATTTTGCCCATTCACTGAATGTTGTTCATTTAAAAGTGCAAGAAGTGATGAAGTGGGTTTCCATTTTAATGTTTCAGTGAGGTTTAAACAAAAATGCATCACAAAAATGCTTTTATTTAACAGATCAACCAAGCAAAGCCTGAGTGTGGCAGGCAGACACTGGTGGAGTTGCTTATCAGACCTGTACAGAGACTGCCTAGCGTGGCCTTGCTTCTTAATGGTAGCGCACACACTCAAATACACATCCCTTTGTTAAGAACAGTACAGAAAAAACATTTTTGGTAATTATGTCTTGCCATGTCTTTTTCTCATTATCGTTCATCCTTTTATGCCTCCCTTTTCCTCTTGATACCTGTCTGTAATGTTCCTTATTCTTATTCTGTATTCTTTTCATATTTCTCTGCATGATTTTCATCTCTTTGCACTTTCTTCATCTGTCCACCATTACAGACATAAAGAAACATACATCAGATGACAATCCTGACAAGATAACATTGGAAAAAGCAATTGATTCTCTGAAAGAAGTCATGACGTGAGTTGGCTTGACCTTGCCCTGTCTTTTGTGATAATTATACTGCAAGAATTGTTTGATAATTTTCCTCACATTATGTGAACCCTCTTCTATCATCCTAGTCCATTGGCCTCTACGATTGTATAGGTTCAACTTAAACAAAATATTGACCATTGTTGAGCATTTCATGCTTGTACTTATTCACAAAATCATGCCATCAGGCAATCCTCTGGGGTCAGTGCATTGTATAAAATCATGCAGACACAGGTCAGATGTTTCAGTTTATGTTCACATCAAACAGAAAAAAGGCAAAAAATTGTGGAGTGTTAAACCTTGACCGTGGCATGATATGGGGGGGCTACAATTTAATGTAGGATTTATTTATTATTATTGTTGATATTCTTTTTCCTTTTATTTATTTATCTTTTGGGGGATCTATTTTACAATAGAAATGAACAATAATAATCTGCTTTTCTTCTTAACCAGCCACATCAACGAGGACAAGAGGAAGACTGAAGGCCAGAAGCAGATTTTTGATGTTGTTTATGAAGTTGACGGCTGTCCTGTAAGTTTTTGGGATAGCTTAAATGTGTATTTTTGCCACTGTGTAGACCAATGGCATATATTATGTATTATTGTTTATTGATGGCTGAACAAACAGAGATCACAAGGATCTGCTAATTGTCCCTTAAAGTACACGTATTACAGACTCTTGAGTTTAAAATCATTTCAACCCTTTTAGCTTTTTAAAAAACAAGTCCTCAGCCTTCTGTTATTTATTTATTTCCCCCTGTATTTTATGATTCACTTCAGAGGATGTTTCTTGTATATAGCAAACTAAAAGATAGCAAATATGGTCAAGTTTTCTTAAAGTCAGAGTCACTTTAACCAACACCAATCTGGTTTTATTGATTTTTGCTCCAAACTCCAAACATCAATTACCTTTTGTGGATGTCTTTAGTTAAGAGTTTCAGTGACTTTTTTCCAGTCTACATTTTGAATTATTGAATGATGTTTTCAATATGGACCGTAAGAAGAGAACAATCTGTCTTATAAATTGAAAGAATAACCACTACATTTTAAGACAAATACCAAAATGCAGGCAATTCACTGACTGTATCTTGTCCATCATTTATTATTCAACTCTGAAAGAAAACCATATAACAATAAAAAGGCGTAATGTACTTAGGTAAAGGACTAACTTGATTTAAACAAAAAAAATCTTATTTCGGTCTTTTGTGTTTCTCTAGGCAAACTTGCTGTCATCCCATCGCAGTCTAGTTTACAGAGTAGAAACAATTGCCCTGGGAGACCAGCCATGTGACCGTGGGGAACAAGTCACACTCTTCCTCTTCAATGACTGCCTTGAGGTGTGCACACAAACATGAATACATTTGTTACTATTTCCAACACGAGTTACCTTTTTAATTTATATAGTCTAATCTAAAGGTTATCCTACACTACTGACCTGTAAATTATCTTTAAGCCATTAATGAATTTTTACCCACTTTCAGCTATTTTTTGACAAACTGGTAATATACCATATAAAGTGGCAAATAAGATAGTTCCTGCAAGTAAATCTATTAATTGATTTCGCTAAGTAAATATACACAAATACCTCATCACAATTTCATCCTTGGTATTTAATAATGTAGATCTACATAGTTCAAAATGAGTCATTGTAGTTTGTCAGCTAAGAGAAGTAGACAATAAGTTCAGTAATACTTGTAACATTTGACCCTTGCTCCCTGACATATAAAGACAGCAAATTCTAGCTTACTACTAATTAAGTAGTGAGCCAGCTTCCCTTAACTAATTACCTTAAAAAGATAGTTCATCAGCAAGGTCTGCAAATCGTTGCTACATGACAAATCTACATACCACATAATCCCAATATAGTTAACATTTTGAAATTATGGCAGTGTATTTTGGTGGCTTTTCCAATACCCAGATATGAATCCAGTAAAACACATTGGGATGTGTAAGAAACAGAAGATTAGCAGTATTAATGAACAGGTGACAAATGTGTAGAAATATTGTGATGCAATCATATCAACAGGGAGAAGATCCACACCATGAACTGGGGCTGTTTAAAGAGTTAAGGTGGAATACATGTCACTTTTGTATTCCAGAGTATTCCACACCACTGAACTGTTCGTTCATTCATTCAGCTTCAACCACTTATCCGTTTCCGGGTCGTGGGGGTGCTGGAGCCAATCCCAGCTCACGCCAGGCGAGGGCGGGGTACACACTGGACAGGTCGCCATTCCATCACAGGGCCAGCACACAGAGACAGACAGAGACAAACAACCACTCACACTCAGACCTATGAACAATTTAGAGTCACCAATTAACCGAAACATGATGTCTTTTGACGGTGGGAGGAAATCGGAATGAAACCCACACAGGCATGGGGACAACATGCAAACTCTGTAAAGAAAGGCCTCAGGCATGGGAACCGAACCCGCGACCTTCTTATTGTGGGGCAACAGCACTAACCACTATGCTGCCGTGCTGCCCCACTGAACTGTATTAGGTGCAATTTCAGATCTTCGGAGGCCATCCTCATTGCTGTATATCATTTTATGCACAAATCCTTGGAGATGCAGGTAAAACTCATGTATGCCCTTTACAATAGGTACGTCCTTAAAGTTATATACAGAATGAAATATACAATTGTACTGAATAGTAAAGACAATTGAGTCTCCTATTCCTTGGAGTAGAGGGAGGCCTAGTATGGTGTTCCTAATATAGTTCTCAGCGGCTGTATATATGGTTCAAATTTGGGATGTTGATCGTAGTTTGGCTTAGCTATTTATTGTATGTCTACAAAGAGTCTGACACTGCAAATTCACCTGAAAACCTTTTTCCAATTTCATTACTTTAAACTTAAATTTTCTTTCACTGTATGATGTTGATAAAGAAAGACTCAGCATGTAGCTCGGTATTTTATTCAACACATGACGCTGTTCCTGTGCGCATTTAGTGAAGAGCATCCTTTTGCAAAGTAACAAGAGGAAAGGATGATTGCTTTGCCTGTGTTCATTTTATCTTTGCTAATTAACACAGACTGACTGTGTCAGCAAAGGTCAGCATAACAATAGGGCAGATCATGAAAGAGATGAGGTGGGTGTTGGCTTTATTTCAGGTGTACCAGTGACGCCTGATGTGACTCTGTGTGTGTGTGTGTGTGTGTCACACACATGGATTTCTGATGTTTTCCTTAATGTTTATTTAGAGGATGGTGTCTTAGAGTCAGTGGCTGCATTATCCCCTACCATCATCACTCACCACCGATTGAACTCTTGATTATAATACATATAATCACACTCACCCTCTTCACATTGCCACATTAACACAGAATTGTAATGTACTGTCTTATTTTGTCCTCTCCCTCGTGTTTTGCTCTTCCTCTTTCCTCCTTTTGCTTTCGTCTTTTAGCTTCCAATTAATGTGATATGAATGAGTTGCATCATTTACCATCATTTGTGGATGCTTCATTGATTCATTGCTAAATAAGCACAAGCAGCTTCGTACTCATACACCTACACATTCAGGAAGTTATTTCAGATTACGCCCTTCTTCATATTCATTTCTATATTTGCCGTTTAATTTTGTCTATATGTTTGGATGCATGTGCTGCTTCACAGATTGCAAGGAAGCGACACAAAGTGATCAGTACCTTTAAGAGTCCACTGGGACAGACAAGACCACCACCACCACTCAAACATATTGCACTGATGCCGCTATCCCAGATTCGAAGAGTGCTGGACCTGCAGGACACAGAGGGTAACACACACATACAGCAAGTAACAAGAGTTCACAACAGTTTTACAAGTTTTACAGTCAAAATGCCATTTACAATATGACAGTGCCTTCCAAAGACACCATACAATAAAGAGTGCTTTAAGGCAAACTAACCTTTCCAAATGGACAGAAAAGTTAACTCGGCACACAACTCAACTCATTCCCTCTATCTTTTGTGTAATTATATTTAACAAGAAAAATCTGAGAGCAGTTGTTAACTTTTAAAATCAAACCATCAGCATTTTGTAATTTTTATGTAACATTTACAGTATCTCTAAAGGACTGTTTTGGCAAAAGAATAGCTCTACTCTCACAATGTTTACAACAGCAGAAATGGAGAATAGTTGAAAATGGGAAATGCAAAAAAAAAAAAAAAGATGATGATGAAACTAAAATAACCCATTATAGAATAATCAGTAACAGAAATATGAATATTGAGGAAATACTTTACAGTAACCAATAACCAGTAACAACTTTTTAAATAATTGCACCAAATATACAACTAGGCATCTCTTTATACCCCTCCTAACCAACAAGGTTAAATATTAAAACATTTTTGTGATGTAACTATTTATCGTTTACTCTGCAAAGTCCTGTAGTATTTTTAAAGTTAAGGATGTCAGAAAGCTAGTTTTGTGTGTTCTTTACTGTCCATCCTTGTAGTTTCATGTGGAAACCCATTGTTGAGAGACGAATGGAGTCTTTAGTCAAGAATAACAATGATTGATGCTTAAGGAGTTTGGATAGAGCACTGAAGGGAATTTGTCTTTTGTGCTTTCTGTCTGTTTCACTTTCCTTTCTCTCTTAATCATCCTTATGCTATTCTGTCCCATTTTCTTTATCTCAATCTCTTTGCTGGCTGATTATCACCCCTTCCATTCTTTTTGTCACTCCTCATTATCTTCTTCCTCTTTCACTCTATCACTGTCTGTCCTTCTTGCTCCCTCACTTCCTCCCCACAGAATGTGTGAATGCATTCGCCTTGGTGGTTCGCCCCCCAACCGAACAGGAGAACTTGTTGTTCAGCTTCCAACTGGCCGGAGAGGAAACAGTTAAAAGTGCCTGGCTGCGAACACTTTGCCGCCATGTTGCCAACACCATCTGCAGGGCTGATGCGGTGAGAAGCCACACACCCACACACACAAAGAAAGCAAAGAAAGTACTTTGACAGATCAGCAGGGAGGGAGGAATCAATTGCTGGTTTAATAAAGTAACTACATAATATTTCCTCAGTTAAAATCTGGAATGAGATTTCTTTAAGACCCAGCAATTTCTTGCATTTTCAGTTAAAAGTTACTCAAACGGAAGGAACTAGTAACTCAATGGAAAGTTTCCAGTAGAAAGAAGGTGTATTTAGTCTAAATAAGCTAGTTTGTATATACATGGCCATAAAAACTCATGCCCCACAAGTTTTTGTTCACAGGTTTTGTACCACACAGTACATCAACAGTACTTGATAGGTGAACCTCAGGATTGTATAGAAAACAGACTTGTAATTATTTGATGAAACCTAATGAATAAATAGCTCACCTGAAGATGTAGAGATGAGGCTGTTAGTTGTATTTAGCAGAACAGACAGCAGGGGGTGATGTAGGCCTCTGGTCTGCCTGCCTCACAGCTGCATTCCTAATGCTGTTTTCACTGGGCCAGCGCTGCAATGTGAATACCAACTAGATAGAACCCTGCTTGTTAAAAAGGACTGCAGGATGGGGGGGAGGGAAATAAAGACTGTGTCTGTGAATCTTATTTATTTTCTTCTTAACTTATCTTCTTATTTTTCCTTTCTGCAACTGTTTTGATGGAGACCCATAGTGTACATTTTGTCATTGATTACTTGATTAACAGTGTTTTTATCTTGATTTATTGTATTGAATTTTGAGGCTCTATCTGTTTTGTAACCAGGAGGACATGATTCAGTGTACAGACCCAGACTCACTACAGGTCAGCACCAAGGATATGGACAGCACCCTGAGCAAAGCTTCCAGGGCCATCAAGAAGACCTCTAAAAAGGTAGATAGAAAGAAGAAGAATCCATTACTCATAATTAACCTGCCCTATTGCACCCGTTTCCAGGTTGGACCATTATAATATATTATGAGCATCAATAAGAGCAGTGCTCCTCCCAAGTGTCCAAGAATTCAACTCGGTAGTGAAGAACACCCCGAATCAAGTCATACTGTCAGTTCACCGAAAGAATCAATGTGTTTATGTTAACGTTTATAGGAGTGTGTGAGTGTGAAGCAACACAACCAAACTAATGTGCTCACAACACTATGGAAGTGTTTCCACGGTACACTAAACATGAAATGAGCAAGGACATGTTATGTTCATTGATTTGTGACCTTTGAAGTTGAAAGCATTGAGCAACCATGGTCGTATTTTGATATATGTATTAAAATACTGACAAGAAAATCAGGGAAGGACAGAAGATGACATGCAGCAAAGAGCTATGGATCAGGTTTCATTGCAGTTACGTTGGCCATTTTTTAAAATGTATTTATTTTTTTCTAGTTTTGTTTATTCTCTTAAGCTGTGGTGCATTGAGCTCATAGGTTCATCTTGTTGCCCAAATGACCTACTGCAAAATGAAAATGGAGGCGATGATTACAATGGAGAGCAACACAGGGTAGTTTTTGTTTCATTTGCTGGTACAACACACACCAACAAAGTTGACTCACCTTCTTTCATACCAGATGCCATTTCACTGTATATACTGCTGTCATTCTGACAGAGCTGAAGACATTATAAAACTCTGTATCAGAAAAATACATAAACTCAGTAAAAGCATAACCACAAGCACATAAATTTTAAAAATTGAAGTGCCAACTTTCTTGATCTGAATATCTCTATTTGGTATCATCCCAGTTCAGACTCACTATAAATTGTAGATTACATCATTATTAACATCATCATCACATGCAAACTACTTCATACTCACAGAAAAGTGATGGCAGCTAAAGATTCGAATCTTAGGTTGCAAGAGTCTTCAAACAGCAAGACTCTCTTCCTGTAGGATGACTTAACAGCTCCTTAAGGAAATATTTTTCTGGAAATGTGCTACTTTGGCTGTAGCACAGCCACCTGGCCTTGTCTATTGTCACCGCTCTGTAGTCTTGAGCAATAATTTTTCTCTGTATAAACATGAGATCCAAAGATATAGGGAGAGAGAGAACAACCATAACTCAATTGAAACTAAGCTAATTAACAGGCAGGTCTGTGTTTTTAACTGCTGAATTGGTGATACGTTTTCAATAAGCAGAGAGCTGTGAGTGCTGGAACAGAAAAAGTCTTTATAAGTTTAAATGTACAGCAAGTAGTCAGTGTGATGAATAGCAAAATCGCAACATTAACTTTTTAATATTTAGATACAGCACCAATAAATGCTGCCAGTGATTAAACTTTACAAACTAAATGAAACAATACAATAAGGGCAGCTGCTCACTAAGGCTACAGAATTTTACTAATTTACCTCAAGTAAAAGTGAATTAATTGTGTAAAAGTGTAGTTAGATGGAGTCTGTGTAAACTTTTCATTATAGGATAAAACTCAAAATGTGCAATTCCAGTTCCTTTGCTTATTACCAGATGGCGGCACTGAGAGTCACCTATTAGTTCCAGGCAAATACTTAGTCTGCACATACTGCTGGTAATTACTTACATACACCGAGTTGGCAGTCTCACTAAAACTGCAGTCCATATCTGCAAGGAATCCTGCTTCATGGCGTTTATCATTTAACTGTTAGTTCATTTCGGAGAATGTAATGACTTGTTGAACTATTGCATTATTCAGAGGTTTTGACTTGCTATTGGTTTTGGACTTGGCCATGGAAAAAACACAAAAACATAACCTACTCTAGATTCGCCACAATAAGATAACCCGAAGTCACACAGCTATCCACTTTTTTTATTTAGAATCATTTAGTGTACATTCTAATCAATCAATTTCCACAATATTTGTAAGTGAAGAACATTTTGTAATAATTAATGCTAAGTGTGAAAATACAAAAATATTACAAAAATAAACACTTTAATCACTGACAATCTCTGGGTATGTGTTTGCCAGGTGACAAGGGCATTTTCTTTCACGAAGACTCCTAAGCGTGCGATCCAGAGGGCATTCCTGGCCAACAGTACACCAGACGACAAAAATCAGAGGCTGAGCTACGAAAACCGCATTGGCAGCAGCTCCACACTGGCTGTAAGTGTACCTTTTTATTTAAAGATGTCAGTCTTTTACTGGAAAGAAAACATGAACCCTAATGTTACAGCCACACCAAAAGAAGCTACTTAATTCATTTGTTTTCAGGACTTAACTTCACAAATCTATATACTTTTTAATGGCAAGGTAAAAGAATAATTCTATTTGACGAATTGTCTTTCTACTGGAAACTTTCCATTGAAAACACAGACTGATCTGTGTGCATCTTTGGTAATCAAGATATCTATGCCATGATTTCCAAAAATCTCCAAATTTCTCCTCTGATTTCAACAACATAATACAATTAACACTGTGAGGCTATCTGTTGTCTCTATACATCTGTCCACCTCGTCTGAATCCCATTCCCATTATTTTTTTCTCCTTTTTCTGAGAATTGCAATTGATCTCTTGATCAGTTTGTGATAGAAGAGCTTTCAGTTGTTGTCAGTTGTCTTGATGTAACTTAATTAAAAAGCAGGAGTGGGGCTTGTGTTAAATGTGCTGAGAACTTTTCTGCTATTTGAAGGACTATGTTATTGAGAGATTTCTTACTTATTTTCCTGCAACTTTTCTCTTATGGCCAATGTTTTACATGGTTAACTTGTATACTGGATTTCCATGAGGTCTTATGAGTGTGTGCGAGGAACAGAAGGGGAAGAAAGGGATGGGATTGATAGTTTTGGTGCCTTAGTGGCTAAAACATCTAAGCTAACAATAATATTCCAGATTTGACTCTGGCCAGGGAACCTTGTTGCATGGCAAAAATACCCAAAAACAAATTCTTGTGAGACTAAAGGAATTGGATGTGAAAAATTGGGTAATGGCTCAATACTATGTGTCTTTGTTTTGCTTATTATTTTATTCTTTTTTAAATCACAGCCTGCTGATTTTCACTCTGACATTATGCCACAGATAAGTGCTCAATTTATATTATGTGTGCGCATTAACACAAGTCCACAATACAAACTGTTTCAGCGGACTGATTGCAGATAAAAGTATTTAAATGCAAACCTGAATATCTTGTTTGCTCCATCAGCCTTTACTCCAGGAAAAGAATTGTATTTCAATAATAGTAGAGCTCAGATTGTTTGTGATCCAATCTATTCTAGGCCTGCAGGTTTTCCTCAGTAAACCATTGTGAAGACCCCTTAGATCATTTTAGTTGTGAGAGGAAAAAATGTATCGAAGAGCCTACAATTCACTGATAAGCAGAACCAGATGCAAGATTGAAAAGAGCCAAGTTAACCAGGAATTGCATGCTAAGATCACTGTAAGTTGCTCAACCAATGTGTTGCATGGTCAATACATTTGAGAAAATGGTATGAGTACAGACTCATTTCAAACTTGATGCCCAAGGATCAACTTACAGAAGTGATGGGAGACACAGTCACACTATTTGCTCATTCCATGTGTTAGCACTGCTTTAAGTTGGTTCAGCCACAAACTTGGTGAAACCAATAATGTTAGAAATTGCTACAAAGGCATTACTTGGAGGATCTCAGTCTTTATTCTGATGAATATGAAAGTCTAAAATTTGATTTATAAATTGTCATATCGCTACCTTACTTAGTAGAATGTGTATTAATGTAGTCAGGTGTATTTTGCTGGGTTCTATAGCAACAGAATAGTTGCCATATTTGTGCAAGACTGCTGTATTTTTAATAAACTGCCAACTGAGTCTGACATGCAACAATGTTCCTGGATCTTTCCAGTGCTAGGCTGATACAAACTTTTACGATCTCGACTATGTGGGGTTTGCCAGCTATAGTGACAACAGCCTAGGGATTGGTCCAGATAGCTGGTTCCAATATGGTAAACTCACTGTAAATAAATCCCTTATTAAATCTGTCATCCCTTTTTCTGTTTAATGAGACTCTTTCCCTCTTTCTCTGGCAGTACAGACATAGGCAAAAAAGTGGCATATCGAATGAATAATGACTCAGTGACTTTGCTAAATATTATTGGATTAACCATTACAAGGTTTTTGAAAATGCAATACAGTGTCAAGAAAAAGTATGTGAACTCTAGATTTTTTTTAATTTTTTTTTACTGCCCCCATTTGACATTCTCAGTAGTGGTGGTAGAAGTGAAACTTATAACTGGTTGAATCACCTTTATTTACTTTTATATATATATAATTTTGTTGTTGATCATAGCATCACCCAGGTTCAGAGATCAGATGTCCTGACTTTATCCTGTTGACTTCCTTGATAATTTTGGAAAATTCGCACACTATCCCCTCATTGATTGGAAAATTGTCCAGGCTTTGAGGTGGCCAAGCAGCCCCAAATCTTGATTCTTTCTCAACCATACTTTACCTTTTGGATGAAGTTTTCTTGCTTCCCTTTTTATGCCGTATGCACTTCCATCCACTGCGTGTTCTTCCCAAACAATCCAACTTTTGTTTGGTGAGTTCACAAAGCATTTCTCCAGTTTCATTTTCATGGTGATCTTTGGTAGACTTCAGGTGCACAGCAGTATTTTTCTTGGAGATAAATGTTAACTGGCCCTGGATACCCCGCCTGTTCAATGTTTTGCATATAGTAGACTCATGAGCAGATTTTTTTTTCAATAATTCTTTCTTTCTTTTTTGTGTTACTCTGACACATTGCTCTACCTCCTTGAAGATTCAGCATTTTGCCTTAGGATCATCTTGGCAGGGCACTCGCTTCTAAGGAGAGTACCCACATTATAAAATTGTCTCCAGTTATGGACTGCACAGATTGATGAACACATTTTTTTTTTTTTTTTTTTTTTTGTATTTATTCTAACTTTAAATAAGCTTAACTCGTATATTAAGATGCATATGAGAATTCCAGAGGGTTTTTTTTACTTTTTCTTGTCACTGTAACAGGTGCATTTAGCATTTTAAACTGCTGTATTGGTGTGTCCAGGTATGTCATTTGAATTTTTCTCTTAAAAAGGTGTCTGCCTTACTCCATATAAAAAGTTGCAGCCAGATATATTTTCTTAAAGATAAGATTAAAGAGAAGTGTTGGACTTTGGCTTTCACTTATGTGGATTTCTCCTCTCTTTGTAAGATGTTCAGCATTGCTGTTCTTATATATATTTATTCATATATAAAAACTCCTGACCCATATGTGTTTCCCTTCTATTACATATTCTAGATGTCTCGCTCTGCCTCCACATTCAGTTTGAGTGATTCAGCGAAGAGCAGTGCTGTGGTGCAGCGCTCCAACTCTCTTGACCACCCTCCAGTCAGAGCCAGGGTCCCTGTCTGTATCCGTACTCCCTGCAGCCCGGTGCTAGACCCTGCCCATAGTCCTGCTCCGAGACCAGCCCCTGAGTTCAGCCAAACTCCATGTCCCAACACTTGTCCTCAAACCCAAGAACCGAAGTCCAGCATTCATGCTCCGTTAATGACCCAACCAACTTCTCAGCAATCCACCTCTTCCACCCATTCCACCTCTACTTCCATCGTAGCTTACCGAAACTCAAGTCAGCTCCGCTCCAAGGCCTCCCAGCCAAAATCTAGCCAGAATATGTTCAAGCATCTGCCCCCTGTAGGGTTCCAAGTAAAATCCCTGGCTCCACAGCCGGTTAATGTCAAAGGCAGGACCTTGTCTGAGTCGTGCAGAGATCCCCAAGTTCCCTTGGACCCACAAAAGGCTGTTCTGACCAGTCATCGCAGGGAGACTCTGCTCTAAACCATCACTAAACTCAGTCCTGGAGCCTCATGTGAGCAAACATTATTGTTGTCTGGTCTAAACTAAGGCTACAGCAATGCTGTACAATGTATCCTCACTATCTAACATATACTGTTTCGTGCTTTTAACATCCACATATCACTGGTGCATTTCTCGTCCCAAATCAACTCCTTAGAAGCAGATACTCAGAAAGGATAGATTGCTTTAAAAGGGGCTGTTCAAACTGCATTGGTTAGATATGAGGGGGTGGGAGGGTAGAATTATTCCAGTAATGTGGGTGTGATGCGTGTCCCCACATGAGATGGGCATAGTGTAAAGAGCAGCGATTTTAAGGGTTGATTTGGAATATCTATATTCCTGTGAATAACCCAGGTTACTAACTGGTGGTGGCTGGAAATATTCACTAGGTGGCTGCTAATAATATTGGGCTATAAAAAAAAGGGTGTGTTAGAACTGAGTAATAAAAGAGCTTCATCCAAAAGAAAGCATGTTTTGTTTTGTTTTTTGTTTTTTTGTTTTTGTTTTGTTTTTTTTAAATGTCAATGTATTCAAGGAAACTAGGCTGGCTTCTCATCTGAGTTTAAATGTCTGATGGCAAGTCACCTGTCCTATATTTCCCTCAAGTTAAGCACGTTATCTGCAATATTCACCGCAGTCATCTAACCAACTTCCCTGTGATCACTGGTCTGCCTGTTTGAAATCCAATCATTCAATCATGAATATTGTTCAGTGTTAATGTTAGCTATTTGGAAATTACTTAATAAGTCTGCTGTTTGACACGCCAGGCTGTTCATTGCATTCTACCAATGAGCACAACAGTTTAATATTTTGACGCATGGTTTGCACATCAATGCGATTTTCAGCATTAACATTTATAGAGAAAATGGGTTCGTTAGTAAAGGAACTAGTTGTTAATCAAATCTTGATTCTCATAAAGACGGATGTAAGTGCCAAATTAATTCACATCAAAAAATAAAGAGGCCAAGCCACATATTAATAAATCTAAATCTATCATTTAAAGGTTGTAATTATTACTAATTTATACTCAAGTGGAATATAATTAAAATTAAATTTGAGCAGCAGAACTATTTGCCCATCCAGCACCTATGTTGTTTGAATAGTAAATACCCATCTAAGCACCCATGGGCATGTTGGTTTTCTTGAGACAGTGAAAAGAGTTTGAAGGCCAAGTTTTTATTGGTTCATTGCCCAGTTATTTAAAGGCGGTATCAAGAGAGTAATATGCAGCTACATAGGTGGGAGGTTACGGAGACAGTGCTGAAAATGCTCTTCGGCTGTTTTGATGTGTCAGGTGGAAAATTAGAATACAGCACTCAAAGATCAGGGCGTTTTTTTTTTGTTTTTTTTTTTTTTTGTGGTATATTCTGTGTTGCACTTCATTGCTTTAAGACATCCACGAAGCTGGGATCTCATAATATGTAACCGACTCACCACTAATGGAATCTAATACTTTGTGAAACACAGTACCATTATCCACAAAGGTGTCAGCGCACCTGGCTTTTAAAGGGAGAGTGAGATGGCTGTGTTATTGGATTACTCCCCGTTCAGAATAAAAAGATGACAGGAAAACCCCATTTCAACTAAATCCCTTACATAACAACCATTGAAAGCTACAGTTGGACCATTACAAGGGACCCCTTAACTCATTAGGATGATATTCTATATTCTTTACCTAAAAACGTTTTGGCCTCCTTACCCTACTTCATGTTTCTAGGCATTCAAAACTACAAGTACACACGTAAGTCGGGTCCAGAAGTGTTGTTATAGATTATAACAGATGTAAGATCCACCTAAGTTCTGGATACTGGATAGCATTTAAAAACTGAACTTCTGCTACTGCAGTGGTGGTCCTGCTGTATTGGTCCATTAGTGATTAGTTACAGAATAATGTTGTGAAATATCATGTAACAAGAAACATGTAATAGTCTGTCTTTTTCCTGGTGCTCTGTTGCTGACGGTGTTGAAAGTGATGACCTTCTCCCTGGTTTGATGTACACTTCAAATATCTGTATCACTAGAAGCGTGGAGTGTTTTTTGGTGTTTTTTGATGCAAGACTTGAAGAAAAACAAGGGTTCATTGGTGTTAGAGATTAATTTTGGTAAATGTGTGATGAGGGTCAGATGTTTCCTTATGCTACCCGACCTTCCCCTTTAGTAAAAGCAGTCGGTTTACCTCCTGATTCATTTAACCTTGATTATATTCGCATATGTAATCAAGGCCACCGTTCATCTGCTGCTACAAAACAAGAGAAGGAGAAAGGCAGTACCTGTGCTGAAAGGCTCATGGCTCATGTGTTTGTATGTGTGTTTTCCTAAGTGAGGTGGAAAGTTACTGAAGTGTGATTGTGCTAGCAACGGTTGCTTGTCTCAATTACTTCAGTGCCAAAGTTTGCTTTCAAAGGAAGAGGTGAAACCAACACAATTTACCCTTTGTGAACTCACTAATTAAATAGAACTGGAGAGCATAAACCTATCCCTGTTTTTCAAATCTTCAACACATTCATACATACACTCCTGGCTGCAACCAAAACAGGTCACATGATGCTCTTTCTGTCTAGGCTTTTAAAAATCTGATGTTAATGGGGGACTGGATGCTGGATGAGTTGAATTGCAGAAAGAAGAGCTACTAAACCCACTCAACATTTAACTGTAAAACTGGGTCCTATTGCTAACACCTCATGTGTAAACTAGTTTATTCCAATCCCATTTTTCCATCCCAATACAGACTGATCTCTCTACTTGTCTGTTTGCTGATTCCAAAGACTTATTTGATAGTCATTAAAAAGTCCACTGTACATTACTAACCCTGTAAGAATGTCAAAGGACTGCTGTTGTTATATGACTCTTAAAACTTTAGAAAATATGATATAATAATGTTTAATAATTCATAAATTACATTGTATTCAATTGCTACATACACTAACATACTCAAATTTCCAATACCATATTTTGGGGATTATCTGGGTCATTACCAATACAAGTAAGGTATAAAGACTCAGTGCAGTGTTCTTAATAAAAAGTTGTGCAAAGTGAAACAGGTGAATAGGTTTCAAATTCAACTAAACTGAATTTAATTCCATAGTCGGCCAATTGCAAAGAAAAAATTGAAATACAAGATGTATTTTTATTTTTTCTCAACTACTTCTGATGCATTTTTCTTTTTCTTAATTTTTCCTATTTTGTGTTTGCAGGCACACCATTCTCCCTCCATGGTCAATCTGCATTCAATGTTTGAGAAGAAGTACCACACATTCAGTCGATCGACTACCCATCTCTTCTGAGATGATGCTACCTCGGCGACCTTTGTCACTCATGGGCCTATGTGTACAGTCAACAAGTAAGGCAAAGTAGTATTTGTCCCTACTTGGGCTCCAAATAGACTTTCCAAATCCAGTAGATATTGCATTTAGCTGCACTTGGAAAAATGCACTGAAGCCAGAGACTTCACTCTGATATGTGTCAGTATCAGAATTATCTGGCTAACTGCCAAGAGTGCTCCCCAGTTGGAACTTGGCTCAAGTAGCAGAGTTAAAACAATTAACCAGTTGTTCATAAGACAATACTGTTTCTGAACCAGCAAGTTTGCAGTTTGGTGCATCTTTCCAATCCAACATTCACAGTGCTTGAATTAACACTGTACCAAGGCACTAACTGGACCGGTACAAGAACAAACCAGGGGCCAGAGGTGTACCACTGGTAAGGTTTACTTTACCCCTGAAAATGAAGGATATTCTACTTTGTTTCTGCATTTGTTAGTAGATCATCTCTACATGATTCATTGTTTTGTCAATGTGCTTTATCAGATACTTCTTACATTTTGTGTACATGGGTTGTTTAATTTGTCACCATTGTACAGCAAAGTGCTATCTTTAGGCAAAATAAACAACACAACTCCTCTGGTTGAGATGGAGTCATGCTGAGGTAACAGGTGGGTGCAAAAAGCAGGTTGCTAACCTGTTTCTGTGCTTTTTGTACTAGTTCAAACTGACTTCCCTTTTCCTTTTACTCTTTTTTTGTGTGTGTATGTAATTCACTTCTTGAGAGACCTCTTTACGTTAACTGACATTTAATGTTTTATTGTTGTGAGGGTGGATTTAATTTTAATCTTGACTTATTGTAATTAACCCACCTTAATGTAAACAAATGATAGTTTCCAGCTTTTATAAAGCTTCTATTTTAACATTGAAGAAATCTAATAAGAATAAAAGTACTTATGCTTGTATTTCCTTTATGTTGGTCCATGTTTTTAAAAAGTACGTCTGTGTATTTGTGTTCAAAAAGGGAGCTTCCATCATTGTATATATTTATTCTTGATAAATACATTTTATACCTGTTCTATTTTCTCTTTTGCTATTTATGTTTTTCCCCCCTACTTTTATGCATCACTAACACTGTTTCCATCGAGCTATAATCGCCTCTAGTTGTATCATCTCCATATTAAATGCACTTAAACATATAATGATGATTTAAGCTTGTTCATTCTACCCCAGTGTGTCTTCCATCACCAAAACAGAAAAAGTCAATTCCATTCATTTGTTGGAGGAGCTGAATAATGTGCTAAGCGATTTGTGTGGTGGGGGGGAGAATTCTCGAATACCCTTATTTCTTTTGTCTGAGAAATTTTTGGATTCACCAAAACATGCACTTTTCCAGTCTCCCTTCCTGTGATGAAGGTGAGCCTCAAATTCAGAGGAACAAACATACATTACTGACTAATGGGTAGAACTAACCAGCAGGTATTTTGGTTGAGATTATTTTATGGGGAGTTCCAATGTAATCTAAGAGTCTAAACTCCTTAATGTGACCAGGAACAGAAAATTGTGACCTGTACCTGCAGGATTTTATGCTCTGCACTTCTGCTACATGATTGGTCGACATGCAATTGTGTTTGAGTGCATTCATATGTCTAAATCTAATCTGAAAAACATCAAATAACTGTCGGCTAAATTTGGCAGAGCAAACTATAATAAAACTGAAAAAAGTCATGTAATTGATATAATATAATTATTAGTATCTAAGGGTTCTGTCTTCCAAAATTGGGACGATGACAATTTTTCCATAACTTAATATGTTGATTAGATACTACAAGTGAGTAACATTAGGGTTTTAATATTCTATTAATTCTATTATTCATTAGGGTTTTAATATTCTATGAGTCTATGAATAAGACAAAAGTGGCATTCTTAGTTCAAACGGCTGTAATAATAAAGTTTCTAAAGTTCTGTACACTGATTTCATACAGCTGCATATCTGCTCTGTGTCCTCACGCCTTTTGTGTAACTATAACCACTTTAAACAACTCAGACTCTTTTGTCAATGAGTTGAGATGTTTTTTCAATGGTGAGTTTTAAATTAACGATGGCCACGTTATTATTTATGTTACGGCGGCTTGCTAGCAAGGGAAGTGCTCCTGTTTTGTGTTCTTCATATGCCACCTCTTCAAAACTTTTTAGAAAATGATCTTTATCTCCTGGATAAAGCACAGACTGTGCCAGGCTACCGGCTAGTAAGTGAGATAACAGTGCCATGCAGGCCTGAGACTGGGGAATAGCCACAACAAAAAAGGCACCTCTTCACGGAGGACAGTCACTGTTTTCATATTTACCTTCACCTCAAAGTGTCTCTGACTGGCTGTCCAGGGGTGAAACGAAAAGGGAAATAGGCTAAAGGAGGAGGAAGGGGATAGGTGGGTGGGGGGTCTGCTAATCCCCAGATACCATCATGAATGCTCTGCTTTGCACATGAATATAAGGAAAAAAAGAAAAAGTTCACTTCCACAAACAGCTTACACAGCAGAGACATGACTAGCAAGAGAGAGCAGTTTGACATTGTAATCCCTCAGTGGAAAATGGGTGCATGGAGATTGGCCCTATTGTATCCAATGGAGGTCTAGACTGAGAGAGGTTAAATTTTCACAGAAAGTTTCTCTTGTTTAAAAATGACCCAAAACTGCCTAATTTGAAGGAAATCTGAGATATTCCAGGAAAGAGGATTAAACATTTTTGGAGTATGAAACATTTCCAAACTCTCACAGCAAGAAGCTCTGGCTCTGGCGCCTTTACATGGGTCCCCCCCCCCCACTATCGGTGAATGGCTTGTGATGGTCATTAAATGGGCAGACCTGGAGTCTAGGTCCCCAGCCCCCCCTGCCCCTCAAGTATCCCGGTCTGTTATGCTCTGCCCAATTCCTCACTTAGATCCCATGAGCGCTGTCTCAACTAATTCAGAAATCAGATGCTCACTAGCCTGTGACTCAGCCCAGTCTCCCCTAAACCTTGGTGTGAGCGGAGCAGCGGACCACGAGAGTTTTCACGTATTGACTGACAGCTGTGAGCTCCCACCCCTGACTTTGGCCTGGCTGTCTGTGATTGGTTTGAAGGTCACGGCGCACTTAAAAACTTCAGGAGGGAATATCTCTGCACTGCTACCTGGGATTTCATCATTCCTTTTTCACATCATCTGTATGTTTCAAAGCAGATTTATATATTTGAAAAACAGCCACACATGATACCTCTAATGATTTTGACATTGACGGTCTCAATAAATAAACACATCGATTCTGGCAGTTGTACAATCAAACTGTATACAATCCATATAGATAGTGCGATCATTAAAATAGAAAATGGGAGGAATGCATGAATTACCATTTGTTTTGCCTAACAAACTGGCCAGGTGTATAGCCTTTTAATCTGCAGGCATGCATTAAAACACCCTCATTTCTAAACCTGAGTTTTTTTTTTTTTTTTTTATCCAGTCCAAACCTCAGGCCAATTTAAATCACACAATTACTGGGGAACCCTCCACACCTGAAAACTTTGAAATAGGTTGTGTTGATCCTTCTTTTGGGTTTAATTGGTATTTCAGTGGGGCGATACCAACTATCACTCCTCAACACACTCACAGCTGGTTTCTATGACATATGCATGGAAAGCTTTTTTTTTTTTCTTTCTTTTTCGCTCAAACAGTGAAGCACTGTCACAACAAAGCTGCAGCTCTTTAATCAATTAATGGATTTACTTGTGGTAGCAGCTGCCAGGTTTCTCCAGGTATTGTCATTCTGGGTCCCTCTAACTAGGCCCAGATGAATTAACACAGATGAGAACTTAATTAGGACACACCGCTATTTTTCTCTGCCTCTGTCATTCTTTCTCACGGCACTTCATTTTTCTTCTACTACCTCACCGGGCTTCTTGTTCTTTTTACAGTTTCATAATTGCTTTGAGTGAAATTCACTGACTGAGATGACAGGCTGACACAGGAGCAGCTACTGGAACTGCACGGGAAATCAGAGACACAGATGGTGAGGGGAGGGAAGGGGGCAAGGAGAGGGAAGGTTAGCAGATGATTGTGGATCAATGTCTCAAATGAAGTAAAATGACTATAGGGTCTCCAGCTACTTATAAGTCCTTAAACTGGTGAGAAAGACTATTGATGTCTTGCCAAGCTACGTGTTTTAGAACATCAAAGGCAAAGAGACACTAAACTTATTTACATGTTTTACCATAGTAATGATAGGACGGGGCGTTCAGTTCCCCTTCACTTCTCCTCTTCTTACATTTTCCACCATATTGTGACTCTGCATTTATAAACTGTGCTATTCTGGCGTGTTCTTCTTGATAATCTTGGTGTTCAGGAGAGATTCTGAAATATAAGACGTCTGTCCATCCACATATCCCTCTTTCAAGTTTGCTGTGAGCAGGCCAAAATTAATTAACACAATGATTTCATTTTTTTTTTTTAACCTCTCACTTCAAAACACATGTCCTTGAAAGGATGCCAAGCAAGTTGCTATTTATGAGACTTTGAATATTCGACATTCAATTCTGAACAATAATCATGTCGTGTGCAATATTTTGGAAGGACAGATTGGACGGATTCTTTCCATTCAGGTGATGCTGTAAATGCAAAGCTGACCTCAATGTCTATTCATATAAACTGACTCACACAAAGTGATGGCCGTTGCTGTCAGTTTCATTTTTAAAAAAAGTATACGTGTCCTTTTTTTAAGAAAAGTAAGACACAGATTAGAGCTTGGTGGGGATCTTAAATATAGACTAAGCAGTGTTCACAATAACACCCTCACCTTCAGAGGTTCTGTGTCCTGAATTCAAAGGGGAATATCACAGAAGCACCAACGTGGTGGAGAGTGTCTTACAGAGCGTTTAAGTACAGTAGATGCTTCTCAGAGCTGAAGAAAACCAAACTTATTGATATAAAATCTCATTAAACAAATAACATTCACAAAACTAGATCACCATAAACACAGAAGAGGCTATGTTACCCAGTATATTGTTTTGAATAATGCATCCAGACAAATAAATCCAATATCCAAACAAACCAGTGTTTGGGTGGACTGCAAATAGATGGGCCAACCATATAAAAAAACTAACTGACCGATCGTATTCTCATCATTATGCCACCAAATGCCATGTGACCAAGTTGGTCCATCAAGATGCTCTAATTTCCCAGCATATTCAAAATTGCAGGAAAGCAAACCCTTGTCTTCATTGCAACCAACTGACTACTTTCATGACATGAATCATAATTACTTAAGCAAGAAAAACAACACAAAATACACTACTCATAGGACGGCAATAAAAACCCTGATAAGAAATATAGAGCGTCAAAGGCTTTCAATTTGAAATAGCCACAGGAAGTGTTCTGTTTGTATTAAGATGTCATGCAGCAGCTTAGGCTGTTGCTCGACTAGCTTTTTTAATCTGTGGATGTGAAAGTGTGATTCCATGAAAAGCCTTTAACTCTTTAGCAAGGACACCAGCCATACTGCCCTCTGCTTCTCTGTGAAGCTTCTCTTTATGTTTTCATTTATATATTACTTAGATTGGTAGATTAATGATGATCTATTGATCTCCTTTAGAGCGAATGCAGCGTCAATCAGTAACCCAAAAATTAAAAAATGTGAATATGACTATTATTATTTTCTTGCTATATGAAATAAAGCAGCAGCTTGAATCAAATTATACAAACATATTGGCTTTAGGGCCTGCGGCTTCTTGAATTCAGATGGAGAGATCTGCATGCTGCTCTACAGGAATTGTGAAGCTGGACCTTCTGATGACCCCGCTGAGTCTCTTGAGCTCCCCTTTCTGAGCACTGCTCCGTCAACAGACGCAGACGTGAAACATCGAATAACAATGCACAGTTTGTCTTTACCTCTTTTGTGTTAGAGCATAAGACAGAGCCCAAAACAGATTTGAATTGTCAAATGCAGCTTTTCCTCTCCTAAACACTCAAGGTTACACCTTTGATGTCTATCTCAGGATGCTCCAAACTGCCTGCGGCAGCAGACTGTGGCTTGTGAGGACTGGACTGTCAACCTGATCAAGTGCACCAAGACTCCAGACGAGGTTAAATGAAGACTGTAGTGACACAGTCAGTGTGTGTGTTTGCTTTCATGGTTAGTTTTTGATTAGCATTCAGAGCAAGGTCTCCTTTTCCTCTCTCTCTCTCTCCACATGCACATAAAGAGTTTTATACCTCATTCAGCCCACAGACGGGAACAGTAAAGTGGTTTAACCCCGCTTTGGTGAGGTCTATCACGATGGGTCCCACATCAGCTAACCTTTCTTCACAATCCCCCTCTCACCCTCATGTGCCTGAACCAGCCCGCTGACAATAAAGCACTTCACTCTAGCTCTCAGAGTGATCAGAGCAGTGAATGCGTCAAAATCACCCTGAAACACACAAAACATCCCACCTGCGTGTTTGCATGTGAAAACAAAACCACCAAATCGCATCAATTGCTCTCTTTTTTTCTCTTGCCCTACATCCCTCTTATTTTCTTCCTCTCTCATTCTCTTCGGTCTTTTCAGCTCTGGCGGAGAAGTGCGGAAGGGTCAGCGCTCTCAGGAAGTGCTGCTGCTGCTGATGAAAGTGGAGAGGCAGCAGATGAATTGACTTGTCATTGGCTCGGTGCTTCAAATGAGCTCTAACTGATGGGGTGTCTGCCGCTAATTCAGTCAGTTTGCCTATTCAATCCAGAGCAGGGGTTCTTAACCTTTTGGACCTGTGGGCCCAATTTTCCCAGTACAAAGTGGCCTGGGGCCCATTCAAATATTAACACTTTCATTTTAATTGATCCGAGTCTTGGTTTGATTTGTATTCAATAACTAAATCAAGTCCACTTAGTTTAACAAGCTAAAACCGTGTGAAATGAATGATATATGATACACTGTGATCATCTCAAAGACATTAATTTATATCGTGTATGACGTACACGATATAGCTGAACTTAATAAAGTCAGGGTTGTACTTGCGCACAAATTTAGTCTTTGAGGGCGGGGTTAGTGTCACGGTTAAGAATCATGGGTCTAGAGCACGCTAAACGCTGTTTCCTCAATAGTTTTGATGGTTTGTGTTCTTTTCAATGCTTAAATGAAAGGATCCCTGAATCTAAATGTTACTCAGCTGAAATTGGTTACAGAGACCAATACATCAGACCAATATTGTGCTTTTGTAATCAAAACTAGAAGGCTAAAACCCAGATGAGCCACACATTGCAGTTGCACCATGGCTTAATTTAAAGCTCGTCCCGGGGGTATAGCCGCAAGAAATGCCATGATGTCCTCCAAATCAAACTACCTCCTCTTTATGTCCCACTGGTGAGAATCAGGGTTGGGCCTCTGGTTTACAAGAATATTTCCTGCAGATTTAATGGAAATCCAACCATTTCTGTTAAAGGATGGGCTCACTTTTTTTTTTTTTTTTTTCAAGTCTGAGACAGTTTTTCATTGTACATGAAAATTATTCCTCCATACCAACCCTTAGGGATGGAATTTCAAAGTAGATGATGGGGGACGTGATCCACAGTCCGCACTTAAATTCAGTCAAATGTGTATGTTTTTAGCCTTTTCATGCCTTTCTGTTACCAAAGCCTGTCTTTGTGTTAGGGATAACCCCCGCTGCTCTGCAGTGGCCATGTTCAGGCATGGCATTAACTTGCATTTTCTGGTGATGAAATCACAAGTGCACAGCTCCAATGCATTTGGCATGACAATTGCATCGCTACATTGATCATGCATACAATCTTGCTTCTCCACTTTATATGTAAATAGTCAAATATGCATCGTTGGCATTTAAAATAGTCACTTTGATTGTGGCGGAGGACAGTTCAGTAGTTCAGTAGGTGGTTGTTCAATGAGCAGACAATCCACCATGAAGTTACCCACTCGGTCATTAACTGCTGTTTTGAAGCTACAAGTTTGTAATTTGGCTGGTCATCTTTTTTGAAACAAGAAGTAACTGGCTTTGGAGTAGTAAGGTATGACTCTGACCTTCTCTGTGTGATCCTGATTGTCAGGCCATTCACCATTTCTAATATAGTCTGTCAGTCATGAGGTAGCCATGCACTAATTGATGCCTTGTTTTATTATCCATTCTGCTCCAAATGGGAGCATTCTTTAAATAATTGACATCAGGATACCGATGGTGATTAGATAAAAGTAGGCTATTCAGTTTTGGCTTCACATTTCAGGCCTGGAGTCTTTGTCTATGCCCAAGATACATTAATTTTCATGCTGCCTAAAGAATGCAGCCACTTGTGGCCCAGCTCGCCTCCGAGTCTGGGCTCTGAGCGATTGGATCTCATATCCTCCCCAAACGTACCTTATGCATGTTCACACTTGGAGCTGAGATGGATGTTAATGCCAGAAAGGGACAAGGCCACTGTCTGAGGACACATGAGAGGGAAATTCATATGAAGGAGTAATCACTTATGCTTTACGTAAACAGCAGCAGGTAAATAATACATCAAAGTGTTTGTGTGACATATCGCTTCAGAAATCTGCAGTTGATATGGGATTGTTAAAGGGACTATTTAGACAGACAGAAGCCATTCAATGATGCACACATTTAAGAAATGCCACAAATAATTGTGTTACAATCGAAGCAAAGCTTGAGAGACAAGCTCAAACTATGGTTACCTTTTCAACAACCTTTTTCTAGCTGGGAAAAGTATTTTGAGGCAAGTGTGCGTATTTTACCATCCAATATAGATTATTTCTTCATAGAGGGACTGTTAAAAAGACAATTATATCACACATATAAGATAATACACGAAGAAGTAATGGACAATGGGAAATGGAGATAAGCACTGTGATTTCACATAATATGCAGAAAATGCAGAGAAGGACATAAAAAAGCACATTGGCCTTATTGGAACAAAATGGAATATGACTGAGATTTTTCAGGACTGCTTGTCACACCAAAGTCTGATCGCACCTTTAACCAATATTGCTGGGGCTGCTGTCCGTGCAGGAAACCACACACATCCTCTCAGTCGGTCCAGAATGATCACATAATCGGCAAAACAAACCAGATAAAACTTTCAGATATTTTGATATGGAACTGATGTGAAAACCATTTCAATTCCTTTTTAAATACTACCAGAAAATAAATGCTTCCCAGACTTTAATTCTTCCCCACTCATTTTTTCAACTTATGTGATCAAAAAGATAAATATTTATATATTTTTTTTTCAATTTATTTTTTTGTGAACACATTTCCTGCTACTTTTTGTGTGAGGACTTTCATTACAGCAACATTTTCCTTGTAGCCTCTCCCAGATCTGTGCCTTGATGCATTCCTGTCTTCCCATTCTGGACGCTGACTAAAATTAGCTGCCGTCTTGATATCGGCCTTATTGTAGCTTCTACTCTTAAATATCCAACTTTTTCAATACACAAGAAATGCAGAGGTTCCAATGCACCTGGGAGAGGATGAAATAAAAATAAAAAAACAAACTTTTCCATAAACAATAGTACATAGTGGTTTCACACTGTCCTTCACTCCCATAGACGGCTGGCTGCTCTCCTTGACAAATTGGTGTATAACATTTATTTTCCACTCATTTACTAATTGTGTGTCATCAAAAGGCATCCAGACACCTCTCATCAATATGCCTCTGTGTGTGTGTGTTTTGGAGGGAGGGATGAAACATAAGAATGCTAATACCTTATTGATGATGTAATCCTGGAGGGGCCTATTGAAGATGTTACACTTAGCCACTAGGGGATGGTCAAAGAAAGGAGAGAGAGGGAGTGATGGAGAGTTTAACCTTGATGTGGAAATGAATTTGGATGGAGGAAGTGGGACCATTTCTTTTGGTTGATAATAACATGTGACCTTAGTCATATTTTTCTATTGTTTTTTTCTAGTTTAGCGTTACAGCCCGAACATTTCCCTCTGATGACCACAACACTTCCATATAACATGAAATGGGCGGACTGTTGCTCAGAGCAACTTAAACTTGGCTCCATGAGCTACTTTATACTGTAATTCATCGCATTGTTATTTTGGCAGGATCTCACATTCTAACTGTGGATACATTTGTGAATATTTCAACTTCAAATTTTGTGCCATAGTGTTTAGAGCCGCAACTAATGATTATTTTGATCTCCACTTAGTTCCAGACTGAAATATCTCATCAACCCTTGAATGAATTTTTTTCCGTGTCTCTGTTTTCATTTCCAAGGTGAATTATGAAAACATACTAGAGGTTCACGTTGCAAATTTTGTTCAGACCTTCCAGCTTGGTTCCAGTTTTTAATGTTAATGTTAATTAATCCACTATGATGGAGCTGCAGCACCTGACCTGGAACAGAAGAAGCAGGCTTTTTCCTACAGTCAAAGCGAGGAGGGGAGCTCACTGGTTTTTATTTAATGGTTGGACCTTGAGCTGAGCTGCTGGGCTGCTGGGCCTGGTCGGATATAGCCTGAAAGAACAACACAGTGCGGCCACCCTGTAATCTTGGCAGGAAGCACTGCTGGGCTGGGCTGTCCCAGGTCACAAGTGAGTTTTTATGGCTTGGCACAGGAGAGAAGAATATCGAACTATCTCCTAAACCAATGACATTCCCATCGGCTGTCATGGTATTTATGTGTACACTATATCTACATTTAGAAAAATACTGTGCACTCTTCTGGACGGCCATTTTATATTTTGTCCTATCCACACTCCCTATTGCCATTTCTTTTATATATTATTTCTTTTTGTTTTGTATTTTTTTGTAGGCATTTCAGTTTTTCTACTGCTTTCTGTTTATTCTTTTTAATTAATGTTCATTGTTTTTAAATAGGATGTGGTACACAAAACATTTCACTGCACATTGTACTGAGTATGATTGTGTATGTGATAAAGTAGTTCTACACTGCTCAAAAAAATAAAGGGAACACTTAAACAACACAATGTAACTCAAAGTCAGTCACACTTCTGTGAAATCAAACTGTCCACTTAGGAAGCAACACTGATTGACAATCAATTTCACATACTGTTGTGCAAATTGAATAGACAACAGGTGGAAATTATAGGCAATTAGCAAGACACCCCCAATAAAGGAGTGGTTCTGCAGGTGGTGACCACAGACCACTTCTCAGTTCCTATGCTTTCTGGCTGATGTTTTGGTCACTTCTGAATGCTGGCGGTGCTTTCACTCTAGTGGCTCAGGTAGTGCAGCTCATCCAGGATGGCACATCAATGCGAGCTGTGGCAAGAAGGTTTGCTGTGTCTGTCAGCGTAGTGTCCAGAGCATGGAGGCGCTACCAGGAGACAGGCCAGTACATCAGGAGACTTGGAGGAGGCCGTAGAAGGGCAACAACCCAGCAGCAGGATCGCTACCTCCGCCTTTGTTCAAGGAGGAACAGGAGGAGCACTGCCAGAGCCCTGCAAAATGACCTCCAGCAGGCCACAAATGTGCATGTGTCTGCTCAAACGGTCAGAAACAGACTCCATGAGGGTGGTATGAGGGCCCGAAGTCCACAGGTGGAGGTTGTGCTTACAGCCCAACACCGTGCAGGACGTTTGGCATTTGCCAGAGAACACCAAGATTGGCAAATTCGCCACTGGCGCCCTGTGCTCTTCACAGATGAAAGCAGGTTCACACTGAGCACATGTGACAGACGTGACAGAGTCTGGAGACGCCGTGGAGAACCTTCTGCTGCCTGCAACATCCTCCAGCATGACTGGTTTGGCAGTGGGTCAGTAATGGTGTGGGGTGGCATTTCTTTGGGGGGCCGCAGAGCCCTCCATGTGCTCGCCAGAGGTAGCCTGACTACCATTAGGTACCGAGATGGGATCCTCAGACCCATTGTGAGACCATATGCTGGTGCGGTTGGCCCTGGGTTCCTCCTAATGCAAGACAATGCTAGACCTCATGTGGCTGGAGTGTGTCAGCAGTTCCTGCAAGACGAAGACATTGATGCTATGGACTGGCCCGCCTGTTCACCAGACCTGAATCCAATTGAGCACATCTGGGACATCATGTCTTGCTCCATCCACCAACGCCACGTTGCACCACAGACTGTCCAGGAGTTGGCGGATGCTTTAGTCCAGGTCTGGGAGGAGATCCCTCAGGAGACCATCCGCCACCTCATCAGGAGCATGTCCAGGCATTGTAGGGAGGTCATACGGGCACGTGGAGGCCACACACACTACTGAGCCTCATTTTGACTTGTTTTAAGGACATTACATCAACGTTGGATCAGCCTGTACTGTGTTTTTCCACTTTAATTTTGAGTGTGACCAAAAATCATGACCTCCATGGGTTAATAAATTTGGTTTCCATTGATAATTTTTGTGTGATTTTGTTGTCAGCACATTCAACTATGTAAAGAACAAATTATTTAATAAGAATGTTTCATTCATTCAGATCTAGGATGTGTTATTTTTGTGTTCCCTTTATTTTTTTTGAGCAGTGTAATTACAATCAGACATTTGTTCAGAACTAAATGGTGAGTGCTATAGCCTCCCAACACTTTAAATACACAGTATTTACTGTGTTTGGACCAGAAAAGTGAGCAGCATTTCTACTTTTTGATTAATCTTGAAACTATTTTTGTGCCAATAGTCACAGAAATGTAATTATAAACAATAGTAGATATTTCATAATTTGAATACACTTAACTTGTATGTCGACAAATGTATTTATTAAAGATTCATGTATGAATGATCATGTATCCAACATCTCTGTCACATGAAATAAGGACAAAATAGTTTCCTTTCTTAATATTCTTTAAGGTTTAAAATCTCCCTTATAGTTTATTCAGTAGTTTATCACCAGAAAACAAAATAGATTTTCATCTCTGGAGTGCCTTAGCCAAGCGAAAGTCATGAAATGACTTCTGCTTTGAACCAAACAGCCGATCTGCAGATTTATAGTCTTATCTACTTGTCACCATTTTTTTGATTTGTTTACTTGTTTTGTTTTTGTGAGTCATTATGAGCTGGTAAATAAATGGGCTACATTTAAACCGATGTTTTATCTAAAATATCAGAGACGAGTACAGCCATCTTGAGGAACATTAGCAGTTGGGTTTAAATAAAGCTTTATTGAGGACCTTTGTAGCGGCTCCTTTGTTCCTATAAAGCTCCAGTTTTTCAGTCCATAGGCTATCTCATACTATTATACCCTTGAGGATATTGTGTTCAGGACACGCAGCTGTTTTATATCGGGACTTTTCTCTCCCTTTCTGCCTCCATGCACATGTGCGTACATACAGTTTCCACCCTCTTAGCTTTTTGACATCTCTTTCTGTGTTCTTACTGTGGTTTTATGTCTTACAGTTTCATCTTTTTCAAATTTAAGATCTTCAAATATTCTTATTCCCCGTGCATATAGGTTTGTGTTCTTTCAACCCCTTAGCTCAATTGGAGGGGATTCTCACACAACTATAACACTAACAGTTAAGGCAACAGTGTGCATGTGGTCTTTGCACAAACAGGAAATGGATTATAATGACTGCAGCTGCATGTTTGTGTAAATAAAAACCGCCAGGGAGCTGATTACAGAGAGGTGTGTGTGTTTGGGGGGGGGGTTGGTCTGAGCATCAGACCTTTACCTGGGCCATGAATATTTGATTTCCTCTATTGTTCAGGAAAAAATATTCATGAAATCAAGACAGCTTCCCTTGGCTTTAACTGCCCCCCACCCCGACAAACACACACACACACACACACTTCACTACTTGGCCCAGCTCCAGTCTCCTCTCCAGTAATTGCCCCAATCAAAAACTTTCTGAAGAGAAGTGGAAGAGCTTTGTGTGCACTCTTTTATGTAATGACGACACTGAGTGTTCACAAATGAGCTGGCAGCGTTTTCATTCAACAAAAGGTGATAAGGAGGTGAATTTGGGGGCCAGAGGACAAGGGGAGATAGGAGGAAAGGAGGAGACGAGGGGAATGACAGATAGACGGGGAGAGAGGAGGGGAGATGTGCACGGAAATACAAAGTAAAAGGATCACAAAGGGGAGAGAAGATTTAGTATGTGAGACAATAAAGTGCTTGTTTTCACAAAGACATCAAAAATAATCAATGCAGCTCCAATTAAAACATCCAAAGAATCCATCTTTGTGAGGAAAATGTATACACGTCAGTGAGCACCCTAAATCCCTGCTTTTATTTAATGCTGTCAGCACATCTGTTCATTTTAAAAAGAGCAGACAGCTGGAGCTTTGACTTGATCCCACTAAAGTTCTTTTGCTCTATCAAGGAAACTTTTCCAAAGCTTTAAATGCTTTGTTTGAGCGCTATGTGCATAACTCTCTATATGTGAAAATAATCTTTCTAGGCTTCAGTGTGTTGATTAGCTTTTGACACACAGAGATTTGAGACAAACAATTTGCTAGTCTGACCAAAAATCACTTGTATTTTGTAATTCCAGTGATCTGACTGAATCGCTGCTGATCTTTGCTGCTTTGTGTTAAATGTCCAAGCGGTGGACGACTGATTCTTTTCAGGCTTCACCAAATATTCGAATCGTATTTTTGTGCTCAACTTAAAAGAGCCAGATACCATAATGACTGAATTCTAGTTAACAGAAGCAACAAACCTTAGTAAGTACAAACAAAATGAACTTTTGAAAACTTGCCATGTAGGAAAACGATCTGACTGAATGTCTGACTGAATTGAAATTTTTTAAAAACCGTACTTGCATGAGTTATTTCAGGTTACTAGATTGTGTCAACTCATACCACATATTACACTTTCTGTGGAATATTAGTGTGACATCATAGAATAATCTTGTGTCTAGAAATTTTCCGTTTAGTGAGCCGTGGCTGTGTGGGAACACTGGCTGTTTTCTGCACACATATATGGTGGATAGCTAGTAGACAATGAGCAGAGAATTGAAATTGATTAGAACTTCTTACTCCAACTTTAAGGCCATATTTGTAGCATCTTGAAGTATATAAAAAGTCTAATTAAGTCTAATGAATGTAATCAGTAGACAAAGCCGGGCAGTAAGGCGGTTAGCACTGTTGCCCCACAATAAGAAGGTCGTGGGTTCAGTTCCCGGCCTGGGTCCCTTCTGTGTGGAGCTTGCACGTTCTCCAAGTATCTGCATGGGTTTCCTCCGGGTACTCTGGTTTCCTCCCACCATCAAAAGACATCATGTTTGGGTTAACTGGTGACTCTAAATTGTCTGTAGGTCTGAGTGTGAGTGGTTGTTGGTCTCTGTATGTCGGCCCTGCGATGGACTGGTGACCTGTCCAGGGTGTATCTGCCCTCGCCCAGAGTGAGCGGGTAGAAGATGAATAGACAAAGCCATTGCTTTTACAGATAGATAGAGTTTTTCATATTTTAGTGAAATTATCTAATCACTTTTTCAGTTAAAGACACAAATATAACTCTGTAACTTGTCATTTTTTCTAATTACATAATCCCAAAAAGTTTTTGAGGCTTCTGGGGGGCTTCCACAGTTTTAGCCTGTAGAGCAAGAGTCCCGCTCTGGCTGACCTACTTTTAGTGAGCGTCCCTGTCAGGCTGAGCTGGCTGACTTCCTCTCAGCTCCAAACACACGTAAATGACACTAAAATAAATTACTGATTTGGCTCTTAAGGACTTTTCAAATTCCATTGGGGCCAATGGATCCAATTCGATAATAAAAATCTAATATCACCATTTAGAACATCTTAAATCCATGTCTTTATAAGAATTAGGTTTGGGGAGAAATTCTTATGGGGCCAGATGACATTTGAAATTTGACCAAGCACACTTTGAAATAATCCAAACACTCCAGTGGCAGCACTGAGCAGTGATGTAATTTTTTGATTCATGGTCAAAGTAACTGGGGTTAGAATAGTAGGTCCTACCCTGAGGTCCAGTGTGGAGTCCCCCCCCAACACACACACACAAAAAATAATTGTTGTACAGTAAATTGCAAGGACATTTTTTTTTTTCATTTCATTTTCCACCACTTATCTGTCAGGGTTGCAAGGGGTGCTGGAGCCAATCTCAGTAAATGTTCCGGGGTCCTGGGTGACCTGGGTGACCCGTCCAGGGCAGGGTACACCCTGGATGGGTCACCTGCCAGTCCATCGCAGGGCCGACACATATAGACAGACAGGGACCAACAATCACTCACACTCACATGTACGGCAAATATAGAGTCACCAAGTCACTTGGACGTGCATGTCTTCGGACAGTTGGAGGAAACCGGAGTGGCAATCCTGGCAACCGTATTTATAAAAAATATTTTTTATCAAAATTTTGAAATTCTGGTCGAGGCATGTTTTCAACAATGTGTGAGTACTCAAATATGATTAATGTTCAGTTTTTCACATTAAAAATCTTTTATTTCAAACTGCTAAAATAAAAAACTTAAGTGGTGCTCTTTCATTTCTATTTCATGAAGGGAGCAGTTTTAGTATTTTCCAATAACCTCTTTAGAAATCAGAATTTATCGCTTTCTCATTGGTCGTATGGGGGCACAATGAAGCATTGTGGGAAATGTTGTCCAGTCTGAAACTTGTCTTTTTAGGTAATTTTATTGTTGTTGGTTCATTTTGGTCTTTGCTCTGTAGCACAAAGTGCATTGTGAATAAAATGTATTATTATTATTATTATTATTATTGCATGCAGAAACCGATGGCTTTATTTTTTTGGATGAAAAAGCAGGTAGGGCCAGAGCTCTACCAGTTCCCTGGGCTATAACTATGAATGAGGAACAGTACTGTGAGTGGCTGACACTGTCGAGTTGCTCCACTGTTTGCCTAAACTGGACTCGGACTAAAGGACCCTGGACAACTCCACACATTTGAGCATTCGGTTGAAGAACTTTAAAAAAAGAATCAAACAAAACATGCCATTTCTGTGATATTATTTCTTCATGATGAAATAATAACTTTTATTTTAATCTTAAATGAAATTTGTATTTTCTTAAATGAATATTCTTTTAACATTTTTTTTTTTAAACATCCAAACTGACGCCAGTGTCCACAGATAAATACTTCAACCAACAGAGCCTCAGATCGCACACAAATCAAATAGATGACACAATTCACAATTAATGAGTAATCAAGGCACACCAGTTTCAGAACAATTAAATCAATAACATGAATACCGATTGAGTCTCTGTAGAGCAGCTTCTATGCAGATAAGGTTAGACTGAACTCAATGCCTCATTGAATGTACTTTCACTTCGTATAGGACTAATTACTGTAGATTGTTTCATAGATCTTTTTTTTTTTAACTTATTCTATCAAAAACTTCCTGACTTCAGTAGGGGAGTCCAGGGATGGTTGTAACATGTTTTGCGGTTTTTCCGATAGATAAAAACACGTTTTCACTGGAATAGCCAATTCTTTATATTATAAACTTCAATGTGTGAACCGCTGAATTCATGTATTTAAATGGTTTTATGAAATAAGTACAGGCTTCAAAGTTTATTCAAAAACAGTCACCCACAGATATTCCCAGTGACGGTTGTAACATGTCTAAATTAAATATAATTAATAAATTAAATACGCCAAATGCAAAAGATTATTTATCATTTATGTTATCGCCATACGATTTGGCCACTAGCCACCCTTATTTTTTAGGATGTTATTGTGTCAAACCCTGTGTTTGCTGCTGGCTGTACCACAATTTGACCCTTTGGAATAACAAAGTTGACCTTGACCTTGATTTTGAAACCCTCTCTGGCAAAGCAAGTGGGACTCACCTGTCTGTGTTCCTCTTACTGATATTTGGCATATAATATGTAAACAAACATAGGCTTATTGTACATAGTTTCATTTATGTAACATTGCCCTAATCACTACACTGGCTTCCTTTGAGTCAAAGGATCATTTTTAAAATCCTACCTGGGTCTAAATACCTAAGAGACCTCCTAGTCCCCTACGAGGCATCCAGACTCATCAGGTCCACTGGGACAGATTTACACGCTATTCCTAGAACCAGAACCAAGCAGGGTGAAGCACCTCTTAGTGTTTATCCCCCTCAGCTGTGGGACAGACTGCCAGAAAACCTGAGGCATTCGAGGTCTGTAACCTCCTTCTAGAGAGGTCTGACAACATTCTTATTTACCGCTGCATTCAGAAAGTCCACTGAAACCATCGCTCCCTTGTAATCAGTACTTTGTAATTTCTTTTAAAATTGATTTCATTGTCTCATTTTGTCCCATGAGACAAGTCCCATACTTTCAATGTTATAAATCTTGTTTTAACTCCGTAAAAGCATACTGAAATGACCAAGAACTGACATGAAAAAGAACTGTTTACATTTTAACATTTATCTCAGTTACTGTTTCTCCTGTTTGATAAGACAGACTTCTTGTGAAGCACAGTCAAAGAAAAGGTCTTGTAAAGACGTTATTAAGCAGTTAGTAGGGTAAAAAATGAGCTCTTTAAGCTATGCTGTGATACTCGGTGATTAAGCAATGAGAAGGAAAAAAATTCAATGATTTACGCTGAAGATGTTGATGATTTATGTTTTTAAACTAATAGAATGAGAGACAGAACAGAAATCAAAGTTACTGACTTGTCGCTTCAGGGACAGTTTTAACAAGGCGTTACCACCGTTCCTGTATCACCAGCCATGTTTTCAGTTCATGAGAACTAGCCTTTGGTAACATATTTTGTCATTTCTATCTTGAGCCTACAAAACAGTGAATTTGATAGTATTTGTTTGAATTCCTAGAAATTTGATCTCAGGACAGTATCCAAAAGATACATCTGAGAGAAAACACATTGATAATTAAGACAATGGGGTATTTTGTGCCACATAGAGTGGGCAGTAAGGCATTTAACAAATGTTCTATTGGCCCAAAAGCTGATTTTGGATTTTTTGAATCAATACTAATAATATAATACTAACACTATTACATTAGCATCGAGCCGTGCACACATTTCCCCGATCTTTGAGTATGGAGGCAATTCATTTTTTTATTTAACGTAAAAAACACAAGTTGACATAAAATATCCTTAAAGAGCTTTAGGTGATAAAAAACAAGATAGAATTGCATTTCTTGTTTGTCACCTTGCCTGTGACTTACATCTAAATCGTTTTTTGCTCCGGACTAATAGGTGAAATAATGCTAGTTTTACTGAAAACATAACTATTAGTCAATCTGTCTGAATTTCTGTGGTCTGCGGCTGAAAAGAAGAAGAAATTATTTTTAGATTTTATTTCTACACATCAGATGTAGCCACTCATAGCAACACTCAAAGCTTAAGTCTCCATGGAACAGGAGTGTAAAAAAAAAAAAAAAGTTCAAAGGAAGTGGTTCATTCTTGTGCTCAGAAATTATTATAAAGTATTACGTTACTTCTCTGTTATTCTCTCTAGCATTTGACATATGAACACTCAATTTTTTACAAAGTTGTAATCCAGCAGAATGCAGTGACTTCTTCTGTGGACCACACTAACCCCCCAAAATATGGGCCAGACGAAAATATAACTTTTCATTTAATTAGTAGCTGCACATCTCTAGGATTATTCTTCTAAACTGATGCAAATGTGCAATTTACAGGAAAAGGGCCGGCAAAGTGTGGGGTAAACCTTGAAGCAAAGAGGAAGGGCAATGTGAGAAGAAATACACACAAACATTTTTTTTTTTCAATATCTGGTTTGGTAAATACATAAAAAAAAAAAAATCTACATCAACAGTTGGTCAAAAGGGGAAGTCCAAGCTGCATTTATTCCTTTCTGTAGTGCATCCTTGCATTAAACACCATCCAAGTCATGGCAAGGGCTCTATCTCCTGCTCCAAATTCCCCACATAGTTGTGTGTATAATGAACACACAACTTTGTTTTGTTACACACAAGCAAAGTGCATTCCACATGTTTGAATAAGTTGAGTGGAACATCAGAATACAGCTCATAACAGGTCGGAGCTTTCTCAGGTAACTAAATGTCCAAAGAAGCAAAAGGCTTTGTAGAGAAACATAAATCCGACAGACTTGTCACCTAAATTTGTCCAGAGATCCACAATGAACTGAAGATTTATTTAAACTTCTCATCATACAATATATAAGATGGCCACCATTGTGATTTATGCCGTAACTTCTTTTTTGAGCTGTGCACAGTGCAGTAATTCACTCAGCCCTTCCTTTACCCCTCAGAGCCGCACATCAAGACAAAAGCAAAACACGTTTGTCTGCCACGAGCATATTTAGAAAAGAGTAACACAAAATTTTGAGACAGTGATATGAAAAGCATCACTGTGAATGGGACAGAGCGATGATTTACCTCGATATGGTCAATGAATATTGTAAAATATGTAGTAAGATTAGAAGACTTTGCCCAGAAAAGCTTTTTTCAGGTTCTCAGAGGGAAAGCCTTTTAAAAAATTGCACATCTGGACTGCTGTAAGGAAGGAGAGGAGAAATGCCAGAGCTTAATTCTTGAAGAGTCGTTACATTTGTTCACTGACAAATAGCTTTGCCTCAAACTTTTCAAATTTACTGAAGATGCTGCACAGACATGATAAATGAGTGTAATTAGCTTGTTTACTTGTTACTGCTGTTTCTGTGCATAATGAATCTGATATCATAACTGATCACGGAGCAACAGAGGCTGAGTCAAGGGCAGATTGCCGAGGACATTTTAGCTGTTCACTAATCACCATTCAAAGATCCCAGGATTATCCTCAGTGTGCATGTGCAAACTTCCAAATTAGGATGCTCTCCTTTCTGCTTGCCAACCTCCACTTTTTGTCAATAGGACACGGTCGCAGCCACGAAACCAGCATAGCTGATGAGTGCAGCAGAAGGAAATGTGAATTTAATGATGAAGTCACAAAGCAACAGGTTCTTAATGAGAAAGGAGCAGGTAACATCAGTATGGATTATGGCTGGAGTGTGCATGGGGGTGAAGCTGCGGTTTAGGTTTATGCATTTTGTTACAGGCAGTCACCCAGCATGCCTGGCTTCCTGGCTGCTGAGCAACAACATGAAACTACTTTACCACAGTAGGGAGAGAAGCCACTGACTGCTGCCACACTAAAAAAAACAAACAAAAAACTAGGGGACCTGAAACCGCCTGAAATAGATAAACAATTTCTTTTAGACTTAGACTTTATTTCAACTTTCAAGTATAAAAAGCAGTTGAAAATAATTGTAGATCACAGATGGGGGTTAAAGCAAAAATTGGATATCTGTTGTGAATTTTTCTGTGAGTGACATTTACTAGATGTTTTCTGGTTACTCTAGTTGTCAAAATCTATTGTTGCCATTGAATATGCTCTGGAAAAAGCAGATATCACCCATTCATTCATTCATCTTCTACCGCTTATCTGTTTCAGGGTCGTTGGAGCCAATCGCAGCTCACACTGGGCGAGGGCAGGGCCAACACACAGAGACAGACAGAGACCAACAACCACTCGCACTCAGACCTACGGACAATTTAGAGTCACCAATTAACCTGGGACTTTAGACTAATCGCTTATGATTGGTGGAAAACATTGGAACTCGCACCTGATTGGCTATACTGCCTTATGTCTACCGAATCTTTAATAACCGGGATGGAGGGAGCTGTCAGAGAGATGGAGAGATGTTGTCAGAAAAGAGCGACCTGCAGAAATGGGAGAATTACAGCCAGAAAAACTGCTGTATTCATTCATTGGTGGAAAAAAATGTGTAGCGTATTATAGTTTCACTAAAGATTCAACGGAGGAACGCTGAACTCTGAATTGAATTACTTTGAGTTGGGAATCTGAGTTTCCAGAGAAAAGAGGATTTGTTAAAAAATTAGGAGGAACGCAGAATAAAAGGCAACTGATTGATTTTGAAATCATAAATGGACTAATAGAAATGAAATGCATCAAGCCTAAAGAGATATGTTTCGCATTACTTACTCTTTTATTTAAGATCCGTCCACCTGCTCTGCTGCTGCTCTTGTGGACCCTGGCCAAAGTCTCTGGTAAGTTACTGTTACTGAGGTTGAGTCATATGTGAATAAGTGTTTATTCTGTGACACAGACACAGGCTACAAAATCATTCATTTAAATATTTTTTTAAATCTATTTTAGTTTTCCATCCATCTTCTACCGCTTTTCTGTTTCTGGGTCGCGGGGTGCTGGAGCCAGTCCCAGCACACTGTGGATGAGGGACAGGGTACAACCTGGACAGGTCACCAGTCCATCATAGGGCCAACACACAGAGACAGACAGAGACCAACAACCACTCGCACTCAGATCTACGGACAATTTAGAGTCACCAGTTAACCTAAACATGATGTCTTTTGGCGGTGGGAGAAAACCCACTCAGACACGGGAGAACATGCGAATTCCACACAGAAAGGCTTCTTGTTGTGGGGCGACAGTGCTAACCACTATACCGCCCAATATCACCCAATTTCCAGTAAATTTCCAAGGACTTTGGCCTGGTTCATAAGGACCTTCCTCCTGGTTATTGCTCTTTTACCAGCCGTGGATTAGAAAGGCAAAACAAAAACAGGTGCAGCTCATGCTGATTGCTGTGCCACCACCCATGTAATTAATGAATAAATAATGACAGTCAATCAAGTTACATAATACAATTTTGTTCAGTCAACTGGCTTTGATATATAACAAATATATGGCAACACCTCTGCTGTACTATATTTGCACACCACAATATTTCCTCTTCTTCACAAACTGATGCCTAAAATTATCTGTAGTATTGAAATCTGTTTGGGCTCCTGCATATTAGGCTATACGACTGTGTTTCTGAGTATGTGTCTCAGAGGCAGATTCAAAGTTTTATCTCAGGGCCAGCAGTAATATCTGTTGATTTACTGTAGCTGCCAGTTTGTAGCTCATGCTGAAAGACAGACTCAGCCTCTATTTCCTTCCCAATCTTCTGAACCTGTCTGCAGAGAGCGACAGAAAAAGAAGACAGAAGTCAGACAGAGAGAAATGAATCATTCACTGCGCAGGCAATGATGTGAAATTTGATCTGATAGTTTGGCAGAGGTGTTTCAAAGTTCAGCCAGGCATGCTAAAGGAAGTCATGGCCACAAACATTCAGGGACTGACTGATCCAATTTTTTAAATCAACAATCTTTTTCGTTCGCTGCAGGCAAAACCTTTGGTGTAAGGCCACTAAAGGTGCTTAATCATCTGTACTAAAGTAATTTGAGACAGATCATGACACATGACTAAATGGAGGGAAGAGATGAGTGAAACGGTTGGTAATTTGAGGAAATAATTCATACTTTGAGTAGCTGCAGTACTTTGTGAAAAATCTGTTTAATTGAGCTGTGTTCACAGGCACTAATGTTGGCAGATCCCTCAGAGTTTCCAGGTTGTCAGGACTATCAGAGAAAGCTTTGAACACTTTGAAGTATTACTGTAAATGCTTATACACATGTTCCAGTCCACATTTTCAGCAAACATGGACTGGATTTTCATGGATTTGTGTTTTTTCTCAATAAACAGGTGGAACAAATTTGATGATGAAGCACTGACAAAACGCTCTGAAGAAAGCACCAAGTGGACAGACTGATGCACTGAGTATCAACATGGGAAAAGTGCAGGGGGTTCCAAGTAATCATTTTAAAAAGTGTGGGACTCTAATATAATGGTAGCTACGCATGTGGGTCAGTCTAATACTACAGTTTGTTTCGTTCTAAAAACAATGATCCACCACGCTGCGTAATGTTCTCCTCCGGCCTGCTGGCCAGCTGTTTACCTTTCCCCAGTCTTTTTTCCATGCTCATATGTTGTTATAAAAAGCGGTTGTTATAAAAGCGGACTACTTGGCACTCGAGTCAGCATAAATCAACTACTGCACCACCACGCCAGCCTTAGAATTATCAGACACCCTTAAAAAGTTACGAAACACAATTATCCTGGTAGGACAATAAACTACCTTTTCTAGCTTTTCTAAAAATGACCAAACAGGGCCGTCATTGGAAATAGCTGTGCCAGGTGGTTAGCAGTGGTTACTTACGGTGACAGCCGCTAGAGGGTAAGCAAAATTGTGTTATTACTTTTGCCTGATTTTAAATTGTGTCATCTACAAACATTATAATATGATTTACTTCAGAATAATACTACACAGATATACAGATTTAGTATTACATGTGTAATACTAAATAAGAATGAATGAGAATTCATCCAGATGTTTTCTCAAGTAATGGCAGCTGTTGAAACTCCCAGCCGTGCCTCCGTAAAAGCTGTCTATACAGTGACCTGTTGAGCCTCAAAATATAAACCTTGCAGTTAATATGACAGTAAGCAGTAAGTATTTGTATTTCATTTAGGTGGTGTTGGGTTAAAAGGTGGAGGTGGTCAGTCCAAAGCTGGTGTAGAACCCACTAACACAGATTTACAATGGCATCCTTTTTTATGATTAAGGAGATGATACTATAGAACACTATTTCAAATATTATTTTCGATCATCAATATTAAGCATAATTTAATATGAAGTTCTATTATTGAAAAATAATAATGAAAACCTGATGTTCAGATTGCCTTTGAAAAGAAAAACTGACTTTGTGCTTTTGTAATAGTGTTTTTTTTTTTTTGTCATATCTTATATCTTATATCTTATCTTTAGTCATATCTTATAGCTTATTTCTTATCTTAAGTCATATAAATTTCCCTGAGATTTATTATTTTAATGAGTTATCAGAATCTGAGTTCAAAGAATAATTAAAAAATGAATACATTTAATTTAAAGGGTTATAACAATATAACTGACAGCATTAAGGCAGAACGGCTCTGAAAATGTTTCTCTTTGCACATTCACCTGTCATCTGACTTTGCGCTCAGTTGTTCTCTCTTCCTTTCCAGAATGTCTCCAATTCACACCTCCAATGAAGCCAGTGTTTTAATTTTGGATGAAACTGATTTAGGATGTAGATGGGGCCAATTTTCTTGTCATCAGTGCGTCTGCGAGCGAACTGACTTAGAAGATGTAAATTGACATATTCATCTGGAAAGTGGGAGGTAATTAGACATATATTTAATGGCTCATTAGGTGGGCTGTATAGGATAACGAATGTTGAGTCTATCATGAATCTCTAGTACGGGATGATTTAGGGTTTGTTGAGGAATAATAGTGAGAAAATGAAGTTTTCCAAGCCAGAATTGCTGGAACTTGACTAATTTCCTATTGAAGTTATTGGGGCTAGTACTTGAATCAGACAAGTATGCTACCTCTGCTCATATCCACTAATGTCGGACCTGGCCTCCTGTCTTGTCTCAAAGATGCCTCCTCTGGTACTAAGTGTGCAAATATTCGAGGGTGGACAAACTGGAGGGATGTTCCGTTTTTCCTTTTCTGTGGTGGGGATTGTTGGGGAATGTACATTTGTTTGAATGGGACAAGAAAGATATGTACAATTTTTCCTGTTCTGGAGTGGTTGAAAACATTACTGCAGGAGCCTGATGGGAAGAGCCTTGTTGTTTGGGAGATTCAGCTCAAATTGTCTGGCTGCACGACATAAGCAGTCAACCAATCTCAGTCCCATCTCTCTACTGTGGCTTCCTTTTGCTTATTGTTGGTTTTGTTTTAAATTTCCCTGTCTGCTATTCCAAAAATGTATGTACTTATTGTTTGAACTTCCAAGCCTTGAACAGGGTTGGCAAACTATCAAACACTGATACCTTTTTTCTTTAGAAAAAAAACATGATCTATTATGCTTTCTTGATTTGGACAGCAGTTATTTCTGATGGACAGGACAGTGGTTTAATGGGAAACATAAGAAGAAGAGAATGTCCCATTATTTGTGGATTTGGGGTGTTTAATCGGTCAGAAGCTACCTGATCATTGTTGTCAATCTTGGCATGCTATACCTCCTTAGCTGAATTTTTAAAAAAATTGTCCGCAATTGAATTGTACAGGGGCAACACAGCAGCATAGTGGTTAGTGCTGTTGCCCCACAATAAGAAGGCCTTTCTGTGTGGAGTTTGCATGTTCTCCCCGTGTCTGCGTAGGTTTCCTCCGGGTACCCCGGTACGCCAGTTTCCTCCCACCGCTAACTGGTGACTCTAAATTGTCCGTAGGTCAGAGTGTGAGTGTGAGTGGTTGTTGGTCTCTGTCTGTCGCCCAGTGTGAGCTGGGATTGGCTCCAACACCCCCGCAACCCAGAAACGGAAAAGTGGTTGAAGATGAATGAATGAAATGAACGAATTGTGCATCTTACTTTTTAGTAAAACGTAATTCATTAGGGCTTACCAGCATCTTAAAGCAGCATGGCAGCAAAGCAAAAGCCTCTCCCTTCCTTTAAAGAGGATGGGAAAATTGATTGTCCATTCCTGTCCACTATTTATATTTCTTTAGTCCATATATACCCATTAATATAACAGAATGTGAGCATGTAGAGGTGTTCAGGCCAAAAGTCTTAACAAGCATGGATGTTTCGCGTCATTCCGAGTTGATGCTCATAATAAGACATAGAAAATCATTACACCATGACGTCATCATTTTTACAATTAAACATTTTACTCACTCAGTTTGGGGTTGTACTGCTGTTGCCGATCTTTATCTCCGGTGTAACACTTGTTTGTGTCGGCTACAGCAATGGCCCTATCCTCAACAATAATGTCTGAGTGTCATTGTGAAGCTTCATGTATAAAATATGCTTACATGCTGGTTCACGTTACCGAGTGAGGGCAACTGAGGCCTTGCATCAGCTATTTAATCCGCTCATTAATTATACATGAATTTGTAAAATAATAATAATTGTTTACCAATTGGAAAGCACCTGGGGCATAATTAATCTTTTTTAAATATGCCAATACAGGAACAATGCCAACACAGTCTCCTCACTATGTCTCACTGCTCAATAAAATGCCACAGATTTACTCGGCAGTGAAATGAATGCATGTCCATATTGCTGATCCCCACATTGTGTATGGCTGCCATCCCACAGGACGGGGGGGGGGGGGGGGGGGGGGGGGGGGGGGGGTAAAGAGGGAGAGGGACGGAGTTCAATAGTGTGTTAGAGAAAAATGGTTGAAGAATGCCAAAGAGCATGGAGGGCCGGGCTGAAAGAGACAAAAAGCAACTAGAAATGAGCCAGCTGTTTTGTTTACTGTTCATTTTATACATTTATCCATTGGCATAAAAAAATGTATTAATATTTGTAATAGATGTTTTTTTTTCATGTCACTGCTATTTGGCATTACTTTGAATTAATTCAACATCTATTTTCATAAGTTAATCTTTGGTTTTGATTCTTGATTACAGACAGATACTTCAGAGCTTTTGCATGTCTTTCTGTTCTTCGTTTTTTTGTTGTCGTTTTGAGTCTCTGTGTCATTTTGTCATAGACTTGTAGTATCAATGTCCAACTTTAATTTGACTTTGACTCTTGGGCTCCATGTATTAACACTGTGAAGTGAAGATTTCAAAAGTAAAAGTACTTTTTAACCGGGCTACAATGTCACACCTTACAGCAAAACATTGAATATTGTCAAACACCAATCACCGATTCTTGAGCGTTGGGACAAAAATAAATTTTTTTTTAAATGCACACTATATTCATTAGAGTTGTATATTTCTATAGAGAAAAGTCTTAGCTATTTAACCATGAGAAGGAACAAGTTCTGAATAAAAAACAATTTTTTTGACGAATAAACATGATTCCCTTCCGAACTTGATTTGTGTCAACTCCATCAGACACACTAAGTAGATTACAACCTTAATTCTACCAGTCCAACAAAAATCTAAAATTCTGAAGTAAGTTGTAATAGGGGTTAGTTCCTCTGATATGTAATACTGCCCACAGCCACCTAAAATGGCCTGTTACAAAATGAGGAAAAGCCGCTTTCAGCCTGATGGGCCAGCTGAATGAAACTAGCCGAGTACAATTGTTTTCTGCTTTACAATGATGGGTGTGTGAGGAAAAAGCCAGGCTTGAGCAACTTTTTTGGCTACACCATTAAAGTGGGAGAAAAGCAGGATACAATGGCATCACAGCTGTGGAATTAGGTAGTTATGGACAACACATAGACCAGCCTGCTAAATGTGGTGAACTTGTAACCAGGACAAATTTACCCATTTGGCAAAACTAACCAGGACCTACTTGCCACTTCCAGGCATCAGTACACCCAGAGAAAGAAGTTTTTATGCCATCAAGCATCACTAGTCGAACCTTCATCAAGCCCTGAGGCCGAGGACTGTGACAGTGAAAGGGTTTCATTTTTCTCACACCTTGTTATGGTCTATCAATATTTTAATTAGCTCTGTTTGCACTTCTAAGTTGTAGCAAAGACTGCAGGTGTTGTGGCTCCACTTAAATTGCTGCTTCTTCATTGCATTTTATTTTCACAGTTTCTCTGCCGCATTTAAAATGTGTATCAGGTTTTTTTTGTTAGCATTTGTGTTATACTTTGAGAATACAGATTCATTCGACTATGCTTTTGGCTAATTATGTTATCTGCAGTTGCATTTAAAATACTTGTAGTCATACAACTCCAAATATTTTATAGTCAGTTTTTTCTCCAATGTAGTGAATTTAAAGTAGCATAAAAAAAGAAAAACAAATACAAATTTAACTAATATGTGTGTTGAGGGAGAGAGCTGCAAGATGCAGGACACAGACTTTGCTGCTTTTGTCATGAAGAGGTAAGTTTAATTGCGGTCCATATTTTGGGGTTTAGGGTGGGGGTGAGGGGAGCTACCTGACTCAGGTTGCCTTTGTTTAAAAGTCACAGAGCCCCACAAGGTTTCATATATCAAACTTATTTGGTGTTCAGCATTTGTCAGTAATGTCTAACTCTGTGCAAAGCAGTCCGGTTAAATGTTTTGAGATAACTCAGTGCCCTTTATAATACTAATATTATTAACAGGAGAGTGCTAATAAACTGCATCAGGTCCATGAACATAAAATGGCCACGAGCAGAGAGTGAGTGAAAGACAGGAGTGTGCTGATGACACCGGTGATGTCGGGTGATAGGTGGTCCCACAGGAATCCTGCTCACTGACTGACGGTCTGCTGTGTTGACTGCTGCGGCTGCTTGCGTACACATGTAGAGGCTTCCTCCCACTGTTTACCACCATACTCCTTCCCTGGGGACGCATTCATCCCTCCAAAAAGACACACAGAGACATGAACGCATGACAGGACAGCTGCTTGGATGCTCAATAGTCACTTTCAGCTGAACCAGGTAAAAGAAAAGGGTTAGGGGTGTTTCATGTGTGTCTCATGTCCCCTTGGGGGTTTCGGTCCATGGGAAACTCCTGCTCCTGCAGTCTCGCGGTGCGATCAAAGGCCTTGAATAGCCTGTCTATCCTCCATCTGAACAGGAGGAGAACAGGTCCATTTTGATCTGTATCGATGAACAAGGTTTGGACGCAATGATTCAATAAGAGGCTTCACACTGCATATTCAACGATATGATATGCAGATTTATTCGTAGCGTGTTGGACAACCAGCTCCTCTGCTCTGCCAAGTGTTAACATATAGGAGATGAGTGATGAAGCCGAAAGCAGAGAAAATGAAGTGACTCTGATATTTGTCTCCAGTCAGCGGCTGGTTGACAAGCTATGGTTTTAAAATATGGTTTATTACAATCTGGGTTTCTGGATTTCTTTTTTTGGAGCTCAGCAGTCTGTTGCGTCATCTATGCGCAAGTTCAGACGGAGCTTAATTTGTATGTATGTGGGAGTTTTGCAATAATTTAGCAGGTTTAAGTCATTCCTCACATGCCAACCTTTGGGAAAGATTAGAATAGATGATGGGAGACCCTGAGGATAGAGCTGCCATCAGCCTCTCCTGGTGATTAATGCACTGTTTGAGACAGTCGACATCTTTTGATGTTCACGATGATGCTGACAAGCATGTGTGATTTGCCTCTCAGTGAGAAGAGATGCAGAACATCCTTAATGCTAATCAGGTACATTACACAAAGAGGAATGGGGACCCTCAGTCCATCTCTCCTGCTGTACTGCTCGTATAACATGAACTGTACATCTCTGCTGTTTGTGTTTTCTGACAAAGGCCCGATTGCAATTTTTTTTCTTCTTCTTAAGCAGCAGTTTATGTCACATCTCCACTGTTTCTTCACCCATTTTTTACAAGGTCTAAGATTTCGGTCATCCTTGTCATTGTCAGTTCATTAAGTCGGGTTTCCTTGGCTCTAGCCGAGATCTAATACTACTACGGCAGGAAGGAAAGATGGGGGAAGATGAGATTATCAAAATAAAACAGGAAACACAAAAGACAAACAGCCACAACATAACTTAATGGGGTCATCACAAAAATAAATACAATAAATCCAAAAATTTGTAGCTAGTCATAGTTTAGTTTGTTATACTTCAAACAAAGTGAGCAAAAGTTGGGTTTGAGCTGGTTAACTGTTGTATTCACGCCATTTTAAAATCAACAAATAAAAACGCACATTCCACGTGTGCTGACTTTCAGCAGCCGGTGCATCATGTAAACAAACGATGACATGTAGCCTCTGTGCAGGATTGTTATTATTATGAAAATATAATTGTTGTGGCTGAATCCAAATCGAAAAACGATTTACTGTCTCTGTAATTTAAACAAATGATTAAAGTGTAGCGTTTTACAGCATCTTTACCAATTGCTGCTGTTGTTGCTGAGATTCAGTATCATTACAGCTTCCTCATATGCCACCTGCACGCCATTAATCTGTCTTACCAGTCTTGCCATCAATAAAAACCGCCACTTGTATTCAATTGGGATATGATAAGAAAATACCACCAAATAACCTGAATGGTGCGAGCAGTGCTGCTGGTTAAACACAAGGTTAAATTTTGTTTTTATAACGCACAAGAGTCCTGGTTGTTCCAAACTTCTACCATTTAAGAATTATGGAGGCCACTGTGCTCCTGGGAACCTTTAATGCGGCAGTATTTTTTGTAGCCTACCCCCAGATCTTGTGCCTCACTACACTCCCTCCTCCTGACAGCTTGGGTTTTGGCTCTAATATGCATTGTCAGCTATGAGAATTATACAGACAGGTGTGTGCCTTTCCAAATCATCTTCAATTAATATAATTTATTGGACTCCTATCAAGGTATAGAAGCCTCTCAAAGACAATCTAGAGAAATTGGAGCCAGCCAAATGAAATTTCAAGCCTCATAGCCAAGTGTTTTTCTTTTTACCTTGTCATTATGGGGGCTTTATGTACACATTCACGAGTGAAAAATGCATGAAGTTGAAAGGTAATGTGAAGGTGTCTGAGTGATTTCTAATGCGCTGTACTCAACATTGTTGAAATCACTAAACTTGCAATTGCTGGGTGACCTGTTGTATCCTCTGTGCCAGAGCTGCCTACAATATAAATAAAAGACCTTTTATTACACATATACCATCTGACAACAACCTTTAAAAATAAAGTAACACTTTTTTGTGCCACAACACTATTGATATAGTTATGTAGTATCTCTGCAACCAAGAATCAGGCACTGTGAAATCTTTCACTTCTTACATTCCTTTAAATTAGGACACTGCTGGTGAGCTTTTCATTTGCTCTTTCTGATGGTGTCAAACGTAAAACTTTGAACAGAACAGCAAAGAAGAACAGCTCCCAAAGGCTGGTTCATCTCCTGCTAGATAAGCTATCAGGCTAAGATAACATATCAGGTAGTCCTGGTCAGATTTTCAGGTGAATGTGACCTTGTGGTCAGCTGCCACTGTTGGAAATCATTTTCTGGAGATGTTGGATCATTTCCTTTCTTTGGCTTGGAAGCAAAAAACAGGAGGCTAGCAGCATGAACCTGAGGCACTTATTAATATTATTCCAAAACCTTAGTTAATGCTGACAACACGGGTCTAAAATCTATTAAATTAGAAAACCTTGAAAGAAATCTTTGAGTAGCCAAAAAGTCACTTTTCAACCCTACTTTGTGGCTCAGGTCAGTCTGAACGATAATAATGTCTCTGTTTGGTCTTATAATCATTTAATGCTAAGGTGACTACACAGGTTGATATTGGCTGTGCCCCTCACTTTCTCTGTAGTGTTGAATCATCAGGGCAAAATGTGTGGATCATAAATATGCATCAAGCATAAATATTCAGTAATGTCTATAAATATCTGGACGCAAGACTCTTGCAGTGATCCGCCTCCAAACCACTCCAAACCAACTACAAAGGTTTCCACTACTTTAGATTCCTGTTGACTCTCTTCCCTAGTATACTCAGTATGGTGCAACTGCCACCAGCAAATATTAACACTTCATTGCACTTAATGCGGGCTTTGGGTGCGCTTTACATAGTCATTTTAAACAGTTGTGGAAAAGTAGTTGTGCTTTTCTGATCATTTGAATCTGAATGTTGTCTAGTTTGTTCCAGGATATATAACAGTAACTATACAACTGCCAGCAAATACAAATTATTAATGGTTAATAAACAGGTCAAAAAGTAATGGGCTGGAATTTATTTGAAAAACAAAAAACCCAAAACAAAAATTAAATAAATTCTGTGGTTTGGTTGCATGTAGATTTCATGGAAATTTTAATTGTGTTTGTTTTTTTTCCCCCTAATGCGTATTGTTAATTGTGTGTGCTTGCTGCTAGCTATACCGCAAAGCTAACCTTGATCCTATAAAAGGTTGTTTCTATGTTATGTTACTCAGTTACATTTTGTTGAAACCTGTTTTCAGTGACACATTATTCTACAATGCGATGAATGTATGTGAATGTATGTTAAAATTGTCTTTGAATGCATTTATTTATTTATTTTAAATCTTCCTAAAACTCAGCTTTATTGACTTTGTGGCAAATAGAGGGTTAGGGGGTTCGGGTCCATTGTGCCCACAGATGTTATGTGACGTAAGTGACCAAAGTTTTATTGTTGAAGCTGTGGTGTTAAAAGCGTAAAATTAAACAGTGTCTGTTCATGGTAATTCATGAGATTGACCCACGCTAACAAACACACATAATGGACAGCAAATATGGTCTGCTGTTGTTGACAGAAACATCAGAATGTGTGGGACGTTAAGATTTGTCATCAATAAGGATAATGCCTCTTAGTGACTGGTTTAGTCTTTGAAAGTCCTGTATCAATTAATATGTAAATATTGTCTCAACTAAAGAAGTATAAGTCCTCTGACAGTTACACTGAGGAATTCAATTCGTGAGTTTTACCAACGTGTATGAGGCAGAGTTCAGTATTAATGGGCAGGCTGAGATGACTGGATCCTTTGCTGAAGTTTCCCTGAATACATAATACAGATGCCACAGTTATTAAAACGCAGGAAGTATAGTAAAAGTTTTTTTATGTAGTAGACTTTGCTTGCAGTGTAAATTAGGCCCGGACGGCACAGACTCCCACCACTACCGGCTGTAAACTAGCGGAGAGTTATACAGTTTGGACAGGTGGCACCAGGTTATGTATTGGCTATTTGTGAGCCAAAATAAATCTCCCATTTCTCTCCCTCTCTCTCTCTCTCTCTCATTTGTTCCCTCACTTTTGTCCCCTCTACTGTCGGCTCCACGAAATCCATTTCAGAAATCAGAGGAAAGTAGAAAATAACTTTGAAAAGGAATAAGTGATGGCAAGTTGAACTTACTGGTTTTTGTGAAAGAGAGTCCAAGTACACTCCTATCCACAGGTATGCTCACCTACGCAACGCACGGTGTGTGCGGTTTTATCAGCATGAGCTTGTTAATGTTTGTCAAGTATAAAAGAATGACTTACTTTTTTGTTATTCAGTGCTTGTTGGCAGCAGTAGGAAATAAAAAAGCTATTTCACTGACTTAGCACCTAGCTATGTAAAACGGTGAGAGCTCTTTTCAAGATTCAGAATAGTCGCAATTACCGTAAGTAGAAATGCCTCGCCACCTTATTTTTAGATAAACTAATACATAAATGAATATTTAAATAAATTGCAGCTGGTCTTAAATTTACAAGATTGAGGTTCTCATGATTCATTTATGAAGAAATTCAAATAACCAGAAAAATGTATGATTCTCTCTGCTTTCTCTGCTAAAGGTGGTTGCTAACTTCAGTTATTACAAATACAGTACGACTGCAGATGTATAGTGGCACAGATATTTTGTCGAATTGTATTTTGTTTATTACAATAAGTCATGTTTGATTGTGAAGAGGACACATTAAAATATGATTCAACCCAAATGGCCTGCAGCTCCCAGTGTCTCTGAAACTGCTAATTACAGATAAATGTGTCCCACTTTCAGATCAGTCAAGGAAGTGCAACATACAAAAGCACCCAGTTAAAAAAGGCTTTAAAATCCTTTACTCCAAAATCCAGCTCGAGATAAAAAGCCACATTAGTTAATAATGCAGGGCCGTTTCGCTCAATGCTCAGCACCTAAGAAGTTGCTGTTTTAACATATTTGCAAATTTAAACTCAGAGAAGGAGATTACAGGATAAACAGATTCAAGAGACACAGCTGGTGAACATTGTCTGTACATGGGCTCACGAGCTAATTTAAACCCTCATGGAAAGCTCAATTTGCATAATGACTGATGATTTAGAATTTCATATCAGGAAAGTTTTGGGAAAATTGAGGAGCTTGCAGGAGGTTGAAATAGACAGGAAGTAAAAAAAAAACAAAACACACACATTACTCACAACGGGTAACGTCACAGATATTTTTTCAACCAAGATGGACAGCAGAGTTATTGATGATAGAAAGCGTGAGGGAAGGCCAAAGATCATCAGGGACTTGGTGAGACTTGATGAGATGAAAAGGAAAGTTTGCTATAAACATATTGATTCATAATAATATTGCATGGGCAGAGAACAAAAATTGTAGGAAAAAAAAAAAAAAATCACCCACAGTAACAGTGGATATAGATTAAAAAGGAAAAGTGGTTTAAAATTAGCACAACATTACCACTTTTGCTAAGATTATAGTATGTGACTTTGTTATGTTATATGTTTTCACCAGGGTGGTTACATGAGGAGCAACATCTTGTTCAGCCACAGTACAACAGAAAGTAGCAGCAAGCTACAAAGGCAAACTATAATAGTACAATGTATCAAAACCAAATATTGGCATAATTGGCTTGTATGGATAAAGAAAAAAAAAAAGAGATTTCACTGATTATATAACTGAAATTCAGGTTCCTCGAGAAAATCTTAGCAGACACATTTTTGTGCACTGACTCAGTGTTTTGCTGTCAGAATCAGTGGACTCTGATTACTGTGCTGGAGAGGAGAGTGACGTGAATAGTCTGAAAATTCAGCCAAAACATTCAGGCTTTCTGTAAGCACCAAAAATGAATGTCCTTAGTTTTAAACCCCAGATGACTTTGACACGCTTGTGTCCTACCTGCATAAAAGATTTGGATCACTCGAAAAGCTAAAATTCCTCTACTCACTGAACCCTGCCTTCATATTGGTTTCACACTACCTTAAAGAGACATAAGGGCATTTCTTTGAGGTCGCTCACCTCCACAATGAGCCCATAGTGCAATATACAGCACTTACTTTGGCTGAAAAGACTGTCTCAGAGTTGATAGCCAACATAAATGAAACAGGGTTCCCATAGACCATGGTCCAAGTCTACAGACCCTAAAAACCAGCGTTTGTGGAGGTGGAGAACGTTTTCTGTTTTAAATTAAAATTTTCACTTGAAACACTTTTAGTCACCTGCATTTCACTGGTCTGACACCAAAAGTTAAAAACCTGCTGCAAAAACTAAAGGTGGAAGATTCATTTTCTGATAAAGTCATTTTGCACTTTGTATCTAAAACTGAAGCTCTGGCTCATGTTCACAGACAGTGCAAAGTAGTGCTGCCAAGACGTTTGGATCATTTATTATAGAGGCACTGTGAAATCATGTTTTTCTACTTAAAGGGTGTGGCGTGTCTTGTTAGCCAACCTAAGCTATGCATGAGGCTAAATGGATTTTTTGTGCCTAAAGTAAGAGATGTAGGCTCCTATCTTCCACCCAACACAAAACACAATTCAAGTGACAAGTTCCTAGTTTCAGACCAACACAATCTGGATTTTCCTGTCCAGTGCCCAAATAGCTGAAATAGCAAATACGGTTCTGCACCCATCTGAGCACCCATGAACTTTTAGGCCTTAATATGAGTTTTAGTCAGGCACATTGGTGGAGCGTTGCTATCTTGAGGGAGCAGAAAGTGACTTACGAACAAAAGTCTGGTCTGAAGTCAGCAGTGCAATCGTTCACTGTTATTTAAAGACACGTTTTCAAGAGATGCAGTGCCAACATAGTAGGCCAGAGATAAGGAATACGAGGAGTTGAGGCAGTTCTGTAAAGAAGAATAGTACACCCCCATTTCTATGTGTAATGGCCAACAAATCCACGTCTTCCCTTATGTCTGAAACAGCATAACTTTTATAAGAATATAGATTACCTGAAAAGTAATCTTGAAAAAAGTGATGCGGTTTATTTTAGGGCCGTTATTCCCATCACTGTTTTATCACCCATGCAAAAGTATATGAATATAGAACCCAAACAATTCTACATGAAGGAAAATCTGCATTAGTTAGACTTATTCTATCAGAATAATTTGTAAAAACTATTTAGTACAAACAACCCAAGACTTGAAACAGCTGATACCAACTTTAGTCATCCTTCCTGCCCCACTTAACATCAACTAGGAACAACCGTGACTGAACAAAGACCTAATACAACTAGTGCCATCATGAAGTTGACACACTTTTGAATGAACTGTAAAAAATTTTTATTTGAATTTCCATCAAGGGCTCCCGGCTTCAAGCATTCAAACTTTGTTCACTTCCCAGAATTCTTCACAGAGTAAACAGTTTACCAACCCAATAAAAGAGCAACAGAAATCCCGGGTCCTTGGAACATTTGCCCCTTAAGTGTATCAAAAAATGAAAAGCTCAAAGGAACCGTGAACAAGTGACATTAAAAGTAAAGGGAACGTGAAGAGGAAGGAATAAGGTAGCAGAGGAACGAGGAGAATGGGGGAGAGGAAAGAATGAAGGTGAAGAAAATAAAGTGAGAGTCTGGGTGGTGTCGGGGCAAAAGTCTGGAAATAGACCTTACATAGATGAAATAAGTACATCCTCGCTACTTCAGCAGAGTGGCACAGTCCGCAAATTCTCTTATAGATATTTTATGGGGCGGAAAACATTTGATGCATCCTCACTATTCTGGTCAGAACCAAAAGAGAAGAGAAGGAGATGGGGAGAGAAAAAGAGGATGATGTGGGCTGCAGTTAATTTTATGTAGACGAGTTTTTAAGGGGGGCAGCAGACACAAGGAAACGAGTCACTCATGTCACAGTGCAAGTATACAGTGAAATATTGGAAACTACTGCTGTTTAGAAACAAATTCAGTTTCAAAAGTCTGGGAATATTTTGGAGGAAGTGAAGCCTGGTAAAATCTCTCATTAGCGTGCAGAATCTATGATGAAAAATTTGGATGTGATATTTTTGCCAAGTCTTATGGTGGAGGAGTATATTCAGCAGAAAAAATGTTTGAACATTTTTGAATTCCTGAAAAATATATTTTGGCAGATACCTTAAGAGGACCCAGCCGTGGTATAAATTATGAGTCTCGTCTTGAGGAGGAAAGGTAGAAATACTCCAGTTTGGAACAGTTTATTTGTTTTTTCCAGAGACTGTCGCCTGAAAGCAAAAAAACTAGTGTCGAGTAAAGTCATCATAATCGCATCTAAATGGACGTAGATGAGTCGGTCAACAAAGCAGCAACAAAGATTAGCAGTTTAAAGAGTAACTAATTACATGCAATAGGATCACATAATTAAATAAGAAAACGTGTTTAAGAAAACAGAACGTAAAAAGAAAAAAAAAAAACTACTTTCAACATGAAGATTTGAGTACTGAGTATTTGAGTCTTTTTTTTTCATATACACTATCTGGCGGCATTTGTTACATTTAACTATGCTATTGTGGTCTAAATAATCACTGAAACTGAGTCATGGGACTCTCATATTTTTGAGAATTTAAAGATCTATGAATGGGACTTGCACACAATGCAAATTTGAATTGCAGGCTATTTTAATTGCTGACATATAATGTTGGGCTGCCATATGGATTTGTCAAGTTCCTATAGTCTTTTTTTATTTCACTTTAAATGTTAAAAACAATGTATAAATAAACAAATGAATTAAGCAATTCCAAAATAAATTCACAACATTGCCAGCACATGTTGTCAGTGTGCCAGTTCGCCCTGCTAAAATACAGAAATATATTCACGATTCTCCTCATTTGTAAATCGTCATTGAAATGCTATGCCTTCGTGGCCATTCTCTCTCTTACCCCCCCCCCCCCTCCCCCTTTTTTTTTTGTCCTCATACTTTAACACCATAAGATGTGTGAACTTTTGAGTGGAGATATGTTTTAAATAATGCACTTAAACCAAACTTTTGATATTTTAATTGACTAAACCCACCATGTATTTTGTCCGACTAAAATCATTATGGTTTTAACTGAGTCATCGACCAAAACTAGACTAACATGAAAGAACTTCAGGTGACTAAAATATGACAAAAACTAAATAGAATTTCCATGAAAAGACTAAAAATAAAAATAAATTAAAATTACCTGCTAAAATGAACCCTTTTTGTAATGCAAACTGACTGTTTTGTTTTGTGTAGTTTGTTGTTGTTGTTGGTCAAATAAAACACCTCCCGGTGTTTCTCAGTTGGCTGACAGGTCTCTGACAGATGATTGGACTCCTCAACTTTCAGGAGGCAGCCCTACACACAATCATATCAATCCCCTCATCTTTCTTCATCTTTTCACATCCCTTACTTACAAAGGAGTGACTTTGTTGCTTTCTTTAGAAGTTTTATGCCAAAAATAAAAAATAATCTGTTTTGAACCATTTACAAGGATTTAGAATTCAGTGATGAGGACATAGAGAGAGTAACAGGAGTGGGAGGAAAAAACAAACCTTACAAATCAATAGATGAAAAAAATGTAAATCATAAATCAATCTTTTTGCAACCATAAAAGTGTTGGGACGTAATGAAATTAAATCTGACAAACGATTTGTTCTCTAAATGCTTCTGTAATGTGCCGTTGAGTTGACTTTTCTGCAACACTGAAAGGTCCATTAGGGACAAAATCCATCAAAATTACAATCTGGAAACACATGAATAGAAATAGCCAAATAAATGATGAAACACTCAAAAAGGACACAATGAAAAGATTTCATTATGATTCATTTCCATGTTTGGGCTGTTGGTTTCTCTTACTGTGAAAAGTCCATTTTGACCACACTATTAAGGTAAGCTGTAATTTTCTTCCCAGACAATGCAATCGACTAGAAATTAATTTTATTCGCAACAAATTTGCAGCAACAAACGCTTTTTGTCGGAAACTTTAATGTGACAATCAATTAAAAAATGCATAATTGCATTGTGTCTTGCCCTAAAGTAATCAGGCTATGCTGGCAATTTATATACTTGATTATTTGTAAAAAAGTTTGACTGTGAATGTGTCAGTAAAATGTGTATTCACAATTTATGTTTTCTTGAAGGCAAGAGACAAAAAGATAAGGCTGCCTCCGAACATAAATACAGATATGCCAATATTTCCACTATATTGTGTTTAGGAAGATTTGTAGTAAATGAAAGTAGCGTAGGAGACAAGAGCTGAATCTGAATCTGAGTCTACGCTGTGGTTCTGGTGTGATGTAAAATTCCATCCGTTTATTGCGTGTCACCTCAGACACAAGGTCCGTCTATATCATTGAATTCATTTGAGTAAGTTTAACCACAGCAGCAAAGTCTGGTTAAGGCTGGTGCTTAAATTTATTGCAACTGTGAAAGTATTTGTTAATTATTTTCTTCAGTCAATGAGAGGACAGGCAATTGGAATGAAATTCCATTACAGAGAGCCCAAGATGGCCGAATCAGAGTTAAAAAAAAAAGCATAAAATCCCATTTGAGAATATGAAACAGGGACATTTTTGGCATTTTTGCTTTACAAATGACTTTAACATGAAGGACTGAAATTTATTTCAATCAGCTAAGCAATTCATGAACTATTTGTCTAAACTCGGGAAACCATGGCTTAAACTGAATGTGCGCAATCTTTAAAAATGAGCTCACTTAAATGCTCTGGTTGCTTTTGTATTAAACTACACAGCAATTTGTCTGCACAGAAATGATAATACATGTTATTGAAGCGATAAGCACGTAGCAGAAAATGAGGTGAGTCATTTTTCCTCTCTAGTTGCCTGGGATGCATAGGTTGGTTGGATTTCTGCAAGCAAGAGTGATGTGTCTAATAGTTAGATTTTTTTTTTTTTGGTTCAATTTGCTTTCTTTCACTGAGTGCACATGACAGTGTTAAGCCTTCATTTGAAGCTCTTTAATCATGGAGCAAGTTGGATCTCTCAATTTTCTTAATACTAGAATCAGGGAAGAAGAGAGTGAGTGCTCTCTCTGGTCAAACATTAATCTGGCTGATTGACATATCTCTGGTCATTGATGCGAAATTTGTGGAGAGAATGAGAAGGGGCAGTTATGCTATAATTTACCAAGGCAGTAATGGCAGGAAACTGCAGGCCAATGAAACCATTAAGATGATTCGTTACAACATAAACACTGATTGCACAAAAACCAGCAGAAGACAGTTTGAACAGAGCTATACCATAGCGTGTGTCAGACAGAGATGATGGAGTGATTAATACAGGTTTTAAGCAGCAGTCTCACTTCACTTAACGGCCGAGAGACTCACCTGGCTGTTCCCTATCTCTAAAGTACTCAGATGCACATTAATGTACACAGACAGAAGAAAGTACACTCACAGAAACACACATTCCCTTCAGCTGAGGAGACCCTCTGCCTTTTTCCTTCTTTTATCTCAACCTGCAGACTCCGGCTTTGCTACACCGCCTCAGAGGCCATCAGCTCCGGTTCACCAAGAGGTTGTTGCAGAGCCAGTGAATGTGAGCGCCAGACGACAGAGCGTCTTGGTTCCAAAGTAGTACATACAGTTGGCAGTTAATGAAGTAGTCCATGCTAAAACTAATGCAGTAAATACATTTCTCTAATAAATCCTGCTTCATGAAGATTTATGTTGAAACTGTGTTGATTCAACTTTATGGCCACTCTGGAGGTTGTAGTTTGTGTTTAAATATATTGTTTTGTGTTATACTCAAAGGTGTTTTTGTTTACCAAATTTACATCTATACAAAAGGGACAGGCTCATTCTTATATAGACGCTTTTGTGATATTCGCAACCACACACACATTACTCTTTTCCCTCCAAAAGTAAAAAACCGAGATTTGAGACGCATTTAATAATAAATTTGAGACTGCACTGTGACCTATTCAATAGAGCTAACTTTCTCCACACAAGGTTAGTTCCCTTGCTCAAATGAAAATTTCTGAGGCAAAAAAAGTCATTTTCAGCAACACCTGATACTGAGAAGAATCATGCCCCTGCATAATAACCATGTGTGTGGGTTATTAATATTGGAACTATTTTTTGATGATCTATAAACCAAGCAATATATTGATTAGTACAGTAAAAAGTATTCACTGATAAAGAAGATAAGGTGATCAGACATAATATGTTCCATCATTACAAACACCTTTTTCAGCTCTGTGTAATCCTGTGGACTGAAAGGTTTTGGACTCATGCGATTCAATATGTAAATTAATGATGAATTGGTCGGATTAAATTGATTCCAGGTCTTACTTCCAAACCTGCCTGGGATCCTGTGCCTTTCTGAACTTGTGAAGGCTCCTCTTGTCGATATCCGAGCGGTTCGGCATTGCTGATATTCTCATGATGTTTTCCTGGCCTGAGGGTGATTGCTTCAGCTTTAGTAAAAATGAATTTGTTTCAACAACTTCTATAAATTCTGGCAGAATTCCAGCTACGCAACTGAGTATTTTGAGTTTCAGTTTTACATCTACCTAATTCAGAAACAAGTACACAAACAGTTAAGAGAGAAATCTTTGGTCTTATATTTATAATTATACCAATTTCTTTGAATTTGCTGTAGAATTTGGATTTAATTTTTCACTTGCAGGAATATCTGATGACAGCAGATAACTAAGACACAACCTAGAATAAGACTGGTATTGGCAATGTAGTGTCAGGGATAAGTTTACTGAGACTACACTGGCTTGTTTTTCATGAGAGGTTATATTCACTTTCAGTCAGATGCTTTGTTTTCCATGATTAATGTGTTCATCTTAGCCAATTTCAGTTTGTCAAATAGGGCTTCCCCCCTTTTCTTTTTTTTTTTTCTTTTTTTTTTTAGCAGATGACATTTTCATTCTGTCAGTATCATTTTGGAGACAGGGGCTGTGTTATCAATTGTGAAACGTCTTTTGTGTTTTATCGTAACATCAGAGGGAAAAGCAGTTATTGCTTCCATAATCCACTTGTGACAACCTGCACAGCTGCACTGGTGCCAACCATAATTTCCTTTGCATTTTTTTCCAGGTACAATTTCTCTGGCAACAAACGTCCCATTCCTAAAGCGGCCGGCAAGGCTCTGATTAGTTTAGTTGTGTTTCCGACAAAAGAAGGCAAGCCACAAACGTGACATTCATAAAACGCTGGCAAAATTATACATATGGATGACAACAACTCTGAGGCTAACACACATGTGACCACGACTGTGACCATTTAGATCAACGGGTGTTTCCAGAACTTTGGCCCACCACTCTTATCAAATTTGAAAATTGTAAGAAAAAAAAAAAAAAAGAAAAAAAGAGCAAGGATTAAAGAATTGAAAATACAAATGAAATTATTTGAAATGACAAAAGTTGCAGCAATATATCACGGCATAGGCTGATTTATGGGGGGGGGATTGGTGGGTTGCAACCCACCCAATAATCCAAACCAGCCACAACAATCCCCCCAATATCATATCTTAATGATCGATAATGAATGTTAAGTATTATAAACATGACAATGTGGTAGATTCTCTCAATTTACCAGGGAAGAAAGAATAGAGACGTGCCCCCACCACCCAGATTTGGTTTTGCCCACCTCAGACCTGTGCGTCTTTCCCCTTATGTAAACATCAGCGAGCCGGACGGTGACACGGCGTGATGAAAAGAGCAGGAGTAAAAAAGAAAGCCCAACCAACTATCTCAAGTTGTTGGATGGGCAAAAGAATAAAGGTGTCTTCCCAGCAGGAGGTATGCTACTACCACTCACGAGTCAAATAATGTCAACTGAATGAAAGTTAGTCCTACTTTCTGCTTTGCTGTGTCTTGGCTGTAATGCGAGCTAGCCAGTTAGCAAGATTCGTTACCCGGTTAACAGGCGACTTTGTCGTCATAGTTACAGCAGACGGTGAAAATTGGAGGGCAACACAGAGTTGGATTTAGTAAACTGTTACATGTCGGATACAAACATTAAGCACCCTCATTTATAATGATGATGGAAGGTAACGTCGTTAATCTCTCGTTCAGTCCGGTAATAAAGGGTCACTCCAGGTAGAACACCTGTAAACGTTGTCTAATATGGTCCTTTGAATTTTATGGTTACAACTGTGTGTGTGAGTTAGGGCGACAACAGGGGTTCAGTATCCTCATACCTGCTTCACAGGTGGAAATCTCAACCCCCCCCCCAATGTTCAACTCAAAGTTACGCCCTTGTATCACGTTATTTTCCTAACCCCTCCTTATGAAACACTGAAGTCTTTAAAACTCCATGTGCCTAACGTTTAGGCACATGGATCTGTTCTTATATACTTGCTGTGTCCAAGCCCTGACGACATCATTGGGGGATTCTTTTCAGACTAGTATTACCCATGACTAGAAAACTGGACTGGTTTATAACTGGGCCACATCAAAATGACTTGATATTCTTTGTTTACATTTCAACACAGGGAGAATATAAATGTGAATGTGTTTGGACTCAATAAGTATTAGTTTTGGAGCTATGGTTTGCACAGTTGGGGACTTTTGGGGACGTACTGTAAACAACATAAAATAATGTTGCTATAGAGTCAGTAGGTGGGTCATAACTTGAGACCTTGTTTTTGTTTTTGTTTTTTTTAATTAGCCTCTACTAATTGGTACTATTAAAAGCATGATGGGTTTGCTATGAGTGGTTCATATAAGCAAAGTGGTCAGATTCATTTTCTATGCTCTGTTTTTCTGTCTGTCTCTCTCACTGTCTTAATTCTGCAGGTACAGTTTGTTTGACTCCGAAGCCGCAGGATCCAGGTCTGCTGTTAACATTATAAAAAGCAGTCTGACAATACTTAAATTCAACAACATCGACAACTGTTCCCGGTCTGTCTTCTCCATCTACCATCTGTTTCTTTCCTCTGCGATCAACAGACAGACAGACAGCCACTCATCTGTGAGTCTGGGGTTTTTTTTGTTTTTGTTTTGTTTTTTTTCCACTCTTGCCCCAGTTGTTCCTCATGGTGGCAACTGTTTGGTTTCTATTTATGCTGTACAGGTCTGACCTTACTTTGTAAAGTTACTTCCGGTGATATAATTTGTTGCTATACAAATAGAACTGAATCTAATAAATTATAGAGAAATATCACTACTTTATTTTCATTCTGAAGAACGCTATACAAACAGAAAACTACCAAACAGTTGCACTTTTAAAACTGACACAGTACCCTTAATCTCTCTACAGAACCATGTGCCACAGTTGGAAAAGCCCTGGTTTATTGCTATTGAGTTTTTGTCATTTCTAAAAAGGATTTGAAATGGGTGAAATTTAATATTTTCCTGCTTTACCAGTATTTCAATCAAGTGTCAGGTTGGATGTGACAACTGTTATTAAAATTGATTGTCTTCAAACTTCAAACAAAAAGAGGCTATTACCATGATTTTCTAAGTGGTACTGAAGCTGTGGAACAAATAAATCTGGCTGTGAAGATTTTGTAATAAATAAGGCATAGGAGCTAGTCTCACACCGTGATTTAACTTAGTGCTATGTAATCTCCATTTACATAAACGCTGTATAGGCTAGTGCAACCAGCTGCAGACCTGAATCCATAAAAGCAGCAAACTTAATCTTAACCTTGACCAAGAGGTTTGTACGCTTAATACCAATGCCAGGTATTCAAGAATACTCGGACACAATATTCAAACATCTGTCTCTGTCTCTCACTCAGACATACAATTTCTACCCCCTTACCTTGAGCAATTTATTCCAGACACGTTCAGCGCTAGTCCTCAGTCTTTCCAGTTCATCCATGATGTCTGTCAGTAGGGCCTGCAGCTGTGGAGATACAGACAGTTGAGTGATGCCACTTTCTTGCACTGAAACACACTGTCTCACACAGACAAACACACAATTTACCCATCGGTAATCCCACAATTTTCCTGTCCATAACTGATCTGAAATGTGCATGTATTTGGACAAACACGCATGCGCATGCACTCTCTCTCTCTCTCACACACACACTCACACATACTTTTACAGCTAATTAAAAATATGTTTCCTGGGTGGGAATTTTCATGGGCGATTGAATGCTGTACAACATGTTCCAGGCTGTCACTGCTGCTCTGCCTTTGAGACAGGATTTTCTGTACGTTTTGTTTGTATTTTCCATGGCATCTTCTCTTCTTGTTCTCTCTCCATCCTTCTACCAAGTCCCCCCTCCTGTCCTTCATGGTTTTTCTCATTGTATCCCTCTCACTGCCTCTGCTTCTCCTCTCCCCCTTTCTTTCTTTCTCTCTATCTCCTTCTGTCTTTCTCTCAACCCAAGCAGTCGAGGCAGATGGCTGCCCTCCCTGAGCCCGGTTCTGCCCGAGGTTTCTGCCTATTAAAGGAAGTTTTTCCTTGCCACTGTTGCCAAGTGCTTGCTCTTGGAGAGATATGATGGGTGTTTTTAACAACTCCAAAAAGAGTTTGGTCTACACCTGCTCTATATGCAGAGTGCATTGATGTAGCTTTGTTATGATTTGTGTCTTTTCCCTGCTGTGATGTCTGTCAGCGCACAAGCACTGTAAACAGACTCATCACCTTCCTAGCACAAAGCTGGATATGTTGAAGCTACGCCGAGCGCAGAAATTTAAGAGTGAGCTGCGGCCCTCTTTTTTTTTTAAACATATAATCACGGACTGAAGTGTTTCACACAGACTCTCCAACACTGACAAAAGGTACCAACCCGGGGATAAGGGCCAATCGATACATTTTACCATTTTACATGGTGGTTTATAGTTCACCCTCTCTCCTCTGTGTCCGTGTGTGCGCATTCTCTATGTGATGACACACCTCTGCATTTGTTTTGGTCTGAGATGCTGGTAGTCTAGTGTGATTAGTCGCAGTGATTTAAAAGTACTCAGAGTAAGAACCTCTCGAAGTGTCTTCAATTTGGAGGATTTTCATTCTTTTTGTCTTTGAAAGAACTTTGATCTGAATTATAAGCGACAAATGCACACGTACTACAAGTATGAACACACATTTACAAACTTTACCCTACTCAAAGCTCCTTTCACACATTTTCCTTAGGTGGTAACTAAGCTTTCCATTTATTACAAGCCACAGTTTGGCTTTTCTTTGGGCCCTTTATGTCAAAGCTGGATGCTGTGGGTTATGAATTATTAATACTCCTGAGAGGAGAGAGCTCTTTTTACATGTTTCTATCACATTTTCATTGGACTTTGAATTGAACAAATAAGCACATTTCAAGTTTTTGGACCTTCAAAGTTTCCTTGGTGCCGCAGTACTGCAACATAAAAAAATGTTCTTTTAGTCGAGATAAATACTTAAATGGAGCATTAAATCTGCCGACATTTTCAGTGACTACACAGTTGCATTTTATTTCAGTGCAATGCACTTTGCCTAATCTATACAAGACCATACATTTTCTTAAAATGCAACCTAAAATGAATTATGATTTTAAGTTGTGTTACCAGTCGAAGCAGAAAAGGCCCTTTTTTTTGTTTTCATTTTTGACTCTAGGCATGTGTGTGATGACAGCTTCGCACTATATTGCCATTATCTTAGCCAACTCCTTGAAATAGTCAACTGAAATGTCTTACAATAACTTAGTTATTTAGTGGAATTTCTTGTCTTTTTAATGTGTCATGGTAGTGTTGATATAAGATCAACAGTCCTAATGCATAACTGTATTAAAGCACACTATGTCTAAGAACTCAGCAAAGTTCAACAAAGTAAAGAGAAAGTCAACTCAGACTTTGATGGTGTTTTCAACTCAAATTGAAGATGAACCTGCTTTTCATGAGGACAAGGAAGTCAAAGGGTCACCTCTACGGCAGAAAAGAAATTCATGAGACTTAACTGCATCAGAAATCATCAAATATCAGCAGCTCAGAAAATAACCTATACTTCAGAGTTCAAATAAACAAACAGCAGCAGAAAAAAAGCCAAAGACGGAGGGAAGCCAACAAGGTGGAGAGAATATCTTGGGCCAAGGAGACATTTAACAAGCATCACTGTGGTACTAATGCTGGCTATCACCGCCACTAAAATCGATCAATAAGGCACAGCCAATATACTGAGAGGTTTGCCAGAGTATTGTGAAGAGATTGGTTGGCAATGTCCAAGATCTCGTGGGTTACAGTGCACAACTGCCCTGAGTGAGTGGTTTGAGGCAAGCACAGATCCAGCTTTTTAACCACTTTGTCCAGTCTCCTTATGTCTGTCTGGCATACTGATGCCTGAGCTTCCTGAGGAAAAATAAAAGCCAAAAGAGGCTCAGTCAGCAGGGCTGCACAGTCCCTGAACACACCATCTGGACTGGCTGCCTTTCCAGGAAGTAGCCCTTTGAACTCTACCCTCACCTCACCTACTGTAAAGGATGGGAGATCTGAATCCAGTTTGCAGAAGCAGCATGAAGATTATACTGTATGAGAAGTTGTAGCTGAAGCAATGGGAGGGAACAAATCAAGTGTCTTACGTTCCCTTGTTGGACAGTAGAGTAGTAGAGTAGGACAGAACATACAAAGGAAAGGCAGGTGAGTCGTGGTGACAGTGTCTGCAGCTTCCACCTGTGGTTGAATAATAGTGACAATGTGACAGCACTTTCAACGCATATTAAGGCCTCATATCAACTACCAACAGTTCAATAGTGTGACGACAGATCTTCTTCTCCATTGTCACATTATTATAGTGCACTCTCTGATCTTCACAAACACAAACAGTCCTCTATCTTCATTCTCTCCACTTCCTTGGGCAGTTCTGCCTGATCGTACTCCAGTGAACCAAAGTAAATCGATACAACAGCTATCATGAAAGTACATATAATAGGCTCATTCATCACACGTGCCTCCAGTTCATCACACTTGCTGGTCGAGGAGATGTCATTCCAAATGAAGATCTTTGGTAGATAAGGCTTAAACCACCATCTCCTAACTTTTAGCTAGCACTACTCTGCCTGGTACTCTTTAAAGCAAGGGGGCCCTCCCTCATGAACACCAATTTCTCCATTATAAGAGACAAAATAGACAGAGTAAAGCCAAATGACAAAAACACAAAACACTAAAATGCAAACAACTTCAAGCTTTGAGGCCCAGCTGTCACACGCATGTCAACACATCATTCAGGTGACTTAGATAGGAGGCTATTAATTATTCCAGTTAGATACAATTTTAGTTTAACATCTTGTCTTTCCATTACTTGCCAGTTATATCTAGTGTTAAAAATATTTAGCATGTATTTCTATCACTTTATTTCCTTTACTGAAATTAGTTCTGGTCCAAATGGACCATCTCATCGCTATTAATTCCTAAAGTTATGTTGGAGATCATTTGGCATAGACAAGTAGTGCTGCTCAATGGGTACATTATAACCACTTGTCTCTCAAACGCAGAAGTGGCTGAAGCGCTTGGCAATAGACCATCCCCACCAACCATTCTTGCCAAGAAACCTCCATTTCCCAGCATAAAAAAAAAAAAAAACTTTCATAAAGCCCTTTAAGAATAACACCTGTTGCACAGATTCAAAATCTTTCAAACCCTCCACACGGCTGAATCGTCTTGAGTAAAAAATGCAGTTCAAATTAGTGTGAAATCGTTTTCCACGCACACTGTCCTGTGGTAGCCTGGCAAAAGCCAACCAACATTTATAAGTAGAAAAAAACCCCCTCAAATTTTGCTTAAAAAAATATATAACCAACAACTGAAGTCTTTAACCTTGAGTTTCAATCATCCATGCTATTGCTATTTTTCAGAGAGCTGCAGAGTAGATTTATGAAAAGTTGTATTTATCACTGCAGCAGTTAATGAACTAATTTGATTTTTACTGTCCCCGTAAGAATACAAATACAGCACACACTGAAACACACACACGCACACACACACACACACACACACACACACACACACAAACATTAACATATGCTTACAGGCAACCACAGAAACATTTCAGTTATTACCCACCTACACACAGGCAGCTGCTTCTTGTTGTGTGCTGATCTGTGGCAGGTAGGGAGCGGTGGTGAGCTGAGCCTGGCAGCAGTGCAGCATTGTGCTGTGCTCTCTGTGGTAGCCCAGTTTAAACAGCAGGCTGCTATACTGAAGCCACTCAGTCAAACCCGAGCCCACAGATGCACCTGAATGGGAGAGAAACACAATGTACAGCACATACACATACAGGTTAGACATCCTGAAAGTGTAAGGATGATGATTTGACAATGGGAGAAAAGTTATGAGCTTAACTAGGCACATTAAGAATATAGTAGACATGTAGTTGGGAAGATGCACAGGCACACACAAGCACTTGAATTTGGAGCTGTAGCAGAGGAGAAAGATGCGATGATTGTAAAAATATTTATGTAGGTCGAGGCATTTGAAAGCATTTGTCCTGGTAGGAATTTACAGTGCTGCACTCAGAAGAACACATGAAAACCAAGAAGGTTAAACTGTCTCCTGTCTCACTTCCACACAGTCATCCTACACCTGTAGTATGCATGATCATTTTCACATTCATATCCAAACTAAACTAAGATGAATGTCGAACACTACCTGCTGACATAAGAATTTTAATGCTGCCCTGTCAACACATTTTGATCAAAGCATAGCTGTGCATAAATGTAGACATACAAAGAAATAATCAGATTTGTCCAACTATCTGTGCATTGGCAAATTTAGGGTTCCTATTCATTTCCAGTGAGGTCACAAAGCTGTTTTTAACAAAAAGAAAGAATGCCCAGATAATGCCACAGCATATTAAGAGACGGAAATTAACCACAGGTAGTTATCAGTGCTCATACTGTCATGTGCCAAATGAGGTGACATTATTCTCCAACCCTGAAAGAACGGTTCACTCATGTCATAATCATGTCACTATTTCTAAGGATGATTCACTTATTTCCAGATTCTTTATAAATATATCCTATTTAGCAGGTTGTTTATGCCTCGTTCTCATCTGAATAGGTCTTCTTATTCATAGACTGAGCAATGGAACAACCTTGTCTCAAGGGGGGAGGATTTCAGTGGGAGCAATGGAGTCACTTGTCACTGGTGTAGCAATGGCCTCGAAAAGAAAAAATATTGAAATAAATGGGGAATAAATTATCACATAGCTTCAGGAAGTCATGTGACTTATTTAGATAACATGTCAATGAAGTCAGAATGATCATATAGTTCAATCAACAGCTTTTAACAGTGTCAACAAAGAATATGTTAGATGCAACAATTTCACATCAGCCTCATTATAAGTGGATTAGACTAAAAAAAAACAACACTCGGGACCAAAATCTTTATCTACACCCTGTGTTTTTCTTTTTCCAAAAAAATATTGCAGCATAACAGAGCTACTGGTTGTAGATTGTTATTGCTGCATTTAGCAGATTTCAGAAAAGTTTTGACAAACAACCACAGGGAGCATCGCTAATGTGTTGACTCACTGAGCCTTTGGTGACAAATTGGCACAGATGAAATTGATGCACTACTTGCTTGACAAATCCATAGAGGTCTCATTGTCGCACTTCCTATACACAGCCAATCTCCCTCTCTGCTAAGAATCTGTTCTTAGCAGAAAGACAGATAGTATTATATGCAAATTAGCATATAATGTCATCTGGCACTTCCTTGCAAGCTTTTGAGGAGCCAAAAGCTAGTTTCATTGGAAGAGAGTTGGCAGTAAGCGGAGTTGTGCATTGCAGACATGCTGGCGGATGTTTCAGATTAAAAAAGCAAAAGAGACAAAACATTTTTTTTGTTCATGACAGCAACAGTTTTCTCGAGTTGGAAGTGATGAATCCATTCCATACAATTGGTGAGCAATTTCTGTGGAAGGCCACTGGGACACCTTCAGTTTTAAAAGTGCCAGTAATTACTACAAACAGATGCACAGATGATTCAGACAAAGAATCGTGAGCGAAGATTTCTGCTCAGATTTTTTTGTGTCTCATTGAATTTGCCTATTTGCCTCATGATTTATGAGGACAACACATGCACCAAAACATACCTTGGATTAAAGTGCCATTCAAATGAAAATTCAACATACATGTTCACATTGTACTTATTCAAAGTTTTCTACTGTGATTTTCACCATTTCTGACGTAGCAACGTTTGTCACATACTTGATTGTCACGGTGGCTGTTGATGCATATGGATTCAGATATTGGATATTAGTTCAGCAATGAGTAGTTTGTATCCAGCCATGAGACCATGACTGGTATTGTTTTCACCGCGAGAGTCTGTCGTCATTATGTGAAATGTGGACCAACAGACAGCTATTGTAGCAGGAACTACTACATAGATGGGTTTGAGTTCTTTTGCAGATGCATCAAAAAGTCCAAAAACGCTTCAGTGGTGGAGTTGAACTGAAAATAAAGGCCAAGATTGATGACAGGTATGATCTAATCCATGGACAGAAAACCCTGGTGTTGTTATTCCATAACTCATGGGGTTGAAGGTTAACATGTTTTTATATATCACAGCTGGTGTGATCCCATTGTAAGATGGTCTTGAGTTATCTGTTGACAAAAAAGGCTGTTAAAAAGGCCAATAATGGGAACATTTAGGATTATGGAAGTTTTGTCTATGAGAATGGACAAAACTATAGTGTATGAAAATCAAAAACAGCTTGGAACTTATAATTTAAAATTAGAAAGCTGTGAAAATAAAATGAAATTACTGGTTCAATTAGAAGCAGTAAATCCCCAGCATTCTTTGTAGTGGGTATGCATTGATGAAATAATAATCATGCACACCAAGCGGTAAAAAAAAAATACATGAAAACATCTATTATTATTTTGTTTTTTCATACTTTCATACTTAGGATTATTGTCACAGTTTTGGCCACTAGTTTTATCAGTTATGGGAAAATTGTACTCAGCAAGTTTATTCCTGAGATCAATGAGTAAAAATTCCTAAAAGCCTTTTTGAACTCATTAATTGCATAGAAAACTAGCTGCACACATCTAGCATAGCAATATCTGGCAAATTTCTCCAGACAGACATCCAGTCATGTCCTTTAAATGTCTTATTTTGTCCAAGGTGAAGACATTTAATATGCGACGATTTAAGAGAAGCCACAAAACTAAATGGAGTTGTGCGACCAAACTACTATTAAAAAAAAAAAAAAAAAAGGTATAGCATGCTCAGACAATAAAGTCATTCAATTAATTCCTTCAGGGCAGCACAGCGGCACAGTGGTTAGCACTGTTGCCCCACAGTAAGAAGGTCGTGGGTTCGGTTCTGTGCGGAGTTTGCATGTTCTCCTCATGTCTGCGTTGGGTTGGGGTTAGGGTTAACTGGTGACTCTAAATTGTCTGTAGGTGTGAGTGGTTGTTTGTCTCTGTCTATCTCTGTGTGTTGGCCCTGTGATGGACTGGCGACCTGTCCAGGGTGTACCCCACCCCTCGCCCAGAGTGAGCTGGGATTGGCTCCAGCACCCCACATGACCCAGAAATGTTAAAGTGGTTGAAGATGAACGAATGAATGAATGAATTCACTCCTTCATATAAACAAAAAAAATTATAATTTCCTACTAGAATTGACAATTGACGTATAAAATACTTGAAAAAACATAGCAGATAAAGAATATTTTGACCAATTTTTATTATAAAATGTGTAACAACTGCTGTTTTTTTCCCCCAGTGTGCAGTGAACCTGCAACCTAACACACACATACCCACACACTCACAGGTACATTCAAATGAGGAGGAGACAGAGCCTGATCAACCGAGCAATAATGAAAGAATGGGCTGGAATTCATCGTGACATTCTCCCTTTACCCTTTCCTTTTCTTCTTGTTATGTTTTGTAGGAGAAACTCTCCTCTCCCCAAATCCCAAATGACTTCTAGCTGTTGGAGGTTAATGGAGTCTAAATAACGCACATGTACCAACACAGACATCAGCACACGCACGGCTTGTACTCCCTGAGGCCTCCATGGTTTACTTGGGATGCTACTAGTGAGCATGCGATAGGGGAGCAGGCAGTAGATTTTTGATTTTTCAGCATATACCGTGAATGAAAAGCTATGGCATTGTGCAGTGTCTGCTGTGGCTACCTGAGGACAATCACACACGCACACACACACACACACACACACACACACACACACACGTACACACTAAGATGACGGCCTCACTCAAATGGGGAAACATTGTTTGACATTTGAAGAGAAATCAATTCTTAGTGCTATTAGCCACAAGAATAAACATATTGTATTGGCGTCATTGTGTCAGAATTAAAGGGCACCGGCTTCAGCCATTCTCCAGCTAGTTAAACAAACAAGTAAAATATATTTTCTCCAACAGCCTCAACAGGTCAGAAATTCAACAAAACTCTTCATATCCTTCATCATGCCAAGATGGCCCCGTGCAAGCTACAGCTTTGAGCGAAAGGCACACTGTGTTCTGGAGTTGCTGTTGGAAATGAATGGCAGTAAACAGGAAGATTATAACAATATGGAGTGACCTGGACATTGTTTACCATTGACAATTATTTCACATTGTTCGGTCTCTGTGTAGCCTTTCCACTAATATAATTTGTTCACATTATTTATTCATTCAAATTTTTTTACGCTTTACAAAATTGGAAAAAAATGATCTTTCGTACAAATTTAAAATATTGAATTTGTCACGCAGATGTATACTAAAAAAACTAAATAATGATTTGTGAACCTTACAGTACAAAGCATCTGAATTGCTTCACACTTCATGACCTTGTAGTAGCTCTCATGTCACTCAGCTTAGTTTATCTAGACTGCATATTAGACAATTCAAAATTGATCATATTTACAACACAACACAACGCAGATGCTGTGTTTAATATTACAAATACTGGTTTAAGTCAGGAAGCATTTAGGTGTGGAATAAGTAACAAGAATCTCAATACGTTTTGATTTGCCATGCAGGATAAGCACATGTCAGACTAATAACTAAAGATGCCACCAGTCTGGCAATTAGTGAAGGAGGGAGGAGAGAAGACCAGTCTGTAGGAGAAGAGACAGTATGCTCTGTAATGTTATCTCTTCTGGAAAGACTGAATAAAATCATGTGGCAAAATCCAGCAGTATTTGCTATTTTTGAGAGGTTGACGGAAATCACCAAATATCTCCTTCTGTTACACGTTCAAAACATGTCAAACTGTAAGCTCAGCCAAAGCCCTTAAAGGAAAGTTGTGGCAGTCAGTAGCCATCTCGGCAAACAAAACAGGGCTCCTTTATAAATTAATAAGGAGACAGCCATTTGAGAACTGCACCAGCTCATAAAAACTGCATCTTTAGAAGTCAAATAAAACCTCCTTACACAATCTGGTGACTTTACCCCAAGAAAGGTTTAAAGAGGGGAAAAAAATGTATTCGTTTCATCGTCACTTTTAGTGCTAATAATTTTTATCCTTGGTGTCCGCTACAGCAAATACAACAAATCTTACACTGTACTTGTGTCGCACTCTGAAACATTGTATTATTGCTCAGGGCTCTTTCTGTCCTGCCAACCTTATGAGTTTCAGTTACCGGGCAATCTTGAGCAAGAAGATAATTGGTCGAATCAACCTTCACCAGCCAGACTGAAGTGGAAGCAGTCATACCTACTGCCCGGCAGTCAGGAGGGAAATGGCAGAAAGATCAAGTGAATGCTCACGTCTACAATGCGCTTTACATAACAATATTCATAACTTGGACTCTTTTTGATATTTGACCGCTATTATTTAATTGATGATCTAAACTACTTTGGCGATTAATTATCACAGTAAAACTGATAGTATAGTATAATCCCATAAAGTTTCTTAGCCCTTGCATTATTCAGTAGGGCCAAAGAACATACAATCCCCTCAGGAATCTCCTATGAAATGATTTGGTGGCACCATGTTTGACAAAATATTTACAGTTAAACGGGTCTATGAAACAGGCTGATGCATTCACTGATTTGCATGAAATGCAAAATGTAATTTAACCAACTCATTTCCCTATGGGAAGAGTTTTTACCTGTATCTGGAACATTTCTAAAGCGGCAAAGATTGGAGCATACTGAGAGAGAAAATATAACAACTGGCATAACAATAATCACAAGAAATATATTTCTAGCAGACGCTGTTTTATCAGAATATAAAGCACATTCATCTGCATAACAAAAGAGCAGAGGTGAAAAACAAGAGCGAGAAACGAATGGTATATCTGCTGTCAGCCATAAGTTTAAGGTACACAAAGAAGCAACAGATGGAGTGCATGGCATTTCATTGAAGGAACTCATTAATGGCCATGTTAATGATGCATATATTTAATGATATATAATTATTTAAGTCATTAAAATGTTTGGCATTGACATTAAGTTCACAAACTGAATAAAAAGAATTCTGAATTGAGAAAAATGTGAAAGAGCATCTTTCACTCTTATAATCCTCAACTTTTTTTCCTAGCCCAGTAGCTCAGTAGCCATATGTCCTGTGTACCTGCTTTAATGGTCTAGTGTGAGGCTCAATGGTGTCTATGCAGGTGAGGATGAAAGATGTCAGCTGCTAAGCTATCAAAACACGCCCCTGCAAATAAATGCTGAACAAACTGAACAAATCACATATCAAGATGAAATCAAAGAGTTTTTCAATGTTATGTAATCAAGACAATGAATTAATGGTCCTGGATCATTGAGAATTTATTGGATTGCTACAGCTGTGGATGATTGAGCCCATTTCGGAGGGCAGCCGGCTCTGAAGTCAGTGCCAATGTTGGCAGATGATAACTGGTTCCATCTTCACATGTGGCAAGATGTTTTCTCAAGATTTCCCAAGAGCCGAATATTGAAACATCCAAATGCATATGCAATATGAGTTTTGATCCCAAAACCTAAACTTAATATTTTTCAGCTAAACTAATTTGCTGAACTAAAATTTCCAAAGATGGCAAATTGAAGTAAAAAAAAAAACTAGTAATGTTGCACATTTAAGATGATAAATCTTGAAGTGATTATAACTCATATGGTGGTGGATGCTGCTTTCAAATTAAAGTCCCACCCTAGTTTAAAATGGTTTCAAGTGTTTGAAATGTTTCCTGTTACTCATTTACATAAAAATCAATTACAAACAAACAAAAAACATATGTTCAGCAAAGACTACGAGCTAAATCTGACTCAGACAATTATTTGTTTTAAAGAGCCGGTGGACTCCATTACTGTGTACGATGTGTACGATACAAATGTAAATATTTGTAAGTATTGCGTGGCGTGCATCAGATCCAGAATGGGCAGGACCTTTTGGAAGATCTGTTGCTGTTGAGGATTTAGCAGTGTTCCTTTTCCTCCCGAGAACAAAGACATCGAGTCATTACAGTAGCACTTTTTACCACACTCCATTCCTCACACTGCAGTGACTCAAATACCCTGACGTCATTTTCTTCCAGTGCGCATAGAGCGAAACCTTGTTTTTAAAATCCTGCAACATATTTCATTTGCGTCTTTACACGAATTATTACGAGACGATTGCCCTATGACTTATTCCTCTAGCATCTTGCATAATTTGAAAACAGTACGAAGTTGGAAATTAAAAAGTCTTGCTCCCCCCCCCCCCCCCCCTTTTTTTTTTTAAACTTAATTTAAATTCAACTCAAGGCTATATGGTGAGCATCTGATTTAGTAAAATATGTCTTTTATATATGTAGATTACCAGTACCTCAGATAAACATGGCCAGGACAATGTGACACACAGACGTTCTTGTTATTGGTAATCCACACACACACCAAATTTGGGGTCTGGCTATTCCCATTCAAGATAGATAGATAGATACTTTATTAATCCCCGAAGGGAAATAAAAAAAAAATTCAAGCTTGGTAAACACAATAACAAGCATCTTTCAACCTTGTCATGCAACTTTTAGAACTTATACAACTAGGGGTATGCCAAAAAAATCTCGTTTGACTTAGCACTTAGCACTCAGACGGCCGCTTCACTGGTGGGGGGCGTGCATTATTAGTGACCCCCTCAGAGAATTTGCCTGACAGATACGTTCCTTTTTATAAAAAAAAAAAAAAAGACCGGGGTCCAGTGTCTGTGGAGGGGTCCAGTCTCTCGTCTCGTCTAGTCTGGTCTGGTCCAGATGTCTGGTTTAGTCTCTACTCTCTGCAGGGGTCCGGTCTCTGGTCTGGTCTCTAGTCAATGGAGGGGGCCGTTCTAGTCTAGTCTCTCCTCTAGTCTGATCTGGTCTAGTCTGGTCGCCGCTCCTTGGTGTAGCCCAGTCCATCACTCGTTACCAATTAACCTAGACATGTTCAGGTGCCCCTACCGGGAATCGAACCGCACCTTTCTTATTGCGGGGTGACAGCGTTAACCATTACGCCACGGGCTGCACTGGGAATCGAACCACACTCAAGTCACCACATTCATTCATTCATTCATTCATTTTTAATTAATTAATTAATTAATTAATGTATTTATTCATTCATTCATAGGTAGGGGGGTGTGCATTATTAGTGACCCCCGCAGAGCATTTTCCTGACAGATACGTTCCTTTTTATTCTGGAAAAAAAAACAAAAAAACAAAAAAAACAACTTTTATGTAAAATGTCGGTCAGTTCAGTTATTCCGTGTTTATAATGAATTTCGTTTTTAATGTCTAATTCCATGATTCTGTGACCGAGCTTGACATGAGCGTGAATCGAATCAAATTGTGAGATAGTAAAAGATTCCCACCCCTAATAACTACCCTTTTGAACAGAAAACCCATTTATCTAAACCAGAGCATCTCTCACCCATGCTTGAAAATCTATATGACACATACAATAAATCTTCAGTATTATATTTAGTTAGTTTTTGTCAGCTATACAAGTTATTAATTGGAAAACACTATATGTGATTTGATATATAATGTCTTTGTCATAGTTCATAACTTCTGTCACCGCAATAATTGCTGGGGTCTGAGAAGACTTCAGCATCATCACAGTGAATTTCAATTGGCCAAGAAAAGAGGCTGCAATTATCTTTTATTTTGAGCTTAATGTTTTATTGAAAGTCGGTCTGATCGTACCTGGAATGTGGTGTCACTGGAACAGATCAAAGACTCTATCCCTGCACCATTGCTGCTGATTGACCACTTCAGAGCTTTATAGAGCTCTTAATACCTCTATACTTCATCCTGGCACTTCCATCCATCCATTATCTATACTGTGAACCGTCATGGTGGGGTTGGAGTCAATCCCAGCTGACACTGGTTGACAGTGGGGTATACCCTGTATCTACTATCTATACACATAGGGCCACAACCGTTCACAGTGACACTCATGCCTTTGGGCAATTGAGAGTCAGCAATCCATTTAAGTCATGTCTTTGGATTGTGGGAAGAAGCTGGATTACCAGGACATCCACAACTGCTCCAGGCCCTGGACACCAAACTACCCAAGGGACCGCTTTCTACTTATACATAGTTTGCATATATGCCCACAGTGTTTAAATGCCATTGGTGGTTAAATAAATATTTTCCCCCCACTGTCATTTTAAATAACATTGAGGTAACCGGTCAAATTAAACAGCAGTTCATATCATCTATGTTAAAATTTAAGTTTGATGTGTTAAGTATATTAAACCTATGGATTTCTTCGGGGAGGGCATGGTAAACTACAATAAGTGCCATACTACATTAACAGTGCTAATATTGAGGTGCTATAGAGGTGGATAGGAATAAATCAATGACCACACATTCTGAACACAAACCTGGGAAGGAAGGCCTTGAGTACATCTTCTTGAGGAAGTGGCCATCTTCCTTGCTCCTGAAGTCAACGGTGATGAAGTAATATTGGGGTGCAGCAGCAGGAAACAAACCATCGGTGGTCTGAAGGACAAAGTGACCACCTCTGGAGTCTGTGGAAAATAAACGAGAGTACACTGGTCAAGATATTAGGTGCTGGGATCTGAATGAATGAAGTTTTGTTCATTACAACATTCACATTCAGTTTGAATTGTGAATATTACAGCTCCCAGAATGTCTCTGACTGTTCATGTCTTTATTTAAGTTAACGTGAATAATAGTTATTTGGATTACTATCATTGTTTTTTTAGCCACATATAGAAGGCTGGCAAATGTGAATTGATTGATGATTCCCATGGACGGTCATTATACCAGTACAGGATCATTGGATACCTGCTCTGGTTTCCTCTACCTCCTTATTCCTGTTTGAAGTCACTGGGTGATGGGTGTATTATACCCTGTATACTCATAAATGAAAAAAATATAATGATTATTGAAAATATGATGGCACTGACTATTATTTAAGCTAGGTTTTGTAGGAGCTTGTTAAATGCAATAATGGTTATATTGAGATCTGGTGTGATCTGTTTACAATCTGTGCTAAACATTAAAAAGCTCATAACAGGAACGGGATAAAACGGAATCTAAGAATTTTATAATATAGGTGGATGTTTGGGGAGGAAAGTGAATATTAGACTTATTTTATTCCATGGTCAAAACATATCTAAAAGCTTTTTTTTTTTTTACTTGAATGACTTATTCAATTTTCTTCCCTTTCAGATAGCCAAGCAAATGAGAGCATAAAGGACAGTCATGCCGACTGTTTGGGGTCACTGGGGTGCAGTTGTGGTACTGCAAGTCAGACCTACTGTGAAACTGTGTATATGATGGCAGTTCTGGTTGCTTTTTAGCCAAATTTTAAGATTAAATGCAAAAGAACGGCATGCGGAAATCTCTTACTGTGAAGGCTGTCTAACCGAAAGATGTTTTCTTCTAACAAACCAGGAGATAATGCTTACTGCTAATATACCAAGTCCTACATTTCATAAGTTTGTGTTGTAGCATAAAAGATCACTGACCAATTGTGCTTTTGCGAGCCAAACTTGTATTCAGGTAAGTTATATCACCTCCTTGCCAAATAGGTTTGATTACAGCTAATTTCCAGGCAGTGGGATATATTATATACTATACTATACCCTCTGATCAAAGGATGCATTAATAACTCCACAGGAAAAGGAGCTCTTCGGAAGCCCGATGTTCAATCCAAACACGTCTATGACTGCGTTTCTTAATGAACCCATCATTTCCTGTACAGCTGATTCTGTGACATTTATTAAATAAATAGCTGTGTTTTTGTAATTCACTGATGAAAAGATTATGAACCAGCTAAGGGCAATAAAATTTGCCATCTACATAGAAATTGCCAGTTTTACTTTGTGACTGACCTTTAGCTTTAGCTTTGTCTTTTAACCTTAGAAAACTATTTTGATTTTAAATCACTTTTGAGTTGAATGAAATCTATTTCAATTAACTGGATTGCAGATGTTACTGACTGTAAACTATCTGACCAGTTAACTCCTTTGATCACATTTTCAAACACAGTTCATATACAGGCCACAGTTTTTATTTTTTATTTTTTTCTAAAATTGTGATACTATCATAGAAACTGAGTTGCTACAGCCTTGAAATAGGTCTAAAACTCTTTGGGGCAATATGCGTGTATAAGGGCAGGTATATTTCTACCACCAAAGTCTTACAAGGCTCACCACAACAGGTTTTAACCTAACCATGGTTTTAATCGGTTTTATGTAGTCTGGATGGAGACCTGGATGGTAAACTGCTCAGTAAATGTTCAAGGCAAAAGAAATTGAAAAATGAAAGAAGAGAAAAATGAAATATGGCTTCCAGATTATTCTTTCCTTATCTCTCACTGCCCTTTCTCCAGACTGCATCAGTTAGTGTTATGATAGTGGAAGCAATAACCAAGAAATTGTTGTTTGGGATTCTTCTCCAGCAGGGACTCGGAGATGGAGTACCATCCAGAGGAACTGGATAACAGGATACATCCAATCTGTCATCAATGGCACCTCTGGAGAGAGATAGTGTAAAGGTCTTGGGGAGAGTGCAAAGGAGTAAAGTGGAGGAAGAAGGAGAGGGAGAAAATATAGACTTGGCTCCTAACAGGAAAAAGTTGAAAAGGGGAAAAAAGTCGAGATGCGTTGGAGATGTGCTGGAAAGGACAAAAAGGAGGGGAAAAAGTCTGGTTTGTACTGGGGGATTTATGATCTCTGGATGTTAGGTGGACACTTCATCTACCATAATTTCATTACAACTCTCAGTGGAGAGTTTGAGATTCCCGAGGTAGAGATGCCATTTCCGAGGACTCCGCTGATGCATTCAAGCGTTTCGGTGGGGAGTTCTGAGAAACTCATCAGCACTTGTTTCTTATATCAGTCAAGGTGTCTTGAAATAAGAAAATAATGGTGTGCGTGGAGATAAAAAACATCTAGACGCCAAGCGGAGTGCTATATTCTTCATCTGCTATGTTTTATAGATGACCACAGTCACAAAGTTGCCCTGTTCTCTGATCTATCTGCTATTTCAGAGCTATTGGCCACACAGGAGCGTTTTGGGGATATAAAACTGATGTAGCCTGACCAAAACTTCTATACAGAATTGGTATTGTGTATTCTTCAGTCTTACCTTGGCTGCCTTTAGCCTATATTACTGAATATCTTCCTCCCAGCTTGCTCAAATACTAATCCTACCACCACCCCGACAAACAAGATACACTTGTCTACACACTTGAGGACCCGATCTGACACAAAGAACAGCCTGTCCTCCTCTGTAGAAGATTCTGGTCTGAAAAATCCTATATCCTTGTTGAGCTGGAGGTGGTTTCTGTCACACCTGTCCACCAAGTACACAATCAGAGCTATATAGTTCTGAATGTAATCCCATTCATGATTTAATTTAATTATCATCACACAAAACAAAACTGTGTAAAGAAATGAGTTCCTCTAAGCTATTCACTAAACTATTTTTGTGATGGAGTAGGCAGTAAGTACTCTGCAGTTTGACAGCCTGAGAAAGAAACCGCTCTGCGATATGGTGGTACAGCAGAGGATACTATTGCTTGCCAGATGGACCAGCAGCAGGTGAACAGGCTGTGGCAGGGGTGGGTATTGTCTTTGAGTATCATTTGGGCTCTTTGCGACACTTCACCTCACCCATATCACTGATGCACAGTAGATAATGATTTTCTGGTTGGTTTTAATCACCCACTGCACAGCCTTGCTGTCCTGGGCCATGCATCCCACGCCAGATTGTGACGTTTCTAGCCTCTTCTAGTAAAGTCACGGAGGGAGTTTGCACATACATTTATCCGTCTGAAGTTTCCTTAGGAAGTCCAGTCATTTCAGAGCTGCCTACACCAGGGTAGAGGTGTGAGCTGACAATGACAGATTCTCTGTGATCACCGGATTCATAGGAACCTGAAAGTGCTCCACTTTTGCTCCACTGATGTGGAGTCCAGCAGATTTTAACAAATAAATGGTGTATGCTGTTGAAGTAAACAAAGGGGTTGCATGAAGAAGGTAAATGTTGCAAAAACGGATATGTTTGTTTAATGTTGTGCATTATTTTATGCATAACTGATATAATTGTATTTGTCTTCTGCATGATGCACACTCAATGAACACTTTATCAGACAGATATTGGGTTGGGGACCCTCACCTTGCACTCAAAACAATCTCAATTCTAAATGTGATGGACACAAGAGGGGTTGTGAGAGGTGGAAGTGTTGATTAGATTTGGAAGTTCTGCAATTTTTTTAGCTGCTTGTTTTTGCTAAGTGGATATTGAGATAAGCTGAAATACATTCCTCCTTATACCACCACCACCTGTAGTCTGCATTGTTGAGAAAGGCAGATTGGATCCATGGACTCATACTGCTGATGCCAGATTGTAATTTCCACTCAGCAAAACTCCAGTTTTTATTTGCATCTCTTTTTGCTTCCGATACAAATTTCCCCCTTTCCAAACTCATTGCCTCAACAACTGATTTGCAGATGGTCAATTCCGACTGGCTGACTGAGTTTCTGCGGGGCTCATCTGACTGGCTGACTCAACCTGAGAGGGACTGACTCACTGGTCCTCGACCTTATCACAATGGCAGATGAAAACCTGAGAGAGTCAGCTTGGCAATTAGAGTGACTCATGTCAACACCATTCCAACCCACCACTTAAACGTGATGAAAAGTCAATAGCTGTGCTAGCAGATGTGTGAAGTGGTATTTAAGCATAGTGGTCTTTGGCTTTCACACGTACGCAGTTTTTAAACAGGTATCATCGTAACTGACATCAATGCACAAAAAAACGAAAGTACAGCTGAAGCTAATGGGAACATCATAAGGGTTTGCAGGCATTTGGTCACTGTCAGTGATGCTAGAAGAGTCCAGGATCACCAGAATCATTCAGATCTAACATATGGGGCTCAAAAATGTCCTTTAGGGCTTTCGGATCCAATCCAATAGTCAAAATATTTGTATCTGGACTGAAATGAAGGACCAAGAAACTGCTTTCCACAGAGTCAGGCTACTAAACCTCTTTTTTTCAGATTTGGACTTGAAACACACCTGTGTATATGAAGCCAGTAAAGCCAGGATGCTTCTTCATGTCGTCCATTTTTGCTGGAATGATGTTGTTTGCTGTTGGAGCTCCATGGTATGTTGTGTAAATGACAGAGAGGTCGACCGCGGTTTGAACCATGTACAGCATAGTCTGGAACAGGAGATAGAAGGGTGAGGGGTGGGTTTGCTCTTCACACCAAAATTTACACACATACTGTAGTTTTGTTGGCAATGGTTGAAAATAAGGATGTTTTACACATCTGCAATAATCACAATAATCACAACTGGGTGTGGACAACCACAATCCCATCAAACCACTTCAGAGAAAGTTTTTCCAGTGTAGTCAGAAATTATTTCTGGGGCGATCTATTTGTCGACCAATAGTTATCCAACTTCAGTATGACCCATCTATGAGGTATACTCTGAGTATGAATGAAATCAAGTGTCGCTATCACTTAGCTGGAGAGTAAATCAACGTCAGACCTTGAACTTCTGATGGATGTTGGTTTAATATTTCGCCATAAGACATTTTCTTTGTAATTTCTCAAGTTGCATTACTATCCATCTATCTGTCCTTCATCCGAACCAAATTGACGGGGAAAAGACAACCCTCAGATTTTTTACCATCTTGGGTACTAGAGCCAAGTGCAAGCACAATAAAAATCAGTCTAAATTTCTTAGCTATGCCCGACTTTGTGATTAGAATTTAAACCGACTGCTTCAAATCCGACCAACTATGGTCATACCTGAAGCTGGACTTGTGGTGTGTGTTCATGTAAATGCACAAAGTCTGGAGATTGCTGCTAAGAAACACACTTCACTCTAATTTCGATGTGCCTGGCTTGAAGCTCCTTCAAGTCAGTCACATCATTTGCTGTTGTAGTACTTCGCTGACTTTGAAAAAATGCAACCCATACTTTCATTTATACAAATGAATTTTTTTTTGGTTTAACTCTTAAAAAATAACTACTGAGATAGTTAAGATTAGAATCTTTGGTAAATGTGCACTTTTATCCGATAAAGTACAATTTGGACGAGTGAGTGAATCAATGAGTTGTTCTCCACAATGTGCCTAGAGTCTGCAGATTTTCATTCCAGCTAAACAAATCAGCAGCTGCCTTAACTAATTAGAGCCACCCCCCCGTTAGTCTGAGAGAACAAAGCAATGAAATCAGCCACTGTAGATTTTGATTAGAATAAAAATCTGCAGACAGTTGGGTCAGGGTGGCACATAGTTAGAAACCACCAGTAAGTAAGGTTAAGAAGAGATTAATATAGTCATAGGACAGATGTGTGCCATTGCATGGATGTTTTTGATCAAGCGTCTGTGTCAAATAAAGGGATGCAAGAGAAAACAAGGAGTGGAACAAGAAAAAAATGTAAATCCAACTACTAAATTTTGCTTAGGGCCTCCAGAAGGTCTGCCGTAGTGCTATGCATACATAGTATAAGACACAGACAGATAATGTTGGAATTGCATGCTGTAATATTGCCTTTTATGAATCTTTTGGACACAAGACACTGTCTTTAGCAGTAGCTACTCCAAAAATAAATTGGATGAAGCACCAACTACAATCACACTTATGGTCATGATGATGATATTGCCTGTTCTTTCAATCTGAGACAAGTTTGAGTACCAGAGTGTTTACGTCTAGTTTATATCTATGTTTCACTCACTCACTCTCCCTCTTTTGGGCAAAAAGTGGAAGAAAAAAAATCTGGCAAAGTTAAAAATGTAAAACAAAATGACAAAAGTTTTCTAGATGTTGAAATAAATGTATCAAAAAGATGATGAAATGGCAAAGGAGAATGATAAAGACTATTAAAGAGGGTTCATGCTTTAGACAGAACCATATCTGGTTGTACATCCAAAAAGTGAAATGAAGATGAAGAGAGAAAGAGGCCAATTTGTGGTGGTAGTGGGATAGATGAAAAGACTTCCTTGGGATACACTTTTCCAAACTACAGAATCCTTTAAACAGAATGTGTGCATTGCACCCACACAGTCACTCTGCTACTTGAAAGTCTCTTGGGGCGGAGAAAGGGGGCAAGAGAAGAGCAGAAACCAGAAGTCTCTTGATGTGCTATGTACTAAAACCTCTCCTTGCACTTATCTAACATCAAGCAAATGCAAATGGCCAAGCTTGGATGGCGAAAACATACAGATCTGCACTCAAAGCGGTATATCCTTAAAACAGTCAGGAAGCCAAAGAGAAGGCATTGTTCCAGGTGGAAGCATTGTAGAGAGCCTTCATGTTGTCCTAGGAGCTAAAGGCATCTCTCTCCCCTGTCCTTAGAAACAGAGAGGGAGAAAGGAAAAGGCTAAAACAAAAAAGGAAACAAATACACACACACACACACACACACACACACACACACACACACACAAAAAGGACACTGAGGAGTATAATTTTCTTTGCCCCTCTTTCTGCTTTTCAAGGCAGGTGAACTTGTGACTTTCTGGCAAAAATGCAAAAATGCAGGCTTTGGTCCCAAACTAAAAAAAAAAACCCACCCTGAAGCATCCTCTGTTCCTTTGTCAGTTCGACTGAGGCTGAGGAACGTGGTGAGCCAGTTTATATGAGAGGTGTCTGGAAGCAAACTTTTAGTGCCTGATGGCTGTATTTACTTCAGGAAAGGCACCACTGTCATATGGTCGGCCACAATATACATAAACACTAGTCCAGAAGTTCTCAAACTTCATGGAAATCTTGGTCATAGTACTTTGTTAAAGTTTATCATCAAGGTTGTAAAAACAAAACTATGTTTAAGGTTGTGAAATGGCCATTGATGAAAGAAACAACTGTCATCATCAGTTGGAAATGGGAAACAGTGTTGTAGGTTTGGTTGAAATAAGTACTAAGTTAAGATTAGGATGGTGAGGGAAAGGTTGTGCTTTGGAATAGACTTACTACCTTTTTATGGTTTTGTTTTCACAGTTAAAATAATAACCAGATGGTCATGGTTGGACAAAGGTTGGCTCACAGCTAAAAAAAAGAAAAGAAAATCAAGTGTGACTTTGAGCTGGAAAAGGAAAGTATAATCAAATCAACAAACCTCTCTGCTCCAGCTAGACAGACTTTATTCATAATTACCATGGTTAAAAACACCTATAAGACCAAAGAAATAGTCATTGACTTTCACAGGTTTAGGTCCACCCTTAAGCTGGTCAAAATTAAAGGGAAGGACAGTGATGTGTGTACCTGGACAGTGAACAGGACTGGTACCCTAAAACCCTTTTTCTTCAGGAAGCTCAATTCCTTCAATATCTGCAGCGATAGCCAGTGTCTGTCTTTATGCTGCAGTCTGCTGAGGCGGCAGCATGTCAGAAAGGACCATTAGGAGAGTGGAAAAGCTGCTCAAATATGCTACGGCTGTGCTTGGCAGATGGTTGGAGTCACTCTGGACCGTTGTTGAGAAGACATGCTATGTAATATGTAAGCCATCTTGGAAAAGACCAACCACCCTCTATACAACATTTGGTACAAGCAACGTCTTAGTTCAACACACAGCACCCAAAGGCGATGAAATTAATAATAACAATAATTATCTCAGTATCAATATTGCCATCACTTCTAATGAGCTGCTTGTCACTTTAATTTCTCCAAAGGGATAAGTAACTGTCTATCTATGGTTGAGTAGGAGTATTGTCACTTTGGCACATTTCATGGTATAACAATCATGACCTGTATGCCAATCATGACAAAATGAAGAATGTTTTATGTCTGAAATAGCCAGATGAGATAATGGGTTGGTTAACATCTGACTTTTGTCAGCAATGAATTAAGCTACAGCAGCTCCGGTCTGCCCTGATGTAAACACAGCATCTGCATGAAAACACCAGTTTTGGCCTCTTTTCCTGCTGTACTGTATCTCAGCGCACACAGACACAGGCCTGACACCCATCCAATACAGTGCTGTTAAACCAGAACCACCTCCACTACACTGAAGTTAGGGATTACTGAGTGAGCTGAAGTCACAAAGTGAATTTTAAAAATCCATCACCAGACTGTCTCACACTGAGACTCTGGCACTTTTACAGGCGCAGCAACCTGGGAAATGATACACGGCACACCCGATATATCAGTTTGCAAGGCGGCTTGCAGCTGACTCTGCATCCGTGTGTGCGCGCTCTGCGACTGCATGTGGTGACACTGCTCCTTGCAGTTGACCGTGTCCTCAGTCTGGCATTGGAAAAAGGGGTCAATAAGATTTTGCCTGTCTTTAAAATACCTTCGTAAGATTGAGGAAAGTGATATTTCCGATCAAGCTACATGATCACATTGATGCAAAAATCATGTAAACATTCAATATTGTCATGACACAGCCCTGGCATTAACATCATCTTAGTTCATTGATAATATTTTTACTAGCCATATTATTCACTTTTTTTTTGAAACCAGACGATTTTTGGAGCCATATTAATATTTTTGAAAAGATATCCCAGGAATTCATTCATTCAATTTCTCTATGAAATTCGTGAGAAGGAAGAATTCTTAGAACAAATGACTTACTCCCGCTGTCATATTCTGCTTCAAACGACATCTCAGGTAGGAAGGAAAGAGGATGACAACTAAGGAAATAGACAGTTACAGTTCACGGTGCACATGTGAAGTTGAATCAGTCCTTTATTTCTAAATTAATGTGCGGTGTTCTCCATTCAGCAAAGGACTTTGATTTGCACACGCCAGGTAAAAGGCACAAAGTGTTCCTCAAAGACAAAAAAAATAATAAGTTGCCGTCACCTCATGAAAGGCAGTTAAATGGATGATTACTCAGAGGCTCACTGAGTTCACAGTGGGCTCAGTATACTTATTAAGGCTGGCATCCAAGCCCTTTTCTTTTCTTTCTTTGATATTTTATGTTGGTATTTTCATTACATTTCTAGTTTTTGTATTGTTTGCTGTGTTTTTCATTTGTAGAGGCTGCTGTGAGGGCTTTGGAATCCGAAAGATGCATGAATACAATACTGCTACTGAATGAAATTCTGAAATCTTCATGGTTCTGTTTGCTTTTAGGGGGTTTTCCTCATATAAGACATTTATAATTCGCTATTATGCTCAATATGACTCAGCAAATTAAATACTATAAAAATTATAGTCCTCCTGTATGTACTGGGACACCGATGTAAATAAACATTTCAGCTGTCTTAAACACATTCTGCCTACTTTTTAATCTCCAACAAAGTTTTTACAGATGACATGAGATTTAACTTCCTTTGACATCTTCATTTTCAGGCCTTCCAAGATGTAATCAAAAACATTTTCAGTGCTTTGCTGTTCACTTATTTCTACAGCTGTAATTTCTTAATTTTCCAATAAATTTCACATACGAGCCACAACATTTTTTTCAGACAATCACACAATCTTATTCTTCAATTTGGAACACCGATGTAAGCAATCTCCATTGCTTTAACTTCAACTGACATTTTAGCTGCTTTCATTTACACTTCCCTTGATTATCCACCAAATTTCCTCTCTGCTTTTTCAACCTTTTCATCTTGTGTAGTTATTATATTATATATTTTCAGAACTTCAGAAAAAGAAAAATCTAATGAAAAGACCCAAACTTTAAAAGAAAGACTGGAACGGTTTCAGTGAGTAGGCTTTAACTTGTTTGAGCTCTTGTGTTAAGGTATTAACACATTTTGATATTGATATTTTAACTTACACTTTCAGTTCCTCAACTTCACCCTACGTCAGCTTTTTCTTATTAAACAACCCCATACAACAATTAGCATTTTAAAATTGTTTATAGCTATTGTATGTATTTTCAATCCCAAAAAACAGGAAATTCTATAGTGACTGAGGGGTTAGATAGGTCCAAAGCCAGGGAATGACATGAGGACATGCTAAACGATATATAGATTGTGCCCTTTACTTTTCCATTTTTAACTCAAGACTCAAGACGGTGAGAACACTGACACACACACTTCCCCTTGTGGGTTCATTATAAACACTTTAGCAGACCTTACGTAGCAGCTACAGGATGCTAAACAGCCCTGATTGATATGCTAGTGAAGACTCCAGTTGGCAAGTGTTTTAACCAATAATCATTCATGTACCAACCCGTCCGCTGAGCGCCCATCTGTCCTACTCACCTGCCAATAGAGTTTGAGCTTCCTGCTGATATCGCGCTCAGTGCCACCCAACAGACAACACAGCCAGTCAGCAGTCAGCCTGCTCCTGGTGAGAAAGAGAGAGACAGAAATAGTGAGTCAGGGACAAAAGTATATCTAAAATAATCCCATGGATTAGAAAAATGATACACATATTCATACATACACATATGTGCTATTACTTGTTGCTATATTGGCCTAACACACAATTTCATGTTGTTGCAGATGACTTTGAGCACAACTGTTGAATCTTTTTGATATGCAGGGTTGTCTGCATTTACAGAGAAGAATACAATGCAGGAACAGCTGCAAGACTTAGAGACAAGATTTTTCCTGATGTGACAATGCAAGAAATGTCCTTATCAGGGCAACCAACGTTCCATCTAAAGTCGATATCATACCTGACTGAACGGAAAGCGAGAGATAGGCCCAGCTTCTCCTTGCCTTTGTGTTCTTTGCTATGTTGGGGCAGCTTTGGCTTCTTGCCAGTCAAAACACTTTAATGTCTGTGCTGTCACTAGGTGTGTGTTGGAATTTAAAGCGGCTGTGTGTGTTGCGTGTAGAGATGCAAGTGAGTGGGTGGATGAGGGGGTATAGGGGAGAATATGTGTATACTTATGCATGTTTGCGCGCCATGATAGGCCGATGCAGCAGAAACATTGATCTCCTTTGACACAGTGAAACTTTAAAAGCAACGTTCTGTCACTATGTGTGAGTGTAAAGTACGTCTCCACCGCTTGGAGCTTACACAGCCATAATTGGTGTTTCCACGTATGTCTGCGCTGGCTTCACATTCCTTTCAGGCAACCAACTATTTAATATTTAATACAGGCATTCTCCATATCCTTGCTCCAAACATCGACATCCTGGCATGAGGTTTTTGTGAGTATTTTTTATTACAAGATAGTACTACTGGTGTCAGGAACCGGCAGAGGAACTCCCACATGTGCCTGTAAACAGTAATGGGGCCAACAACATAGCTTTTTAAATGACAGCTCTCCAAGGTCAGCCATTGTTTGTCATGCTAAGGGCCTCTCCAGGCGCTGCTTATCGGCTGAGTGTGTCTCTCAGCAAACAAGGCTAAACAACCATTCGTGATTTGTTAGTGGGTGGGCTTGTAAGTGCTGAAGACTGGGGGTGGTACTAAGTAGAAAAACACAGTGAGGAGGACACAGAGAGGAAGAACAATACTGAACCTGTGTTGGGCATGATGTCTTTGGATGGTGGGAGGAAACCGGAGTACCCGGAGGAAACCCACGCAAACATGCATGTAGATATATATACAAGTATATTAAAAAATGTATTAGTAGTGTTTTTGCTTGGGGAGGTTGTTAATTTGACTATAACACATAAAATAGATAGAAATTTGGGTATGTTGCAACAGGCCATAATGGTAAATAGTAATGAAAAAGTAATGAAATAGATTTTCCCGTCTCAGGAGATGGAGATAGTTTCATTGATGTCACAAAATCATTTTCAGTGTCCTGACTGTAACACCAACTATTAAAACTATTTTGTAATCTAATGTCAAACAGAGCTCATACTTTCCATTTAGAACTTAAAATAAATGAATCATAACATTGACAGGAAACACAAGAGGTACGTATCGAATATGCACAAACCGGCTTTGGGGGTATAAACACACTACCTTGGTAATTTCCATAATGGAAAAGGTTTGTCGCAAATTTGCGACAGTTGGTGGTAAGTTCAGACCAACTGAAGTCACAACCCCCCACCCCTCCCCAAGAAAGTCCAATTATAGTTTAAATTTCCTTTTTTGTGCATGTTTATCAAGCAGATTATGGCATGCAATTTTTTTAAACTTTCAGAATACATCCTCAGACAATACATCTACTGTCTCACCAGTGACTCACACCTACCCGGGTTCACTTTGCCAAGTTTCTGCTGGAGTTTGGTTTCCCTAAATTAGTTTTTGACTCAATTCCTTGTTGGCTAAATGCTGTTACCTCCTTTATGGAAAGCAGTGTTGATCTCTCTGTTAGTTGGGCAGTGTATCGCAGTCCAGAATAAAATCTCTCTCAACCGCTCAATGGTTTGTGCTGCAATTGTACAGACATTAATTTTCCTCACAGTATGAATTCCGCCTACTTTGTTCATCCTCTGATTTCCACCTTGAAATGACCAATTTCCCTGGGGAAATTTAAATAATGAAATGTGTCTAAAAGCTCTGGGGAGATTGTTATATTTGAAAGTTATCCCCAGAAAATAACTTTGGTTAACCCCCTGCTTTTTATTCTAGATTTCCTGGTAAAGCTTCCAATTATCCTATGCAATATTTAAAGATTAATTTAAACACTGAAGCAATAGGTGGTTTTGTTTTTTGCTAGATTAACCATGAGCCAGCGTCAACTGGGATTGGCTTCAGCCTGCCCACAACCTTGATGAAGAAGCCGTAAAGATAATGGGTGGAATGGACGGATTAGCCTTTGTTAACATTAGCTATAAACCGATATGATATAATTGAAAAACAACACAATAGTATCCTTTTGTCCTTAATTCAAAGCTCTCATTTCAACTCGATTAAGTCCCACAGTAGACAGTGTAAACACCAGACAAACATTTTCTGAGTCATTGGGAGAGAACTTTAAATTTTTACTTGACTGCCATAAAACACTGTTTTTGATACACTTAGTCATCTTTCAGCTTTTTATAGGAATAGGATTTTTATAGAATTCCTTAACAATGTTCTATCTTTAATAAAGATCACTTTTAGTCAACAAGATGATGCAATTCTGACAGATACAGTCACAGCCCATGTAACAACATTGTTTAGGATTCAGAATGTGTTCTCGGCAGATGAACAGATTCTAATGTTTGAACATCTGAAAAAAGCAAATATTTGAATTGTGAAGTTCAAGCCATTTTCAATGATTAATAAGCAATTTCAAAAAATGTGATGTCATTGTGACGAGCTCCAATTATTTCATTTAGTCTTCCTATTTCTCACTGCTCTAACCAAGAGCTGTCGAAGAGATGCAGTGTGTTTGTGAGAAAATGTGAGAACAAATTTTCCTTCAGAGCAGCTATTATGGTCACTGTGGTTCACCTGGCTCAGACTTTAGATTCAATGAGTCAGTGCTGCATGTCTACTCACCTCTGATTAGCCCTTTTCAAAAGGAAAACTGTGCTCTTTAATGATAAAGATTTTGTAGTCTGGGTGGAATTTTCCAAGGTATGATTTTATAAATGTTTAATATTGCCCTTTAATACACAGTTTTTGTTGCAATTTTCAGCACTCGTATTAAAGAATGTTAAATATTGTACACAAGAGACTAGATTTTAGATTTGATTTGTTCTTGTACCGACCTGTCTGTCAGCCCTGTGAGCTTTATGCATCATATGAAGCCCCCCAAAAAGCCCTATTTTAAACGTATTTGCATGTTCATTCTCATTTATTGTAACCAAACTGATTCATCCTCTCTGTCACACTGAGTTGAGTGAGGGCAGTTTTGTATTCTTCAAACTGCTTCACCTGTTGTGTCTCCTGATGCTCGGTCATAAACATATACATGTAGACATGCATCTTTTACAGATTGAGAGGCTCTCTCCTCTCTGGATATGGAGTTCTCCTGCACCTGCAGAAACTCCAGCTTCCTCTTCGCTCTAGTTTTTGCGTTAAGCTCACATTGAATGTCATGACCTCATTTGACTTGTTTTTGCCTTAAAGAAAGGGACTTCAAATGCAGCAAAGCACAAAACTAGAGATGAAATGAGATTTGTAAGTGTTTTTCATTCTTTTCATCTCTGCTCAGGAAACTGAAAAACCTTGGTAACTCCTCCAAACACCTGTGAGGTTCATGTGAGGAGCAAGTGATGTCCCTGTCTTTACCGCTGCAGCTGCTCGCCATTTTAAAATATCTTTAATATAGTGGAGGGCACATTTTGTGCTTACTTTAAGGGTGTATCTACTCTTTATGCACTTCTTTAAGGGGAAACATGCTTTAGAATTTTATTTATTTTGCACAATTAGCAGTTAGCCCCGTACCCTGGGAGTGTGTTCAGCCCTGAGAGCTGTCATCAGTTTGTCTTCTCCATGGTAAACAAGGGGAAAAATTAAGCCAACATTGTAAAGAGGTCCCCAGTGAACCTCACAGCTGAAGCAAACAACTCTTGTTTTCTATCTGTCCAAATTGAACTGGACGTCTGGAGCTGACGTCTGCTCCTGATTCTCATTATGGAGATTGAGGATCTCCCACTTTCAATTGTCTTGTGATCAATCAGTGTGCCATCCAGACAGTGAGGCTAGGACTAAGCTTAAAAAAAAAAAAAAAAAGGATACACACTGTTACACAAATATATGTAAAACTACATCCATACACGTAGATTGCAGTTAGAGAGAGGGATGGCTGACCATGGAGGCTTGCTGTGTGTGTGGGAAAAGAGGAGGGACATACACAGAGATGCCCAAGGCCGACATGGTGTATCTCATATCGAGATAATAGCCGTGGTGGCCTTCTGACAGCTGTCTGAGGAGAAAATGTGATGAAGGATATAAGAGAGGGGAATAAGGACAAAGGCTGGCTGAAAAGTGGGGAATCACTGTTACAAGGAGACAGACCAAGCGGCAACCTTCAGGGCTGAAAGATTACGGTCAAAGACTGCAGTTGTATGGATGGCCACTCGAGGCTGTTTTCAAAAGCTAGTCAAATCCCTGGAGACGCACATGATAGAATATACAACTTTACAGAAGAATAAGTCATGTTTACTGCCCGCTAAGTAGTCTCCTTAGGTAATTATCTCCATTGTGAAACTGTATTGTAGATAAATTATTATATATCTCAATAATTTACAACAGTTAAACTATGCATACCTTTGTATTAATTAGCAGATATCAGTATCTAACAGGAATGTATCATAAGTATTCAAAAATGCTCTTCAGAAACATTGGAGCAATTTTTGAGGTTATAAAAATTGCTGTTGGTCGTTTCACTCTGACAGTCTGTCACTGGCTTTAATTCAGACCTTTTATATTTCCTACAACTGTGGCAATGAAATGAGATTGAGATTAGTGACAGTCAAAATTCAAGGTCCAGTACTGCACAGACCAACACAGTGCTGATGAGCTCGGCAAAAAGACGCCATACAAGAGATACAAGGGAATTGTGTTATCGACTAGTCCACCACCCTAAATCATAAAAGCACACTTCTGTGCACGTCCAATGTGTCTAATTTAAGCTTTGTGATTCTGCGCCGTCAAAATTAGAGACTTGAGCTGCAGAGCATGACTGTCTCACAAGTGGCAGACATGAACTTACAAACTATAAACCTTCAAAATCGAAATCAGAAGCAGCTTGCTAAACCTGCTCCGTCCGCTCTGAGGCTGCAACACTAATGCACCGTGTTCACCCTTCTGTCAATGAATATCAAGAGTGTTCCATAAACTACAAGTAGCTTATTATAGAGTTTGCTGTTATGTACGACATCCTAAATAAACTGGCCTTTCTACCCGATTGCCTTCAGAAGCGCAACATCTCAATCTCATCTGCAGAGAAACTCATCGGAAGACACACAGAAGTCCTTGTACAAATCAAAGAATCACTCGTCGCATGCTAATGTAGGTGCAGCAAGAGGGGGATTGGTGATAGTTGGAGTTAATTAACTGTGATAAAATTGTAAGTATCAGTTGCAAATAGTTTTTGTCAAGTCTAACTAGGAACATCTAGGACCACGTGTTCAGTATGTGAGTGATAAGTGGCTGTCCCTAAAATGAATGATATTCACTCAGACTGTGAATCTGACTTTCTCGAACAAACAGAAGTCCTGGACAGCATCTCTTGGTGAGACTGCCCACATCCACAATGCAGAGAAAGTTGCATTCATTAAGTACCATCTGTGATACAGTATGCCTTCACTCCAAGCAAACAGTATGCTTTTAAATGTATTCCTTGCTTTTCCATTTCCCCCACAGAGAACAGCACAAGAGATTTACAGAATAAACGTTTACTTTACTTTAACATCTAGCACCACATGTAATAATAGAGCTGGAGTTGGGAGCTTATTAGCTTAGTTACACACATTGGAGGCAACCTTCCAACATATTTTTCATCTGTTTGTGCACATTGATTGTGTGAGTAATGCTGTCAATCAGCTTTAGAGGCATTGATGGGCATATTGTTTGACTTTTGCGTGAACCAGGCTAGAAGTTTGCTCTCACTTCCAATTTCATCAATGAGCTGAAACACTAACATAGAAGGCATATTAATCTTTTCATTGGAACCATATCAAGAACAGAAAAAATGTCAAATTATTACTTTAAGATCACCATCTGAAGAAATGAGCAACCTGATGCAACTCGAGGATTATTGCAAAAATGATAAACATAAACAATACTCTTCTCAGTTGGAACCAATGAAAACTTCCTTGAATAAACACATTTTCTTGGTGAACAGGTAACAATTTGAGGAACTCGCAGCTTATTGAAGCACCAGTGTAGTGCTATACACCAGACTTGTGTATAGCACCTTTTTCACTGCTATGCCCATGTTCCTCTGAACCGTATGCCTATTTAGTAGAAGGCTGACCATGTTCTATACACCTAAACAGTTGTACAAAGGGAGTAGTTTAATGAATGAATGTGAGCAACAGAGTGTCACTCTGAATTATGGCAACCTAGAAGAATGACAGTCATCAAATGGCCAAATAGCCTGTAACTTTAGTAAATGGCCGGCACAAAGACTCCACTGCCCCGTTTGTATTATTCAGATGCCCCCTATAACATACTCCATACAGACAGGCTGGGGGAATGGAAGGCAGTGTGGCCAGCCATTTTACTTGTGTCAGCACTCTGCATACTCACACACACTCAAACCAATACACAAAATTAAGAGCAAAAAGGGTTTACATATAGTCCTCACTTGGGCTGGGACTGGCTCCAGCTACCCTTGTGATCCTGACAGATAAGCGCTAGAAAATGAGAGAGACAGACTGAGTTAGGGTTAACACATACAGGACCTCTATAATTTTCTATTATGCAAACTCCAACATGAGGTAGGGTAAAGAAATGAGAAAACTGACAGCAGGGCAGAAACTAGATGCTGAAAGAAGTTTGCTGAGGGAGAGGTGATACAAGTTAATGCGAGACCGAAAGTGTATGGGTCTGAATATGGAAGGAAAAAGGCATGTGGGTAAAGAAAAAGGAGGAGAAAACCGGCCAAGAAGAGATCAGGGATTTAAACAAAGGAAGCCGGATCCCCTCTCCTGCTGTCTTATCACACTCTCCCTGCTCCTGTCACATCGAGTCATATACAGCACATGGGAGAGATTCCTCATCTCACAAAAAGCAGGGAGCACGTCACCCGCCAGACAGAAACATAAAATGAGGCTGGGAGCAATTATTGGGCACATGACCACTTAGCCATGCTGCAGCTTCCTGCCTCTTCATATTTTCGCAGGCCAGCAGTGGCAAGTCTAACCTTTTCTTGTTCACTGCGTTGCTCATTCCTACCTAATTAGTTTGGAGATTAGCATATTGGACCAATGTTAGTCTTTTTGAAAAATCTGATACAGTATGTCATGGTTGGAAATGATGCAGAAAGAGTCACCCAAAAAACAACAAAGCTGCGCAGTTGGTCCTGCACACACCTTGAATTCAAACTAAAAGATACGATACACGAGGAGGCAGATTCTCCACCTGAAAATTGAAATACATGTTAAAATATGCAAAAGAAAAGAATGTTTTAATTATGATGAACTTGTTTCTTTACTTGGTGGTGGCCTATTGGTGGCATTAAATGCCTCTTGGATTTCATTCAATGTGTTCACACTGGTCTAGACAAATGATGTTGGTGCTAAAACAGGTATATTGAATGTCTACCAAAATCTTGGGTCTACTGTATGTATGTTCAGTTTGGGGTTTGCTTTTTCATCCAGCTGTCTGCTGTTTCTATATATGACAGAAATAATGATTGAGTAGAGCTAATCTAGCATGAATGAGAGACTAGAGAGCGATCGTGGGTGAGGGAGAGCAGGTGGGAGTGAAGGAGCTGACATAAGAGAAGCTCGGACTGATGGGCGGACAGACAGGCTGAGCTCTGTCAGCACTGTCTGACCTGACATGAATGGACAAAGGGCTCGGACGGGAAAAGGAAATTAAGTGAAAGAAAGGGAGTCAAAGTGCTGACCTCCTCTCGTCGGGGTGAACATACATCAGAATGCACACAACATTTTCGTTTGGATTTTTATGTCTATTTTCCTTTCCTCATTATTTGCGCTTTGGCGTTTTCATCACATAACACACACGTGCTAAATGATTTTTATTTCATTTTATTTTCAACTAAACACCGTGTTGGTAAAGATGTGTTTCTATGGAAAATTGTGATATTACAGCGAAGTTCATATAAATTTCATGACTTCCTTTGATCCTGATAGACATTTGAATGAAACTGTTATAATTGGTGTATCAATTTCTGAGTCATGGCCGAAATCTGTGTTTGGCAATTTCCTCGGGACACACAAATATTTTACTCAGTGAACACATCTTCATTTCACTTCCTTCCTGCATGTACTCCCATCTTGTCATGTGTTTCCATTCATTTTGCATGCAAATGCGTCTAAAATATCCCTCAGTCTGAACAAAGGTGTACACAGCTCTCAGCCTTAGAACTGAATGAAAGCCATTTTAATGCTTTCAAAATAGCTGGTAGTACCATGATTTCCCACACATTTTCCAGGTTGTGGAGTGTCCTCTCCTGCAAAAATGCAACTGGTAGAGTAGCAACATTATTAGGAATCGTATTTAATGTGTTACTGAAATCTTACTAAACTGAAATATTACTTGGGTGTGATTTGACTCCTCCCAAACTATGCAGCCTATATACACGCACTGCGCAACAGAGCGAAGAAAAATGTAATATTTACTACACTATATCATAAAGACAGCCTGCCGTACTTTTTAATCGATGCTACAAAATACAGTATGTTTCTACAGTGGGTAATAAAGCAAACAACTATTTATCAGCTATTTTGTGAGGCGGTAAAATGAAGTTTTCTTTGCAGGAAGCTCCTGGAATAACTGCTTCAAAAGACAAAAAAATAAAAATAAAAAACTAAACTTGTGTATCGACATGCAACACCAACTTTTGACGGAATAAGCAGGCAATGAGATGAAGAAAACAAGAGGAAAAAACGGCAACAATGAACGCATGACTCCGTGCAAAACAAGCTGCAGACATCAGACATCAGATGAAACCAGGCCGTGGAAGCGGCATTGAAAGGGAACAGCCAAGAACAAAGCAGCCGCATGAAAACATTGTCATTCCTAACAACTCCACTTCAAACATGGACAGTGCTCTGTTGCCACCGCTAATATCTTTCTTTCCACTGTGTTTCTCCTACGAGAAGGGAAATTAATGAATACCGACTGTGTCAGTCTGAGGAGAATACTAAGTGAGTGAAGGAACATAAGGACAGAGTATTTAGACAGCAGTGTTTCTTGTTCCGAATGAAATGCCGCTTTCTTTACTCAGGTTTACTTCTTTATCCTGAAGATCATCACTCTTTCATTGGTCAAAATGTGACAGAATTCAGTAATCTCAGGAAAATATTTGAACTGTGGCAATTTTGCAGTGTTGCTTCATCCAAGTTTCAGATACTCTACTACTGCACATTCACATACACATTCTAATACATTATTAATAACTCCCTTGGAAAGTACTAAACCAACAATGGCTTCTAATTTCACAGCTGGAAGGCAGACTCGCTGTGGTATGTGCAGAGTTGGTGTTAACAAAAATGAAAAGACAGAGCTAATTAAAAAGAAAGTGCTGTGTGGGTCGGCTCTCTACCAACCAGCTACTGCTGATATGGATATGATGCATGATGATGATGATTGCTTCACAACAAGTTGAAGATACTTGAACTCTTGTATACAACTTCTAATAATGCTATATTTCAAAATAATCCATATTCATAAATATTTTCTATACCTATACCGACATGTTTCATTTAATATAATGTTCTATTTTAACAACTAAACATTGTCAGGAGAGAGTTTTCAGAATGAAAGAGCCACTGCGTATGGGAAGACAACAGTTGAATCATTACTAGGTTGTTATTGCCAGTTTTCTCGCATAGAACCAAGTGTATCTTTCTCACACTTGGACTTTGTCTCAGGCACTTATATTGTTGATAAATTTTGTTTTCCAACCGTGAGCTTTATAAGCACAGCTAATTCTGCAGCTTTCTTGATGCCTAATTCAAATTTTATTGACCGTTAAAAAAAAAAAACAACAAAAAAAAACAAAAAACACAGACACCGCGACTTTAAAGGAAAACCTTGAACTTGGTTAAGGAGAGCAGTGGCAGGTTCCATATACAAATCAGCCTTATTGTTTTTATCCTTAATTGCTAGCACTGGTGCTAAAAGCAAGCCAGGGCTATCAGCTTGTAGCTCTCTGCGAAACTTGCAAGGATCTTACAAACAGTTAAGGGAAATGTTATAGTAAGTAAAAAATAAGGGTTGTTTACTATACAGTGGTATAAAAGCTCATTTAGACTCTGTTTTTCCGGGAGCCAAATTGATGGAGGTCCGAGGACGCCATGCATGTGCATAGTGACAACGCACAGTTAAGTATAAGTTTAGTGAGTTCAGTGTGGAGCATAGGATAAATTCAAACTGTGTGTGTGTGTGTGTGTGTGCATGTGTCTTTATGTGCTTGTGTAACTAACCAAGCCAAAAATGTGGGATGTTTATAAGTTTTTGCTGTCGTTGAACTGCTGACCTTCACCAGGCACAGTCCACATGTGAGCAGCTCTGAGGAGAAAGTGCTTTTTCCCCACACTGAAGAACCCACTATTTCATCTAAAAAGGCATCCAACAGAGAAAGTAGAGCCCAGAGTAAATTGTGACTGGCCTCAGGGACTTGAAATATCCACTAAGTCTTTTTGTTGTTGTTGTTTGTTTGTTTTTTTGTTTGTTTTTTTGTTTTTGTGGCAGTAGGGAGTCCTGAATTGTGGATGACAATTGTCAGAAATGCTGGTAATCTTGGGTAAGCTCTAGTGGTGGTGACAATTTACAGATAATTTTTTTTCCCCTCAAATTACACAAACATTTATTGAGTCCAGTTCGATAGATAGTTTTTAATTAACTTTTTCAATTAAAAAAAAAAAAAAAATCATAGTGGCCTGTATGATAAATAGCCAGAACTAATTATTGGGTAAAATTGTGGCCTTTACAATTCAGGAGCTGTTGCCGGAAGAACAGAAATTGTTGGAGAGAAATTGTCAGTTTGTCATCTCGTACGTTAAGAGCTGTTTACTTAATGGCTGCACTTTGCTGTGTTTCGTTCTATCTCTGTAACTGTCGTCCTTGAAGAAAGTAGCATGCACATACACACTAAAACACACACACACAGGATTTGTGAGAGGTGAAGTAGCAGAGATGGTAAGGATCACAGGAAGTGAAAATGAGAAAGAAGGAGAAAGTGATGAAGAAGATGGGGAAAATATAAAAGCAATAAAAAAGGAAGAGTGGGAAGGAGGGGGTACAGAAGGGGGAAAAAGGAAAGAGACTAAATGAAGACAAGAGGGTATTTGGAGGTAGGCTAAAAATAAAGCAATGGTGGAAGAACAATGAAAATAAAGCAGATGATGGAGCGAGAGAGGAAGAGAAAAAAAAAAAAAAAAACAAGGCCGGAGAAGAGATGTTGAAGAGGAAGAGATACAGAAAAAGGAGAGGGAGAGAAGCAAAAGGAAGGAGAGCTGAGAAGAAGTCTTATCCTGCGTGTGCTGCTTGCTGCTCCTGATGAAGTGCTCTATCTGCTGGACAAGGTCAAAAGAACAATCTGAACTAACCAGCTGCAAGAGCCTGTTAGTCTTTTTTGTTCTGGTTTATTTTTTTTCCCCAGCCAAACCCTGCCTCACATTCAGAGAGGGAGCGGCTCAATACAACCGCTGAACTACAATCCACTTCAACAGCAGCTTTTGAGTGCAAGTGTCGGTCGATCATTGGTCTTCTACAGTCACATTCCCAGAGAAATGACAATGAAATTATCAAAACAAAACAGGAAAAAGAAAACACAAACAACAACAGCCACAACATAAGTTAATGGGTAATGAAAACTTTTGTAGTCTCATCTTCCCCCGTGTTTCCTTCCTCCCTGTGCTTTTCCCGCCTCTGTGATTACCCCGCCCTGCCATGATGTGTTACATCCATCTCCCCGCCTTATACTCCCCATCTTCCCTCCTCTTAGCGCAGAAAACGTCTTTGTTAAAGAGTTCCCAAGCCCTTTCCGATGAGTTTCTGAGTGGAGCCTTTCGTGTATGACCGCCCATGTTTTTGACCAAGTTTTGCCGAGCATTTTTGGATACCTCTGCCTCGTCTGACAGCCTCACTGTCCATCGACCTTTTCTGAATAAAAGACCTGAACTTTCCACCTTGTGTTAAGTCTGCTCTCCTGAGTCCTCTGCCTGAGCCTAATAAAAGTTGCAATCACTTTTCTGACAAGATCCTAGACAACGTGCAAATAACTATATTATAATTTCAGTTTAATTACTGTTTGACCTAAAGAGGAAAATGGCAAGTTGGCATATAGCATAAAATGGTGCTTTAAATAACTTTTCACTATCAGCTTGGTTAGTGGTCAACAATAAGGGGTTGCACTGGTTAGTGTCTCTGCTTCTGGCTCAGTTTTGGCAGCTAGGTAAGAATGAGTGAGCCTGGATATCTCCAGAGGAAAGAGATTTCCATTTTCTCCTTAAAATACTTCCTGACGCAGTGGAGCAGCAGCTTGCTTCCCTGACAGAGTCTGCTCTCTGCTGTGGGTTTAATCACTCATAGTAGCTTCAATAGCTAGATGGCTTCTTCAGATTTCGAAAATCTGAAATGGTGACAGGCAAATTACAAATTAAGGGTTTCAAAATCCTCATCTGTCCACTGCCTGAGCACATTTTCCTGCTTTTGTTCATCACGTGACTCAGTCGCACGCCTGCATAAATTAGCGGTCTCAGTCTCATAGCACAGCTAAAGCTTTCTCTGTCTGAACATCTCTAACCACTGCCTGTCTGACTGTCGCCATTTGGATTCCTTTGCTGTAACAAAGCTCCTTTGACCAAGTACACATTGTTTTACTCTGCCCCCTGGTACTGTATTTGAGTCCATCTTTCTGAGCCAGAGAGGAGTTAGTTTCTAATTTTTCCCTTATTGGTATCTTATTTGTAATTTTTTTTTTTGGTATTGATTTACAACAATACCAACATTTTTACTCCTTGCAGGGTAATTTTACATATCAAAGGCTTATTTTAAATAACAAGATTGTGAAAATTCATACATCAAATCATGCATGAAGAACAAATGTTCTTGAATATCCAAACTTAGACCTTTCTATTTATTCCTCCACACAAAGCCGAGAAATACAAAATCATTTTGTATGCATACAAAAACTCATTGAATATTGCTTTTGAGCTTCAGCCTACACAAACACAACCGGCTGGCATCAGAGCCACAGAGATGTTTCAGCCATCAGGAATAAAAAGCAAAAAATTTAAATCCGCTTGAAAGATGGCTACACTAGACAAGAGAAAGATAAAAATAAATATCACAACAAACCGCTCTCTTGTCTCTTTAGCAGAGAAATCCAACCAGCAGAACATTTACACATGCATCCGCTGTATGATGTGCTGTGACAGGCCAAACGTATACAGCAGCATTGCATTCAGTGCATGCGTGGTCGGAGGTATGCTAAAAACATAAACTTTCAGCAAAAGCTTCGGCAAACCCAGCATACGTTACCTGCCCGTGACCGTACAACAGACAGAAGCCAGCGACTAGGTGGTGAACAAAGTGGAGGATCAAGACATTAAAAAGGGCCAGATATTTTTCTCAGTTAAGTCTGATGATACAGTGTCTGCTGGATGTGTAAACGTTCATGTCATTTTACAGACAAGGCCATTCGGTCTTCAGTGCGAGATACATTTTTTACAGCTTAAAGGCCACATGCCATAGCACAAAGGCCATTGAGTGAGTTGATCCCTGCAATAAATAACAACAATAATAATAATAATAATAATAATAACATAAAACACTCATGACATTAAAAACATATTCATATCAAACAATTTTAATAACTAAAAAGATCAATTTTAAAATGGAGCCAATATACCAGAAATTTCCTCTAAAATATTTCCTTTAATAATATATAATGGCCCTTTTCATCCATCATGTAATTTACTGCCCATTTGTGAGGGCGGCAGGGTATTGTCTGTGATAGCTAACGTGACATCTTTTCATGTTTGCGAGTGCGATTGTGTACCAGCGAGAAGTGCCAGAGTTTGGTGAGTGGAATCATTTATGATTGCACAGAAGTATGCAAACTAAAGTCACAAGTGCATTATTAGGCAGCAGCAGGATCATCAAAGTGGAAAATGATATTGATTTATTGTAGATCTGCTGCAGGTTTGAGGCACAATCTTGTCAGCGGAGAAGAAGAGCCCCTTTTTTAGGAATGGTTCAATCTGTTGGTACGGTGAATAGCATATGAGTAACAAGGAGAGGCCATGGCGACACTAGAGACCGAAGCAGAGTGTAAAGTAACTAGTTTAAAGTTAGCTGGACAGTATTGATGCACAACTAAGCCAAGCTGCAAAGACACAACCTTGACATTTCGTCAGTAGCAAAGGCCACTGCAGCCGTAGGGCATATCAGTTTGGATTGCTGTGTTGAGCACATGTAGTGCTGCTGATGTTTTGAGCAGGGCAATAAAAATCAAACGAGGTAACTCTTCTTTACAGAACTTCCATCCAAAAAGTGAACAGATGAACTTTTTTCAGAATAAGAACATGCTTAAGAAAACACTAAACACGACGTTATTCTACCAACAGAATTATTATTTTGAAATCCATACATATTTATCAGCAGACAGGTAGTGGGATATTATACATAGATGTTTAGACATAAATCAGTACTCAGAATATATTTGCATAGTAAGTTTCTTTAACAAGCTTGAGTTATGAGACAAAACTCAAAGACTCTCTGGACAATTGCCACTGCATGTTGCACTAGACCACAGCCATCTCAAACCAGAACCAATGGTTCTTCAGTCACTATTCCAAAGCTAGAGCCCTTGTATCTTAGAATAGCCTGAACAATTTTGATGCCACTCAGAGGCTGAGCTAACTCACCTCTCTATCTGACACATCTGACTGGCTTGCCTTTTGAGCCAGCCTCAAGTGGCCTTACAAGAAACTGCAGCTTTGGGCACTTCAGTATTGGCTTCATTTTTCAGCCCCTGAGGATGCTGCTTGGCCATGATCAGGGCACTCATCCTCATAAATACCATCCATCTCTTGTGACACGGAGCAGAAGTCTGGGAAAGTAGAACTTAATTTACAAAAGTTCACTGTCTCAGAGTTCTGCAACTCACAGTAAATAACAACATCTTCTGACACCTTAGTTATTTTTTATCCAGCCTATAGTTTATGTTACAGAAATAATGGATCGTGAAGATTCATGGCCATAAATGCTTGTTCATTCAATTCTTGTTATTTTCCAGTTATTGTAACAAGAACAGGAAACAATTTAAAATTACAGATTACTCCAACTCGTTTTATTGAACCCAAATGTGTGTGCGTGTGTGTGTGTGTGTATGTGAGGGGGGATCAATACAGGAAAACACTGAGGATTCAGATCTTACTTGTTTTGGTCCAGTCTTTTTTTAAGGGAGTTAAAGTGAACCTGTGGGATGTGTTGCTCGAGGACATGCAAGGCTACTGTACATGTGTTCAGCCGTATGTTCAGTACTGACCATGTGCATGTATGAATGCCAAATGAGAAAAATCGCTAACCTCATGTTGATGTAGCTGAAGGTCAATGTCCTCCGGATTTCAGTATATATCTCTTAGCACTTTTCCTTTTGTATCAGAGGTAAGCTAGAGCAAGGAGGAGACCAGGAGTTAGAAGATGCAATATTTGTGTCCGACTTTGACAAAAGGTAAACACCCTTAATGAAATTCCTTCATTACCATTAGCCATGTTTGTGAAAGAACTGCACATTTGCATGCTGAATGTAGCAGGACTGTCCATTTAAAAATGAGCTTTCATAATGGGCAACCATTTTTACCTTGGCAGAGGTGTCACTTTAATTATACAACTTTTCTAATGAATTAATAGTTGAAGAAAAAAAAAAGTTGAAGAAAAACTTTTATCTTCATATTTTATCTGAGCAATACACCAAAGAGAAGTGATTAAAGGAACCATTTTAAACAAAGGTTGATTGAAATGGGATCAGGCCTGATAATCATTTGGCCTCAATTTCATCAGTCCTTGAAAAAAAAAAAAAAAAGAAAGCAGAAACAATAAGCTCCAGCTTTGAGTGACAGCACTGAATGGGAACAAAAGTCAGGACTTTAACAAGATAAGCAGCATTATAATTACTTTAGCCATCGTAATGAGGGCTGCTGCCGTCATCTAGCAGCTTTGACTTTTCTTTTTACGCCTCAAGATGAAAAACGATCATCTGAATGTCAGACAGATGTTTGCATATGCTAAATTTGAAGAGTGTTTATATTGTAAATTAGCTCAACACGAGCTACTGTGAGCGAAACGTGTGATTACAGGCCTTCCTCAAGCTGTCTTTTCCAAAAAAATCTCCATTCCCCAAAGATTACCCTAAATCATCTGTCACTTTTCGTCAACACTTGGCCTAGATGTCTGGCATGGTTTTAGAACTTCATTTGTATTGATGATGCTTTGACTGCACCGGCAGAAAAAAACAAAACAAAACATAACACGTTTGCAAACAGTTGGACATTTACACAGCATGATAGCAGTTATTCGGAGCTGTGTGTACATCCATTATCTATACCATTTATCTGGCTCAGTCACAGGGGGGCTGAAGCCAATCCCAGCTGTCAGCGGGAACTAGTCTACTGCAGGGCCTAAGACTGTAGTGTTTTAGGTAACTATGGATAAAACAATGCTTCGGACTATGACCAACCTGTTTTACTACTTTATTTCAGTGAAGGTATAATGTGACATGCCTAATGATCATTCATGAGATATCTAATATTTTAGTTAAGATGGGGACTCATTTTTAAATGCTGCCATACTTTACTACTTACAAAAACAAGTTTGGCATTTGCACATTCATATACAGTTTGTTATATAATGAATATATTGAATATACATCAACTTTTGGCACTTTAGTCACTCTTCAAGTAGGCAGTCATATTTTGCAGCCATATGTTCTCGACCACCTCAACTCCCACATATGGGGCATTAAAAAGCAGATATGCACACAGTTTTTTGGCACTATGTTAAGGGGAGAAGCAGAGTAGCAGGCAGAGGGCAACAACCAGCAGACTGTGGTTTCCTGTAGCTGGAGGTTTCATGAATACAAAATTGAGCAACAAAAAAAACGCAGACATAAAACAGCAACAATAGCAGCTCAACAGAGGTTACGCGGAGTGTACATTTGTGTATACTTTTAAGGACGTAGCTGCAGGGCGGTGCAGAGAGACTGAACAGCAGCTGTGTATCTTTGCACGCTGTTGTACAAGTTTGCATCTGTTAACAATGCAAACCCACCTTTGTGAGTTGGAGGCAGAAAGCTCAGATTGGGTTTATGGCTTATTGTCATGATTTACATGCCTGACTCCTGAACAGGGAAGAAGAGAACAACACAGGGATGTTGGTATTGACGGTAGTTAAGGAGGAAAATGAGCATGAGCACTTGATGCTAGACAAGATCTCAATTCCTAAAGCCAAACTCTTCTCTACATTCTGTAGCCTCCTCAAGGAGATGAATTGGTGTGAAAGAGAAGTGACATTATGCCTCCTGGGATTGCAGTCAGTTTGTTTTTCTCTCCTTGTCCCTTTCCTCTTTTTTTCCTTTACATCATGCCTGTCTTCACAGATGTCATTCCGTCTCTTTAATCTTTTAACCTCTTGTTCTGAGTTCTCAGCGGGGGGTGGTGAGTGATGTTTGGTAAGACTTGGGTGTCTGATCTGTCTGCTGATCTGCTGTCCTCTCACTGCAGCTCATTCCTTCTGTTCTTTTCTGCTGTTTTTCTTGTGAACTAGTTAGTGAGGAAATAAAGACATTCAAGTCACCTTACGTGAACCCGTCTTTGAGAAATTTCCCCCTAATCTTAACTGTTGATTTCAGTACTTAAAAATAGTCCCAAACAAGCTTCTTGATACAAAATCTCTTCCCTGGAGACAAAGTCCCGTCCACTCCCATATGGGACTCTGGTGTGCTTCATTCATTAATAATAAAAACCATCTCCTTTGAACATAACAGTAGGCAGCAATTGTGACCGTCAGCACGATGTATTAAGAAAACTGTGATAAGACAGTTCTTTTTCCATTAAACGATTTTTGCAGAAAACAACTGTCCTTTTGTAATTAATTTAGATACAAAAATGTCCCATTCATGAGTCATTCTGAGTGAATTCAACACTATTGTGTGCAGCAGTCATTGAATAGTAAAAAATAAATTAAAATAAAACAATTGCATTCAGGCAATTTACACTCCATGTACTAATGAAACTGGAAGATGGACTCACCTCTGATTCACTTTGGGTGTTTGAAGCATGTCAGTCATGCTTGGAAACAAACATCTTGAATTTCCCTGTGTTCCATGTTGCCCTGAAATTAATGATGCTAATCAAAGCTGCAAGCAACGAAGAGCGTGTAAAATAAAAAGTCAAGACACAGGAAAATCAGTGGAAGGCCTAAGAGACACTGGAGAAACTCAACAGGAGCAGAGTGCCAACAGGACACAGCTGAAACACATTTGGGAGGGGCTAACACTCACATGGTGTGGAATACAGGAAGTAAAACAAACAGGGGAAACACAAAGTATTTCAAAGTAAAACAGGCAAAGAAAAGTCAATCTGGGTCACAGTGGATTGAAAATTGAAAATTTGATTTTTAAAACTTTTTTTTTTAAGCTATGGTTCACAAACACACACACAGACAGAAGCTAAACCAAAATACTTAAAGGATTTCATTCATTGTACACAGTCTCAACATAACATTGCTTGATATCAGCAGTTGTGTCAGCGTCATACATTCTTAATTTTCCCATTTGTGGGATCCTGTCTCTGGGAAACTCATGTTAGGGAGGAACTTTCTCCTCTTCTGGCAAAAAACCAAAATGAACGTGATTGTAACAGCGGCATGTGTTTATGTATTTCCATCCACAAAGTTTTTCTACCTGGATTAACAACATAAATGCAAAGTTGGCTGATCAGATCACAGTCCATCCTCCACTCAACGCATCTCAGTACATTTATTCTTGAACTTGTACTATGTGGTACTATGCACTATGTGGTCAAGCAATCCGACCGCTATTACCCAAAGAATATCTTCTTCACAGTCTTATCTGACTCTCTGCAGGAATGATAATATACACACGCTTTCACTTTATAAGGAATGCCTGTAGCTGGTGTTAGTGAGTTTGACTGCAGTATGACTGTTTGTGCCAAAAATGCTGTTATCAATTCTGAAACTTCTGATCTCTCGCAATTTTCACACATTTTCTGATGAATTAACACAGAATGTTGTGGGAAAAAAAATCTGGTGACTAACACTTCTTTAGATAGCAACAGTATGTTAATGTTGGGGTTCAAAAAGCTTCTCAACATGATCAACACATTCAACATTGAGGCAGATGAGGTGCAACAACAGAATACCAGTTTGGGGCTACACTTGATGGAATACAAATGTGTCAAGACAGACTGGAATTTTGTATTTTTCGACTGTCTCATGTAATTCATACCATAAGAAATTGATGCAACATACTTATATTATGCTAAGTAGCAATTATTATGAACTTATTTATATCGTTTATAATTGAATCTCTTCTTCTGACCGCCACCCTTTCCCTCTTATATCCCATTTATCCATTTGTTGGTTTCCCATTCCATGGATTCATTATTTCTTTCTAAGTGTGAGGTCCAAGCAGAACTTAGATAAAAGTGACATTGCTGGTAAATTGTCCTTTCCTCAAATAGATAACATGATGGTTGGATGACAATGACTAATGTTGAGCTTAAAAGTCTGCTATTGAGAGGAATCATCTTCAAGTGCTTTTGGTTGCGATATATGCTTCCCTGAGTAGCATTTACTTAGAAATAGGAGTATTTGTTTTGTTTTGCACGTATTTGTGCGTGTTTGAAAGCAGTGTGTATTTTAAGGTTGTGAGATTGTGTGAGCACGTCTGCTGTCTTCCTTTTGATTGAGTGGCAGCTTTTTTCCCGGCAATTGGGCGTCCACACCAGAATAGGACACAGAGGGAGAGACAGAAAAAGATGCAGAGTTGGAGAGACAGAAAAGGGCCACATGAAAATAGTTTTCAGCAAATGCCAAGCGGTTTTCTCTGGCACTTCCCTCATTTTCCTCCCCCCTCTTTTGCTTCATCTGTATGCCAAATTTCATTATGGACCATCTCTGTTGGCCTCCAGAGTTTGGACATCATACGTGCTTCTGCAGCGCAACACACAAGTTGATTTTAACCCAAGAGCAAAGACTCAGCCTGATAATCAGACCAAACTTTCACCTCATTCATTCAGCTTGACACTGCATTCATAATTCAATCATAAATTGAGAAGTTGCTGTTTGCTATAGGAAGGCAGTGTTTTCCTATAATGATCAAAGAAACATGCTTACTTATTAAAAATGTAATTTTTTGCAAGTCAACTTACAAGAACCTGTTCAGTTCTTGGTGTCATCCAGGAGCTTGTATTTGATTGCATCATGCAAATATTGTAATTTGATGCGTCACAGTACACAGAAGTTATATTTGGGTGGAAGTCATTTGTGAGAAAAAAGGATGCAATGTGATAACGTGCACGAATGGTGCATAAATGTATGTCTATGTGCATGCATCAAATGTGACAGAGTGAAATCTGTGTTTAGGAGCACAACCCGCAGGAGGCCTAGCCCCCCGTCGTGGGTACAGAGTGAAGAGAAATGAAGGAGAGAGGGAGAGACTGCTGAGTGGAGAGGTGGGAGGGAGAAAGTCAATGACAAGTCAAAAGAAGTTGAACTCAGAGCACAATGAAGAAGATGAGAGAAACTGCGTTATGGCTCATCATTTTAGTGAGGACTCTCAAACAGCTACACATAACAAATGCTCAGGAAAAAGCTTTGTGTAATGTTTCAGAATATTGGAAGATATATCATTGTCATTTTATTTATTTATTTATTTTTTTTACTTCAACTATTGAAATCTGGTATTGGTCAGGTGTTAGGACTCCACCTTTTCTCCCTCCTATCCTGTGTTCTCCCTGTTTGTGTATGTGTGTGTGTGTGTGTGTGTGTGTGTGTGTGTGTGTGTGTCTGCGTTCCTGCTGGGTGTGTCATTCTTGATTTCCACCAGCCAACCTGCACTGCATTTAAACTTGGGTCAGCTGTCCACTCATCGCCATTTCCTTCTGCCTGTTCATGTGAACCTCTGGCTCCAGCACTCATCTGAATCCACATCTCCACGCAGCGCACCTTCCCCCATTGCATCCCAGTGTGCCTGCCTGCACACCTTCCTGTCTGCCTGTCGGCCTGGTTACCTGCCAACCTCTCTGTCTGCCTGCCTGACTGACTGCTTGCCTGTCAGGTCTCCAATCTGCCACCCTCTTCCCTGGGTTTGTTCCTCTTCTATTCCCATTAAAGACTTGCTTTCTTCCCTTTTTACTGTGCCTGCTATTTGGGGTCCAGTTTCTGTATATTTGGGCTCAAGCCTAACATCAGGCCAGAAAATTAAGCCGAGCCTGGAACACACCAAGGCAGCAGCAAATCAACCCCCCCCCCCAAAAAAGCCGTGACCAGCCTTGACACAGCACGCCAACACTACAAAAAGGAGATCATAGACCCAAAGCACCTGTCCAACATGAAAAGACTGGCTATTGAGCGCAACACAATAAGAAAACAGTGGTGCAATAAAACCACCAAATAAAACTAATCCAAATCAGTCCAAATAAACAAAACACCTACAACATGTACAACTTAAGAGAATCGGACAATCAAGGACTAAACAAATTAAACAAATAACGAGTAATAACATCAGCATGGGGCAGCACGGCGGCATAGTGGTTAGCGCTGTTGCCTAACAACAGGAAGGTTGCGGGTTCGGTTCCCAGGCCTGGGGCCTTTCTGTGTGGAGTTTGCATCTTCTCCATGCCTGTGTGGGTTTCCTCCAGGTACTCCAGTTTCCTCCCACTGTCCAAAGACATCATGTTTGGGTTAACTGGTGACTCTAAATTGTCTGTAGGTCTGAGTGTGAGTGTGAGTGGTTGTTGGTCTCTGTCTGTCTCTGTATCTCTGTGATGGACTCGTGACCTGTCCAGGTTGTACCCCGCCCTCGCCCAGAGTGAACTGGGATTGGCTCCAGCACCCCACATGACCCAGAAACAGATAAGTGGTTGAAGGTGAATGAATGAATGAATGAATAAAGCTATGAGCAGCTGTGCATGGTGCAGAAATAAAAACTGCACACCGCGAACTTTGGAAAGGGACAGTATCGGCAGAGGGAAAGTTCTTATTGCAATGTTGTTGCTACATTTAAGTAGTATACTTATTTGACTTACACAAAAAGTAGTACTTCAGATTCCATGTGCCATCTCTACGTTACTCATCAGGAGAATGGAAGAAAAAGAAAGGAGAGGGGAAGAGAAGAGCGGGGGAGGGCAAAAAGAGAGAAACTATCCCGCTTTTACATTGTGAAACCATCCATCCATCCATCTTCTACCACGTTTTCCATTTCCAGGTCGCAGGGCAATGTGAAACCAGTTTCTACAAATATCCTGGAATATAGTTTCTGGTTCTCTGCTGTTGCTTGATGTTTTGCACAAAAATATTGTAAATGTGTTTCTTCAAAGTTTTTCACAGTTAATTACACGTTTGGTTTGAGGATCACTTTACAGTAAACACAAATTCCATTTGACTAATCATCCAATTGCGTTTTAGAGGAATGTTTGTAAAATGATGTTGATTCTGTCTCAAAAGTCTTTTGAGGCGTTTAGTACACAAACAATCAAATCCTGAAGCTCAGGTTTACTGTCACTTAACAAAGCTTTTGTCAGTGGGGATCTTCTTGATCACAATGAAAGCTCCATTTGTTTTGAATATATATCAACTATCACATTTGAGAACCAATAATCCACAGATGTAAATGTGAAGAGATTGCTCGAGTTCTAAATATCAAAAAGCCTCAACAATCAATTGCTTTGCCCACTTGGGGGTGGCATGACAAGCTGTAGACTCAACAGTCACATATCACTTTACAGTATGTCACCGGTGAGAGCCAAACAAGTCTTTTGAAGCGAGCAGTAAACTGCATTTGGGTTGTCAAGATAATGGCTGAGACTCCCACAGGCTGTGAGAGTTGCCTGAGGCATTACAACACCTGGTGGCCATGTCATCTTCAGTCTGCCTGTAAAATTTAGATGTGTTTAACACGATGACTTTCTTGAACTCCCACCCTGTTCTAATGCCTCAGGTATAGTTGTCATTTGAGATCCTGGAGCCACGTGCTGCAGTATTCAGATGTGTTTCATGCGGTGGGTTGACAAGATGGACAAGATCAGAAAAATATATATTTACCTTTGTTTACTAAGTGCTAATAAATATATATTTTGAACTTGTACTGCCCCAAAGGTTTAAAAATGCCCACAGGTTTGTAATAATTTTATGTTTTATGTGTTTGTGTATTATCGTATGGAAAAAATAACGGTAACCTGATGTATGAAAGGCACAAAATGGCATTATTAGTTAAAACCTTACCCAACATTTAATCTAATTCTTGAACATCTGTTCTATGTTATGTAATGTTATATAATGCCATGTTATAGATGTAAACCTATGCTATTGTACATCCACATTGTATTATTTTATCACTTCAACTTGAACACCTGTAGCATATTCAAGAACTTAAAAGAAAACACAGTGTATTGTCTAATAGATCATAGATATTTTACTCACCTTGCTGGCCCTGTCTATGGGTTAAGCATTATTGAGGGAAATGGTATTCTTGATAAAGATAAATGGGTAGCAAAAGTGTCTCCATTGCTTGTACGAAACTGCTTCATGCAATGACATCAGCAGTTCCATAAACATTTTGAAACATTTTGCCATCTATCATCAGTCATCCCTCTGAGAATGACCTTGTTGATCCAAATCAGTCAGCCTTTAAGGGCAGCCACTCCACTGCTATCGTCTATGGCAGAAGCACTGAGGGCAACTGAAGCTCATTCTTTTATTCTTTGCACCACTCTGTCCCACTGCCTGTACTCTCTAACAAGGACATCTCAGTTAAGGTGCTTTCTTAGTCTTATCCATCAGCTATAACATGATGTCCACCTGTCTAATATTGTGCTGGTCTCCCTTTTGCTGCCAAAAAAACCTCCGATCCATGGAGACATGGACTCCCATAGACCGGAAACATTAGCAACACACTCTTTAAGTCTTCAAAGTTGTAAGGTTTGTCCAGAACAGCTGACAGATGCTTGAAATGTTTGACATCTATCAAATTTGGAGGCAAAGTCAACACTCTTTTTATAGTGTGACAGGGAGCATTATCCTGCTGCAGGAAGACACTACAATCAGGGATTACTGTTTTTTTAAGGGGTGACCTTCAGGTCTGTAGCAACATTTTGGTAGGTGGTGTATGCAAGGGTAACATCCAAATGAATGACAACATCTAAGTTTTCATAGTAGAACGTAATGTTAAGCATCACAGTGACTCTACTAGTTTGCCCGTTTCCCATAATGCATCCTTGTGCCAATTTTCCCCGCACTTACCCAGCCATGCACATTATGGTAACAAAAGCTCATCAGACCAGGCCACAGCATGGGCACCCTGACTGGTCTGCAGCTTCACAGCTTTATATGAAACAAACTGTGATGCACTGTCTGACACCTTTCTATTAGAACCAGCACAACCTTTCCCAGCAATTTGAGCAACAGTAGCTCTTCGGTTGGATTGGACCACATTGGCAAATTTCACGTCCCACATGCATGAGTGCACCTTGGCCTTTTCCTCTGCTTCCAGCAAATCAACTTGAAGGACAAAATCTTCACTTGCTGCCTAATATACAGTATCCCACTGACTGACAGGTGACATTGTAAAAAGAGATTTAATGTTATTCACAGCACCTTTCCCAGATATATAGAGACTAAAAACATTGGAGCAACTGTTTTTAACAACTTATTAAAAATTAAAATTGCCAGAGACAGAAATTAAATTCACACACCTATCAGCACCACACAGCTAACTTCTGTGAAGATGGCCCGTGCGGTATCTGTTCATGGACCCCTTCTCTTGTACTTATATATGTCACTCCTGGTGCATGTCATTCACAAGCAAAACATACATTTTCATTCATATGCCGATGACGCTCTATTTTACCTCTCCCCTTAACTCCAATGGAGTAAATCAAATGAATGTTTGCATCCGTATTTCCAAATTTGTACCCCAAAACTTTGAAAAGACTGAAATAAAAGTTGGCTTCAACACAGCTAATGCTCACATCTCAAATACCAAAGCCCTCTGACTCATAACATCCCTGATATCCCTGATAACCAGCTAATTTTGCATAAATTCTGTTTCTTGCAGCTGAAGAGACTGTCCAAGATCAGTTAAATTTTTGCAAGCAAGATTCCAAAGCCTGCCATACAGTACAAGCTTTTACTTCCTCTTGGTTAGACTATTGTAACTCACTTTATACATGCCTAAGCCAAGAGTGTAAATAATTTATAGTTCATCCTAAATGCAGCAGCCAGACTCTTCTCCAAAACCAAGAGAGAAACGCACATTACTCTTATTTTATTCAATGGCTGGTGGTACATTTTAGAATTGGCTTAAAGATTTTATTGATTGATTCAGAGGGAGGACATCCTCTTTCAGCTGTTGCTAGTTAAGTTGACAGTCAACTCCAGTTTTTTTCTTAATTGAACTGGCTGTACACGAATCATCCCACTGATTAAAAGGAAAGAAATTTAACAAGGAAAGACAGAAGTTCCCATGATGGATTAAAAATTGCCATTCTGTGACATGAACTTTTGCAAGTCCATGTCCTCAGTAATTCCTCAAAAAATCCTCTTCAATTTTGGCACAGATATCCACACGGACTCAAGAACAAAGTCATTAGACTTTCATGGTCAAAGGTCAAACATAAAGGTTAAACTGATCTCTCAAAATATGGATTCAGCCTTGTGAAGACAATCTCTCTCTAATGCCTTTAGGGAATTAGTTTGCCACAAATTTAATGTTCAATTTGTCCTCTATCTTGTAAAGCACTTTGTAACTGTGTTTAGAAAGATACCTTATAAATTAAGATTGCTATTATTATTGTTATTATTGTTGTTTTTATAAATGCCACAAAATTAACCAGACAGGTAATAGACGTCAATCCAATGCTTGATAAAGGATCCAAAATCTAAAACACACACTTTTTATGTTGCTGCGTGTCTATGAAAATGACTGCTACTGTATTGGCTCGAGAGAAAATATAATTCCCCTTTTTATTTTGTCTAAAAAAATTGATCCCGCCTGCTTGATAACTTTTCAATCAGTGACTTGATGATTAACTGTAAATGAACCAATCAAGTCCCAAACTTCTGGCATGTTCTTCCAATGCTGGCTAGGTCATATTTTTATTGTGTGTGGAAATCTTTCCATTTACGACAATTTACAGGCCTGTTGCACCGAGAATAAAATTGATTGACTGTAATCTTAATCCTGATATAATCTCCGGTATTGAGAGAAAGTGACAGAAAGTGAAACCCATGCACCGACCCCTCTGCTTCTATCATAAACTAGCACTATAAACTTAACAGTACGCCAACGCTTAATCCAATCCATATGGAATCAGATTTATCTGCAGGTAAATCAGGGCCTGGGATAAGTATCTTCTGGCTAGATTAATAGACTGCAGAGGAAAATAAAAAAAGAAAAAAAAAGATGAGGAAATGTTTTAGGGCCACACTTCAGAGACCTGTGTGTAACTGTGTGATCTGTGTGTAAATGTGTATGTGTAGGTGTGTATTTGTGTGTGTGTGCGTGTGTGTGGATTAGATACATTCTCTGGAAATATTTTAAAGCCGCACTTAGAAACCTTCAGGAAACTCTGCTCCCAAATGACGCTGTTAAATGAGAGATGGGTGAGGTAGGTGTACGTGTTAAAAGCCTTAGAATATATTGCCTATGATAAAGCATATTTTGCCCTGGTGTGTGATGTGGGGGCAAGTTGCAATGGCAGGCCTGTAAAATTTAAAGTGTAACACTTTGTTGGCTTAATTGTTTGGCTGCATGCAGGGGCCAATCAGTGATTTGGTGGATCAATAAAACAGTTAACAACACACAAGGGCGCAAAGGGGGTGAGCTGTCTGGGAATGTGTGCGTGCGCATGATACAGAGGCAGGCAAACAAAGACTTCTTTGGTCTCAGAGGGCTATGCCACTGCGGCAGTGTCAGAGTTATGGATGTCCAAGCCCAGAACTTTTCTTTCTGTGTGTGTGTGTTTGTGTTTGGAGGCAAAATCCCTTGAGAGGCTGTAATTACCAGAATGGTAAATCACCTTATATCCAGGACACACACGCAGATTTGGACCAATGCTGTGCCCTGTGTGGTTTGTGTTCAAACACTTCAAAGCAGTTATTAGCATTCAACAAATAACCAACTGTTTACTGAAAGTTTTCACATTACAAAACAGTAAGGACAATTATAAGTTCATTATAGTTTGAATAAGTGGCATCAAAAATAGGGCAGCACGGCGGCGTAGTGGTTAGCGCTGTCACTGTGGAGTTTGGATGTTCTCCCTGTGTCTGCCTGGGCTTCCTCCGGGTACTCCGGTTTCCTCCCACCGTACGAAGACATCATGTTTGGGTTAATTGGTGACTTTAAATTGTCTGTAGGTCTGAGTGTGAGTGTGAATGGTTGTTCGTCTCTGTCTGTCTCTGTGTGTTGGCCCTGATAGACTGGCGACCTCTCCAGGGTGTACCCTGCCCCTTGCCTGGAACGTTGGCTGGGATTGGCTCCAGCCCCCCCCGCGACCCGGAAACGGATAAGCGCTAGAAAATGGATTAATGGATGGCAAAATAAAGCAAATAAAATAAGGTTAAATTAACATTAATGTACTTCTGCATGCCTAGCCCTTTATTATGTACGAACATATTTGCAAAAAAACTTTAAGGAAACTACACTTGTAATGCAAAAGTTGTCATCTGTAATAAAGTGTTGTTTTTTTTCCCCAAACAGGGTTTCTTTAGTTCCCTGAATTGGGTCTGCAGTTAACACAAGCTGAGTATATAGAGAAGAATTTTCATACATTTTATCGCTGGAAGCCCCTTAAACCATAAGAACACTATGTTTAACCTAAACACAGCACTACACATGCATTTGGATTGTTATAGTTCCCATCCGAATCCGATCATGAGTTTCATTCGCTTTTGAGAAATTAGCCTTTTTTCAAAGCTCCCAATATCTTATTGTCCATGTCTGTATGTTTTTATTCTGTCACTAGAATAAACTTGGACCAACTTCTCTGAATGACAATGGCTGACTTGATGTGGTATAGCAAAGATGGCGGGTAAGAATGAATCGATTGGCAGGGGTGGTGACTGAGTAGATAGAGTGCATCACATGTAATCTCAGCATCTCGGGTTCCATTCCAGTTCAGGACATATGCTCTATGTGGCTCCCCTTTCTCTGTTCATGTTGGCCAATTATTGATTGAAAGAAAGGCAAAAATGGAATTGATTAATTAACACACTTAGGTACAGCTCCAATGTGTCAGACTAGTCCAAATGTTGTCTAACTGTGTTCATGAATGTATAGACTGAAGTAATACTGAGACAATTGCTATTCTTTGCACTTAGAAAATAGTGAATCTCCAGTTTACGAAAAATACTCTAATACAACTCTAATGGTAACTGTCAGAGTTTACCGACACTGGCTGGAGTATATTTTTATTATTATTTAACTTATTTAAATTATTTTCTCATGTCAAACATTCCAGTAAATACCACTTTTATAAGGTACAGCACATTGTGAGGGCGTTAGTTATCATCTATGACAGGTGTTCCATATCAATAACCATAATATTGTATACTGCTGTACTTTGACAGTCTTATTGTTCAATTTGGCTCGTGTCAGTTAATCTCGGCTTGTATAGATTTACAAGATTTTGGTGCAGCAAATGAGTAAAAGGAGATCTGAGATAATATACATGTGAGAATGTACATTTATTTGTTCTTCATAGTTGTAGAATAAAATATTTACAGAGCACTACATACCCCATAATACATTTCATCCTTATGACAAAGATCAATGCCAGCTGCTGCCCTGGGGCAATAAAGTTCCCATGACACCTCATTGTACATTCACCCATTCCAGCCTTAGCCCCAAAGCACAAATATTGCCATTTGTGAGACAGAACAACCAATTAACCAACTAAGCCACCTCATGAAATCACAGCAATGTTCCATTGACAAACATTGTTTTATTAAGCCTATCAATTCAGCCTGCACCTCTCCCAGCAGTTACTGAATTTGTTTGTGGTTGCTGGGCTTGTTCGAGTTTGTGTGATTGCAGAGTAGTTTGCTTGTGAATTATAGTGCAAATTATGACGACGCAATGCCTTACAAGGCAATCAATTTAACAGTAAAAGCTGTATTGTACTATCTTACTAAAGGATTAAATAGAATTAAAAGCTCCTCAAATTCACAACATGATTCACACAAAACCCCAAACAAAAAAAACAAAACAAAACAACACAAAAAAAAAAAAAAAATCGCTTTGCCAGCATCTCTGTGAGTCATGACTAACGATCAATTTAACTTAAAGTTATTCTAGCATCACCCATTCTACTACAAATTAGTAGGATATCCTTATATTTGTTAGAAATACCATGAAATGTGAATGATTTATGGACAAAATAAGTGAATAAGTGAATATATGGCTTCACATGGACCATTTTCCCACAGACTTCTGTACAATGTGACATCTTTTTGCGAACAGCAGCATCGCCTCCTGATGATCATTATACAGAAGGCAGGTTTAAGGCAGTTCAACTTTGCCCTCACTTTCCAGAAGTGGAGTCAATATCCACTTTTATGTCCAGTCTATGCCATCCTGAGTTTTATCAGGGAGAACACAGATGCAGCAGAGGTGTTCATGCGTTTCTAGGCCGTTCTCGTGTTGTAGCAGCATACTCAGGTGGAACAAAATCCACATTCTCAAAAAAGACCACAGTAAGGCAAATATTTCCACTGACATCAAAACTAGGTGAGTGCTGTGCAGCCTGAGCAGGCTCTACTTTAGGTTCTAATTCCTTCAAATGTAACACATGGTGAGTTTCTTCTTCAGGTTTCCTTACCAAAAGATAACCATCAATTTATTCTCCCATTACATTTAGCTGCTACAACTCCAACTCAAGCTGTTTCAACTTCAACCGATCAGCATGGCCAACTGCAGTTTTAAAAACAGCACTGGCTAAACTCACACAAGGTGATTGCAGGCCTCGGCCCACCAAAGCAGATTACAGTTGATTCTTTATCAGCTGTTTCTTGTCCTACATGTACCAAAGGGATTTTAAACCTTGCTGCAATGTGTGTTCAAGATTTTCCTTCCAATTTATGAGTAGGACCAGAAACACAATCTCACAAATCCATATTCAGATTGTAGCACAAGATCCAGAAGACAACATCACAGACTCAGAGGCAGACAAACTCAGCAGAATTTGGGATGGCTCCTTAATAAAATACAGCAACAGCAAGTGTTACATTGTTTCCAACACCTCTAATGTGGCAAAAAGCTAGATTGCCTTTGGAAAATGTATAAAAGTGGCCCAGAGTTTATATAATCCAATATGAACCCATTCTACCGCTGAAAGTATAGTCTGATATCATTGTTCCTTCTCTGATGGCTTATATGATCCCTCTCTCCTACTGGCTGTTATCTGCACTCCTCAAAAGGTCAGCTGCAGCATCAGATCTTGCTGGTCTTGGCAATAATTAGGGCTTGTGAGAGCCTTATATCCAATTTCATGTTTACTTGTCTACTTGAAAGTGTAAGTCTCATTTTTGCTTGATTTTGAAAAATGTTCTTGTAAGGTTACCTCCTTCAACTACAAATCGGATTCCAACTCTCTTAACATACTATTGATCAGATTAGGCGCGAGTTGTGGAGATGAAAATGATCGATCAAAAAGTGCATGTGCTTTCAGGTGGTGGCCTGGGAGAACTGCATAGGTGAGAACATCCTTTTTGTCTGAGCTATTTTTTCCACTTCTATACTCGGTTAAAGGCTGTTTTTCCCGTTATCTTCCACCCCATTTCCCGGCAGAAGAAGGAAAACACATTTAAAAACATCAACTCTGCACTTCTAAAGGTCTACCTCCACGCTCCATACTGCGGAGAAATACAAGGTGCCAGTCAGACGTTTTCATATCTGGGACACCAAAGCCATTTCAGCATCTTGTTGTTTAAAATAAATAAATAAATAAATAAAAAGTTTCTTTGTGTGTGTGAGTGCGTGTACGTATGTGGTACCATGCTATTAGTAAAACAAAATCTGTCGCAGCCAGGCGGTTGGAGTGAAGTGCTTCTCTGATGAACTGAACTAAGGAAAAACTGCAGCCACACTCAGTTAACAAGTGAGAAAGAAAACATCTGCTATGTTAAAATTTTGATAGCTCTCAGTCACCTTGAGTTTATAGGTTTGCTTGTCGGCATATATATTTAATTTCCATATATGAAATATATAAACACAGTGAATAAAACATGTTGAATGGAAATTGTAAAACTTTCATGTCTCAACATATTACATATGTATATCCCATACAAACGTGTATGTAAACTTATCTACACTTATACTGTATATATACTATATGTAACATATAGTATATAAATATACATCCTAAAGCATGGGAAAATTTGTATACTCTTTATTATTTATACTGTAATTTTTTTTTATATCAAAGTTGATTTAACAATTGTGCATATTAAAATGTATTACCTATGAAATGATAAATGGTGTAAATTAATTTTAATAAACCAAGATATACGGATTTATAGTTAGTTGGCATATTTGTTACAATTGTACATCTTAGTATAGATAATAATACAATGATAATGTATACAATATTAGGTATGTCCATATGACTTGTTTTTAACAAGTTTTTTTTAACAGTTTTTAACTTTTTTATTAAAAAAAAGTAAATAAATAAGATAAATATACTGAGCTCTGAAATTACTTATAAAGCCTTGATAGTTTGATGGAACAGACAATATTAGGTTTATCAAAATTCCAAATAGGTCAATTAATTAATGGCATTTGTTTTTGTATAATGTGTGACTGCCATGGGGTTGGTGGATCTGTATAATTCAGAGAAACTGGGGCATTGTGTTGGAAAAAAACATGGCTGTTGCAGTTTTTAAATTGATGATTAAATACTCTGAGCACCATAAACTCAAATCCATTTGATTTCATTTATATTGATTTATGGGTGTGGAGAAGTCGCAGAGTGAGGGGATTTCAAGCCCCCTACGATGAATCGAACCTAAACAATTTGCAGTGGGTAGGCATTACTATTTGAGATAAGTGAGAAAAAAAATGTTCAGGTGAGCTGGGTGAAACAGTCCATGAGTAGCAAGCAGATATGAGTGCTTGCTTTAAAGTTAGGTATTGAAAATCCATTAAGTGCACTTGCCAGTAAGCTACCCAGGTATGACGTTCAAGCCTTAAAGCTTGCATGACTCACTCTTCTACATCCACATCATTCTCTTAGTGAGCAAAACATTCATACTTTGAGTGCAACCTCAATGTAGTGAAGCATCTCCAATACCCTGTAGTGATAAATAAAACTATAAATCTTAACAAGTCACCTCAGGTAATAAGAGGAAAAGATAATGAAACATCAAGTATAGAGTGACATTTTCATAAGATAATAACAAAAAGGGTGATGAGTTTTTGTACATTGACAGTGCCACTAAACAGGCCATTTTTTGTACCAGTTAAACGTGGGAGTGATATTGATCTTCTTAACTCCAGGCGAGAAAGTGAGAAATAGGGTAGTTGTTAGTGTCTAGCGTTCTGGACAGGAAGAAAGCTGTACAATAAGTGTGATAAGGTAGTAGTGAAAAAGTATAGTACAACAATGCCTATTTTACACCTGGAATCATTCTCATCTCTGAGTCCCTCAGAGCTAGCTTCTATAGTCTCATCATCTAGACCATCAACCTGTCTATTAGACCCAGTACCAACTAGCCTCTTTAAAGAGATTTTCAACCTAATTGTGCCGTTCATTTTAGATCAGATTAATTTGACTTTATCTTTGGGTTATGTACCCCAGACTCTTAAGACCGCAGTCATCAAACTCCAGCTTAAAAAGTCGAATCTTGATCCAGATGTTTTGGCCAATTACAGACCCTTATCGAACCTTCCGTTCATGTCTAAAATCATTGAAGAAGCAGTAGCAAAACAATTACATCACCATCTGCATAGCAACGGTTTGCTTGAAGAGTTTCAGTCATGATTTAGAGCTCACCACAGCACAGAAACAGCGCTGGTTAAAGTCTCTAATGATATTCTCATGAATTCAGACAATGGATCAGCCTCCATACTTCTCCTCTTAGATCTTAGTGCTGCATTTGACACCATTGATCACAATATTCTGTTAGAGACTGGAACATGAAATTAGCATTAAAGGAACTGCTCTAAGGTGGTTCAAATCCTATTTATCAGATAGATATCAGCTTGTACATGTTAACAATAGCTCCTCCTCACGCACTATAGCCAGTTATGGAATCCCACAGGGTTCGGTACTTGGACCAATCCTCTTCACTCTTTATCTGCTTCCTTTAGGCAACATTATCAGGAAACACAGCATCAATTTCCACTGTGACGCAGACAACACTCAGCTGTATTTATCAATGAAGTAAAATGAAGTTAGTCAGATAGTCAGACTGCAGACATGTCCATGCTTCTCCAAAATCCCAGTTTCTCTCAGTTCCAAACATGTGTACTGCATTTACTAACCCTGTTTTCTCGAAGTCTCTGTCTCTCCCAGTTCCTCTCCTCTCTCTCCCTGTCCTCATCCTGCAGGTGATGAATCATCACCATCCCATGTTCCTGCAATGCCTGCTGCTCCCACATCTTCATGAAGTCCATACAGCATCATTTCTATGAACTTCATGCAGCATCATGTGCCTCCCTACACCTGTTTGAATATCCCCTCCTCATGTTCTCTTCCTCTCCCTACTCTACCCAACTTTGCCCCCTCCTGTGCCTCTCCCTCTCTCTCTCTCTCTCTCTCCCTCCCTCTCTCTCTCAACCCAACCAGTCGAGGCAGATGGCTGCCCCCCCCCGAGCCCGGTTCTGCCCGAGGTTTCTTCCTCTTAAAGGAAGTTTTTCCTTGCCACTGTCGCCGAGTACTTGCTCATCAGGGGATCTGTTGGGTCTCTTTAAATAATTTTATAAAGAGTTTGGTGTAGACCCGCTCTATATGTAAAGTGCCTTGATGTAACTTTGTTATGATTTGGCGCTATACAAATAATTCTGATTTGATTTGATTTGATTTTTATTTGAACATCCTGTCAGTGAGATTCACCGATGAATGAAGGCAAATGCTGAACTTCATTTGTTGGATAAATGAGGCTCCCTTCCAAAGCCTTTTGATTGCTGTCCATGTAACATATTTTAACCAAAACTCAAATTCTTTAGGTAAAAAAACAAAACAAAACAAACAAAAAAACCAAATAAACATCAATGCTTTTCCTTAGACAGTTATTGCACCGATGACTTTGCTCAGCATCATAAACAGATTAGCATAAAACGAGGGTAGCAGCCCAGCAGTTGGAAACAGAACCTTGTGTCTGCATGTTTGCCAAGTCTAGACTGCCATAGAAAATCTGGAGACTAAAACTCTTGCCAGTAAAGGGGAAGCATTTTTTTTTTCCCAAAAGATGACAAACACATTTAGGAAACAAAAGGCAGAATAAAGTGTGATTCACAAAGTTGTTTTATACACAGTGTAGACAAGCAAACTCTAAAACTGTTGCTTTTGCCGTTGCAGTTCACATTATCTTTCCACACTGTGGTCCAATGTACTGTTGCTAATGCAAAACTGTGCTGCTGTTTCCACTGAAATATTTTTCATAACACCCTGGGAATGTCATTGGATGTAAAGCGATCTGTGCCCACCCAAAGTCTGCTTTCGAAGCTAACTACAACATTGAGGAAGTTCATTCATATTGAAAACGTCATTATCATCAAAATCTCTTACATACCGTGGCATACCAAGAGATTTTGGACAATTCCATGCTCCCAACTTTGTGGGAACAGTTTGGGGATGGCCCCCTCCTGTTCCAACATGACTGTGCACCAGTGCACAAAGCAAGGTCCATAAAGACATGGATGAGAGAGTTTGGTGTGGATGAACTTGACTGGCCTGCACAGAGTCCTGACCTCAACCCGATACAACACCTTTGGGATGAATTATGGCGGAGACTGAGAGCCAGGCCTTCTCATCCAACATCAGTGTGTGACCTAACAAATGAGCTTCTGGAAGAATGGTCAAAACTTCCCATAAACACACTCCTAAACCTTGTGGAAAGCCTCCCCAGAAGAGTTGAAGCTGTTATAGCTGCAAAGGGTGGACCAACGTCATATTAAACCCTATGGATTAAGAATGGGATGTCACTTAAGTTCATATGTGAGTCAAGGCAGGTGAGAAAATATTTTTGGCAATATAGTGTACCTGCTACCATAAAGACACTATGTCAGAAAACACTCATTTGGGTCTATAGAGGCCAATAACCTAATAACAAAAAATAAAATGATAAATTTGCCAATTTTTTAATGCACGCCAATAATGTCATAACTTTTGGCCATTAATTTAATAAGTTATGTTATGTGCTGGTCATTACTTTGCTGGCCTGATTGACAAAACAACAACAACAAAAAAAGCAAAACATTCTTTGCTAAATGAATTACTGGCGCCAATAACCAATTAATGTACTAATGTATTCACTACACCAACTATTTAAGTGTCATTTATTGGATATAAACTGTGAAAATGCATACACTCTCTCTCCTTCTGCCTGTGTCACTCTCTCTTCACCCTTGTTTATTAAGACCATTTGTTTGTTTAAATGATGGTTAGATTGATGTCCAACCCTGGGGTCAGCTCCATTGCCAACAAATTCCAACACACATGTATACCAACACAGGCAATTACTCATATCTAGACCTTCAGAAAACTGCAGAAAGGTGCTGCAGATGTTTTACTAGTCTGTTGTGGCAAGTATACTGTTCTAATGCACTGTCTTCTAGGGAGACAGCTTAAAATGAAAGAATGCAAGGTGGCTGGACAAACTGGTGGAAAGTGCTGACTCTGTGATTGGAACCAGATTAGACTCACTGGGGGCGGTGGTGGAGGGATGCACACAGAGGAAGGAAGAGACCATCTTAAAAAACTCCACTTCATAAGATCCTAACAGGTCAGAGAAACCACAGCAGTTGATGGATAATCTATCTGTGATGCAGGAAGGAAAGATGCAGAAAATCATTCATTCCCACTGCCATCAGACTTTACAACTCCTTAACTATGAGATAAAAGGTACCAAACAGCTGACTTTACCTGTAGTATTAATGAAATATTTGTGATTTTCTAATAAAAAGTTTTTCTGGTGTCTGTTTAATATTGTTTAATATGAAATCTCCCCTTAATGAACTTTATTTAAATAACTGGATTGATGAAATCCACCATAACATGAGCTGCAAAATGAATTTTTCTATTAGTGTCTGGTTTTAAAGAAATAAAAATTCAGCATAATATATATAAATATAAATATAAAATCAAATTAAAAATTTTTCCTGTCCAAATTGTCATCACCTCTCCCATTAGATGTCCTTTATTCTGTACTGGTCAAAGGCCATATGACTTAGCAGGATCCATCCTTGCTAAACACCTCTTTCAGAAGTGCACTGAGACCACAGCTGCTTCCAGCAGCCTTGTACAGTTTCATAACACTTATTGAAAAGCGAATATTTTCGAAGTTCCAGAGTCTCTGAAAGTGTCTTTCTGATGTAAGGGTTGAGATGAGATGGTGCAGATAGGCTGTCAAATAAGACTGACACGTGATTGAATATCCAAAGCATGGATATGTGTTGATTGAGAGATAGCTAAATGATCCTTGGTAGTTTTTCTGTGAGGAGGATCAGAGCTCATTGCCAGGATCTCCCACCATGTCCGCCAAAGTGTTGGCCATAGACTGAAGTTCCACATCAAACAGAGGGCCAGTTTCAGTGTCAGACAGAGGGCCAGGTAATTCAAAGAGCCACTCGATGCATTTCTGCCCCCTGAGTGGCCTGATTATGAGGAAAAATGGGTCCATCTAAACTTGCATAATGTTCCCCATGTCCCTCAGTGACATGGCCAAGAACCAAGAGAGGCAAGCTTTCAAAGTAATAACCAGATGGTTGCAACTGAAGTTGCAACTGAACCAAGAGTTGAGACAATAAGAAGCTGAACATTGAATATCTGTGTTACGCCCCTGGCCTAGGGGAACCAGTGATGTGACATAATGTGTAGCCCCCTTACCATTCCCAAGCAAAGATTTCTCTGTACGAGGATTTCAATAACAAAAGCAGTTTACAGGATCGAAAATGAAAAGTGCTGGCTTCGAGTTAGAGCAATGCCTAAAACAACAAACAAAATATAACTAGGGAAAAAGTCCCTAAGCTTACCTATTGAGAAAAAAAAAAAGAAAAGAAAACAAAAGACAGTCACTAAACCTGAACTTCCTATTAAATAAACGAGAGGAAAAGGTTTCAAAATAAACAGGCTCTCTCCCCTGCTTCTGATGCACAACTGCTTTGGCAGATTATTTACAATATTTATAAACTGATATACTCAGTTCACAGGAAAAAAACAAAACACAAAACACACTTACATACTACCAGTTCACACAGAAACACAGGTTTAGCAATGAACAAAACACTCTCCTCTAGCTCACTGGCTAGCAACACACACTGACATAAGCCTGACCTAGGCAGGAGGACGGCGACGACGACGATGACGATGACGATGACAACAATAACAACAACAACAACAAGCTGGAGCAACACACACTGGTTTGAGAAACACTCACCACGTGGTGGCTGGGAATGGGTAGAGAGGAAGAGGGAAGGTGTCATCCGGCTTTTAAACTTCAGTCCAACAATCCGCTGGTCCGAACAGGTCACCTGGCAGTCAGCTGCACACCTGTAACCCAATTTTCCACTCACAGACACACTAGTGATGTGTCGTTCATGAACGATTTGTTCATTTTAAATTTATCTTTTGTATGACTCAGGTAACAATTCATCTCAGTGGGTGATTTGTTCTTTTTTCCCTGGTCCACAAGCTCAGATTCGTTCACAACTCATAAAATAGGGTCTTCGGGTCCTGAGTCAATCATTCACTTGTCTCATGGCCGCTGCGCAGGCTCAGTGTAGAAATGAGTGATTCGTTCACAACTCATAGCTACGGGTCTTCGGGTCTTTCGTTCATTATTCATGTGGTTACAGCAGTAACATGACCAACGCTGTTATTTATGGTGAGGAGAGCTATCTGATGTTAGCACGGAAGTTAACGTTAGTTATGTAGCTATGGGATGGATATTTAATTTGCCTTTCCGTTGGAATGAATTCATACACTACGGCTCTTCAGTGACCAGGTCTAAAGTGAACAGCCATTATAGAATGAGAATTTTTTTTAATGATAGGCGGAGCGTTCTCCTACCAGCAAATGAAATAATCAGCCATTTCAACTTCAGTAGGCTATGGCCCAAAAGGGTGCTCAATAGTTTAACAAAAGCAACCATGTGTATTAATGCCAAGTGAAGCAAACAATGTTGCTCTTCAGTGTTTGAAAGCCGTGCTTTTTCAGTCATTACCAAATGACAGCTACAGCGCCACACTGGTTCCAATGAACCAAATGAAAAAATTACTTCATAAAAGATTTGTTCATTTTACTGAAGAAGATTAAAAGACCTGAGTGAGTAAAAAGATCTGAACTTCCAATCACTAACACACACCTGCACACACATACACACAACTACAGATGAGGGGAGGAAAAATAGCCATGAGCACAATACATGAAAACAACAATATATGATGGCCGCCATCACAATCTGCAATGGTCTTTTGAACAGTTAGGTAGTCACCGTACATGCCATCTTGTGCCATCCTCTGTAAATAATCCTCCCATGTCCCCTTGACATACTCTGAAAGGGCTGTCCCATCCACCCCATATGGATGAAAAGTTAAATCAGGCACAATTTCTTTGCACAATACTGAAGCAGAGAAAATTCAAATGGTGCCCAGTTGGTCAGCAATAGCAGCAAATTGGCAGCTGCCACCTGGCCTCAGGTTGAAACAAATGTTCAGGTTTGATAATTCTAAAAAGTACATTCTGTGCTCATGTGTACAAGAAACTAGCAGGTGCACTTTTTAAATAGTTTTGGACGGAGATTTGGGTACTGCCTTTCTTCTAGTGTTGTCACACTGGTGACATTTATGCATTGCAGTGGGACTCTTTCACATATGAAATTGAACCTATTTGTGCAACTTTGGGTTTCTTTTCACAGCTAAACCTGCTGTTAAGAAGTGCCTTTAGGAAACTTTGTGATTGCTGCTCTTCACCTTGACCAACGTGTAGTAATTTAGTAATAAATAGAGTACTTCCAGATGAAATCATTTGCCATTTGCCTTTGGTGCCCTTCTTCCTAATCTTTATTCGCGTATCTTCAAACAAATGCCCATGCTTCTGGGTGGGCAGTGTTTGGCGTTGTGGTAGACATTGTTCTTCATGATATTCAGCTGGTTGACCAATTTGACATATATGACAGACAGAGAAGGACAGAAAGCAGCATCCAACATATGAATATCCAATAAATGAAACTTAAATAAAGTGATATTAGTACATTATTTTTTTTTATGTTTTTTTTTTACCATGTAATATTTAATACCCAACGAATATCAAAATACCTTTTTATGTAATTGGCCAAAAGTTTTTATTTTATTATTGGTTTGGGACTTTTGCTAAGTTATTTGCAAGTTGTTAAATTATTGGCTTACTACGTTTAAAAATGGGCAAATGCATTCTTGTTACTACATTATTGGGTTCCACGCAGTCATATAACAGGTTGATTAAAATGACGTGCGGTCGATCAGTGTTGAGGAAATGGCTGTGTGACATTATGCAGACATCAGTCAGCTAAGTCAGCTAAGTCATGCTGGGGTCTTTATCAGCACAGAGAGGCCAGACCACTATTGGCTCTGGTCCACGGGCAGACTGGGAAAAAAGTGCCGCTTTGGACTTATCTGCTGAATCGCCCACATCAACGAGAGAGAAATACTCACAGGGCGTCAATGAAGAAACTGACAGACCAAGTAAAAACTTCAAAAATGTTAAAAATCTTTTTGGGTCCACAAGCCATACTTCCCATGGGTAGTCTGCGCTCTGGTCTTATCTCTTTCTTTGTTGGTGGCTTTTTTAACAGAAAAATGATTTCTTCAGTGAAGGAAATTCTGGAGGGTCACCTTGCACCTCACAACTGCACACACTTTGCTCGGGAAGCCGTTACTCTACCGTATTTTTATTTTAATAATGGTCCTTTGCTGGTATATAATTGATTAAATCTCTGCCTTTAGATTGAGCTTTTTGGAGACACAAGGACAGTTTTTACTCATCAGTGATGTGTGACACAATCTAGCTTATTACGTTGGCTGTTTTTATCACACTGAAGAGGGGCCTTGATTACTGGAGAGCCTGTGTTTAGGCTTCCACATAACACCGGAAGAGCATGCGCACACACACACATTGACACCTCATTGTGCCACTGTTAACCATTTCCATAACACTTGAAAAAAGGTGATCACACAAATCCACTTGTTAACTGCACACTCAGGCTTGCCACAGTCAAATGAATAAAAAGCTAAACTTCTCAAGAAGCCTTACAGCAAGTCATTTTCAAGAATTGCTGGTTTTTTTTTACTCAAGTTCAACTTTTCAAATTTTTAAAAATTACTTTCTTGGCATCTAAAATCTGGACACTTTCTGAGAGTTTAAGCTCTAATATCCACATTCCTTTTTTTTTCCTCTTGTAACACATGCACATCATTTACACTGGGCTATGTGAAGAAACCTCAAGACAATTTGGGCAAGATATCTAAATTCATTCTGAATTATTGAAATTTCCCCAATTTTAAATATGGAAATTATCTTTTATTGATAAAATGCTAGACCTTAGCTTAGTAGTTTTTTCTTAAAGCAGTAGGGGTCATTATTCAAACTTTTGTCATGTAAATGCATCATGATAAACAAGTGCCTACACTAGAGTGAAGGTCCAACTCTTTTTAATTACAATTACAATAAAGAACTTTAAGTACTTAGCTTTTGTTAGGGAAAGATTGAAGCATAAGCACCCATTGTAGAACGTGAAACCTGAATTGCAAGTATGCAGATATGCTGTTAAGGTTTTGATTCCCCTTAGATAATTTGACTCTTATGCCGAAGTGGGCAGGACAGAACCCAGGGAGACCAGGTAAACGATGAAAACAGACATATATTTTTCTTTTTAAATGCACACCAGAACATAAAGTCGCTCACAAGGAGGAAAAAAAACTGAATGACTAGTACAAGATAAACCAATGAGTGTCCCACAAATAAAGAATGAACTGAAGGAGGAGGGCAGGCAGGAGCAAATAGTCTCAGCTCAAGCAGTTTGGAGCACAGTCCAGAGACACACACAGAGTCCACAGAGTCCAGAGACAGACAGAGAGTCCAGAGACATATGCACAGAGTCCACACGAAGTAGAACAATGGTCTGGCAACCAAGGAAGGAACACGATGAGTGAAAGTATTGTGCCTGATTACAGAAATTATATTCAGCTGTGCTGCCTGCTGCACCCAACACCTGCCCCGCCACGCTTCCACCTGTGCAGCAGGGAGAGAGAGAGAGCGAGAGAGAGACAACCGGCCTCCATAAAAAACCCTAACAATGAACAAAAAAGAACTCTGAAACCCCCACACAGGCTAAACAGGACCAACTCAGGAATGCATCCTTTTTCATTGATGATTTTATTGTGTAAATCCTGACTGGAAATTTTGATCAGTGTCTTTCCACCACTGTGTCAGGTCTTTCAGATTTCTGTTGGCTCGCTGCTATTCTTAGCTAACTGTGCTGTCGTCTGGGGTAATCTTTTTTGGGCAGCACTGTTTATTTATTCATGCGATGTTATGTGTACGTTTTTAAATTAGTCATTTCTGTACAAGTTCACCTCTTGTCTGCTTTAAGTGAAACTTCCTTAAAATGCAGGTTAATTCAATTTTCTCCCGACAAGTCACCCACTATTGCTGCACAAATCAGTGCCTTTTTCATGGCAGCGATTTGTCAGCACAAAGGCTGCATAAATTACATGAAGCTTCATAAACATAGCTGAATGTATAATCAACATATATTTGCTCCTGTCATTGCATGATGCTCCCTTAAATGCCTTGGTATATACGCTTCAGGAAAGCTGTCGTTCTTCATCTTAACGTTGTGTATTTTCAACATATTTTTTATTTCATCTTTGTGTCTCACCTCATCTGCAATACAATGTCAGGCGGGTTTCTGCCTGATAATGGTGCATTTTAACACAGAAAACTATTATATTCAACAAATTAGAATTCAGCTCCTGCTGTAAAAGAATAAATATATCCATGTACCATGTACGCATGCACTTTTCAGTAATTTTGTTTTCTGGTTTCAATCTGTTTTTTATAGCATCTGTAAATACAATATTATGTCATCAGTTAGCAGCAGTGAACTATTATTCTGAAAAATGAGAATACAGGCCACCATTTTCTTTCTTTTTTATAATCCTGTCAGCCAGAGACTTCATGAATTATATCATTAAGTGTTAAATTAAATGTTATCATTAAATTAATTAGTTTGTTTCATAGGTGGTGGCAAGATGGTTTGTTAATTATTTATTTTACAAGGACAGTGAAAGAGAGACAATAAGGTAGGGGAGAGAGGAGAAACGTCATGCAGCAGAGGACTGTGGATTGCACCCAGGCTGCTGCTGTTAGGCTCAATGGTACATGTTCTACCAGGCTCACCCAATCATCTTTAAGCTTTTATAAATGTTTACTTCCGTCCAGTTATATCCTATTAACACACAATAACTGAACCGCAATTCAAATCCTATGGGCCAATGTTTAAGGAAGCCATTTTATTTTTCATGTTGTGCAAAAGTGAATTACTCCAGCTACATGAGTCATATGGCAGACTGGGCAAATCATTTTTTTACATATTGACAAAATTTATCTTCTCTTGCATAATTTGGAATTATTTGATTGCCAAAAGGTATCAATGGCAGTTTAAAGCATTCAATTGTCCAACTCATTTATAATTGTCGATTAAATGGTTTTATCTTCTGAATTGTTAGTAATAAATCACAAACAAATTGAGAACATCCATTTGAAGACAGAACATTGCCTTCCATAGCATGTAAACAGAAGGCTAATTTACAATGGAGTCTGAGAGGTTTGAGCTTCTTGATGTCGAAACACCTTAAACGATTGGATTAAATGATGATAATGGGAACATTAACAACAGAAAAAAAATCAATAGTTTAGCATTAAGTCATTTACTGCAATCTGTCAGTCATTTAAGAGCCCTGCTGGCTCGGGCGACAGTTTGTGGCTGTGTTCGGCACAATCAATGAACAATGATATTCATCGTAAATATTAAGTGATTTACTTAATGTGGCTTTAAAGCCCTTAACTATCGAATTTTTGGTCAGAGTTCTGAAACATTAACAGTATTAGTCATTTCTGTTGTCAGATGGCAAATCATTCACAAAATTGCCCAAGTAGTAGATATTACTCCTAAAAACAATACCTAGTGACAGTGGGATGTGCACATGGTATATAAATCTCATTCATTTTCTACCGCTTTTCCGTTTCCAGGCCGCGGGGGACGCTGGAGCCAATCCCAGCTCACTCTGGCTGAGGGCAGGGTACACCCTGGACAGGTCACCAGTCCATCACAGGGCCGACACACAGACACAGACAAACAACCACTCACACATGCACCTACGGACAATTTAGAGTCACCAATTAACCCAAACATGATGTCTTTTGACGGTGGGAAGAAACCGGAGTACGGACCAGCAGACTTATGATGAAATATGCCCAAATCTCAGCATCATACAGACCTGAACTAGGATAACCTGTCCCAAAAGATATGGGGCAAACATGATCCCTGTGGCATCCATCCAACCTCCACTTAACCATAAAATGTTGTCCAGAAAGGCCAAACTATTTGCTCTTCACTGACCCACCACCTCCACCACCTTGCACTTTAAAATTATTTATGAAAGTTAGAGTTTGAATTGAAAGGGCTTGTTAAGGAGGTGTTGGCTACCACTGCATTAAAAAATCACAGTAATTTTGGAAAAAAGATGAGCCTAATTTTCCTTATTTAGTTAATTTACTTAGCTACCATTTCTATATATTCCAGAATTATCATATAGCTCAAATATCAATTAATTTCTTTTTTTTATGAGCCTCTCTAACTTGTTTTGCTTTATCTTTGATTGTAACATTGGATTGCAGATCTTTTTTCTTTTGAATGGAAAAAAAAGAACAGCTGAACTTTGTTTTCTAAGTTTGTATAACCCTCCAAGGTTTGTTTGGTTTTGTGGAAGATCCTTCTGTTTTTTGAGGAAAGAGGGCGTGGGTCCACCTAGTGTTTTTTGCTGGCAGAAAAATGCTGGCAGGGACTTTGGGAGTTTCATGCCAGATGGTTTGCTACACAGAACCATCTGGAGAGGTTTCATTGGAAACTATTAGGAAGAGGGCACTTTCAAAAAAGCTGATTGGATGAACCATCTGTCTTTCATCATTAACCATGGGCTAATCTCATCCAATCAAACTTTGGATCCTTCTCTTTCTTTTTTTTTTTTTTTTTAAGTTTCAGCAAAACCCTTGGAAGATCAAACTTGTGAGAAGAAAAATCAAAATCTTAGATATCCTTTTTTTCTCTTTTTTCACAGAGGAAATAATCTGCTGTTCTGATATAACTTGTGTCAAAGCAGCATTTACACTAACTTCTACAGAATCACCAGTGTTAAGAATTTACACGACACATGCTTAGTGTTTTGTCTTTAAATGCAGCCACAGAGTTTTGATTTCTTTTTGTAATTCAATATCAATTCTCATAAGCACTTGACGTTTATCGGGACATCTGGAATGGGAGGACAGGCCTTTCTTCAGGGTATGAATATTTGCTTTTCTTTATTCATGGGATTACCTAAATTGCACTCAGATTCAAACCTCACTGCTACCCGGTGACAACATGAAGCACTCATTCCAGTAGAATTAGAATAAAACTTTACTGACCACCGTGGTGGTAAAATTACCTTGGCACATAGGAGAGACAGTTCACTATGATATTCCTATCATAGTGAACATAAAGAGTGTAGGAAATCCAGCAAGTCATAAAATGCTAAGAACCCACAAAGGGAATAAAACATAAGTAAGATACAATTCTTAAAAAAAGAAGTACAGTAGAGCTCATGTCATTGTCTGTGCTACTTAATTGAATTTAGGAAGCAAATGGCATTTAGGGATAAAAGACTTTCTAAAGACCCTCTTGGCCAAAGGAACTCTATAAAACTTCCCACACTTCAAAAGCTCAGAATTGGTAGAGAGGGCAGGGGAACTATCTGCTTGGATTTTCTTAGTTTTCCTCCTCGTCCTCTCAGTGTAGATGTAAGTCAAAGGATTTTTGGGGTTTTCCCGCAATTTTGTTTCCCAACGACACATCTCTATTTAGTTTGTCCTTGCACTTAAACCATAAGTGACCAAACCACACAGGAAGACGAAAAGTCAGGACACTTTCAACATGAGTAGTATATACAAAGTGTAAGATCTGCTGACTGACTCTGCAGTTTCTACTGGTCGGCCATCAAGTAAGTAAAGTAATCTTTAAATAAAAGATTACTTTGTGTTTGCCACATGAATTTCTCACTTGCTTATTTGGCACCATTGTTTTTGGGCATTAATGTGGGTGAAATTGTAGGACTTGTCAAAGGGATCTGTAGTTTGAAGGAGACAAGCTAAGCTCATGTCATCAGTGTAATTAATCAATGTAATATTACAATCATTGATGACAATTTCATGCTTGTTCATAGTTAATTTATCTTAAAAATCAGAGCAGATTTGTGCAGTACTTTGAATAAGTGATATTAAAAATGGTGCAAAATCTGAAATGTACCAATATGTATTTTCAACGATGGCCGAACCTGCTTTAGTAAAAAATAAAATGATTAATCATACTTGGAGATTGGCATGTTATTACTGAATCATAATGCTTGAATAATAATAATAATAAAAAAGCTATTGGCTTCTCTCATATATCTCAATCCAGCATGTCCCTTGACTCACTTTTAAAATGATAAAATGAATGACAAATGCATTTAATTTGTTATACAATGCATGCTTTCTTTGAAGGTACCAAATTTAACCCAATTTGATGTTAAGTGTCTTTACTTGCATGTGAAACTACATACCTAGACTATTCTCTGCTTAATAATGTGTAATGCTACGGTAAATCAGGCATGCCTAACAGAGTGAGATAAACATATTTATAGACACAAAAATAGACACAGGAACACAACTTTTTTAGCTGAATCTGAGGCGAACCCTGACTACGTTCACAGTACAGATAAACAATTGAAGATGGAAGATAGAGCAGGAAGGGAGAGGAAGAGCTGTGACAGCACTGACAAGGTTGATGGCTGCCCTTATATGTAAGAGAATAAAATGGAAATATAGAGCGCACATCAAACATTACGTCACGTAGAAATGTATGAAAAAGTAATCTTTCAGCTGTCAAAACTTTGGAAACAAAATCTAGCATCACCTGTCTGGATTTGATCTTTTAAATATATATTTGTATATATATATATATACCATTCTCCAGAGGATGCCAGAAATGTCCAGTACAGCCTGGGAACTTCCACTGGAGAGCTCGCAAATCCCATTTGATCTATGTGACCACCTCTACAGCTCTGTGATCATTTCTGCTCCAGTGGATCAACAGGACATGTGACAAAGCTCTTCCTCCAAGGCCATGATGGAAGAAGTTTCTCTAAACCATGCCAACCCAGCCAGATGATTGAACGTGGGCACCATGTCCCCTGCGGCTAAAACTATCATCTTCGGAGAAGACCTCTCAAGTCAGAGAGGTATGTCTGCCAAAGGATATCATTCTCGGTTATAAAAGTCAGGATTTCATGAATAATTGTAACCACTACACATAAAAAATTATAAGGTGCATTTATCATGAGACTGCATCTTTGTTTGGCCTGAGAATAAACTGCTAGCTGTTATGATGACCGGTAAAATGGATCTGTTGTGTCTCATCCATGTGTTTGTGCCCTTGTTGGTGTCAGAGCCTTCAAGTGAGACGCTTTTGTCCATTAATGTTCATTAAAAAAAACAATTCAAAAGATCGACACAGGACCTGTAAGCTATGAAGAAGAGCTTCCTTGCTTTTCACACAGGACAAGGACGCACAACAGGATAATGAAATGTAACTGAGTGGACAATGATCCTCCTGAGCTCACTCCACAATCATTACTGCTGAGTTACTGAGTCTAGCTCTAAATGACATTACTGGCACAAGATGGCAGCACTACATCCAACATAGTTTGGCTTAATTTTGTACAGTTTGAGAAAGTGGAGGTGCATCTTCCATCTTTCTGGTCATAGGTATTTACATCAGACAGGTGTCTCTGCCACAGCAGTCAGCGTTACTGGAGTGGTGGCAGAAAGGAGCTAAAGGAAAAGCCACACCCTGAGACACACAAGTGCACACAAATGGGGAGACAGAGGCAAAATAAATAGACAAAGGAAAGAGAACAGTGGATACCAAAGGAATAAGAGAACACACCTGGAGCCTTGTCCAAAACAATGCCAATCTCTGACTTAACTTTAAGGTAGTTTCACCAGATAGGTTAAAGATAAAGATGAAGAGCCTAATTTTTATCTGGTTTTAAATGTCACATATTGGTTAATAATATGAATAGTGTGTCAAAGTCAGTTTGTGTTGCCTTATTTAGTCTGTGTCATTAATAGCCATGAATACTTCACAATAAGACATTCATTCATGTATTACATCCCCCCGAGGTGGAACGAGAGGATGTGAGGAAGTGCATTTTATTTACCTGCGGTAAAGGAAGTACCTGCGGTTAATGAGTTTGATTAGAATAATCTTCTAGTGTTTGAAATTCTTGTGGTCCTGTTGACCCTGGGGATAACCAATGTCAGCATACTGGAGGATAACATGTTTTTGGTTCTCAAAATGTTTGTGTCATTTTCAGTGTACAGTTGGCCGTCTTTGTGAAAGTCCACCTGAGATATTTACTCATATGAGCAAGCAAAACCCCCCACCCATCCCCCGAAAAGTCAAAAACACTTCATAAACCATCTCAGCTTTTGTTGGTTTAGCTGTTTTGCTACACCAAAAAAAAGAAAGAAAGAAAGAAAAGGAAAAACGTTTCCTGCTTCAGGTTTTCCTGCTCATCACTTGGACTCTAGGTAGAAAGCACAGGGGAGAGGTTGGGTCTTGAGGAAAATGTAACATTTATTGATTGACCAATAGCCTGAAGCACACATAAAGTACATTGCACTGCTGACTTTAGCGCTAACTTCAAACTCTCTGCTCTGGTTCTGTGACTCATTGCCTCCCCTCCTCTGTCTTTAGGGTTTCAAAACATTTTTGAAAGAGCAGTGAGGTGAGCAGTTCCCCAATCCATGTTGAACTGAGGGAAGGCGGTCTGTAGGATAACATCAGTAAAAAACTAAAAGAGTGCTATCCACAACTATCCTGAAACTCTGAAATTGATTAAAATGTCTGTTTTCTGAAAGTTTTGGCCTTCCTGGAAAGCTTCTTATCACTGCTGTCTGAATAGTTTCCCCTACTTCTTCATAGATTTTACTTTTAATTATTCATCAACAGCCAATGACAGTGGTATTCAAAACAACCATTTCAAATTAAAGTTTATTAACCAAATTAGCTTCAGCTTCCAATTTAGTGGCTGCAGCTACATGGAAAGCGACAGAAAATAGAAATTGGTGTTCCGTAGCTGTGCTGCTGGTTCCTGCGCCTCCTCTCCTCTCCAGCACACATAGACTGAAGCCTCAAAGACACACACACACCTATAAACTACACACAAACACACAGAACTACTCTGTTCCCACTCTTGTTCCATTAAAGAGAGTTTTAACTCATCACAGTAACTGAAATTATTTTCGCTAAAATCATCACCTCTAGTTTGAGAGTGTTTTTAAGTGGTGCAACAGGTTACGGTGCAGCTTTTAAAGGAAAAAAAAAAAAAAAACCCACAAACTTAAAAAATCAAGAATTGAAGGAACAGCTTCCAGATGTTTGGCAGATCTGTTTGCCACAGCTCATGCTAGAATGAACAAAGTGTAACGGTCTATTATCTGAAGTATTCATAAACACCAGTACATCACTCCAGATGTGGGACATTGACAGAGAACAGCTGGAGGGGGTGAGTAGTGAGGGGCATAATCGAATCTGCCCTGATCTCTAGCTCCTCTCACTCCTTCACTAGAGCTTTGAACTAAAATCTCTCCCCTTTCAGTTCTTGTGCAGCAGGTCTCTTCCTCACTTTGTTGTCCTACATTCAATCACAGGGTGTTGTGCTGTCTGTATCACATCTATGGATTATGGTTGATCGGTCCTGAGCAGAGTTTTCATTTCTATCTGTTTGTTGACAGCGTGAGATGACGTCGATTGCTGACATTTTCGTTGAACCAAGATGCCACATTCAGCATCAGAGGTTGTATCTGAGTTTGCGCTGCCCTGCCTTGATCTTACTCTGAGAATGAAATTTGCTGACTAAACAAACCATTTCTTTCCAATGTTGTCAGTACATATGGGAATGAGTTGCTGTTTGTATAGACCATAAAAGATTCAGTTTTTACCGGAGAGCAGGTTATAATTTCTCTGGAGGTCCAAACATATTATACCCATAAGGATGTTGCTGTAGCTTGCTGGTTCCTGTAAAGATGCTCAGGGCTGGAAAAATTGATCATCCAGGTTCGCTTTTGCCAGATTGGAGACCTATCAAGGAAGGTAATGGTACCTAGAATAGCATTTCAAATTATACATCCAAATAAATTAACAGCACTTGAAAATCTGTGGCATTGAACCACTTAGCCATTATATTGTCAAATATAATGATGCAGAGAAAAGCCAACTGTGGGTTTAGTTTCTGCTCTAAAGCTAACATACAGGGAAGAAGACACCGTCTCCCCTTTGCTAGCATACCAACTCCAAACAGCTACCATGACACCAACAGTATACCCTGGGAGTCTTGAGAGTAACACAAGTATCCTTATTTGTGGCCCTCATCAGTCTCTTTTCCAGTCTTCTCTGTGTGCATGTCATTCGTGGTGCAGGCTGATCATACTGGTTAAATCCAGGGATGAATTTCTAAGCGTGGCTGAACTGACTCCATTGTTGATAAACATCACTCATTTTAATGTGGCTCTTCACCTTTATTTAATCATAGTATTTCTTTTACAATTTTTGGTAATCTCTCCTGAGAAATGCAATTTTTTTTTTTTTTTTTTTTTTTGCGTATGGTTCGCCATCATATAAACATTTCTCCCATTCACTCACCCTAATGTTGCTGGCAGTCTTTCTTCCCATTGCATCAGAATGTATAGCAGGTTGTCCACTAATCGGTAGGCAGGTGGTTCAACTCCCAGCTCCCTGAGTCTGCATGTCGAAGTGTCCTTGGGCAAATTACCCGAATTGCCTTGGATGTCTGAGTATGGCTATTTATGGTTGAAGTGCAATAGAAAGTGCCGTAGGAGTGGGCGAACAGGGCTTCTATTACAAAGGGTCGTGAGTGGTTGGAAAGACTAGAAAAGTGCTATATAAGTGCAGTTCATTTACCATTTAAAATTTGTCATGATTTAGTAGGAGTGGAAGGGTTGAGCACTTTTTTCTTTACTTTAATAGTCCTTATAGCGGCACCACAGGTGACAGATTTACTATTTCTCACTCTTCCTGCCACCCTCAGCCCATTTCCCCTCTTCTGTTCTTCTGTCCCGTGCACCCCATGTTGCTGAATAATGGAAAAGTGTTTTTTTACTCAAACTAAGCCATCATTTCATTTCTGATATGCAGAGCCAAGGTTGTGTAAGATGTTAGTCAGCATGACAGACCGGAACAGACAGCTAGCAGACCATAAAGAGATATTCACTGAATTAGAATTATTGGATTAATAATGCTTGCTCAACCTCTAACAACATATCCTCATTATATTAATAGAAAACATCATCTGTACACAATTCCTTCAAAATGTATTTGCTGTTGCAAATTAGTTCTAAATAAATGTATTTTCTTGGAGAGGAGAGTTGCCAGGTTTTTCACTTTCAACGGTATATGTCAGTGTAAAATTAGTCTAAAATGAGACAATTAGTGTTTTGACATTATGCTTCAGCTCACGCACAAGGTTTTTACGTGTTTGTGTGTCCTCGTGCGTGTGTTGCATTGTGTGGACCTGACAATGCAAGGGCTGACTCAAACGCAACAGATCAAAGGAGAAGTAGAGTTTGCCTCTTGAGCTTAAAGCAGGAGTCACTTTACTTAAAGGGTGACAGCAAAGTCTCGGGGAGTAAGTGTAGCTGACATTCTTCCAGGTCAGGGTGACTCCCGGGCTCAAAGAGAAGTCTGCTCTTTCGAAGGAAGAGAGGAGGGGAGGCACTGAGGTGGGGGTGGGGGGGCTGTCTCAGTCAGATCTCTAGTGTCTGGGTCAGGTGAGATGGTTACAGCAGCTTGGTTAGGCCAAACAAAGGCCAAACCTGACTGAAACCTAGATTAATATTTACATCAAGTATATTATAATACAAACACAGTGAAATAAACACCAGATTTAGACAAATACAGTTCATCAAAATGCGCAAAACATCAAACATGTTTTGAGTATATCACTTTAAAAACGAGAAAATAAAGTTGCTGTAAATGTAAAATAGTAGATGAATTTCTTTCTGAAAACAAAACTGAAGTGAAACCAAAAATCATTGCAGCTGAATTTTCTCTACAATTTAACCTTAACATAGTATGTTATGAGATTTGCTGAGTTTGTCCAGACACAGATGGGGAAAAATAAACCTCAACATAATTTGCATGAATTGATAAAAGAAACTCTTAGTGAAAGATTCACATAAGCCGTTGAAACAGCAGCTTGTGATTGTCTCTTTTCTTGGTCCCTCCCTGTCTTAGGTTTTGATATTGTGAGGCAGGATTCCCCGGGGGGGTTAGAGGGCACTGGAATGTTGAAGGGGGGCATGTGAAGGGAGAGCTGTGAGGCAAAGATATGAGGTGAGAGGGGCATGTGTATGCAGGTATTCATAAAACAATGGAGAGTTGGTTTTTTTTTTTTAGTTTCTGCACCAAGATGGTGAGTATTTACAGCAGCAGCGGCTTTGACAACCATTCAACATCTTAGAAACTACGAAACAACCTTTTTTGTCCAGTTGGCAGAATTCAACTAAATTTCCACACTTTTTCCATGCAGTCATAACTCAAAAGAGATGATAACTATATTTTCCAGGTGTATGATTAAATGTTGTTTTATGTTGAATACGTTGTCGATCCTTTTGAAACAAAGTTGGAATTTGTGATATTGAGTTGTTTAATATATATTAATAAATAAAGCAACTTTATATCCTGAGGAGGAGAGAATTTTCTTAAATGTCCATAGTGGATGAATTGTCTTGCAAATTATTTGCTTGGCACTTGTCTTTGGAATCTGTGACTTTCAGAGCTTTGAACTTGCTGTCAGACCCCAGCGCACACACAGACATGAAGAGCATATTAGAGTGGGAGCAGTGACACTTTAATATTCATTAAAAGTTTTTAATGGGATGATGAGGGCCTGGGGAGCTCAGTGGAAAGAGGGAACCTGAGGAGGCTCGGGGCCAGAGCTTGATGTTGGATCAGGTGAGTGATCCAGGATGGTTTGAGGCTAACTCGGTGGCGGAAGAACATAGAGATGATTTACAGGAGAGTGGCGTTGCTGGATAATAGCTGCCAGGCAGATGTGTCAGAAGGAGCAGGTGGCAGCACCAGCAAAGGTTTGAACTAAAGCAGAGGGGAAAAACTGGTGTTAAACTGGGCATCCTGGCATGTTACCACCTTGTCAGTGGAACGATCGGGCCAAAAGTGAGTAGAGAGATGAGGTGTTTTATACTGAGGGTGATGAGTAATGGGAATCAGGTGGCCAGGTTTGTTCCACGCCCCTGCTGAAAAGGACACACCCACACACACAGGGCAGAGACAGAGGAGACTCCTTGTGAAAATAATCCAGCAATTGTTAGCCACAATAGATGTTAACAGGAACCGTTAATGCCGGCAATTTGAACAAATCAAAAATGTCAATAGTACTCAGACACTGACCATGATGCTGGCTCACTTTAGCAAGTTACTGTTGAGAAACTCAAGTGCACGCCACAGTGTGTTCACCGCACTATAGAGTTTGTGCTGATTTATTAAGATGTAAAGGATTCCTATTTCCTTTAATATTAAATGATGGATGTTTCATGCTGTTTTACAGCGATGAAGCCTCAACAAACCTATTTTGTTGGTACAAGTAAACGAGGATGTAAACATGTGCAACACATCAATTAATATTATGTACTAGTTAATTTCTACATGTACCAAGAAATTCATTCTAATTACTTTCTTAAAGCGCATTTTATTTAATGCAAAAAAAAAAACCGACAACATTCTTTATTAATTTGGATTCATATTAACTTCCATAAAAGGGTCACTTGTTTTCCTGGGATCCAATTATTTTCATGCTCCTTGAAAACACTTTAGATTCAATTCACTTCAGACATCACTCCCAGGCTAATTAGTTACTGCTTTTGTTACAAAGTGGCAGGGGTGAGTAAACCTACTTGAACCGACTGCATGTGACGGGTATGATGTGACTGGGCAACAATTTGCTGAGTGGTACACACCGCTGCGTGGGACAAGTGTAATTGTGCAGCTTTCAGTTATTCCCAGTAACTAGAGATGGGACCTGCTGCCAGTCGTGAGGAAAATGGGCTGGGCTGGTGTGGCATGGGCATTGCAGGGGTTTTGCTCTGTTTTCATTGCTGGGCTGAGGCGTATGGGGTAGTGGGACGGTTGTTGTCTTCCAGGGCGCAGTCTCTTACTGGCAGCTGAAGGGACAAGGGTCTCCTGCCATCTGCTGCACTTTGAGGGTGATTGGATGTGGCCTGTGTACATGGATATCAAAGAAGAATGGTCTTAGCTGAATTGGTTATTTTGTTTTCTTTGTCTTGTTCTAGCAAGGTAAGCTTCAGCTGGCATCATGGAGGCATTAGATTAGATTAACCATCTAATGAATTTTCTTACAAGCTGGCCACAGATATAAATACAAATGAGTAAAAATAAAAAAAACCCTGCCACAATTTGCCAAAATACAGTTTAACTTAAATAAATGACAAGCTTTGTAGTTTGATACAAAATAAAACTATATTTAATTAACTCATCAACAAGATGTTTAAAGCGTAAAAATGTGCTAAAATTGTGCAGCCCAACTTGACACAAAAGATAACTTGGAGGAAAGAAAATGAAAAAGGCTAAATATGTGTCCAGTTACGTTGAAATTAACTACAGAGGTAGGGAAAAATGTCTTTCTATAAAAATGACATTTTACGCTGAAATAACACCCAGCCACACAATTTATTTTTTGCATTTTTTTCAGGATTCTCATCGATAAGCTTTTCAAGATTCATCAGACATGCCGTCTTCTCTTTGAGACTTGATGGAATCGGTTGGATTTGGTGACGAAGGTCAGTTTGCCTGTAGTTTCTGCTTTTTCAGCATATTCATCCATTGATGTTTCAAGGGGAACCAATATCAACTCCCATCCTTGTCTTCTTCTTTTTAATCATTTGGCTCATGTGTGAGGGCCTTTCTCTTCAAGCCATCATCTTGCTAGTCTTTCATTTTCTTCTCTCAGCTCAGGTAACCAAGATATCCGGGCCTCTGAATCACCAATGACCTGTTCTTCAGATTTTCCTTCCTCAGTTATTCGTTCATGGAAAATCCTCCACATACTGTACAGGAGAGCAGAAAAAAAAATCTTCAATGTTTGTTGTCCCCATTTTCTCATATAGCAAGTTGTCAGTTTGATCTGTTTGGGGTCAAATCCCTGATATTTTGCCAGAAGAACAGTCAAATCAAAAAACTCTCTTGCCTTATCTCACTCTCTCTCTCTCTCTGTGTGTGTGTGTGTGTGTGTGTGTGTGTGTGCAACATTCTTTTCATCTGACTTAGAGCTTCTTGCATTTAGCCTTGCATCTCAGATCAAGGCACTGCATACTTCACATTAATGTGTGATGCACTGTAGACCTTTTCAGCAACTTCTCAAGGAGTGTGATCAAGAATATCTTGTAGTTCATCTTAGTCTCTAGGCCCTGTCTCTGAAATATTATTGTAGAAGACTGGGGTCGATTCATGGTGGCTTTTTGGTTTCTCAATTTCAAGCTGTTGCTGAGCAGACTGCTGTGCTGAAAAAGAACATGGAGGAGTTCAGTTCAGTGAGATTGGGCCTTTTGTAGGTGCTGTTCCTCAACAAATTACAAGCAATTGAAATGAAAGCATTCTATGTTTCAGTTTGGCCCCTTTTAAATAAAAAGAGTAAAGGAAGTTGAAAGGAAACTGAGTAAAAACAACAAAGAAAGGGATATTACAGGGTGCCACATTTTCAGCCTGTTATGGGAATTAAATAATTTAGTTCATTTTATTCATTTAAGATAAATTCATGCCTTATGCAAGATACTACATATGCTGCCTTTGTCGACCACTTCAAAGAGGGAAACATTTTGCTCGTGGTTGGGAATGTCAGAAACTTTAAGTAACATTTTTAAGGTTGAACATTTTCCTCCTGTTCATTTTTTGCATTTAACCATTAACACAACTTAAATTGTAACCAATTGCTTTTTTTGGGATAATTTATGGAAACATTTATTAAAAAAATGAAGATAATCGTCTCACAGACAACAATGCTGTTAAATTTCATGACACTTTCCATTCAGACTATTATTTTTGTGACCTGTTATTCTTTTTTGCGCTGTTTTAAAAGTTGGCAAACAAGAGAAAAATAGCCACACTTTTGCTCTCTCTGTGTGTGTATATTACTAATATCCAGCAATGTATCAAATTGCACATTAGCATTACACAATCAATATGTCCATGCATACCTTAAATTGGTGAGAGTCTGTCCTTAGACAAGATGGACAGCATGGTGTGGTCTTCAACAATTTTTTTTAGCATTTGGCTGCCTCTGCATTTTAGGGTTCATTTTAAGATTCTTTTATTTGTTTTTAAATCCTTAAATTGTTTTGCCCTGCCCTACCTCACTTATGCTCCTGCTCGGTGCCTCAGGTCAGCTGATCAGCTGCTCCTGGAGACACTGAGGTGTAAGCGTAAGCTCAGGGGGGACAAAGCCTCCTCTGTTGCGGCGCCAAAACTCTGGAACCACCTGCCTCTGCATATTAGGCAGGCCTCCTCTCCGTCCGTCTTTAAAACCAATCTTAAAACCTATTTTTATTCCCTGGCTTTTGACCCAGCATGAGACGTTGCTTCTGTTTTATTGTTTTTTATTGTTTCTAACTGTTTTTATTAGTGTTGTTTTATGTTTTATGTTTTTATGATTATTCATGTACAGCATTTTGTGTCAGCTGTGGTTGCTTTAAAAGTGCTTTATAAATAAAGTTGAGTTGAGTTGAGAGAATTTGTAGAACCTTCTAGAGATAAAATTGATGTTTTGTGATGATTGGCCAAACAGCAAATGTAGTGGGGTGGGTGTGAGGTCATTTATAAAGTGCAATGGGACATAGATGTCCCTCATGTGTGGAAAATACCAGAATGTGTGTGTGTGTTTATCACTGTGATAAGTACTGCAAAATCCACGTCATGGCAGAACATGGCACTGGTGACAGTGACAAGACCAGCATGCCATCCACCCTGAGATTAGAGCAACAGTTTTCTTCCTGAAAAACTGACATTCTCAAAGCGTGAGTGCTTGTAAAATTTAAACATGGTTGTGCTTCATTCAGTAGCTCTCTGATTCACATTCAATGCGCTTGTGATTCCATTCTATGAAGCTAAGTCCTTCATTTTCTAAGTGGTATCTTGAGGCAGTGAATGGCCCATAAACTCTAAACTGATGCATTTATTCTTCACCTTGAGCCCATCCCACAGCCTTATATGCATGCCTCACTGTGAACCCTACAAAAAAATTCTTACATCAGATAGCTTGAATCGCAATCACTGCTGATATTTTGGACAAAGTTCTTACATAAATGAGCACTTGTATTCACCACATGGCAACTTAACACCTATACAAATTTCCACTCATTTTCTGAACCTTTATGGGTTATTTTAGTCTCCCAAATTTCAATTTTCAAATGAACTTTTTTCATAACCATGCACTGTAGTTGTGCAGATATCTGAAAAGTAACTGCGGTTCCTTGCCTCAAAAACGTACACAATTTATTTCAGCATATGAATAAGTATACATAATAATCATACTTCTTATTTCCCATCACAGTTTATTGAAGTTGAGCCAAGACTGGAGTTTGTACCTAAAAAAAAAAAAAAAAACCCACACCACTTTTACCATCTAAATGTCTAAGTGAAATGCCACTATAAGTGTGTGTTCACCTGGATGAACTACATTCTCCAGCCTTGAACCACATGGAGTGCCCTAACGATTCTCTCTCTCTCTCTCTCTCTTTCACACACACACACACACACACACACACAAACTCTAGCAGATTAAAGGACAGAGCAGCAGTAATATAGTAGATGGTCATAGCTGTCCACTGGCTGTAGATCTCTTTGGCTGTCAGGGTCACAATCAAGGGCAAGAATAAGGAGCACACACACACACACACACACACACACAGTCACTTCCCAGATCAGTACTTGAAGCCTAAGTTCAGTTTTGTAATATTCTCTTAGTAATGATTTTAGCTTCAGTCTGGTGGAAAATGTGTTTATTCTCATTACTGAGTTTCCAGTCCTTCAACTTTTTAAGCTAACATGTTTGTACTTTCAGCATCTGCCTGACTACCCTCTCTTTCTTGGCAACCAACCAGAATTATTATTCCACTACTTGAATTTGTACAACTGCAGCCCATAACTAAATATTATGGCATATTATCACTGGACATCATGCAGACCTTCACTCAGGCCTCAGGATGAACTGATGTTTAGATCTTGCTGTCAAAGATCAATATCACTGGTACGTCACAAAACCTGTTTTTGGTCATGATTAATTCGATACTTGACACAATATAACGTCAAATGTCCTGCAAAATTCTGTTCAGCCTTTATGGAAAAAGGTAACCCTTTTTTGTTCTTTCACACTATATGTCCATTTCTGAAGTGACTTATGTTATTCAGCCTTTGGTTCAGTTTACTCAAAAATGTATGCATTATGTGTACTTGTACTTTAGAAATAGAAGAAAAAGACTTCACCATGAATCTGGTTTGCAACAGAACATTTCTTGTGTATTCTTCTATTTGTATTTTGTGCTCCTTTTACTTCCTATGGTGTTGTTAGTACTATGTAAATTCTAATTTATTAGCAATTTTTGCATGTCTGATTTTCACAAATGATATGATTTTGTTGGCTTTATCAGACCTCCAGTGCTCACCGGGATAGTTTGCAGTTCATTGTGAAGCAGCCAGAACTTCAACCAGTTAGAGGTTCATATATAAAAGCAATGGAAGAATAGAACACGTAAAATATTTATAAACTAGCTAAAGGTCAAATAAAACAGTAATTAAGAGTAACGTTATGCTAGTAAGTAAGTTAAGTAAAAGCAGGGGAAATAATCATGCTGCACAAAGTAGGCTGTGAGAGGATTTCAGTATGTAAGTATATATATGCAGTTTTCTTTGCAGAAGATAACACATTCTGTAACTCCACCAATCTGTACACCGCATCCCTCTTATCTCTCTCTTGCTAATCTACTTTTTCTACTTTTAGGCCAGTGAGACAAGGTTTTCAACATTAATGGAAGCTTGGAAACATTACCCACATGCTTTTGAGGCAGCAGAGAGAGCCTCTTGTCCCTCCCATTCCTTCTTTCGCTCTTCTGCTGCTGCTGGTGAGCTGATAAATGTTGCATGGAGCTTTCTGGAAAGACCCTTCTCCCAATCCTCTGGTCAATGCAACAACTCTCCTTTCAGGTGTTTGAATGTGCATCATCCTCTATAATCTCTTTCCACCCGGGAAAATTCAGCAGTGCTGAGCAATGTTGGTCAGCAAACAACTGACATGACTGTTCGTAAGATCACAAGGATTCCCCTTGTCATTGTCACCTTATTTTTGTTAAGGCCTTGGCCACATACCAGAGACCTAGTAGTTACTTCGCTTGTCATTTGTGTACCATCGCTATAGTAGACATTCATTGATGCCCTACAAAATGAATAAATAAATACATTTGTTTTTCAATTTATTTTTCTATTTTAAGATTTCTATACTCACACTCTGTGGAAGTTATTGCAAGTTATCCCTGACTCTGAGATGTAAAGAGTGAAGGGAAATGGTGAGAGGACCGTTTCCTGGTGTGTACCACTATTGCTCACCAGCATGTCTGACAAGCAGCCTGATGTGCTGTGGCTTGCCGCTGAGATAGACTGTGAACCGTGTCACAAGGTCCTGCTCCACTTACATCAGAGCTTAGTGCTTTGTGGCTTCACTTGGTGCGTGCGTGTATGCTCTGTAAAGCAGATCGATGATGGCATCCTCGACTCCGATGTCAACCCGTACCTCATGCACCAGGGCCCCGGGGAGCTACAAGACAAGACTCTCTAAGGTTTTCATGATGTGTGACATTAGAGCTACATGGCAGTGCTGACAGTAACAGGCTGACTATCAATCAAGCTTGATGCTAAAAATGCTAAAAATGATTACATTTGCATGAAATTTAGCTGGTTAACCAACCACAGGTGAAACAAAAAGGCTACATTGCAGCAGCAAATGCCACATCCAGTGGACTCTGCCACAAAACTGTGGAGCACACCATTGTTGGGACACAGCACATAACAGGGAGCAGAAATAATGCCCAAAAACAAAAAGCAAAACAGACAACATTGTAACAGTTGGGTTGTTTTCCTTTGTCAAAAGGCTGAATCAAGGCCAGGCTAAAACAGACCATAACAGCCCATTACTAAAAAATGCCTCCTCACTCAGAAAACCATAACTAAAGAAAAATAGGGGCGTTCGAAGAAAATAAGGACTTAGCTGTGGGAGTAGGTACCAACAGGGATGGAAAAAGAGGATTTGTAATGTGCGCTGAAAATGAATGCAGTGAAATAATACACCGACTCAGCCAGTGAACAGTGTAGGTTGAAATCTTCACAGGGAGTGTCAGCCCATTAATATCACACTTCAGAAAAGTTTCTTATGTCACATTAAACTTGGGCTTTCCAACCAATTTGGAGAGGAGTCAGTGGACAGTGGTATCTCCATTTTTCATGAAAGTCCTCTCTAATTGTTCCATTTGGTGTTTAGGAAGGTGGAACAAGCACTCCAGTAGCTGCATAATAACATTTTTTTTTGTTTGGTTTTTTTTGTAGGTTTTAGGGTTCAAGAATGACTTATATTTTGAAGTCATATTTTTGAAGTTATTTTGAAGTCAGCTTTACCAGACCAGTATTCTTTTTGGAATTTTGGAATTTGAAGAGTTGTTACTGAACCTTAAACCATCTTAAACCGATTGATAACCAGTGAATGTGACTCTGGTTGGCCAGAACTGTACAAAATTTTTTGTCGATTGTATTGATTGTAAGTTGACTTTGAAGAGCAAAGGTAGGAGAAGCTCTGAATTGGATGACATATGGATGATGTGTTATACCAGCAATGATCTGCACTGGGAAAACACGAAGGGGGAATGGTGATACCTGTTGAGCCAGATGATACCAGCCAGCTGGGGTGGCTGTGAGCTGAAATGATGTTGCAGATGAAGAACAAGGTAGATCTAGAGGGTGTGTGGTGTTAATGGTCAACGGCATGTCTGCAGGTTGGCCCTTAGCATACGGCTCGCCACCCTGTTGGGATGAACTCAAAATAAAGAGGAGCACTTCCAGAAAAAATTTAAATTGCCAATAACGCCCATGTTTCGTCAGGGGTGGACAGAAACGAAGTCAATTTCCTTGAGTACTGTACTTAAGTACAGTTTTTGAGTATCTGTACTTTACTTGAGTATTATTTTTGGGAGATACTTTACTTTCACTCCACTACATTTGAAGGACAAGTATTGTACTTTTCACTCTACTACATCTCTATTGATGCTCTTGTTACTTGCTACTTTTGCGCTTACATCAGCTGATGATTTTTTTCTCCAGCAAAATTCTGAGAAAATAAACTTTCTGCTGATTGGCGTATGGTTTGTCTCAAACGTATTGCCGTAACTCTGTGTTTTGTGCTCTGAAGGGGGAATACAGCCAGCTGTAGAGGAGAGTTTTAGGAGTTTGTTTTCTAATGGTGCTAAAGTGTTTTATTGAAGGGTGCCTTCGGTCTAAATAGGTTAAATACAGCACAAACAGCACAGGAATGAGATGTGATGGGTGGGAAAGGAGATTATCACTCACTCTGTTTCTGTTTTACTCTTTAGAGTTTGTCTTTTAAACTCAGTATGCCCCTGATCTTTCGACTTGCTTTACTAACCAGAATTACCTTTTGCTGGGTGTGAGAACCATAAAGAGGTGGGTGAATGTAAATGCAGCCAAGCTAATGGGGATGTGATGGCTGGTGTGGAACATTTTACAGGCTGTTAGTACCTGTTACATGTTGCTTTTATCCATCTATCACCCTATTTTATATGGAGGGAGACTTAAATAGAAATCCTGCTTCATTTAAAATGATTCATCGCATGAGCAACCATCTCTGCAGGTACTCTGACCAAAGAACGAGATCCAAATATGTTTTGACAACATGACTGACAAAATGTAAAGCAATCTTCATGGAAGATTGCTGTTTTTGTCCATCCACAACGTAGGTGTTTGATCTTTTTCAGTGTATGCAAATGAGCTCCATTGCTTTGTACTATTAACTTGCTAAAATGAGACCACATCCCATTAAATCCTCTTTAGCATGGTAACGTTGTCCAAGGGGTAGCATACATTATTCAAAGAGTTGTAGCTTTACTTGCATTTCGGTATTGACTTCCTGTAATCATATACCTAAAACCATCAATAAAGCATTAAAGATTTAGATTTTTTTTTTCGAGAACGAGCATGTGGGTAAACATTTTGCAATAGTCTACAATGAATTTATGTCCTTTCAGGCAGATTAAGGTACAGATGGAGAACTGCAGTTTTTTCTTAGTTAATATAGAGCATTTGTTATTTATTATTTATGTATTTATATACTGTATAAGCTCATCATAATTTACTGCTGCAGAAGGATTGCAACTTGACCACCTTGGACAGCTGGCAACAGTGATTTTTGTTTTGCTTTCTGGAGAACTTGTTTATGGGCTGCCATATCAAGCTTATTGACACTACAGAGCAGAATATGGGCACCTGTCACACCAAAGTAGGATCGTCCACAATAAAAGATAATACAAAAGTTTTATTGCTGATCAATTCAGTGTCCTTTATGCCACTTCTGTCTTACTTGGGCTGAAGTAACTAGTATCCTTTGGTTTGTAACGCTAGCTAATATTTGGAAACTTCTAAAAAAAATATGGGAGTAGGTATGCTGACTTTCCATTTATGCTAACTGCTAATGCTACAGTTTGGCATCTGCATTTCTGCATGATAGCATCATGTTATCATAAAGGTTAGTAAAAGTTAGTAAAAATGACATAAATACGTGATGATAACACAAAATATTTTACGTTACTTTAAAAAATATTCCAGTTTCCAATGTTAAACCAACTATTATTCACTATTATTCATGCACTACATGAGGCCTGTTAATCAAATTCCACTTTAATGTCTTGAGAACCTCAGGCAACTCAAATATTGTCCACCGGCACTGATACACATGAGTAAACCTGGCAAGCTCAGAGGTCCCTGCAAAGTATCTTCAATCTGCTGTATCCAATCTGCTGAAGTGCTCAACAATCTCAACAGCCACAATCTAAAACTCTTAAAAAAAAAGTAACTTTTTGGTGAGAGAACGTCAACGACCTTGTAATGCTCTTAAACCTATAATGCTTTCATTCAAATAGATTGCAATTTGAAAACAGTGTCTATGAAAGCCAGATGGGCAGTTGTGTGTTGTGTGTCCATTAAGCTTTTAAAGAGCACGGCAAGTTCAACATTTGAGATGAAACAAATGTTACTGAGTATGACAGAAAGTAAGGCAAAGCTGACTCACTGTGTGCAATTTAAGTAAAAGTGAGCTGCTTATTCTTTGCACTTTGTATTACACCACCTATGGTGATTCTTTTGTGTTTCTCACTTAAAGGGTGCAGTCCAGAAGAAATCTCCATGAGGTCTGTTAATCAAATTCCACTTTCATGTCTTGAGAAACTAAAAGGTTCCTGTGGCCCATTGTACAACTCATTCTGGCCTTGGCTTCAAGTCCTGGGGAGATTATGCCAATCAGGCTGACGGCTTATGGAAAATCAATCTAAGTAACTGCAATAAACGACCGGTCTGGAAACTTGTGCTGAGAAGAAAATGAAAACCGTACAACAATGATGATGACGTCATGTAAAGTGAAAGTTAAGACCTCATCGATAAAGCAGTCACATGTTGTTTTCTCTTTTTCCATCTCAATCATGAAAAACGATGGAAGCACGACATAAAAGCAATGAACATGCATCTGCAGAAAAAACATGGCGGGTGAAATAAAATGCCATTGGTACTCAACTGAGTGACACTTTTGGGGGTAAATCAATCGCCCAGGAACGTTCTGTAATCTTAACCTTTGTTCCACCAGTCAGATCACCCAGGGTTCCTCGAAAAGTTCCCGATCCATGGAGAAAGTTCAAGCAGATGGAATGTGCTCTGTTGAGCTGTAGAGGGCTGTATGAGGGTGAGTTTTTTTTTTTTTTTTTATCCCTGCTGGATTGCTGTGGTTCATGTTGGTTATTGGTTACCGTTCAGTATGTAACCCACACGCTGCAACATGAGACCAGGGTTTGTTGTGCATAATAGTATGTTTAACCTTTTCTATGGCCGGGGTTGCCAACAGGCAACCCCCACAACCCCAGCCAGGTGTGAATGCACCAAACAGGGATTGAAGACACATTTAAGATCTAAACACTCAAACCACATTTGGAGGGTTAGGGTTAGGTTAGGCTACATGGCTCCGTCTATTTAGCAGTGTGGACAAAACTGTGTCATGGGCCACACTGAAGCTTTGCATGGTCATCTGATATTCTCTGACAAGGTCCAATAAATCCCATCACAGTTTCATAATGAATCAATATTCATTCATTCATTCATCTTCTACCGCTTTTCTGTTTCCAGGTCGGTGGGTGCTGGAGCCAATCCCAGCTTACATTGGGTGACAGCGGGGTACAATCTGGACAGGTCACCAGTCCATCACAGGGCCAACACACAGACGGAGACCAACAACCATTCACACTCACACTCAGACCTACGGACAATTTAGAGTCACCAGGTAACACAAACGTGATGTCTTTGGATGGTGAGAGGAAACCGGAGTACCCGGAGGAAACCCACGCAGACACGGGGAGAACATGCAAACTCCACACAGAAAACTTTTACCGAACCCGCAACCTTCTTGTTGTGAGGCAACAGCACTAACCACTGTGCCGCCGTGCTAACCTGAACCAATATTTTACCATTTAAAATGGTTAAAACCTTCAATCCTTGTAGAGCTGTGTGCAGCAGAATTCAATCAGCCCCAAGATGGTCTCTCTTTTGCTCAGGGTCTGTCTAAGACACACACACACACAAACATTTACCGGTTGGACTGAGAACAACACATAAAAACATAAAAACAACATTGCAAACATTTGCATATAGAACAGAGAACATTGATCCAATTACAAGTGATCACTGGAGATGCATGTGGAAGCGTGTGTTAATGCCAATTGTAACCTGACGTGCTTGGAGCTGTCTGCTTGTGATTGGGTCACTGTAAATGCTTTTTAAAGCCGGATCTGAAAAGGGCCTTCTATTCATTCATTGTCCCGAGGCAATCTAGAGTCCCAGGCCATTGCCAAGCTTTAATAGGTTGTCTCCTTTCCCCAGTCATCTTCAAATCTCCTAATATGCTTCCCTGCTTTACACCGGAGACATTTTGACTGCCGACACTGCTGATAACTAAGGTTCGGATCTGTTATTTGCCAATTCTGATTCCAAAGAAGAATACCTGCCTTTAGGAGATGACAATCGCCCATCTCATAACAGTGATAGTGACGGTGTGTCCTTGCATGGCGGTGCATAGTGACGACGTTGACCTCAAAGCACACAGTGTTTCTTTCAACCCTTCGCCCAACAGAGATGTAAGCCTTCCTGTCATTGCACTATGGTACTGGATTAGAAGAAAAGTCATTGATTGAAGATTATGACAGAATTATGGTCAGTTTATACCCTGTTAATTGGTAATGTCCTGGATCAGATTTGATAATACGTACCGATAATATTGGTACAATGATGACATTGTTTACTAGTAATGGTTTACATTTTCTTCTTTTCCTGTTTATTTGTCATTTTTGTTATGTGTTTGAAAGGACAAAAAATGGCTTACACCCAGTGACATCATAATGCGCAAATTAGACGAGTAAATTTACTCCCTTCATAAACTTTGGTTCACACTTCATCTTATCTTCATTTACACTGGGGCCTCATCTACAACCACTTTCAAGTCAATGCCTTTTGAAAGCTTATTGTTTTTTTTTTGTTTTTTTTAAGCTTAACCCCACAAGTAAAAGCTGATAGGTCCCTTGTTCACTGTCATTTGAGTTTTCCACTCCCATGCCAAATTTGGCCTCTGGAGCAACTTCTAAGTGACTGAAAACACTAAAGCTTTACCACTTCATCATAGAAATGTTCAATCCACGTACGTTTAATCAAGTTCAATATTAATTTCTAAGCACTTTCATCACCTCCATTTTTATCAATTCTTTTTTGTTACTTCCACTCTTGAAACCACTTTCCTGTAATGACAAATGGCTAATTTTCTATAATGAATAATGAATGTAAGTCGGTGAAAATGATGAAACATGGGTCTGTTTCCATCATATCATAGCCATTTTGATCAAACTGGCTCTAAATTAATCATATCACTTGATAATTTATCGCTAAATTTTTCATTTTGCATCCATTTTTACCACCCTTCTCAATTTACATACTAATTCATCACTTCAATTTTTATCAGCTAATTACTCTCCCCCCTAGGTTTCTAACGAGCATTTATGACGCTCAGTTGGCTGCTATGCTATCGCAATCTCGTCTACCTGAATCGCAAACTCCCAGTTAATTGAAAAATAACCAAAGAAGTTAAACGTAGACTTTGAGACCTTTGTGAATGTCAGTTTGTTGCAATCACGCGTCATGCTCTTAATTATGGTGAATTTCACACCTTAATAATTGCTAAAGACATTTCCTCTTCACATGCTCACTCTCAGGCATTAGTGACCGAATATATTTTTCATCCAAGGTGTTGAAGGAAGGTCCTCCTTCTCAGGTTACTGTATATAATAATGCCAACAACATTTTGAAAACTTACTGGCTTGTTTCAGAGTTCAGTATAGTACTAAGATAGCCTCTGTTATGGTAAAAAATGACCTAATTCCTGCTGCAGATGAAAGTGAAAGCTCAGCTACAGTAGACCTGAATTCAGCTTTTGACACAGTAAAGCTTTCCAGCCTTTTATAGCATTATGTAACTTCTGCTCTTGATTTATTAAGAACATTCTCTGTTGTAGGAAATTTCCAACATTCGTTCCCATTTAACTCCTGGTGTTCCACAAGGATCAGTACTGGGTCCAATATTTTCCTTTTATAAACTGTCCTTAGTTCACTTCATTAGCAAACAGAATGTACACTATTCAGGTTGTGAATAGCAACAGTTTACTTAATACTCAAATACAGTAAATATCAGATACTTTAAAACTTTCACTCAGGTAGTATTCTAATACGTGACTTTTACTTTTACTTGTACTTTTACTCTAGTATGGCTTTTGAGTACTTTATATAAGACTGGTGAATAGTATCGTGAGTTTGGTATAATTTTCACTTTGATTTAAACATTTAATTTTCAAGGCTGTACACAAGCAGGGCCCTAACGATATCAACAACCTATTAATCTCATGGAAGCCTTGGTGCCATGTTAGATCAGCTAATGGCAGCCTTGTGCGCCCCCCCCACCGGCCACTAAAAAAAAAGACCTCAGAAAGGACTTACTAGATATGATTAGGTTTAAGATTATAAGATTAGATCTATTATTTACTTTTTTCTTGTTTTATGAGGCTGCTCTGATAAAACAAATATTTAATGTGCTGGTACACTGAAAAATGTGAACGCTGTATTAACATAGGTTTGATCATCTCTGACCCTATTAAGCATCATGTTTCTTTTATGCTCTCTGTATTCGGGGGTTAGAGGATAACCGCATTAAAGCCTCATATTTTCCCTCTCTGAGATCAATTACTATGCAATGAAGGCAGAGACCATCTCATTTTCAAATCTACTCCTTTTATTCATAATTTGTCTTCATCCGAATAATTCAAATTGGTGAAACATTTCTCCCATTCTAGCAAATGGCAAGTGGATTAACTTGCAATAAGCACACCTACTGTAACAGACACTAGACTAGCTAATGCATGTGTAATATATTAAAAATCACTTTTGTTTTTTTCCTTTCAGGCCAATTGTTATTTCTCCTTGTGACAGCAGAGGAAGAAGTCAAAGACATCATGTAAAAGTAGTCATAATATTTTGCCAAGCAGACTTTTTCTCTTTTTCTGTGGCTGAGTCACTTTGAAAGTGCTTTGTCATAGCCAAGGCTACATTATCTAAGAGTGACTCACCAATCAATTTTTAAAATATGGTGGTAAGAAATTGATGATTTTCTTGAGATAAAGTCGCATTAATTGTCCACAGCAATCAGCAGACAATAGATACTATATTGTTCCAAAAGTCAAATGAATCTTAGTAAGCTTTACAACCTGTTGCAGTTTTATGGGAAACTTCCACCTGCAACTGTGTTATGCATAGATAGTTCTATGAGTATTATCAGAAATTAATAGAGCATTAATATTAAAAATATTAATATTAAACCTAAAATTAATTAGAGCTATCTTCTGGGCCGAAAGTAACTCAATATTGATTTAGTTTCAAATTTATTACAGCTGAGTTTGAACTTTGATTAAAAATTTAATGAATAATTATAACCAAAATCGCTACATAGACAGTGAAGGTTAAAGGACAAAAGTTGTTAGCAATGAGGTGGCAAAGACATAATGAGGCCGGCAGTTTTCTTCTTTGTGTAACATCAAACTCACAGGTAAATAGACTAAAAGGCATTTGTTTGTAGAAGATGAAAGCATAAGCAGGACATTGGTTGTCCTGACACATGTTCTCCCTGCGCCTGTGTTGGTTCTCTCCTGGTACACCGACTGTCTCCTACAATCCAAAGGCATGCATATTTCAGTTATTTGGTGGCTCTAAATTATTTGTAACCTTAAAAACAAGCTCCAGGTTAAACCAATTGACTGGGTTTGGATTAACGTTTTAATGTTATCACGATTGCTCCGTATAACCTATAACTGAGGATGTCGGGGACCCAAGATGAAGTGTGACCCTTCATATTGAAGTGTTTGAGGTGTGACACCTTCCACTTCCAGAAAGAAGCACAAACTTTGTGCAATGTGTTGGATTCTGAGCAACATCAACTCAGGCCAGCATCATACATCTCCTTGGCAGTATGTAAAAGTGGCTACATCAATGGATATTGGAATACTCTTTTATGATGTGATAGTCTTAGAAGAGCATAGTTTCTTTGTCCCACAGATAGGATAAAAGAAATGTGAAAAGCATAATGCGCTGTTTACCTGACAGGCTGGATGCCCATGGGATTTCAGACGTTGGGGAGGGTTTTTAGATTTTGTACTAGATGATACAGTGAATTTCAGGCCAAACAGGTTCAAGCATGAGAGTGGAAAGTTGTGTGTTGGAGTTAAAAGCTTTTCTAAACTTTCTGCGGTCCATCCACTTGCTTTCGCCCAACTTTAGATCTTTGTGTTGCTTCTCAGTCCATCCGTCCTGTTTCTCTCCTCACATTTTATGCCGTAACTTTTTTTATTCACTACCCTTCTATATTTCAGCTAGCTGTGTCCGTCTATCTCGTTATTGTTCTATCCTTTTCTATCTCTCTCTTAGACTGGCCACCTACGTGACCCTTCATTCATAGAAGCTCAATCAACCGCACCCCTTCTCTGATCATAGAAGCTTTCTCAGATCTTTTCTAAAAGTCGATCTCAGCACATTTGTGAGAAACTCATAGAGAGGAACAATTAATACTGTGCATGAGGGCTTCTACTGGTATGATCATATCACTTTGTTTTACATATGATCAAGGCCAGATCTCAGGTTTATAGGTTTACTGCTTTTCAATGGTGACAGGACTACTACACTCCAGATTATCCCTGGAGATTATTATGCCAAAACTGACCATAGAATCAGAGACTACAAAGATCGAATATCAGTTTGATATACACATTAAGTGCATGCACAGTGACTTTGTTGATAAGTTTGTTCACCAAATTAGCAATATGCATGAAATCAGAATACCAAAATTTCTATATGTTGTGGGGGCAACCTCAAATTGCAAACCAGGCGTTTGTAGGAGCCACAAGTTTATCAAATCAGGTTCACAAAATAATTTAAATGTGTGTTTAATAGTTGTTACAGCTGTAATGTTGTGGGTGTGACTGTGTGGGGTTATTCTTTCTGTTGTTTGTTTGGTCTTCGCTGCCTCTTCTGCTTTTGCCCCATTCCTGCTCTACCATGGCTGGTAGATTTTGCTTGTGTCTACCTTGGATATCAAACCTCAGACTTTAAAGTCCTGAGTAAAGGCACAGACGGGGACAGTGGGCCATTTGGAAGCCAGAGTGTTGTGTGTTTTGGTAAACCTTTGAGTGGTTGTGTTTGTTGATCCGGTAACTGGCCTCTCTTTTGGCGGAAGCTTGCTTTCTGTTGGTATTTTAGTTCTTATTTATTTATATTTAAACACATTGATCTTTTCTGTTTATACCACAGTTCCATCTGTTTATCTTACTCGGCTTAGCTTGTGTTACTCCCCACATCCCTTAGAAAGGACTTTGACTTATTGCATCCCGGCATGGCATGTTGTGATGCAGCTACAACAGGATGGAACAGAGGGCACTGGAGAGAGTCACCAACGAAGCCCGGAAAAGCATCGGGACTCATTTATCTGCAGGCGGCGACATCTTTGTGGCCTGATGCCGAAGCAGAGCAACTGACATCTCCCGTGACCCGACCCACCCTGATCAACCCCTCTTCAGGCTCCTACCATCTGGTAGGAGATTAAGGACCACACACGCCCAGGATACGAGACTGAAAAACAGTTTCTTCCCCAGAGCAGTGAAAGTCTTTAATGGCTCATAGATTCAATTCATCACACAGCACACCAAACCAATGTGGAATATTGTGTATCTACCGTTTGCTGCTTATGTATGCGTACATGTCCATTATGACTGCAATCATGTAGTACCTCATACGTGACATGTCCACTTCTTGCTTCTGTTTAACTTGACCTTTTAACTTAAATTACTTCTTAAATTGAAAATGTTGGGTTTTTTTTTTATATATTTTAATTCAATTGTTACTTCAAGGTAGTAACAAGGACATTTCATAATAACTTTGTCTTAAGTCTCAAACAGTTTAATGACGGTGTGAAGTGCTTTGCTTAGCACAGGCTTGCCTTGGTATTGGGAGAATTAACACTAACCTTTAAACTGACACTAATTAAATATAATCAACGAGAAGCAGTGTAATAATCAGGCCATGAAAAGAAGCGTGTGGCTGTGACGGTATGTGCAAGTATTCCTGTGCAAGAGTTTAAGTGGAATGAACATTAGGGGGTGAAAAGGGGGTTTGTATGTGCAGGTGGTCACTTAAGAGCGGGGAAGGAGACCGGGATAGACACTATACATACAGTAGGTGAGAAGTGTGTTCAAGTGTAAACGAGTCAAAGTGAGTATACCTTTACATTAGCAGCAATACAAGCAAAGCATCAAATGCAGCCTCAGGGATAACAGCACCTGCAATACATGACAAGGCATCAGAAGAATCACCCCACAGTTGATCCTTGTGGGAGTGCTTAGTGTTTAGTGTTTAGCCATATCAGCTGAACAACTGCATGAAAACACCGCCATCAGAGGAGCAGCCAGAACGACCATCGGAACGCAGAGTGACCACCCACTCTTGCTTCAGCCGTATCAAGTCCATCGGGTCCTTCAGAACATTAACATCAATAAGGCAGCTCGACATGATGGTGTTCCGGGCCAAGTGCTGAAGGCATGTGCTGCCCAGCTGGCTTTTTTCACAAGCATATTCAACCAATTCAATGGAAAACCTCACAGTCCCAACATGCCTGAAAGCCACCTCCATTATCCCTATACCTAAGACACCATTAAAGCTATTAGGATTCTTTTTGTTGACTTTAGTTCAGCATTCAATTCCACCAACCCATGCAAGCCAGCGGACAAACTGCAAACACCTGAAATACACTCCTCCCTCTGTCTCTGGATCTTGGACTTTCTAACAATCAGACAGTAGCAGGTCAGATGTGAGCCATCACACATCTTCCACAGTCACCCTCAGCAGTCATCAGGGCTGTGTTCTTGGCCCAATCCTTTATTCCCTGTTCCACGCATGTAGTCCGATCCACACTGCCAACACACTGGTGAAGTTTGCAGACGACATAATCATTGTTAGCCTCATAACCAACAACAATGAGGTGGCATACAGAGAAGAGATTCAGGCACTATTATAGACTTGTGGAAAAAAACAAAAAAGAGCCTAATGCCCGATTACACATCGAAGGAGAACTGGGAGAGAGGGTCCCCCACTTCAAATTCCTGAAGTGAATTTCTCGTCAAAGAGTATTCATTTATTGTTTGGTTCAACTCACCGTTACTTGTAACTAATAATTCAACGAATGAAATTTTGTCTGGTTACAAAATAAATGTAATGTCTCTCTGCTTTATGTGGAATCCTCTTTAAAGCAGGTTGTATCAGGTTCAGAAAGACTCCTAACGACATCATCTAGCAAGCAGCATGGCATAGATATTTAAAGACACTGTGATATAACGAGATCTTTTCCGATGTAAAAGACTACCCAACTGAGATACAAATCAAAAAATGGCTGCCAAGATGTGAGCGAGTCACATTATTGACACAAAGGCATGAGACAGTAATGTTCTGTGTTGTATAATTTAGTGATCCTGTCCTGAATAAATGGTGCCCTTTGATGTGATGACGGATCCTGCAGTAACATGTTGAGAAGATAGGCTTGTGTCGATATGAATCCTCAGGGCTTTGAATTTTTCCTGGGATCAAGGCTCTCCTGCTGCAGAGCTTCTAAATTTGACATACGGCGATGATGTATGTTTTATGTAACTATAGAATGGTCAAATGTGGGTTTGATAAAGCAAGAATGAGTTACTTAACTGCAGTAACGTTTTACATATAGAGTTATACAGAAAGGCATCCGAGTTTCTTCTGCAGTTTTCACAAGCGTTACGGTCCCCTCGTCTGCCTTTAGTTTTGGACCTCGATTTTCTATGTCTTCAGATTTTCTTTATTTTCTATTGTAGGTTTATTCTTGTGTTTTCATTTGGGCAGCAGGTACCCTACCTGTGGGGTGGTGTCCTGTTTTAGATCTTTAGATCTCAGCCCCTTGGCACCCATCCTATAGGAGGTTATACCTTCAGGCTGTCTCTCTTTCTTTTGCCTCTCAGTATATTTTTAAATCTGTAGTAATGCACACTTTATACATCACTTTCATATAACCACATCTACTAATTGCACCTGAAGACTCCACCTTATGGTTTCCTTAGTGTCTTCGTGTTCTTTCGGTCAGTTATCGTAAATAAGGACCTGAGGTTTCCTAGAAAAACATCGCCCAAAGCATCACACTGCCTCCGCGGGCTTGTCTTCTTCCCATAGTGCATCCTGGTGCCATGCGTTCCCAGGTGAGGGACGCACACGCACCAGGCCATCCACGTGATGTAAACGACAATGTGATTCATCAGACCAGGCCACCTTCTTCCAGTGCTCTGATAGATACTGATCACTCCAGACCTCAAACACACCAGAACACCTGCAGTTCTGGAGATGCTCTTGACCCAGCCGTGTGTTCGTCACAATTTGACCCTCGTCAAACTCGCTCAAATCCTCACGCTTGCCCATTTCTATTGCTCCTGACATCAACTTTAAGGACGACATGTTCACTTCCTGCCTTATGTATCCCACTCACTAACAGATGCCATGATGAAGAGATGATCAATGGTATGCCTGATCCTTGTGTAACTCCTCATCAAAACCAGTATGAGCATTTCAGAATTTGACCATCTAATTTGAGTGCAGTCAGACCATCACCGCTTGCATTGTGTCACCAGTGATTTCATTTAATCTAATTTACCTTATCTTTAGCTGTTGTTGGCTTTACCTGTGCTGGGTCCTCCCAAGTGGTGACTGTAGGAATTTATAGCTAACTACAAGAAACACATCTTGACACGAAATAAGCCACTGTCACTGAGTTTCAAATGCTATACTTACAATTTTCTTTTCAAACAATATTGTACTCCGAAATGCCTTTTAATAATTTTTGCCATTTAGATAGAGAATAGATCACGATTCAACCTTAGAACAAAATAATGATGGCCACTGTCCTTTTTTTTGATATAAACCTTTTAACAGCATGTCCATAAACCAAACAAAAGACTAAATTGCTAATTAATTCATACTAAAGTCAAAGTTTATACAACTAGATTTCAATCCTGGTTCAATTATTACATTTATAAGAACTGGTCTTTGCGCTTTAAACCCATCTGACCTTGAAAATTATGGAGTGATATATAGAAACCACGGAGGGGAGAGAGTAACTGAAGGAAGTGATTGTTCTCTACCACAATAGAATCTTAATTTAATCCTTTTTACTGGCATAGGGCCTATTTCGTCAGCAGCAAAAAAATTCATCTAAGTCTCTCTTGAAGGTGACTTGTTGTGAATTACAAGGAAAGACCATTTAAAGGAGAAACTCTCACCATTACCTTTTAAGCATCAAGCCTTTTTTTTTTTTCATGCTTCATAGTGAACATGTTTTGCAGTTGTTAGTCATTCTTCCCTTGTGAATTCTATTTGGTGTTGTTTGCATTAATGAGATTAATGGCTTGGCATTGTGTCTGAAAGCTGGGACAACACATTCTCTGCACTCAGGCTGCAGCAGGTTTCCGGATAGTGAAGAGCGCTTTTGACAGAGAGAAGGAACGTGTTACATGTTGATAGCAGCAAAGGATTTACAATATTTGGGCCAAGAATGGATAAAAGAGAGATGAGCTGTGTTTGAGACTGAAAGAAATAGCTTATTTACTTTGTTTACACAGTATTTGTGTGCACATTTTCACACTGAGTCAAGTTGTGTGTTGTTTTTTTTTTTGTTTGTTTGGGTGGTTTTTTGTTTTTTTGCATTGCGTTGTAGCGCAAAATCTAAATGCAGAATCTACTGTACAACATTCCTAAATCATTGCACTGATAAAAATGCACTTTTCAGTGGCCAAAGCAAATAAGAAAAAATGTCATGATGATGTAACGATGCAAGTACATCTATCTATCCATCCATCTATCTATCTGTCTATCTAAATTGGTATCATGGAGAAAAACTGTTAGCATGTCAGATCCCTTTTATTGATGCCCTCCTACTGTAACCCTTGAAAGCACTGTTTACATATAAGGTATGAAAGGAATTGAAGTGTTTGCATAAAGATATTATTCTCTTTTTATGATGCAGCAAATGAAGCTCACAGTTGAAAGTTGCGTCTGATACAGAGGAAGCATAGGTCAAGCACTTTACAGTAGCTATCATACCCATAACACATGAGTGATAAATGCAAAATGGGAAATGGGTTGGACCACATGCACAGAGTATACTGTAAATGCTTTGGGAACAGTGCATTATGAGGAACATTAAGAGGCGACTTGTGAGTGCCTTTTCGATCCAAACCTAAACTACAGGCTGCTATTTATCAAACAAGGTGCTCTAATGCAATGCTGCTTCGTTGCACTGCATACAAATGCACTAGTGGAGAATGTTACACTGTGGGCAGCGTAATGACAAGAAGCTGTGCAGTATATTTCATACCGTATGAACAATGACTACTGTGTGGCTCTATCTTCACTTTGACCAACAGGATAACCCTTCACCTTAGACCTTAGACTAGGCAGAACTACTTTAGACCTTAGCCATAATTAATAAATGTCAAGTTCCTCTTTCATAGCCGATAATTATTAATAATATCCTCATTCTTTTTTCTCTTTTTTTTTTTGGATAGAATTTGTCATATAATTGACGGTCTGATTGACTAATGTAGTTTAGTTTAGATGTTTTAACATCAGTGTCATTAGCTACACAGCTTTCAGAAGTGAGACTTACCATATAGTTACCATGATGGTAATGTCCAGTTCTACTGTTCTCACTCTTAGCAGGGGAGATGCTTTAACTCTGTGTTGTCTCGCCATGACAGATTTCTTGTGATTTGGAGAAGTCATGGAGGTCACAGCCTGGCTGCCAGGGATGGGGGAGATGGGACAAAGACAGACAGAAATGGAGATGTGGGGTCGTAGATGGAAGAAAATGGACTAATTTTCTCCCATGGAGATGGGTACATGAAAAAGATTTCTGTTTACAATTTTGCTGCATCTTGAAGACATTTTTGACCAGGGCCTGACATTCAATAGAATGATATCATCAGCTTGTATACTCTGGAGTCAACAACTATGATCTAAGCTCATGATATGCTGCTACCTGAGAATCAAATATTTCCCCAGAGAATAAACCCAAAGGAAAGATCTTAAGGGATCTGCAGTCCTAATGTTTTCCAAATCCTTCTTATAACGCATATCATTCTTAAAGACCTGAAGCAACAAGGACAAGCTGTTCTACAACTTAACTGAAAACAGGAGGGTTGTGTGCAGAGAAAATGATGGTCAGCTCAGAGCACTGAAGCTGATATACTTAATAAAAAGGTCAATAATAAGACTCAAACCTGCTGTTAAATCTTGCTATAGTGCAGCCTTTTTTTTTTTGGTTTGTTTGTTTGTCATTTTTTATTTTTTTCAAGAACAGATGAGATAATCACTGCCACTCTTACCATCCTATAAGAGAACAACCACACCCTGGGACTGGGAAAAGTTGATTCAGGCAGAAACTGTGGAGCAAATTTTGCAAAGTGATACTTTTTTCAGCAAAAATAATGAAGCTCTTTATTGTCTCAGTTCATCCTGCTTATACAGGAAGATTACTCACTCATTAATTACATTGCTGGCGATTGCTCAAGCTCAGATTGATCAAACAATTCACACACTCACACACCCACAGTGTCATTAAACTGAATCCACAATTCAAAATGTAACCATTAGTGCATTCAAAGTATTAGGGTGTAGATTTATTATATTTAATCATTAATGGTTTTGAAAACCATGTAACAGTAAGAACTTGGGTAAAATGAATGCCTTTATCTTTTAAACTAATTATGAAAGGATCACGTGGTTTTTCCAATTTCTGAATTTGTATTGCTATGCTTTTGGTATTAATTCATTTCAGAGTGTCATAATTTAAGATCTCCGCCATTGATCAGGATGTGCATACACCTCTTTGGCCGATCTAATATTGCAGCTATATATCCAAATGCATTGAAATATGTATTTGCTTTAAATTGTCTGAGAGGCAAGAGTAATGTAATATGCCTACTTACTGTACATTATAGCTGCCTTGGGAACTGAGGAAAAGTGACAATGTGGTTGCAGAGCTTTTACCTCTTAATGTATTGCTTCTACATCCAATGCCCAGTTTTGTTTTGTTTTTGCTTCCATTATGTGCAAAGTTAATCTCAGCAACTCTGCAGTCCTGCCAGGTGGGACCAGGTGGTCTAAAAGTGGGGGCAGGAGTACCATCTGGATCAGCCCGCTCGACTCCACCTGTGAGAGTTGGCTCCTCAAACAAATCTCATGGCCCAAAGGGACTCTTTTAACTTCTTTTTCTTTGTATTTCATGCCATTTGCACATAAAAAAAAAATCAGCAATTATTCTTAGATCAGACAAAAATAAATAAATAAAACCAACACAGAAACACTCTAGACAAATTTTACACTCCAAAGAATGAGCAGCGGGGCCGTTTTGAAAAGGGAAAAAAAGGTCAAATAAATCACTCTTTAGCCAAAACTCATTCATTCATTCATTCATTCATTCATCTTCTACTGTACCACTTATACGTTTCCGGGTCGCGGGGAGTGCTGGAGACAATCCCAGCTCACACTGGGTGAAGGCGGAGTAAACACTGGACAGGTCACCTGTCCATCACAAGGCCCCAAAACTTTTCAGTCAAAAAAAAAGCGAAAAACATGATTTCTCATAAGAAAAGGCTTATTCACTCATACTCATAACTGCTTCTATCTGTACTCTACAGTGGATTTCTGTCCCACACATATTTTTTATAAAATGGCAACACTTGAACTTTAAGTACCACCTTTGTACAAATCTTCTTTGCTAAGTCAGACACTGCTTAAAATCACAAATGGCAACAGACACACACACCAGATGCCGGCTGTTGTTGTTGGAAGTGGCAGAGGTGGGGAAAGGGGAAGGTGGCTGTCAGCTGGGGTTTAGATGAAATAAATCATCGGCTCATTAAGTTGGAGGCGGTAAACTCCTTCAAATGGGCCAATCGTAGGGAATCACCTGTTGAGAAAGAAAGGATCCAATCAACATTTATGGTGGCTACTCCAGTGGGGATAGGCCAGCCCGTCTGAGAGACGTTGAAACCAGTAATTTTCTTCCTGATCTGTTTGAATATGGATCACCAGTGTAGGCCGCTTCAAGTTCATCAGGTGGTAGTGCTGATTGTTTTTGGGTTCCTTTCTGTTTTAATATTATTAATTCTATTTTATTCATTGATCATTCATTCATCTCGCAGGGTGCTGGAGCAGATCCCAGCTCACACTGGGCGGAGTGTGTGTCCAAGTGTGACGGAGACCAACAACCACTCATACTCACATTCAGACCTATAGACAATTTAGAGTCAGCAGTTATCCCAAACATGATGTCTTTGGACTGTGGGAGAAAAACCCCATGCAAGCCCTGGGAGAACATGCAAACTCCGGCAGGCCTGGGAATCGAACCCACGAGCTTCTTGCTGTGAGGCAACAGTGCTAACCAATATGCCGCCGTGCTGCCCCAGAGCTCAACATAATTACAGAAAAAGACAAGAGAACAGCCTTCCCCCATTACACGTGCAGCAACAATATAAGTGAAGGCAATAAGGAAGCGGCTGTAGCTCCTGACAATAATCAAACACTCTCCCAAGCAGAAGCTTGATATTGAAATAACTATTTTCCCTTTAGCACTAATAAGCACCTCATGCAAGTAGGTCAGATAGAATATCACCGCCTACGTTTACAAATTGAGTAGACAGATTCTGGCTCATTCTTGCCTGCAGATTAATTTGGCTTAATGATCTCATTGCATTAGACACATATGGACAACAGTAGGTGCAGTAGGGGCTTGTTTTTAATAGAGAAAATATAAATGCACCAAAAATCGTGTTAAATATCACTTCTTGTATTGTTATTGTAGTTGAGTACATTACCTTCCCTTCTCCTTTCAGCTCCTGTCAGCTTTTCCCTGTTCGGGGTCACAGAAAGTCATCTTCCTGCGACTTGCATGACTGATTTGGCTACAGTTTTATGCCAGATGCCCTTCCTGACGTAACCCTCCCATTTATTCGGCACAAGGGTACCACCAGCGGGAACCTTGTGGCCTGGGGTCCTCGTTGGGGAATCGAAACCCAGACTTCTGTATGATAGGCGGATGTACTGTCCACTATACTAACGAGGGGTTATGATTGTTAAGTGCATTTTTTAACTATAAGTACAGACATGAATAATTTTACTTTAATTTTTTCATGACATCATACTTTTAAGATTAAGATCATGAAAAGACTCTCGCTGTCTACAACCAGCGTGCTTCTATGAATGCAACATGGCATCTTAACTCCTGTCCAATTTAGGCAGGACAGTGACCTGGACAGGTCGCCAGTCCATTCGCCGCAGGTCAGCTGTATAACAGTCTGTTCCAAAAAGACACACACACAAACAGCATTGCTAAAAACAGACCTTTACAAATGCAAAATAATACTCTAAGTGATGCAGAGGGCCATGGCAGATCAAAATGTACAAAGTGACTGTCCCACATTTCCATGTAGGGTGTCTTTGACATTTTGTTTGTGGTTATTTAGTTATTTCTTATTTTGTTAGCATTCGGTAACAGCACAAGCCATCAGTCCTGCCGTCAAAACATCGAGGTGATAGAGTGCGTACAAGGTAAGCATGCTAACCCAAACTCTTGTAATGTGAGTAAATTCAAGATAAATGTCAGTCCTTTGGACGTGTCAAGTGTATAAATCCAAAGCATCTCTCTATTTGCCACAGGTTTGTTTCTGTCTCTAGAAAGACATTTCCCTCCGGGGATTAATGAAGTATTTCTGATTCTGATATGGTATCATTGATTTCTGTGTGTCTGTGGACTGGATTTCTTGGAGATTCTTGTACACAGATGTTAAGATACATTGCAGAGAAGCCAGTATGCCTGTTTCTGCTTTGATTGTCTTTCCAATCAGCAGTTTCTGGTACTTTTCGAGCACCATCATCGTCATTATTTGGTGAGCTACTGATTTTTCATCAAGTGGAGTCAGTTCAAACATAATCAGACTTCAATTCATGGCAAAATTAGAAAAAAAAAAAGATCCTTTGATCCACTTTCATGTAGAATCAGGAAAAGGATCACATTGACACTATCACTGCGGAGATGAGGATGTTAGCATTCAGCTCATCCAGACAGGAAACCCGCTGTAAAATAACCACCTGTTGACTCTCTTTTAGCTTTTTTTTTCCTTTTTATCTATACAAAGCCCTGGCAGAAATGCATGGCTATTTTAACTGCTTAATTCCCTATCCACCTACTCACTGTTTTAATTTCTTCCTTGGGTTCTTTCACACAATCTTTTGTCTTCTGGATTTTTGCCTTTCGTCCACCTCATCTCACATGTTGGCAGCGTTTCGTGTGGAACAGATGGGAGAATGGTCAAAGCCTGTTTACTTTGACTCCCAAGGAAGTTTCAGGGTCAGCAATTAATATGAGTAAAAGTGGTTTAGCCCCAGGTGAAGAATATTGAAGTGAGATACAACAAAAGCTGAAGAGAAGTCAGATCCAAGGACAAACAGATCAGCTCTCTATTCAGATGCTAGAGGAGGAGACTATTATACTATCTGTAAACATGAATACTTCATCCAGCATTTGACTGAGGCTGAAAATTATTCAAATGTCTCTTAAAAAAATTAAAGCTTCATTATTCTGGTGACACAGCTGGACCTAATAAGGCACACAATTACAGTGCAGTCACAAACACACATATATACACAGTTTCATATTCATATTATTGCATTACGATAATATTATATTATTATCAAGGAATGCTTTATATGCACATAGATGCTTCATTGTGTGGATTTTCATAGCACATGTGTAGAAGTGAATCTGCACTAAAATAAGAGACAGTCAGCTGAATTGTTTTGTATCTTCCGTGGTCTTTTATGAGGCTGTTTGCAACTAATATAAAATTATAATCCCACAGTGACAAACGACAGTCCTTCCATGAAGCAGTTGTTCTACAGATGAATACGGCATCAGTTTTTTATTCCTTATCACATTGTTGACAATACAAAACTTTCATCCATGTCAGGATAATGACTTCATTTATAGTGATTTGATATGTAGCATGCAGACTCTGCCCATGTTTTTATATGATCTTCTAAACCAGGACCAGGTTATCAATATCACAAATGGAAGGTTGCTATGGTGATCTACTGTGGTTCAAAGAAAACAATTTTTATGATAGCCACACACAGGATTCATGCTTTGCTTACATTCTAGTGTGTAAAAATCATACATTTAGATATGGGCATTTAGCTGTAGTGAATCCAAAGGATCAAAAGACTTTATAAACAACCGTGCTCTGAGTATATGCTGTTAAAAATATGATCAGTCTTTCGGGCCCTGGTCTGTGTCATGGTTGATTCCTTTCCTTTATTCCCTTCCTTTGAAGGGACTAATAATGACAGAGCAGACATTAGAAATGACCTTCATCCCCACCCTTTCCCAGAGAAACTAATCCAGTCTGACTACGACTACAGATAGGTAGATATAATCAAACCAGTAAGGTTTATAAGATGAAGCAGAATCATTAACTTGTGTCATGTATGTAGTTGTTGTGAACCTTTTGATTGAACATTCCATTTTGTTCAACATTTTAACATTTTATTTGGGAAAAAAAAAATCTGAGGTTTTCTGCCTCAAAAATGACTGTAGCACTTGCCTGTTTATTATTAAAAACTGAGATCTGGGACATGCTGGTGCCATGCTGTGCAAAAAGAATGAAAACTGTGGTGAACATCACAAACGTGTAACATGTTACATTAAATGTTGTGGGATATCAATGGCTGATGAAGATTATAGCTAAGACGATTTTTTTTCTTTTTTTTGGTTTGACTTCAAGGAAGATACAGATATGGACAACAGCAGATCAAAGCTATAAGATTCAATGATAAACTTAAAGCAGAATTGCCACTCTTGGGAGTCATGATTGTTAAATAGCACCATCATTTCCATTTAGCACTGAATCCATTTGTGAAACAAATTTTGTCAGCACATACAAAATAAGATGAAGTAGTAATTGTATAGTAATTATACATGCAGCAATAATCAATGTAGATACTGAAAAAGGCTTTGAGCAAATTCAGAAAACTACTTGCCCTTGAAGCTTTTTATAGCTGTGCATACCATTTATAAATGTTCTCATTCATAAAATGTAAATGAAGCCATTGTGTGTACTCGATGGGAAACAGATGGTCCAAGGTGCGAGCAATCATGTTTCAATGAGAAGTTTGTAATCATGGTAAAGTATAAGAAATAATAATTATAATAAATTCAACAACTTACCTTCTTCTAAAAAATGTATTATGTCACCTTTCACAGCACGGGGCAGAACATTTCTTATAACGATCATTATTTGAAATTAGATGAATGCCCTTGTATTATTTGTCATTTTGTTTTGATCTTTTATATAAAGTCAAGGAGCTGAGGCAAAACTCTAAGTAAGCCTTGAATATATCAACTGGTAAGTTCATAGAACTCAAAACTTTTGTGGGAACTGATTGCATCAAAAATGTGTTCATTCTGTTTTCAACCACTTATCCAGTTTTGGGCAGAAGTCTCAGGAGGGGAAGCCCACACACTCCTCTGCCAAACCACCTCCACCAGTTCCTCTGGAAGGATCCAAAGGCGTTCCCAAGCCAACCAAGAGATTTCATCCCTCCAGCAGGTCCTGGGTCTGCCCCAAGGTCTCCTCCCAGATGGGCATGCCAGAAACACCTCCCCTTGGAGGCATCCGGATTGCATCCTGACCAGATTCCCAAACCACTTCAACTATCATCTTTCAACGCAGAGGAGCAGCAGCTCTACTTCAAGCTTCCTTCTCTAAGGCTGAGCCACCCTGCTTAGGAGGCTCATTTCACGACGATGTTCTTTCGGTCACTACCACAGGAGAGGGTTAGGGTAAGAGTTAGCCCCTTGCATCTCAGCTCCCTTGTCGCCACAACAGACCAGTTTATCATCCACACTACTGGAGATGCCCCCCTAATCTGTCCATCCTCCCGATCTATTTTCCTCTCAATCATGAACAAGCCTCCAAGACACATAAAGTCCTCCACTTGGGGCATCTACTCCTGTCCCAGCCAAAGTGGGTACTCTAGCTGAGGACCATGGCCTCAGACTGAGTGGTGCTGATTCTCATCCCAGCTTCTGAGGTCTAAAGAAGTGCAAAATAGAAAAATATTAATAAGTCTCTCTTTTAGCTGTATTTTGATCCATTTCCCTCAGAAGTCATTCACCAATGGGCCTTTTTGGAACAACGTCCTTGTGATGACAGTTAAAAGTCGTCTGCATAAACTTTTTCTCCCTTGGGAAAGTTTGGAAGATGGTTCATTTCAGCTAGTCTGGAGCCCAGAGTGCAGATACTCTTTGTCATTGTTTCACTGAAACTTGTATTCATCAAGATTTGAATAACTTGTTACAATAATGTCTCATCTTAATTTTGCTCCATCCACCTATACTTACCAGCTTAACAAGAGCTTCTGTATCACTGCCACTAGGGTAATGTTTGCCACTATGTTCTCTGAGACATTTTACTGTTGAGATTAATTTCAGTATCTTGCCAGATTCCTCAAAGGCACAGTTTACTTTTTTAAGCACACACTCCACTTCACAGGTAAAAAGGGGAGGTGCAGGGAAATTGTTCAGGCCAGGTCTTCTGAAACCGGTCCCTATGAGGGAGGATGTCTTCATCCGAACTTCCATGTGAGCTGGTATCAGTTACTGATCTCATCTGTCTTCCAATGCACACTTCTGTGGTAATTCCTGAATATCAACTAGAACGCTGAGTTGTCCAGCGAAGATAGGCTCCTCATACTGCAGGGTAAACTCAAGGTCCAGTCCTGGCTGAAGTTTCCCTCGCAGCATGTTGATTAGCTTTTCCGCTGACTCTGGCCACTCAGTCAGTGTTACTTTCCTGACAACATCGATGGCAATGTAAACACAACAGGAATTCAAGGGATAACATTCTTGCCATCAAGGTCAGTAATGTTGTCTTTTCGAGTCATGTACACAGTCATCATTAAAGGGTGTGTTCTAGTTATATGTGCATTAAACAATCAACAGAAATTAGTGCAGTAGCTGCTGTAATAGAGAAGATCCTTTAATCACAATAGAAAGGTTGGCACTCTTTATCGTGTGCCATAATTTGAGGAACAGAGGGTATGACTCTAGTCAGGTAGACACATGCATACAAAAAAACGCATTAAATTGTGACATGACAAAAGCTAATGTTGAGATGTTGAGATAATGTTCACACCACTGTTATCAAGCTTTGCCTAAAAAAATAAAATTACCCGAACAATTTTCAAATTCTGCTTGTTTTTTTAATCAACCATCTCATGGATGTGCGATTATGTCGTCTGACCTATCTGACAACATCTTTCATTCTCAGTCCATCACATTAGACATGGTTATGAATTGCAGTCTGGATGCCAAACAAGGCCAAAGAGGGAAATAAAAAACCCTTATGCCAGCTGTCTGCACAAGTTTGAGTTAGATCAGCAGCTATATTTAGGTTTTGCTGTTATTGCTGATGTTTTTGTCGATGAAAAACTTCAATTTTTTTGAGCATATAGGAGTGACTAAAAAGATACACCTTATAAATGCACACTCAATTGCTTGCACACACACCAGCCTCATCAGTCAATCATTATCTGTGGCAAACATTGGCATAGTGTCAAGCCATGAAGTTATAATAGGCCTCAGCTGTGCGTGCTAATTGATTAAGTTGATTGGGGTTTTCTGCTGAGTACCTCAAGGACAGAATACGTTGCATATTATATATATCAAATCAATAGCGGCATGAGAAGGCTATAAGAGAATAAATTTGTTGAGGTAATACTGAAATGTGGGAGATTTCACAGTTTTTTTGTTGTTTTTTTTTCTTTCTGCCGTATAAAATTAATCTCATACTCTTGTTGGAAAGGTTTAATGTCAGCTGTAATTTCAGCTGATGAAAATCAACAGTCCTGGGAAATGGTGGTGGTAAATCTCTCACAGCCACTCATGTATGCTTACACTAAAACCAGCTTTATTTGTAGCATTAGAGCAAATGGACAATGAACAGGCGACTCCCAAGCACAAAAATGAAGAGGAATGAAACCTGCAAGTAGCACGAAAAGAATAAGCAAGCAGAGAAAATGGAAATAAAAGAAATTACAAAATGCAGTTTACTGACTGGCACTTTTGATGTTTTCATAGTTGTTAACAACAGAAATTGAATGCACAAGTATAGATCTATTCCCTTTATTCTTTAAATCAACTCTCAGACAGCAACACCATGTTTGATTCATTTTCATCAGCAGTATTTTAACATTTTCAGGGTAGTGATAGTGATCATTGTGGCACGGCTGTAGTTGGAAAGTCCAACCCTGAGTTTTCCCTGTGCTTGCACGTTTAGATTAATTGGTTATTCTAACTTGCGGGTAGGCGTTAGTGCAAGTGTGGATGGTTGTTTGTCTCAATATCCATAATGGATGCACGGTCCTGGTTATTTCACTTTAATGTAGATGGCTCCTCTCTCTCCTCTTTCAAGTGGCCAAAATATATTTATTATTATCCTCATGCGTACTTAACCTTATGCAAAAGTCTGGGGGCAAAATCTGACCCGAGGGAGGTGCGCACAAAAGCCGGTGGCAATCCTGCTTTTTCCCCAGCTGCTGTGCTTGAAGTGCACCAAAATGAGAAAAATGTTGAATATTTATCCTTTTTCAGATACTGCCACAGCGCAAGGTACAAAAAATGTTTTTCCATTTATTGTTCCTTTATTCTCACTCTGCTTTCTTTTTCTGGTGTTGAAGAAGACCCAGTTTGGGTAACCACATGCTTTAAGTGCTTCTGTCATTGTCAGTGTGCACTTACTAGCACTTACCCTGCTCTTATTTTGCGAGGCATGCTAAGTAAAAGCAACATTTAGGGAACAGCAGTTTGACAGCAAATGCTTACTTTTAACAGTATGGATTATGCAGTTTGTGCTCCTGTGAAGCTTTTGCTTTGAAACACTACTCCAAGGAAATGCTGAGTTAATCCTGATGCATCAGCCATCAAAAATGGCTATCTAGAAGAAAACTGAAATATCTCCATGTTTCTCTGTTTCAGAGCAGCGTTCACTAATGGAATTAGTGCAATTAGATCTCTTTGAAAATAGAGGAAGTGTCGAGGTTGCATTAACCATAAACACCAAAATGAGTAGTTTTAAGACTAACTTTAAGACCTCAGTTGGAAATTAAGAATAAAGGTCTGTCTCCAAAGCAGTTTTTAAAACATATTGATGGTGTAAAATATGGTAGCTCATTTAATGGTTCATAGTTTGAATACATTTTAATTGGGCATAGGAAATGATACTTGCATGAGAAGAAATGCTATTTATTTAATTTATTCTAAGTATCTTAAACTTGTTATCAAAATCCCACTTTCTCAGAGCTCTAGAAGACAATTCTAAAAACTTTATTGTACCGCCAATAAAAAGACAGGATACTTCCTATTTGAGCTAGAACCAGAGAATCTTCTCCAGTTTTTTAATAATTAATCGATTATCAAATTTCAATGCAAACATTTCTTTCAGATAACACGTTGATTAAGTGAGTAATTATTTCAGAACTAATGAAAGCAAACGTTTAAAAATCAGTTTTCCTCTGTGCAGCTGAACTACACAAATCCTGGCATCTATTTTGGAGAGATTAATGGAGTTTGAGTCTTTCAAGTGTCCAAAAGTCCAGACTTCTGTCCAAGACGTGTCTGTGACATTTTCCACCCTGAAGCTGTCCATTGTTCCAGGACTGTTGACAGCAGGGTCCCAAGAGAAGCTGGAATCAGAAGAGTTGAATATCAAATCAGACACGCACACACACAGACACACAGTGCAGTGTTGTATGCCTTCCATGAGCAGGTTGGGTTATATCTCACTGTCTTATCTTGTCCTAAAGCCACACAGTGTTCTGCATACTCTTGAAGCACCTTCTGATACACACACACACACACACACACACACAGGCAGAATGAAATGCATGTGTGTATGTGTGGTAGGAGACGGCTGTGGGGGAGGCTGCACTGTGGGAGTAAACAGAAAGAGCAGTGTTGTGTGTATATCTATGCCTTCAAGGGATGCATTGTACAGCTGGCTGCTACCTCTACTATCTGTGTGTGTGTGTGTGTGTGTGTGTGTGTGTGTGTGTGTTAACGTCAATCATGAGGCTGTTGATTGATGTATTTCATGTTATCTCAAGGTAACAGCTCAATGGCCCAGTTGGCATTATGCCTGTCATTCGTCTGCAAGCAACTGTTGCCAGTAAGTGACTCAATTACACAAATGGAGTTATTTGTTTTGGATACAAGTCTGTGTGCAACAGAGGTGGTCAAGACCCTTATGTACATATTTAGGTTGCATGAGGAGAAGAGACTGAAAGGGTAAGCGAGGAAGGGGAGAGTTCTTCTCTTCTTGCTATCTGTGTCAACCCTGTTCCCTCTAGGCTTTCACCTCGGCTCTGCAACCGTACCTGTACTCAAGAATGTGTTATTAGATTCACACCACTTCTTCTCTGTGTCATAAATTTGTCAATTTTAAACATGCTATTATGAACACACCACCCAGGTCAGCGCAACACACTATTTTTGGTGATACCCAATTATGAAGATCTATAAATTAACCTCAAAATGATCACCAAAAAAATAGGGCCAGGTGAGGGCAGCAAGGTGGAAAACTAGAAAAAGCTTCAAAGGAATGCTCACACAGGGCACCTGATCAGACGCCCAAACCCCCTTAACAAGCTCCTTTCGATATGAAAGAGCTCAGGCTCTAATGAAAGCTGCACCCTGGTGAGCACCTTAGCCCATCTCTTAGTGTGAGCACAGGATCACCAGGGAGGAAACTTGTTTTAGCTGTTTTTATCCGTGATCTTGATCTCCTTCTTTCTGTTACTACCCAAAGTTCCTGACTGGAGGTGAGGGCTGGAACATACTGTACATCAAATGGAAAATTTTATGCTTTGCCTTTTCCCTCCGCTTCCTCCCTCAGTACAAAGTTCTGGTGCCACATCCACATTACTGCTGACACTGGACCAATCCACCTGCCAATCTTTGACTCCATTTTACTCCCAGTAGTCCCTGAGATACACAAACCCCTTGCGGCAGCAATTTACTCCCATCCTGGAGGAAGTAATCCATTGTTATCCACCAAAGACTGAGGGGCTCAGGTGGGGAAGTGCTGATTCTCATTGAGATTCTTATTTGGTGGTTGGTTTCTAACTTTACTCAGGTTGGTTAGTTTCCAGCTTTATTCTGATTGGTTGTTTTGTAGGTGAACTCTAACGGAGACCGCTGAAATGCTAAGAAAGGAGAATTCACCCAACAAGAACATCTGTTTTCCCAAATAAGCAGATGATTTCACAAATAATACAAAAAAGTTCCCTCCCTCTCAGAGTTGAATTTTATTGACTAAATGAAATGAAATCTATGAAATTTAATAAAGTAAGCTTTACTTCAAATTTACGTTTTAAACGGTCCTTCCAAATATGGCTGTGATGTTCTTACAGTGGGCAAATGCAGCACGTCACACCAAGAACTTGATTTTGAGTACACACCACAGGCCTGGGTCGAGACACAGAGTTTGTGTGCTGGATGAAAAAATAGACTTTATGGAGAAAAACACCGCAGATGACATCGAAACACTAAATCAATTAATGTGAGCTGACATTGAGGGCCTGAGGTTAGCAGTGGAAGCATTGAATTTTAGCTTGCACAGAGGTGTTTTTTTCTGCTCTCAAACACAATTGTTTGGGTGGCAGTGACTGTCGCCTAAGAGCTTTAGCTAGAATTGCATTTAAAATGTAAGAGGCTGTAATATGCCTCCTGTCTGTATTCAGGACAGACTGGAGACTATAGTGGAGGGACATTTTCCAGTGGCCAAAAAAACTAATTTTTTTTTCCCTGCCTTTTCTCTCTCACTCTCTCTCTCTCATATTTCCCCCTAACCCATGGATGGGTGTGAGTGTGTATGTGGGTTGGCAGCACCTTGGTTGGCATCTGAGCTACCTGCTCACCCTGAAATTGGCCAATTATCCATCAAGGCATTGACCCTAAGGACAGTTGGCACCAGATTGTTTGATTAGTCTTGAGGATACAAATGCTCAGCCACTGTTTTCCAGTAGTCTCTCGAGCTATTGTGATTTATTCCTTATGTTGCTGTTTGCTCTACTAATACTTTGTGTACCCCTTGTCCTGGATTTCTAGACTTGCCTGTTCCCTCGTGGCTCACGCAAGACCGGGCCATCTCAGAACCATCCATGCCTGCCGGCTGCCCTCTGAAAGCCCTAGCCAAGCTTATTCCTCCTATCTGCCACTGTAACAACTTTCAGTGGCATAATTCTATTTTGTCCTTGTTTGCTTTTAGGTCCAGCCAAAATCAACCACAACACATTTACTGTTATTGTGTACTGTCTCATCACTTCTTGCACAATGCTGGAAGCATCTGAGGGGTCTCTCAACATTCATAGGCTTGACAAAGAACAGCACAGCAAACTATTTGGGGCGAAATGTCTTCATTTGTCTTAAACTTAAGCCTCTTGGGTTCTGCTGCTGATTTGCACCTTTCAAATCTGGGTTGGGACACACTTGTTCATGTGCTGAGAATGCTTCAAGCTAGTGAGAAAAAGGAAAGGCAAGTGAAGAGACCAAAGTAGCAGATGGAAATGACAGGCCTTTGGCAGCTGGTATTAGTCTGAGTTGGTGTTCAGTAAATGAAAGTTCAAAATAAGTTCAGGATGTCAAGAACTGCAGGTTGAGTCGGCAGATCACGCTCATTTTTGTTCAATGGCTTATTTTTTATGGCATCTTGCTAAAACACATTAAGTCTTTCTCTGCGTTAAGGCACATCAGGAGTATGGGCTCTTCTTCCAAAAGGCAAAGCTTAGAGGAAGCAGCTGCAACCCTCTCATATTATACCTTTAATGATCACTAATCAGGTCAGGATACTCTCATTCATCATGGATTTATTTTAAAGACTCGGCTACAGAATACAGTACATGCTGCATCTTGGCCAAGATTTGGACCATGATTTCTATTCAAGCTGTGTCAAGAAGCTTAGCTGGAGATCGCACAAAAGGAGAATTGGCAAGAGTATGTGTAGGACAATGTGTCTCATCGCAAACACACAAGCCAATTGTCTCCGTTTTAAGGACAAGACACATTCACAGCTCACAAACAGGCAGCATTGTTTCTCCTGGCTAAGCTCCTCGTCCACACAATGCATGGTAGACTTGATGAGGAGGCAATTAACAAATAAGCCGTATGGATTTTATAATAGGAATTCAAAATGTGTCATATCTGGAGGCTGTAGAGCTATTAGAGGCATACCTTGCCACTTTGCATCTTGGACTTTTGGTGCGCTGCATTTTCCCAGAGTAAACTGGGATTGGCTCCAGAGCCCCCTGCGACCCGGAAACAGAAAAGCGGTAGAAGATGGATGGATGGATGGATGGACATCCTAAAGTAATACTGCTCCTTTATTCATTCTCTTTGATACTGTCACCAGTAAAAGGAAAGAACCAGATTATTACGTCAAATGCTAAATAGAACATAACTTTCCTAATAAATTTCCTCTCATGGCCAGCTGAACGGGTAGAAGGAGCAAGATATTCGAGCTCCACAAAACTTCCCTCAAACATATATTTGCAAAGTAGCAGGCAGTCTCTGTTCTCTCACAGCTCTGTAGCTTTGTGTATGTGTTGCTTGGTGCATGAATTTGCTAGAATCTGACACAAAACATTTGTTTTGGCAGTAGATGTCGTTGTACCCTCAACAAAGTCGTTCATGTTCTTTTGCACATTCTTTTGCATGTTCTTTTTTCCTTAATGTTCCGAAAAGCTTTGCATACAAAGCATCACTATATTTAATATTTAGCCTTTTTTCCTCCTATGATGGAAACAATTTCTACAAAGCGTTTTACATGGCTGATGAAAAGGGATATTTCATTATAATTCCTGTTTACATGCAGCCATGTAGACTCCAGAGATGCTGTAAAAAGGTAAACATTGTAATGTTTACAAATATGCAAAAAGAAATTGGTATCCAATTTTTTCAAAAGAGGTGAGTTTCTTTTCCTTCCATCCAGAAATGTAGGCTAACAAGAGGCAGTGTGTCACAAACAGCCCTAAAAACATCAGGTGAAATGCATTTTCTCACAGTATATGGAGAAAGGAAACTAAAAAATATGACTGAATAACACAAGTGGAACAAAAGAATATAAAAATGTTTTTTGCTAATTTTTTAAAATGAAAAAGTATCTTATCTCATTGACAGGAGAGTTTGGTTCTTTGCAATGACACTTGATTATTGTAATGAGTTACAATATCTAGGACGCAATGATCTGGTTTATTTTGGACTTAAAGGTCAGTGAATTTATTCAGTTCCAAGAGGAATGGTCCTTGGAGGACTGGCTGGACTAAATGGCTTGCAGGGACCAAAAACACGTTAGGAGCCGGAGGCAGGAAACCAAGAATCTACACAAGAAGTATGTCAGAGATAGCAAAAAAAACTACTGACAATCACAACGGAGCCAAGTTGCTGCACCACTCGGGTTAGCAGATAATCTGATGAAGACTGTAGAGCTGTAACAGGTTTTAAAGCAGGAAAGCTGAAAATGGCTGATGACAGCTGATGACTTTGATTGACAACACATGTGTGTCATGGAGAAGCTCCACCTCCAGCCAGCCTGGACCAGCATCCAGCAAAGCACAGGGGGAAAACAGACAAAGACAAACACGCCAACAAAAGTGAAGGAGGGAAAGGGGAAATCAAGGAGAAACACTGGGGTTTTCTCTCCCATTTCCTGTGTTTGCATATGTTTAGGAGAGGCACGCAGTGGATAACTGGACAGGGGGCAGGGTACGCCCTGGACCAGTCTCATGCCAACAAGCAAGTTAGTCATCAATTAACATGAAAGCCTCACACAGAAGGAGCCCAGGCCCAACTCAAAACCAGAACCCTCTGGCTTTGAAACCTTTTCATTGTGCTCACCTGACAATACATATCAGAGCATAAAACCAAGCCTTGGGAAGGAGGAAACTGTCTGCGAGAGTTTCATCTCTTTTTATATTTTAGCACAAGGCCACAGCATTAAAGAGAGATGATGGGGTCTAAACACTTGGAGAAGGTTAGGAGGGGACTTTACTTGGTGTTGTTGATTGATATAGCTTCCAGAGGGTTACACTACGAAGGAAGCTCAACAGAGCCGGGCTTTCTTTGGGTGAGCTGGCTCGACAAAGCCAAAAGCTCCAATCAGAGATAACGAGTATCACAACGGTGGTTATCAACTTGATTTATCGACCCAGGCTTGCCTCATCAAGCTTTGTGCACGTTCACATAAAAAGGGGCGTTTAGGCGTCATTTGACGCTGTTTCCGCAGAAAAATGGAACGATCACGTGCCACGTATTTCAGCCAAGAGGAGCAGATAGTAATAATGGAGAGTTATGAGGAGTTCAGAGCCATATTAACAGCTAAAAGCAACACTGTTGCTGCAAACAAGGCGAGAGAGGAAGCATGGCAAAGAATTGCAGATTGTGTAAATGCGTAAGTTAATATAGCCTATATAGTGTAATATATATGATATATCATAATATAACTTTAATTCCCTCACTGACATTGTCTCACAATGAAGGACACATGGAAATCACTTAGATTAGGGCCAAATCAAAGTGAAGTTTATTTGATTTGTCTTATTTGTGATAAAGTCTAAGCAATTCTCTAACTGGTGTTCTATTAGTTATAGTGCCAGCAGTGCAAAACGGTCTTGGCAGCAAATCCGGACCAAGCACAAAAATATAATCCAAAGTGGTATGTATTTGCTGTGCATTCATCATTCTTTTAGTGTAATGTGGATGATACACTGCGTAACATTAAGTGTTAATACTATCTTAAGCAAACAAGAAGAAAAATGAGAGGAAAAAGACTGGAGGGGGCCCCGCTCCAGCAGATTACACAGCCTCAGAGGAGCTGGCCCTTGCAAACAATGAAGGGCGGCCGATCATGGAGGGGATCCGAGGGGGTATTCAATCAGACCCTGGTGATGGCAGCTCCCAGCAGCAACTCTTTGTCCAGGGTATGTATAAGTGCTTTGGTGGTAAAATACTAAATGCATATTTATTGTTTCTCAGATGAGAAAAGTTTTAATCTAATTTACAGTTGAAGAAGACACTGTAGTGTTGCTCAAGCCACCAGCACACACCTTCGCTGACCCCCACACAGACGTAACTGTCAAAGTTGTCATGTACTCTTATCTGTGTTTGCTGTGTTGAATCCACTTTATTAATTTCTCTTAAACTATTCCACAGGTGGAGATCAATGATGAGGAGACACTTTCAGTGTATTCAGAGGTACCTTTGGGGGTAGATATCTTAATAATCTAAATAAGAATTTAATTTACAAATTAAATTCATCTTTTTAAGTTAGAAATAATGAATTTTCTTGCTCATTAATGTCACAGGGAGAGGACATTGTGCAACCCTCCCCTCAGCTTGTGGCCTCCACCTCTAGGCAATAATGGGTAAGGGTTTTATCATTTCCAGCAGTTCTATGTCTACTTTTTAAAAGTAATCCTTACCAAGAACGCATAAGTGAATGATGAACACAGTACACCAACATAACTGAAAAGTCATCTCACTCATCTCTGTTGCTTGATGAACACCTCAATGTCCTATTAATACAGGTTGGAGCAGACAATGTGAGGGCCCTTTATAAAAGGAATCTTGAGCTGGATAATATGAAAAAAGAGCTGGAAATCAAGAAATTAAAACTTGATATCGAGCAACTGGATTATGAGAAAAAGGTACTGCAGTAAATGGTGCTTTAAAATGTTTTGTTAAGCATGATTGACATTGTGTACTTATTACTTCTTATCTTTTCCGGGAAAAGGCAGAACTTCAATAAATAATAAAACACATCCTGTGATTGCTGTGGGGTTTTTTTTTTTAATCGCTGAAAAACTGCTGGGTGATGGCTCGTCTGATGGCTGCACCAGTTGGGTTATCGAGGGTAATTGGGTCCACCACGTCAGCTGCCACCAGCGGCACATGAGGGGCTCTTTCCCTCCGTATGGTGGCCACATTGTGCAGCACCACACATGCTGTGAAAATTCCACAGGCCCTCTCTGGAGAAACCCTCAGCCTGCCAAGACAATTGAACCTGGACTCGATGACCCCAAAAGTCATTTCTATCCTGACCCTGCACTTGCTCAGTGCCACATTGAAGCGACACTCTGGTGGTGTCTGTGGGTCAGGATAGGGGGTCATCAAGTACCGGGTGCATGGATATCTTCTATCCCCCAAAAGAAGACCATCAAAAAAGCCCTGTTAACAAAGGGAAAGGAAATTACTTTCAGTGTTACAATTAAACAAGAATAGAATAGAGTTAATTGTGTATAGCCATTTGCCATACCTTGCTCAAGCTGGTGACCCAGAATAGATTCTCGGAGGATTCGTGAGTCGTGTACTGAGCCAGGCCATCTGGCATCCACATTTGTGACCGATTGCTGATGGTCACAAGTCATCTGCAAAGGTATTTCAGATTAATTTCACATTGAAAGCACTGAAACAAGGTACCAGTGAAGGCTTTTGAAAGGGATTAGTTTTTGCTTCTTAATGGTGACAGATCTCCTGTAACAATGTCTGTGCTGTATGTGAATATATCTGATCGATGAGAAAAGTGCAGTATGCAGCACTACTGGTGTATTTGCATGCAATGTGCATATGTGCCACCACCAATAACATGACAAATAAATCAGTTTACCTGAACATTGATACTGTGAAAGGACTTCCTGTTCACAAAATTGCCCTCATGTTCCCCTAAGGGCCCAGTGATGGGTATGTGCGTACAATCAATGGCCCCTAGGACCCTGGGGAAACCTATTTAGGAATTACGTGTAAATATTACATTTTTTTATACAACGTCATACATGGTATGAAATAATATGGTGAATTAATTAATGTATATTACCTGAGATTTCATAAAATGCCTCCTTTATTGTAAGCACTGTTAAGTGGCCAGGGAACACTACAAACATATTCAGCAGTTTAGTTAGAGCAAGAACAACTTTGCAAATAGTGCGGCATACAGTGTTCTTGCTCAGATTTTCTGCATCACCAACTGAATGCAAGTAGGTTCCCGTGGCAATAAAACGCAGTGTGATGCATGTCATTTGCACTACCGTAAGTGCATGGCTGCGTTTGGTTGCATTACTTACATATGATTCCAAGAGACTGCATATGTAACATATTCCCTCAGCTGAAAATCTGTATCGCTCATAGAGAATATCATCAGGAAATGCCAACGGATCAATGGATCGAAAAACTCTCTCCCTCCGAAGAGCACCTCTAATAATTCGGGCACTTAAATCCACTGGATCTTCGAGAAACGGGGACGCCATATTCAAGGAGGATGATTGGTGAAGGGGCGACGCTTTTTATAGCCGACTTTAAGCCGAAAGTCGGAACAAAAACTGGTCCCCGACCAGGTTATGTTCGCAGCATAAATTACCGGGGGGATGTAGCCATCTTAAAAGACAGCCACCTTCGTGACTAGGAAAAGTCTGGCTTTAAGCTCAACAAACCTTGCTAATGCACTAATCTCGCTTCATAATACACCCCTCAGGTGTTAGAGCGCCTCCAAAACATGTGGTGATGTGTTGTGTTCAGTCAACCCTGTCTGCTAGAAATTACATTATAGATACCTAATTTGCGCCAGCATACAAGTTCGGAAGAAAACATAATTAGGACTGGGTTACATTTTCTATTAACATAATGAGCAAATCTTAATTTACAAATTTGGCAACTTGAAAATATGCAAATTCTTAATATAAAATGTTCCCCGATCTTGCATCACAGTCACCATTCATAGAGCCCACTTTATGTAGGTTGGTACATCCCTATCCTTAATCAATTTAATGCAGGAATGGTTTTCTGACCTAAAATATAATGTGCATTTATTTACATTTCACCAGAAGCACAATCTCTCCCTGATCACAAAGAGCCTGAACTTAATCACACTTACAAAAGAAATAGAAAAAATGTATCCCTTTAAACTTGGTCAGGCATTTATCACGTCTGAATGGATTTTCACTTTTTTTCAGCAATCTCAAACATCCCTCAGTTGGTTTTCAGCAATAAATGTATTGCATTACTATGATTCATTTTCCTGTATTTCTTTACTCACAACATGGACAGAAGAGCTCAGACAGAGACAGAAGCGCATGTAATCAGGTTGTATTCATAGAAACAGAATAGATGTATGGCTGATCATCATTAGGGGTGTAAAACAAATGTCTGGGAACTGTGTAGATTCACTGTGCCTCTCATCCATCCTAATGCATTTTCTAAGAAATGAAAAAAACTACAACAATTGTATATGTTTCCATTTTAAGGCCTGTCATAATTTGCTTATACCACATTAAAGCAAAAGGAAAAATTTGTATGGGGTTCTTTGTGTCTTGTGTCAACACAACATGCTGTAAAATGTACCTTAATCAGGGTATCAATATTTGACTATTCTGTAAAGACAGTTTTCTCCTTTTTGTCCAATGTAAATGTTTTCATGACCAAAGGCTGCGCTAGCAAGCAAACTAACACAATGACATGCATCCAACATACATATACATCGTGGAGTTGAAATGCTTTTTAAATGGTAAATGGCAGCCAGCCCAATTGCACAGTCGGAGGTGCAGCAGGCAGCAATGCTAAGCAGGTGTAACCACCTGTCCTTAAAACTATTTAACCTGGTTTGCCAGTGACCACTGTGAGCAGAGCAGCTGGCATCCAGAAAAGACTGGACGGCTGCCAGGGAAATCTGGCTGAAGGCGGGAAAGACTGCAACGGAGATGGTGGGGGGGGGGCTATTTGCCCTTCCTAGATGTCCACAAGATGGCGTGATGCGGCAGCAGCAACCAGTTGCAAACTGTGACTACCACAGCAGGTCAGATAAGGAGTCAAACCCAGGATGGGCACCACAGTGCTTCCATCATTGCAGGTGGTGAGAGTGAGCAATACCAACCACCCCAAAAGGACACAAACCACTACAGCCTAATACAGGAGCTTCACAGGAAACACCAAAGAGAGGACCAACAACAGAGACTCCTGAGAAGGCAGTCCGGAAACCTGAGGTCAAGTGGCCCAAAGCCAGTGAAAAGGAGGCATAGAGAAGTTTTAACGAGAGCTCATAAAGCTAGAGCGAGCTTCTTCCAGAACCTGTTTAAATACTCCGCAATTTCTTCTCCTCCTTGAAGAAAACAGGGAAACTGCACGCCAGTGAGCAGCGGCTGGAGGAATACATCAAAGAGCCGCTCCGAGCCCTACTGGACCCCCAGGGCACATACTTCTCCCAGCTGAGTCCTCCACCAAGTTCGACACAGCTCCCCCAAATGGTCTGATGTCCAGCAGTTGGTGGATCGAGTGAGATCTGCTTCAGCTCCCAGACCAAACGGCTTACCCTGCAGGGTATACCACAACTATCCCAGGACCCTGAAGCTGGTGTGAAGACTTTTGTGCATTGCTCGGAAAAAGCCAACAATTCCTCCAGCCTGGAGGACAGCAGTTACCACTTTCAAGCGAAAAGGGAAAGACACACATGACATCAGCCAATGCAAAGGCATCGCCCTGCTGAATGTGGAAGGGAAGCTTTTATGCTTTCAGTGTTGGCGAAGCGCATGATCAGCTATTTTCTGGTGAACAACTACATTGGTAACAGCTGCCAGAAGGCAGGCAGCCCAGGGTTTCCTGGCTGCATGGAGTACTCGGCTATGATCTGGGAGTAAATCCAGTCAGCAAAGTCAGATCTCCACGTGGTTTGGCTGGATCTTGCTAATGCCTAATGCTCCATTACCCACCAGCTCATCCACTTTTCACTCAATTTCTTCCACATACAACCAAGCATTCAGAGTCTAGCAGCAAATTATTTTAACAACTGCTACACAACCCAGGAGATCTCAACTGGTTGGCACAAACTGGCGAATGGGATAGCACTTGGTTGGTCCATCTCTCCCACATTGTCTTCATAATAGCATTTGAAATCATCCTGATTGGTGGAAGTCCAAAGAGTCAGATCAGAGAGCAGGTCAGCAACACCCGGTCTCACAGAACCTATATGGATAGTATAACCGCCCTCCTTCACACAGTAGCATGCGCTGACAGACTTCTGAAAAGGCTTGAAGACCTTCTTTCCAGGGCCCAGATTAAACCAGCCACCGCTTGCCACAGCCTCTCCATTCCAAAAGGGGCCTGGAACAACAACATCACCTTTTCAGCTGGTGGTGAGAAGATCCCACAACCGGTCAACCAACCTGTCTAATGCCTGGGAAGGCTCCACGCAGCGAACCTTTCAGACAGGTACATGGCTACCTCTGTCTCATCTCAGCTGATGGATGGTCCGACTAGAGCCCTCTGCCAGAAAAATTCAAGGTCTGGTGTTACCAGTTAGCTTTCACCCAACATTTGATGTGGCCCCTAAAGTTGTGTGACATCACCCAAACCCAAACACCCAAGCAGCCCTGAAGTTGGATGCAAAAGCTAATACATTTGCGAGTGCCTGGGGCTTCCTTGATGTCTTTTCAATGCAGCACAGTTTGGAAAAGCTGCCTAGAACCTCCCACTGAAACCCATCAGCTTGGGCTACACACAGGAGAAGGTGAGGCTCGTGTTCGACCCGAAAGTCTCACCTGAGTGTGTTTCCAAAACACCATGAGCCACATGACAGCCTCCCTGGAACCTCCATATCTGGTATGGAGCAGGGGACACATGCCCATTGTGCAGCTCCCTAAACCCCAGCTTGCATTACATCCTCTTTGGATGCAAAGCGGCATTGGCACAGGCTGGTACAGATTAATGGAGCGAAACATCATTGAGGGGTGTCTACCGGCTGAGTCTGAACCTGCATGTGTTGAACCATAAGACAAGAGCAAGGACAACTGATTTAGTATGAACACCTTGGTAGAGCTTTGCCTTGATTAAATGTCAGTTAAAAATGGGTGAGATGTAAACATTTGGAGTTTTTCTCTGACATTAAGGAGCTAAAGTCATGATCTGCCACTTTTATGAAGCTTTTTGGACTTTTTCCTCTTTCATTTTAATCACTTAGCCTGTGTGCTCTGCGTTTTAATTCCTCCCCTTTGTCTTGTTTCCTCTCCATTGTAGTTGCCTGCCCCACCCTGTACTTAGCTCTCTGTGTTCTCTCGTCTTTGTCAGTTCATCAGTTTTGTTCCTTTTCACCCTCCTTTATGTCCCGCCATGTCCCAAATCTTGCCAATACATTGCATTACCTCGGATTACCTTTACAGAATTTACTGATGTATTTTGAGCCCGTCTGCATCCGGGCCCTGAAAATATTCACAACATAAACCTTAGTACCTTGCCTCATTTTACTATGGGTCATGAATACCAGCTACATTCCTTACTCTCAGGGCCTCAAAGAAAAGGCATTAACTCAGATAGATGCTATGTTCAATATCAAGGTTAATTGGTAATTCCATATTTTTTATGCTTTATTTCAATTGAAAAGGGTCAAATATTTTTCTAGAAATTGCTTGTGATGAAGAAATCCATTCACCTCCAATGCTGTAACTTGAAAAACAGCTAAATTGCTTATTGATAACTGCTAAGGGCATGTGCTGATGATTCAAATTCATGGCTATGTTTCAGGGTAGTGTAAAAAGCTAAAATACACACTGTTTCTAACATAGCCTCTGTGAAATTACATTTATAAAGACTGTCAGATATAGTTTTTATGCTGGAGAGGAAAATTTAGAATACCACTTATTTTTCCTTGTATGCAAGGCTTTAAACTGTTTCACTTATTTCCAATATGCAGCACACATCTAGGAAACTTCACCTCAAATATCTTCTCTTGCAATGGACATAATGAGAACATGGTCATTCTTTATTTCTTACCATTCCTGTGATACAGGAATTTAAAAATCATAAATACTGAGGCATATTTTTCTCCCACGGGTTTTGCTGTTTGCAAAACAGACAGAAATCTGCAGCTGATGTAACTAAATAACTGTACACATCATGTAAATTCATGTGCATGCTCGTACAAGATATCTCACATGCACATTTTTTAATAAAGTGTGATTAAAGTTTCTGGTTTAAGGCATTGCTATTAATTGACACCTATCTACTATTTTATCAGCCTTTCTTGTAGTTTCCAGGTTTCACAAGAAAAGCTTTAACGAGTGAGGTATTTATTCGGTTTATACACCGTCTTCAAGTAGCCTATGTATCCAACAGCTTCAAAGCACTTCCTTCCTCCTTGAACGGCCCCACTATCATGTGGTAAAACCAAACTACGCACCGAAGAAGCGTTTGATTATTGCAAGCCGTGTACCATTCTCTCAAGCAACTCCTTTGTGCAGTTTACATTAAATTGATTCATTTGGCCGACGCTTTTTTATCCAACGGCAACTTGAAAGTGAGGGACATCACTAAATGCTGAGGCAGTAGGAGACCCTGGTGGGATGAATAACAATGCTAAGGACCCCAGGGAGCAGACAGACACTAGAGACTGGCAGGCAGTGGGAGACAATGACCAGGTTTATTCAGGAGGCAAAGGTCAAGGCAGAGAGGCTAGGGCTTAGGGCAGGAGCAGGGTGAGGAGCTGACTAGGTCAGTGTGGGGATGCGCGGAGGCGGTGATTGGAATGTTATCTGGGAAGACTGGCAGGACTGAACTACTTGTGTGGCCCAAAAGCACAGAATCTACACAGGAAGATAATATCAGCAGGAACAAAAATGACAGAGGGTGCGGGGACAAACACTGGGATCCTGTCACTGCCGGAAAGACTAAGTACATCATCCATTCAATAAGTGGAAAGACATAAGCCAAAGAAAGTGGATACTCAGCCAGTAACTGTGAAACATTAGTGACTTGAATTTGACTGGTGAACAGTCATTTTGTAACGGACTGTTGAAGTCTGACCGCATCTGAAGGTCAGACTTGTTCATGCTTGTTCAGCTCAAGTCACAGGATCAGTGAAAGAAATGCATTTTACCTTCCTCAAAAACACTGGCACTGCAGTCATTGGTACATAAAAATGTGATCTTAATGTTACTTTGGGAAAATATTTTAATATATGAACAACTAAATTAATCCAATAGCTATGATATCTAATTCCCTTATTTTTATTTACTATCCATCTATTAAATACTAATAAACTGACTTAGATAATAAGCTGTAACATTAAAAAGCTGCCTGTGTGTCAAGACATCAGCAACAATAATGAAATGATACAGTATGCAATATTCCAGCATTTACAGATGAATTTTCCACATATTTTAGGAATGACAAGTATTTTCTCCTGATTATGTGAACATGTCAACCTTTAGATTGCAGGAGTATTTATTTACAGCATTTCTAAAACTCAGTCATGGGAAGTTGCTGCACTAATATTATTGTCTTATACACAGCTCCTTGAGAGAATAAATCCCCCCAGCTGGCAAGGCAGCAGTTATTTGTGTTTTAATCTTCACTGTGCTGCAACAAAACAGAGTTCACAGGAAAACAGAGTGGAGTGCCAGGCTGGCAACACCATGGTAAAGCTTTCTTGTGGTTTGGCACAGAAACAGTCTGGTGGAATTGTGGGAAAAGATGGATTGTACTTATGTTGTGCTTTTCTTACTTAACAACACAATCCACGTTCAAATAGCACTTTTCCTTCTACTCACACAGCAATGGTATGTTGGATGTGACTCAGTATCCTGCCCGAGGGCACTTTCACATGCAGAGTGGAGGACTCTTATCACTGTGCTTCCAGTCAGCAGATGACCCACTCCTCCTGAGCCCAACTTCAACTTGAACTTAACCTTTTAAAGGTTAGGAAAACGTAAAGAAAAAAAAAATGTGTGCACGATTTCAGACTGTTAGTTCTTTGTCAAATCTTGTACTTACTCAGACTTGCTAATAGTAGATCGCTAACATACTTTCCAATGTCCCCAAGTGGAAATAAAGTATCAGCATGGAGCTTCTCTCACACAGCAACAAGAGCACAGCAGCCTCCTGCTTCGGTTGCTGCATCACTGCATTGATTTGATCCTTATGTCCTTTTATAGGCAAAAGTTTCCATATTTGTACTTTTTGCTCAATCTGCATGAGAGCATTATTAGACTTTCGGAATGGGATTATAGGAGGTAATGAGTTTGGTTGTAATTAGCCATACCTACTAGCCAGAGTGAGGAGCCATTTCCTCTATTTTAATATCTTTGCCTCCTGCCTTAGCAGCAAATCAACCAGAGTCACAGCGGCAGAGCAGCAGTAGCACTTAATGGGCAATCTTGGTGTGAGACAGTCCTTGACTGATGTGTCCAAAGTTACAAAATTATGTATGGATAAAAGTGTACTTTCTATAATTATGCTAAGTACCTGTGCTTGAAACTCTGAATGAACATAAAATATCCTCTGCCAACGGGATTGCACAAATGGCTTCAAGGATGAATTTAATTTGTTTTATGAAGCTGTCCACGAAATGCTGCTGTTTGTTGGATGTAAAAGATGGATATACATTGTACTGTTATTAGCTCTTGTTAGGCTGGGAAGCAGAGAGGCTTACCAGCACCAAAGAAGTGATTCCCTGAAGCCATTAGCTGCTAGTCTGGGGTTCTTTTTTGTTTTAACTTTTTTTTTTTTTTTTCCTTTAACCTCATTGAGTATTCTGTATTTGGTCTTTGGAGTTATCTTAGCTGAACGCCCATGTCTGGGGAGAGTAGCCTAAGAACTAAATTGCCTCCATTTATAGTTTGTCTGACTGTAGCCTGATGAATATCTAAACTCTTTGTGATGACTTTGTAACCTTTCCCAGCTTTATGCAAATCAATAATTCTTGATTGTAAGTCCACGAGAAAGCATACGTTTCGATGGGGAATTTTTCTTTGTGAGGATGTGCTGGGTTTTGTTTTGGTTTTTTTTGTTGGGTTTTTTGTTTTTTGCGTTTTTAGATACACACAGCTTTTGTTGATGTCATTAGCTGATACACATAGCTTGTCAAACCTGCACTGTGAATATTTGAATTAACATTGTTAGTTTTATCAAATACAAATTGATTTTTGTACATAATTGCAACTTAACAGTATTCTAATTGATGTACACATAAAGCTGCAACTAATTCAAAATGGTGTAAATACTATTAGCATGGAGTATATTTATCAGGTTATGAGACAAATTACATTTTAATGTGATCATTCTTCAAATGTTCATTTTACTGAATAATCCAGAGACGGCCATGTTCAATGACACCATCATCTGCTAATGTCTGTGCCTTTATTTATTAGGTTTCCTTGCTGATTTGTTGACTACCTCTGTGAAATGACTGCTTTTAAACATGGGCTCCGACAAGGCATGGCAGGGCAAGTTTGTTTATATAGCCCATTATCAAACACATGGGCCATTCAATGTGTTTAATAGAAATATAATAACCATAGAATAGAAGTAAAAAGTACAATAAGACAGCATTTTTAATGTGTTGTACATATATATCATGTTTTAATTTAAAACATTTACTGTTTTTCCTAAACTGACATGTGAGGAAATAATAGTTTTGATATTATATCATAGATATCTATATTGTGTTGAAGGGCTACTATTCGCCTGCTAACCTGTTAGTCCTGGCCAGTCCCAACTCATATCACTTTGCATCTCAAGTGTTCTTCCACTTAGAAAGTTGGCCCGACTCCTTAAATCTGTTCTGTAAGAACAACTACCTGTCTGTGGTCATTCATTTCAAATTCTAACATTTTCTTTCTTGCCTAATTTCTGATAGTAATTTCAAGTTTCAGTGTTGTTTGCTTTTAAATGGGTTTTAATATTGTCCCTTACTTGCATATGTCTGCTAAAATTATTCTTGCTTCCTGAATTTGGTTACGTGGCCTTGGAGAGTCTTTAATTCCAAACTGCTGAACCAGTGATACACTTGTGACTCATAAACATATTTATTTAACATTCACTACTTTTGAAAATATTACAAGCTTACCTACTGCCCTGGGAACAGTCATTTTTTAGCATACTGTATCTCATTATATTATGCATTGCATTTCCAAAGTGGACATTTGCCTTCCAAGTTACCAAAGAAAGAATGACTAAATCACCTGTCTTCTAGTGAGCAGAGAACTTTTATCATGCGTTGTTGAGCAGCCTCTACCCCGAGACAGTCAAGTGCCTGTTGTTTCTCAGGCACTTTACTCCAGTTTTTCCTATTACTGCTGTAATTCATCTCATGCCTTACTTCTAGTGGAAGATGATAAAGTCCGATTAAAAATATTTTCACAGAACACTAAAGTGATTAGATTCAATCAGGTTGAAGAGAATTATCCTTGATTGACAGATTTCTGATGAATTTCTGTTTGGTGAAGCATTTTTATAGAGGCCCATCTTAGCTCTTCATAAGGGGGAGGACTACAGATTGGCAAATTTTTCTCTCTTTTTTTTCAGTAGAGGCTGTGATGTGCATATTAATCTGGAAGAATATTCATTTTTCCAATCCTGCATTCTTCACTGCTAATATATTCCTTACTGTAAATACCTTGAGAAGTAGCAGCAGTGCTGCTGATAAATAATGCATCGTTGATAAATGAAGCTGTGTGCAGCTTAGTGTGTGTTGTGCCTGTGAGTAAGAGCCTGCAAACCCTCATTTAAGAGAATGCGTGCAAATGCAATCATTCCACTTTGTCTGACGGGCCTGTATGTATGCGATTTTCATCAGTGTGCTGCTTTGATACAAAAAAAAAAAAAAAACAAAGAAAAAAGCACAGCATATGTTTCTTGCTGTACCAGCACCTCTGTCACAACCAGCAGTCTTGTAAGGCTCTCTCCCCTGATGGAACAGCTGTAGCAATCGCACACATACACACACACTTTAGCACTGGTTTGGGCTCTAGCCTGCATTTCTCTGTACTAGCATGTACAGATGATCTTTCTGTGTATACTTTAAGTTTTGTGGTGCTTTTAGAGATGTTTTTGTCCATTTGAAGGTTTGAATACTATTTGCACTTGGGACCAGACCATGGCTGGCTGATTCTCGGCCAGTGCCAGAATATCTTAACTGAGAAAACCATTTTTTGCACAGTTACTTTTTCTTGTGTTGCAATGTTTTTTTTCCTAAAACCTAAATGACAAAAGTTGAGTTTATAGCTTAGATTACTTCACATCATCACACAATACACTCACAATTTGTATACATAAGTGCATCTAACGCTAATTTTGCACAAATAACAGGTGATGTGGAATAAGCATAATGTAAATTAAGTATACTTAAAAGCAAAATATCTTGGCCTGTATTCATCTTACCATTAAGGGTATCCTCAGTAAAAATTAAAAGCTTCTGAGTAAAAGTTTCCAGTAATTACCATTAACAAAGCTGCTGAGACGAACTTTTACCAAGTAAAAGCAGGAACCACTCCACCAAGAATGAGACTCTGTTTCTATGGTTGATGTCACTTTTATTGGACCACGACCGCAACGATTGGTTGATGAGAGACTCTTCTGTGCCTGTGGGAATGGAATCCCAAGAGCCCACAGTGAACACATTTTAACAGTAAGGGAACAAATGAATGAAACAAATGACCTATAAATTAAATAACAACAAGGTATGAATTTTTCCACAATGCGGTATGATGACATTCACAGACAGAAGAGAATTCAAATTTTTAATTAAAAACTCACATTCAGTTCCTTTAATGGAAAAAAAAGTTGGTGAATAGTTTTCCTTATGATGGGCTGGAAAATGCCCAGGTTGTTGGCATTGCAGTTTTGCATTTTCCCTGGTGCCAAGTAGAAACAGTTGAACATTTTCCACACTGATTGGGCTGCTTTTTGGATGGCTGGATATATTATTATCTGCCTCGTGAACCCCGCAAAAGTCACCATCCCCTTATGATTGAGGTGGAACATTTTAAGTAATTTGGGCTTTCATATTTAAAAAGATTTGAGAATCCTCTCAACTACTTGAAATTTCTCCCAGGCTTTGGTGTTACATTCAGCACTAAGTGGCTTTGTCAGATACTCTTGTGAATCTATTTCTTCAATGGCAAATTAGGGAGCCAGTAGCTCCCCAACTTGCCATTGAAGAGAAAGCCTGCGGGTACTTTGTAAATACCGTTAGTTTTTGTTCTTGCTTTCCATAATATCTATCACAACTGCACTGTGACTTCAAGTATGCCCCAGTGTTTCCTCTGTTTTTTCCCAGTGTCTCCTGGCTCTTCATCAGATTGTGCTGCTGCCTGCCTCTGCTGAAGCTCTGCCACCATCACTAACCACTCCACTCACCTTCTGCCTCCACATACCAACCATCCACCTCCAGAATCCACCAGCCTCCAGCAGAAACATTTTCATACAATAAACAGCCTTTATAATACCAATTACACAGCATCTGTGCCTGAATCTGCTGTGAGGTCCAAACAGAAACCGTACTAAAATTGTAACAAATATCAGTGCATAGCAATTAGGGTTTATTCAATGGCTACAATAATGGTTGCTGAACCAGCAAACATTAATGGCAGGTAGGAAGGGTGCAAATTCTGATGTCTTACATGAAAAGCCAATGCCCTTCATGACCATCAATGAGTCTGACCTCCAAACCCTCACCACCTGCCTAGTAACAAAAAGGAGACACGACATTCTGCTGTGACACTTTGTGTCAGGGAAGAGAATGTTAAAGAGGGAATGAGGATCAGATTCTGCCTTCTACATTGCTTCTTTTAGTGTTGAGCCATTCATCAAGAAAGTCTGGGGCAAACCCGACCACTGGTAACAAAACTAAAAAACCTGTCCCATCCTGCCTGCTGGCAACCCTGATCAGTAATAATGTTCTTAATCTTTTAAATCTTGAGATAATTTATTTTGCTTCATCTGTGCCATTTGTTTCCATTGTCAAAGTGCGTGGAACTGATGTTCAATTTTAACTGACTCAGTTTATCTAAGGTGACACAAACTTGAGGGTACAGCGAGATGGAGAGCGAGATGGGAGGCCACAGGCAGCCACAGCCCTCACAAATAATAGCAGAATAATAAACACGCTGAGCAAATTGGAGCAGCCGGTAAAGCCTGGTAAACATATCTGCATCTGAGACATCACTGCAGCCTGATTTAAGATTTGCCATTTCCAACACATTAGCTGGCACCATCTGGAACTGCAAACTTGTCATGTTGCCACCTAAACACCTCTAAATTGTGTTGAGAGAAGGTATGTGAGGTTTCTAAAATAATATTTTAGACTTTTTAATACATTTAATACCTCGAAGTTAGTTTGAGAAACTCAGGGCTGTTGGAGTGAATGCAGTAGATGCAAGCTGTGAAGTAAAATTTTGAGCAAAATAAAATCAGGTATTCAAATTAAGACCAATGTAATGAGTGAAGAAAATAAGCATGTGTATATTTCATAAGTCATCTCTTATGGGTGTTATACCTTTTTTTGATAAGACTTAAATATACTAAATGAGATGGATTTTATGGTACAGGGTTTTTGCACATACAAGTACGTACGTTCAAGCCCAAAGTCATCACGGATTTGCTGGTGTTTGTGGGCTGAAAAGGCCACGGTGTATCCATGACTACGGAGAACCAGCAGACTGCTGCTCATGTTAAGGTTTGACAATACATGTCCCCTTCATCATTCTCACACAGCTTCCACTCCCTCATTAGTTTTCACCTCATTTTGTTCTTATTTTACCTCCAAGCCTGTTGGAGTGGCCTTCTGAAGGTCTGTGAGGTGTCTGGGTTTGGACCCAACAGCTAGACGCCACTGACCTGGTGCAAGTGCTGGTTGTGAGGCTCAGAACGGACTGGACCCTCCGGGGAGGGGAACCAAGCTCTTGGGCAGCAGGCAGGGAGCAGATAATAGGTGAGGCCAGGATCAGAAGGCTGGTTAGTTTTCCGAGGCAAAGCCGAGGGAGACAGGTCAGAGAGAGAGAAATTAAAGATGAAAGCTGGTGCACCACAGATATAATTACAAACATGCCTGAAATAGCTCCGACCACTTCAACCTTCAGTGTTTCGAGGAGAGAAAATAGTTATAACTGTTGTAGCTATTTAACTTTCAAAACTGCAGTTGCCATGGCTTAAACAGAAACAGCAAGCTTTCAGACCAATTAGGAAAGTACTTATATATTTTGGAGAAGTTGTTTTCATTAAATTGGACCATTCTAAAAGATACTAAACTAACAGTATCTCATTTCCCATCAACTTTTTTCAATAAAAATATTTTAATGACAGCTCGGCTGAGGATAAGTTTCCCAGCGCCAATATTCATTCTGAAATGTCCTCTGAATTATCACCTTTACCAAAATAAAAAGAACTTTACTGTAAACTGTAAATATGAAGCTGTCCCATCCAGATCCCTCAAATGATGATCAATATATCATCAAAAGAACCATGAGTTATCTGTCATTTTAACAAAGAAAGCACTTACAACAAAGTACAGCATTTAGCATTTTCCTGACATCTACATAACATTCACTTCTGTCTTTTCCTTCTATCTGAGTTCCTCCTGCTGAAACTTCAAGGAGGGGCATTAGGGAAAGGTGTGAGGAGGGAAAATTAAGGGAGCACACTCTTAGAAAAATGAAACAGAGGACTGTCCTTTCCTCTGTTAACTCCCATTTTCAATCACTCCACAGATATTCTTTGGGGTTTAATACTGCGCTTTGCGTGGACAGTCAAAGACTTCTTCCAAAGCCACCATACTATAGGTCATTTTCATGCTGAAAGAGGAACCGTCAACCACCCGTCTCAGGTCAAATCCACTCGGTGGCTGGTTTTCTTCAAGGGCCCAACTGTATTTGACTGTATTCATCAGAGCTCATGCAGGATTTTTTTCATAAACATCCAAAAAGAAAAGGATGGCCATTGGAGGCACCATTACCCTACAGCTCAGGTGGAAAATGTGAACTCCAACAGAAAGGCCACAGTCAGCAGATTACGAAATGTCATGACCATAATAGTTGGTTTGAATCTAGTTGAGTCCATGCACTGATGCAATACTGTGTAATATATAGTTGTTTATTTTGCTAAAGGATAATGGTGATGATAATGTTGCACTATTTACCAGAAATCGGTTCTTCCTTGCTCTAAAGCTATAACCTGTACAAGAAGTTGAGCAGTCCACCTACCAGCAACTAATGCCTTAGAACAATGAATTAGAATCGATTCCCAGTAAATACTGTAATGTCCGCTGTTAGCAAAATGTCCCTCGAGCGAATGTCTAAGTGTTACCATCATCAAAACCAGCATCTGAAGACACATCCCACAAAAGAGCACTTTGAACTCATCAGTGCTCAGAGAAGAAGCTAGACAAATTACTGCAGGAAATCCCATTGTTTTATTAAAGAGCTATTTAGTTTTTAAGATACTGATGTGCTACTGCTTTACACTTAAAAAAAAAAAAAAAAAATATATATATATATATATATATATATATATATATATATATTTATGTTTTATGTTTTGTTTGTTTGTATTTATGACTATGAGCCAAATCAGATAGTAAAACAAATTGATGTTTCTGTTCAGGTTGCCATTCCATACACTAAAAACATTCACACCACATCCATACAAGATTAGCAGTAAATGCTTTTTTTTTTTTTTTTTTTTGCTTCTGTATCATTACATGGTAGTTCAGTATAAGAAATGTTTGTTTTTTTTATTACATGAATGTGCTTTGTGCATTATGTCTTAATGAGCATCCTCCTTCTGATGAAAATCTTCCTTATCGTTTTTTCTTGTCACTTCATGATTGATCTTACTTTCAATTTATGTAAACAAAGAATATGATCATACTTTGTGTTCAAGAAGATACTTATCTGGGTTTAGAAATGCATAAACTACAAAAACTACAAATGCTAATTTGCTGTAACAGTAAGTGGTGTCATGAAGTAACATTTCCCCGTCCTGCGTCCTTCAGCCCATTAAAGCTCTTTGAGTTAATTACTTTTGAGTGGCTGTGTAATGCGGCTCATGTTAAGCACACAGGGTTTGAGAGGAAGTGAAAACCGTGAGCTAATTTCTTTCAGCCTTAATTTCTAGCTGTTTACATCCAAATCAGATGAACCATGAGCCTTACACTGTTTATCCAACATGAACAGTGAAACACATTTAAAGCTTTCAAGTTTAAGGATGTTGGCACTTCAACATAATTTAGCCTTCATTTAAAATACAGTGTGCTGCAGCATAGGGGTGACATTTAAGAACTGCTCTGTAGAAGTGCAATTGTGTCCATGTAAATTTTATTTGAGTACTTTGGTCGGTATTTGCGATACTATCACAATTGTGAAGAATTTAGTTATTCAAATGTTATGTCTCTGTGATAAATTATAAACATTATGCGAGGTGTTGTTTGAAGATGTTACCATTTCTTGACTTCTTGTCCTGAAAAAAATTCTGCTCTGAAGAACTCAAAAACTTTAAAGGTCAATAACTCAAAACAATTGGGCATGCAACTCGAACCTTATACTCTCAAGAGGACGGATTGTCCTAGTCCATGGCAATAATTGTTTTTCTTCTGTTTTATTCGTGGCAAATCAAACACCCCTGGCTTGATGCAGGGCACTGCTTGGCCTCTTGTTTGTGATGCAAACCGGGGCAGGGTGTTTTGTTTGGTTTGCCTGTTGCTGCTTGAAATGCCGTGGCTCTAACTAAGCTCTTGTAATGTCACCCTGACCAAAGTGAGCTTATTTTGACCCATCCCCAGCAGGTCTCATACCGGTGGTGAGAAATTTCCCTTCTCAACTCTAGTAGAGACAACATGGCTTTCTGTGCAGAACCCCAGACCAGTCGCTCCCCGATGCATGTTTTAACATGGTGGCTCCACCTCATCATAAATCAGCCACCGTAGCTTTAGATCTGTCACACTTTTCATCCCATCGAAGGTGTGGGCCCATGTTAGCTTTCTGTCCCATTATTTGACTGCTACAAACTAAATAAATCAGAGCTAAACCCTTGCATTTACCTTTGGTCCCTCCCCCTCCCCACTCTAGAAAAATCCTGCATTATTAAGTTCTCCATCGCAGGATCTCTTCCTCCCTCACTTTCACACCACAAATGCTTCTCAAATGCTTTTTGAGAATATCCATAGTGGTGTGAATAATGGCCTGTCGCTCATCCATTATGTCAAGGCCTAAGCACATCACAGTGCATTATGGGTGGAGAAACAACTTGTAAATGATACAAGTGCTTTGCTTTCACCCAGAAAGAACCTGTATTCTGGCATGTCGGACACAATTACCTCGGAGGAAAGCACTGTGGAGGAGAGAGGAAACACAAAGAGATAAAGGAATGGAGGACGACAGTGGGAAAACACCTTTTCTCTGTGGTTCTCCATTAGCCCGGCTACTTGTGACATGTCATTCTTGCAGTCTGGTTGAGATGAAGGCGCTTGACCAAAAGTGACATTTAGTTTATAGAAGAGAAGATGACTGCTCAAACCTCCTATGATCTGTCCAACAGTTTAGGGGCAAATATTAAATCTTTTAAGACTGAAAAGACAAGATGTGACATTGCCTGTGTCATCGACCTTTAGGGCTTGTGTGCAGGTGATAGTCAGGGGGAGTCCTGCCTCCTGAATCTGGACTTAAATGTGAGCAGAAAAAGTATGGGTATAATATTTCATTCAGCTCCAAACCTCAGCATTTGTAGCAATTATAAGCATTCTAGAATATACACATAAATATATATATTTATGTGGTGTTTTTTGTTTAAAAAAAAAAAACCTGATGAAGTGCAGAAGTTTGTGCTGCTTTTTCATGTTTTATTTTTGTTATACACTGTTAGAGATTGTGATCAGAGCCCTGGATCAGTGAGGAGGGTATAAAAAAAGCAGAGTTGGGCAAAGTGCAACTGACAACATATTTTGTCAAGTCTCAACCCCAGAGCTATCATCACATTTAAACATTACCATTGAAGATTTTTGTCCATTTTGGAGGCTTCAAAGATGCAAACACCTTGCTCAGGACCAACAACAGCTCATCAACATGAGCCACAAGGGTGAAGGTTAAAAGAAATGTGACTCACTGAGGGGGCGCAGGGGCATGGAAGATAAAGGGAAATTATACGTTTTAGCTTCAAAGTAGGTTGAGGCTTGTTTGATTGAAGCCTTTACAAACTCTTATAAACTCAGTATGCCACACAGTGAGCAAGTGTCTGGTCGACTAACTGCATCAAACAGACAAACTCAACCACAATATGTATTCATAATTGAAGGAAGGGTTACTGAGTTTCACCTAACTGGAGGAGTCATCTTGAGAGAGGCGAGGATTTTCCATTTGCCTTTGTTTTTTTTCTTTATTGTCTTCTATTTCACCGTAAGTCTTTTTCTGTCGTTTTCCCTACCCTTTGCCCGGGGATGTCCTGCCACTCTCATGTCCGCCTGATATCTCTTCCTCTTTTTCATATACCTGTCTCATGTAACAACCCTGTTAATAACCCTGGGCAGCATGGAGGCGTAGTGGTGAGCGCTGTCACCCCACAATAAGAAGGTTGCGGGTTCGGTTCTGGGCCTGAGGCCTTTCTGTGTGGAGTTTGCATGTTCTCCCGTGTCTGCGTGGGTTTCCTCCGGGTACTCCGGTTTCCTCTCAACGTCCAAAGATATCATGTTTGGGTTAATTGGTGACTCTAAATTGTCTATAGGTCTGAGTGTGAGTGTGAGTGGTTGTTTGTCTCTGTCTGTCTCTGTGTGTTGGCCCTGTGAGGGACTGGTGACCTGTCCAGGGTGAACCAGCCCTCACCCAGAGTAAGCTGGGATTGGCTCCAGCATAACCTGTGACCTGGAAACGGAGAAGTAGTAGAAGATGGATGTTTTAGGCCTTGAGGTGCATCCACTTTTTGACCCTGCGGTGTGAATTTAAAGTTGATTTAACTTTCTGTTTAGAGTTCCCTCCCATCATGTCTAACACACCGAAGGATAAAATCTAGATGTGTGTGGACCGGTGAATCAGGACAGAGCTGACCTGTGAAAGTACTGGTCAGTGAGGACTTGATATCAGCTTCATGGCAAAAATTTGCCAGTTTCACGTTGTGTTCTCTTCAATTCTATTAAAAGGTTGGCTCAAATCAAGCAATCTGTTTGGTTTATAGGTGTTGATAATGAGCATAATCAACGGTTAAAGATGTCAAATTACTTTTTAAAAACCCATAGCAACAGTGTAACATTGAAAGAAAAAGGAACACGCTAACTAGCTGGTCTTTAACAACATCAGAAACCTAAGCTTGAAAAAAAAACAAAAAAACACACACAGTGGAAATGACATTCAGAGCTACAAATGAGTAGGCAGATGAACAGGAAAAAAAAAAAAAAAACAAAGCGATGAAATGTTGCTTATTTGAATTTTGTGTAGCAACCACTGTACAGTATGTACAGGCAGCCAGAAGGACCTACTTTTCTTTATTTACTAAAACATTTATATTCATGAAAAAAAGGATTATCATGTGTTTACTGCTTTAACATTTTTGCCATACATTGTCCATTACATTGTACCGTTTTACAAAAGGAATAACTCACTTCAGTCTACCTTTTTTGAGCTATTGCTTAATGACACCATCACTTAATGATGGTATTCAACTTAAAAAAAAACAACAACAACAAAAAAATTGATAAAGCAGTTTTAAAAGACTAAATTGACTTGGACATTCTATGCAAAACAAATACATTATTCAAAATAATGAGTATTCAAAATGCAATGGAAAAAAAATTGTAGGGGCTTGTACTGCAGACTGGAAAGGCATTAATACTTAGTTCTGAGTTCAATCAGAGGCCGAGCTGAACACAAACACACCCTGCAAAGCAGGTCAAATGCTCTTCAAACAACAGGCTGAAATTAGTTTTGCTTGGGTGGTTAGAGAAACAGCATGAGAGGTGTGTAAACTATCATTTCTAGGACAGTTTTCGGATTCAGGAAGTTGCTAACTACCTATGAGTGTTCTAACTAGAAAGACAGAAGCCCTGACTATTGTCTGAAGATCTATTCAGGCTCTGTGACTGACGGTTATCAGAAGAAACAACAGAAAAAATTAGGCATTAATATAGGGCCACAAAATCCTATTAAGGAGGTATTGAGGAGGAGATATTTTAACAAAGCATATCACTTTGCCATGGGAGACTCTTTTCATGTTAAATAAACTATACCGTCATGGATTCAGTTGCTTGCAAAGCTGAAGGAGGTTGGTCTTACCTGATGTGAGGGAGTCTTAGGGGACACTCCATAGTGAGGAGCGAGACGTATGTCAGTGTGATGCAGGTAGTTGCTGTGACTGTGACATACAACAGATGATGGCCAAAACATTTATATTAAGTTTCCTTCCATCTTTGTCTGTTGGTTAACCCTGAATGAGATGATACTTTACTCACCAATCGTTGGTGAAACAATAAGAGGACGGACTGGAGAATGGAGGTTAACAGTGGCACATTACACTGCTTTTTGTCTTTCAATTGAACTCATGGATGGCATTGTGTTTCAGGGCTCTTTGGATCACTGAAATAAATCTCAGAAACCTTCGTTAATTAGTTTGCCAGGTGAGCCCAATTAAAGGAAAACTACTTAAGACATTCCACATTACTAAGCAGGCCACAGGTTTCAAGAAATATGGGAAAGAAAAAGGATCTCACTGATGCTGAAAAGCATCAAATAGTGCAATGCCTTGGACGATGTGTGAATACATTAGATATTTCACAAAAACTTATGTGTCATCGTACTACAAAGAGATTTGTGGCTGATTCAGAGCACAGACGGGTTCGTGCAGTTAAAGGCATAATGAGGAAGGTTTCTGCCAGACAAATTCATCGGATTAAGAGAGCAGCTACTAAAATACCATTACAAAGCAGCAAACAGGTATTTGAAGCTGCTGGTGCCTCTGGCATCCCGCAAACCTCAAGATGTAGGATCATCCAGAGGCTTGCAGTTTCGCCTAAACCTACTATTCGGCCACCCCTAACCTATGCTCACAAGCAGAAAATGGTTGCAGTAGGCCCAGAAATACACAAAGACTAATTTTCAAACAGTCCTGTTTACTGATTAGTATTGTGCAACCCTGGATGGTCCAGATGGATGGAGTAGTGGATGGTTGGTAGATGGCCACCATGTCCCAACAAGGCTTCATCATCAGCAAGGAGGTGGCGGTGTCATGTTTTGGGCCAGAATCATGGAGAGAGAGAGAGAGCTGGTAAGCCCCTTTAGGAACCATGCCTTCTGTAGCTAAATCATCTTCATGCATGACAATCATGCACCATCTCATGCTGCAAAGAATTCCTCTGTGTTATTGGCTGCTATGGGCATGGAAGGAGAGAAACTCATGGTGTGGCCCCCAACCTCCCCTGATCTCAACACTACTGAGAACCTTTGGAGCATCCTCAAGCAAAAGATCTATGAAGGCGGGAGGCAGTTCACATCAAAACAGCAGCTCTGGGAGGCTATTCTGACATCTTGCAAAGAAATTCAAGCAGAAACTCTCCAAAAACTCACAAATTCAATGGATGCAAGAATTTTGAAAGTGATATCAAAGGAGGGTTCGTATGCTTACACGTAACTTGGCCTGTTTTTGATTGAAATAGCTTTTGATTTCAGTAAATGTTACCCGCCTAATGCAGCAAAATCAACAAATGACCATTTTCAGTTCTGTTGTGCATAATAATTTGGAACAGTGCAGTTAAGTTTTTTATGTTTGAAAAAATACTGTTATCATCAGGCGGTATGTTCAATAGATTTCAAATTATACTCCAACCGTTGATGACTTGAAAATCATACTGACTGCCATCGACTTTTTAGGAAAATCTGAGAAAAATATCATTTGGAAAAAAAATTTGGAACGTGGGGTATTGGCATAATGTCTAAGATCAATAACTGTAGGTTAAAAACTTAAAGTGTTGAGGAGTATGAAGGAATAGAGAACCATGTTTCTTTTTCCCCCCCGAGTTCCCTGAATTAATCATTAAACATTTCAAGAGCGAGAGTAAATTAAAAATAATGGATAAAAATGAGGTAATGAAAATACTTATGAATACTAGTACAAGTATGTAGGCTGATAAACACAGTGATAAAACATGATAAACATTTTACATTTTATTACTAAGAAGCAAATTTCTCTGTTTTTCCTCATATCAAGTCACTGCTTTAATCGAATGACTTGATAATTTATCACTTCATTTTTCATTTTCCATAAATTTTTACTGCTCCATCTTTCAGTTCACAAACATTTTCATCTCCTCTATTTTTATCAATGAATTTGGCAGGCCAGAAAACAAGTCCCCCCCCATGTTAGCCAGCATCAATATGACACCTCTAAATCTCTATCTAATATATGGCTCCAGGCTTTAGACGAAGAAGAGGAATGCATTGGATTAAACAAAATAAAAAATAGGAAATCCCATTTTCTGACTATTTTAAAGCAGAAGTGCAATTCTAAATGCCAAGTGTGTAGTCTCAGTCAGCATGGTATGCATTTTTGTGACTGAGACGGAGATAAAGCCTTTTGTAACAAGTTTGAAGGTTTTTGTGTCTCCGATAATTCAACTCAGGAGCTTTGGGTGAAGCATGGATCTCCTGTTATTCCACACACACCAGGGAGTGTGGCTCTTATGTGTAAATGCACTCTATCTCAAGGCTTTATATTGATCTCGTCTGTTTGAACAGGCAAAGTATTTTCATTTTTTGCACCTGAGAGAAAGTATAATAACAATTTCCACACCCAGCTTTTAATTCAGCACCCACTGAGTTTTCTTTCTTATTTGCACTTTTCATCCTCACCTTCTTTCACTTCCAAAACATGGTCTCCAAAACAGCTGTCCTCTCCTGGTGATATACTGTAGATTAATTATTGTTTGATATATATCAGATATCGAATGATTGCTCTCTTCAGCTGGAACAATTGGTTCGTGCCATCCTGCCCTGACGAGTTCAACTGCGCTGCTCTCTTCTTCTTACCCTCCTTTCTACATCTGTCCTCAGTCACTCTTTTCCTTTTCCTGTCAATGTTAGGGTTAGGGGACATGTGATAAACAGGTGCTTTATCCCAATACAGGATTGGCTGCCAAACCTCAAGATGGCTACCCTGACACACACTACATCTCCCAGAATGCCCTGCAAGTTAAGCTAGGTGTAGGTCCCAATCCCGAACTAGCCCCTATCCCCTCCCTCTCCGTTCTCATGGAGGGTCCACTATATTAAGAGCCGTCTCAAACTGAGTCAGATGGAGTAGAAGTGGACTATTACATCCTGAGATAGCATGTCAGCATTGGAGGAAGAAACATCGGTTATGATCCTTCTACTTTGTCAATTTTTTATTCACACATTTGTGACGCTGATAAACAAAATCATAATTGGTGTTCAATTATAAAACAAAAGAAGGGGAAAAAAAATCACCTCATTTCAAAGACTGCTCTGATTTTTCAGCCCCAGCTTTCCTCGAACTTGGTCACTTTGTCAGTTATATATTTGTCAGAATGACTAAACCAGTACTATTACTTTGTGCTTCCTGAAAATGGTGAAACGCTGCAACATTTAACATCTACGTCCTACATATATATCTTTAACTGCAACAGACCATCACAACAGGGTGTCTATCTTGTGTTTTTCAACCTTTGACTCTTTGACTCGTATATCAAAGAGGAGGTTTCTCCTAGGAAATGTTATAACTTAGAAAATAAGTTAACACTTGGCTCTATTCAAGTTCTTTTAGATTTAAGGAGAATAATACTGTACACACTAAAAGGTATATAAATGTATAATGTTTTCTAATGGTTCAGATTTCATATCTCTATCTGCTTCACAGGTTGATAAAGGCAATGGCTCTGTATGAAACTTCTAAGTGGTTTAGTTGTTTTCATCCAGATAAATGGGCTTTAGTGATCCTTGAACAGGTCATCAGCCATTGTCTGTACTGTGGAAAAAAAATTGTGCAGCTAAAACACCAGGAAAAACAAATTAATTATATCCCCATATAAAATTTTGCATGATATGATATGAATTTCAGTAAATCAAAAAGGAAGTCTCACCATTTCTTAAAACAAGATGTAACAACGAGGTTTGTGAAAAATACAGTGTAAAGGGTCTTGATGCAACTCTGTTATGTTTGGCACTAACATAAATAAATAAATTTGAGTTCGAATTCAATAGGACCCAAAAGCAGATGCAGTTTCGGTGATGTGGTGGGAAAGAAGGGAATTGTTACAAAAAGGTTAAGTAGTTGGAGAAATAACTATTGAAGCGGCAGTGGAGGGAGAACTGAAAAACAAAGAAAAGGCACTGATGAATCACTGGTGTAACCAAACAATGCACTGGAATCAATAATCACTTGAAGTAGCTTGATAGATATTACTTGAAACTTGAGCCAAGCATTACCACACAAACACTGGAACAATCTGGAAATGAATGGTGAGAGGCCTGAGCTTTTATACTGTGACCGATGAGAAGATGGAAGGCAGGTGTGTAGGAGGAACCAGTTCCACTCAATCAGGAAAGCAGTGCCGAGCCTCTGGATGAAAACCTAGCAAGGACAAAAAAACAAACTAACACACAAACAAAAAAACACAAAAACAAATGCACAATCATGACAATGCCCTTCTTCTAAAGGGTGGCTCCTGGAACCTAAACAGGCTTGTGGAGATACTGACGATAAATTCTGGAGAAGGCCAGAATGCAGAATAAGACTCCTCGAAATCCACTAGCCCTCCTCTGGCCCATATGAATCCCAGATGACAAAATACTGGAAGCCACGACCCTGGCTTCCAGTATTTTCATTCAAATTCTTGCTGACTGTGTAGGTAAGATGAGTATCAATTATTCAGGTGAATGTGGGTGGTTCACTAGAAGACTGAGGTCATTAGAGCCAACAGGTTTCCAAAAGGAGTCATGGAAAGTAGGGTATACTAGAAAGGTAGAAGGAAGCTTCAGCCAAACTGCGGAACTATCTTCTCAATCTCAAAGGGACCAATGTAACAAGGAGCCAGCTTCTGTGATTCCACTTGCAAGTGTATATCATGTGACAAAATCCATGTTGCGTCAGCCAGGTGCTGGTTCCAAGCAGCAGTGCGATTGAGAGCCTCATGAGCAATTCTCTAGACCTCCTGACAAAAAGGTCCAGATCCCACACAAGGGTTTGAATTAGGGGTGGATGTAGGCAACTGGCTTGAGGGGTGTGGAACTAGCCTAGGTTCCCTAGATGTCTTCTCCCCTATCTTTCAACTCCTCACTCAACCCTTTAAGGAATATCCCCTCAGGAGCTTGCACATCCTACCCACTCTCAGAGGCAAGCAAACAAAAATCTACAGAATATGAGATTGCAGACTGGGATCCCTGGCATAAAGCTAACGGACATTTAGCAGCTTCCCGACCCTGCAGTGGATGGTCAAAAACTTTATGCATCTAAGACACAAAAGCTGCTTATGACCCTAACACGGGTGATTTATCCTCCGTCAAAGCAGTAACCCATTTTCTTGCTTTACCTCTCAGCAAATTCATCACATAAACTACAGGAGACCTGTCAGTGGGGTAACTAGAGGGGCTGTTGGTCAAAAACAAGAGAAGACTGAAACAGGAAGCAACCACAAGCACTTAGGTCTTTGTGCTCAGGTGGAGGAAACAAAACAGGCTCTAGAGAGGGGCTGACCCAGAGGAGCTGAAGGGTTATCACTCACAGTGGGGGGAGGCTGTTGGTGCAGCTGCCAGCTGGGTGGACAGTTGATTCAGCTGGGAGCTTATGAAAGTAAATCTGTAATTGAGGCCTTGCAGAGAGTCCATAACTTCTTAAAGCACCTGTTCAGTTTTCTCAGCTACCTTAGGCTGATACGACTTGGTGGAGGGTGTCTGGGCCTGCTGGGTCCATGACTGGGACAGATTGTTCTTTGAGTATGGCTCCAACAAGGAATCGAAAAAAAAAAGATTGATAAAAATTGTAGAAAGGGTTGGCAATTAATTTAATGATCGATTAGTTGCGTCGCGCAATTAATGCGTCATGTCTGTCGTGGAGAAGCTAACTTCACCTGCAGACGGAGCTGGGTGGAGCGGCGGAAGGCGGAGTCCCGTGTGTTCACAGAAAATTCAACAAACATGAAACATGACGACGTCGTCCAAAGTGTGGAAGCACTTCACATTACGAAAAACAAAAATATGGGTTGGTGGCAAGCTTTGCAAAAGTGATAAAGCGTGGCACCGGAGCAGGGACGTAATTTGGGTGGGGAGGTTTACCGTCCAAAAACAATGTTACGCTATATTAAATGGAGACGGGTCACGTATTAGGACCAAGCGGAAAACGGCCGCTAAAACTGAAGCCTGTTTCCTTTTAGACTGCCCACAGGCGCCCCCCCTCCTCCGTACTCAAGCCAGTTCCCCCCCCCCCCCTTCTGAAATCAAAATTTCGTCCCTGCACCGGAGCACCCCGGTGATGAGACGGAAACATGTTGGAGTCATGGAGGAGGAAACGGAGCTTCAGCAGCTGGTAAGTTACATTTATTCCTTTTTTTAAAGGGACAAACGGTGACGATAATCTCGCTGGGAGCTCGTCTGGTGCTGGTGTTTGTTATCCAGTTTGACAAGCATGAAAAGTTCATTAAAGCCACGTTAGCATTAGCTGGTTAATGACTGCGCTGGAGCACAGGTGTGGCGCGCGCGCGCGTACTTAGCTCTAATTTGCTTTAAATGTTGGTTTTGTGTAACACTCGGTCAGTTTAAGTTGTGTCTAAATGTGCTACACAAACAAACTTTGACATGAGGGCAGCGTGAACACACTGAACTATGTGAGTGACGAATTGAATTTCGGCAGGGATGAAAGCAGCCTATTAGATCTGCTTTAATTTGTGCAATTAAGTATTTTTTATGGTACTTTTTATCAGTGTTGCTTATACATGTACACTACCAGTCAGAAGTTTGGACACGCTTTCCCTTTCACTGAAATATGAAAGGATGATTGCTAGTGCGTGTGTCTGTGAGTGTGTGTGTGTGTGTGAAGCATTATAGACAGATTCAAGTCTTACAGTAGCACACATTTGAGCCAGATGTCAACTTGCTGTATCCACCTCTAGGCTGCAAGAGCTGTACTGCTCCCTATTAGTAACTGGCACGATCTGTCCGCTGTGATAATGGCAACTGAAGTGGCACAGAAATTACACTGAAATGAGCCATCTGTCTTCCTTTCTTAATAAGTACATCTGACCATGGAGTGTAAAATGTTACCCAGCGTTGTGTCTAATCCTCTGTCATTGGAAAGCTTACACTGCCGACAGGTTGAATGTGTGTGTCGTCCCTCAGATAGGCTGTTGTGTGGTTATTCCTTATGTCAGCTCCCTTCAGGGAGACTGCTACAGTCATGGAGGCTTATAAATTCATAAAGTTTCTGCTGTGTTGCTTTAGTGCTTCCCTTTGAAGTGTGTTTGTGTGTTTTCCTTTTATTTCATTTTGCAGATGTCATTGTAAAATGTTTTACTTTATAGTTACATTGGCAGAATGAAATGTGTGTTCTTGATGAGGAGGCCTATTCAAAAGTTGAGAGTATGAAAAAAAAAAAAAAAAGAAGACACACACACACACACACACACACATAGATCCTTACATACTCATTACAAGGCACCTGCATACCTAATTAATGCTGACAGCTCACCCTCACTTTCTCTCCCAAAGAAACACTCACATAATCACGTACACAGCAGCATCAATCACAAATGGAAGTGTTTTTCATTTCTATTAATTTGGCCGTGGATTAAAGCTGACCCATTTTTTGCCAGTGGAGCTTGAGATGGGAGAATGAGGACAAACCAGATTAATGGTTATTATTCACCTACATTAAAATACCAGCGTACCTGCAGGGCCTTTCTGAATGGAGGTTCACTTCTTCTGTGTTTTCAGTCCAAAAATCACACAAAGAATGCAACCTAAAAAAAATGTTTGTAACATTTATGTAAATAACAGTTAATGTTTTTTTGGCCTATGATTTATATAATATTCTGAACCAATGCTTGGGTAAACATGAAAGGAAGTTAACAACCCAATCAGCTGAAAGCTGTTTATGTCATGTTTTTTATATAATATGCCCAAAAGACTAAGTGAAAAAGCTATTTCAAGTCAACTTAGCATTCAATTTGTTAAACAGCTATTATACCTGTTGACTTTTGACCTGTATATTATATTGGGTTTTGGAATTATAAGACATTAATGCAAACATATGACAAGATTCAGTAAATTGTTATAAACCAAATTCAGTCATCAAAGATTTTTGCATTTCTCTGAATTGTATGCTCTGCAGCCTTTCACTTTTTTAATGGACAACACACAGATAGAATTAGTCTAACATAACAGACATGTATTTGGGTTTGAAGATTTAATACAACTCAAAAGTAATGATTGTTTTTTGTATGTATTTGCTGGATAGAGCGTAATGTAGGTACAAGAGAGATAATCTGCAACAATGACTGCTTGCATGTATACACCTGTGTTTGCATCTCCATGAATAGATGTGCATATAGATTATGTGTGTTGGTGTATTCGTTTACTTTGCAGTCGCAGCTGGACCCCAGACTTTCTCTGTCTTCACAAACATCTGGCCTCTCAGAGACTTAGCCCGGAGAAATACACTAACACCTAGCCAACTGCAGACTCAGACTGACTCACCCACTCCGTCTTATAAATGCCCACTCACTTACACCCACACTTTGTCACTGATTTAGTCTCAGACAGACACAGACATGTGCAGGTTGACTGGTGCTGCAGGCTGATAAATTTCTCCAGTTGGTGTTCCCAGCTTTTCAAGTGACTGATCAATTGTAGTGCTGAATTGTTTGGTACTACTAGGACTGACAAACTGCTGTTATCACACTGGTAAAATCTGTAGCTTCATTGGCTCTTCTCAAGCAGACTTGTGAGTTACACTTACTGTTTCTCCTTGTGCTTGGAAAACATCATATAGGAGCTTTCTGATGTGTCAGTATGCCTAAATATTAGTAGGAATGTGTCTGTCCAAAATCATTCCACTCAAAAAACAGCTATCTGCCATCTATGTCAGAAATGATTATAGCAGTAGAGATCTAGTTTTGGATGATGTCTAGAAGGAACACAAGAGATACCACTGCTGAGCTGATGAAACTAATTGGAATGATCGCTATTTGTTTTTTTTGAGTTCTTGCAGAAAAAAAGGCAGGCTCTTAAACCAAATTCATACATATGCCAATGGCGAATATGTTGTTGTTTTGCCCAGTAAGTGAATGAAACTGACTATGAGAAATGGCACCAATATTTTTGAATGTCCACCAAGGTGTGTGAGCCGGTAGCTTCAGCAGGGCTCCATGTCAATGCACTTCTTCAAGCATTCAAAAGCATATTGCATCTGCACATGTGTAGCATACATTTCTGAAGATAAGCACAGCCAACGCTAGAAAGATGGATGCAGGATATGCAAAACACCAGTACATGTATTAAAAGAAAGTGATAGCTATGGCCTCCAGGAGCAAGATTAATGCTCAACACTGATTAAGGAGAGAGAAAGATGCAGCAATGCTATTAATGAAGAGGACGGCACTGAGTGACTGTGCTGAATTAGGACCAAGACAGAGGAGTAAGATCAATGGCAGTCTGAGAGACAGTAGAAATACAGGCGCAAAAAAGCTGTGGGACAATAAAAATCTTGCAACTTCATTGCATGATACACTCTTTTAGGGTTTAGCATTGATTTCCGACCTAATATGGAAGTGTGGATTGTTCACATGAGGTTAAGTGCCAAATAAGAGCAGTAAATGATGCTTCAAAGCAGCTAACTAGAACACTATTGACTAGAGCTGAGTGTGTTTCTAATCCAAAGCTCTTTGCCACCATATTTTTGCACACCATCATTTACAGAATGTAGAAAATTCCATCCAGTTGAACACTTGCCTCTATTCTCTGCAAAATTCTTATCTCAGTTTAGTGTTACACACAGCTATCTGAATGAGTATGGTTGTTTATTCCACAATAAATAATGGTCCTTCTCAATGCTGTGCTGAACAAGTATTTTTGGTATGAAAACCTTGTAATAATGACCTGGTTGCGATAGTACACCAGAATAAGTCAGATGGTATTTTAAAAGCCTTTACAAAACCATATATCTATCATCAATGTGCCTGTTCTGTTGTGATGGATTGAAATTTGTGTTTTAAATTCCTTTTTAGATGTGCCAACTTAGTTAGCCGATGTGTCATAGGCTCCGTCAAGTAAGCAGGTTACATTTTAAAACGTAACACTTATTATTTTTCTTTTTTTGGCTTTCTTCATCTCAACATCCTTTTGCAGTGTGAAAACTTAAGTTTTCTTTTATAACATATCGCTCTCTGTGTACCAGAACTGTTGATATATTATTTATATAATATGTCATTATATATGAATGATATATTAAGTTTCTGATTAGCCAACACTTTAATCCGGTCTGCTTATTTGACATGTTGTTAACAGGGTTTGTTGGTGTTTTGCATTTTTTGCACCAAATAGATTTTTTTCAAAACTAGCGAAAAGTTGCAAATCACAAAGTCTTCGGGGAGCTAAGCAGTTAAACTTCAACTGAGAAAATAGTAACAACTAGTACTTTAACAAAAAGAAAGTAGGGAGGGGAGCCTTTACACAAAGTGCTTTGTTGGATTCTAGGTTTTCCATGTGTGTTGTCTATAAATGGCTAATTAATATGCTGCCTGTCAGTCCTGTGCGATATAAAAATGTCTACCGTACGATATATTCCTCTATTGTTTATATCGTAATTTTAACGTGTGGGCTGCTGCTTTGTGGTAGCATTTTTAATTCTCCCGGCAGAGGCGGAGCGCACAGTGGAAACAGAAGCAACAGAACCCAAAGAGGAATTTGTGCTCAAAAGGGGGAACCAAAACTAAATTGTTTGGCTTTGGTTTGGATTTAAAAAGTCAGACACTCACCAGACAACGGTAATCTGCAAAACATGCCACCGACAAGTCGTTACTAGCCACTCGAACACGCCTAATGTTTTCTATCACTTAAAGACACAGCATGAAGAACAGTACCGAGACAGCATTAAAATGCGACACTAGACTTAAAAAAAGAAAACTAACTGAAATATGCATTACTTGAAAACTGATTGAACTATCAGATATTGTGAATGTATTTCTCCATTTGATATTTTTTATTTATTTTTTATTTATCTGATTCTTTTATTGTGTTTTCCTTTTAATATATAAAATATGTGTTTTATAAATAGAAGGAGAAAAGATAAGAGAAATCGCCATTCATTTACTGTGTGTGTATATATAATTTTAAGAAAAAATACTATATCGGGATATGTATCGTTATTGGGATGTATAAAATTACCTATATTAGGGTATAAATTTTGGTCCATATCGCACAGCACTACTGCCTGTGTGGACATGTAATCTTAAACAAAGGAAGTAATATGCAGGACACAGGACAAAATAACCTGGATCTGTAGTTGCCTCTGTAGCCTTTGTGTTTTTTTTATTATATTGGTATTACCAGTCTAACAATAGAGTTTGTTTATAACTGTTTGTCTTTTGTTTTTGTTCTGTGTTGGTCAGTTATTTTCCTGCTTACTTGCTCTCCTGCATGCACATATTTCTCAATAATTCTCCATTTTAACTCTCACCAGACAGCATGGGCTGCAGAGAGAATTTAAATTACTCTGGGAAAGATTTTGGAAAGGCTCCTCCTTTATCCAGCAGTATTTTTCATTTCCATGCCAATGGGAAGGCAGTGATTTGCCTAGTGGCCGTAATCTTGGAGATGCATATGAAAACAGTGGCAGAGTATGATGACATACTCTAAGAGCCCAATAGATGTTACAGGAGGCTAACGTGTTAAGAAAGGGAAAGGAGTCATGTACTGTAATTAAAGGAGGGAAGTAAAGTTTCTGTTTCTGTAACACCAGAACAACACAGTGACTAATAGTTTTAGTTGAATAAACTTTATTTGTCATGTGCAAAACTACATTTGCTTTGGAATTATTGTACAGATCCCTCTGTCAAAATGCAATAGTATCAAAATATACAGCTGTATCAGGTGTATTATGTTACAAATATATTTCACATAATATAGAATTACATTGCACCTGATGTTAGTTGCTAAATAGCTTAGTTGGCATTGTTGGGTGAGATAAGGCTATTTCACTCTAGAATTAATTTCCCTTGGCGTCAGTCAGTAAGCTATTGTGAAAGTGCTTGGTGTAAACTATTGATGTTCTCAGCCAGATATGTCTTAGCTGATCCCCATAATTTCTTCATCTAAACAGAGACTGACTCGGGTATTGAGCATGTTTGGTAATTGCCTGCTCTTGGTTCTTGCAGCACTGGGTGTAGAAATTGTCTATGCAGAGGAGATAAGTGGCAATGATCCTCTCTGTGGTCTTGATAATCCCCTGGAGGGTTTTCCTCTCCCTTAGTTTGGTGTTCTCAAAGAGCGTCAAGAGGACACTCTCTCCAAAATGCCTGTGGTGGCCTGAGTGAGGGGCTGATGCCCGAGGCCAGCCTTCTTTCACGATCTGATGAAATATAGCTGCAGGTGTGTTTTCACAACAGTGGCTGAGATGCTGACTGACCAGGTCAAGCAGGACCCAGCAGTCTGGAGCTCTCAGGTTGCTCCAACAGAGTGCCTTTAGTATCCTTGAGCTGAAGAGGAATGCCCCCACCCTGTTGTCCATTTGTTAATGGTGAACTCATCGGTAAACTTGAATGAACTGAGTATCTTCACGAGTAGATGAGTAATTGTATAATCTTAACATTGGGTCACTCTGAACATTTTGAGCTGAGTAGATGTCATTTCCTCTATTTTGGTGTCTGGTGCTTCTTCAAAGGTGTTTTGACACTTTGATCTGACTACTGTATGAAAAATGATGGGTACAATATGTAATTGCAGAAACTGATTTTAAGACAATCCAGAGCCATCTCTAATAATAATGTAATTAGGTGAAGTTAACTCACTGCTTCCAGTGATTACTTACTGTCCTCTTTCTGTCTGCCCCCTACCCTTTTAAAGAAATGTCCTCATGTCCATGTTGTCTGGGGCCTGAATATATCAAACCAAGAGACTCTTTGTGTGTGAGAAGCAGCTGATAGTAGTCAAAACATGTACTGTAGTTTGATTGATTTGGGTTTTCTCTCATGATGGAGGTGTGTGTGCATTGCCAGAAGTGCATCACAGATGCCAATGCAACAGTGTTCATGTTCCAAGTGTGAAAAGTGGGTTTGTGCGATAATAATGGTGTGTAATGGATTTGATCATGAAGCACTGACACAGCACTCTGAAGAAAGCACTGAGTGGACAGACTGATGTATGGAATATCAACATGGTAAAAGTAAGGGGGTGGGGGGTCCAAAAGAATTATTTTAAAAAGTGGATGGAACTTGTCCCACCCTTGTATAATGGCAGCTAGGCCCTTGTGTGTGTGTCTATATATGTACGTGTGTGTGTGTGTGTGTGTGTGTGTGTGTATATATATATATATATATTAGGGATGGGAATCTATCTCACGATTTGATTCATAATAATTTATGCCTCAATTTGTGTGTGCAAAGGATCCTCATGATCTACTCCAAGCTGCTTTGCAAGACAGAATGACAAATGGAGACATTAAAGTGTCTTTTTCACATTTGTGAAGTTTTAAACATTTATCCATGCAGAGATGGAATTGTTGCAACTGTTGCATAAAAGCAATATCACATATTGCTTAAGTAACATAAAAAGTAAAAGTGTCTCTTTATAAAAAAAAAAAAAAAATAGTGCAGTTAAACATGGGTTCCCGAAGTGCTTAATCCTCATTTTGCAAACTTTGCACACTGTGAAGCTCATGTCAAGCTCGGTCTTCCCGGGCATTCGGTAATTAGGGCCCTATAAAATCACAGAATTAGACATTAAAAACGGAATTCATTATAAACACAGAATAACAGAACTGGCTGACATTTTACATAAAAGTTTTTTTTTTTTGTGTTTTTTTTTTTGGAATAAAAAGTAACGTATCTGTCTGGAAAATGCTCCGTGGGGGTCACTAATAATGCATGCCCCCCTACCCATGAATGAATGAATGTGGTGACTTGAGCGTAGTGGGTGCGGTTCGATTCCCAGTGGGGGCACCTGAACATGTCTAGGTTAATTGGTGACTTGATGTGAAAGTATGTGGTGACCTGAGCAGCACTGTGGTGTAGTGGTGCTGTCGCCCGGCAATAAGAAGGGTGCGGTTCGATTCCCGGTAGGGGCACCTGAACATGTCTAGGTTAATTGGTTAATTGGTAATGAGTGATGGACTGGGCTACAGCAAGGAACGGCGACCAGACTAGACCAGATCAGAGACCAGACCTGCAGAGAGTACAGACCAGACTAAACGAGACACCGGAACCCCACTCCAGAGACTGGACCCCTCAGGGACTAGACCAGACTAGACCAGAGACCGGTCCCCTGCAGAGAGTAGAGACTAGACCAGATCAGACCAGACTAGACGAGACACTGGACCCCCCCTCCAGAGATCCCCCCCAAAGACTAGAACGGCCCCCTCCAGAGACTAGAGACTAGACCAGACGAGAGACCCTCCACAGTGGAGGTGCTGTCTGGAGGCAGACAGCCTGTGGATTTGTTTTATTTTTTTTAATCAATTTTGGGACATTTCAAATCGATTCTGAATCGTAGTAAATGAGAATTGCAATTCTTATATGAATTGAGTTTTTGGCACACCCTTAATATATATATTGTCTTTTCTGCAGCTGTCCTTTCAGCTGTGCTAATGATTGTGATGATTCCAATGTCTTAATTCCTATCTTCAGTTACTAATATAGCTCCTGTTCATTTTTGGTAAATATTTAAGATTATTATTAATATAGCCAACCCCAGCTGGCCTCTCAGGTGAGGGTGGGGTGCACCCTGGACAGGATACCAGTCTATCACATGACTGATATACAGAGACAAACAACCACTCACATTCACACCTATATGCAATTTAGAGTCACCAATCAGCCTAGACATCCATGTCTTGGGCTGTGGGAGGAAATTGGAGTACCCGAAGGGAACCCATGCAAGCAGGGTAATATGTAAACTCCACACAGAAAGGTCCTGGGCCTGGGAATCCATGTCATATAATAATGCTAATAAACTTGGGTGTATTTCTACACAATGACACTATGAAGTAACTTCCAAGTAACTTCATTTCATTTGGTTTTGAGCTAAAATCTCGCTTGTGTTGTGTTGGCACAAGCATTTAAAAGGAAAACTGCTTTAAATCATGCTTTAATTCAGCTAGTCTCCAGGAAAAAAAAAAATAATGAAGCATAAAAAATTGTGATTAAACAAAACATAAAAATACAGAATATGATTACTTAGGCCCCTTTTGGATTAAAGAAAATGAAGTAGTCGTAAACCTTAATACCTTTTGTCTTTTCGCATTGGAAATCAATTTGTAAAAAAAATATATGTGTGAAATTCATGAAATTATAAACTTGTTGCCTGTATATTTTGAATTCTTTAAGTTTTCGGACTACATAAAAATCAGTGAGGTGTAAAATATGGAAGGATCTGTAAGACAGCTCAACAAATAAATTCACTCCTGCAGTATATCGCATTATTTTTCTGGTTGATGAAAAGCACAATACAAAAATTTCTTGTTTTTCTTTTTTTCCACATTCGTACATTTATTAAAAAAATGACAAAATATTTTAGTGGCATTATTTATGTGAGTATATTAAGTCAGTGATCTGTGACTGCCTGCACATGGATATGTAAAGGTAACAGTGTGGATGGGTGTGTGTTTGTTCTCAAATCACAGGCTGCAGATTTATCAACATATGTCTCTTCTTGCCTCCAGATGGCTGCAGGGATTTAATGAACTGAAAGGAGAAACTTTTCAGTGTAAAGTAGTACAGAGCAGCTGCAGACAACAGATACTGTCAGAAGCAGTAACATTAATTATAATGTAGATTCAATGCAGACTTCTTTACCAGTGTTCCTGCTTTGAGCACATTAAGCTTATTTTTATACAGCTTTAACACGTGGAGTGTTTAATAAGAATTTTTCTTTTTAAATATTCCACTATTTCTGTGCGTTTTCTTATACAAACAGTTTGCTCTTCCTGTAGTGTCAGGGCGATGCTTTTTCTGAGATGTCTTGTATCACACAGTGCAGCAACAATAACGGGCTTTATACTGCGTCTTCTGAATAAACCTCCCACCTCTGCACTGAACATATGGCACTTGGCACCAAAATACATAGTCACACAAAGCAAATTTCAAGGTCAGGAAATAATCAGAAAGGTGTTTGCACTTGTTATAATCATTAACTACTGTAAAAGCCTCCGTCTCTCCCATTCAAACTTTCAGCCCTCTCTTGCCTACATGTGCTCTCACAACAAAATTGCAATCACCGGGAACCAGCATAGTATTTCCATTATGATGGGCAGGCTCAATTTCTCCTCACCTTTTATCACTGTCATCTATTGGTGCGCAAGCTCACAGATGTCACAGGATTCAAAGTGTTTATTGTCATATGTACAGCAAAGAAACACGTTTCCCTTTACAATGAAATTCTTTTTTGCTGTCTACAATGAATGTGCATATGTAGAAATGGATAAATAGAATAAAAATAAAAAATAAAAAAATAGCATAAAAACAGGACAATCACAGTCAGTGTGCAAATTGAAGCAGTTAGTGTGCAAATGGAACATCCAAGATTATGGCATGTGCAAATGAAATGTGCGAAATGTAGTGTAACAGTTGCCTGACTATTACATGAGGTAGTCGATGCAATTATTGACTTTTGTTTCAGAGTCTGATGGCAGTGGGGAAAAAAAGAGTTCTTTAGTCTGGTAGTCCTACATTTCACACTTCTGTACCTCTGGCCTGAGGGCAGAAGTGTGAACAGTCCTTGCTGGGGATGGGTGGAGTCCTTGATGATGGAGGCAGCTCTCCTGTGGACTCTGCGGTGGTAGATGCTCTGCAGAGAAGGCATTTGAGTCCTGGTGATGCTTTCAGCAGTCCTCACTACTCTCTGCAGGCATCTGTGGTCCCTGGCAGTAGTGCTGCTGTACCATACACTGATGCAGCTGGTCAATATGCGTTCAACAATGCAGCTGTAGAAGTTGCTGAGGATCTTAGGTGACATGCCAAACTTCCTCAGCCTCCTCAGGAAATACAGTTGCTGTTGGGCCTTCTTGACCAACTGTGTGGTGTTCAGTGTCCAGGTGAGGTCCTCAGTGATGTGAACGCCCAAGTACCTAAAGCTGCTCCCCCTCTCCACTTCAAGCTTCTGGATGAACAGTGGCTGATGAGGCCTCCTCTCCTTCCTCATGTCCACTATCATCTCCTTTGTCTTGTCCATGTTGGAAAGTGAGGTTGTTGTCCCTACACCATGACACCAGACTGGCCACCTCCCTCCTGTAAGCCACTTCGTCCCTGTCAGTGATTTGTCCTATCACTGCAGTGTCGTCTGGGAACTTCAGGATGATGTTGTCCTTGTGGGAGGCAACACAGTTGTGGGTGAACATGGTGTAGAGGATGGGGCTGAGGACACATCCCTGTGGGGTGCCAATGTTTGTGGTAATGCTGGCTGAAGTCCTGTTGCCAATCCTGACAGACTGGGGCCTGCCAGTCAGAAAGTCTGGATGGAAACATGAAAGATTGACCATCATGTTGCCTGTAGCAGCTCCAAAGATGCTGAATGGCCGGAAGTTACATGTCCTACCTTCTCATTTTGATGGACACTGATTTTTAAGGACATCTCTATATATTTTTTATTTATGGAGAGTCAGCAGGCATAAAAACCAAAGATAGTTGTTGTCAGCACATACAGAGTTAACATTTGCCCCCATCAACTGAGATTTGGTAGAGAATGTTGTGGTAATGGCCACAGGTACTGTTTCCTCTGTCTGAACATGACCTGGATCGCTAACATTGTTCTTTCTCCTAATTTCTCCCTCTCCATGGGTGTCTCTACCTCTTGCAGTGTCACGGTTGCTATGGGAATTTGCTCACCCCCTACATTTGTCTTCCTTCCCTGTTGCCAAATAAAACAGATGTCCCTCACTGACCACGTAGAGTGACTGATAAAGGAAGGCAACTGAAACAAAAGGCATGTTGCATTCTGATTAAAATATTTAAGCAATTTGGTTTTTTAGAATTTCTTATATTGTTTAAAACTGTGTCACCATTCATTAAAACTACTACCACTATTACTTTAACAATAATAATAATAATAATAAATATTAATAATAAATAATAAGTGTCATTTTTCAGTAATTTTGTTAAAATGTTTGCATAAAATCCACTAAAATACAGACAAATATTTGACATAAAAAAGGGGAGAAAATAGCTTTGTGAATGCAGATGATTTACAACAAATAGAAACAATACAAACTTAGTTGCTGATGGAAAAAGTGCATCTCTCTCCTGCACTGATCTATGTGTCCAAGTCTTCCCATATTAGCTCCAGGAATCTCTGAACAGAAAACCTTTTGCTCATAGAAATGGTGGAGGATTGTTTTGTGGGATTTTATCAATACTTTATTGCTCTTCAACAAAGGTCCACTGTGTGGAAAATGGAGCTGTGTGGGACATCACAGCTGCATGGAGGTGTGTGTGCATCACAGATACGAATGCAACACTGTCCATGTTTCAAGTGTGACATTAGTTTAGAAAAGTGTGATAACAATGGTGTGTAATATGGTCCATTGTATTCTGTTGGCTATAGATTATTATTCTTTCATTCTCGTGTTCAGCCACCTATATGGATTGATATGCAGGCAGAAAAATCAATGAAAGCCTTAGGATGCAGCTACATAAAGGTGCCAGGAAGTAGATTCAGTCATAACTAAAGAAATTACTTTTTCACTGCAGCACACACGTTGATCTGGCGTTCTATTATTATACTTACTGTTCACTAAAATGGTGTCTTTTTTAAAATTTTTATTATTCACTTTGCAGTGGTCCCAGATGTGTTATTCTTTGGGCTCACTGCTTTCTCCAAGGCTGGACAAAAACATGACAGTGAAAACTATAAAACCAGAATGTTTTAAAAAATATAACAGAAACTCTGAGCCTCTCATCTATCTGGTTTCTGAGCAATCCAAAAAAGATAAATCAAATTTTAGGTAAACCAAATCTAGCAAAATTGAATTGTGGGACCTAGTTGGCCCAGCTTGGGGTGTAGCTGAGTGGTAACTGATTGACCTCACCACTTTATGAAAGTAGTGACAGTCTGTCTTAAGACAAAGGCTATTAATTTCCATATTTTGCATGATTATTTTCATCTTAATTCCTGTACATGTTTGTACACACTTAACAACAGAATTTTATTAAAACTGAAAAGGCTCCAGTTTTGGTTCAAATGTAAGGTACTACATAAGGCCTGAGGTCACTATGACTTTTTGTCCATACTAAACCACACCATCGTCTTTCCTTTACGTTAACTAAATGCTCTGAAAATATTAACGCTAATCCTGTCACCAATCCTATATTATGCCAGAATGTCTGAACATTTTTTCATATTTTAAGCATTAAAATGTTTGTAATTTGCCGAACACATAAATGATTTCATTTTATCAGTTATATAGCTTGACCAAGAATAGGAAATTACTCAAAGAACACACTCAAAGAGCCCTGGAATGTCAGACCTTTTTTTTTTTTTTTTTAAACATTTTTGAAGTTGAAGTTGGGTATGGATAGTTCTGTACTTGGAGATTTTGGGCAAACAAAAATATGATGTGGATGAATAACAAAAGGAGAACACAGATGTTTTTCCTATCTTAATTTCACAAAAGAGGGGTGTACATGTATAGGGAAGAATGGAAGAGAGTTGTTTCAGTACAGTTTCTGTTTACATTGATGAAAATAAGGAATAAGTGCAAAACTCTTGTAAGAAAACCCTTCTTTTCCTCATTGATTTTTCTCCTCTATTTCTCCCTGCTCCTCAGTTGATGTAATACATGGAGCTGAAAAAAAAAGTAAATGTGCAATGGGAACAGATGTGCCAAAAAGAAAAAAAAAAATCTTTGAGGTTTGACTGGTTCCACTTTCTTGTGCATTTGTTTAATGACACCTGACTTTTCCATTAGCACCACTCATTATAAGTTGTGATGATGCACCTAATTAATGCTCATAAACCCAACAACAAGATCGAATTAGCTTGCAAAACTCTGGGCATATTGGTTTACAAAGGGGACCCACTCATTCTTGTCTTAGTTCCTTGTTCTAGCAAGCATCTAAGACTTTATTAGGGCCAACTAACTGACAAAAAAAACCCCACAGTTTTGAATGTTTGAAATTGTCTCTTATTTTTTAACATGCTAGTGTTGCCCTTTGCCAACCAATTTTTGAAATGAGCAAAAACCAGGTTCAGAAGTTAAAATGATCAATCTCTTATTGAACTGGGACTTGACAAGATACAACCTTTTCTGTGACTCTATTAAGTATCCACCATGGTTCAACATCTCATTTCAATATAACGGTTTTACTGGGCCTAATGTGATTAACACCAGTATGAACAATAATGGCATGAGGACTTGTACAGAGGTCAGCGAGAGCAGGGATGAGCTCAAGTAGAAATGGGATTTATTCACCAGACACACAGTGTGGTTAATCCACAGGGAAATTCACAAATCTAATTATTGAATCTAATTATATTCTCCCAGAAGAAGACATGCTGTGATTTTAGCACCACAGTGGACAGGTTTGAGTGGAGCTAAGGAGGACAGGTAACACCAAAAGCATTGTCTCTGTTGATTGATCAGCTTTACTAGACGTCTCCCTCTCAGATAGGAGTCTTCTTGAGATATCTCATGTTTTTGAATGAATGAAATGCTACTTTAATGAACAGCAGGCAGTTGCCAAGTGGTACTCTTTGTAACATTGTTTTGAAAAGTGCTATACAAATAAAGTTATTATTAGATAGATTGATAGATAGATAGATAGATAGATAGACCTTTATTGTCATTGTGACATGCACAACGGAATTAAAATATTATTATTTAAAGAAGGGAACAAAGTGATTCTTTCCATACTGTCAATGTCCTATTATCAAATTAATTAAGACACATTAGATCAGTCTTTATATAGTATTCAGAAAAAAGTTCAATCAAAATGAAGGCGTGTACTGAATATTCCAATAATTTGATTTTTGTTGATTTTAATCCGCACATTTTCAAATCCAAATTGTTTTTGTCTTCCAAAAAATTTAAGGTTACAGCTGCTGATATGTTTGTTTCATGCTGTTACCATAGTTAGCAGTTATGTTCCTGAGAGGGTATGTTTACAGACAACAAATTTGCACCAACGAATATCTTACATAACAAAGAAGTATTGGATGCAGCAAGGATGTATTTTAGATTGCATTTAACAAGTTGCATACATGTTGAACATCAGTAAAATGTTCGATGAATAATATTTACTTCAAGTGATTAAAGCATTATTCAAAGGCTTTTTTTATTTATGACCTTTTTTTTGTAGTCTAGCTTCAGAGATAGAAAGTCGGACTACAACAACCCAGACATGGCTGTGCAGCAAATATCAAGAGGATTGCTGACATTAATCAGGAATGCATTCCCTTTTGAGAGCTACAGCAGAGATAGCTGACTAAAAGTAACAAACAGCACATCTACATCCATTTATTACAGGAAGCGCTTATGATGGATATTTTTCACAGTGGCATTACTGAATGCAAAATTGGTGGAATTATTGAAAGTACAGAAAGGCCATGTGCAATATCAAAATCACAGGAACTTGTTGATAAAAGGTATAATGAGTCACATTACACAGTAAATGAAGCAGGCCTACCTCATATTCATGAGGGAGCATGAAAGGTTAGTCCCATTCCAAATGAAATCATCAGTCATTTCACAATTGTAATATCTGCCAAAATAAATTGAAATTGGTTTGTTTTATTGTATATCATTCCTCCTACTCTGAACAATAAACAGTTTAGTACTGATCAACAATGATATGTGATTTTAGACACACGCAGCGTATTGGTCATGGCACCCAAATATTTACCTGGCTTTTGTATTATTGCTTGATTTGAGCTTTCTTGTCAAAAATAAGATTATTTTGATGGAATTAAAGAGGTCCTGGGTAGCTGTACTGGACAACTTAATCCAAAAATATCATAGAATTGATTCATTGTGCAGTGCAGTAAAATTACATCAGTTTGAAACAAGATAGATGCATGTGGTCCTTCGGCAGTTGTAGTAAGTAAGTAATGATCAGCAGAGTAGCATTGTGGTGATCGTATCAGTCACTGCTTGATGGGGTAACAGCGGGTGACAGTAAAATATTGACATATTGCACACACCACTTCCTTGATAAGCAGCAGGGGACAAATAGTCCAAAATAACCAGATAACCATTTATTATTTTCACTTCCACACACAAGTGGACAATGGGGGAGCACATTAAATTCATGTTTATTTGGAGTAGAACATGTTTTCGCCAAGAAAGAAGTTTGATAACTGAGAGATTGTAAGTAGAGATCTTTGGTAATTTCTCACAGAAGAGATGAAGTCAATTATTATACAGTGTTATGCTTATGTTATGCTTAATCCTTTTGACCAAAAATATACTCTTTTCATACCCTCTGGCTGACTGAAAAGAAACTGAGTTGGACAATTTAAGATTAAGTGAAAAGAAAATGATATGCCATATTTTATTACTGAATGAGACACATCTGCTCCATTTTCAACTGAAGGAAAGAAGAGGGGGGCACATGTTGTGCATTGTTCCTTCACCTCTTTCCCCCAAAATGTAACAGTAGCTTTGGAACAACCAAACATATTCAGACATGCTCTCATTTAGCTCTTAAGAATTTTGCAGTAAAAAAGCACTTCTTGTCCACATGGGAGCAGTTAAGAGATGCTGGGGTCAGTGAGGTTGCTCTGCTTCATGGCTTGGATATCAACAACACTGTATGCACATACATGTGGAACTAAATTAACTAAAACTATTCTAAAAGTTAAAAGTTGTTTGTCCTCCTGACATCTGATGCCTTTATATTATGACCTCATCTGTATCAGTAAAACTGAGCCCCCCTCTCCCCACAGAGTCAGACCCCTGGTGAAAGTCTCAGGAACAACCTTCTCTCAGGAAAAGTTATCAGCCTTTGAACCGAGCACCCATGTCCGTTGAACGTATGTGACAGAATTCAATGTGCTGACATTGTAGACTAGACGACTCTTGGATTAGATGACAATGATAATAATCACTCATTCTTTATTTTTTATAAAATGTTTTATTTACTCAGGTTGTTGATTGCATTCCTTTAATTTATCTACTTTTCATTCTACTTTTATCCCCCTGTGTTTTCCTGAATGTTTTTCTTGATTCTCATTCTTCCATGGGGTCATATTAAGTCACATGCATATTAAATCTGTTCCAAATGGCTTCAGGAAGCATGTTGTCTATAAGAAGCTAATAACTTTAAAATTAAGAAAACAACAACTTTGTTTTGCCAAGGGGCCAGTGCTTCTCTCTAGAGCTGTTCCATCTTACTCAGATGTCTCTCCCTGTATTATTTATTCTTTACCAGAGACTAATATAACTCATCTTATGCGGTCCATTATTCCTCCACTAAAGAGGCAGAAACGGCTGATGTCTGGCATCGCCATGTGTCTTTAAACGCAGCCCGCGGTGGGGGCGGGGTGGCGATGAACTCATAAAGGCTGTGGAGTTCCCTTCAAGGCCGCTAGGCGCGTCTCTGCTCCATGAAAGCTGCCGAGAGAGGTTTTAGGCTGGAGGAGAGGAGGAGGAGGGAGAGGAGGAGAGAGCAGAGAGAGAGGACGGTGTTTTATCAGCCAAGTGCAGCCTGAATCGTGCGGAGCGGACGATGGGGGCAAAAATCCCACTCTTGTGTCTTTTTCTCCAACATCACCGTTATTAACATGTAGCCCGGTGCGTGTCAAAAACCTGGAGGTGCTTTGCTGTCTTCTGACTAGGAGAATGCAATTCTTATTATAGTTGTGAATAATAATAAAAAAAAAAAAAAGATTTTTTTTTTTTTTGGAATAATAGCTGACTTGTTTTGGACTAGAAAGCCTTTTTTTCTGAATTAGTTTCCGGCCGTGTGTATCTGTTGGACCGCATTTAACCCGAGTTTTCTACCCTGTGGAGTGAAAAGTGCGCCAGTCTTATTTCCCAGGTTTATTCCCAGCGCTTCAGCGTCGAGATTTTTTTCCCCCTTCTTCTTCTTCTTCTTCTTTTTGGGCACGGGAGGGAGGTTGGGGGGCTATGTGGCTTCTTGGAAGGAATGCACCTTATCCTAACGGGACGTAACGCACAGAGGAATATTATCTGAGGTGGCTAAAAAGAAAGCAGCAGACGGGATCCTTTCCTTGACGGTAAATACACACTCCAGACTTCAATTCTCCGAGCTCCATCTACACTATCACACTTTGCCGTTTAAAGAAAAGGGGGAAAAATCAACCAACTGCGGTGCAGTGAGCTGTGAGGTGTTCTCAGTTCATCATTTACTCGGCTGAATTATCCACATGAGGTGGTGATGGTGGAGGACAAGTTCAAGTGGATGTTGAGATAATGAATGCCTTTTTCTTTTTTTCTAAATACCCCCCAATCCCACCCCCCTCTTCCTCCGTGACGTTATTTGTATTTTAATGGAATGGGGGGGTTTAGTGGTGAGAAGGACTGTGGGTTGGAGAGAGCTGTAGGTGGTAACGTCCCCGCACGCAGAAGAGAAGCAGCATCCCCGCTGTCTCTGTCCGCCACTTTGGGCTGTCTCAGACTCCATGGGCGCTCAGAGCCGCTCACAGCCGCTCACAGCCGCACACTCTCTCACAAGCCACCTGCGCAAAAAATAGCCGGCTCCAGGAATGACCTGCTTTTTTTTGGAGGTGGGGGCTGAGACGACTGAGTGATGAATTTGTTCTGAGAAACACTTGTGCGGTTGCAGAAATGTGGGATATATCAACAATTCAGGAAATCCTTCCGTCCGTCCGTTTACCACCTGTGTGTGTATGTGCGTGTGTGTCTGTGTTTGTGCGTGCACGCGCCTATGAGAATATTCTGCCTTAAACTGTCAGCTCATCATGATCATCAAAGACACATTTTTTGGTCACTCGATCTGACCGAGTGGACTTTGGACGCAGACTCAGAGGTTATAGGCTTGTTGAAACATAGGAATGTTAATCAAATGAACGCAAAAACCCTCTATTGGCTGGGGGGGGGTCAGGATGGAGAGGGAATGAGAAGAAGCGTGTGCGTGTGCATGCGTGTGCACCGGCGCCTGGTGAATAGAGTCTCTCTATCTTCTCTCCGATCCAGGAGGCGGAGGAGGGAGGCGGGGGGGTGCGCCCGACGGCCGCTCTGGGGGCACCATCACCATATAAAACTAGATGAATGCGGTATTTGTGTGTGTGTGTGTTTGAAGGACCTGCCATCTCAAAGCTGAAGTAGAAAGAGCTCAAGTCACCGAGGACTTTACCCCCATCACTCTGGGCTTGGAATGGGGTGAGGGGGAGATGAGTTAAGGTGATCCTGGTCAAGGCTTCAGTTACTATGTTGGCATTAAAAGAATTGCTTTGCAAATGAGCCTAATCAAGCCTGAGTGATGCTAATACTTGTATATTGGCCACAGTTGGACAGCACAGCAGCTCAAAATGTTAATGGGATTTTATGTGTTCAGATATATGCTATTTATAGTCAGCGGTGATAAGAGAAGATTCTGGGTTGACTGGACTCCATGTGAGACTGCCCCCCCTTCCCCCCTCCTCCTGCCGCCTCTCAGCATGAAAGTGGTACGTTAACCTTCTTTTCTGCAACAGACCTGATATAAAGTGACACTTAAATGCAAACACAGACGAAAATTAAAAAAAAAACCCCAAAAAAACAAACAAACGTGAAATCATATTCGGTGTCTGGGCTGTATGTGACGTCTCTGTCATGTGTGGGGCAGAACAGAGTCATAAGCGATGTCTCATAGGAATAACACAACATTGACTTTTAAATGGTCACTTCTGAGAGCTAAAACGTTTAATTCCTCCTTTAATAGAGTAAGAGAAGCATGAGATCATGTAGTAAGAACCCAGTTGCAGGCTTCAGACACAATCTGCCTATAACCTGTATAATGTCATTTGTTGTCGCACCCTCGCATGGTGGTGGAGGTAGTCATGGTATTTCTGGGGGGGGGGGCTGTGAGAGGGTGCTGGGCTATCCCAGGGGTTCTGATCTACATTTCTTAGCCCTCAAGGAAAATAACTACTCACTACTCAGGGTTGTCTTTCCTTTCTTTTATGTATTGCTCTCATGGTTTACCCACTCTCTTCTCTCCTTGCCTCATCTGCCATCTCTTTGAATAGGAGAGAGCTGTTTTGTAAATGACCTGTTTTGCTTTCTGAGATTCTTTGTGTGAAACAGGCCCTTGAAATTGCAGTTATGGTTCGGACAGTTTTAGTGCAGTAGTACATTTTGCCAGTGGCACATTGACTGCACTATACCAGTGACTGATACTGTGGAACTTTTAAACAGCCCCAGTTCAACAAAGCTTTTACATTTTGAGGTATAAACAGCTGTTATGACAGGAACAGTCGGTTTTTATTCCTGATAGTGTGACCTAAAAGTGTATCCCTATTCCAAGCCTGTTTTTGTCCAAGGACATGCCTTATGAAGGTATTATTTTCAGAGGACTGAGGGACAGAGGGCTGCACCGGCATCTCCTCAACACATCAACGATTTGGTTAAAGATTTCCACCAACTTGTTTGGGGAAACATTTCATGTTGAAAAACCAATGAAATGATGAATATATACATGCAGCGTATGTCATATTTCTTCAGCTGAATATGTATTACCCCATTCATGTGGATCATGTTGTATTTGCAGGCCTCTCAAATTGCAAAGAGAACTGCATTTTGATCACTCCATGCGGTACATTTTCAAGGCTGTACACAAAGCATTTCTCCACAGAAGTTCATTTCACAAAGGCATTAGAGAGGAGACATAGTTAACATTAAAGACTATTCAGTCTTAAGATGTGAATTTGGAAGGAGCATGTTGCAATAGTTGGAAGAAAAATAACAAAGATAAAAGAATATTAACCGTGTAGATGAACTCCTAAAGGATGTAAAATTCACTTAATCTGGTGGAAAGGGTGCATTACTTTGTTGAATAGTTATTCAAATGGCAATGTGAAGCAGGGGAATTGAGTTTTTAAAGATCTTTACCTTGTGTCAAACTTACAGAAAGATGCATTTCTGCAAGAAAGAATGACCTGCACAGTAATGCCTTCTAATACTAAAATCTAGATTCAGCTGCGTAGGTCTAACAAGCATGATATGATGCCAACTAAAAATGTTTTGTGGGTGGATGGTTGGTTGTCAAAATGGCAACTTTGGTCACGAAAGTTAAAAGTTAGTTTGACTTACAAGTGGTAGACTGACCAATATGATCAATTTTCTGATCCATTTGTTGTCCTGCTACCTTTTTAGACTGAACATACCACCTGTGTTTCTGAAGCTCGGCCCAGAGGCAAAAGCCAACTGATAACTAGAAGTTCCTGGTTTTATCCCTTGCAGACTTTGTTTCAGGGTGTAGTGAAGATCATGTGGTGTTGAATCAGTGGTGCGGAAACACTGCTGAATAACAACAATTGCAATGTTTTAAATATGCATCTGCCTTTACTGAGACAGCAGAAAATAAATTAGGTATTGACAGGCATACAAAGAGGACACAAGTGGCTTCACCCAACCCATCTATACTTTATTTAAGAGGAAATTGCTACAGTTTCCCCTTACATGTTGAAAGCGTGTTTGGGCTGCTTGTTGTCACTCTGGTAATGGGATGGTATTAATTATTGACTACGTAATTTGTGGATTTAAAAGTAAAAAATAAACCTGTTCCAACTCCAAGCAAAACAAAAGCTAGCAGCAGTTCATTGTTTAATGAATAGAGAATTAAATGCAATGTTAGAACAAAATTCACTTGCATGTTACCTGACTTAATGTAAAATGCTGTAATCACCTCTTTTGATACTTATTGTTTTTTAAAGAAATATTACCTTAGCAGGCAATAATTGAAATAATTTTGATCATCACAGCCATAATGCTTTTCCATGCTCAAAGGAGTAATGTCTTCATTTCCCATTCATTTTTTAAAATAATAGTTTTTTTTTATTTTTTATGATTTTTATTTTAATAAGTAAGTGGCAGAGGTGCTGACAGGAAACGGGAAATTACCTGCTGCATAGGTCCAAGGCTGGAATCAAACGCTGTGGTATCATGGCATGTGTGTAACCACTGAACCACCTACACTGCCCTTTCCATTTATCTTGCCGTTATGAACCCACTGCATCTTAAAAATTGTATAAAAAATTAAGATGGCTGTCAAACTGTGGTTAATGCATATTCTTAATCGGAATGGTCCAGTAAGTGTGTCTTTAAATTTTTGCTTTAAAGAGGTAGGCCATTATAAAGGCATACCTAAGAACCTGTGTAATTCATAAAAGGATATTTCTGTTGTGTAAAGTGAGTCCTTTGGTATGGTGTCTTTTAGATTTGTGGAACTGTATGTTGGGGATTACTATGTTGCTCTTTCTCTGGAATGTCTTGGACAGAAATTTGGGCTGGGAAAAGTTTGATTCAGGGTACTTAAATTAATCAGTCTGTCAATCAATCAGTAAGTCAATCATGCATGGAAAGATGCAAAAGTGACTCATACTGATATCAATTTATTAATAAGATAATAGTTTATTAATAAGATAACTCTGCATCCTCAGACTTGGTAACATACATATGACTCATCCATCTATACAAATCACATCCGCTGTTTATTACACTTAAATAGCTTCTGTTAGCTTTGGATGCTTTGCACTGTGGGGAACCCATAAACAACGGTAACCAAAGCAGAAACAATCCCTGAAGAAACAACGCACAGTTACTCTCATGCTTTGATAGTCAGGCTAATGTTGTGCTTCAACACCTTTGGCAGCACCTTGGTTTTGTAGCTGCACATTACTCCTCTGCTCATGCTGTTTCCTTTAATTATCCGAATGTTTTAATTACATAAAAACAAAAATAAAAGACATAACTTGCGTGCTTGTAATTAACAATCCAAATGAATATTTTGTAAAGGAAACAGATGACTGGACATAAGAGCAAAACATAACAGGGAAAGTCACAAGGCCACCAACAGCCAGAACCAATTCAAAGATGAATGAGAGGGAGGAATCAAATAAAGTAGACCACATGGTGCAATGGTGCCAACCTGTTTCCAGTGATGAGTGATAGAGCTGATAAGAAACATAGCAAATATATCTAATATATTTATTTTTGTACTGTTTATGGCTGGTAACACTAATTGAAGCTTCTGGCAAGTGTAGTCATCTGATCTATGTATGGCCACTTCTGTGCTTACTGATGTGGATGTGTAACCCTTGGTTAGTCTTATCTGCATGCTGTAATACACAAAGGGTAGGAGGGAGAAAAACGAGGAGGAGGTGAAAATACATGGAACAGAATGTCCTGTTTGGGATGGGCAGCTCTTTATTTCTTAGTGCCAGGGTGAAATTCTGTTGAGAACATAACATAAATTGTTGAATTGTTATTTTATCAGCGTAAGATTCAGTGCAGAGATTTAATGTCACAAGGCGTAGATGCTCTTGCTATGATACAATTTTTATAAAACCAAAAAAATGTATGTTGTAATTTTCTCACGTGTGATATACCGGACATTTTCTAAGATGTACTTACAAAAGCTATTTTCAGCATGTGTTCCAGATCCAGTGTGATTGTCATAGAATGTAAATTCATTGTAGTATTGCAATACACAGATGAGATTTAACTTTTTCTAGCTTTAAAGCTATGGCTAACCTATCTTATTTTAATTCAAAATTCACTTTTGGTAAGGTTTCAGCGCCAACCAGTCTCACTGATCTTTATTGTTACTAGGAGAAATTGGGGCTGAGGAGGAATGAAGGGCGGATCTGACCTGCTCTGTACTCTGTCCTGATTCTTAGGCCAGTCACGGTTTTTGGTGCAGTCTGTCAATCACCCACTAATGCCTGCCATGCTTTATAATCTATTTTCCTTTAACTTGGATCATAATTTAAAAAATGAAAAACCGGTTGTATTGAAGAAGACTTGAAACTACCAATTGAGACCATAAAGTCATTAGGAAAACATTCACTCTGGTAATAAATCAAGTGAGAAATAGGGCTTTTTTCCCATAGACTTTGAAACTAGACTTCTTTTTGCAACCAGTGGACTTGTCCACTAATGGTCCTAAGATAGAAGGCTGGTCTAAGGCTGTTCTCCCCCTTTCAGTCTGGAGTTTATGTCCACCTTTATACATAGTCTAAGGTATTCCCCATAGTTTTCATCCTTTCTGTTCGTGGTCATCATTATTCATAACATGCTTTAGCTGCCATCTCAGTTGCTAATGATTATATTTAATAATGATAATTTATGTGCCAATGAGGCAGGATGACAAACTATGCAGTCATTGAAATACCTGTCAATCTTGATATGTTTGCATATTTACTCAAGCTTTTGTTTGTGAAAGAACAAAACAAAACAGTGTGAACACGAATTGAACACCAATCGGACTCGCTGCGGTGTCTGCTCTGAAAATGGCTGCTTACAGAAAGGTGTATATAAAGCAGTGGGAATCTCTCCTTCTCACTTAGTTTGCTGAGTGAACACAACACAATGAGCTGAGAAGGCCTGGCTTTGCTGTTGTATTTGCATGAACTGCATTATGTGATGCATAAAATAGCCTTAAGTGTTGTGCTTTTCACACAAAACCATCAGCCCACACTTAAAATCACAATCGGGTGGAAAACACAGAGTTGAACTGTTGGGAAACCAAAATTTATATCATAAAAGAGACACCACAATGCTGGAGGAAAAAATTAATCTTATCTGGAAATCCAACTGTGAAAGATCTTCCAGCAGGATGTGTGACAAAACTATTATGTTTCATCTGTTATATAATGGATTAGATATGTTATGGTGCTGTTTTGCTTTGCAAAGTGTTTTTATTTTAGAATGTTATATGCTTGATGATAAAGCATTATAGCTTTTGTCACAATGTTGGAAACTGAGATACAAGCAAGAAAAATAACCACTTGGGTTTTCTCAGCAGTTTAGTGAGCTGTTCAGCTGAGGCATGGTTGCATGGAGCATCCCTATATTTCTATCTTCCTCTGCCTCACTGTGCTAAATCACTTTTCACTTTTTTTGACAGTCTTCACTTTTCTTTGAATAATAGTATGTTATTAAAGTGTGGCTCAGCAAATTCTCAGGAATCACATTTATATTAAATACTTCTTCAAAACCTGGATCCTTGTTCCCAAAATTAAGTTCAGAACTCGTTTCCAGAAGTCAACTATGGAGGACTCTACTCCGCTTATTCTGCTCAATTACTTTCTGAATTCATTATCTCATAGTCCGTCAAAGAGATGCTAAAATAAAAGTAAAAATGATGTATCTCAAATGTGTTGTCTTCAAATTACTCATTTGTCTGACTAGTTCAGTATTGCATACCAGACAGAAAGACAGCAACTCCTTCATAACCAGTGATATGAGTCACTTTGAGACAAAAATGACCAAGAATATTAATCAAAATATCTGATATTTAATTTTAGCTTACTGTGCAAACCTGATCTGTTTTACCCACGACCACGATCTTTCCCATAACCTTAACCAAGCAGTATTAGTAGTTGAAACTTAACAAAGAATACTTTTGTTTCATAGCTGCCATTTTTGCATATTGCACTCAAAAACCTAAGTTTCCAAAATATGCTACACACCACTGGCATATTAATACTGTCCAGTGTCAGATAGGATTTCCAATCATCCTAGTACATATATTGTATGGTGCATACATGTGTGATGGAAATGTGGGGTCAAACTTGTCTGGTCCAAGGATGAAATGATCACATTCCTTGGGCCTATTACATGTGGAATTGATTACTGTTCTAGTTTCCGTTGGTTGTGGAATGTAAATGTATTTATCAGAGTTAATATAGTCTTTCTGTCTGCCCATAATCCTCAGACCTCTGTCACTAGCAGAATATTTTTGTACACAGAAATGTTGCTTTTTTTTCAAGGTTTTTTGTTGGGTTGCACCACTCTGAGTGAACTCTGCAAATGTTTTCTATGAAAATCCCATTTGGCACCAATAGTTGTCACTAAGTTCATATGCCTTCACCATTGTGTTTAGGTTATGAGAGCATTTGGCTGCCATCCCCAGACAGAGGACAGAAGACAAACATGAATCACTGGCTGTGGTTACATGAGTTGATTTTCTTTTTTGCTTCCAAATGTGACCACTATGATCAATAATTCCCATTAAATATTAAGCACATGGGTGCTAAATAATATAGCTGTTTCATTTGTCCAGTTTACATGCTCTAAAGTAGTGATCCTCACTATTTTTTTCACAAGAGCCACATTGGCAGAGAAAGGCAAGGGAGAGCCACACGTTTTTTACTCGGAACACCTGACGTTTGCCTGCTTGTCCTCTCTTCGGCGTCTTCGTGTTGATTTTCGTTTGCTGCTTTCCACAGACTCTTTATCCTCACTACTCGCTACAATGCAGTGTGTCTGTCTGCCTGGTTTTTGCCCTTTTTTTAATTAGAAATCAATCCATTTTGGACCTGCATCTCACGCTGGCTAGTGGAGCTAACGTCATCTGGCTGCAAGCGTGCACTGCGGTCAAGTGTGACGGTGTTGTAAACAATGCCGTAAGCGTGTTGCATTGCCAGGTTTGACAATGCCTCCTTTAGGAAACATTAATTGAGGTGAAAGGAGAAGTATAATGCAGATGTTTGTAGTGCAGTGTTCACTGTGTATTTACGTAACACATTTGAAAGAATGTATTGGCTGTGTTACCATGTTGTTGTATGCTACCACGCGAGCCACCATTTAAAGCTTGGTGAGCCGCATGTGGCTCGCGAGCTGCGCAATGAGTATCTCTGCTCTAAAGTAAGGTCAGAAGGTAGTGTAGCTATGAGAGTCACTGGGAGCAAAGGACACTCAGCTTTCTTTTTTTAAAGTAAGATTACCAGGGCCCACTTAGTGTATTTTTCTTTAAATTAATTGTCGATGTTATACGTGTAGAGTGAGGTTACCTAATATATATATAAGATGATGACATTGTCTCTCCTCCTCTGTGTCTGTCCCTTTAGACGTCACTTTTAAAGGCTTTAAATCCTTCCACACGTTCATGTCAGCAGGAAGCTCACTTAGGGATCGAGCTGAAAAGATGTGTGGCTGTGTGGCTGCCACTGTGGTGGCAGGCTGATCGGGCTGTTAAGGTTATAGAGCCCGAGAGTGTGACTGTGTATGTTTGTGTGTATTGACATGGCTAACAAGATTGACGGCATTTGTATGTGTGTCCATGTGTAGGCAAATATTACAAGGACTAAGGGTTCCTGAAAAACAAAAACATCATTAATAGACAGCTCTGCTTCTATGAGAGAAAGCCGTCAACACTTCTGTTCTCTTTGTGGAAGTAAACATAATTTTTTGATGGAATTGTTTGTTTTCCGTGTCTCTCTAGACCATTAAGTGAAGGCAAAATGCTAATGCTCTTAACAAACAAAGGCAGAAAGCCATCTGTTGGGAATGGAAACATTGGGCATTGTAGTTATGGGGTATGCACCTTAACCATTCAGATGATTCTTGTTTTTTATTTCTTCAATTATTCTTGTTGTTGTTGTGGTTGTTTTTTTTTTTTTTTACATCAACAATGCCAATGCATAATTTTATGTAATTTTGGAAGATGGTCCTCAGTACTACTACTACTAATACTACTAACAGTAATGATAATAATAATGACAATAGTGATGAATAATGACCTTCACAATGAACCATTATTGATCAACAAAGGCTATTGCATACATCATATTTACAATGTGGCCAAACCCTACGGCCAAAAGAGGACTCCTTCATGTGACACGCATTACTTAAAGCAAAGGTTTGATTTTATTTTAATCCTGAGTGTTTAAATTTAATACAAGCAGTACCAGACCACTTTAGGGGCCTTAATGCAAAACTCTGTCTGTTGACTAAATTGCCTGGGCATCAAAACCTGCAAACTCAGAATTTCCAAATGGACGAACCAGGGGCCATTCCTGAGATGTTCAAAAAACAAAACAAAACAAAAAAAATTACTTCAAATGTTTGATGTTATGTCTTTAAGCCGAAACTTAATGAAAACAATATTTTGACCAGAGTCTCTGCTGTGGCCATCTCAGTATCATTATATCTCCTAGCCAGTAAAAGCTCCCTGTTAAACCCCAGGGAGGCAGATTTCCAGATATGGACCTTAAAGTAACTGACTAATTATGTCTCTGAAACAGAATTGAATTCCCACTGGATATAAAACCAGGTGCCAAAGCAAAGTCAAGTGATTTTGAAAAGAAAAAAGAAGTGAATTGGATATGTGCAGGGAAGTTAATAGGTAAAAGGTTATGAATACGATAAAATGATGTAACTACTGACTAGTGTCCTCCACATTTACATGTATAATTGAATATATTTTTAGGTGTGGTTGTGTTGACACTTGATTGATCGAGTTTTTGCGTGTGTGTGTGCGCCTTCTGGAGGCAGCTCAGTATTCACCTGTTCATCCGTCCCCAAGGGATCCATATCACACTAAGCAAAGAGTGGCAAAGAAATGTGGTTTCATGCCAACCCTCCAGTTTCCCATTGACCCTCCTGGCAGCCAGGCACAAAATGTCTGCCAGGTGAACCAAACAGAACAAGGAAAGCTCGACTCTTCCACCTCCCACATGGATAACACTGGTCGCTTTCCTCTTTATCCATGCTACGGTACTCACGGCACCAGCCTGCTTAGTATGGACGCCCACTGACTGACTGTGACTGAAAGAAAATATCCACACATCGATTCTGCTCAGTTGAGATGATGGAACTGAATATAGTGCAGGCAGATTGGTGCTTAATGTACTCATCCTTCGTGTGAGGTTATAAGGCGGTTCCTGCTGATGTAACAACCACACTTTGAAAAAAAAAAAAGGTGTGTGAGTGTTCCTCGGTGGTTGTGTGGTGTGTGGTGTATGCTGGATAAATGTCCAGTTCAGTGCTTTAATTACAGCTAGTTATATAAATTTGTACTGCTGTTTTTGATGTGTTGTTTTTTTGCTTTGCGGATTGAGCATGTGCAAACTTACCATGAGCCTGCAGAGCAAGGAAAGCAAAGGAGAGGAGAAGAGAGGATGAGGAGCAGAACAGGGGAAAAAAGTGAGCTGACACATCCTCTCAGTGCTCATATACCTTACTGATCCCAAGGCTAGCATGTGTGTTTTTGTGTGTGTGTGTGTGCCTGCGTGAGCTACCTGTGCGAAGTGCTTGAGGCCCTGTGCTGGAATTTAACTCTGTTCGCAGTAGCTGAGGATGCACAGCAGACTGATCTAGACTGACAGGCTAGAACACATACTACATTCTCTGCTCAACAGCCTGAACAATAGTCAGCCTGCCTTCTCCAGTAGCAGCAGCCAACAGCTAACAGTCAGCAAATGGTCTGGAAAAAAAGACTTAAAATTTCTTTTAATAGGCCACAACACGAATAGCAACACTCTTTGAAAATGGAAGCAGCCCCATCAGAATTTTATAATTTATATTTACTTTTCATCAAAATAGTTTTGTGGATTATTTCATTACTTTGGACTATGTCTCAAATATGGAAGATGCGTGTTAACAAAAACACTATTATAAACCATGAAATTAAATTTTGTGTTACAGGTCACAGCTCATGATTGATTAGCTATTGATGTAAAGGACTGGGCAGTTTGGCAGTGGCACTGCTCGTATTGATTGGATCCACCTTGGGTTTATGCAATCCTTTGAGCTATAAATAACAGAGGTTTAAGCAGCAAGTCCACAAAGTGAAGCTACAAAATATACAATGTGCTGTTCTCTAACCCTAACCCTAACCCTTGAAGAAACCCTTATATGATGAAAAAAAGTTTTAATTCAGAAAAAGAACGAACTTGAAAAAATAAATTATTAATGGGATAATTCTGTTGGTAAAAAATTGGCAACACACAACCATGAGTTTTGATTTGCTGATTGTTTGAGCCAACCAAATAGTTTTTTAACACTAATAATGTCTTCATATTTCTGTCTGTAAACAAAACTTCTAATTCATGCAACCATGTTAGATAAACAAAAAACATGGCTAACCCTTCTTGTAAGGACAATCTCCAAAGAGCAGTTGTGGGCTGTCAGAATAAGCAAAGAGGCAGCGCTTAGTCAGTCAGTGCTTAAAATAGACTTTAATTAGTACGATACTGAAGGAGAAGTGATAGCTCTCCTTATATCTGATCTCAGAACAGCTTTTTTTCAATTAATGATCGGATGGGTTGCATCCATCATGTAATTTACTGCCAACTTGTGGAGGCAGTGGGGTATTTTCTCTGGAAGCTGGCTTGACTATCAGCAGTTGTATTCTTAACTTCTTTTATTTCCTCTGTAACTGTCCAGTTGACAAAGACTTGTCAAATGGTGCAACATTTTTTTTTGGGGACATTTTCATATAAACATCAAGCTTAGGAGCTCGGCTCTTGCAGCGAAAAGTGTAGTTGTCAAGCTGTCCACGACCCAGCTTATACTGTTTGGGGATAAGTTATTATTGTTGTGTGCATATGCAAACATGTCCAGAATCCTAAACTGCACATTAGAAATTCAATTCCAGTCATCTCTTTCTAAGCTTTAAGCATCAGCAGTAGCAAGTAAACAAGCAAATTACATAGATTTTGAATTGTCGCTCGAGTTTCAGTTAATGGTAAGTATTTTTATAATAAGACTTTGACAAGATAGTGTTATCTTCTCCAAATATCAAAAAGCAAAGAATAAGAGGAATGCCAAGAAAACTTAGGCTTCTCAATCTGCAGACACAATAGCCCATTTCCTAAACTAGATTATAGGTTATAAAGACAACAAAGAATGAGTTTCAGTATGCTGCAGAAATGCTGCCTGCCATTGCAGAGCAAAGTGGATATTCTTTTTTTCTATCGAAGAATGTGGATCACCTCATGAATTTCCTCATGTGAATTTCTGAGGGAGCAAGGAGGACAGATAGACACACTCATTAATTCAAACAGTTGATAGCTTAAACTACAGTTTGACCTGCTTCTTTTATGTCGCTTCTCCTACTTTGACCTGAAGCTTTGCAGTTCATCCTAGACAAGGTAATTACATTTTTGCTATACTATTGATTATTTTTTGTTCAGTCATCTCCCTTATTTTCACTTCAGTCTAGTTGATTTAACTCCTCTACACATCGCTCATTGCCTCCTTTTCAAATGGATTTTATCTTAATCCTGACCTTTGAACCGCTAGGCACGGCTAGCAATGATGTCATCATAATGTGCCCTTTATGTAAATGTGTGTGTGATGGAAAGTCAGGGAGTGGAGGCTGCTCTTCATGATCTGTTTCCTGCAGCTGATATTCACCCTTTTATGAAGTGTTGTGACCTTTTCCCAACTTGAACCATATCGCAGTTATCATTTGCAGATTTAGTAGAGAAGTGAAAAGCTATGATGTTGTAAATATAATCACAACATTTAGTAGATTTGTCCTGCATCAATGTTCTGTTCTGTCAACAGTTGGAATTCTATATGACAACTGTAAATAACTGAAATGTCCATGGGCCAACAATGGCATGCATGCTGAAGAGATAGTAAATGGATTATTGAAGTCCGCCAAAGCTCCCTTTATGGACATAGAGGTAATTGTGCAACTGCGCTGGAAAACTATTTATAGTGGACTTTGTCAGAAGAGTGCATCCTCCTCTCCCTTTTTCCTGGCTGATTTCATTCCTCTCTATCTCAGTCGCTCTTTAACTCTTTTATGCTCTCTCACAGTCACACACACATTCCTGTTTTACTACATTTGTTTTGGACCCATCGTTGACAAAATGCATTTACTTGCACCTTGCCATAACTTTAGCATCACAGCTTAATGCTTAACCCTAAAAGTCACAATTTAAATATGTGTCTAGCTGGGTCAAGAATTTCCATGGAGACACACACACCCACTCACCATATTCTCAGGATGACTGGTTCTCTCAGACCAGTGAAAGGTTGAAGCAGGACAGACCTGCAAGCTAAGCACATCACTCAAATAGTCATAAGCACCTCTTCAATAAATCCCTTCCACAGGCCCAGCTCTGTGTGTGTCTGCATGTGTTTGTGTGTGCCACAGTCAGAGGTGAGATGAGATGCTTAAAATAGGACAGACAAAGGGGTGGAGGGATGGCTAAAATGCTCTGATGTTGTGAGGATTTATCACACAATGGCACTGAGTGTAGCGATAGATGGATGGATGGATGATGGGAAATAGGAGGAGGATATGGATGAGACTGACTAAAGCGCAGGCTGATAGAGTGTTTAGCTGGGTGACTGACTAAGCCATAAGTCTTCCATGAGTCTTTATACTCTCACTCTCTTTCTCTCTCTCTTTATCTGTTAAACCCCCTCTCTCAGCCTCTCTTTAAAATAACACTATGTCCTATGCGGTGACAAGCCGGGATGAAATGATTGGCCCTCAGTTTTCTCCCGATTGCCCTTTCAGATAATCACCACACCTTCTGGCTGCCTTCATATGCTGACTCTACTTTATTAATGACAATCTCTCAATACATTATGTTACTGTGGTTAGATGTCAGCACACTGACCCCCCCCCCCAAAAAAAAATAAAACAACCCAAAAATAACCAAAACCCCACCCAAAACAAAAATTACAAGTTGTGCCATAACGTTTTAAACCATGTATTTAAAAGCATTCAGGCCCTGTCTCTTTTTATACTCCATAGAGTGTAGGAGATCTAATTTCAAATAGATACAACTGTAATTTTTCTCCTAGTTACACACTCACCTATTAGTACATCACAGAAACATGTTTTTATTTTATTTTTTTCGAGCTTTGAGTATCCCCAGCGGCATTGTGGTCTCAGTAATTGTGAAACTGAAGAAGGGTTGGAGCAACAAAGACTCTTGTCACCCAATCATCATTAACAGAGCTTCAGAATTTCTCTGCAGAGATGGGAGCACTTCACTGATCAGGCCTTTGTCGTAGAGTGACTAAACAGATGCCACTTTAAGTAAAATGCATAGGTCTTGGGGTTTTTCCGATGGAGATTCAAGAACTATTAATTATCCACACAAGATATATTCCTCTGTGCTCTTCAAATTTATTAGTAATCATAACCATGAAAAATGTTTGTCTGCGTGTTGATTGCAAAAATTAAAATTTTTAATTTTAGGGTTCTAAATTGCTAGTAGTTTTAAATAGGAGCGTGAATGTCTCTTCATATCAGTGCAATGAGTCCTGTGGTTGGTGACCTGTTGTGAAATGTCAATCAGAATTGGCCCCAGGCTTCTCACAACCCTGAAGGATAAATTAATGGATGGAGGATGAATTTCCATCTTTCCTTTCACTATGAAGCTTTAAGTCAGTCATTATCCTGCCAACAGTCCACATGCCTGTCTGTGTCATTTCAAAATCAGCTTAATATAAACACATACACATGTACATGTGCAGCCGCCCAATACTCATATCGTATACACACATATGCGTCACTTTAATAGCTGTCATTGAGTGTCGGTGAAATGACAGCGGAGTGCCTCCGGGCTCCCGTGGCTGATCTGAGCTCATTAGAACAGCGACTCAGACTGAGGGGATTCAGCTTGGATTTGTTACGCTGCAGCAGCACTCCTGCCCGGGCCAGGAGGTGAAATTGGGAGAGATGAAGTAGAGGATGAGGAGCGGACAAGGATGGGGAGAAGGTAAAGAGATGAGGTTAGGGGAGGAGAGCAGGAGGAAATTGGTAACAGAGGGTAGAAAATGAGGAAAAAGAGAAGATGGGTGGCGGTTAGAGAAGAGAGTTGAGAGGGAAAATGGAGAGCGAGGAATAAAACTGGAGTAAAAGACAAAGAAGATAAGGATAGATTTTAAGGAAAGAAAGAATAAACGAGGGGAGAAAACAGATAGGACGTCATGGAGAGCTGCAAAGCGGTGAAGAACATTAACTATAAGGAAAAAGTGTTGGCTGGATGATCTGATTAAAGGTGTAAAAAGAGAGGAGAGGTAGGAGGGGAGCAGAGAGCCAGAATTGAGAGTGCAAAAAAGATAAGATGGAAACTATGTTGAACCTCGCAGCAAAGGAAATGAGTGAAAAAACCCACCACAATACAGATATGAAGAGAGGAAATAGGAAATTTATAAATATGCGCAACTCACAACTTCAGAATCTTTTTATGTAAAGTAGAAATTAATGAATGAGAATATGCAATAGGGTAGGAGATAATGGCAGGAAAAAAAGATGAAAAGGGACTAAATTTATTAAAATGAATACCAGTTTGTGTGTACATTTGATAGAGAGGAATATTAGAGTGTGGCTAACTCTAATACATGAAAGATAGGAGAATATGTGCTTATGTATGGTAGAAGGAGTGAACAAGGTGCTGGTAAGCACAAAAACAGGGTCAGGCATTCATACATGCGCATAAAAATGATGTGGGAAGAGGAGGAAGGAAGGATGAGAAGAGGAGAGGAGGAAATGCAATGAAGACGCAAAGTGAAGATTGAAGCGGGATTTTCCAGTTGGTTACCCAGTCCTGACCACGTGTGAAATTTGCTCTGAACACCCGGTGGCATTCAATCACCAGTCAAGTGAAGCAACAAGGAAATTAAGTCCAAATTGAAGGAATGGACCAAAAAAAGAAGTAAAAGCAGTCAGAGAAAAGAGAGACATACATTTTCATGCACTCTGCCAGCCATTAAAGCATTTGTATTGTAAACAGTGCCAAATGATTATGTATCAACTCATATACTACTGTCACCAAGACAAAAATTAAGTCATACTTTGTTTTTCTTAATCCAGTGCAGTGATTAGCGTTTTCTGTCTTGTTTCCATAAATTTATGCTTGTTCAGTGTAAATTATTCAAACAACAAAAATTTCCACACAATCTCTGCACGTGAATTTTTTAAGATTCAGTATCTTACAGTAGACAGCTTGGATACTAATAATCGTTGTGTTTTCATACTGTGCCTTTATTAAATGCAAGGGTGTAAAAAATGCATTATGTAGCATTTAGCCAGTGCAGACCTCAATGAAGAATAGAGGTGGAGTTATTTGATAGGTTTTTTTTTTTTTTAGGAGCACTGAGGCGATATAACCAACAATGAAATTATTTCAGCTGCAGTTTGATGTAGCTTAGTCCTCTGATGTACTAACAGCAGGTAGACCAGACATTTCTTGTGATGGTAACATTTAGAAGTACAAACTTAAGGTTTTGAAATGCTCATGGTTTGACAAGATGATTTGGTTTAGTTCAGACACAAAAAACTGCTTTAGAAGAATAGTTTGGGTTCAAATGAGTGTTTCTGCGGCCCAGTGAATTTGTCATTTTTGAAAGACTGCCCTTTCAAAAAAAAATACAAAATTTGTGCAGGAGGTTATTGTAACCCACCGTTACAAATTGTCGTTATGCAATATCTAGACTTGGTAATTCTAACAGGAGCATCTGGAAATCTGTGGTGATGGTGGTTATATAGCAATTATGGAATATACAGTTTAGCAAAAGTTTCAATTTGTTATTTCTTTTCATTATCCACAACCTTTTCCTAAACCTAACCCAGCTATGACCCTTATTATGGTAACTAAGTGAACAAAAGCTGGTACAGGCACTACTTCAGGAGATTATCATATTAGAGGATAAAAAAAATACCAATATGTTTGAGGAAAGGATATTGCAAGCAAAGTCATACAAGGATTACAAGTTGAAGAACCTCCTCTCTAGCTTCATTGATCCTTTTTTTTTTCTGTTATCCCTTCCACAGGTCTCTCCTGATGTATTGCTAATGCAACCAGGAGGAACAGCTGTCAACAAGATATGTATAATGACTTGGAGGACTGACAACAGCAATGAGTTTTAGAAATGTGGGATGATACAGGTGAAATGCAGTCCAGGTAGTCCAGTCTGAGGTAGAGATCGATTAGTTTAAAGGCCCCTCATCATTTTTGCGATGTGCTACAGAAATTGTTGCTGCTGTTTCTCCCTTTTTTTTGTCTCTGTCTTTGCTCCTGAACTGAGCAACTATGTCATGTTGAACTGGCAAAGTGTGGCTGTGAATATCTTTTGAAATAATAAAGCGTCTGTCTTCATTTCTTTCTCTTTGTTTAGTGTTTTTGCATTTGACAATAACTTCAATGTTGTTGCACAATGAGGGAGACAGAAATAAACAGGTATGGGCAGTGAAATGAAACTGAAAAGTAAAAAAAAAAAAAAGGAATAATGATGAAATCTTGAGAAATAACGAAGAGATACTAAAAACAAATAGCAAATTTGAAATCAAATCCAGTCATCTGGCCATGATTTTTGCTTTAGTCAACTAACAGAGAGATTTGGAGACGCAAATAGAGTTAAAGTCTGCTGTATAGCAGATGCACAGGGTTAAAGCATGACTGATCGGATGGAACATTGCCAAATGAGGAAATTAAAAATTAATACACACTCGATATTGGTTAATACTGGATAGTCTTCTGCATGTAACAAAGAGATCACAGCTAAATCTACCCATAGCTTTAATCAAAAAATACTGCCGTACAATCAACATCTGTAAACAACTAACTAAGAAAGTGGGACTAAAATTGGGAGAAATAGAAAAAGAAGTTTTGAAGCCCGGGAACAAAAAGCTAGATTCAGATGACTATAGACAAAGAGATGAGAAAGACAGAAATAGATGGACACAGAGAGATACTGACAGAGTCGGGCGTTGGGTTTGATCTGATGATAGGCAGAGAGGGAATGACAACAGCTATTGGCAGCAGCGCACACGCAACATGATGTGAGAGCAGTGTCTCTGTTGACAGCTACCGACTGAGGCTGTTCTCCCTCCACTGACAGATCTGGGCACTTTAGATGAAATTACAATCCTGTGCATTAAATTAAAATTTTGACACACAAAGGTCCACAGTCACAGCGGTGCCCAAACTGTTGAGTTTCAAATGTCATTTGTTTGCAACTGAAACATGTCTAACATGTAAACAGGCGCGTGCATGTTTTAGTTGATGTTACTCAGCTGCTGGAAATAATTTCTCCATGTTGCACTCCTCCCTTTAGCCCACAGCAGTCTAAAAAAACAGAATTGTGAATGTATGTGCAGTTGACCAACCTAGAGGTAAGAGGAAAGATTGCAAGTCAAACTTTATTATGTTAGAGCTGTCGCCAGCGGTGGAAAGCAATGCTTATGTTTCCTCGTGTTCTGCTTCTCTTTTGATCTTGTCTGTTCTTCTACTGAGGAAGCTGCTGTGGTCCAGCTCCTCACTTTTATGATAGCAGCTCAAGAATCGATTATAACCTATTATTGCGAAAACAGTAATCGTTGAAGCTCTTAGCATACTGAGCTTCATCCCACATGCTCCCATCACCCATTCCTAGAAACTTGCAAAAAGCTCTTTTAAGGTGTTTGAGTGGTTTTTGTTAAGCACTTGTGACTGGCAGATTCTGGCGGGGTGTTCTGACAGCTCAGCCGTGTGGGATGCTTCTGGTGCTCATGGTTAAGTGACCGTGATTTGGATCAATCATTCTGTGTCTCAGTTGGCTCTAAGCAGAAAAAAAAAACCATTTCAGACTTATTTTGCGTAGTGTTTTTAAAAGGTTATCATGTATGTCACCTTTGACTATAGGGTAGGGTGTAAAGTACTAAGCTGCTTTAACTCTAACTGGATATTAGCATATTAAAATAACAAAGGAGAACACAAAAATGTGTTTTTTTTATCTAACATTTAGTGCATATGCTCAGGAACAGGGAATTTAATCCCTGAAGTTTGATTTTAATCCGTGTTCCCGTGCACTAGGTACTATAAACACATCCCTCCTGCCTTTATGTTTCAGGGTTCAACAAAATAAAATCTGGATGATTCCTTTTTGCTGGTATCAGTATTTGACTCGCTCCCTCTCCAAGACTTCATGTGTTTGTGATTGAAAAAGAGCAGCATGTCAACACTTGCAGGCACTTTTATGGACTCATTAACAAAACACTGCAACAATCAATGAATACAGCCTTCTTTTCAGCACTCCTGTTGTTCCTCTCTCTCTGCCTCCCTCTCTCTCTCAGCTTGCTATTTGCTATTATTCTGCGAACACTAGCTCCCTGTTTTGTATTTGTTTATTTACATACAATATTTTGTGTGCCACAGTTGATAAGTGGTGGTTTCCTTTAGAAATGTGGTCGCTGTGAGGCGGGGCAGGAAGGCTTCTGTCAGCCACTGACTGTCAGCTTCTTCACTGTGTGTGCATAGAGTTTGCAATTGTTTCTCCCCTGTGTAGCTTGACTGGAGAGGTCTGGGATCACTTAGTCCAACTCAACAGATGTTTTGCAGGGGAAAATTGAGATTTCTCGTCCTGCTTCAGAATTTGCAGACGGGAACTTCAAATTGTTTGCCCCTTTAATGCTTCACCTTCACTCGCATGTTATTGCCACTCAATCGACTGCCTCCTGCATCCCATGAGACCTCAGAGACAATAACAATGGCAGATGCAGACTGTCACTTCCCTGCTCTTAAAAAGAAACAGAAGACATTAACACCCATATCCAGTACCCTGTCAAGCTTCTTTTGTTAATATATAAGGAGATAAGATAAACAGATATCACTTTCTATACATCTGCTGCAGTTTCACACATTTTCTTCTATTCTTGCTTTTTGTTTGTTTGTTTTTTTGTCAGGATTTACTAGAAGTTAGCAGCAGATCCTTTCAGTTATGTGTGTGGCGAGGTGGGGCCTCCATAGATCGGACTGGCTTGTCAGTGTCGTCAGATTGCTCCATGGTCTAGTTCTAATGAGCACATGCCCCTTATAAGCTCTTTTAAAGGTGGATAGGGGTCAGCGTGTGCACCCAGACATCACTAAATACCAGAATTCTTTTTTTTTTTTTTTTTTTTTGCTATTTGAATGACAGTAGCTCTTCTATTGAATTGGATCTGCTCTCCACATGCATCAATGAGTCTTTGCTGCCCATCACTCTATTGCCGGTTCACTGGTTTTTCCTTTCTTTGACCACAACATTCCACAAGGGCTGCAGTTTTGGACTTTCTGTGTCCCAGTTGTCTAGCCCTTGTCAGAATTGCTCACATCCTTATGTTTGCTCATTTCTCCTTCTTCCAGCACATCAACTTTGAGGCTGCCCCTTTGCTGCCTAACATATCCCACCCACTGGCAGATGCCACGGCATCAATTTAATCACTGTTATTCACTTGACCTGTCAGTGGTCATAATGTTATGTTCGCTCAGTCCATGGGTGAAAGAATATTGCAATAACGTCAGCCAAAGATCCCGAGTAGATTTATCACTAACTTTAATTTCACTTCAAATTATGTACAAGAATGTGCATATTCGGTCTTTTGATATATATTATATATCAATATATGTATTACTAGCTATCCCAGCCCACTCCCAACACTTCTTTATAATGAGACAGAGTAGCTTCTACTCTGCCCAGAAAACGCAAAACTGCTCAGAGGGTGTATAATAACCTCCTGTATTATAACGACTGATCCCCATCAAAATGGCAGCAAAAAACACTTATAAATACCCCCTTTAATCCAGTCTATAAATGGTGTTTTGTAACACATTACTTCACCTATAACACAGCAGCACTGGGTGGTAGAAGCAGTAGCAATGTTTCTCCCAGTCTACCCTTTTATCCATATAAAAGTGACAAGCCAGGGAAATGAAACTGCAGACTGTTAAACTGCAGCATTTTGCGAATAATTTGGTACGAGGATTATCTGTGGAAATTTGTTTCAGTGACTGATAAGAGAGTGACTCAGAGGCTGGAAGAAAAACAGTTTCAAAGACAATGAAATTTAAACCTGATGAATCCCGGCAACACATTAATTATTTTTTTCTGAAACCAAACTCAATATGTTTAGATCAAGTGAGCTGCAGTATGTCTGGTACGCTTCCCACCGGGACAGCCACAGTGATTACAAAGTGCCAAACATGAAAGACGTTGGTGAGGGTATTGTTGCGGGGCTGCGAGAGTGCATAAAGTGTTAGCTGATGACATTTACAGATGCCACCATGAATTAAAATTTGCATATCCAAATACAGGTGAAAAGGCAAATCCCAGTCTTAAGTGTTTCGGGAGAGGAAATGTGAAAACTATGATCCCATGTATGTTGCTTGACTAGAGTGTTTTAATCTGGAAGTCAGATCTGCAATACCCTCAAGCAAAGAGTAGCTGAAAAGAATCATCTGTGAGGAATGGTAGAACATCTGTCCACAGATTTGTGGAAGACCAGTATCATCCATGCCCAGATGGATCACGTCTGTCATCAAAATTAAAATTGGACACAGAAAATGAAAAAAAAAAAGTAATATAAAGATTAAATCTCCCTGAAGAATTGACTGCGGTTGATGGTGGTTTCTAGATAATGGCCTGTCTTTAAAGTTTCATTTGTCAAACGTGTCTTTTTCTCAAACTAGTTTGCTATATGCTGTACGTCTGGGTCTGTGATGTGGTGTAACACAACCATTAGCTGTGTGCTTTTCAGAGAGTGAGCAAATCTGTCTCTCTTACTGTGAGATGGACGGAAAATGAAGAACTGACAAGAATTAAATATGGTTCATACAAGTATTGCAGCCTTCAATGATTGGTTTATATCCCATATCCCTCTGTTGGTTAAAAAATGTACACTGTTAAACCACACAATGTATATGAAACACAGTGTGTACTAAATATAAAATATCTGCGTGTGTTAACTGCAAGTCATTCAATCTTTTTCATCTTGCAGCGCCATTCATCTCTGAAATGCTTCCACCACCTTATTTCCTGCTCTCTTGGTTATAGAAAAAAAACCCCACCCAAATATATTCTCTGATTTAATGTCATCCACATAGAAATTCAAATATAATTCCAGACAACCGATAGATTAAGGCCATATTCAATTGTTTCCTCTTTTTGTATGCTTAAGAGCCTTATACAATCCATAGTCACTGTGTAAATTCATGTTTGGAGCCATGTTGATGCCAGAGGATAAAATGCTTCGTTGGCCGCCTTTAAAAGTCAGCAGTTTTTGTTATTTGTTCAGGGACACAGAAGAATTGCCTACTAAACCTCTTTTACTTTTAGCAAACTGAAGCATGCTAAATGGTCCCTTTGGATGATGTCAAACGAGGCAACCGGAGGTCTATACCTGTACTTTTTGTATATTGATGGAAAATTACAACTGTTTCAAACACAGCTACCTGCTGGAATAGAACATTATAATGTGAAGGAAACATACTGACACAGTCATTGCTTTGATAAAGGGGCCAAGGAAAATATCACAAAAATTCCTTAATATGTTGCTCCTAGTGTTATTTAAATACCATGAAAACCTATTTTCTCGATGACTTGCACTTACTAAGGAAAAATGCATAAGGCAAACATCTCCTTTACCTAAGAGGTGTAGATATCATCTTTGCTTTTAATGCTTTGCAGTGATTTGAATGTGCGAGTCTCAGTTGCGTCTTCTAAATAAGCACTAAATAACTTTCGAGTGATCGAGCAATCAGTTTCACTGTGCTTACTTTTTTCATGTTCATGTTCAATTTTCCTCAAAATCAAATATAAATACTTAATACGGATAATATAGGGCAAAAATTCAATACCGAGCAAAACCTAACAGGTATCTGACAGACAATGCAACACAATAATGGGTTTTGTTATGATTTGCTGAGACCTAAACTGTTAGCAATATTTGACATTTTAACAGCCTGCTACCTATCCAAGAGACGTACAAGTTCTCTTTATCTCCAAATCGCTTAACTCATATTGACACATCCATTTGAAGAGAAGTCCACATGTATTTGCATTTTTAGAATAGCCAGTAGAAATTTTCTCTATCCGTCTCTCTCTTGAAAAATCACCTGTGATTGACCATCATAGGCTCGATTTTCTGAAGAACAGCCAAGAGGAGGCCCAGGCGTCCACCTTTCTATCAGAAAACTCCAGTTTTGCACAATCATGCCAAAAAGAAAGAAAAAAAAAATCACAGCCTATCCCTATGGCTGAACTGTTAGGGTGCAAACCACATAAGTACAACCTTCACAGTCTTACCCCCAGGAAACCTTTAATGCATATGTCATTAGCAATTTTGGGTTTATGACCCTCATACTGTCATTAAAAGAAATGAGTCGGTGAGAGTAGAATTCAAATGTACCTATCATGAGTTAGTGGCTAATTGCTGACCCCTGCCATGCAGAGTCCTCCGGAGGATCAGGGATCAGAGAGTGACAGTCAAAACACAATCTGCACTCCCATCAGAAGATGATTCTTCTTGAGTTGTTCTACTTGACACCAAACATTCAGGAGAGTGGTGAGACATCAGACTACATTATGTATGTTTTTCTTCAATCTCCCTGCATTTGTCCCTGTGGGTGTCAGTGTTTTTCTTCTGATTGGAGTAAACAGCTGCACTATAAATTGGAAGCATTACAGCGAGAGGAAGTACAATTAACTTTGATTTGAGGGGGAAAAAAATGAAATGTTTGAAATTTGCCTTGTGTGTTTGTATATACTTTAAATTTAATCAATGGGGAAGTCACACCTGTGCGCTCCTGCTCCTGAGACCTGTTACTTTGTGAGGCACTGAAACATCCAAAATTATTTCCCTCTATCGGAAACACAAATCTGCGTTAAAGCAGTGACACGGCAAAAACCAAATGTAATCATTTGTACCGTTGGCGCAGTGAAATCTGTCAAGCAAAATGAACAGCTCTCCCTGTATCTCCATCTCTAATGAAATGGTTCTAAGATATTCTGTTTTACTGTACTGTCTGTTTTGTGAAGACATGTTCCTCATTAAAACCACCACTCCCCTAGCTTCAAAAAAAAAAAAAAAAATACAACACATGATCATCGCTGGAGAGTTTAGGTCTTGCTTGCAAATATAGCAAGCGAACTTTAGACACACAAATAGGCTATACACACAAAGAGCAGGAATTGTCAAGGGGGGATACAAGAGCACAGGAAACATGAGGATGCAACAAATAGAGTAGATAGAAAGGTTGTGACCGTTTGAGTAGTGAGAAGGGTGACAATACATTCATTAATTAATTAATTCATCTTCTACCGCTTATCCGTTTCTGGGTCGCGTGAATGCTGGAGCTACTCCCAGCTCACATTGGGCGAGGACAGGGTACACCCTGGACAGGTCACCAGTCCATCACAGGGCCAACACACAGAGACAGATGGAGACCAACAACCATTCACACACACACCTGGATGAATTGGAGTCACCAGTTAACCCAAACATGATGTCTTTGGGCGGTGGGAGGAAACTGGAGTACCTGGAGGAAACCCACACAGACACAGGGAGAACATGAGAACATGCAAACTCTGTACAGAAAGGCCCCAGGCCCTTCTTGTTGTGGGGCAACAGCACTAATCATTATGCCGCCGTGCTGGTGACAATACAGCTACTGTCAATTTAGCTTATATATAATAATACAATTATTCATTATTTACATTAACAAACATAAAAAAATGTGTAATAATCATGCTCTGTCATGTTTTATTGCAAAAGGAACAATCCTCTGTTGCATTCATTCATTTGCTCATTTTTTTTCGTCCTTGGGTTTTGGGCTGGTTCACATGGTTATACCTCAAATCAACTCTTTTATTTTACATAGTGCACTGTAGAGGTTGACACACAACACATTTAAAAAGAAAGAAAGGAACAAAACACAATTGATGCAGTATTTAGTCCATACAGTTTGTCTCACAGCAGTGTTTGGCCATGGTTTCCAAGCGTTGGAGTGAAATATAGATGGGCATAGCTGGACTAAATAATGAAAAAGAGTTTTCAGTACCACAGTGAACAATGCACTTACTGCTACTTTTCACTTAGAAGAACCAAAATAGAAGGGAATATACATTAAAACTAGATAATGGTGGACTTGATGCTGTCTATGTATAAAGAGACATTGTGACAGTAAACTGTAAGAGTAATATTTAAATAATTTGACCCAGAAACAGACACAGTCTGAAAATTATCTTGTTGATGAAAAGGTTGAGAGGGAGATTGAGGGAATTAAGAGGATGGGGCTCAGCCATAGGCAGGAATATTACAGCAGAAAAGATATCCCTGAGTGTGTGGTGGCGAGCACTGGAGTGATGGGAGTGATATGGTTGGAGGTGAACGGCGCGGTGGAGGGGGAAGGCACGCAGCAGCTTGATGTAAATGGAGCTTAGATCTGGCACTGAAGTCCACATTGATTGGCTGAACAATCTGGTGATGAGTGGGAGGAAGACCGGAGCACTTGAACTGTAAGTGAAGAGTAGATTAAACACAGGTGTGGAGAGCTGCCAGTGCCCGCAGGCTACAGTCGAAAACTCAAAATAATCTCCTTTCCAAAACCACTTTTCCTTGACCTTGGTAGACGACATGATGAGGTCAAAGAAGGATGTGAAGGAAGTCTCATAAGAGCTTGGAAAAAAACAACAAAGCAGCAGAGAGAATGCGACTGCACTTGCTTTTAAAACATCTTTATATATAACAATATTCTAATCCTGTCCACAAAAACCAAAAAATTATGATTGAAATGTTTAAATAAAACAGCATGACAGGAACTTGACAAAGGGTCAAAGTAAATAATTACAACTAAGTATGTAAACCCCTCTGACATTTTTATTCTTTTGACAGTGAAATTACTTTTGATGGTGTAATCTAAATAGTCAGAAATCATTTAGTGCCATCCACAATTGGAGGAGATTTAGTGAATTAACATTTATATATTATATTTATAGTGTAGTTTTATTTGGATTGAATTGCTAGCTAGAAATGTGGATTTGGAACATTTGGAAAACATACATATCTATATTCATGTGAGTCTACTGTGATCAATTAAATCTAGGTGGCTTTTAAAACAGCATTGCAGATTTTTTTTGTTTTTTTTTTAATACAGGTTGATTTTCATGATTTTCATCTAACCTCCTTTCCGTCTACACATTTACTAATGTATTATTGCAGACAGACAAATGCAGTTAAATATATTAATAAAAAATCCCCCAAACATCTAGACCTCATACACCTTTTAACATTCGCAGTACATCTCTAACGATGATGGATGTCACAGTTTGCCCCTTTGTGGACTGTGTGCATGATTTCCTGTTTTAATTTAAAATTTCTCTAACTTGTGTGTTGTTCACAGATGGTTTTGCCGTGTTTGGTCACCTGTGTTTTGTTTCCCTCTTCCCTGCTTGAAAGTTGTCACGCAGTTCTTAATCCCCTCTCGTTTTCAGTGGTTTTCATGACTTTTAAAGTACAACCACTTATTATCTTAATAGTATAAGCAGCAACAAGCCATGCAAGATTCAGGAGAGGTTAGCCTCATGCTGTCGAGGCAGACAAATACGAGCCAAAAGGCTTATGAAGGTTAATTGTGAATTATCTTCTTTGGAGTTCAGACCCCTGCCGTTTTGGCTGTTTCCAAAGTATCACACTTTATGTTTTGCCAGGAACCCACTGCTCAGTCTGGCTAAAACCAGCTAACCCGTGTGGAGATGGGAGCAACTTCTAAAAGGACGTGTGTCAAGTCTAGTTTCCTCTGGGACTGAAGCCAAACATCTCCGACATTGTTTTAATCTGATCTGAGGGTTGTCTTTCACACATTTTAAAAATCCTTTGAGTTTTTTTTTTTTTTTCTCCAGTTCATGTTTTATAAAGAGAAATTGGAAACACAAATGCCAAGTGTACCAGCAAAGTGTCTGAATACTTATGTCAATGTGATATTGTGGTTTTTTTCTCTTTTCACACATTCAAAGACTTTAAAAATTTTTTCCTGGCTCTGCTTTCCTATTACAACCCGTGTGTGATTAGTAGTTTGGATTGCTGATTACAGTTAGATAATACTCAACAGGCTTATATAGCACCAGCGTTACCATGACCAGGAAGGTTTTGTCCATATTGAGCTCCTTGAGGTCAGATTGTCCTCACTGGCAAATTGCAGGAAACCCAGTGTCCATGTCTCTTTGTGCATTGTGTCCAAAGCTAAATTGGATTTGCTCAGTGTATGAAATGTGAAGGTGAACTCGTCCAGGTGACTCCAAAGCAGAGCAGAGGTGAAAAAAATTAACAGAACAAAACAGACCAGAGATGACAAGGTTTCATATTTAAAATATGTCCTGCGTGCTCCTTTCGAAGTATACATTTATTAAAATGCATTTCACTTCCAGATAGTTTCATTAACAACATTAAATTTCACTACTGTCTGTGCTGTTGCATGAAAATTTGATTCTATCTTCAATTCACTGGTGATTAAAAAAAAAAAATGTGATTACAAACAATTAGTTACTCTTAGCATGGAGCTTGAATTAGGATTTTTCAGACAAGGATGGGAAAAATAGACATCTTTTTTTTTTTTTTTTCCTCATTCGAAAAAATGTTTTTGTCGTCTCTGGAGGCTTTTATGTTGAGAAACAATGTCTCTTCTTCCACCAGCAGTGACAATGATGACAGAGCGTAATGCCCTGCTTTGTGTTGCAGACAAGTGCTAGTCACAGTATAGCAGCTAGTCTATGATCTTTTCCTATGAGACATGTTATTTTGGAGAGTGGACGCAGAATAACACTGGGAGTTAGTGTATTGCAGTACTCTGATGTGTGCAATAAAACACAGACAGTGTATTAAGTTGCATTGAATATTTCAGGTGTGTGTTTCCTTTTCACATTTTTTTCACGTGTTTTTGGAAAGCTACAAAGAAAAAAAAATCCCATTTGGACCTTAGTCCTTACACTGTCATTCAAAATGTAGCTGTGTAAAGAGGAAATAAAAATTAAGCGGTCAAGTTCAATAATATACCATTAAACTCTCCACCACTTCCAAGCTTAGTAGGTAATGGAGAAATAAAAAGTCAGGAGCACCCTCTGCTTCATGTACAAGTATCCATATATTGAAACCTTGCTGATGGATGACTGTGAACGTCCAGTGATTATGGTTATTGATGTTCCCGCTTCCATGCTGTTTTTTAAATTTGTGCATAACAACTGTGGTAGATTTGAGGGAGGAGGATGCGACCAAGACAGCTAATTGCAGGTCTGATGGGACCGAAACTACTGGGGTCATATCTATACACAAGCATACACAAAAGAAAGATAATGGGAAAAACGATATGCACATATGGATTAGTATTTCTAGACTGGACCAGCAAATGAATAAGGTGTTTCTTTTTTGATGTTTTTTTCTCAGTCATGCCTGAACTTGTGGAATCAATAGGGATATTGTGTCTTCATTCATTTGTGCTTAATTTTGGGTGTGGACATGTGGCCCATGGATATGCATTAATTTCTCAATGAATCAGATTTACACAAGACGATTGTGCATACAGTACACAAATCTTTTTTAACACCGGTGAAAAGAATGTATTTACATATTCCTCGTTTTATGCATACATGCTAAAAATTCATACAGTCTTATGAATCTGGTCCCATCGCACACTTCCAGTAAGGTTGAGCCACATCCTTGACCTCCATTCCTTGCTGTGTTCAGGGTTTTGTGTACCCCCTACACTGGCAAGGAGAGTTGGCATTTGAAAACCTGTCACTATACGCACTTATGTTCACAAGGGCTTTGGCTTATACTTTAAGTCTTTATTGCTGATGACAGGAAGCATCTATAGCTTTTTGGTTCTCTCCCAAAAGAAAGGGCACTGCATATTAAAGGTCAAAAATAAAATTCAGCTGTAGGACAAATTTGCCACAATCCACCATAAGTAGTAAACATATAAAAAAGAAGAAAAATACAGATAGACACTTTGCCTCTTCAGATGATGACTAATATTCCCTGCTGTCATGTGCCATTAATAGATTTCACGCATCTCTTTAATTCATTGCACGTGGTTATATCAGACAAAAATGTCTCTTCCAGATGATCTTTTAAAATTTTACAGAAAGGATGAGGATACATCTTGTCTCATTGTATGAATTTTGATTGTTTCGTTTCGGTGTTGCAGGGGACTGATTGGAAACCGGATAGAGCTACTTGAAGCACATGAGCTCTACAACCAGCCACCGTTCAACTGCCCTTACTTCTGCTGCTACACGTGGCCGTCTGCTCACCTCAAAATGATGGAAACCCTCATCACTGACAGGCGTGTTGACTTGCTGAGAATTGGCACTTAAAGATGACAACGTTCATGTTTTCTTCTCCCGTCGCAGAGGTTGTTCGTCGGTCCTTTTTGCAGAAAATTTTTACTTATTGTGAGGAATATTTCTCAGATTTCCCTTCACCAAGCTGCTGGAAAATGATGGCTGCTACTTTTCCCCTGGATTTTTCATTGCCTGGATTTTAAAAAGGATCTGTAGAGATCACCACCATTATCTGCCCTGGAGTTACCTACTTGCTTATGCCTTGTGTGTGAATGCAATTTGAGTATAATAGTGTGTTTGTGTTTGTATAAATGGCGTAAGTGAGAGGTAAAAGACAAGGAATTTTTACTTGGAAAGAACAAAGAGGACGCAGAACACAAATTGCAAACAAGGAGTAGCAGATATGTCCCGGTGGAGACACCATTTGAGGACTGGGTTTTGGCAATTTCAGACTGTGAAGGGCAGGAGCAGGATGATGGGATATGTAGGGCCTGAAGGTCCCTTAAGCACCTGTCGATGGGTGTCCTCTCTAATATTGCTTGGACTGCTGCTGCTGCTGCAGGCATCTCCACCCGCTGTGTCGGCTCAGAAACTTGATGAGAGCGACCCTGTGGTCACCACTGCCAACGGCAAGCTGCGCGGCATTAAGAAAGAGCTCAACAATGATATACTGGGTCCTGTCGTGCAGTTCCTGGGCGTCCCATACGCCGCCCCACCCACCGGTGAGCGTCGCTTTCAGCCCCCTGAACCTCCAGCATCTTGGCCTGAGATCCGCAATGCAACACACTTTGCGCCGGTCTGCCCTCAGAGCATCGTAGAGGGCCGCCTTCCGGACGTGATGCTGCCAGTGTGGTTCACCAACAGCATTGACATTGTGTCCACATATGTCCAGGACCAGAGCGAGGACTGCCTCTATCTTAACATCTACGTGCCCACTGAGGATGGTGAGTTAAGCCTGCAGGTCCAGGGCAGGATGGTTGTGGGTACAATTGGGTAAGGGAGGAGGGTAGAAGAAATTGAACCCATTTACTTCTGGTAAAGAGACAAGTGTGCTGTGGGGATGTGTTTTTATTTATGTGAGAGTGCATTTCTGTCTCTGTTGGTCCCTCTGTTCTTATCTGTCAGCATGACCTTGCGCATGTTTAATGTGCATGACACTGCTTACAATACATGAATGTGTTCGATTGGTTTTGTGAAAGAAAGAGGAGTTTGCACGTGTGTATGGCATCTGTCCATCAGTTATCCTCCTTCCATTTTCCATTAGTTCTAACCTTCTCTTCTTCTTCTCTCCTTTTTTTCATTTAACTCCTGAAACCTTTACTCTTCTTCCTTCTCATCACCTTATTTGCCTTCCTCTGCAAAATCCATATGCTCACCCTCCTCATGTCTGTAGCTCATCATAGCCTATTGTGCTCCACCACAATGGCTACAGTCCATTAAACAAGACAGTCGTTGTCATGATCATCTCTGATTGATTTGGCTGATTGGCTGAATGACTGGCTGGCTGACTGATAGGCTGAGTACCACGCTGCCTTAGCTGCTGTGATTCATTCTTTCCCTCTGTCTTTATTTCTCCTTTTCCTCCAAGTCTCTTTTTTTCAGCCAATCAGCTATGTGTGCGTGTGTGCAAGCGTGTGTATGTATGTGTATGTGTGTGTGTATGCGCGTGTGCATGCAGCTCCTGTGTGTGTTGCGCATCCAGGGGCTCCATGTTATTCTTTAGTCTTCTATTCATTTTACAGTCAAAAGAATATCCAAGGAATGTGCCAGGAAACCGGGCAAGAAAATATGTAGACAAGGAGGTATGTATGATCTAAATGCAACCTATACAATGCCACAGTAAAAAGGAAAGAGCTTGAAAGTAGGAAGACAAAAAAAAAAAAAGAAGTGTGAGAATAATCGGGACATCAAGGTGTACAAATTATTCAGGTCTTGACTCAGGGCATCTGCAGGTCTTCAGAATGCTAAATGTAATAGACAGTGACCTTTTTAAATACAACCTGGAAGTAAATTTAAGGGCAAATCTAACAACCAAAGTAGAAGGAACCAAGCTGTGACATCCAGGCTTCCACTGGCTTATTATACTTAGTGCAGTTAAGAAATTATAAGTGAGCATAGCAGGGCCTTTTCAGGTTGGTAAATATCCTGCAGATAGCAACAATAAGATGTTTGCCTCTAAAACCCTGACTCAGCTGTGTAATTTGTAGACCTTGTGATGATGGCGCAGCAGTGTTGCATCAGTCTGCTGTGGTCCACTGCTGTGCGCTGTCATTGGTCAGTGAGACTGGGGGATTTGAGTGGATGCCAGATGTGGGGTCAGAAGGTGTACAGTAATGATGGTTGATGTGTGGGGAGATAACAGCGAATTTATTATATGAGACCAAACACATACACACACACACACACACACACACACACAATGATGTAGATGTATGCACTGTTAAACAAGATGAGCTCAGGCTGGACCTTGACTGTGTAATCTCCATTAAAAGAAAGCAGAGCTGTGTTCAGGTTGGCCTGAGCTACTGTATCAAGCACTGTTTCATCAAGATAATGCCCTCCTCCTCCTCCCCCTCCCCTCCTTTTCAGTCTCTTGGCCTCTCACTCCTTAGATGTGTGCACATCTCTGTGTATATATATGTTTGTGTGTGTGTGAGAGAGATGCTGACAGTGTCCTTGATAAATTCTGGGTGTTAATGTCATTGTCTTGGCAGCAGTCTGGATTATCACTTAATGCTCAGTCCTGCTCTTCTTACTACACAGACACATGTGCAATCCTCTTTTTTCCTCTCCTCCTCTCCTAAATGTGTGACACACACACGCATACAGAGTAGAAATGTGTTTTAAAATTGCAGATGGTAAAAGCTTACATTTTAGTCATACAGCATGATTATTATAAAACTCAGACAATCTCTTTATGGGAAAAGGGAGATTAGGTGTAGAAAACAATAAAAATGCTTAGCTTTCCTTCTCTGGTTTAAGTTTACTACCCGTTGGCTATGCATTGAGGGGGAAAAAAAACTTAATGTATTTTGGAACCTTTATATACAGTACGGTCACATCAAATAATTCATTAAGTTAGGCTATATGCAGCTCAATGCAGGGGGCCACAGGTAATTAAAGTGTACATAAATTAAATGATAATTAATGCATGTAGGCCACTTTGAATATTTTTGCAAGTGATATGAACAGTAATTTCCGATGTTCGGTATGTCTGGTATGAAATGTTCTTGTTGTAGACATTTTTTTTAATAAGCCCTTTAAATACCACAGCGATCAAGACACCAAGCTAATTTTTGTCGCAAATGGAAGCTTGATACAAACATTACAGATGGTTGGCAAATAAAAAGACCTAAGTAAAGGAATAAATGATTGCAAACGTTTTCAGGTTAGGGAGCACTTATGTATGTATGAAGTATGAAAAAGTATGAAAGGAAAGAAAAGTAAGAAAGTGATCAGTGCAAAAATTAGACTCTAGGATGTCTCTTTGGTTCTTTTCAAGCTGGACACAGTATGGATAAGATGCTAAACCAAAAGGATGACGGCTCTGTCACCCATCTCACAGGGTCACGGAGGAACTGGCCGGATTATTATTTCCAAGCACGTCTTCAAAATTCATCACATCAAATTAAAAGTTGTAATATCTTTGCAGCATATTATTATATTCCAGGTACTCACATGACATATTAAAAATTACACTGATATTTGATATCCCACCTCATGAATTCAAATGCCAACCTACATGATAGTGATCCTCTGGTGGTGGATGGGGTGTGCACTCTCAAAACCAGCAGCCTTACCTTAGCCTTCAGGCTTTTAAAGTTGCCTGAATCTACCATAACTGTTGTTTATTTGTCAACGCTACAATATTTCACAGTGTTGACCATTTCAAGCGCAGATATTGTATCTATGAAAACACAGACACCGTTTTGGAGAGTCTAATCTAATATTGATGTTCTTGTCTGCTGTTAGTTGTCTGTGCAAGGAGTGGGTGGCACACTGGGACACTTTCGAGCATGGTCTGAATAACAAAGTGCACAGTAACGCTGTCAGTGTTATTTAAAGCTTCCAAATGCACATTTTTGACCTGACAACAGCATGTAGCACAGAGCTTCCATCAAGATCCCTCTTGGATCATTATGTTGCAGAAACAATATGACGTGACCGACTTGTCATAAGAGCACTGTTTAACTATTAGTTATTGGAGCCATGTCGTCACATGGATTCTTCTTCTTCTGGGGATGTAGAGTCAGCTTTTCTTCCCTTTAAAGAGACTTGGATAGTTTCAGGACATCAGTCATTATCAGTGACACAATAGCACAGTGTCTAGGGAGTGGTGCATGGAGTGAGTGGACAGTTCATGTTGACTGACAGGGTAATTTCATGGCCTGATGTGTGCATAGAAATGCATTCAGTAACGGGTGGATTTGGAAGACATGCATTATCTGTCTTTAGAAGTCACACAACACTAAATCTGTTTAGCAATGTAGACATCATTTTAAAGGTGATGTAACCAAGGTTTTGTCCAAAGGGGAAACTGAAGTCCTCAGGCTGCAAGTGCGGAATCATCACGAGTGAATGTGCGGAGCCTTGGATTTCATTCGGTATTAATGCAATCCAGAGGGCAATCCGTAAAAAGGTTGAGCAATTATTTAGACAAAGTAGCAGACAGCCGGCAGTTGACCACTCTTGTCCTTGTATGATATTGTCTTAATTAATTTGAAATTTTGCCAACATTCATACTCGCTGCCAATGTGCTAGAGTGCACGACCAGGAAAGAAAGGCAAAGTTAACAGGGGCAAGAAGACAGCCAGAGATGGGCAGTGATGAAGAACAGCAAAAAAATCACAGACAGCGATATTAGAGAGAAAAGGACTGAAACAAAGTGAAACCAGGACACAATAATTGCTGCAGGAGCCAATTCTTAGTCCTCATAAGGACGATTGTACTTTGCCCTGGTGGTTCCAACAAGTCTTCTGTTGTAAAAATGTTGCTTTTGATGTCCCTGGATGGTGGGTGGTCAATTAGTTATCACTTGCTGGAAGAGCTGTCTCTCTAATGAGATCATCCATAGATGCATTTACAATTCTTTTTGAAAAATGGAGCAGAAAATCCACTCTTTATCATTGATTACCACTAAAAAGACAAAATAAAGTAAGTGACAAGAAGTCTGACAGGAGGAAAAATGGCTTTCATGTTGTGAGATCACAGACATAAGCAAATCTCCCCAAAAACAGCCGCCGTGAATCTTTGGATTTCTGTTATATAACTACACTTTGAACATGAATGAACATATAAATGTCACTGAGAGATCTTGAAGATCTTATATATATATATATAATGTTTTTTTCTTTTGTAACTATATTATTACATGTACATGGCTGATAAAAAACAGGGGCCAAGAGGCTGATAGTTAAATAACATTAGCTAATCCCCCTAAAACATTTCGCTATAGTTAATAATTGCCTGATTTTTGATTTGCTTATCTTCTCCCGATGTGCTTTCAAACTAGATGAAACAGCAGATTATTCCAAAAGAAAAATCATAGACCAAAAATGATTGATGGATGAGTCAGATGTGTAGAGTATTTATAGCTATGGGACGTCTGTAGGGCTGAATTTCAAACCTCAATAGTCTCCAAACCAAATGTGTGGAATCAAAAATGTTCCTGTTATATAAGGCAACAGCCAGTGACGCTTCATTTATTTATGCTTTGATCCAATTTGTCCTCATCCAAAAATGCTAATTATCTACATTGTGTGTGTAGTATATGCTTCTGTATATGTATGTATGTGCATAAATATAAATATTTATGCACATACATGCCTAAATATACACACATACAGTATGTATATAAAAACTACAGCATCCAAAATTATTCAGCTCAAAGATGCTCATCTTCATGTGGAGCTGTCATAGGTTTCTGAGGCCTGACTTTTCATTGAACAGCCTCACAGCAGTGCTGAGATTTTCCTGTTCATGAATTTCTTTGACTGAACCTTGGCCTTTTAGCGAGTCCGAGAAAGCCAAAGTCAGAAGAGGAGATGTCACAGCTGTCACTCATTCATAGACGTGCTTCTGGTCTAGCAGTCAAGTGTGGCTTTGTCTTGCAAAGCAAATATTTCAGTGTTTCTTATTATTTTTTATGCCATCAACTGAGATTTGATATAAAAATAACAGTACAGCTGTTTGTTTTGTTTTCTTTTATGTATTTATTTCGTGTCAATGACAAGCATAAGCAAATTAATTAAAAGGTTTGACCAAAAAAACAAACAAAAAAAAAAGGTTAATATTCTCTAAATACTGGCACCTGTTATATTGGAAATGGCTTGAACATTTTCATTTTCCAGCAGTAATCTTACTATTATAGTTACAATAATTAGCTGTTTCCTAGGTTTTGATTTCTTCTATTATCGCTTTCTCCGCCTTAACCCACAGCTGACTGCAAGTGCGTCCAGGCCTCAACTCTGCAGGTTGTCACACAACATTATGAGTACAGGAGAACACATGCTAATGCAGATGTACATGTCTGAGGGTGAACCAAAGTTCAGCTTAGGCAAATTATAACACGTCGAATAATTATGGCATATATATTAAGCACTGCATGCTGACAATATCCAGCCAGAACTGTGCGATATCAGAGTTATGCACTGGCAACAACCTAGACCGGAGAAATTCTGCCCCTCTGTCCTTTGCGTACTCTTTAATATGATATCTCAGTAATACCTTGAGTGAATTTGGCCCGAACATTAACTTGGAGTCAAAGATAAACGGATTACATTTTGTCGAACATCAAAGTTCAAGGTCTCGGTAACTGCATGTGAATGCAATATGTCAAACACCCAGAAGGAATTTAATTACATCAGGCTCAAGTTCTCATGAGAGTTTGCTCAAAGTTCAGTTCACAGACATTAAACTTCAGTAGTTCACTACAATTAGTTCAGTTAGTTCAACTTAAACTATTTCATAAAACCGTTTGCCTTGAATCTCTCTTCTCCAACTATTTAATTATATGATTTTTTTAATTAAGAAAAAGTGGCTTAATTATGTTATCTAAAGAACTGAAGTGAATTACGTTTCATGGATTATCAACTCTGTTTATATGAATTACATGAATAAACTTCAGTGCAGCTTCTCAACACAAATGCTACATGTTCTTTTTAAATACCTTTTAGATACCAGTTGGCCTGAACCTTTTAAACCTTACTTAAATGCAGATGGCACATATCATTAATATGTGTGAATTCTATCTGCATAAAATTATGAAACATTTAAAAAAAAACTGTAAAAAAAATTTTGATGACCTGAACTGTGATTTCACCTTCAAATTGTCTTTTTAGTGATTAGCCTATCACATGTAATACTGCCAGTGATGTGGAGGAGGACCTCAGATTGTTGTTTTTGGAGGTGCTAAAAGCCATAATTCAGGTTTAAATCTATTATATCATCCACAAGTTGCTCCCCTGGTAAAATAGATCATTATTATAAGCATCAATAAGCAACCAACAACTCCCTATGGAGGGAAATGAACAGTACCTGAAATCTTCACTGGAAATGAATTTGTGTCTACAGTACCACACATTATGTTTGACACTAAAATGTCCAGGAGGAAGTATTCAAACCTAACAGCTTTTAGCTTTAAAGACCATTTTCACAATCTACTTTTACCACACTTTTTTCAATGAGCTTTTGTTTTCCAGTTAATCCACCCATGTCTTGCCTACAACCACAGCCAACTTAGAACATTAGAATAAGATTGGCATTTATTTATGGCAGTTGGACTTTTTTTTGCAGCATTACAACTGCAATTGATCCAGGTCTGGTTCATTGTTGTAGTTTAATATTTTTACAAATGAATGACATGGTGTTAAAGTGGACAGGTATCCAGACACAGTGCCATGAGTTAAGTCAGGATTCCTCTAAGACAGATTGAGTTATGTGACCTCCTAAACACCACCAATTTTGAAAGGTTTTGGGTTTGCTTATTTAAAATCCAGTCCTACAGTGTAAACACTCTCTACTTCCCACTGTGTGTCTTAGCCCTTCAGCCCCTGTAAAGGAAGCTGAGCAGAGGGACAGACAGGCAGAGGAAGCTTTCCATCAACTATTTTGAAATGATTTTATCCAACCAGAGTTGAACTGCGTTTAAAAGTCAGGACAAAACATCAGCATTTTTTAAATGCACGTGATTTGGCGACAGTGTTGAGGATGGTACTGCTTTCTCACTAATATAACTACAGAGAGAGCGTCGCCAAGCGTTGTCAAGGCAGTCAACCTAACAGAAACACTGGCCTATATGTTTATGTTGAATTAAGTGCTAGACTTTTAAAACCTGAAGTAGGCCATTTAAACTGCAAACTAGGCCATTTCCCAGTGCATGTGAACGCTGTTTAATATCTCAAACAGTTCCAGAAATATTTCAACATGTTGCATTATTCTGACATTGTGTGCTGTCTCCACTCCAGAGGGCTTTAGAAAAGAAGCTCTATTGTAAATGTGAGTTTCTTCAAGATGGAGGCGTCTTCACAGAAAGTGAATTTCTCACTGCCTTACTTCATGATTTCATCTCTCCCTCATCGCTAGTCTTTGCCCCGTGCCTCTTCCTTTCCATCCATCTTTATCTCCCTGTGCACAACTTAACTTGGTCCCTTGTATCTGTCTCAGTGTCTCAATCCATCCTGACCTATTCACTCTCCCACATCGCGTTCCCCTGCTTTATCCTTTCCTCTTGTTTGAGTCTTACTCCTTGGGCTTTGTCCCAGTTTTGTAGTCATTGAAAAGGGATCTTGTGGGAGGCTGCATGCGTGCACACACATGCACACCAAGACAAACAACCAAACAAACCCCCGCAAAAAAATAAAATGCAGGAATGGGCATGGCCCTTCTTGTGTTTGGGTCTCCCTTGAGGCGGTCTGTCACCTGTATTCACAGTTTAACTTCACTGCTCTGGTGTTTCTTCTCAGGTTAGTGTGATGTGCTTGGGTGTCTGTGGAGATGAATCAATGGATGTGTGTGTGTGTGTGTGTGTCAGGTGAATTTTAGGTTCTGTCATGTCTGACAGGGTATATGTCAAAGCTTGGCTGGCTATCTGTGCTGACTGCTAGGCTGGGGGGAGACATGTCATTTTCAGCCTGGCTCTATTGGAACAAACAAACAAAAAGGGAGTTAAAAAGAAAAATAGAGAGAATACATGCAATTTGGAACAAACTTGTTCTCTGCATGTAATTCTGTCTCTCTTCAGTTAGTTTTGACCATGAGGAATTATAATACTGCCTCCCCCCAATTGTGACAAACTAAAAAAATCAAATTTCAATATAAATGGAGTTAATCTATTATACAATTATATCATAGTGACATCAATAATAATTATGAAGATTTAAAAGTTGAATCTAATTATTCAAATATTTGTTAACGTTGCCATTTTTTTGAACAACCCCCTGTTTTTACTTCATGTGGTAATAGTGGATGAATATTCTGAGCTACCATCTTGACTACAGACAGTGTTGGACAGCGTTCCATTGCTGGAAGGAACAAGACAACTTGGCTTAGGTTAGGAATTTCAGTAACCAAATCCTGTGCTGTTTGGCAGGGAAAGAAAGTGTTATGCTTGTTAAAAGTAGATGCTGATTACAACCCAAATTTACCTTTCCTAACAAATGCAATCATATAAAAAAATGTTTACGTCTGCATGTGTGTTTGGTATTTGCCCATCTTTGCAATTGCAGAAATTATCTAAAGCATATCCTGCCAAGGAAAACCCTCTCTGGAGAACAAAAATAATCACCAGCAGGATTTCGGTTCCATACACCTGAAGTATCTGCTTGTTAGGGGAAAGAGTTTCCAGCTGGTTGAGTTTTTACACAGGTGCATTTTGGCTGGAGTTCATTTGGGAGAAAAACAGACTACCTCTGTGTTATGGTGGTAATTATAACGTGAAACAGACTGAATGACGGACAGGGACCCTAATAGAGCGAGAAGATTTGTTAAATAGCGCGGTTGGCTGATCTAAGATTGAGGTTGAGCTTTTTCCATTTCAGGGGTAAAATTGAGAAAGCCTTCCCATGAGTGAAGGTCAGCTACACCCAGCCAGGATTAGAGTTGAGTATATTGTACGGAGTATTGCAAAGCCCCCTGAGAGACACATACTTATTGTACTGTTTATCTCCCCAGAAACAACTACAAAAATTAAATGACCTGATTCTTCTGTTATTTCTAAAAGAATCTCAAAAGTGGGGCTAAGTGATGCTACAGGAAATGCAATTATCTTTCATGGCATTCTCCTCATACAATATAAGAATGTGTGCAAAATACAGGAAAGTGAATGTGCCTGAATTAGTGTTGATACGATACCAAAATTATAGCAAAAATCCAACATCCATTAACAGAAGCAATCCGATGTGCTCTATACTTGACTTTATATTTTCTCTTTGATATTCTTGAAATTGATATTTGCCCCATGATATCTTACTTTTAATTAAACTCAATTCACCTTCTTGACAGAGATTTGCACTCAAATGAGCACATTTCCTAAAACAGAATTAAATCTTGGCAAACATACCATTACCATTATAACTTATGAATTAGAATAATTTCATAATTTATCACTGGTGTTGTCGTGTGTATACTTGTAATTTTTAGCAGTTAGAGGATATGGTGAGATAATGGTGGTTTTCATATGTAGATGTTAGCATGTTGACGAGTTGAGAGATTGAAGGGCACGGTGTTATGTTATCGATCACATTGGGGAACTTGTTGCTTTTCAGTTACATTAAAAGCATCAATCTGTTTTCTTGTGTTGGTTTGTGTTGGTTTCAACCGACTTTTATTGATGCGTTTTGTGCAGTTTTATGCAAGATAACTGTTGGATAAGACGTTTCTCTTCACTTCTTGCGGCTGCTTTGTTATCAGCATAAAAAAGAGCACTTCTATAAAGCACTGATCAAAATAAAATGTAAAAAAATCTGGTATTTCATCAGGGTATTGTGAAACCTTTCTATTATTGGTGTTCTGTACCACACTATACAGATACATGGTATTTTTTAATAAGAGAAACTTTCTAAACACTAAGTGTGTCAAACCAATGCAAAAAATAAATTCAAATCCAAAGTCAATAACATTCCTATTTAATTGGCAAAGTCTTTCTACAGTGCTGAGAACAGATATCAGATTAAAGTAAATATGCCAAAAAAGATTGCTACGAATTAACACCTTTTAAAAAACTAATATTAATAATTTACTCTCTCCCAAAGTCATACATCGGCCCTTATTTACTCAAGCAAGATTCTTTTTTTTTTTTTTTTTCTATCAAAATCCAGTTTTGCCCCTTGAGCCTGGATGATCTTGTGGAACAGAAACAACATGAAAACATCATTTGATCTCAAAGTGCTTTGATATGAGAGAAATCGGTTCCATCTCTATCAAGCATTTAAAGTAAGCAGCTGTCAAGCCCTCCAGTACACAGCGAGATGCTGCAGCATGAACAACATCCAGTTCATACGTGCGAATGATCACTTGTCTGTGGCAATTTTGATGATACTAACAAAAGTTTCATCGAGTTCACGGTCACCACTGTTCAAAGAAGGTCTTAACTAGATATACCCTCAATGTGTTACTGGACATTACAGCACGTAATCAGTTCTAACTAAATAAGGGGAATCTTTCAGGTATATGGACTGTGGTAACTATCTGTATGCCTAAATAATAGAAATCCAAGTAGTCTCATTTGATGTCAGTCACAGGCAAATAAAAATGTGCCATTTTTTGGACAACATTTGCAGTCATTTATCTTCTGTTGCAGACCTCCAAATGATATGGGCCGTTTAAAAAGCAATTATAAACTTGCCAGAAAAAGTATCAAGGTGTTAAATATGTTTTAAAGCTTATAAAGATTATTAAGTGTCTCCAAGACCCAAACTAGGGTTATCCCTTAACACATCTTTTAAATCTAGTTTATCTGCAATAATTCTAATCTTCGGTATCCTTGCAGAGAGATTGTAAAATTTAAAAGAACCAATGATTGAACATTTAAGGTTCAAGGGTTTTAGACGCTAATAAGTGTTTTCGGCCATCTTTGAGCTGACTGTTACCAGCTGTAAATTTAGAAAAATTTGAGTATTCATTAAATGTTGGCTGGTTTTTGTGATTGAATGCCCAGTTTGTTGCCTGATCTGGGAAATGTCAAAAGAGTATGACCTTGATTGTATAACTGTTTCCACAGTTTATTTTTTTCCAATAGTTAAACACACACACATACACATACACATACACATATCAGCATCCAGGCACCTCAAGCCAACACTTTTACACACAAACACACACCTTCACACGCTGATACGCACATATGCGTATGTGCGCTCCTGCTCAAGGTGAAAGCATTGATAGTTGCTCATACATATTCATGAGTCATACATTACAATAAATAAATAAAGAGCGTTTTATTTTTTTTCCCCTGAATATTAAATGAAGGGCATTTGAACCTTGGCATGCCACCAACACCAGCTATTGTAGTTTCACAAATGACAGGAGCAACAACTGCACAGAAGTCAGGGATACAAATGTCATAACATTGCCCCATTTCTAAGATTCATCGCACAGGAAAAAAAAAAAAAAAAATCTATCTACTTTTTCCCCCCACCTTCTTTTCTTTTGTGCTCCGTCGCTGCATCTGTACTGAGGACATTTTGCCTCATGCATATTTCAGAGCCAGCATATTGTGAACAGCACAGATAGGCATTGCATGGTGAAAAGTAACAGCTTTCCCATAGTTTCAATTTCACTCCTAGTTATTATTTATGGGGACCCTTTTCCAAAATGACCATACAACTACGTATGAAGCTATTTGCTTCAATGATGATGGAGAGGTATCTGTAAACTAGCTGAAAGCAATAAGCCTCTGCATACAGGCAGCAGGAGGGAGGGAAGGGGAGATATTGAATGAATTATAACATTGTTTCTCTTGTAGCACATTCTTGTTTTGTTCATTATACTTGCGAGGCATATCTGTCACAGTGTAAGTCAGCAATGTATTGTAATGGGAAAGGAGAATCACCGCCTGGTTGTTATATGCCACCGGCAGCCGGCCATGTTGCTGGAAATATGGTCCCTATCTCCCCATTCATAGTTATGTTGAATAATAAGACTTTTGCAGAACATCATGATGTCACAGTGAGCTTGACCTTTGACCCTTTGATTATAAATCTTCACTGTCATTTTGTCCTATTAGTCATTTAAAGAGTTCCCTCTGGCACTCCAATGTATTTATCTTGGAGTCCAACTGAATGCTTTGGCAAAAACAACATTTCCTCAAGGTTTAACTGAAATGTCAATCCGATGGACAAAAGAGGAGACATAAAAGAGCATACCTTAAATTGAGAAGAGATAAATTTGATTTTAATAGCCAATGTTAAAGCAAGCCTACAGTACTCTGCTCACCATTACCAGGTTCATAGCTCAATTAATTGTTTCCAAGGCTATTATGAGTCACTTGCACATTCAAAATGATAAAAACAGGACCACAAGCAGTTGTGGTTTTTTTACCACACATGTTTACACATGTACACAAAAATGTGTGTGTGTGTGTGTGTGTGTGTATATATATATATATATATATATATATTTTTTTTTTTTTTTTGGTGCTGCTGCAGTAACAATGTAATTTCCTGTGAAGGATCTCTATAGTATCTATATCTATTTCTGCTAAAAGGTAAATCATAGGTAACGTTTTGTGGGCTGTGGAGTTCTGGTTTAGATTGTTAAGATACCAATAAATAATCTTTAATGGTAGCTAATTAGCTCTTGCCTGACCATACTCATTTAAACCTCCTGAGTGTATTCAACAGGTTTACATTTTATAGTAGGAGAAATAACAATGGTATATTCATATAATTATCGTGTATGCTGTGGCTGGCTCAAGTGACCACGACAAAAAGGAGACACAATGCAGATAAAGATTAACAATTAATATTTTATTAAACCAAATTGAACCGAATTAGAAGGCCAAAATAAATGTGACAACCAGTCACTAACTAGTTAGTAATGTATGATGTGTACGAGTGAAAAAACTGAGTGTTGGTGTTGTAACATGCAGAACAGAATATAAAGACACCCCAAATCAACTTAAAGGACTCAAAGTACAATGTACCTGTGGAGGAGAGCAGAGTCCAGAGAGAGATTGGTCTGCAGCCAGCACTCATATAGTTTGGCCTCAGGTGTCTCAGGTATGCAAATTCATCTGCCTGCAGGGTTAGGGTTAGGGTTAGTGCAGCGGTGCTTTCAGGGAGAAACAAATCTTCTGTGTATCTTTTATATCCATAATGTGTACCTACTTACTCTGTAAGGATTTAATTTTTTCGCTTTACTATTGTGAATGAGAAGGGAACCCTTTTGAGCTCTTGGGAAATATGGTTTACAGAACTTACCTTCTTATAGATCTAAAAGTTTTTCTATTAATTCATTAATTCATGAAAATAGGAAGGCATACTGCAATGTAGGTGTGATGTTCTGTGTATCCTGCAGCCCACTTCAACAAGCTCTGTTTTAGTACAGAAGACTATAAAATCTGACGTTCAGGGGCTGCCAACTCCCTTTAATTATGCTGTGATGTTAAATTAGGTATGTAGGAATGGAACAGAGTGCATGTTAAAAGCTGGCCTAGTGCCCAGGTCCAATGTCCCCATAGATACATACACACTATGACTGCTACCCGGTTTTTTTAAAGGGTTGGTTGGCATAGTGAAGCCTTGTGGTGACAGCGAAATGTCACATTTGAGATCTATGTTGCAAAACCAGCATTACTATGGGTCCGCTAAATAAATACATAGTAATGTGTGCCCTGTCAGTACATTCTGCCTAGAGACAGCTTCCACACTGACAGGTGTGCATTTGTGTGTATCTATCTATGTAAAAATAGTTCACGAGACAGTGTTTGTTTGTGTGCGGGAGTGTAAAAGAAAAAGGACAATCTGATGCTTGGCCAGATGGTGTGTATGTTGGATCCTTAACACTGAGGCCAAGGTGTCACCTTGGCTTGCTAATAAGACAGCAAGCGTCGTGGTAGCAGTGGGATGGTTTTCAGAATACAAAATATCTTATAGCATGTGAAAGTACAATTTACTTCAATTTACTTGGCTGGAGTGTGAAGTTAACAATTTCAAGGATTTTATTTTTTTCTTTTAGGGAAGGGGTGGAAACAAGCATGACTTTTAAATAAAAACATTGACTTAGATGTGAGCAGTGTGAAAGTCATTTTCCTGAAAAATATTGACATTGAAATTTGTTTCTCTTTGTTTTCAATTTAAATCATTTCCTGGAATACGGTAGTTACTCTCCAGGCATGGAATGCATAATGAAATATGAAAGGGGTTTTTGCAGTCTTTCTGGTCTCCTTTCTGGTTGTCTGTCACCTGTGAAGCCCCCAAAATTATTAGAAATAAAGCGAGAGAAATAAGGGGGCAAATAAACAACTCTTTACAATTCTCCTCCTGTAACTTCGTATAAATGGCACTGATTGTGATGGGTTTACAGTAAACCTTGAAGAATTTAGTGCCCCTTCTCTGGGTAAAGGCTGTTGCGTTGCTGACTGACTGGATGAGTAAGTGTCTTTTGCTTTTTTAAAATAATCTGGTGCAAAAAGCTTTATTTTGTTGACGATATTGTCTGAGTATGTTGTGTTTACCAGATCAAGATTTTAGCACTGCAGAGCAGCAACTTAGCTGGTTTACATACTGTATAATCTGAATGGGCTGTTTCAGTCACTATTTCATACTTATTCCATTGTCTGACAACATAAACAGAAAAAAAACTTCAATGAGAACAAATTTAGTGGAAACTCGCTGCATTGAAATATTGTATGTGATCACAGAGAAGAAAACAGATGAAGGGCTGAGACTGGCTGACAGTAGGTGGAATGTAAATATGAAATAGCGCAGCCCTTTGCTAATTTTTGACTTAGTCAAATTAAGTGTTTAAATTAGTATATGCCTCGCTGAGAATATCTGAGAGTACAAGTGTAAAATGCAGGAAACGATCACTTCTATGTCCAGCTTCAGTCGCCTTCTTTAATTCTCTTTTTTCAGTTTACTCACACCCGAGCAGATGAAAAGTCGTTAGCTCTATCCCAAATTGCTACCTAGTGTCTCATCTGTAATATTTATGTGCTGCACTAACAAATACAGAAGCATGACAGAACAGCTTATTGCCACAATGAGAAGTAATGAGATGTAATTTGGTGTTGCACAACTACATAAATCATTTAAAGCCCTGCAGTCATATTCACTCTAAAGGTGCTCTATAATGGACCAGGCTTGGCATTAATCGATGTCTCTCTTTCTGTCTTGCTGTCTGCTCCCTGTCTATTTACCCTCAACTCAGTTTTCACATACTTTTGTAAAGTCGGGCCTGTGGATTTGTATATCTCACCACAGATTATTTTGCTTATTGAATAAAATGACTTGCGTTTTAAAAGAGCCCCAGTAGTGGCATTATCAAGTGAAGTGAAACTTTGTAAAACCGCATCACATTTTTCACTGGGGCTGTCAGTGTCCCAACACATTAACAGAGGATGGGTGGCACAAAGACACAAAAATGAAGACTTGATCATTTAAACATCAACATTTCATTGCAATTACAATTGAATCTTATTCTATTAATTGCTATTCTGCTGTGTGTATCAGTTTTACAAGAAAATTATCACAACTTTAACAGTAACATCAGGTAATTCATTACCAAAAAGGAAATATAAGATATATATATATATATAGCCCTTTATGACAGGCAATAAAAACATTTAAAAGATAAAAAAAAAATAGCCAGACTGCTAAATATCAATTTCTTTCCTATACTGTTGCCAACTTCACCTAAAGGGTTTGCTGTGAAGTGCAACGGGTTACTAATAAATTATACCCTAATGTCACACCCTCCGTAGAACCTACAACCTACAACAACCAGCCATCCAACTTATGCAAATTTTTGTCACACACAAAAGTGAAGACCAACAGCAGAGTTGGCTTGTAGCCTATAGGGTAATTAATTTTGAATAGCAACAGGGATATACACATATACACTGGGTTGGCAGTTTAGGATATACCTAGCCAATAATAATGCAGTCTAATACAGCAGCCCTGCATCTTATCCTCCATTCGTCAAGGCCATAATGTTCAGTTTTTACACAATCAATGATAATGTTATGTTAATTTATTGTATTATGCTGTGAGGTGACGTTTTTTTAATTATTATTATTTTTTTTTTTACAAAGTCTACCCTCAAAAATATGAATGGCTTAGATAAAAAAGAAAAAAATAATTTTCCTTTTGAAAACAATGGCTTCATGTTACTCACTGACAACCACAGGTTACTGCCCCGTAGATGTTGCCTGATGGACTGTTGCAGGCTCGGCCTGTGAATGTGCTCACGGCTATTGTGGAAAATGAACAATTAAGAGTCAGTTAATTTTTGGCTTTATAAGAGTATACTCAGTAAAGCTGGGTATGACAGATTGAGCAATGTGCAAAAAGCAACTGCATAAGTGACAAAATTAACAAGGTATACACATAAAAATAAAATAACTGATTTTATAATTGTATTTTTTCTTTCTCTCAGCTGTGGTTCACTTATGACAGACTCCAAAAAAGTCTGCTTTCAGGCAGTGCTTAATTCCAGTCTTTGCACAGTAGCTTTACCATTTAAAGTGGCACTCTACCAATATTAAATTCATTAGCCATGGACAATACTACTTAGTCTTTAAACATACCTGTGGACTGACTTCTGCCCCACAGAACAGGCTGAAGAATCTGGAAAAAGTTACTGATTATGTATATTTTCTACATGTTTGGCCATGCTGGTTGTCTGGTGTGTCCATCCCTGTGGTCTACACTGAATATGACTTTTCATTTAGTGAAATTATGCAGTTGGATTATTTTGAGGAAAGTTTCTTGTTAATTATTGGGTAGGTTGCCATACAGTTTTGGTTCAGATGTTTTTGTACCTACCCACACTCCAGCAAATCGTTCTGACTTTTGTAATCTGCTGATGTCCAGCACTGGGCACCACATTGGTTCGGAATTCGAATTTGTCACCTTTAAGATTTTTGAACATCATAAGTAATCAGCTTTGGCTTTACTTTGTATACTTTTCTTTAAAATGGCATACAGTATCAATCCTAGCATCTATCTCAAAGCGCTGCTGTGCCAAAGGACAGCCATCCAGAACCTATGGCAGGGCTACAATCTTTTAGCATCTGCAGTACAAACTAAGCTGTGCAGTCTGGAAGATATGGGCTCAATATTAGAGAAGGTAATGAATGTCACTGTGTTGTTGTTCATGGTGTTTAGTGCTTTATCCATTCAGAGTACTAAAGAAAAGGATATTCCGACCTCTGATAACAATTTGACAAGGTTTACAGGTAGTTCAGATTAAAGTTGAGTCCATAGTCGTGGATGTAGGATTTACAGAAAGCCTGACCAGACCTGCTGCTTGAAATACAACTCAGAACCCCCCCAAAAAGTCTCCATTGCACTATTGCCCTGAAATGACCAACACTAAAGCCTTCAAAGGTCAAGCTGAATCACTGCAGATCTTCAGTTATTCAGGGCTTCAATCATTTCGCCAGGCCCCCACATGTTATAATACGTTCTGAATTTTCTCTTTTACTCGCTCTCGACCTGTCTCCCTGTCTTTATCTATTTCCCCAGAGAAATTTATTAGGAAGTCGACATCATTAAGTACCTTGACTCATGTGCTGCTGGGCTTTAATGTTTAATTTCGCACCAAATGAGGGGAGGAGGACAGGGAGGAGGAGGAGAAGGTGGAAGGAATAGAGGTTAGAGTATCACACAGGTGGATAGGTTTGTTCATTTTCTACCAGTATGTGTCTCTCTGTGATCACAAACCTAACCATAAATCCATCACTGTGAGGACATTTCCAAGGCCTGCTTCACAGAAAAGCCTGTATTCCATGTCCTTGGAAAGGAACATTTACTGTTCATTATCCCTGCAGGTTTCACACCAGTTGTTGCAGATTTTGGGCATTAAACATTTTGTGCTGCTAATTCAGAGGACATACTCAGCTACATGCAATCGGTCCTAATGCATCAACAACTGTGCTCAATTAAACTCATACATGAATAGACACTGGTGCCCTAGTGACCAATAAGTCTACCTATGTGATGCCTGAAAGAATTAAACCAGTACTATTCACCCTGACTATTTAAGTAGCCTCTATACTTGTAGTGTTCAGATTAGAATCAGGTTTTGGTTGAGATTAGAGTGAAACGCAGGGCAATGCGTTATGGTAATGCACCCTTAATCCATCCATTGTCTTTACAGAAAGGCCCCAGAACCAGGAATTGTATCCAGAACTCTCTTGATGTAAGGCAACAGTGTGAACCTCAGCTGTGCTATACCTAATCTAAAGATACTAAATTTGCATGTTTGCATGTTTTTTTCTTTTATTTTTGGTTTGGTTTTTTTTGTGGAGGCGTGTGTTGGTGCTGACTTTCTGTAGCTACGTTCATTATTGTAAATCCTTCAATTAGCCACAGAAGTGTATCGAGTCAGTGGCTCTAATTGGACCCTTAAACATACTGCCACTCAAATGTCTGGATGTACATCAGATAGAAACGCTGAAATGCATGCACATGTGCGTGTGCACACACACACACACACACACACACACACACACACACACACACACACTGTACCCTATTGAATCTTCAAGGCAGGTTCACAGGCACATGCACAATGAAACACTGACTCCAAGATAAATAGTGTGCAGGGCCTGGTGTGCTGAAAGATGATGTGTTCAATATTCACTCATTGCCAATAACATCCACCCTCTGACACACACACAAACCCCACACACACTCACATACCCACAAGGGGACACAACCGTTCAGCTTGGAATGCTGTATCAGACATTAGATTTGAATTCAAGGGCTGTGTGTGTCAGCACATTGGAGACAGCAATAGACACCTCAGCAGCTTCAGATACACAGCAACTGTCAATAACTCATCACTTCTTTCATTAAGCATATTGGCAACCAGTCAAAACTGACTGTGTGTGTGTGTGTGTGTGTGTGTGTGTGTGTGCGTGCATATGTATGTGGCGTCTTCTCATCCTGCTTGTTCAGTTACTCTTCCTCTGTGCTGTTTTTGTTCATTCAAGGCCCATTTAACCAGCAAACTGACGGTGTGTGTGTGGTTTTGCATGTGTTTATGTGTGTGTTATGAAAGCCCACGCAGATGGAAATGTAACACCCAGGAATGAGTCTTGTAATACAATGTGTGTGTCTTTGCTGACAGGTCAAAGCAAAGGTGATGGATAATGTGCGGTAGTGTGCGTGTATATGTGTGTGTGTTTCCAGAGGGGCAATTGACGTAGGTGGAGGAGATGAAGTATGAAGAGACCATTTGTTATATGAAAAGGTGGGTGTGGAAACTGAACAGAAGCTAACAACTGTGATCAAGCAATGAACATTGGGCTAGTGGCAAAGAAAAAATTGATCTGTAGTGAGTGACCATTTAAAGAAAGACTTTCTTTTTGGGAATACACTGTGGTCCTTCTCCTGGCCTATACAAATGGCTCTTTGGTGTTTTTCTTAAACTTCAGATTCTATTTGCCATGCGATATTTCGGTGCCTGGGGCACAGTGCACAGTTACTGGGAGAGTCATTCAAATGAGGCAGAACAAAGAGAGTTATCTGTAATTTCATTTGGTGGTAAGTGGATGTTAGATATTGCACTGAGAACAGAATATAATACCTGTGTCTGTAGCAAACTCTTTCCACGAGCACTTTGGTTACTTTCCAAACACAAGCAAGCTGAATACTTGAAGGAAATGATTATGGAATAAAGATGAGAAATGGCTGCATTCAGATTTAGATTAGGAAATTTGGTCAGCAGTAATTTATATTAATCTATTGAAGCTATACTTAATTTCTGAATATGAATGAAATTGCCATTTTGTACTGGATGCAAAGCTTCTCCAGCGGCAAATTAAACACCTTCAGCATCTGAAATGTTAATGAATCTGGAAGTTCCAATTTTAGAAGCATCTAAGCTTGTGAAGTTATATATGTGTTAACATCAATTACTTTGACACACATCAGAATCATCAGTTAGAACTCGTGTTCCAAATGTTTGAGTGGGAGCTGTTGAATTGCCACAGCTCATTGATCCTATGTTACGATTAACCTTTCCTTTTTGAGCAGCAGTGCCTAATTGTCTTAATCTCGAAACAAACATTAATTGCAACGTGATTTAACAATGTAAATCGGAATAAATGGTGCCAAATTGAAACAATTATTGCTCATTCAGAGCTGCAACACCAGCGATGAGAGGGAATTCCTAACGTGTCAACATGTTAATGTTACCCACTTTTAAACTTAGTGCCACTGCACATATGTGACTGGAATAATAGATGCCCAAGACTCATCCATTTCACAGTTTTCTGCACTTGTTCCATTAAAAGGCAAAAAGAAGAAAATATTCACAAAATATTGGCATTGAACCTTAAGAAACAACATCTGTCAAACCAAAACTTAAGGCCACAGGGGATAAAAAACACAGTGCTGAGATTGTTGTTGTTGTTATTTGTAATCATATTTTTTCCCCCTCCTATATCCATTTCTCTCTGAGTACTGACAAGGCCTTTTGCATGCCGTGCAATTGTAATGTCCCCAAGGCATCAAACTCAGCCACTGTGGTCATTGTGCAATGTCTAAAAGTTCCAAACACAAAGCGAGTTTTTCTTCACCACTGAAAAGCTGACACTCTCTTAAGGCTTCATGGTCTTCCTCTGATGGGAGCTCTATATTGGTGCCACGAGGGAGAAACTGCAGGTGAGCAGGTGACTGCCACGACAGCCAGCAACTCAGGGATTGTCACCTAAGTAAGAAAAAACCCCAACAAAAACAAGGATGGATGGTGTTGATTTAAAGCAAGAAAAAAATAGAGCATGGAGTATAAGGAGACAAAAAGAAAAAAGATCTCTGTAAAAACAGAAGGTTTTGAAATGCATAGAGGAAATGTAGTATTTGAAGAACCTATCATTAGCCTTAATGCACTATCTGCATTAAGTCCCTGTATTCAGCTGGAGAATGTGAAATCTTGGCTTCTTTCCCTACAGCATGTGCTCTACATGTTTAACAGATATGTTCGTTTGTGTCTGCCTCATGCCATCTCTCTTATCGATACAACATGCCTCACTCACTGCTCTTGCCCAAGAGGTTAAGAAACCATGGTAAATATGTAATTACATAAATACATGCAGGAACACGATTCCGTTTCTGCATTCATTCCAATTAAATATTTGATGACTTCTGATTTAATAAATGTACGCTTTGTAGTTCTCCCCATTGTTCTCCTAGATTAGGTGCTTCCACCAGTTAATGCAACACATCAATAATTCTATATGGGGAAATGCGGCGAGCAGAGGGAATGGGAGAAGGTTAAGGAAGTAGAACAAAGCAAGAGAGGGAAGATGCCGCCAATTGACTATGCTAAGAACTTTGCTTCTGACACCGTTTACCACCAAAACCTTTCAAGTCCTTCCTCTCCTCTGATGTTATGTAATTTAATTATTTCTAGACGAGGACTCAAAGCAGGAGAACCTCGAGCACATCCATGGTTTACTTCACAGCTGAGGCCATGAGCTTCACAGAGTGTGTGTGTGTGTGTGTGCGCAACTCCACTGGGGGGACTGAAGCCCATACCCTGGTACTGACCGATTGCTGCACAACCCAGAGTTAACCGCCCATCGCATCTGTCAGCACAGGATCTGTGTCAACTCAAATGACTGCACAGATACGTCACTTGGTAGTAACTTATTAGACCAAAACAAAATAGCCTGTCCCCCTGCAGGACAGAAAATTGGCTAATATGACCACAATGTCATGCTGAATGGATGAGGACGAAAAGAAAGAAGTTAGAGTTAACATAAGATGATTTGACATGTGACCCCAGCAAACGATTCATGTCATTTATATATTTCTATACATCGATGCACTTTTGTGGTTGATACTAAAGCAGATGGATTGGAAGATTCTCCACTAAAATATCATTATTTCACTCAATTTGGTATCATTTCATGTTGTGCTTAAAGGACCAAAATGAAGAATGTACATACATGACACATATATTTTTGCTATGGAAACAACTACACATCTTATCATGAAATATCAATTGTCTGGAATGAAATAGACTGAATATTTCTCCAAAAACCTAGTTCCTCCATGCGTTTCCCAATTTGAAATCTTTGATTGATGTAGACTGGTTGAAGGAGATTCACAGTTGGTTGAAAACAATTTGAGTAAGAGACAGGGAGGAGATTAGGTTAACAGACGGGATAGACAAAAGAGTTAATCCCCCCCACCCCACCCTCTGCACAGCTGGGCTCTCCTTCATTTTGGCCAGTTGCATGGGATCCAGCCAGAATTACTAGTTTCCAAACAAAAATAGGCCATATCCTGTTTAACACAGCTATTGGATGCCACCCTTTTTTTTTCACAGTAGAACATGAAACATAAAACAATATATAGGACAGAAGGACTCCGCTTCAAAGAGAATAGCTCAACACATAAGGAGTGCATCAAAAGATCACTTGTTAGACTGGAACTGTATACACGTTGTTCGTACTAAAGGCTTTAACCATCCTTTTAGTCATAACACTCTGCTGGTAAGATCCCTGTGCGTAACTTGAGTTTTTTAAGCTGATCCTACTATCTGAAGTGTGAGCAGCAACATGTGCTGATGATCATGGTGTTTTAAAGCTTTTTTTCGTATTATATTTTAGTTTAGGGTTTACTGAAGAGCCTGGTGTAAAAATGTGCACTTACAAAAAGTCCATTATAATAAACCAGCAGCTGCTATTTGTTAGTTTGTGTTATGTTATTTAATTTTTCCTCCTTTATTGATTGTTTCATGTGAAATGCTGTTATCACTGTTTTGTAAAAGGTAAAATAACATCTGAATATCAAAATGAATTTGCTGTTATTTCTGATCCACTGATTGCCTGTGATTGGACGATTACATATAACTTTCAGACTTGAAATGACAAAATGTTATAAACGACTGTCCTGATGACAGTTCCATTTTGATCCTCATGACGATTACTTGGCATGTGACAATAAGACCACAGCAGAATAGTTTAACAAGCTGAGATTGATTAGTCTGATATTAAGGATCCTATAAATGACGGGCGGCTTGACATATAACAGCAATAATGAAAGAGTTCTTGATAGTAGCATCACTTTCCCTTTTATGACGAGCTGCTCTGTAATTTCGGAATCTCATCTTACTGAGCTCATTTAGCACCTGTTGCAAATGATAGCTTACGATTATCTGATAGGAATGATTATAGTTCATTATTGCTGATACAAGATCGCCCCAACTTTTTTTCAGCCAGACATTGCCACGTACTCTTTGTTCCATATCTATAATTCAAAATGATGTATGTAACCTAAATTACATTCATAAGGTATAGATGTGTGCCGGTCTGACGTCTTTTCAGTGCCACAGTGGCAGTCCTTTCTCTTCTGTCTGATATCTGAAGTGGCATACTTACTTATTGATCAGCCTATTTTTCCCATAACTGTCTGATTGGTTTCATTAAAAGGTGGAAGCTGAAGCGACTGTTGCAGCAGAAAACAGAAAACAGGAGGCTGGTATTGGGACACATTCTAAACGTCTCTAAAAGCAACCTGAATTTAAAGAAGTTGGATCAATTTACGCATAGATTGAACGGACAGACTTATTAGAATCAGTCTTGTCTTTGTTTGCAGTTTTAATAGTTGATGTGATGTTGGATTCATGGTGGCGTGGCGTTTTCATTTGTTTGAGGAAGAGAAACTTGAAAATAAACCAATCTGAAGGAGGGGAGAGAAACGGGAGCTTTTAAAATGATGAGTCAGGAATGCAATAAGCTTGTGCCTTTGGGGCCAAAAGTGTTTTTGTTTTCTTTGGCCTGGGTTTTGATGTGGGAAGCAAGTGTTTATGTCTTTCTCTTTACAAAAAATAATTGTCACAACTTTGAAAAGCCACCACACAGCGCTCACCCCCCTCCAACTCCAACCGTCCACAGATAACATCCGAAAGGCACTGGGAGCTAAGCAACCACTAATGGTCAGCTCTCATCTTAAGGTCAGATGATTAAAATCTTTCATCCAGTAATTACATTTAGATTTTGTAAATGACCAAGATCCAACAAATGTGTTTGTGCGAATGTGATATAACCATGAAATGGACGATTAACATGTTTAAAATTACAGATTTCCCTGAGCTTGAAATTGCTAGAAGCTTTTAAACTAATGCAAGTACAGAACTCATTCATAATATAGTTCTGGTGGTTTGTTAATGCATAAAGGAATTACATTTAATAACCGAGTTCCATCAGGCTAGTCTGGTATCCTCGTCTGTGTTTGATAATACCTTGTCTTCAGTTGAGTCCCAAATACTCTCGGTTCTTGAGTCTACCACTTTTTTGTTTGGAGAATAATTAATTGTTCAATCAAATCAAAATTACAACATATATAAGGTGACCTCCTCCAAAGGTGCGTGAATGGATCAGAAGAAGAATAGTGAATACAGCCTGCTGAAGTAAATATTGTGCATTTGTTGAAACAAAATAAAGTAGTCAAGCACTCTCAGTTTTTGTGGGTTATATTTGAATTATTTTAAATACTGTGGTGTTTTGCTGCCAAATGAAACAACACACTAAATTAGCTACAGGTCTGATCTATGTTCCTGAACTTTTCTAACACAAGCTCTGAGAACTATATTTAAATAATTTAAAACAATGGAAACAGCAAAAACCTTAAAGCTGTTGCATTATAGAGGAAAAGAGGAGCACTGAAGAAATCATTAAATACCGCTTTGCACTGTCACTGTTGGAGTGGTACAAAAAAATTGTATGTAGTCTTAAATTTCACCATAAGAGCTGTCTAAATACTCTGACCGCAGTTGAGTGAAATCGAAGAGTGACGCAGAGATAGGGAGGTTGAATCACATGGAGTGCAAGTCAAGGATGTCTTTACCTGATATTCATACAGCCTGATATCAGCATATCAAAGCCCATCACCTGGCTGAAGCCTTGTCTCAGGTCTGCAAAGAGAATGTCACACATGAAAGAGAGAGTATTTGACAAGCCGAGGAAGTGACGAGCTGAAATGCCATTTCCCTTTTAAATTGTCACTTTAGGGGTAGACACTTCTGAACTCTCTAGGAGTTGGTAAGTCGCCTTGAAGTGATGATATCCATCTGTGACCATGCATTCAATCTTTAATGAATTCACTGCTGCTGTTTCTGTACTGCTGGTCATTGATCAGAACCACTGTAAACCAGCATGGTGAGCACGCCCTGCTGTACCGTTTTTCAGACCGAACGGTGGTGTGGTACGAAAACACCCGCAGTCAATCCTCTGAACTTCTGCATGCGCGCATGTAATCAGATAGTTGTGTGAGTTCAGGTAGACCAAATGCAGCACACAGGCAGCAGGGAACCAGGAAATCTTGTGAGCTGCCATAATGGAGTTGTAATAGCAAATCCATTATTGCTCTGTACTTTTCAATAATCTAAACTTTTTTTCTGTCTCTTTTTTCTTTTTTTCTTTTTATTGTATTGAAATTTTACTAAAACTGCATCGTGGAAAAATAGATAGAGCAGATCTGAACACATTCAGAGAAGATAGAAAGGGTGACTGATTTGTCTTTTTATTTCTTTTTTCTTCCTGGGAACATTCATTTTTCTGAATCCTTCACAAAGGTTGCCCACATTGCTTTTGTACCGTAGTATTAAGCACCCATTCAGTCAAACACTTGGGTGTAAGCATAGTCTTAAATTGCCGTAAATTCATTTCAAGGCAAGTGGGTGCATGTACTACAGTATCCACAATTGGCGGATATGGAAATAAGCAGGGATATCATCTTCAATAACAAAGAGTTTTACTATAATATTCCAAATGGCCATAATATTAACCACTCATCTGTTAATCTGTGAGTAAGCTGAGATCTTTTTAAAAAGAAGCAATTTCACACCATTTTTTTATGTTTTGATTGTTCAACAAGACCGCAATCATATATATTTTTCTATGTATCTAATATTTTAAAGTGAAGGTCAAAAGGCCAAACAAGTCAGCCTTGCACTTTCTATTAGGCAACCTTATCACTGACTGAGTGTTCCCGTTCATTTTGCAAAATGAATCCTCCCAAATGGACCAGTGTACGAAGTGAGCATTCGTTATTATTTATCCTTCTGCTTCAGACTTAATGACGGGCAGTTATCAGAACTTTTAACTTTTTGAGTGAGATTTGCCTCGGAGCACAAAAACAGCAGACCTTGAGAAAGATGGGCTGCCCGTGGCACAGGTGACAGGAGATGGAGGAGGGACGGATTGGAGAGGTGGACAGCGGGCTGCAGAACTGCTCACTCTGTCCACTGTTGAGTGCTGACATATACAATAGCAGCCATTTGATTGCTGTATCGCTTATTTCCCTGCAGTGTATTGATTGACGGTGCGTCATGTGTTCATGCCACAGCCATTGATTGTTTGGCTGGCAGCCAGGGGAGCATGTTTCTACACTTCTCAACAATAACACCACTTATTCAATTGTTTCTTATGATCTTTATTTTTTTCTTTCCTGTTATACACGCGCCCCCCAACTGCAGCTGCTTTTGTGCCATTTGGTTTTTATGGACAGTGCATGGTTAAAATTAAAATGAACATTCTCTAGTTTGTGTTTGGTTGGGAGGTTTTAGTAAAATATTTATTATTACTCATGATATACTGTTTGATGTTGGTGGCTGTTTTGAAGCAGTGATTCTGCCGTGGGCTTGAGGTTTGCAAATTTCTTCTCTGCACGGATGATGCTTGAGTAACTAGGCTGGTGCTTGGAGAGAGCTACAGTTTTTATTCTTGTGTTTTCACTTTGTTCCCTTTACAGTTTGTCCTCACATTTTCAGGATAGACAGCAATGAGACATCTTTCTGTTGTGTCATGTTCGTTTCTTTCTTCTTTTTTTTTTAATTTTACAAAAAGTTTCATTTGTGTTTCGGCATTGTAGGCTCATAGAGTAACTTAACTGTTTATTATATATACTTTGTTTTCAGTGTATCTTATCTGGTTTGTGAAGATGAATGGAAACATCACCACATTATGAAACACCATTATTTGTAACAACAATATTTTGTAGTGAAGTCAACCCTTTCAATTAGATAGAATTTTATAATGAATATTTTTCAATATTCAAAGTGTCTCCGGATTGATTAGTGAATATTGATCAGGATTGTATCTTTAAAACCACAAAAAGAGTTGAAAAGGTTATTGCCAGGGCGATTGGACCAGTCAGGCTTCTGAGGAGGGCCCTGTCCTGGAAACTGGCAGGATCTTGATGACATACATGCAAAGAGGGCCATTAGAGAGACTGACGGGCTGCTAAAACCTTTATGGATTTTTTGACTGATGCAGCGGCTCACTGGGGTTTGTCATGATGGCTGTTTCAACTGGGTTTCCAGGTTTCTAACTCAGTCGCTCTGATGCTGAAGTAACTGATTTATATGAGCATGTGCGACTTATACCCTCGCCTGCTATTTCCCATACTCCTGCAGTATAACAACCGTGTACATTTAAACATTCAAATCCAATAGCGACCATCAACACCTCAAATAATCGTTGTGTGCCGTCATTCTCTCATCCCGGTGATTCCCTGTAACTCGCTGTGAGATGACACCAGTGTGCTGCAGCAGCAGTAAAGTCCCAAGCTACTGCCTTAGATGGTGCTATTCTATAATCCATTTGTTCCAGGCACTCATATGAGGATTGAAGTCAGATGTAGCAAAGAAAAGACTTCTCTTCACTCTCATCCAAAGGGACAACACCGTGGCTAAAGCACAGGAGCCCTGAGAGGTTGCCGCCATCTGCTACACACACCATATGCAAACACACAGTACCCTGTCATAGACTCACTTCCTGAGAGCCAGACTTAAGAAACCATCCTACTGTGAAAGCTCTTGGTCAGGAGCAAATTAGCCTCAGGGAGTGAAAGAAATCTGGTTATGGTTTTGTGTATGGATGCATATATGCGTGTCTCCAGTGTGAATATGTACACAAATGTGTTATGCGTCTGTGGAAGGTCTAGCTTTGTGTTAGCTCACTTGAACTTGGGTCTGGATGACAGAAAGGGAACTGAGCTGGAGCAGCATGGCCATAAATGGTAGTTAGGCTGGCACAGAGAGGGACAGATGTTTAAGGGGAAAGATGTTTTACTCCACATCTTTTTCATCTTTTATACTTTTGCTTGCACTCACTTTGTTTCTATCAGAATCAGGTTATTGTTTTAGCATGGCGAGACTTCCGGCTGTGCCAATAAATCAATTCAAAAGTGGTAGTACATCTTTTACTATTATTGTCAACAAAGCCGGGGAAAAAAGTCTGTTGTGTTATTCCTCTGTCTCATACCAACAAATACATTTAGTTGGAAATAATTGCATTTTCATGGAACTGTGCTGGCTGTCCTCTCAACAGGATGTTGTAAGTGTCCATGTCTTTCCCCATGTCACATCAGTAACACCTTAACCTGAATTTTGTGGGGTTTTTTTTTTTTTTGAGTTGCACTGAGCACTGAACCCACTCCCTGTATTTTAGTTTGAGTTAATCCCACATCTGCTATTTTGCTACAGGGAATACCAAACTAAAGACAGAAATAAAAGAATGTTTGATTAACAGTATCTTAAAAAACTGCAGTGTCAAGCTGTTTTAAAGTAATATGTACACAATTACTGTGACTACAGTAAATCAGTGTTTAATCAAATATTGAGTGAATGTCACTGTAATTCATAAGGATTTAAGGTTGGTGAATGACTCACTGGACTGTGTCGTTCACCTTGAGGTCCATGTTAAGCTTTGGAAATTATAAATAGGTTTATTGGTGTGTGTGTGTGTGTGTGTGTGTGTGTGTGTGTGAATGGCATGTAATTGTGCATGGAATCTAATTTACTGTAGAACCTACGACTCCACTCGGTGTCCTCCAAAATGCGTTGTTATGTCAATGATGCACCACCTAAGGTTTACCTAAAGTTTCGCCCAAGACACACAAACAACTTGGTTAAAGTTGAAAGTGAGATTTCATTGTCGTTTTGTTACACAGCAGGTCAATGTACGATGTAAATACTGTGAAATGACTAAAAGCACTCAGTCCATGGAGATATGAAAACAACCTGCATTCAGAAACTATCTTAAAATGAAACATTAGAACTGCCATAACCTTGACAGCTGGACTCTTAGTGATTTCAGTTCAATATACGATTGGCAAACCAAAAGTATTAGAGTTGGGCCTCTCCCCCGCGTGACCAAACACATGAATTTCAGGCAAGGATTTAGTTGTTTTCCCCATTTTTCTATGAGAAACTTAAAAGTGAAAGAAAAAAGTAGTAAGAAAAAAAAAACAACTTTTGACAACTTTGAAGTGGTTTGTATCATGAGCACAATTAAAATGTTCAATGTATTTTACAAAAGCCATGAGTGCTAATTGAATTAATTAACAATTACAGGCATCAAAAACCAGCAAGTTAGCAAAACACTAACTCACTACACTTTGAATAAGTCAAAAGTCCAATTGAATGCTAATTCATCTGTTCCTCATTAATTTCATTGATGCAAAAGTTGTGAGTACTATCATGTGAAATTCTTTGCAGACAGTCATACAATGTCTTCAGTTCTTTCAACATTAAACTAACTTTTCAAGGACCAGTCAGGAACCTTTGGGTAAGCTTGTTTGTGATAGTTAGCTGCCTACAAATTTGAAGTGACCCTGTAATGTCTTTTTGAAAGGTGAAGACAGTAACAACACTATTTAACAATCTGTTCATTGGCCATGAGCCTTTAGGAAGGAATAGGCCAAACAACCTCTCTTAATCAGATATAATAGTTCAGTCTTCCTGCCGATCTCTAAAGAAACAGATAGCTATGGGGCTTCAGGCCTTCTGTCCTTGCCATGAGGTCCAAACCAATGAGCAAGGCAGCAAAACCTTTTCTGATTTGAAAGCTTGATTTTCATGGTTACAGCTGTAATCCTTCCACTCAACCCCTGTAGCCCATGACACTAAAATTAGATTGAGAATGATAATAACTTATTCATTCTGTTATAGCCTGCGGATCTAGAGGCTGACAAATTTTCCATCAATTTAGAAACAATTTCATTTCTTTTCGCAACTGGTTGCGTGACGCCCTAATGGTCATAAGATAAGATAAGATTCTGGCTCTGAGAATTAAAGTGTCCTACATCTGCATTCTACATCCATTTTCCCTTACAGACTTTGATTAAAACAAACAAAAAACTAAAGATGAGAGGACAATTACTTTGTGAACATTAATTTAAACTGCATTGCATCAACCATAAAACTATATTAACCACATTAAACTCGATGCAGGTACAGAAGCTACACAGAAGCTTGGGAATGACATTTGAGTTGTAATTAAATGTCTGAATCAATTCATTTTTGTCCAGAAAAAACAACATCAGTGCAATGCAGAAGCAATGCTATGCTACATTTGAACTTCTAATTATTCTCTGAATAACTTCGATATGAGGCTGATATATATATAAAAAAAAACAACCAACAATCCAGGAAATGACTTAATGCAAACAGCAAAAATGCCATCTGTATTAAGCCTTTTTCAAAGCATGTACAGCTGATCACACAGCTGTTGTCATTAACCATTTTATGCAGATTTTGCCTGGCAGTGTCGAGAGTATAAAATAAGGATTTGCAGCAGCACATAATCAGCCTAACTCTAACTATATGTGGGGGTGATTCTGAGATGCCCAATAAATTCTGCATGGGTGTAAGTTCTCATATTAATTTTCACCTCACCTCACCTTTAGCATCGGCCATACAATGCTTTGAGTTAACATATTTTACACAAAACTACAATCATTTTTACATAAATATATAAGAAATATAATGGACTTTTTTTCAGCCCACATATCCACAGTTGAGATTGAAAAACAAACACTAATGTTTCCAATTCTTGTCCTGATAAAGTAATCTACCAAAAATGCTTCTTATTATAATAGATACTAAAACAATTTTTGATTCTTGACAAGGTCCTAAACCAAGGCTTGTTATTTTTTTTATATGTAATTATGAAGTGATCACACAAAATAAACAAATAAATGCTAATGATGATGGCTCAACAGTGTGAGCTGCTGATGAGAAAGAAGAAGAATGGAAACATTTATTGGAAATAGCATCTCATCAAAAATAAAATCAATTACAGTGTCTTGACCCTGATCTAAGCAAAGCAACAACAGAATTGGTTATATATGGTATAAAATGGCAGGCTTGATAAAATGCTCACTGATGATGTTTTTGTTTTCAAGGAATAATTTTCTCCATCCACTCACACTGACTAGAGCAGTGCTTTGTACACTTGCTATTCAGTGCTTGTGAGCGTAATGTAGCTAGCCATAAATTTCTGTGAGAAGGAGTTTTTTTTTTTTTTCAAAGTAGCCATCAAGCAGTCTGAGTGACTTTAGTTACCCCCTCTTCTCACCCATATTGTGAGCAGGGGTATATTTTGCGCCGGTTGGTGATAGAAAAAGAGATGAATACAGACCTTTGTCATCACAGTAACAACAACTGATGTGCTTTTCATTTTAGAGTACCTTAACAATGTATTCTTCTAATTTTAGGCATAGAAAAAGTTTGGTCAAGATCAAGGGAAAAAAGGATTTGGGCTACGATTATGCTGAAAGACGTGAACATTTACCATTGTACTTGTTTTGACTGACAGAAAAGATGGCTTCTAGCAATCGCAGTGTCCAAAATGAAGATAAAACCATCAAATAGAGGAAGTGAATCAGATAGCTATTTTTTTATTGTTCCAAGGCAGAAAACAGGATCAGGCGGCTCAGGAAAAAACTGTTTTCATGTTGGAGAAATTGGAGAAGCAGAAGTTGCCCAACTACAATGGACTTCACTTTCTACAGTTTTCACAACATGAAAAAATGTTTATGAAAAATGACTTTTTTTCTTCCACACTCAAGGAATATAAATAATCAAGTAATAGATTTGACAGCCTCTTCAAAGGCAGGGAGTCATCACTGTTTCTCGAGCACCAGCTAAATCCAGGTAATCCAGCTAAATACATAGAGCTAACAATAAGCATACTACACCTCACCTTGCCTTACTTAAATTTTTGTGCATATAACTATTGTTTTCTTTCTCAGCTATTGTAGGTTTGCTCTGTCTTTTTTTTTCCACCCCCAATTACAATGTAATTTCTAAAAAATAACCGTACTTAATGAAAAACACATCTCAGTCTCAGTATTTGGTGGCACTAGATTTAAAATACCATTGTCAGTCATTCTGGCCATGACTGGGGTAAAGTAAATAGAGGAAACAATGTGGAGTTGTCATTTTTCCCCACTGTGTTTCTATTTCTTTCATTCAGTTCACACAGAACCAGTTGACTCCATGTTGTTTCTAGTAAGCCCAACTTTTCTTTTTCATCATTCTGCACACAAATATCAGTCAAACTCAGGTGGGTATAGGCAGGGGTGTGCAGGTGTCTTCAATATGACTGCAAACTCTGGTAATTATCGAGGTCTCACTCAGTGACGCATGGTGTGCGGACATGGCGACGCCAGTCCTGCAGCATAAAGCAGTTGTTAATGGGTGAAATGGGGAGAAGCTGCGTTTGGTGACGGGATGTTGGAGTATTAATTACCTCAGAAACCTAGGGCACTGATGGAAGAGAGAGGCAGACACATTATTTATAGAACTTATTTTATAGTTCATGTCCAACTCATTGATATAATTCACCATGATGCAGTTTAGGTCATGCTTCAACGAGAGAGATAAAAAGAGAGAAGGAAACTGACACTGAGAGTGGTGATGAAGATATTTTTAGAGTCTTTTTTATTATCAATTTTAAAATGCTCTGTCATGCATCCTGACGGAAGTTTAAAAGACATTCAATGTATGTACATTTGCCCTTTCCTTTTTTGGAATCAAACTATTGACTATTTCCCACAAACTGCTTACTAATATACTACTTACTGTATATAAGATTTTGTGAATGTACAGAACATAAATGATGACACACAGAAAAATGTTATGTTGCCTATACATAAGATTCCGATCTCCAAATACATGAAATTAGAATATAAGGCGTTATGTACCTGAAAGCAACATGATTTGCAGGGCAGGCAGGAAGTTAGCTGAAGAAAGTGATTAATTTTGAAATTAGACAAATACAAATTTTAACTTACTGTGATAATTGTACTGCTTTATACATGTTTGTATTACCAACTGTAATTAGTGGCCACCCTTGTCTATGTGCTGAATGAGAAACACCTAAAAATCTCTGTCGCTGTGACATGGATGAATCTAATTAGAATATGACTTTTCTATATATTGGCTGCAGCTCATTATATACAGGAAGTACATGGGACAGCAAGTTAAACTTTGTCACCAAGTACTTGACTGTGTAATGTTTATGGTTTCAGTACATCTGTCACAATCACTATAGGTTAATATGGTTTGTAAAAAAGCCAACTAGGCAAGAGAGGGTGATGGCTTATGTCCAAACAAAAACCAATACATAGCATATTTGAAAAAGCAGCTGTAGAAAATATATAATTGCAAATTATCTGGGGGCGGGTCAGGTGAAACATCTGGGTCTGTGGTTGTAGTGTATGAATGTGTGAGTGAATGGGTGAATGGTTTCCATTGTAAAGCTCTTAGAGCAGTTGATAAAACTATAAAAGTGCTCAGCAGTCCATTTACAATTTTTAACCTGCACCAAAAGGGACATCACAAGACTCCAAGTAGTTTATGAGTTGTCATATTTAAATTGCTTGTTCTTGGCTGGCTCATTCAAATGTTAAATTCCTCTCAAATATAGAGCTGCCGGGTCGTTCTCTATTTCTAAAAATATAAATTGTCATGCCACACTTTTATTAAAATGGTAGTAATTCTTGCAGTCAAATCAAGTGCTGTGTTAGAATATTTTGTCGAGCAGTGTGTCAGTAAGTTATTCGTTGATTTTGTGTATTTCCTGTACCATGGAGTTTTTTTTCTTTTAAATATACTGGGCATATCACCCTACCTTAAGCGATCGCTAACCTTAACGAGTTTCATCAGTTTGAATTAAAAAGTAGAGTTTTAGTGTCCCACGAGAGCCCAAATGTTTCAGGGGATCTTCCACCTTCGGGTGACTAAACTTGAGTGATGTTCACTAAATCCTCCCACTTTTTTCGAGAATGTGGTCACATTGAAAGATGCTGTAGAGCAGACCTTTAGCCTCTAATTATGGACTAATTGCTTTTGAAGAGGGTTATTTTAGTGGTCTGAATGCTGCGGCTGTGTTCTTCTTCACCAACCCAGCAGCTTCAGGCACAGATTACAGGAATCAGTGTCAAAGAAAAACCTACTGTCAGGTGAAACCCTGGAGGTGCTATCTATTCCCGGCCTCCATTTGTTCCTTCCAGTGCCTCTGCCACATGCGGCGGTCGTCCCAGGGTCGCTTACTGCCTTGACTGCTGTCAGCTAGGCTTCCTCGCTGCTCGAAGTGTTGGTAATGAGCGGCTTCAAACCTCTTTGCCCCCTCATTACAGTCGGGGCCTGCTGGGATTGCTGCTTCTTTCCTTCTCTCCAGGATGTCACTATCAAAGAGTCACCTGGTTTACTGCTGGACACAGGTAGACTTCTGAGAGCCTCTGTGACATGTATGTACAATATAGTGTAGAGGGAAAAGAGTGTATTGCATACTTCCTGTATCTGCCCCCCCTCCCCCACCACAACCACCATCTCAAGAGGCCTCCGCCAGGCCTGGGAGAGTTCTGGTGGTTCTACCATTTTACAATTCTTGAGGCCACCATGCTCCTGGAAACATTTAAAACATTTATAGCCTTGGCCTGTCCATTCCCTACCACAGTTTAATCATTTTTGGATTCATGGCTTCTTTTTCTTTTTTTCCCCCTCCTGACATATAGTGTGAATTCTGGGACACACAAACTGCTTGCTCATCCTTCAGTAGCTGATTACTAAAGTGTAGAGAACATAGTGTAGAGCCATTTCCTATTCCTATTTATATATAATTGTAATAATAAAATTAAACACCAAAACCAAACAGTGGCGTAGACTCTAATATTAAAAAACTGTGGAAATAGAAAAATACAGCAAAGACGTATGTAATATGTATAGTCTTAGTGCAAGTGTCTCTTTTCTTCGAAGAGGATGAAATAGGCGGTTGTGCTTTAGTAGCAAGTGTGTATTTGTATGCTGTCAGAGGTTTCACAGTCAGATGATGGTAGGTTGTCTTTGAGGACTGATGTGTGCCACGGGGCGTGATGGCAGTGACAGTTCTGGGATACAAGCTGTTTAGTAGATCAACATGTGATATGCTTACGTCTTCCAGTGTTTCACTCCACTTCAATAGAAAAGAGGCTTTCTCCTTAATTGGCTGGTCTTTCCTTGACTTGGCTGACAATTTGCTAAATAGATGGGTGGAGAGGTTTACAAGTGTTGGGCCGCTGCTGATTTAATGGGATCAGGGTTTCTCATATTTTCCCATTTTCTTGTCAATCCCAGGCATGTTAATCCTGTCATTTAATGGCTTTTACATGAAGCAGATGGTTCAGTGTCTGTAGCAGCATCATACCACAGCAGCATGCCAGCGTTCCCACACAACCTTACCACATACGTGTCAATCAACAGGAAGAGAATTGTCTGCTGAGAGCTGTTTTAGTCCACACAAATAAACACATTGCAGATTGATCTAAGGGGAAATCATATAAACATTTTCAGCGTTTTAGGGATAAAAAAAACATTAAAATGTTTAATTTTGGATTTCTGAAAACCTTAAGCTGTTTGTCCAAATATACAGTAATTTAGTAAGGGGACATTCATCTCATATCCGTGCCAATCTTCTGCAAGATTTTCACTATAGCAGGCGGTTTTGGTACCAAAACCTGGTCTTTGTTTGGTTTCCCACAACCAGGGCCAAGCCAAGTATTTACAAATACATGTCTCATGGTTTCCCCAAGGTACATCATAACTTCACCGGGATCTATCTGCATAGCGCCGCAATGTGACATATCCCTTGGCCATTTGTTTTGCCTATTTACACTCCAGCCGTCTCCCTGGAGAGTATCCTTCCACCCTATGGCAGGGAGCCTATTCCAGTGCTGCCGACCACCAGGACTCAAGTCTTTATTACTAACACAGGCCAGAAGAGGTACTTATGGCTTTTTCTATAGCTTACCTTTGAAGCTAGGGAGACTTAGCTCATTGGCAGGGCAGAGTATTGAGCCCTCGAGAGGAGCTATGGAACCCCCACATTTAAATTTAGCCCTCTGTTTTATCTTGGCTTTCTCATTAGCAGCACTGGAGACTAATTGTTATGGGTTAAGTCTTTATTGCTGCAGGTTCTTTCACTTGTTCATCTCTTTCGCTCGGCCTCTCTCACACGCTTTTTCTCGCTGGTCTTTTCCAAACGGTACAATAGCAGGGGTGGCTCTTTGTACGGTGGTAATTAGGTTTTATGGTGTTGCTATGAGCGGGGTCTTTTCACTGCTGTGTCCATCACTCTCTTCAGCCTGTCACTTTATCACCCTGCCAGGCTCTGGGCAATTAGTCTGCAATCCCACGTTCCACCCCGCCCGTTGCCTCCATCGTCCAGCAATATCCTTCCAAACCCCAGCAAAAAAAGAGATAGAGAGTGAGTCTTCAGCCTCTTTTCTAGTCTGCTCTTCCACAGGAGGAATAAAAATCAGCTGGTTTCACAGAGCCCTCCTTTGTGTTTGGCAGTTTTGCTTGGTCTCACCCACTGTATGCATACTGAATATCTCCAATGATGTAATTGATGGCAGATGCATTAGGTTATTCTGTGGAATGCCAACCTCTAAATGGGATAATTATCAATATATAAAAACAGGAATTAAGCATGCTCACTGTACATCTGTGAACTATTGCTATTTAAATTCCCTTCCTTTGTGTAGCGTCCACATTCTTTGAAATTGTAGCTTGAATGTGCAGAATCCTCACTGTGCCTTTGGAGCAGAATTTGTATTTATTTATTTATTTATTTATTTATTCTTCTGCCCACACACGCACACACACACTCACATACACACCACAAGCTCACACCAAATGTTATATATATTATCCCTGAAAAGGAAAAAATTATCAATGAAGATGTTCTAACCTGGGACTACTATTTTCCCTTCTGCCACTATTTGGGGATACTGTAAAATGATAAATATATATATGTATCCAAATATTTGTGAGTTTTAAAGAAATCCTGGAATCCTCATGAGGTGAACTCAGTTCTATGAATATCATTGTTTCTAATTCGGTTATTGTTGTTGTTGTTGTTAATTTTGTTTGTAAGTGCTACATATTTTAGATTAACAACTAATCGGCATTATTCACATTTTTGCACAATAGTTTTGACTCCACCGCTCAAAGTGGGAATGACAAAGCCCAACTCAGGGGAACATTTGAACTCTGGGGACCTATTGGCACTCTCGTCACTGAGCTGTGGTCTTTCCCTCTGAGCTCAGATATTGATCTGGTACTTAGGCAATTAGTCTGAGCCGACCCGTTTCCCTTTTTACCCATTCTCTTCTTGCGCTCCAATCTAAAGCTTTTCGCAAATTCAGAAGGATTGCCCAGAGTCAGAAAAAGGCCAAATTACTTGCTCTTTATAATGCTTTGCTTTATCACCTGCCAGCTACAGGGGTTTGGAGAGGTTTCAACTGTTGATACAAGTCAATCACCTGTCCCTCCCCTCCGTTTCGCCTTCATAATGCACTGAAGGCCAGTGATCCAATGGCACTGTTGGCCTATGTTAGACCAATAGAAAACAATGAAAAAGACACAAGGGTAGACATTTGTAGTCTTTTTGTCAATACAGGCAGGTGGCTTAGAGAGAAATGCTCTCTTAATTAAGATAGATAGATAGATAGATTGTACTTTATTGATCCCAAACTGGGAAATTCTCATCTTTCCAAAGCCTGATGGGAAATGAATTAACGTTTAAACCCAGTAACCAATGGCTATGATTGATCTCTACCAACTAGCTGCAGTTACTTACACTTTTTATCAAGTGAATTGTCAATTGCTGTATGGACAGAATGTGTTCTAACCCCCCGCCTGTCACCTTCACTGATCGCCGATCAAAAGGAGTTGCTATTTTTTATCACTCTGATAGTGCTGTGTCCTCTTCTAAAGTCGTATCTTAATTTTTTTAAATCAACTGCAGTATGCCTTATAACCTAAAGGTGGAAGCTGGGTCATGGGAAATCTATAATAATGGCCAGTGGATTAGACACTTAAAGCAACTAAAAACACAATGTCTGTGGAACTATCACATTTTGGTTAAGTCTGGGCAACAAACATTGTTTTTAACAAGTCTTAAAGTTAAATTGGTGATCAGAGACAATAGCAATGCAACATATTGCTCAAGTCCACCATTAGGTGATCTTTACTGGCACCAGTTCTTATAAAATATTAAGAAGTTGATGGCATGCATACAAGAAAAAAAAAAGAGAAAGCAGTCCCTTAGCCCCTGTGCTGCATTTATTCTTTAAATTTATAAAAATCATACAATTTTACAGCTATAGCTTGTGCAATACAGCATGTTTTGAACCATTTCTTTCATGTCCCTCTCCTGTGTTAAAACCATTTCCAACCATTGAGGTCAGTATGACTTAAATTTGAGCGTCTGTGTACGGTTGCAAATTTGGATGGTAGAAGTAGGTTATCCTGTCAGATCTCATACCCACACATCACACCTTCAGGTATTTGGAAGAATTCTATATGATGCACACATAGCTGGCTCAATTCAGAGACGAAATGTGACAAAAATTTAAGTGACCAAATGCCTTTTTGGTCTTCTCCTTACGTCTGACTCAAAGACTTCTTCTTTCATTTCCCTCTAAAACAACATGATGATCACTGTATATTAAAAGATGATGTGCAGGGTAGCAGAACCCCCCCCCTCCCCCCCAAAAAAAAACAACTAATAAATAAATAAAATCACACTGTGTGTCAGGTCGACACATAGCCTGGGATTTTTTCCTGTTTAGCCTTGACGTGCAGTAAAACGGCTTACAGAAAAACGTATTCAGAGGCTGCTTTTCAGAGGAAGAACATGAACCCAGCTGGTAGCAATTGGAAGCAGCAGAGGAAAAGATGAAGCATAAAGACAGTCTCCCTTTGGATTGAACATTTGTGACACTGCACAAATATTCAAGAATAAAAGCTAGAAATCACCAGTAAGAAAACAAAATAGCAGGTAAATCAAATAAACAATGTGCTACACTGTTCGCTTACATTTTTAGAAAATATATTTTGGCCATTTCATCCTCTAGAGAACAAACCATCTCGGTGGTTTTTTCCCTAAACTCCAATTTTTACGCTTGAAATAATAATGGTCTGCTGTGCTGTTACTGGAAGCTAAAGTTCAATCCCGCACAACTCGGCATCCAAGCGGTCGAAATGCCAGCCTTTGTCAGATTTTATCCTCCATATGCATCTGTCTGTAGCGATGGCACAACTCTCCTGCTGACATTTGGTTAATCGGTGGTAGGAAAGGGAGGGAGGGAGCGTCTTTAATTTAATTACTGGATGATGCTGTGTTGAGGAGGCCATTACAAGCTACTGATCGTTGCCAAGATTCCCCCATGGCAGTAACCACAACAAAGACTTCGCCAGACTTCACACTTGCATAGGTAGACACTTAGTCACAAGCATATGCTGGCTGCCATAGAGATTATAGAACCATATGCGATTATTTTTATTTGAAGGTACAGATGCACGTCCAGTAGCCAATGAAGAAGAAAGTAGAGAAAAAAAAATGTGGCTGCATTATCATTTCTCATTTGGCCTCATCGAATTGAAATAATGAATTTACTTATTGACAGACACTTAGTGCCCTTGACAGATCATTTTTAACTTGGAGTGCCTGTGGTAGTGGAGGTGGTGGGGGGGGAAGGCACCAACATTTTTAGTCAGCTAATGAAGCAGTAACAGTGATTATTGTTTTCCTACTTGGAGGAGAGTTTGTGTGAAGCTAATGACTTCTACGGGATAATTAATTGATTCTAGGCCACCTGAATTAGCAGACTTTTAATAAAAAGTGACAAGGAGAACAAGTCCCAGTCCAACCATCTCTGCACCACTTAAGTAAATAACTGCTGTGATTTGATTCAGTGGTGTGGGAGCAGCATAAAAAAGGCCTTTGACATCATGTCTGTAAGCCATGATCTGTAAGAATTGTACACCTTCGGTGGAGTGGAGCATTGAAGCAATTTGATTTGATGATTTTTGGGTTTTGGTTGTTTGTTTTTGTTTGAATGTTGATTATACACCGACGGCAGACAAATATCTCTAAGTGGCATATATCAATCATATGAATTAATGTTTTCCAATTTGTCAGCAGGAATACATACAAAAGGTGGCTACTTAAAAGAATAGGAGTGCCTCGCTTCAGTGAAATTTTAAATTAGTTTTAATCACCTGGAGCTGTTAAGGAAGTGAAGAGCAGCGGTTACATTCATGCATGTTTATAGTGCAAAAGCTGCTTTGAAGTAAGTGTAAACCTCTGCTCCCATGCGCAGTGGAATATTAGTTTTCACCCGAATGTATATTTTCCAGAGATATGACTGATTGCCGTTCTTCCTACACAGAGGTTTTTAGCTTTGAGATCTATTACATCATTTCCTATGGGTTTCCTTCAGGAGTTTCATATAAATATGTAGCGCACATACACACAAAGAACCGTCCATGGACACGGTGTCAGCGAGTGAAATGGCTGCTTATATTGCTGAGTGTGAATGTGTGATGAATCTCATATTGAAAGACCTGCGTCGCACGTTATTATGTTGAGGTTTCAAACCAGCTAAAGCTTTACAACACAGAGTATCAGGAACATGCAGCTATAAAGATAGCTCTGGAACAAAAGACTCCCTTTACTTGTAAGAACATGGTCTGATGTTCTGTTTACGACTCAAAGACTTTCCCCGAAGGCCCACAGAGCTCCAGACTTCATCACATCCACACTTCACTTTTCTCCTTCTTGTTTATTTCTCAAGGAGCACACACTATTGTTTAACATTATATTTTACAGAATATTTTAATTAGATAAACTCAAATCCCAAGTTTTAATTTCAAGTTTGTCCCAGTGCCAACTTTAATAGCTCATGTGGAGCTATCACTTTGCACATGTATTACATGTATTTATCATTCAAATCCATGGTTTTAGAAGTGGTGCACAGCTCAGGAATTATAGACTGCTGCTTGTTATTCTTCTGTGACTTCAAATGCCTCCAAAGTGTGACACTACCCTGATTTTCTGCCAGGTTGTGTTGGTAATGTTCAAATAAGTGAATCTTTAATCCCCGAACATGCCTCAACAGTGCATGTTTAGTGATTCAGTGGCATTGACTGAAAACAGTTGATAATCCTTTTTGCACTGCAAGAAAAACAGATATATTCCTTGATATATGTGATTCCCAGATTGACTCTCTCTGACAGTGCCATGAAAATAGTTTGACCCTATACCAAGAAAAGATTTAGAATAATTTTGCAAAAAAAAAAAAAAAGGTCTTTTGGGGGGGGCAGTTTGACTCATTTCCATAACCAGGTCTGTTACTCAGATGCCCGATATGCAACCTTGACCTTTACCTTGACCCACATCCTTGCTTATGACCATCCTATAAAGGAAATGCAGAATCATCCAGTGTGATAAGTCCTGTAGAGAGAGGACTGAAAAAAAAAAAAAAATCTTTAGTGTAGCAGAAAAGATGAGGATATCAAATCTGCTCTCTTTGTATTTGACACCCTCAGCATTTTGAATAGTCTGCAGCATCCTAGTTAGCAGCTTTCTAGGAGTGAAAATACTCTACATTGGACATCTCAGTAGCACAACACTTGAGTATAAAAGTGTAAATGAATTTGCATTTTTAATCATTTATTTCAGTTCCTTTGATAATGAAATGCTTTTCTTTTTTCATCATTATTATTATTAATAGTTTTTGTCCATATATAGCCATGGGGCATATATTGTTGGCATAACCCAAGCCAAACATTACACCTTGAAATCACAGGTATTGTCACTGTTGTTTATCACTCATAAAAAAACTGGATTTTCTATTAGTTTGTCCCTCCCATTCATGTAAATAAATTCAGTTTGAATTGCATTCTAGACGTCTCTGTATAATGAACAGCTTCGATTCAAAGTGAGCATTATAATCTTCAGGCTTTGCTTTTCAAGCTCTGTTGTCCTAGACTGCATTAGTTTTAGCAAGGTGTACCTACAAAACTGCCAGCTGAGTATGTCTTTAGAAAAGTAATTTATTGGCTCAAATCCCTTAATGTTTTTTGTAAGATTGTACTGTATTTCATGCCAGTTTAGTCAGCGCATCAGTTTTGCTTTTCAAAATTTGTGTGGAGTCGTCCATTTTTCATCCCCAATCTGTGCTTAAATATTTTTATGGATATGTTTTAGGGGCTTGCTGGGCTTGCTTAAGATTTGGGAAAGGTTATGGCTAGTGTAATACAGAAAAAAGTTCACAGTAACAGCACAGTGTTAAAGTCATTACTTTAATGCACTCATCACCCTCCACTATTACACATCAGCCACTTTGCTGCTTTCACTCAGTTATGCCTCTCACCATAATCCGTCCAGCTTTTCATTTCCGAAACGGCAAGTCTATGCTGTTTAATTTTAGTTTAGTAAAAAAGTAATTTTTAGGCAACAGGGTTGCTTCTGGTTCAGTGGTCACACGTCCACTTTTGAGGCTTTGATTCCACATGACATCAATAACCTAGACTTTAATAACAAAAAAAATAAATGTTGGAAGATGGGAAACTGTTTAACCTTGTTCTGACATTGGGCAGGGTGTGCTTACCCTGTCTTTACTGTTCACTTTTTTTCTAAGCAGAGCAACTACGTCACTGTTTTCATTGCACAAGTTATGAAAGTCATCAAAACAGTAACCCTTTCAACAGGTCGCTGTAATTTAGCAGGATGTTTGTTCATTTGCTTGTGGAAATTGCTCAGTTCAGTACAGTAGTTTGGTCAGTACAAAATGCTTTACGACTCCGATGCCAAATTCTTGTGACACAGAAGCATTATTAAAACATGATTGTGTTCTTTCTTTTTTTTTTTTCTTTTTTGGAATGAGGAGTAATGTGAATGACAACTGAATCGCATTCTCTGCAGTGAGGAGCTCCACTGTTAAACACTGCTAATGGTGTCTTCAGTCTGTTTGATGGTTTTAGTGGTGGGGCAGCACGGTGGCATAGTGGTTAGCACTGTTGCCCGACAATAAGTGGGTCGCGGGTTTGTTTTCCCGGGCCTGGGACCTTTCTGTGCAGAGTTTGCATGGCTGTAGGTCTGAGTGTGAGTATGAGTCGTTGTTCGTCTCTGTCCGTCTCTGTATGTTGGACTGGTGACCTGTCCAGGGTGTACCCTGCCCTTGGAAGTTTCTGGATTGGCTCAAGAAACGGATAAGTGGTAGAGGATGAGTGAATGAATGAAAGTGGTAAAGACTTCTTTATACAAGTACTTAACACTTCCACAGAACAAAACTCAGATACCCAGTTTACACATGAATTATGTGATTTTCAGGTCTTTGAAGTCGCACTTATGTATCTAGGCCAGTATTTTTGGGTACAGACCTCCTGAGAGTCTGTGGGTTGCTCCAGCAGGTGGATGGGACTCCAGACACACTTCAGGCCTGCTGGTTTATTGAGATGTAAGTGCCTGTGTTTATTTTTATGTACCTACTTGCTGCGCCTTTGTTAGAATGAAGTCACAATTGTGCAAATGGCTGTATGGACAGATTTAAGGGTTCATTTCACACAGCAACATTAAGTAAACATTAGAGATTATGTTTGGTTTTGGTTTTAGGTAGCTCTTCCCACAGATCTTTTTTTCTTTCTGGCAAGATGCTATTGTCTATATCTGTGTTTGCTCACTATTTATACATGTATAGAATAGCTAAAGGTCTCTAAATGTCAGCGCTGGCAACCTATACAGAGTATTGTGTGTGTGTATGAGTGTGTCTTTTGTTCTTTATATATCTCAACATGGCTAGTGGAATCCCACAGGTATCAATTTGTGGACCTCTCCTGCACACAAGCTCATGTGCAACAGATTTATTGATATGTGAAAACAAAGGAACATGAGGGCTTAGGCAGATGGAGTCCGAGGGCGAATTGGAAATGTTTTTCACAGGATGAAGAGCAATCTCATGTAAGTGCAGAATAACTTCTGTCATATTATTCAAATTGTTCCTCACTTTGCACAATTTATCTTGAAAAGTATTGCAAGGCTCAGGGGCACCTTGTGACACTTGAAGTCATAGTCTTGAAAGACATGTGATCAGCGTCACAATTTTAGGCCGCAGTATCAGGGCAAGAATGGCAATTTGCATTACTAGAAAGTCAATGTAAATGAGACATTCCTTCATTAGTGAGGTACTATTACAAATGCAATGCTTTGCCACTGAAATTAAGGGGCTGCTTGTGTTAAAGTTTTAGGGAATCACTGAATTGATATGTGCTCCCTGTCCATCCTTAATATTCACAATTAACATTATGTTGACATTACACCAATGCATCTTTTCATTTGCTAATGTCTGTCTGTCTTGATTAAAAGAAACACTCCTCAAACACATGCGGACTAGAACTCTCGGATTAGAATTAGAATGAGCTCCATCACCTGAACATCTCATTGTGGATTCAAGATGTATGTTGTACACAGGAGCAAAGCGCTAATTGTGAGATGAAAACAAAAATAAACTCTAACAAATTAAGATTGATACATTCAAACACATTAATTCATTCAAGACAACAATGACATAGCATTAATCCTATCACTTTAATTTACTGCTAGATAGATACATACAGATACCTATAGATGGGTAAAAACAATGAATGTCATATCACATCTATAAGTTAAGTGATTGATGAAAGCCAATAAAAAGTCTGTTCCATGCACTCGCCTCTGTATTTACCTCAACACCTCCAAGAAGAGGACATTTAATTTACTGTTGTCACCCCAATGGATTTGTGGGCTATAAACTAAGTTTCAATATCCTCCTCCAGTGTGTCAAGCAGTCTGGTGCAGCTTTTAAGACAAATGGTTGTTTAAATAGAAAATGTTACATTCCTAATGGAATCGGCAAACGTGGAAGGATGGCAAGGGAATTTCAACTGAGGCTTCTGGTATGTGGAATTGGATATTCAGGAGAGGTATTCATTGCTGTTTATAGCTGATGCATGCTCTTGTGTGTGCGTGTGTGTGTGTGGGCGGGCACACAAACCTGCGCAGGCCACACCGTGGTTAGCAGTGGAAACTCAGCATTCCCATGCATGACACGTTCTAGGGTAATCACCATGGCGATTTACCCTCTGCTGTGTTGCTGTGGTGACTAAGTCACTAAGGAGGGGGGAAGGTTTGTGTATATGGCTGGGGGGTCGGGAGGTTCAGACCAGGGCCCTGGTTACTTTAAGATGATAGCTCCCTCCCTTTTTCTATCTAAGCTCCAATCTACCAGTCCTTTCGCTTATCATCCTCCATTTTTCCCCCCCTTCAACTTTAACCTGTCACAGATTGTCCTTTACTTTTCTTCACAGTGGTTCGTACCCAGAGTTCCACCCACTCAGTGAGACATACAATATATCTGGCCTTATGAGCAGCATTGTCTGTCTCAGGGTTCAACCAGTTGTCCAACCATAACAACTGTATAGGTTGTTTGTCCCTGCTGTCTGATATGACCCCTAGGAGTGCTTTCTTGGCAGGGGGAAATATGCTACAGGTAAATGATGAAAAAACCCTGCTGAGTAGTGGAGAGTATTGGCTCTGATTTAATCTGAATCCCTACATACGAATAAATCATTTACCAGAGCAAAATATTTCCCCCCAACTCAGAGAGCCACACCCAATCCCCTTACCGTTTTTCCTGTGATATAGTCTTCCCTATGTAATGGCAGCATATTACAGTGAAGCAGTTTGTTTAACATACTGAAAAATAAACTTAAAAGTTCATTTTTCCTGTGAAATGGAAATTGCTACATGTATTTCTGTAAGAGCCTGAACACAGACTGACATTTTTAATTCATCCAAGCTCTAGCTATGTCCTGAATTTAAGCAACTTAAACTATTTGTCTGCTGCAAATGAATAATAATTAAAAAAAGAGTTCAGCAGTCAAATACAAACTAGCATATTGATACTAATCAATTATCCTCTTGAAATGAAATTTAGCCTCCCGAATACAAACTATTTAGTTAGAATGAATACTTTCGTTTGAAGGCTACCCAACATAAATGTGTAATGTACCATGTTGAGCAGGATACATTTTTATTAAAAAAGTAGTTCCAAGTCTTCAGAACTAAAACTGCTTTTAATAATATTGCATAAATACATTAATGAGCACTTACTTTGACTTTTTTTCCCCCGCACAGTGTTAAAGCAATGTAAAATGCAATTCCCCAGGATTCAGACAAACCTGCATCGCCTCTGTGATGTACCTGACTGAGTTGGATGAGGTTGTAGCACTTGTTGCAAGAATATAAACGGCTTTGTGTGTCTCAGATAGAATGTAAAATCTCTTCTGGTGACTTCAAAGTGTGTGGAGCAACTCTCTTTTCCACTAATGCGAATGCTTCATCTTCTCACTCAGTGAAGTCCATTTTGTGTTTTTATGCCAGTCTTCTGTCATGTTTGCTTACAACAAGAGTTATTAAGTTCAATAACTCACCGGTACTGGACACGGTACACATTGGCAGAATGAACACTCAATCTAGGTGTCTTGTGTTGCATTTTAGCTGGTGCCGAGTTCTTCACTCATAATTTCTTGCACTTGCCTTATCACCTCACGTCTGTCCTTTGAGTCAACATTTTCACTGATTCAGAATGGGAGTCAGAAGCATCTCAGCCTAAATTTGCAAGCATGGAGGAAAACTCTGTGTGATGGCTCCCTGAATTTAGGCTCGATGTGCTTCAAGCCTGTGCTCGGGGGCGGGGGATTTAATCAGGAACATGCTGGTCTTGAAAGTTTTTTTTTTTTTTTTTCATTATGTTAGAGCCCCAGTCACTGATGAACAGGTATTGTTGAAAGGATCAGGACACACATTGTTGCATAACTATCTGGATGACTTCAGATATTTTGACCTTCATCTGCAGCCAGACTTTGTGCCCTGTCACACACAGTTTGCAGATGGGCTACAAAGAGCAGCATATTTAGTTCCAGTGTTAATTTGGGTCTGGGCTACCTGGAAGAATCTTTTCCGGTGACTATATCAGGGAGGCAAATATCAAGGCAACATTTTAACCATTTCACTAAATTACTCTGAATTTCTTGTTCTGTTTTTTAATTAATTCTGCCTTTTGAATTTTCTTTCTCATCTTTAATCATTTGCTAAAGGAAAACGGACCTCACAATTTGTACAATAATTAGGGTGACCAGATAAATTAAATATATTTCTTAAATTGTTATATGCTACTGAATAAACCAGACGGCAAAGCAGAGTAATTTTATGAGCAAAGTCATGGAATAGAAATGGTTTTTGTTTTTTGTTTTTTTTTTTTAATTCCTCAATGCATTGGTGTCCCACATTGTCCCACATCTGGTGAGCTGGAATCTTGTTACCCTAACAATAAGATGCAATGCTCACATGCAAAACAGAAAATTGTGCATCTCTACTAATGAGAAATTGATAATCGTCCGATATAGGATAAAGCAATTAATGCGAAAAGTTTGGTCAGGTTTAAACATAAATGACCTGGGGAAATCGTGGTTTCTGCTTTTACTTTGTTAAGGTTTAAAGACATATCGTTGTTACAGTCAATAGTGGTCATGGTGAAATGAAACATTGACTGTTTGAATCAGGGAACAAAGAGCAGCCTCAGGAAGTTCATCAGCACACATTGTCAGTCTTTATTATGCCTCTGTTACTTTGTGAACCTTAGATAAGATGTGCTTTAACACATGGGGTAAAAATAAACTCAGTCTGTCGCCCAGATTTCTGTTCTGAAAATCAACACTATTATTATACTATCTGTACCAGCTGCTCTGGAATATCTGGCAGTCAGGGAACTTTCAATTTGTCTGGTGTCTTCTGCTTTCCTTCTTTTAATTTTCTCCTGATGCATGCTATCTAAAGATTGACAAATTGCTGTGTAGTGGCCTTGTAGACATTTCCAGTCCTGGATCAGAGCCATAGGTAATCATTTCTCAATGCCTTTCTGTATTTCTTCAAACCTTTTTTTTTTTTTTTTTTTTTCTGCTTCTTTGTTTTTTCTTAGTTGTATTTTTGACAACACTGACACCACTCGTCATTGGTCAAGCTTCAAGGGTTGGATAGTGAAAGATTATTTCAATCGGTTCAACTCTGACCATGTCTTTTTCTTTCTTTTTTTTTCTGGTTATTGAATAGTCCCTTTAAGGTTGGCAATCATCTCAAAACAAAACCATGGGTTGCACGGAGCAATAAGCTGCTTGCAGTAACAACCAGCAAGGTTGCTTTTTATGGAAGGACAGTCTCCAGTTTTTGTGCTGACACGGTATTAAGATTATTATTGGAATAATTTATTGTAAGTGAATAGTATTATAATTATTGTCCTGTTCTGCCACTCACTTTATCAGTCTGCGCACATTATCCAATTCTGAGAAAGTCAGAGACTGAATAACATAACACTCCGAGAGAAATCTTAATAGGCTGGATGAAGCGTAATACACTGCTTAGTGCTTTATTAAAGGTTTAGATTAGGGGCTTGAGAAGAGAGAGTTGTGCTCTAAATCATGCAGCCTTGGAAGGCTTAAGGTTTGATGGGAGAGGTATAAAACATGTGGAAGTCAGTGGGCACGTGAGATAGAGACGAAGAGCAAGATAAGTTGCCAAAAATAGGATGGACAGCAGAGATAAATATCCAGAGAGATGGATGGGGTGAAGATTAGTTTTTAATAGGAAGCCGAGCTTACTTTTAATCGTTTCTGTTACTTGCATTTAGCTTGAAGCTCACTCTCTCTGAGTCCATGTGGCCTGATGGAATAGCCTCATTAAAACTCAGTGCTGACAAGTAAGATGTAGCCTATGTACCACACTATGCACACTTTGATCCTTTTGTCATGACTTCTTCAAAACTAAACTTTGAGTCAATGAGGATATTTAATGATCCAAGTTTATTGATTTATTTAAAAGCCCCTCTCCATCTATTAGTTCTGGAACATACTGTTGCTAAACAAAGTACCGAACAGAAATATGTGCCCATCATGATATAATTTGATTTAATCCTATTTTTGCTCAGCTAATTGCATTAACATCCACAACAGACTCCATGTCTGTCTAGTACTTTCAGTTTATATTAATAAATCGGCATATTAATTCATGTACAAAGCCATAGGGATGATGATAATTTGATCACTCCTCAGCACTAACAGTCAGCATGTGTTATATCATTCATGTTCTTAAGTTGATGGAGGGGCAGCACAGTGGCATAGTGGTTAACGCTGTTGCCTCACAATAAAAAGGTGGGCGGTTCTGTTCCCAGGCCTGTGGCCTTTCTATGTGGAATTTGCATGTTCTCCCTGTGCTTGCATCCACCCGCCGTTCCTCCCACCGTCCAACGACATCATGTTTGAGTTAATTGGTAACTCTAAATTGTCCGTAGGTCTGAGTGTGAGTGTGAGTGGTTGTCGGTCTCTGTCTGTCGGCCCTGTGATGGACTGGCCACCTGTCCAGGTTGTACCCCACCCTCGCCCAATCTGAGCTGGGATTGGCTCCAGCACTCCCCACGATCCAGAAACAGATAAGCGGTAGAAGATGAATGATGGAAGCTGCCAAAAAACTGAACATGCCTATCACAGTAGTGTTTCACTTAAGAAAGAAGTTGAAAATTGTCACAGTCACAACACACTCACGACTAAGTCGTTTCACTAAGACATAATGAAAGTGATTTTTTTCAGACTGTAAACGCCCAAACTGCTTCTGTTTATGTTCTTGGCTGGCTTAAATCTCTGCATGATTGACATGCAAACTTTGACAAGAACTTGTTTATAGCACTGACACTTTGTGTTTTTACAAATTATATCTAAAGAAAATCTTTACCACCATTGTTAATTGCAAAAAAAAAAAAAAAAAAAAAAAGTGCAGTCTGTATTGTATATATTATATCTTTATACATATATAGGCTATTCCATTTATTTACAACACAAGGGATTGCTAAAAGGAAAGAGTTAATAGATTCTATTGTTGGTTTAAATTATTTTATTTTATTTTATTAGACCCTTTTTTTAAACAGCATATTACATCAAGTCTGAACACATTGGCTCTTCTGATGGCATGAGATCGCTACAGAACCTGGGCTATTGTTTGGCATGTTAGCACGTCGTGTTCCCTTTTACCAGAGTTAACATAGATGACTCTTATTCAGGTCTGTGGTTGATACAAGCTTAGGAGATTTTCACATTTATTCTGTTATGTAAAGTAAGTATGCCCTGATTATTTTGAAGCTCTTACATGTCTCTCGCCTTCTCACCTTGATTATTTCTTAGAGAAATATCTTTATAGAATCTATATGCTAAACAATTTGTGCATAAATGACCTTACACAATGACTTGAGTTTTACAGTGTTTTCTTGCCACACATAGCCACACATAGCTACACAAGTAGGCATCTGGCCCATCCATTTTCAAGCAGGAATTCAAATTCAATGATGCCCTCAGTTCTAAATGCTGCCTTGAGAAAGCATAGTCTATATTTAAACACACAATGGTACTAATACCCCACTGAACACCAATATACACTGCACTGCACTGCACATGTAACTAATGCCGTCATTATGGAGCATAGAAGCAGGTGGAGTGTTAGAATATGGATGGGGGGGGGGGTAACTCTGGGTGTCCTGAATCATTCAGAGGGAGCAGGACTGGGATTATGGGCGTTTATTATGCCAGACACATAATAAAATGGCATCACGGGTTCACATTTCCTGCTTGTGCCATATGACATGTGAACATGACATTAGCTCCAACTGCATTGTAGGACAGTGTTGCTTGTCTGCTACAAATCTACTCCATACTGTTATGAAAGTACATGTACAGAAGCGGCAACCCCTCTAGTTACATACATGTGTTTATTGGTGCATGACAGTTCATGTCTGTTAAACAAGGCTCGAGTCGCTTGGGACATGCATACTCAACACAGAGGTGCACAAAGATGCAACAGAGATCAATGGAGCTGGAGAAGCTTGCAGTCGATGTGTAGTGCGGTGTATTCTGGAACGATTTCCTGCCGACATTTTAATGTATCTATAGTACAGGTCGATGAGCACGCCGGGAAGAATTCTATATTTCTGCCTGATGAACTACTTAATCATCTCGGGGATAGTCGGCTGAGTGAGAAAAAATCTATATCCATTTTACCCTTTGTCTTTCATTGGCCACTGCCTCTCAGGTCATCAAAAAATAGACAGAAATGTGAATGGAGTTGATGGGTGAACATATAGCTCATCGCAGAAAACAAGAGAATTAGTTGTTGATCATAATTTACAAAATAGAGAAGTTCCACAAGGCTGTAACTCTTAAACCGTACCACAGTCACACCCACTTTACTTTGCCACACCGAGGCTTGTTTAAAGGTGTAATAGGATTTAAGGGGACTTGCACAGAATATAAAATACATCTCTGACTTGTCCTTTCATCATCTGGTAGCAGTTTGCTAAAAGTCCCCGCAGGCCAAACTTTGCATGAAAAAGCAGCATTTGCAAAGTTTCCCAATATATAACTTGCCCCAACATTGACTTTCTTTAATTCCATATTAGGAAAAAAAAACTTTTTTGTTCTCCAACAACTTATACATTTCGCTTTCACCTTTAGCTGCCTTTCTGGTTTTAACCCATATTTCCTGTCCCTCAAAAAAACACTGATTACCCGGTTAAATCACTCTACTGAAACACAACTCTGCATTCTGCAAACCTGCATTTTCCAAATAAATATAAACCCTTGCTAACATCAGAGGTCATTTAATCGAGCTTCCCTCAACTGCTTTCAGACTTCTTTGGCAAAAAAATCTGTAAGGATCTGAATATTAAATACTAAATGTTTAAAGTATTAAGAAGGTTGGTTTGCAAACATAAATTTGGTAGAGGCAGAAATAAAACATGTTAATTTGGATATTCATTTTGAAGTAACACAATTACACACGAGGTTACTTGACAATTGGAACATTCTGTTTTTGCAATAATACAATACTGTTACATTATATCACCATATTGTTGACAAAAGCATAATTTGAGTTTTTCTACACAAAAACCAACAATACTTTAAATAAATGTATATTTTATTAGAAAATTCAACTTCCTTTCTACACATATCTATCCAGGGCATAGAGGTGTAGTGGTTGGCGCCCCACAATAAGAAGGTCATGGGTTCGGTTCCCGGGCCTGGGGCCTTTCAGTGTGGAGTTTGCATGTTCTCCCCGTGCCTGCCTGGGTTTCCTCCGGATACTCCAGTTTCCTCCCACCGTCCAAGGACATCATGCTTAGGTTAATTGGTGACTCTAAATTGTCCGTAGGTCTGAGTGTGTGTTGGCCCTTTGATGGACGGTTTAGGGTTAGGCATAAGCGGTTTAAGATGAATGAATGAAAATGACATATCTATCTAGCTAGGTCTATCTATCTATCCAGAAGTATAGATACTTCTAAAACTAACTTAAAATTACATCTGTGCTTCAGCAATGACTGCCAGTCTGCTTCTGTCAGACAGAACAACAAACAATACACTCAGCCGGCCTAATAAATACATTATCTGCAATAATTCACCAACTGTGCTATATTCCTTATCTGCTTCTATTTTTGTAAATTAGTTCATCATCTAAATTGTACATAATTTATTAATATATTCCGTTTATCTGTCTTTTCACATTTCATTCTCTCTTCACTGGCAACTTTGCTGCTGTAATACAGAAAATTTCTTGACTGCTGGACTAATAAAGGAAACTCTTATTTCATACCTTATGGTATCACAGCAGCCATTACGTATGGAAAATAAATATGTAAAAGCTATATTTACTAGATACATATTATATTAAATTTTTTTAACATCTGCAATGATAACTATAACATGATTTTCACTGAAGGGGATTACTTATTTAGACTAGTGCCCTATATAATTTTGTATAGACATATTGTATAGTTTTTTTTGTTTATTTAGTTTTTGTTTTTTCTGCCATGATAACATCATTCCCAAGCCTCTATTTGCATTGTGATACAGGCAATCAGTGAGCAATTTGTTCATCTTTAAAACACCGATCAGAAGCTGGATAGAAGTCTTGTATTTCTCAAAAGTGGCTCTTCATGTGTTGACAAAAACAAACAGAAAGATGGGCACATTTAACGAAGGCCTTTCACAAAGTGAAGTGCAACCATTATCTGCTGTATCATCCCTTCGTCCTTCTGTACCGCTCTGTAATCCTCCTCTCCTCATGCTTCCATTTTGTCCTTTCACTCTCTTTCTCTCCATCTCGCTCTTTCACTACCTCTCTCGCTGCGAGGCTTCTCCCACCACTGCAACGTTTTCCTTATCATTCTGTCTTGCTTCCTCTCTGTCACTTTCTCACTCTAACACACCTCTCAGTCTCGCCTTTCTGTAGCAACTGTCTTTTTTTTTTCTTTTTTTTTTTTATTCCGTCTCCACAGAGTTTGTCTTTGCGGGGACCATTCAGAGTGCACACTGGTAAAGAGGCAAGACAAACACCAAACTGTCTGGAAATGGAGCTGGCAGGGGAAAGAGTGCGACAGTTATTTCACTGTTCTGTGTCCTCGAACTTCTCTTTCTCATTCAAACATTTTTTTTTTCTTTTTGTCTTTGCCTCTCACCTGGAACCTGAGGGGGCCTTGTTTCACCAAAAAAAAGGTGGAAACTTACCAAATTTAAAAAAAAAAAAAAGCACTATCTTACCTGCACAATAACTTCTCTTGCTTATTTCGTCCTAACATAATTTAGCAATTTTAAACATAATAACAAACATAATATATTAATATATACATTTCATCCAAATATGGTTTATATAGGTGATCAGACAATTAGACAATGCATTTTTCTTATAATATTAATTTTGCTATAATAGAGAAATATTTCTCACTATTATCTAGTGATTTTATAATATCTATATTACTAGTATCTATCTATCTATCTATCTATAGAATTTACTATAAATACTGTATGTTGGGAAATTAGCTTCGCATCGACAATTGAAACATCAGTTATATGTATGAATGGCGTACCAGTCATAGACCATTCTGCAAATGCAGAACTTTGAATTTGATATTTCAGGGGGAGGGGTTAATTCTAATAACGCTTAAGTAAGATTTTTGACTGACTGAAGTTTGATTGAACCCCGTCGCTATGATGTGATTGCTTTACAGATTATGGATTGTTTAAAGTTATAGGGTCACATTTGACACTTAGAAGCAAAAAGATGTAAAATCTTCTCAGTTGAATCAACATCAATACTAAAATAACGTACAACTACATTTATTTAATGAAATGATAGGAATGCTTCACTGAACTACCACATTGTGGGTCAAGGAGATCTATCAGCAGTTTACAGTTGGACATTTAGTTTGACATCTATGTCCTCAGAGGTTTAGGTAGTGTACCAATCGATGGATCAATCAGATCTGATAACAAAAAATGATATGCTTGAGGTGCTCCAGGACCAGAGCATCATAATGTGCCACATAACTCTTGAGTTTTTTCACCTCCTGTCATGTGTAGCACAATGCAACACATCATTCCTTATGTCTACATTTCTCTCTTTTGGGTAGCAAGTATGAATGATTCAACAAATGCAACTGATTTGCATTTAGGAGCCAGTTAATGAAATGCATTTCAGGCAGCTGAACTAGTAATCTGTTTTTTTTATATAACATCAGCAACATCACAAATAGATTTCTATAGAACAGAGAGCTGGTTATGCCACCTCCCCCGCCCCCGCCCCCTTAAATTTCTTCCTTTGCTGTTTTTTTCCATTGTCACTGGATGATTGAAGCTGATTCATCACACTGTGGCTTAGCAGATATATGACTGACCAAAACTATAGCAGGCTTAGGGAAGAGACGGTATAGAGGCAGAGGAAAATGGACAAAAGGTCAAAGTGAGGAAGCTTCAACTTATTGACTCTGCAAGGTAATAGCAACATGGTGCATTGTGGACCATATCATATGGCTTTTATTACACTATGATTGATGTTGCGAAGATTGACTCACTTGTTTTAACTTCAATTAGAACATATGAACATATCTCTGATAATGAAAATTCAAATGATAAGACAAATATTGTGCAAATGTGGACATGTTTAAAGTCATAACCTAAAATCACCTTCAATGTTTAAACAACAGTGCACTTACTAGACTGGACTGAAATATATTCAAATAAATATAATTTTTTATAAACATGAAGGAGTGAGTATTGCAGACTTTTTTTTTTTTTTCTGAGCCATAGTGGGCTTTCAAGGAAATTTTTTTTTAAAATGAAAACCACCCAAGAGACCCCAGTAGGAAAAACATGCATAAATACAGATACATATACCCAACAAGCAAAAAAGAGGACAAAGAAAAACACAGGAGCAAGCATGTAAAATAATAAGAATAGAATGAGTAAGAAGAAGGATAAGTGAGCAGAAATACCAGGAAAGAGGGGAGAAGTAATGTGTATGTGTGAGAATGTACATGTGTGCGTGCAAATGAAGAAATGGCATGAAGTAAAGGATAGAATGTGTGTGCGTATGAAGGCATGTGTGTAGATGACATCTGGAGTAATCAGCAAGAGCAGCGGTCAGTAGTTATCTGTTGGAGTTTCACTTGAAAGTGGTAAGAGAAGTCAAAGATGAAAGCTTGAGGCTTGAGTTAAATACTCAAGACAGTGCTAGTGATCCCATGATTGCCTCACTAGTTGAGGTTCCTGGCAAGCAGTCAGCCATTTTCAAACAACTTCTATTTCTGCAGTGTTATCTGATTGATTTTGAATTGTTGCTTCAAGTGCCTGTGCTCATTGAGCCATGGATATCAATTAGCCGAGCATTATTGCTGACGTTATTGACTGATATGCAAACAGCTGACATTGACTGGGCCTCAAGCTGCACCGTAGCACTTCTACCCAAACCACAAGCACCAACAGACAGAAACGAGCCGGTGGCAGCAGGACGGGAGGAAAGTGGATTAGATGTTGCTGATATTTGTCCTGGGTTAACCACTGGATCCAGTCACTGTGGTGATCTAACCCCAACCCTCTGTGCCATGAACGTGGCATATATGAGATATGATGATTGAAGCAGTTGCTTACCTACCTAAGGGAAGTTCCTTAAAATAGTTTCTAAATGAGATTATCGTATCACAGTGGTTTCAATGCAGTCTCTTCACAGGCAAGAATTACATTTCTTGAGGGGAAAAAAAGAATAGTTGGCATTTAAGTGGATAAATGGACCTGATATTAGCTAGAAATCTCAGTACAGTGCCTTTGATGTAAACGTATCTGATTTGGTGTTGTCCTATCCGCGGTGGTTGAGGAGATAGTGCTGCTAAACCTCTGTTGCATGTCGGAAGATAGATGAGCTAGATTTGTCATTCAGCCAGTGCACCTATAATTACACAGAGGAATTATGGCTGCACACTAAAATTACAGACTGAATAATAAGAATTGCCAACACTTCCATTCATTCACAGGGGCTTCATGCTTAACCAACAGCTAATTGAGTGTGGGACGTAGTTTCTTGAACAGCCTTGGCATTGAACACATTATCTGAGATCAAATCTTCATGGGTGTGAGGAGAAACGGTGGAACAGCACTAATAAATACGCTTAGTAATAATTAAAACCCCGTGCAGGCATGGACCACCCGCATTAATGGTGTCACTTATTTTGGCAGTTTTCTCAGGATGCAGTTGGACATGAAAATCCTCCTCACTCTGACGTGAGCTTGTGCATATTTATTGTATCAACCTCCATCACACAGAAATATCTTTTTTTTTTTTTTTTTAAAGATTGATTAAAGTACGTAAATGGCTCTGCGAAAACCATGAGACAGCAGACTGCTGCTTTGCATTGCTTTTCCTATTTTTACCCCTTGGCAGGCTGTAAAAAAAACAAAAAACAAACAAGCAACCTCCTCTGCCTTAAGTCTTTCTGTCTGTGCGGTGGACTACACAGCAGCCCTCAACCATTTTAATTGTCCATGCAATTGCAAGTTGCAGGATGCTGACTGCCCTCACTTGCCACAGATGGGCTGTGCTTGAAGACTACCAGTTAATATCTACACTATGTAAAAGCTTCTTCCAATGTTTGATGCTGGCAGGTTTTTCTCAGTGGATGCAAAAGTGCCAAAAATATCTACATAAACAGACGTGAACGGACAACCACCCAACATAAATATGGTATAACAGCAAAGCTCTTGCGGAACAGTACATCCTGGCTGGATGAAGGTTTTATTCATGGTTATTTATAATATTAAGTCTGAAATAGAACAGACCTCTGACTAAATTACCAAATATGGCCATGAAGTAAAATAAGATTGGGTGGCATTTAAATTCTTTTTTTTAAAGAATTACAGCATTGAGACACTTGGAAAAAAAAGTCTGTCATAAAACACTCTTATTATCTTGTTTTAATATTTTATATATTACGATGTGCCTTCTGGTGTCAATTCAAGAAACGTTATTTGTCCACATTGGTGACAACAACGACAATCATATGAATGACACGAAATATGTATTTACAGTAAGGAGCCAGACAGGAGCAAATACTCAAGCTGAGGCTTTTACGAGGTCACCCGAACTTCACAAATGTCCCCAGAGGTGTTTCTCTGTTAGACAGCTGAATGTAAATTAAGTCTGTCTTCGAACTTGTCAAAACTATAGGTTTTCACAAGGGATAACAAGATGGATCTGCATATTTTCAAATGCTGCACTTTAAATGCAGCCTTCTCCTTGAGCTGTGACAGTCACAGAAAGAAGGGCGAATCGTATTCAAACTGCCGGTCTCTAGCTGTAACATAAATATCAAAGAAAAATGAGACACATTCAGTTGACTAAACTACCAGCGCAGTGGAGAACGGTAAATAAACATTCAATCCAGCAGACTGCAGCAGTGTAGATAGTAAAAGCATCCAAAACTTAAGACAACACCCAGTTTTTTATTTTTTTATTTAATCTTCTTGCTGTTTTTGTGCATCTTTTTTTTTTTTTTTTTTTGCCTTAACACGCAAAAGAACCCTTCCTCTCATTTCACCTTATATTTTCTAAAGATATCTCTTTTTTTCCTTTCTGTCTGCCTCATTATCCTCCTTCCTTCCTCTCTCATAACCCTTCCTTTTTAAAAAATAAACACAGCAAGTGGGGAAGAAAAGAATGTAAAATGTTCCTCCAGGGTGTTTCCTGCTTTGCTTTGGTAATGTCTCCTGCTCCTGCTGCTGGGAAGTAAGTTTAAATTTTTAGCCTCCAACAAGGGAAGTTAGGGCAAGGTAAATCAAGGAAAATAACAATACTTTGTACTGTTTTTATTTAAAAAAAATTTGAGGAGAAGCAGGATTTATTAAGTGCGAAGATGTGAGTCTGAAAAAATATGGACAGCAATGTTCATTCATTGATATTTGATATAGTATGGGCTTTCCTTTAAAAGTGGAATTTTTGTCCTCTCCATTTTTACTCTGCTTTTTATTTTTATAACCAATTACTGTAGTTGTCTGCTGCAATAGGCCGATGTGTTCACCATGGGCATTAAATTTTCATTTAACCCATCTAATCTAATGAGAATTTTTTGGTACTGTAAATGGAACAAAAACAAAAACAAACAAACAAATAAAAAAAACAGCTTGGCCACAATTGTCTGTTGTATCAGTTGATAAATTATGCGGTGAAAAAGATCTTTGGTTTTGTCTCTCTGTTCTACTTTACAGTTTCTATTAACACGACCAGTCCGTGGTTTCAATTTTTTTTGGACTCCTTCCTCTTTTTTTTTCCTTTATATGATAAGATTTGGCAATCTTCTATAATTTTGTTATTGTCAACAATTCTCATATCAGCAATGTGATGGTCCTTTTCCCCAGTCATTTCTCTGCCTCATCTGAGGCTCCCATACTCACACCCAGTGGTTTGTAATGAGAATGCAAACTTACCCAAACAAAACGAATGCACTCTCCAGCGATTATGTTTAACTCTTAGTTACTCTGGAGACATAGCCAGGCTTTGAATACACCCACAAAACATATGAGTAGGATGAATTCATTGTTGTCATTGGCTCGTATGTGTGAAATAAATGTAAAGTTGTAATTTGGGTTATTTAATGTAGGATTGTGTGAGGTACTTATCAATAGTCTTTGCATTAGATGCAGCAGATTTGGACTGTTGTTGTTATTGCTGTGGATGGCACCTTTCACAGTAAATGCTTCAGCACTTTCAAATATTCAGAAAATCCTCAGCCTTTTCTTGGTGTCAAACAGACCTTCCTTTTGGAACTGCATTTTTTTCAGTCATTGAGCTCCAATAGTTAGCGCTGTTGCCTCACAACAAGAAGGTCGCGGGTTCAGTTCCTGGCCTGGAGCCTTTCTGTGTGGAGTTTGCATGTTCTCCCCGTGCCTGCGTGGGTTTCCTCCGGGTACTCCAGTTTCCTCCCACCATCCAAACACATCATGTTTAGGTTAACTGGTGACTCTAAACTGTCCGTAGGTCTGAGTGTTAGTGTGAGTGGTTGTTGGTCTCTGTGTGTTGGCCCTATGATGGACTGGTGACCTGTCCAGGGTGACCACCCAATGGGTGACCAGCCAATGTGAGCTGGGATTGGCTCCAGCACCTCCTGCAACTTGGAAACGAATTAGCTGTAGAGGATGAATAAATGAATGAATGAATGAACTAGAATATTCCCATTCATAAGCACAAACTACAGTCTGCACTTCCACTGACAGAAGCTTTGTATGTCATTTTTGGGAAAAATACATTTTTGTTGAGGCTCCATCGAGAGCTGCACATCACTCAGCTTCTGTGCCAGCACACAGAATCCAGAATTTCTAAACTGGATACTAATCTAAATTTACAGTAGGTAATACACTGGCCACAATGAAGCTCCTGATACGAATAACCTGAACTAGCACTGTAAAGGTAACTCTGCTATGAAGAATAACGGAGATGATCTGCTCCTACCCACAATCCCCTACACGACACACTATTTTTCTGGTGATGTTCACTTCTCCTGCACCTCCAGTGTTCTTTACCTATATTCAGTAGAATAACATACAGCTAGATACAACCTATGTATCTAGCTGTATGAAAGACCAGGCTGATTTTGTTTCAGTATTTACCTTTTTCCATGAATTTACACTTTCACTCATCAAAATCTGCTGTATATAAGCTTTCAGCAGTCAGGACAGAGCAGTCTGCCATATTGTCGTGAAGGATTTGGGATCAAAAGCTTTTTAATGCTCCTTGGAACTATTTCAGTTCCTATCCACTGCACTGACCCTCCCACTCCAACTGTTTGACCCAAACTTGCTCTGGTTTTCCTTTTTGCTGTGAGGCAAATGACGTCCAAGGCCCTCCTCGGTCCCCGCACAGTCATTGCTGATTTAGAGAGCTAGAAAGAGCAGAGCCTGGGATGGATAGATGAAATATTGATGAAAAGCTAAATGTGTGATTTGTAGCATGGCATCAAAGGCATCTGCTTCACTGGGCCAGTGAGGGGATGGAGGGAAAGCTGAAGAAAGAAGGGAAGACGGATGAAAACAGGAGAAAGGCATGCAAATGAATTTATGCTGATACAACATGCAGTACACTAAGGAGAGGAAGTGGACAAATTAATTCTTATTACAAAATAATGCAATAAAGCGAGAAATCTCTTTGAAATTATTAATATAATGCCAGATATCAGACAGATAATTGGGTGGGTTGGCAGTTTATGAGGAAGACCGACCTAGAGTGAACTGTATCATTGGTGGGTGTAATTCATGGTGTTGTTGGACTGTACTGTTTCATACGGAGAGTCTGTTATTTAGCCTGCTCTCTTTGATACAGATAGAGTGGATTTAATTTCAGTTTGAATATTTTCTAAAGGCAGCTCAGTTAAGTAGGGTAGAAAAAAGATCTCATGCCAAGGAATCAATAGCCCCCCATAGCGCTGGGTCACTTTATCTAACCCAATCGTAGGTCAAACTTACCCAACATATAACTTGACAGCCTAAACTCATCAGGTGGGCCATTAAAATAACGGCTTGTTCCATCTTCACACCTGAGCAGATGATGCCTTGATTAGGGAGCATAGTCTTGGTTTGGTTAAGATGGATGTAGCTTCAAGGGCTCATCTGTATTTGTTTGGTTCCACCTTGACGAAAGGTTTTCGCATGTTATTTGATAAAGTTAGAGTGTAGAGACAATCAACAAACATCCCCTTCATCCATATGAACAAAAGACACAAGAAAGACTCGTGAGTCCAGATGCTGCTGTACCCTTTTCAATATGGCTATCTACCAACTTCTTGTGTGGAGTGGCCTTGAGCAAATTATGTCAAAGTAGTCTTTTTTTCTTCTTCTTATTTCCTTTGAGGATCCTTTTCAATAAGTTCGCCATAGCGAAAGATATTGCACAGTTTCTGTTCTGTGGGACACAACTGTCACACCATGTTACTATCTCAGCAGCATCTGAATAATCATGCACAACCTGTTCTTGTATTTTCATTTCATTTGCTCCCCTCACTGAAATCACTTCTGTCCACAATGCAGAATAGCCCTGTATATGTATATATCTTTCCAAAATGTTAAATTGTTTGCAGCGCCATGACAAGTTGGGGTTTTCTTTGAAGAATAAAAGAGCTCTTTAAGCTCTAAAAAAGACTGTTGGCATTTCTATATCCTTTCTTTTTTGGTGTTCTTGAAGCGTTTCTGCCTTGTCAGCCACATGGTTTTTGTTTTTTTTTTTGTTTTTTTGGGATGTCTTCATCATCATGGTTTAGCAAGTTTTGCTTTACAGCAGTCTCACATGCTTCACAGTGATCACACCGGCAATTTTATTTTTTTGATTTTTTTTACAGGAATGGCAGCTCAGGTTGAATTCAGTGTTAGATGTGAGTCAATAATGAGGCTCTCTCAGCGGTTCCATTCTCGCTTTATTTCAGTCTGTAGAGATCGTACATTTGTGTTGCCTAAAGGTGCTGCCTTTCTCTTCTGGTGCAACAGCAACATGATTCAGCAAGAAGAGGTATACACTTTATACCTGGTTGTTGTGTTTGTGTCCTTGTACTTCAGTGACATTGTACAGTTGAAGTTCCCACCTTTTTGGCTGGAACCTTTTCATTTGTAGAGTTGGCACATTCCTCTGCCCCCTAATGAGTCAATGTTTATGGATTTGAAACTCCTTTTCAGGTTGCACTCCTTTGCTGAATAGCCCTCTGATTCTCACAAGAGTAATCAGAGGGAATGCTCTCATACAACCCCATCACTAAGTTCCAAAGCCCGAAAAGCAAGAGTTTGTGGACAGATGAAAGTAAAATCAAGCTCTTAGGCCGAAATCACCACATTTGTTGGGAGAAAAAAGAAACACATTTAAGTCTTCCAAAATAATTAATGGAATCCATTCTTCTCATTGTCTGCTTAATGTCTTACTGTGCCATTGGCTGCCACGCAAGAATTATATCTCTTCCCATATCACCAATGAAAAAAACAAACCAACTAAAACTAACAAAAAACATACAAGATAAATGGTGACATTGAAGATAAATGGGAGATATCTAAATGATGGAAAAACATACTGACAATAGCCTGAAGCAGTTACAGTGATGTGGGTGACCATGCGATTAGGAATCAGGGAGTTGAGATTAGATTAGATTAAGTGGAGTTTGTGTGGCTAATGTGAGTGTGCATGAGAAGCATTAATACAGTAATACGGTTGAGTGGACCTGGACAGGTTGGCGAGTAGAATCAAGAAAATGGCAGGCGACTGATGGAAAAGTGACATATGATGTCACTGTCCTTAACACAATGATAATATGATCTACTGTCATATAAATCAATGGAATCTACAATAGTGTTGACTTTATTGTGCATTTCAATATCAATTGGCAGTGTTTTAATATCAGATTCACTGTTTTGTCATCAAGCACTGAAAAGCAGAGGCAGTGCACAGGTAATCCTTCTGGATCTTTGCTTTGCCTTTCCGTCTAGTAATGCAGTTTCATTTAAAAGTTTCTTCGTCTTCTAGATCTTGTATTGACCTCAACACTTTTGCCTAAGTGCCATTTTGTCTAAAGACACGTTGGGCGGCGGAAATTGTAGGGTAGAAGCACTTTAATCTCTTTTTGTAGAGGTTGTTGAGTGTTATAACAAGGTTTAAAAAGTCAAGCAGTGACAGTTGTTGGCCTGCCTTTTGTAGGACCCCATAGTTTTTTTTTTTTTTTTTTTTCCAACAGTCAAGTGGTGGGAGGGCACAGGGAAGCACCTCACAGAGAGTAGCACTGCATTCGGATTTGCCTTTCTCTGACAACAATATGTTAATATAGCACTACATTCACTACTCTACTTCCAAACATTTGTTTTACAAACATTCAGAGATATGTACAGACAGAGCCACAAGTTAAAATAGTTTTCGGAGCGCTCTCCCTGCCAACTGATCACATTTTGTTCTGCACGCCTCTTCTGCCTAGTACGAATTTCTCTGCTACCCACACCGTGCAGCACTGTAGCCTACAGCACCACAGCATCACAGTTCTTTGTGCTTACGTTAGCTCTAAGACGTGCTTTGTTACGAACAATTCAGGATACGAATAGCCGTTCGGAACATAGCTTGTTTGTAAGTTGGGGAGTGTCTGTGCTGCCAGTGAGTGTCCCACTGATCTGCTCCGGCTTTTCTATTTCTAGTTTCTACACAAAATATCATAACATTCCAAATAGAAAGAAATGGACAAAGCAAGCCTCTCCTCCATTTTCTTGATTACCAAGGTAAGATTGTCTTCCATCTCATTGGTTCCCTGAAAAGGAAAGCAAGTACCTCAGGAATGTTTACATCAGAGTGGCTGCACAGAAAAAAAAAGAAAAAGAAAACATACACAAAAAAAAGCTGGAAAACAGGTTACAGAATATTTTCTCCAGGGGCTGTAAATAGCAGACTACTTTGTGACATTTCGTCTGACATTTCTATGCATGTCAAGCTGTTTCTGTGACATCTGCAGCCGTTTTGGTCAGAATTACAGGGAGGGTTAGAGATGAGTTGGAGAAAAACCTTCAGGAAATTGACATATTATTCATCTGACATTTGATGAGATCATATTTGCTAGTAAATGCTGATAACAGAAGATGCTGAAGTAAAAAACCAGCATGACACAGTAAAAGACAAAAAAAAAGAAAAAAGAAGAGGCCGCATCATCGCATGAAGTCAATGCTTGTCTTTATTCTTTATCCCCCCCCTCCCTTCTTTCTCCTCCCTTCCACTCCTTTGCTAACTCTTCTTTTATCCGAGCCAAATGCTAATATAGCCAGAGGGCTCTTTGAAATTGAAATGATGTGAAAATAGAATTGCAGTAGCAAAATGAGCAGTGTTTGCAGGTCCCGTTGGGGCTGAGCGAGCCCTTTGAACGTGCCTCTCCCCCAGCGAGGAGGCCCTGTTCTGGGCTGCGGTCTCTCTGGCATTTCCCTCCCCCTTTCACATCAGCTGGAGTGCTCCCAGAGGAGCAGACATCAAGCCAAAGCTGATTGGGATGGAGTTTGATTCACACATGCGCACACATGCATCGCGGCATTTGCACATATAGTCATCGTTAAACATAGTTCAAATGCTTTAATTTGAGTGGAGTTGTGGCCCTTTTGGTATGATATGATTTGTGATATATATATTTCTAAAATTAGAGAAGTAATAGTATAATGAAACGCTCTCACAGTCATCACATCAAATCATCAGTGTAGAGGTACATCATATACTCTGGGTTGGACAAATGGTTTCACAAAAAGACATCTAGTTTCATTTTTAACTAAGAGCTATGTTTTCATTTTGTAACCATGACAACAGACGTCTTGAATTGTAGCCCTTGTGTCCCCAATGTTACTTGCTGTAACTCCACCTAAACCTAAGCTACACCTATAGCTGGTAAGGGGCATCAGGTCAGATAATACTTAAAATCCTAGAAGATGAAAGCCGGACACAGACACACACCTGCATTGAACAGTTTCTGGAAAACTTTTCATTGTCAAAAACAAAAACTTTTTTATTTGAGAAGGAATCACATCAGTGTGGTTCCGGCAAGAAGGACAAACACTTGAGTGTCTTGCCTCCAAAGGCAAGACACTCAAGACAGAAGGAGCAAAAATGGAGAGGAGACGAGGGGAAAAAAGACATCATGTGACCCAGACGTGACGAAAGGAGGGGGTTTTTAAATGTCAGTGTTTCATATGACAGCAAGTCCCAGCTCTCTGACACAGAAACAGCACAGTTGAGTGAAGCGCTCCATCCAACACACAAAAAGAATACATAACAGCATCCCTCAGAGTTGTGCTGATGATTAATAAATGAGTATAATTTTATATTTTATAAGAGTGAGAGTAAATACTGTTAGTCATCGTTTAGTCATAGCTGCAGAGAGATGACAATCACCTGCTCACATGCATTAGTTTTTTATGAATTCAAAAATACAGCCCGATTAATAAACAATAGAGCACTAATGGGTTATGTAATGTAATTGCATATGTGTATGTCAGCTCCCCACTAGGGTGTTTGATCAGATGTTTACTTCTGCATTGTTTAATCTGTTTCTTATTCCCCACGCTGTGAACAGGCCACAGTTGGTGCATTATTTCTCCCTCACATCTATTTTACACTTCACTCAGCTCATTTCTGCTTCTATTTCTTCAGCAGTCCTCACATTCCCTCCTTTTTTTTTTATCCTTTACATTTCACACATTGCGTAGCTTTAGATGGTAATATTCAGACCAACTGGGTTGTAAAATAGACCGTTCAACACAGTGGAAGCAAAACATTAAGCAACAGGGGAGACTCTCCTCTTATGAAAAATGAATGCAGCTGTTGTGCTTAATACATCCACTGCATAATTTTGTTTCCCAATCAGTCTCCGTACAGTAACCCCAGACCTACCTGGTGCAGCTCAAACAAGTGCTGGCTTTGCCCTTTTGATCTGCTTTATTCAGGCCAGTGTCAGCTGTAGTTGGTGTGCTCTATGAAAGCAAAGCAAATACCACACACCACAACATAAACCATCATTAGGTCATAATATCGATTAGCCATAACATTAGGACCCCTGACAACTGAAGTGAATAATGTTTATTGTATTATTACTATTATTAGGCAGCAAGTGAATATTTTGCTCTGTGTTGGAAGCAGGAAAAATGTGAGCAACTCTGACAATGGTCAAGCTGTAATAGCTAGACGACTGGGTCGAAGCATCTCCCTGTCTGCAATTGTCAATAGCCACCAAAAGTACAGTACAAGGAAGGGAAAATGGTGAACTGGTGACATGGTCATGAGTAACCAAGGCTCATCGATTATGTGTGGAGCAAAGGCTGGCCAGCTCCAACAGAAGAGCTACTGAGGCTGAAATTACTGAAAAGGTGATAATGGTGGTTCTGATAGAAAGGTGTCAGAAGACTGCATCGCAGGTTGCTGAATATGGAGCTGTGTAGCCGCAGACCAATCAGGATGCCTGCGCTGACTTCCATCCACAACAAAAAGTGAACCCAAACGTCCTACAGTGGACACGTCGGCATGAGGCTGGATCACGTGACAAGTAGACCAGATCTGATGGATCATGTTTTCTTTTACATCACGTGGCTGGCCAAGTGTGTGTGTGTGTGTTTGTCTGACTAGATGGAGGCATGACATTAGGATGCATTATGGGGAGAAGGCAAGCTGGCAATGGCAGTGTGATGCTTTGGGCAATGATCTTTATGGAAACTTTGGCTCCTGCCATTCATATGGATGATGCACAAACCATCTGCCCAAACAGTGCTGTAGTGGCTTCCTTCAGCAGGATAATGGTCCCTGCCACATTGAAAAAACAGTTTGGGAATGGTTTGAAGAACATACCAATAAGTTCAAGGTGTGGACTTGGCCTCCAATTCAGCATCTGTGGAACAGACATGTTAGATCAATGGAGGCCCTACCTCCAAACTAACAGGACTTAAAGAATCTGCTGCTAATGTCTAATAGAAGAGATAGAAGAGTAACTTGTCTGTCTGTCTGTCTGTCTGTCTGGCTTCATAAGCAGAGCCCAGGTATGAAAGGAATAAACTTTCCAAGTCTTCATCATAGCCACTGCACACCTTTTTGGCATTAATTGTGCGTGATGCAAGTTAATTTAACACATCTAAGGAGTCTTCATCAGTTGTCCTTGATAAATGAAGTGTTTTTTATTTGAAGAGTGGAATACTGAGTTTTTACCAAAACAAAGTAAAATATTTATTTTGTGACTCTATTAAAACTCTATTAAAAGATAGGGATTATGTTACAGAGAGATTGGAAAGGACTGGGTTAGAAGAGTGACGTGATCCATATAAGATGCCAGTGAGAATAATAAAGACATCAGAGAAGAAAATGTGACAGCATGTGTCGGTGAATGTGCATGTTACATTGTATGAATGAGGGAAGATGTTGTATGTATGTGTGTGTGTGTGTGGGTGTGGGTGTGGGTGTATGTTTGTGTTCCTGTGGTCCTCTAGCCTACATGCTGCTTACTTGTCAAGTTAAAGGAACTTAAAGCAATTTGTGTTTTTAAAAATGAGGAAAAACAGATTCAGCCTCACAGCTTGGTGGCTGCATAAGAAACGAAGCGGTGCCGTGACTTAGCCTCGCTTCACTCTCTGTGCTGCTGCTGCTGCTGCTCTCCCTGGCCAGGCGCCAGGTATGGAAATACCCCTCGGCCTTAATGGACATTTCATTTAATAATCAGTGATTGATCGCTGCTGGTAATGATGTATAAGCGGGAGGAATCATGGATGGAGAATATGCTAAGTCAATAACTGGAACAGGTAGAGAGCTCTGCAGAAAGATAGTCAACTGCGATGCCAATAGCAGCATGTCTCCTTAACTCTCCAGTTGTCAATATGGCATCTCTTTATTTGCCAGTGGCAATTAGCACCATGGAGTCATGTTGTTGTGTTAGAGTCACCTCACCTCACAGAGCTAATTAGACGCACTTGACCTTTTTGAGACGAGGCTAATTTTAGAGCCAGAGCTTTGCCTGAAGACAGGGTTGGTGCAGGGGGTTGCCAATGTTGTTGAGATGTCACAAACCCCTTTGATAAACACCATATGACAGCCGATTTCCTTGTGGATGGTCTCTCTTTTATACAGTATGTAAGTGAATGGGGTGGAATAAATTACCCCCCAGGGTTAGGGTCTGTGCTGCATTGCTTTAATCACAGTTCCAGGAAATATCAGCTTCTCTGTAAAAGCCCACCCCCGCGTCTCCTTCCAGCTGCCTTAGCGAACCGGTCACTCACCATAAAGCAGCTCGGAGTTTAATCCATCTACTCTGAAGCTGGATTTCAGGAGCTTTCAAATTACTCTGATGACACCAACGTAAAATCACAGGCACAGTCACAAAATTGCTGCCTTCGGTTCTTCATCGCAGCGGACCAAGATTGAAGATTTTTGAGATTTATTTATTTTTTTATATTCTTTTCTCTCAGAATCGTTGTAGAAAGGGTTGACAGTTAGCAAAGGATATGTAATTTTTCACATCTTTAAAAATAATCACTTGTTATTTTGATGGACAATATATAGTGAAAGGCTGTAGTGTTGATTTGGAAAAAAAAAAAAAAAAAGAAATGTTCCCACCAACTGAAAGCATGGCATAAATTCATTGCCATTTTTTTGTTTGTTTGTTTGTTTGTTTTAAGATTTACATTTTTGTATGTTTTAAAGCATTACACATCAAGTGTCAAAATCAAGTGACATTTAAAGGTGTGAAAATGACTGAATGGTGATTACCATTGTGTCACCATGAGCATTCATGCTAATACAACTTTTACCTCATTGTGACTTACCAAGGCAATCATCTCAAAGGTGCATGTTTTCTGTATTGAGTTACTTTTAGGAACAAATACCAGTTAACTGGTTTGTGCGTGTTCTTGTCAGTGTAGTGAAGCTTTGTTTAGCTCAGTAAACTAGTACTCCGGTTTTTCACTGGTCTGGTTGTGTTAATAAATCTGCATGTTTCTCTACACCAAACAGTGAGGCTGTCTTGCAGCTAATTAGCTTCTCAGCCTCACACCTTTTATTGATGTTTTCACCTATTCAGCTCCTTTGCAGATTTCACCCCTGGAGACCTTCTTCAATCAAACAGGCAAAGCAGCAGCAGCAACACATAATGAACACAAGCTTGCACACACTCATATACGTGAACCATGTTTCTGACATTTAATGGCATTTAACATGTATGACAGTGCCAAGGCTGTTTGTTTTTCGTCACCAAGTCACGCTGAAAAACTCTTTCATTGAGCCGACAGCGAGAGACTACGGACTGTTAGTCATGCACGCATTCTGTTATGCACATGACATGTGCACATGTGACACATACAGGTAAAACAGTAAAAGCAAAAGTACATGTGTGAAGTGAAGATGAATGTTTTGTTGTTGTTGTTTTTTAAAATTTTCTTTATGGTATCTAAATAGTAAATATTAATCATCAGTAATTAAATAATCAAAAATATGACTCAGTTTTCAAAAGCGATTCATTCCTTTTGCTTTGAGTCACATTCCCCTTTAAAGCCACCTGAAATGAGAGCAAGGTGGTCTGTCCCCATTTAAATGTTTTACTACTTTCATCAATGTTGTACTGTGGAGGCAGTTAAGTAAAAGAAGAGAGAGCGTTATGACGGCATTAAATGAGCTCGGATTCATTCCCATGCAGCTGTACGTACGTGGCTTTTACACTAATTGGTTTTGTTACCGTGAAGCCAAGGGCTCCTTTTTTAAGATCTCCTTTACGTCATGCTCACACGACAGGGGACAAGCATTTGTGAAGGAGCTGATTTTCACTAAAATGTGGCTTCTAGCTGTTGTTGGTAGTACAACAGGCTGAGGCACATTGGATGTGTGTGTGCGTGCTCTAAATGTCATCCTCTTCCACCTTTATATGTCACCGTTTTTGCAGTGTGTCTATTAAAGGAAACTGAACTTCAAAATATTGGTTTGGAAATGGAAATAAAAAGTGGTTAATGACAGAGTTGTGACCCTGAACTCCATAAGGACATTTATTGCTCATATGATATCCATATCCATGTATCCTTTTTTTCTCATGAAGTCCTCATCCTTTCGTTAGTTTTTACATGAAAATCATCAGTGTCATATTGTTTCTTTTACTATCGCATAAAGAAAAATGTTTTAATACAAAACTATCAGCAAAACAAATATGACACAAAGGAACATTGTAGGTTTAAAATATCTCCAGTAAAAACATACTAACCTTTGCTTTTGTTTTGTCCACTGTTTTGCTTCAGCTTGAGCCAAAGTTATAAACTTGTTAATATACTTCACCACAGCAAGAATTTTAAAGACATCAAATATCTGCCTGAGCATAATAAATTTATACTTGAAATAAATTGAATTATTTAAATTTGTGCTCCATTAAAAACAAAACAAACAAACAAAAAAACAACAACAAAGAAAAAATAGAATATAAAATTTGTGACATGCATGTTTACAGAACTTCAAATTAAATAAATCCAATGCAGTTTATCGCTGGAGCCAGTCCTCATGCAGTGCTACGCAAATATATTTTCTGCTGAGACTTGCCTCGGAGCCTGAAGTCAAAATCCATATTTCTTTCTTGTGTAAGTAGGGTCACAAACTTGGGTTTAAAACCTCTGTAGTTCCTGTCATGCCTTATTTCACAGAGCTGTGGGTGAACAAAGAGCAGGGCAGACAAGTCTCAGTGCATAAGGAGAGAAGACTTGGTTCAAAACGGCTTGACTCAGAACAGCCTGAATGATAAATGGACTGTCCGCTGGCCTATCAGCTTACAAAGTTGGTCAAAGATGAGTCAGTTTGCTAAAAGAAGGACAAAAAAAAAAGCACTTGTCTATTTAGACACACAGTCTTGAATTATTCTTGGATATATTTGGAGAGACTGGTCAGTGACTGTTTAGCTGCTTTGGTCAGGGTTCAATCCCCCAATGTCAGTGCAGTTATCAGTATTTTTATTTTATTTTAGTTTTTTTCACTTTTAATTTTCCCAAAAGGTCTAAGGTTGGGAGGTGAACTTCGGTTCCTCCTGTCCAATGAGCGGCTGTAAAGATAGACCATTTGGGACAGATTTGCCTTTAGTCATGCTTCATTGGCACATCCCAACTGGGTTGCTTGAAAAACATTAAGTCTCTTTAACCAACCAATGAAAATATTTGTATATTTAAATGGAGCGATCAAGGTTTTAGAGAAGTGAGAATGGACAGTTCCAGGCTGTCAGGGCTTCTTTTGCAGCATTTTATCATGACTGACAGCCTACTCCAACAATTTTACATGGGTAATTTAGAGTTATCAGTTAACCTCCTAACCGGACAGGCACTCGCCACCTAAACCCAGAAACCACTTGCTGCCAGGTAAGCGTGAAAATTTCCACTGCACCACTGTGCCGCATCTTTGCTGGGTTTTCAGATAAGTCAATAATCCAAATGGAGAGAGGAAATACTCCGTAACTGGGAGTAATTGCTTTAAATCAAGTAATAACGGTATAACAATACATGATGTGCCACCCAGCACACTCACATTCTACTTTGGAGGCCATCTTACCTGATAAGCCTACACCTGCAAGAGCTGCAGCAACTCTCCTCATAAACCAGAAACCCTTTTGAATAGAAAACACGTCCTCGACCCACAATGTTAACTCCTAATGCTGTGAGCTTTCGTGGTTGATGTCTGCCTCTGAAAAAGAAGTCAAACAGCCCCCCCAGCCACCTTTTTTTTTTTTTTATCTCTTTTTTCCCCAAACTCTCTATTTTCTTGCTTGTTTGCACACTAGTCACACAGCTTTGCTCATGCTCTCCCCTCCCAGGCTGCTTGGAAGTGACTCACCGACAGTGTGGGTGTTTGTCTCGTCAGCAGACAGAACACTGGAGGAATGCAAGAATAAAATAATGAGTACAAGGGATGGGGAGGAGGAGAATAGGAAGTGAGAGAAGACCAATTTGCTGGCAGGCGGAAGTAGAAAAAATGAACAAGTAATGTTGTGTGGGCATGAGACAAGGCAAGAGAGACATTGGAGAGACCGCGCAAGCTTTTCGGTCTGAAATGCGTTATGGCTGTGCTTGTTTAAAGCTTAGGCAGGCTTGGCCGGTCACTGTTTGTGTTTACATGAGGGCATTTTAAGATTCCGCTTCAAACAACTCTTTTTTTAGACCTTGGCATCTCTGGTTTCTTATTAGTAGATGCGCTCTTCGAATGGAGTCTGTTAGTTTGTGGTTTTGTTTAACTTGTTATCAGGTCATGACAAATTATTTAACAACTTACTTTAACAATATACTTTTAATATTTTTGTGCAATACCTTTTGCTAGAGAGGTGGGAGACTACATAATATACAAAAAAAATGCCTGTAAAGCTATAATTCAGATAGAATATATGAAAGATAATAAGCAAAAATGATAATCATTATTTATTATTACTGAAATTAGTGAAAAAAAGAAAATGGCAACAGAAAGAGCATTGGGTTTGCCCTACATTTTATTTATGTATAAGAAAAAGAAAATCAGCCCATATACAAAGTTTGGATGTGATAACAAATGCATATTTAGCTTGTGATTTAAAAAAAAAAAACCCAAGCTATAATAAAATGCAGAAAAGAGGCAATTTAGCTCCTTGATCTTAAATATATCAATGAGTAAGAGATTCGAAGGGAATGTTTTTGCTCCATTCTCTCATTCTACACTCAATGACTTGTGACACTAAATGTGTCCACCTTGCCATGGAATGTCTTCAGAAGGGTTTATTATTTTTCTCTTGGAGGGTGAGACAGCACTTCATATAAACGTGTTCATTTCGAGAATACTCTTCAAGAGGTTCCTTGGCATTATGGTAGTTCTGCCTCTTCTACCACTACTCCACTTCTTCCTTTTCTGCTGGCCAATGAGTCACAAGTTTCTTTCATCAGAGTCTACACTTATTTCAGTAATTTTTTCTCTTTAGTTCAAATGCCATGTCTTTTTTCTTTTTTTTGTTGTTGTTGTTGTTTTAATCTTTTATCTATTTATTTATTCTTTATGGAATCACCTTGGGCCTGCAGCACCGCACAGTATCTCTAGCATATTTACCTCACCCCTCCCCCCTTACCATAACCACCCACAGTGACTCTGGCCTATAGGAGGACATCACAAATCATCACAGTCCTCATATCACTTCAACATCATAAAGCCATATATGAGAAAATAATATTTATTTCTTAAGGGCATGATGACCATGAGGCACTCGTGAATTTAACTCTTTCAAATCAGTTATAGCCATATAGATCCATCAGAGTTTATTGCGTTGTGAGGAGAGAGAGTGAAACTGCAAAAGACAGAAGTAAAAACTAAAGAGTCCCCCGGTGCATCTGTGGAGTAATATTCTTTTTCCCACTTGCTTTAATGCCACAGATCCACCATGAGGGATGGACATCTGTGGCCACACATCACTTACACATCTTCTCGATCTACTGTATATTTAGGCTTTTTTTTTTTTTTTTTTTTAGATGTCATCATCTCACTCCCCTAAAACACAGTTCCACTCTTCTGAAGCATTACTCACAGTCTTTGTTAATTCCTCCCATCAGTATGTTGAAGTGCATTAGATGCACAGGTTTATCTTGGGGAATAGATTTTGTATTTATAGTTTACAGCCTGTTGGGATTTTATCCAAGGTCAGTAGTAGATTACCTGTTTGGCTCATTGAGCTGTGTGCTGTGTTAGAGCCCCTATTTTAATGTCCATTGGTGATTGATTAAGCTGCTGTGTTACTGTGCTGGCGCAGATCTTACTGGTGCATACAGAGAGCAATATGTATGTAAGGATAGCTAGTGTTGGATGTGCAATCGATGCACAGACCCTCATTGCAATAATTACCTCATCCAGAAGAGGGGGAAAGCCCGAGGGTTGTGTGTGTGTGTGTATGTGTGTGTTAGCCATACTTCTCCATTTGTTTTTTGAGCTCTGGATTGATGCTGTGTGTCAGAGAGACTGAAACTCCTCAGTCCCCAATCAGTGGCGTTGGGATAAGGACGGAGGTATGAGGGCAGGCTGAAGAGATGGACAGAGATAAACCTGGTAACTGCGTACGGCAAAGAAAGCAAAAGTAAGCAGTTTCAAAAGCCGCTTTCTGACCGCAGGAACTTTCCCCAGGAGCCATGTGTGTTCTGATAGGCCATCAGCCTGATTAGCATTATATCCCCGGGACCTCAAAGCGACAGACAACGGGCCACAAGAACCTTTTGTTTTGGTTGGAACGCGTCTATACAATTATTTGTAGCATTCCTTTTGTTCACAACACACCCATCAAGGTATTTGCAGGGAAGAGGACTACTTCTTTGGAAATTATGCCCCAAAAAAACACAGGATGCCAGGTTCTAAACCAAGTAAAGCCAAACTTATTTTGAGGAGAAAACCAAGGCGAGGCTAATGGCTAGTTTGCAGTCACTCACTATGAATATGTGCAAACATTTCACCTGCCCAGTGAGAGATTTAGTACTCTTATTTCAGGTGTCCTTATTTTCATTTCTGCTTATTGAAATGAAAACAGTACGATTCATTACAAGATCACATTTATGACCTCAGTAATAATTTAGGTAATGTTACACACTTCAGCACCAAAAGCTGAGCGTTATGAGGTTTGTAAGGATGCAGGGTGGCACTACATTGGACAGGTGTACTTAATCAAAGTTGACACGGCAGTAGGAACAGCTGCTCACCTATAACACACCAGTTATGATCCCATTTCAATTATTGCCAACTATTGCCTCCTCTTTCCTTCCCTCTGATTTGGGATCTACAGTAACTCCTTTCTCCATCTGCAGTCAGTAGAAATTGTTCAGGTTTTTTGATGTTGACAATAAAGAAAAAAGGCCAGAGAATCAAAAGAACTAAAGAACTGCAAGGAAGCCATTCTTTAATTTTTCTCACCCCCCCCCCCCCCCTTTTTTTTTTATTTTGCTTTTGGTAATTTACAAATGTACACTTGGAAATAGGATTTTGACAAGATAATCTACAAAACAGTGCCCATCTATTAGCTTTCTCCTGAACATCTGAAACAGATGGTGTGACCCAACTGCCCAAAGTCATCAACCAGCAGTCAGCAGGCAGCCAGAGAGAGATCAAGGGCGGGCATTGGCACACAGAGAGCATATATTTAAACAGAGACGACACATGAGAAGAATTCAACACATTCAATTCCATTGAATGGGTTGAAATACTCTTTCATTGAGCTCACAGTGAGAGACTACGGACTATTAGTAATGTTTTAGTGTTTACTAACCTGGAATAATTGGAAGAACAATGGCGGATGGGTAAAATCCTTCCATAGAAAATCAAAAAAAAAACTCTTTCAAAAAGGGAAGAGAAGGATATAAGCAGCTATAATTTATAGTTATATATAGTTTTATAGAATTAAGATATAGTTATAAAAGTGAAACAGTCATCAGAGCTGATACCAGCTGAGATCTCACCTCTCGCACACATATGCTCACAGTGACAGAAAGAAGAGAGCAGGTCAGTGTCGGTGTTTCCCTGTCATAAGGCAGTTTGAATTGACACCTGAATGATGTCTCTCTCTCTCTACGTGTGTGTGTATTCATAATTGTGTGTGTGTGTGTGTGTGAGATAGGGGCTGTCATGCAGCTGTCATGTCTGTTCTGATCCCCACTAACCCTCGGTCAAACAACATGCCACTGTAATAGCGCATGTGCAGCACATCCATCACATTCTCTTGGATTACGTTTCCCTCACAGGTCTTCAAGTAGTATTATAAATCATAAAAATAATAGTAAATACAAAAAAAGTTTCTTCGTAGGTCATTAATGTTGTAACAGTAAGTGCTATGAACTGTTCATGCTCTTAGTGTATTGCATTCACTTAAAAACTTTTCAAACTTTTGGATTTCCTTCTTGCTTGGATGATGGATAGTTGTTCAGTGATTTGGGCTTTTGACACATTTTATTTGAGGCTTATTTTTAACATACAAATAAACCGCATGTATACAAACTAACTCTCCAGGGATAAAATGTGACTTAGCCTCTTCTGCTGCAAAGGTGACACCCCTTCGTTTGACAATGTTATACACACAACATCTGAAATAGTCCAATCTGTCATCAAATAATGTCTCCCCACTGTGAGGAAGAATTCCCCGAACCTTTAAAAGCAAAATAAGGATGAGATGGGACAAGATATAAGGAGGTATTTACTTATTCATGTACTCTTTCAGCGCCAACATAAGATGAGTGGGAAAAGTACATACAGTATTTTATCACTCTAAAAAATATAGAGTAACATCAACAATATGTGTTAAAAGGCCCAGTACAAAGTCCAGTATTTCTTTGACTTCCATATTACCTGCCACATTCTAACAGAAAACAGAAAAAGTAAATCATAAAAAAATCCCCGAAAATCAAAAAGACCATATTGAAGATTTCTTCTTGTCCTAACACTGTAACATCACAACAAGAAAATGTAATCGTGCTATTTTAGCAACAAATGCAGTGCAACCTTGTGTTTAGTGTAGCATTGTGATGTAATAGTGAAACGTCAATGTTATGACAAGAAAAGCTATAGATGGGACAGTTGAAAAGCTGATAGAATAGGAAGTCAATCTGCATTCTTTAATGTGAAATATATATTCAAGTATCAGCACAAAGCCTTTTGTCACTCAATGAAGGGCATGCTAAAAGGCTAACATGAGTCTTTCAAAGCCACCATGTGTTGCTTTGACAGTGATCTCTCAATGCAGTGTATTCTGTAAACAGGTAACACATCCCCAGACAGCAGATGCCCCGTGTTTCGACATTTCACATTTTCAAAGAAGTGATTCTTGTGTCTCAGCACTTATTCGGCACATAGAAAGCACAAGTCAGCTCCTAGTTTTCAAATTGCTTGTCAAATTCACAAAGAGAGCTGGGAAACTGCTGTAGGACAGAAGGATATGCTGGTAGCCGGTTTCCTCTTTAAAAAAGTCACTTGAGAGATGTTTGGCCTTGAAATAATCCCCCGGAACAGTGAATGATAGAGGAATTATTAGCTGTCAATATGAGAGTTGTCAAATGATTTGTATACATAAAAAGATATTTTCAGGCAATATAGTCACTGGATGTTTTAATTTTTCTCCTTTCAGACAGCAAGTTTTTTCAACATTAACGATCCATTAACCTTGGTCTTGTCTGGATTGACTTTTTTTTCTCTGTAACTGCTGACCATTTGGCAATGTGGCTGTAGAAGGTTGGGAAGGATCGGAGAGCTTTTCATCAGTAGATGCCTATTTGAAGCCCCACGACATCACAAATTTTGAATGTACTGTGAACTGAAAAGTGATCTCAGACTTTCTGACCCCAGTATGTGTGTGTGTGTGTGTGTGATTCTGGTATTATTCATTTTGTAGGGACCTATGTCACATAGATACATTATGGGGAGAGGAGGCAAGTCTCAAATAAATATATTTTAACGTGAAGACGTGTTTCACAGTTAGGACGAGGTTAGTTTAGATTTGGCAAGTGGCAGTAAGGAATGCAGTTAGAGGAAAAGACTTGAAGTCATTTTTATGTCCTTCGAAGTCATAGGTACATCTGTGTGTGTGTGTGTGTGTGTGTGTGTGTGTGTTGGTGTGTGTGAGAAGGCTTAAGCACAGCCAGCATGTTTTTCAATTGTTCTGTGTGTCATATACCCGGCTGATGCACATTCTCTTCTTCAAAGCTGCATGTTTTCAAATTCAGCATCTGTTTGCACCTCAGTCTCTGTGTCTTTTTGTGGATGGGTGCGTGTGTGTCTGTCTGTCTTGTGTTTTGAACAGCAGGTCCGTGTCTGTGAATTTACACTGCACTTGTATTAAAAATGACAATTTGCTGTTTGAAATGAAGAAGCAGGTGACCACTTCCCCCTGTCAAACTAATCCACCAGGTAATCAAAACCCTGTGAACCTGCCTCGAGTTGGGTCAGTTTTGCTCGGAGAAATATTTTGACATTTTGGAAACTATTTGCTGAAGATGAACAGATACAGATGATCAGTGAACAATCAGCACAACTCCACTCATTTGTGCATGTTAAAATGAGGCTACAACAATCAGGAGGTGAGATTCGCCGATTTCACATTAGCCTTAACACCTAGTTTGGTTTTGCCAAAAGATAATAGAGCAACAGAACTAAACACATTCATTAATCTTCTCAAAAGCTATGAGGAGGGAATACTCCTATGTCTTTTTCATTTCCTTCTTTTCATTCATTTTAATTTCCCAGCGAAGGTTATGACTGTAAAGCATGTACAGTTGACACTCTGAAGATATGACAGGGGGAGTTTGTCCCATGCTTCTGTGCTCTGCTCTGAAAAATGCTGCTTTTTGGGTTTTGTTTTGTTTTGGTTTTTTTTTTTGTTTTTTTTTACAGCATCTGCCTCGTTCTCTGCTACAGTGATTATTTACAACCGATGACGTAATGTCTCTGTTATATATAATTAATTCTACGGTGTGCAATATTTGAAAGTGGTTTATGTCTTTTGATCCTAAGAGGTTTATCCTCAGTTAAATCTTCATTTTCAGCAGAGAACTAATATTTTTTTTCATCTATCTTTTTTTAAAAGCCCCTCTTTTCTTGTTGCTCTTTAACTTTCTTAAACGAACTCATATACAAGAAGTCCCTGCAGTAAACATGTTAAGTGGACATTGTGGTAATGTTTGACGAGTTTCCTTGTCAGTGTGAAGATTTTTTTTGAAAAACAAAGGGGCTATAGCAATATTGAATATTGACATACTTTCTTACCTTTTGAGAGCATCTTTTGAAAGCTGTGTGTGTTCTTGATCACCCTGTTTTCCTCCATCTTCTCCTTCTTGGTCCCATAGGTCCCCTTACAAAGAAACACACTGATGATTTAGGTGATAATGACCGCACGGACGACGAAGGTATTTTTTCCCCTGATGCCAAACTGATTTGCATGACAAGGGAAACCAGACTTACCCTTTCTCCTCCAATTTTTATCTTCTTTGATTTTCTTACATTTCTTGTCCTTTTTTTGAAAGTGATGGACATTTTCTTTTTGCTCTTTACTCGTAAACTCTTTTTTGGCTCGATATGTTTTGTCCTTTTCAGCTTGATGTCTAAAATTTACATGTCTCCCACATTCTTTGATATTAATACTTTAATGTAAATTCTCTGCTTGGATTTGTTTCCTTTACCTTTTCTTTCCTTTTCTATGTTGCATCCCACCAGCAGATGAAGTAACTATTAACCCTTCAGCCAGCTCTTAACACATTTTTTGCATGTGTTTTCGTTTTTCTTTTAACTCGTCTCGTTTTTAAAATGAGATCATGTACAAAAGATCAGTCACTGGCAAACTGGCTTGCACCTACAGTATACTTACTAACTCAGTCCTGTTCATGTTTTAGGCGTCAAACCAATACCCTGCAACGGTATGCGATGAGTCAAAACCAACATGAAAATAATGGGAAAATTTGGTCTAAGAAACGATGGTTGGCATATATGTGTGTTTTGTTTTGTTTTTTTTTGTTTTTCCTTGGCACACGGCTAAAATATTACAAACCAGTATGTGAAAATAACTTCCTGGTCAAGCACACGCAGTAGTTGTTGCCTTCTGAACCTAAGTCTCAAGCTGCCAAATTTGCACTTTTAAATTCACATGAAATGCGAACTGGCGAGCAAACCTGACAGGATTGGCAGTAATAAATGAGCCACTATTTGAGTGGATCTGATTTCAAGTGGCATCACTGCCATTACAGTTCTAAGCGATCATTTGGGCTCTCAATTTTAATGCTTTTGGAGAACACACAATGGAAACAGCACATAAATTCTCACTTTCTGGTAACTTTTAATTGTGATGGGGCACACTTGGTTTTTCTCAATCCTGGGATTCCCACATTTTGATGACTGCTTACATTGCAGATAACAATTTAAATTTTACAAGTATCACTGGGAGTCAGATCTGCCCCAGAGGCAGAAATAATCTCAGTGGTTGAGTTAAATGTCCAGTAAACCAGGGTGAACAGACTGAAGGTAATCAGTAAGAGAAGACGGATCTGACATTTAAAAACGTGACCATGATAGTAACAGCATGGATGATCGACTAAATATTAAAACTGACATATAAGCCTAACCTGCATAGAGTCGTCACCCAAGAAATTCACTCACCACTAACAGGAATGACTCCAGTGCCTCATTGTAATGGGACTGTGCAGCACAGTATGCGATCGTTGCATATACCCGTTGTCTAAATCAGTCAAACTAAATCTTACATGGAATTACATGGGAACACCATTTATAAAGGTATCTCTCCAACAAAAATGCAAAAAGACATTTAAAATTTCTGCATATGCTCATAAAAATTAAATAGTAAAACCAGATGCCAGATACCATAGGGCAAAAATTTTGCAGTAGCCTCTCTTGAAATGAAGTGCTGTGCCAGTGTGCTCGAAATACATTAATCTCAATAATACAAAGAGAGGGACCTTTCCTCACTCGTCATAAACAAGCAGCTCTTTGAGAACTCATATTCAGAATAAAATGTCCTTGATAAAATCCTCAGATGGAGTCGTAGCCCCCTTAAGGTCTCTACAGTGCAATTTTAATGACAGGCAGAAAGTCTTAATAAGGCACCTCTACTGTATAATGTGATGAAGTAAACAGCAATTACATCCAAGTAACACTCACAACCATCCAGATCCCTTTGATGTGTTATCTTTTTTTTTTTTTTCTGGAAGCTCCCAGACACACATACAGACGAACATGCAGCACACCCTGACATGATTAGTGAGAGTCACACAGATCTATTCAATGAAATCCCAGAAAGCTTCAAGTATTATCTCGATAAAGGATGCAGGGCAGACAACTAATCCAGTTTAATATAGAGGAAAATATGCTTGAGAAGCAGCACACACACAAAAACACACATAAACACAATATTGCCCTAGCTAGGCTGACTGTAATCAGCTCAGACCCCCCACGCCGACCACTCTATCCCAGTGGTTCTTGATGCTTTTGGCTCTTGACCTCTTGTCGCCTCTTAGATGCAAACTCAATAAGGACATGCTCTAACCTCCCTGCCGCTCCTCCTCAGCCAACCTTGTCATTTTTTCTTTTTTTTACAATCTCTTTATACTCAGTAAAGCTGGTGTTTGTAATCCTTTTGTGCTGGGAATAGAGATGTAAACAGGAAAGTCCCTGAGAGCTGAGGATTTGTTAGAAGATCCTCCTTTTTTTTTTTTACAACCAAGTAGTGTTTAAATGTGTGTTCTGAAATAGAGATCTCTTGAATTGTTGTATCCTAGAAGGCTCTTATGGGGCCCTAGTACCCTATATAAAGTGTTATACAGCAATACCTGTGAGATATTAATTTTCATATACACTATGAATATATTACTTTGAGGGTCCAGGGATATAGATTTTGCTGACAGCAAGAGGGCAATCTTGGAACTGAGGAAAAGATCATAAAAGATCAACTGGGGAATGTGTTACCCTGTTCCATTAGGCTCACCCAGATGCTCCAGAGCTCGTGACATTTTGCTGGAAACCTTAACTTTGAGGCTGCATGATATCAAACACAAGTCCAGCTTCTACGTGAATGACAAATGAAAACATAGCAATTAATATTTGATTAATGATTCAGCCCACATCTAATGGCACGGTCAAATACGAAGCTAAAACTGGACTGACAAATATGGGACCAGGAAACAGTGAGGATGCTCACCACACTGATGCTTCATCAGATTCAAAAACCATCCACTTCATTAACCCAAAGCATAGATAGCACAATGAGTGATTTTGTTTGTTTGTTTGTTTTTTTTATTTGTGTCACATAGAGTTGATGGTACATTTGGAAACAAATGTAAAAAACAATATTTTCTAATAATTCTCTTTGGCAAAAATTAATAAATAACTAAATACATGATTAATGCAGCAATAAATCATTAAACTCATAATTTTCAGTTTCAGTTCAAATTATTTTGTTCTTTTGAGTTGTATAGATTTAATTGTATGACTGTTTTTGGGGATGTCAACAATACTGCATATTTCAGCTGTCAGAATGATGGCAGAGTTGAATCAATGCCTCTATGAACAGTTCCATTATAGACCAAACATTAGAACCTTCATGTCATTTGACAGATTATAGATATTATAACCTTCATGTATTTCCAAAGGGTTATTTGTATATATATATATATAACCCGCATGCCAGTGCTTCTGCACATTAATGATTGGCATCAACACAAAAGTGTTAATTATACAGCAACTTCATCGCTGAGCTACATTTTGCTTCCTGTAGCTTTTGCCGAGAGTCCCTGCGGCTTTGCTCATTTCAGCAAAGGGCTGAAGCCAGGACATAAAAAAAACCCCAAAAGAAAACAAAAAACACAACTCTGCTCTCTATGTCTGCTATTGGTTTGATAAGTCCTCTACACCAGCAGAGGGAGAGGATACCAAAGTTGTTGAAACAGCCCAGGGGCATCTCTCAGGGCTTGCTCAGAGAAATCTGAAGCACCTGAATCTCTTTGATCATAACCTCATCCTCGGTGAAGCAATGATCTGCTCCGTGTTCGCAGGGTACCCATCATCTGACTTGCTCTTCCTTGTCCTCACGTAAACCTGGGAAGATTGGACGTCCGGATACAAGATTCCATCTCAAAGGAACCTTTCATTTTATGCCAACCACCGTTATTTAAAATAGATTCATTTCAAGCCACTTTAAACTGGGAAACGAAACATTATTAACATTACAAATAATAATGTCCAGAGTTTCAGAAATCACCTTGACTATAGCAGTCAAGCTCACGGCACGCAAAACTATGATGGGAAGAGATGAAATCTGCAATCAGTTGAATGAGGATTAATTGATAAATTAGGGGATTGAAGGGAGAGGCTCGGGCATTTTTCAGAGCATTTTTTTGGCTCTGAAACCTGCAGTGGTGGCCAAAGAAGGATGCCAGGAAACCATACTGAGAGAAAGCTGGATTGTACAAACTTAAAACCTCAAGGTAACGTGTATGTGCGTGTATATACACTGGGAGTTGTTTCTGCCAGTAAACCCAGGTAAATTCAGGTAAATCCATCAAATGCGCAGCCACTGCCAAGACAATTTTATCCTAATCTTACCTCATTACCACTGACCGTCTGAGCTACTGTAGAACAGCCACGCTCATGTACCTGTCTACGGTGAATTATGTTCAGGTGATACTAGCTGACCACACGTGCAGGAAAAAATGTCTTAGTACACAGCTCCAACAAAGAGTAGAATAATACAAAAAAAACCCAAAACATCCATGTTCTGTTTGCTTTACTGGAAAAAAAAACAAAACTTTCTCTATGATGAGTAGTTCCCAAGAGGATCTACAATCTTCAGTCATACAAGTCCTTATCCTCATCATCTTTCTTTATCTTCATCATCACAGTTCTGTCTTGATTGTATTCCACTCACTGGATGTCATCATAATCAACAAAATCACGTTTGCTGTGATGGCTTTCATTATCACTGCCACTATCTTCATTCTTGCCTTCACCGTCACTTTTAGGGTTCTCCATGGCTTCCATTGGCCATTGTTAAGGCTGACATTTTCATGATTACCATTAGAATTACCAGAAGCATCCTCATCAACATTGTCAATCTCAAAGTGGCCGTCATTATAATCAGTAGCGCTAGCATCAGCGTCAATATTACTGTCAGGGCTGTGGAGGACAACGGAGCCCAATGTTACATACATTGTCGGCGACATTGTTAGTGTCATGGGTGGCTGTTTCCATCATCATTATCAACTTTATTGCTAAACCAATACAAAACTATAAACATCAACCGCAATACCATCCTCACGATCTGCCGTGGTTGTTGTCACGGTCGACATCATCCTCGCCACCATACATGCTTAGGCAACTTCATCAATATAATAAACATAATTATTATATTCTCATAGCCACCACCATCATCAAGGTAACTGCAGTCGTATACACCTTCGTCATCATCATCATGGTCGGCTGCCTTCCTAGTTTTCTACATTGCCTTTAAAGTAGTTGGAAAAGTTTCAGCATCATCTTTATTAACAGTGTCAACATTCTCATTAAGATTGTTGGCTGCCTTCAGTATTAACACTGATATCATCACTACCATCAACACAGTTATTGGCATGATCTCTGATCCCACATCATCATCATACTTGCCATTTAATTGGGGATGTGAGCATAGTCGCCATCATCGGTCATTATTATTAAATAGCAATGACCAAATTCAAAATGACGATCGCTGTCATGGAAATGGATATCGTCATTCTTCCAATTTTTCAATCACAAAGGGTTTTGCCATTATCATCATCGCCGCCACTACAACTGTCATGTCACGGCTGCCATCATCGCTATCGCATCGCCATTACTACCCTCACAGTCACCGTCATTATTCTAACAAACATCACATTACCAGAGTTTTTTTTTTGTTTGTTTTTTATTATCATTTGTCCCTCTTGTCTTCTTTCCTTTTGTCAGCGTACACACAAAACTGTACTGCAAGGTACACGCACACACACAAACACACACCCACGCGCGCACTCTAGCCATAATCCCCTGAACTTTTTTGTCAGGAGTTTCTGGAAGCCTTCCAGAGGAGAGTTATGATGTGCTGCTGTGTTGTGGCTACTGCCTGCTGCGACAGAGGAAGCAGAACAACTAGGAAAAAGAAAAAAAAACACTACAAAGGACAGAGAATGATAGAAGTGATGTAATGAGCTCTGCACAGATGGAAACAAACAGTAGATAATATAGTATACACGCACAAGGAGATTATATAGGTCTGCCTTATGTTTTTTTTTCCTGCTACATTCTCATTTCTTTTACTCTTAATCTCCTTTTCATTTAATGTATCTATTGAAATGTATCTTTCGGAAGAAAACAATTCCTGCACTACACAGACATGGTCATGCTTTGCTTTACTTTACATACTTTACTCACATATTTTTTTTTGGGTGACATAATGACTTGTTTCTTCAGAAGTGTCATCTTTATTCTTTATCAGTCACAAGTGAAGGTAGGCTTTCTTATTAACTAGTAAAATTCTGGCTTTTCTATCATTGAAAACACATTGAAGCACATTTGGTGAGGGGCTCAATTTAAAAGCCCCATTAAGAGCCCTTCCTAAAGAGTTTGTCAGTGTGACTTAGTCCCCATGTTGTTAAAGTGCATGATTTTGGGTTCAGGTCAGGCTACCCCCAGGATTTAGTGTATGTTAAACACTGAAGGGAAACCTTCAACGCTATCTTTCTGCCACTTTTCCTCACCGTACATTTTTCTTTGTTTTGTTTTTCTTTTTTACTCCCTCAGCTCCGAGGTGAGGCTCTTCCATTTTCTTGCTTGATTAATTTTTTATTCCCCATAGACTCACTGATCTCTCCCTGGACCCCAGTCCGTCAGTGGTAAAACATCAGTGGGATAAACGATGTTTGCTGCCGCATGTAGTGACGGAGAGAGTTAGGAAGTAAGATGAAAAGCTTCATCTCTAGGATACAGAAGATGAAAGTGAAACCTTGTTTTGAATGTGGGTTGCAGCGTGTTGTTAGATCTCTCCAAGTCCTCTCATCCCTTTAGTTCAAAACCTAACCCATATTAAAACTACGTCAAGGGCTCAAGCTTAACAATACAGCCGTCCTTTTTTCCTGCTCTAATCAGCCATATGTAGAGCATTTTATAGTTCATTTTCTGCTGCTTATAACAAGGTAACCATTTTTTTGACCTTGACATGTGCAGCAGCACAGTAAAATGTAGACATATGTTGCTTTATTAAAAGGAGAAACTGTTTTAAATAATTTAACTCAGCATCTACCACACATTTCATTTAGCTGGTGCTTCATTACACCGTAATTGTGGAAATTATTTAACTTTAATTGAGAGCCGACGCAAAAAGAAAAGGCAAGTGTTCCACTCAATTTTCAGTTGTGTTTATCTTCACCTCAGCTCAAAATGTCCTCACATACACTGTAATCACAAAATCTAGGCAAACATTTCCCTTCAGCAAAACAACCGGCAGTGTTAACATGAATTTAAATTAGAGTTTCAGTAAAGTGGTTCTTTTTCATAAAATTGTCAAGCCTAATATGGCATTTTTATGAGATTTTCTTCCAGATTAATTGCACAAGTTTTACCTCAACATTGTATGACAGTTTAGATTGCCGCTCTTGCATGTTGACAGTCCATTTGCCTGCAGGAAAATTAAAACTTGCTCCATTAAATATCCTGTTTTATTAAAACCTCTATGGAATTTAGAATGGGTTAATAAATAAAGAAAACAGCATTTTCCAATCACCACAAACATGTCACAGCCTTCATGTAGAAAAATAAACGGTTTGACGCCTCAAACTAACAAGGTCTCCACATTAAAAAAGCCAGTGTGCCAAGATTGCTCAGAAAAAAAAAATTAAATAAATAAATGAAAGATGTGGCTAAAGCCTCCTGGATTGAAATTGCATTTCTTGCTGTCACCTTCAATCCGTCAACTAATCAGTCCCTCTGCCTTCTCCACCTCCTCCTCTTCCTCCTCTTCCTCTCCCCTCCTTCAGACATCAGGGAGAGTGGAAGCCCCAAGCCGGTGATGGTTTTCATCCATGGGGGCTCCTACATGGAAGGAACGGGAAATATGTTTGATGGCAGCATCCTGGCCAGCTATGGAAATGTGATTGTCATAACTGTTAACTACCGGCTGGGCGTCCTAGGTAAGGATCATGCTGTAAAGTGTGATACACAACCATTGTTCTCCTTTTGTGCCTGCTCTATCTTTGTTGGTTTCTTGGGGATTCCATTAGCTGGCCTGAGGGCTAAAAGTAGGAATTGAATATTTTCAATTTCTTTCTCTCTTTCAACCAATCCCTTTTGATTTCACTGCTGGTTTCATTTCAGAGCTCAGTCTGAGTGTGAACATTAATAATCTTTCCTGACTGCTTGTCTTTTTTTTTTTGTCTTGTTTTCTTTCTACCTTCATTTCTCCCTTCTAGCTTTTGTTCTTTCTTTCTACATTTCTTTTAATGAGGTGTGACCGTCACCTGTTAGTTCTCCAATAGGAATCGAGGCTTCTCACTTGGTTTCATTGGGTATTGCTCTTGTTGTCATATGCTGCTGGGTTGTCAGTTTGCAATCATTTCTTTATCACATTTACATTCAAAGGATGGATTTTAATATGTCAGGGTTGTGGTTGTGATTTTCACCACTCCTAGAAAGTATTGTCGACTTCTCATTTCCTGCCATTGTTTTTCCTGTGAGGATGTTCATCAAGGTTCATGGTGATCCAAAACGATGTTTAAAATCTCCTGTCCATAATGCTTCCAGCAAAAGAAATGCCCCAACAAGCGTTTGTCAGATGTACATGATACCGATTGTCTGATTTGTGATTTATCAACTATACCTTGCGAAATTTATGGTGGGGCATGACAAGCCAACCCGGTTGCTGCTACTTTTTGTGTCAGTCCTTCACTTGATTCTCACATAGCAGATATTAATCTGTCTCTTGTCCGTTCTTTTGCATTCCTATCCCTATTTTCTATTTTCTTTCTCCTCTATCTTCTCCCTTCTCATTAGTCTGATTCCTAATTCCTTTCCTGTATATGGATGTCACTGCCTTACCCAGAGGGCAGGTATATACTGTGACACATGGCGGGTACAAAGGTTTGCCACCTCATTCTTAAAAATGAGATTATGCTCTCATTGGTTTCAAAGGAAGCAACCAATTTCATATCCAAGCTGTTTTTGTCGCTTGGGTTTTTTTTTCCCTTTTCTTATTAAACTATACCATGATAAAGATATGGAGCAATATCCGCCTTTCACTCACTTAAAATACCATTTGGTATCAAACTGGTGGCACTTGTGTGCGTCTGTGTGTGTGTTTAGTGTAACTGAGCATATATACAATGAGCATTATGCTTCGATGCTTAAGCTTGATTCTTTGAGATGTTGATAGAGACAGAATGCGAATCACAACAGTAATGTCCTCTGCAGGTGGTCTTTATAGTCTGGATTTGGGCATGGATCTCATTCAAGTGATTTATCTTTATTTGTTTGCATTGCAAATACCAAATATCAGCGAAACATTTTTCCATATGATCTCATAAAAGATATTCAGCCTTGTGCATCTTTTGGGGGGACAAAAACACTCACAAAATAGGAAAATGGCAGGCATTTGTGCCAAATGCACCAAATGGCCAAATTGCTGTTTCTATGGGCTTCATCTGCCACAACATATTTGTCCTCCCTCTAACTATTTTGTGTACACAGTCTATTACAGACAGACTATACAAGCTGATGATGCAGTTTGAAAAATTAGAAGAAGATATCTAATTAAATAAATACACAGCTGTGACAGCATAAAGGCCTGAAAAAATCTAAAATTAAATGCTTTGCTCAAGTTTACACAACGGGTTAAATCGGACGTGAACAACATAGATGCTTTGCTTAAATTTGGCGGTTCACGCCTCTTGGAAATGTAACCATCTATTAGCCAGTGAAGGAGCTCCTCACCCATCCTGCTAGCAACCTTCAATCCCTGCCAAAACCACAGAATTTGATATTAAAGAAAGCCCTCCATTATCTGTGCTTACTAATCATTACTTCCTTTTCAATACCCACTTACTGCTTTTTCAGGGTCATGATGGAACGGGAGGTTGCAGAACGGTATTACACAGAGAAGATTATACCGTACATGTCAATGTAAACATTAGCTGAATGACAGAAAATGAATCAAAAGCCATGCTGCATTTGCTGGCTCGAGGATCAATCAGGTTTTATCCACTTATCTTGTTAGGCTACCAGTTTTTCATGTTTTATAGACTAATTAATTGATAGTTAATTGATAAGCCAAATTATTTCTCTGATAATGAATATTGGATAAAAAGACAGTAGCTACACTTTCCAGTTTGGAATATGTTAAGATTATTGTTTACCAATTCTATCCTTCCATTTTGCAATAGAGTTTTCACAAAATGCCTAAATTGGATATTGCCAGCCATGAAAAGAAAAGTACAGGATTAACTATATAAAGGGAAAGAACAATCCATCAGTCACATTTTTAATTTGTGATTATTTTGGACACGTCTCTTTCTCTTTCTCTCTCTTCCTCAGTCTCTCTTCAGTTCTTAACTGCTTCAAGCCTCATAGTGTTGAGAGAAACTGTATCCCTGCTGGTTAACATGAGGCGCCACTGTTTGCTCTCAGATTACGCCCTATGTGTTTGTTTACCCCCCTGGCAATGGACAAAAGTGTACAACTTTACTTCGCCAAACATGTGATTTGTGCATACGTGTGTGTGTGTGAGTGACAGGGAAGGCGTGTGTACTCGACATAAGTAGGTGTAGAACCGCTGGGCTTTCCAGTCAGCCATCCGATTTTTAGTAAGTATAATAAGTGAGTTCTGTAAGTAGCTTCACTGCCAAAAATATCCGTCTGAACAAGCCATTTAGTCCCGTATTGAGTTAAATGAAAATAAAAAAGGATATGTTTCATTTATTCATGGACATTTTCTCAGTACTTTTTTTGAGATATTGTCATTGACCCAAAGTGTGTTAAACTGCGGGTCAAGCTACTTCAGTCTATATTCAGGTTCCTTTCTTTAAAGATCTCAGAGCGAGAGAGGGGAGTTACTTTGAATTGTTTTCAAAGGAACATACACTGTATTAATGACCACACTTACATCACACCATTGTGACTAAACAAATGCGTAAATGATGATAAAATGTCTTTCTTTGCATTTTAATATTGTTTCAAAAACTAAGCAAGCAGTGGTTAGAGATGTGGTTTTTGTCATAATCCAGCGTTGCATCCAGTAGTACTGATGCTGTCTTTCAGTGGCTGAAGGTTTCAGTGCATGGATCAATTAGTCCTGATGGAAGACTGAAGTGGTTGAACATTTCAAATGGACTCTTTGGGATATCATAGGAGCTCATTCAAACATGACACAGTGACATTTTAGAGTAGACCTAAGAACGCTTTGCTCGATCCCCACCTGATTCTGCTTCCATTCTCGACAACTGGAGGCACTGGATACAAACCACAGATTGATCTGCATGTGAAGCCTCCTAAATTTTATGGCGTATTTACCAAAAGCCTCAACATGCTCAACTGGGATGGCCATTCACAATACATCCTGAACTAAGAGATTTTTCTCAAAAATTTGATTTTAAGAATGTCTGCTCAGAGACTGGGAAGGGGTGTGGCATCTGCTAACATCTTACTTCATTAATAGCCCTCAGCTGTCTCCTAGACCTGCAATTATGTTCCCCAGCCAGCTACATAGCCTCCACTGGCTCAAATGCGTGGTCCACCTTAACCAGACAGCCATTGCAGCACCTGTTCACTTTGAGATGCTGCTCTGCTGACAGAATACCCTGCTCTCATGCCAGTGATTTTTCTCCTTGGCTTAGAGGGTGTATGAGAGAGCAAGGGCTTTGCAAGAAGCCATTAGTGGCTTTAAATATGCAGAGCTACTGACGTAAAGCTGTATTTATTGTTTAAGGGGCCTCAGCTACAATGGATTTTGCCATGGGGCATGCATATAGTACACTACTGTCAGTGGCTTTCCATGAGCACATTTGGAAGTGTGTATGTGTGTTTAATGAATTAGCTGTTCCCCCCGTGTGCAGATGGGGTGTTAATGGAACACAATGCTATACTGCTGTCAAAGTGTCATTGTTAAGGCTGGCAAGTATTTATGGTCTTTGTCATCTTCCCGCTCTTTGGTTTATAGTGGGACACACTGCTGCGGGGTTGGTTATGTTTTCTTTAAGATTTTAACTACGTAAGAACCTAAATTCTCCATTATGCAAAAACACTATTCAGATTGTTCTTTTGCTGAGGGGGCGCTAGAGGGATGTCAATTTACTCTCACAGAAAGGGTTGTTTTGCTCTAAACACATCCTTATCCTCCCCTCTATCATCAAGAGGGTCTGTCAAGAAGATAAAAAAATTGTTGTTAATGAACAGTTAAGAAAACATGACAGTGGTTTAACATTTAGTAACCTCAAAAAGAACAGGTGTAATGCTTCAAAATTCACTGAAACTGTATGCCAATACATGCTCCGGATACCTCCCTGGGGATATGCCTTTAAAACCAGACTCTCACATTGTTGAGTTTGTTTTGGCCCAGCCAAAACCTTTAATCATGCTGATTGATGAGGTGCATTTCCCTGACTCAAACCCTCTCCAAATAACCCTTCCATTTCAGCCATACATCAGCCATTCAGCCAATTCATCAAGCCTCTGATTGTTTTAAGATATACCTGGCCAGTAAAATGTCCATTCCTCTGCTTCGCACGGCTTCTCTAACTCTGCTCCAATTTCAGCACTGCAATCACATTTGAAAAGCCTCTGCTTGAGAAAAGACTGTGCAGGAAAAGGAGCAGCAATCAGGCAGAACAAGATACAGATGAAGGTTTCTAAAGAATAACTGATTGTACTGATGCAGTTTGATTAATATGATAGTTAATGAGTAACTAATTGTTAATCTGTCTGTGTGGGCATTTTCCAAATGTAAATATGGAGCCCAAAAATGACCAGAAAGAAAACAAAAGCAGTAAGAACAAAAAGAAAGTTTGTTCTATTGTAATGTATTCTAATGTGCACACATTAGCTTTATCTTTATCACTGTGAAGGTCCAAATTAAGGCAAAATACACAGCATGCCATTTTTTCAGCATGCGGTACACACTCAGAAACACACAGACATCAAATCCAGCTTTTAATTGTATCCAAATCAAGACCACGTGTGTTTACTTGAGGACCATTTTCCCTCACACAGGCATTATCCCAAATGTTTATCCTCAAATATTACCAGCAATCCTCCAACCTCCCCCATATATCTTCTTCCTTCAGCCCCACGCAGTAATTGGTCTTTCTCTTTTCTGTTACTTTATTTCCTGCTGGCTAAGTGTTGAGGACTGTTATTTTCATGCTTATTATTATTGGGTTTTTTTTCCTGAAACAAATACCCCAATGATTTGGGTTCATTATTCTTCTTGTGCCTGCTCTCTCCTCTCCCCTTCCTTTCTTCGCTGCATCCTGACTTTGCCAGCAGGCCTGACACAGCTCGTTCAGAGAGATATGGGAAGTGTCTGACCCTGAAACAAGATACTTTCATTGATAAACTACTTTTTTTATTTTGCATATGTCTACATACTACAAAGAGGTGCAAAATGTATTGAGAAACTTCATGTCCTCTATTGCCCTATAGGAGGCATTTTATTGAGATATTTTTACGCTAAACATGACAATAAATACAAGGGGTTTCTCCACAATACAGACCTGGAGGATCCAGAAATAAACTTCTAACTTGTTCATTGACTTGAGTAAAGAGAGCAGAAGACCTGATGAAACCGTTACACCATTCCAATGTAATTTAATAAAATCATTTCTTTTGGTATTTAAACTGTACTATGGCAGCTTAGCTGAATATCACTTTATTCTTCATTATTAATCATGTTTACCAAATGTTTTCATCATGTAAACTTGCTTTGTTTCTGTTTTTGCATCCAAGTTGTGAATGTTGACAGGCTATACCGTGTGTGGATATGTGTGTTTGTATGTTTGTGTGTGTGTGTGTGTGCATGCGTACGTGTATATGTGTGTGGTGGTGTTTCATCAACAGATCTTTGCCATGCTGCTTGGATGTTCTCTCCTGTAAATTAGCCAACTGAGGCTCAAACATTTTCTCAGCTGTTCCAGGTCAGAGGAAGCTTTGATCATTGAATAGGCTGCATTTAGATATGCTGTAATATTTGCAGCAATATTTCTTATCCTTTTCTCCCCCTCCTGATGTGCCAAAATCACAATCACTGAGGAGAAATAGTGTATCAATTTCTTTTTTATTTAATTTGATTCTATTTTAAGTTCTGACAGAGACAGCTATACAAGGATAATTTTCTGGATGATGTCCTCTGAGATCAAAACAAAGTGCCAGTGTCCTTTCACCATTATAAAGTTTCAACATTCGAGCTATTTATTGCAAAAGGTTGCAGTACAAACAGTAACAAGTCAGACTTAGTGTGAAATTGACCTAAATTTGTGTTGTGATTAAAGTGCTGTCTGCTCCAGTCAGAACGATTAATTTGTGACATTCCTTTCATTTGATTATAGATTTATTTATCTTAACGGAATTGATTAAATTAGCAATATTAAGAAAATCCTAATGTCATTTTGCCAATTCTCCAGTGGAAATGCCGCGTCAGCCTCAGTTACATTTGAATGTATATAATAGGGTGTATAACATAGTTAATTTCAGCTAAGATTTGGCTACCATTTTAGCTACTAGCAGCAGGATTACAGACACTAAGTGTTGTTATTATGTACTTAAACCATCAGAACCATGTCCACCATTTGGAAACCACTTTGCTTTGTGTTGGCACCGTCTTCACTTTAGTGTATAATAGTCTCTTGGCTGTTGTGAGGTTCTCTCAGCTTGCCATTGTTCAGTTTGTTTTTGTCCCATTTATTTGGCTCACTGTCATCGGCATAATAATTTATTCGGTGAATGGGCTGCAATGCTAATGGAAGCCATGTTATGCTTATGGTGATCTGGCAACAGCACGGTTGGCGTGGCGAGGTTTACAGCAGCTCTGTGGATGTGTCAGGGATCGGATTAATCTGGCTAAGGCCAGGACAGCAGAAGGCCATCTGGTCATGCTGCTATGTGCCAGGCATCTGTGACTTTTTGCCACTTGCCACTGACCATTATGCACACAGTAATTCACATGACTCATTTAATATGCCACACAACCACAGCCGCAGTCTGGTTTTAATATAGCCGACAAGGTTCAAAGGAATCACTCCTTGATTCCTAATCAATCAATACATGTTGCTGGTTGCATTGAAACATTGGCAAAGCCTGAATTCAGGAAGAACAACCTGCCAAGCCTGAACATAAGAAAATATATGCCTTGCAATTAGTCATCTAAGTGTAGAAAAAAAATTTAAATAAACAAATGTCCCAAATCAAGGCTCTTCATTAGGTTTACTGCTCCATGCTTTCGAAGAAATCATAACCGCTGCATGTCAGCAGACGAATGTGCTTAACAATAATGTAACATGGACCACATGATGTGGTTGCTTTATAAAAACTTGGATTTTTATTTGGATTGTTGCTATGTACAAGGTCAAGGATACACTTAAATGTTTTCTATATTGTTAATGCCAGACAAAACAAAACAAAACAAAAGTCTAGAAGGAATATTATATGAGGCAAGACACGAAACTGTGCTGAAGTGGTCAAATGAAACCAGGAACTAACATATATTATTGCATGTGCATGCTTTCTGTCTGTGATTCCCTTTAAACTAACACGCTGCTCTCTTTCTTAACCTTTTTTTTTTTGCCTTGTTTTACTTGTTTTTCTTCCTTGCCGTCCTTTTGACGTATGATTTAACAAAAGTACTAAAAATACTAACACCAAATGTACTAACTGAAGCATTTTCTACTAAACATACTAATTCTACTAATGTGAAATATACTAACCAAACTGCATAATGCGCCTAATGTATGCTACTGTAAGTGGAAGTCTTTGAGCTTTGCTTTCCTTCTATTATCTAACAGCCATAATTGGCTCCATAAGGTCTGAAAACTCATACTTGCATTTTGAGTAGCTATCAAGAGTGAAAGACTTTTATTTTAGAAAATAACATTGAAATTAATTGAAAACTGAGTCGCTGCCATCACAACATTTCAAAATTTTCAATTGACATTGACATGCCATTAGGGTGTGTATGAGCTTTCAGACTGAGAAACTGTCCCAATTTTTCCTTTTCACCTCCTTCTCTTTGTCTCCCTGTGAATAAGCACACAATAATGGAGGGGAAATGTCTCAGAAAATGGTTTTTAATCAGTATGGGACAGTAAAACTCCACTCACACACATCAATGGTTTTCTGGCTTTGATCTGTCGGTAATCAAACTTGTGGAAATGTCCGTCCAGCTGCTCTCTGCTTACCCACTTGTGTTCTTTGGAACCGGAGGCTGGGCCCTGCCCCAACATGTAGGAGGCAAGAGGTAGAGCACACCCTGTAGGGGGTTGTGAACCCTATCACTTTTAGATTTAATATTTCTCTAACTGATGAAACAGAATTGCTCAACTAGCCACTGTGATAGAGAAATTACCACAATCTAATTACCTTAAAAGGTGGCTTTTAAAACATTAAAGTCCACATCCTTGTGCCATTGATGATTTTCAAAGGCTAAGAGTGCAACCACAGACAAAAATTTGATTCAACAATACATTCTTTAAACGACTTTTCATGCAACCGTAGCATTAAATGTTGGCTCTTGGCATCAATAAATCTGAATTGTTATATGTCTTGGCAAAATGTGATCCATTTTACTTTTGATTTGAGGTTATGTGTCAGGAGAGGTTATGTCCAAGTGGCAGGGGTCTAGTGCTCCAGCTGACTGGTCAAAGGATGGGTCGAAGCTTGGCAGAGGAGCTGGGGTCAGATGTAGAGGTGGGGCGAGAACCAGCTATCACTCCCCTCCCGACCAGAGTTGTTATTACTATCGGCAAACTTCATGTGTCCATGTGTGAGCAGAACCTCTGTTTACAGCGTTATTTATTGATCAAAGCTTTGGCCTCTGCATGCTGATGGCTGGATACTCGCTTGAGCATGAGTGCAGGTGCTTGTGTGCCTGTTTGTGTGTGCAATTGGGCGCTTGTAGCGCAGATGGACACGTGTCGCAGCAGGATCAAAGTGTGCGGCATGTAGCACCTCTGATCACTGCAAACTGCATATGCATGGGAGGTGGAGCCGTCCTGCCTCTGAACAACTGTTTGTCTGTGGGAAGATATTTCTGACACTCAAACTTTATTTTTCACATGGACCACTGTCACATTCCATCGCATTCTCTGCTCTGATGCTGTTCCAGATAAAACCTAGTTTTTGATCAGCTCCGATTCTCGGGCTGTCAGCCTCTCTATAGCCCACTGAGGAACTCACCATACTATCTGTCGGCACCAAATAAAACCATCGCCAATACCAATAAAGAAGAGTGAGAGACCCGGGGAAGGAAAGATGAAGAGAAAATGTGATTTAAGGCTCAACGGGGGTCGTCTCCCCTGCACGACACGAGCTGTCTGATTGGTTATCAGCACGAGTCACAAATCTGCTGTCGCCATATTTTTAGAGGTCAGATAGGAGTGTTTTGCTGCGACACTAGGCAGTCAGGAAGTGAGGGGGAACAGCATGAGAGTGTGAGAAAGAGATAAATGGTGTGTGTATTCATCTGGGGGTGAGACTGATCTTAGTTTGGTCAATATGCATCGTTCATTAAATATTGGCTATTGGCTAGTTTCTGCAACTCAGATGAAGAATCGTTCCCAAAAATAACAAACTGAATAATGGGTTACATTGCTAGATTTCATTTAATTTGCCTTATTGTCTCAAGAACGGAATACTAATGTGTAATTTGGCTTCAGGATGGCATTAATGATCAGGCGTACTTTGGCCAGCAGATGGTGAGCGGACGATGAAGAATATCTGTCAGAGTGAAAGCACGGCAACTCTCGCTTCTACCCCCCCCCCCCCCCCCCCCACTCACTTCCCTCTTGGGCATTTTTGTGATATGCAGTTCTGATACTAAGATATTATATTAGTCTGTAGGAAGTCCTTATTTTAAGACGGAATAATATTATCATGGGACATGAAATGTTTATCTTGTAAAAAAAAAACAAAAACAAAAAAACAGGACGAGAGTCATAATTACATATATTTAAGTGTACATTATTGAATTTGGTTCAATTGTTTCAGAACTTCCAAAACAGAGTCCCTGTTGACACCAAATGAATACAACAATAAAGGAAAGATCCATTAAATGGCACCCTCCTGCTCCACTCTCAAATTATGTCATACTCTGCCAGTATGGATGTATCATTCCCTCCCCCAGTCAACTGCTTTTCACAAAGTGATCCTTTGCTTTTTGTCTGCCACCAGCATGCTCTTTTTGCAGCTGCAGTGTCTCAATGCTAAATAGTCTATTTTACCAAGTACATCTGCCATGTTGCCTCCTCACTTTGTTCTAACACAAATCCTATAATCCTATCAAAGGTCAGCTTTTTTATTTACTCGCTGTGTTTTCATTTATTTTTTCCTGATAGAAAATAGTAGAACAATATGGAGGATAAAAAGAGGATAGGGAGGTGGAAGAAAAAGGAGGAAGCTCCCGTTGTTTCCCGTAATCTGACTTAAGTGCTACTTTCCTCTATGCCTCAGTTTCTTTTTTGTCCCAGTTCATTTGAAGTCGGTTCAATTATTTATTGGCATGGGAAGTACTTTTAAAAGGCACCAATCAGCACTTCATACATTCTCACCATGCTGACACAACTGATTTAAAAGCTTACATTATTACGTTGTACACAAGTTGTCAATATCTTTAATAGAGTAAAACAGGGTGTATTGTTGTATGATTAAAAACCAGCAAGCAGTTGGTCATCGCTACACAAACATCATCAAGCATCTTCATAGCAAGCCAAAGGAGTGACATTGACGGTTTATATGTGTGTGCGTGTGTGTGTTAAGGTATTGAAAGAAATCTAGCAAGGAGATTTAGCAGTTTAGCAAAGCATATATTGGCCTGTGGCAGCATGGCATAGTGGTTGGCGCTGTTGCCTCATAGCAAGAAGTTCGTGGGTTTGATTCACTGGCCTGGGGCCGGTGTTCTCCCCATGCTTGCATGGGTTTTCTCCGGGTTCTCCGGTTTCCTCCCACCGTTCAAAGACAAAATTACTTGGTGACTCTAAATTGTCCGTAGGTCTAAGTGGTTGTTGGTCTCTGTCTGTCTCTGTGTGTTGGCCCTGTGATGGACTGGTGACCTGTCCAGGGTGTACCCCGTCCTCGCCCATTGTGAGCTGGGATTGGCTCCAGCACCCCCATAACCCAGAAGCGGATAAGCGGTTGAAGATGAATGAATAAATGAATGAATATTGGCCTGCGTGACATTGTATCACTGCATGTATCATTGCGTGACGCCCCCATTCTGTATTGAATGATCATTTTTCCTTTTTAGTGGCAATCTGTTGTACATGTCAACATACTGTATATTGTAATGTATTGTAGGTGCCCCAACCACTCAGCTGGACTCAGTAAGTTGAGCTGGTAATGCTGAATCTGCAGTAGTCTAAGGTTCCTCTGACATAGTACATGTACTTGAGGTTGTAATCAGAAGAAAAACACAAATCAAAAGAAGATATTAGTGATCATTTTTAACAAATTTGCCGTTCCCGTCCTGACATAAGAAATGGACCACAAACACAATAAAATAAAATAAAATATAAAATTGCTGAGCAAACACACCCTCAAGGCTGCTGTGGAAGTAAACACACTGTATCACTGGTCGGGGAGAGTGAAAGAGAGAGAGGTGCAGTGTCATCACTGCAGACTCACTGCTTGATTTGCATGTACAAAATTAATCAGCAGCATATTGCATCCTGCTGATGCTAATTAGAGAACTAACCATAAATACCAACCACTTAATCATCAATATTAATATGCATAATTATTAATAATTCTGTTTCCCCCAACAACATGACGGCACTGCGGGGCCTCAGCTACTTGTGTTTACACCTACATCTATCTTCATTATACAAGCACCTTCTGTTAATCAGCTCTTTCTCGCTCTCTCTCTGTCATTTCTGTGTGACTCTTATTCGAAACTGAAAGCCTCTGTTTTGATTACTTTTTAGAATGCAAATGATCTCTTTTCTCTTTGTTTTTTGCATTTCAATTATCATAACATACATTTTAGCTGGGGAAAAAAAATCACAATTTATCTGATTGCGTATAAGACAATGATAGATGTTCCTCCTGGTAGAAAACCCACAGAAGTAGATGAAATGTCTATATAAAACAATGTGTTTGGAATTCTGTTTATACATTGCCCTGTCTAATCTAGAAAATACTGACACACAAGCCTGATGCATGTACGTATGATAAAGGTAATGGTTTAATTAATCCAAATTGCTTAATACATTGCTTCTAAAACTTTTAACTTGGCCAAGATATTGTCCCACTGAATAATGTGCATTCTGGATTCTACACAAATGTGTTGCATTTTTATTATATATATTTGTTTTAGTTTCTTTTTTGTTCCTTTTTTTTTTTTTCTGCAATGATGCCACACGCATTGTAAATTGCTGTTTGAGTTTAGTCAGGTTTAACCAGCAGACTAAATACCACCTAGACAGATTAGGTACATATTAGTGATCAGTCCGATCACATCACCTGTGTGTTTTTGTGAAAGTTTGTGTAGCTATATGTTTGTGTATTAGTGGAGAGAACTGGAGGATAGATCTATAAACGCTGGCCTTGCAGGTTCATAACTGGCCCCATGGGAACTGTGAACTGGTCATGCTGTTGAAGAGTTGTTTCTGTGTGTGTGTGTGTGTGTGTGTGTTTGCATTTGCGTTAGCGGAAGTTGTTGTGTCCACAGCTTCTCTGATGGAGGAATGAAAGTGGAGGAGCATTTCATTTACTGCCCCAAGGAGACCTTTCCAGTGTCATACATTTACTGATGCTTGCACTTTAACCGCTGCTGGCCCAGCTTATAGCCTGAGAATAGCCTCTACAAGCCCACATGTAACCCAGGTTATAACTGTGTACCAACCGCTGCCTTCAGTTGATACACTTATTTAACCAGTTGGCACTTCACCGCGCTGCCTCACAAAATCTCTGGAAAGTCAGACATGTTCAAATAGCAACACATTTCGGTAGCACTTTCGAATGAAAACCACCAGATTTGTTGGTCAGCGTTTTTCACCAGTTGCCTGTTCAATTACCAGCTGCCACGTGACATAACTGGATCCCACTGGTAATCTTTAAGAAGAGTAGATGGTACTGTAACAGGACCATACCAAGGTGTGAGTAAGAAAATGTCAAACCAATGAAAAACTGTTCCACAGGTCACCTAAATAAGTCTATAGCAGAAGTAATTCCCTTTTTTTTTTCTTGTTTTTTATGTCCTTCCATCCCACTTTTTTAACTTGAGTGTTTCAGTGTTTCCCAGCCTTTGGATTTGGATTCTACTGGATTATAGCGGGTCATAAAATTATTAGCAAAACATGAATAATGATAATGATAAAAATTCAGAAAATTCCATTGAATGTTTAAAGACAATATTTTTTCTCCTCACTTTAAAGATAATTTTTTCTCCTCTTTTGCAATTCATACATTTAGTGAATGCTTACTTCAAAACAAACAAACAAAAAAAAAAAAACGTAAACATTGTATCATGATATGCATAATCCCAAATAACACCTAACTGACTGGCTGGGGCACAGTGGGAAAAAACTGTGACAAAAATGGTGATAAAATATGAAGTGAAAATGAAGAACATGCTGATGTATCATCAACAGCCACAGCTAACCCAGTGTCACCACTCGTTTAATTGCCTAAGATCCCAAAGATATGACCCATTTCTTGCACATATGGCATGAGGTGTAACTTACATCATCGGCTCAAGGATTGCGATACAGCTAAATGGCATAGTGGCATTCTGGACTCTCTGTAGTGACAAATACTGTTAATAGCAAGATGGATATATAAATAATGTTCAAGTATGAAGATGTGTGAGCGTGTGTCAGTGCATATATGTGGTGTGTGTATTTGTGTATTGTGTGGTTGAGTGAAATTCTGGTCAATAGTGCAACATCTGTCGTGCCTTAGGGCCAGACACAGTTGCAGCCAGGGGTCTGTCCCAGACAGTACACACACACACACACACACACATTTCCGAGCTATCTTTGTGTGTATGTGTATGTTATTATTTCTATCTTGCAATCTGGGAGTCCTGCACACACTGCAGAACTCTCAGGATTTGCCACCCACAAAAATACACACACACACACATATACAATGCAGCGTTTCTATGTTTGGAAATCACAAATGGTCACTGGTTTCTTGTAGAGCCCCAAGGGCAACCAAACTGTGACTAATCAGCAAGGGTGATGGAATATGCGTGCATGTTTGTGTGTGTGTGTACACCAAGAGAAAACTTTCTAGGGGGCCATCAGCAAGAGGTGACCTCCAGAGCTGAAGGGTTGATAAGGCCTGTTCGTTATAAATGACAACTTCACAAGTTTTCCAGCTCAAAATCATCACGAAAATAAATGTGCGCAAGAACTCTCAGGCATTTGTGCATGCAGCTCCATGATTCACTCTGTTAAAGGCGTTACAAGTGACACATGGTATTAATCACAGTAATGCCATTTTCTTTATCAGTACCCACTGCTGCGCTTTAATGAGTGATCCACATAGAGAGCTTCTCACATAGACGGGGTGCCGCTGGAAGATAACCGACTCACTAACTGTCTCTTTTAACCACACACCTTCCTGTCAACCTCGAATCTTAGTCAAGCAGACATATGCAGGTATTCTTTTTGTAAGTTGTATTTCTGTTTTATGTGTGTATGGAAAATGAATAAAACGTGTTAAATGAAATGTGGAGTGACGAGCCACCATTCAGTCGCTGGGAAAATTCTCCCCAAGGATATCGGTAATTTTTGATTCCACCACCATGTGTATTCACACTACAGATTGTGTAGTAACATATTCTATTGTCTGATTATTGTTTTATTAAGGAGAAAGGTATGCATGTGCCTGTATGCATTTTATCTGTAAATGTGAACACAGAATCGTTAAACTCTACAACACCCTGGATGATGCGAAATGACTACAAGCTCTTATGCAAACTTTTGCAAATAAGCAATCTAAACAACTTGTTGCACAGCATTTGGAGTGCTGCAGGGGTGGGGATATTTCTGCAGGTCAACCCAGATTTATCATATCGTTTACCGCATTATCTTATGTCATAGAGTTTAAATTGGGTTAACCACAGACCTTATCAGAACAGCCCACAATGCAATAATAATAGTAACATTTACACTTACACTTACACAAGATCACTAATCCTCAAGTTAAGATGATTTTATGGAATTACTGTCCTGAAGTTGGAAGCAAAATCTTTGATTGGTCAGTAGTCATTATTGTTTTAAGTCTGCGGTAGAAAAATCTTTTTCATTATTCGCCCATACTTGAACTTAAGGATGTCAGTGCTTTTACTTTTTCCCATGATGGCTAATATTATAACCTTCATTATGATGAAAATTATATTTCATCACAATGAAGGTCCAACTCTTCAAAAGAGGTCTCTTGAGGTGGTATCCTGATGACAATAGTTCAGTATCTGTCACTGCTAGGCTCCTTTGGGGTGTATTCGAGGATGGTTATCCCCCACAACTATGACACTTTTGGAATACTCTAATGGCCTTCTGATTCAAATGGTGAGCCTTGCCCAACCCTACGAGATATAACGACTTTGGCACAGAGGGAAAATTATCTTAAACTACGATATTATAACTTGACATTGTCCAAAGTAATCTGGAAGATAAAATAAAGGCAAAAGTGCTGATCTCTTATTAGAATTACATCATGCATTATGTATTTGAATTTCAAAGTGCTCTGCAAAGCACAAGGCAACACTGTATTGGAACCTCATTTTTAATAAACATCAATATTACCAGCCCCACAGTCTGCAGTGATGGTGGGCAAACAGTGAAAGATGTTTCACAACAGTGTTGTCTTTCTGTGAGAGCTGCAATCGCATTTCAAGTGATTGTGACTCATGTGGCTTCAAGGGCATTGATTTAGCTGCTTGATCTTAGATACGAGGTGCGTCTTAAATATCAGTAGTTTGGTGAGGAAGACAATAATAGAACAACCGATTTGGCAAGAGAAACTAGAAAATGTGTGTTTTACCAGACATGCGACTCTGATACACTCTGGGTAATTGTCATTGACATTTCACAGTGTTTATTGATCGCTCATCAGTAGCATACAGCTTCAAAACATTTCATAATTAGATGATAATTCACAAAGAACTCCTGAGTTTTCCCAGGATCCTACTGCGGATAAATCAGATCCACATCAAAATCCACCTGTATATTTTCTGGTCTATTGTGGTCCTTTCTCCACCCCCGAGTACAAACTGAAAACTATCAAGAGTACAAAACAAAGATTTCAGCTTCAGGGAAATACACTGATCTGTTAAAGGTTACAAAAATGGCAGAGTTAGTGTTGGCTTATAATCATTGATTCAAACACTGCCGTCCAAACATTGTTGCCCTGCCGTTGTCCTGAACAAACAACAGCCTATACTTGCACAGACCCAAGAGGTCCTTTTAGAAAGAAAACTTAAACAATGTCCATCAAGTCTTTGAGTTAATTGTTTTAAAATGGAAACAAAAAATTTTGATGTGTTATGAAAATAATCAAAGTACATATTAGATCGCTAATATCAAGGCAAATGATTTTGAGATATACCTACAGCACGACTGTGTGAGCTGTCATACAGCATTTAAAGCTCAAGACAGCTTTTCGTCTTCACAGATGATGCCCTAACTGAGCTATACGTTAAACATTAAACATGAATGTGTTTTTAAATTCAGTGTAGACACTTTCAATTTAATCACCCTGCCAAAAATACTTGTATTATGGGTAATTGAAAGTTACGAGTGTTTTATGAGAGGGCCTGTTTAATGTGTAATGTTAAACAATGACTGTTTCTAATCATTAAGTTATTTAGCAACTGGTTGCATGCCTACACCTTTTCAAATTACAAGGTTAATGGGATGTTTTATAGTTTTCTATGGGTGGTAGAGTTCATATTTCTTTTCTTTTTTTTTCAAAGATGCAATGAATCTATACAATAGGCCTGCCCAGATAGACATTGGACAGAGGGTGAGGTTGCATGCACCCTTTGGGTACCTGTCATATTTGGATTATTGGCATTCAACATTTCTGACGGTTTATATTGACTACAGGTGAAGAAAGGCAGAACTAAAAAGAAAGCGGGAGAAGTTTAATTTTGGAATAAGTTGAACAGTTGTTTTCATATATCTATATCATATACATCAGGGATGTTTTGGCCCCAGTAGTGAGCAGCACACTGACTCCTCTTCCACTTGTCGACTTGATCCTCTCCTCTCCCCCCGTCAACCTCCAGTTGTCTCTCCCTCTCATCTCACATTTGTCAGGCTCTCTTGGTTTATGTATTTTTAAACGCAATTTTGCCTATTCAAATTTAACAGTGAAAGATTGTTTTCATTAGCGGGTGACAATAAATGGGATATTTAAACAGCTGACTGGCTTTTCAATTTCACATCTCGAGCATCATGGCCACGCTAGGTCTTTAACAGCCCAGGCGCCAGCAGACGGAGAGACAGACAGCGAGGGGGGGAGGGAAAGGAAAGGAAGGCCCCACAAAGGGACGAGACATGGATTCACTAACTTTTAACGTAATTTGATTTCAGTCAGAGATGAAATTGGAGCACTGGCATTTTTAGAGAGGCAAGTGCAGCTTCACTGTTGCATTAGGAGTATGGGGAAATTAGCTGCCCACTGGAGAACAGCAGAAGTGGATAACAGTTGGACGTTTGGTTTTGTGGGTTTAATACTGCAGGTGTGCCATCATGTAACCCCTCAACAATATTCATTTATTTTGTGTCACCCTGCTCATTACCATTTTCAGCATCTGGAGTTGGCAATCCTTGAAATAAGTTTCAGGGTTGGGGAAAAAAAAAAGTGTCTTTAATGGATTAAAAAACATTACAACTGTTTCTTTTAGGACATTGTTAGAGATTTGCCAATGCTAAAAATCACAACCACTGTTGGAGATATTGCTGAACAGATCCATATGATACTTATTTGTTCAAGTTGCAGAAGCGAAAGATGGGACTTTCTAGATACTGCTGGGTGATGATATAATTGGTCAAATCAGCTGATGCAGCATTTCACTGGTTTAATTCATTAAACCACATAATAGTCAAACAAAGACAAACAAAACACTAATACTAAACAGCCAAGCTTTGGAAAGCAGACAACGGCATATATCTGATGTTAAATGTGCAATTCTGTTTAACATTGTTACACTTGTCACCTAAAATAGACAAGATTATTTTATGATAAATACTGTGGGGTTAGGGCCCTAAAAGGTACAACATTAAACTAATATAATAATTATCAGTTGCATAGTTTGCCCAGCTACAGATTATATGTCAGTCCTAATTTTTCTCTACAGTGTGTATCTATGTTGTACTCAGCCTTTGTAGGATAGTGCGCTCCTTTCCCCTAATGGATGAGGTGATCATCATAGAAATCTGATGAATCCATGCTCTCCAGTCTTCTTCTTTATAAGCAGATGTTGCCTTGGCTCCTTAAGCTAGATGTATAGAACACTGGCTCAGTGGATCACTGAGAAGAGGGCTAGGCCAGAAAATATCGGTGCAGCACTCCATTTAACCAGATTTGGAAAAGCTCCACCAGATACATATTTCTTGCCAAAGCAAATTAAATAATCCGCAGGCATTCTATGGAATGCAGAAAATCAAATTGGATCTATTTTTGAATCGCCATGAAGCCAGTTCAGCAGCAGCCTGAGCGCTCTTGTTGTGCCCATCAGAGTATTTGTTTACTCATATTGCAGCCAAGAGAGATCAGAGAGTTGGACAAATTCAATTTGACCTATGCTATTTTCACCCAAACTGGCTATTCATTAAGTAATGTACATTAGAGTCCGAAGGCCTGGGACCAGTTATTTTATTTAGTTTCAAATATTCGTAGCAGTTTGACATTGCTGTTTAGGACTTCATTACCCAGGTGGTATCAGTCGACTTGTCCGGGGGGGCTGGCTTTACCAGCATGAATAACTGTCACATTATGAATTGAGATCATTTTAATTTTAAGAGAATTATCTTGATTGAGTGCAAAGCAAAGTCACACAGAAGTGAAGCTGTTGAGAACAGAGGAAGTTAGTATTATGGTGTTCCTAATAAAGTGCTCAGTGAGAGTACGAGTGGAAAATTAATCCAGGGACCTAAACCGTTTCATTACTCAGAGTAACCAGTCGAAACGTATGGATCAGAGGGCCATGCACATTTGTACAATGGTTTGTCCACAAACAAACAGAGTGACAGATGCCACTTGTGTGAATCATATTGTGAGAGGAAAACAGTTAAGAAAAGATGACAAGAAGGTCAAGATAGAGATGAGCTGAATTCTGACGAGCGATCTGACAACAGTAACGCTTAGAATGACTCAAGGTACAGTGTGTGTGTGTGTGTGTGTGTGTGTGAATGACTCACATTCAACCAATAATCCTGACAGTATGGAATTAGTTTATTTGCAGCGATTACATTGCATTGTATTGAGTTTTAGGATTTCTCATGTTGTTGTCTTTGTGATTTGTCTTGAATTCGGATGCAGATGATTTTTCGTCTTTCTACACTATAGCTTTTTTGAAAGGAGCCATCATAGGGAAAGAAAACATTTCCCATCATGTTAATCAGATATCTTTTCTGAGATAAGTTTACATTTTCCTTTTCCTCAATGTATTATGCATGTCATGGGAAGTAAAGAACAAGAAATATGTTGTATTCTCTCCATAATTTATTCACGGCTAAGCATAAAAATTTAATCGAAAAGAAGAAAAACATTTGTAATTATTCAAAGATATTAACTGGGAATTTGACCTTTTTCTACCACTGACTTTAGCTTTATTCTCGGGAAATTTATCTTGAAGTCAGGCGTAACACAGGATACAGGAGCTGGAATGAATATGTAAAACAACTGCACGCCATAAATATTTATTACATATCCTTTTAATGTTCCACATGATCACACATGCAATGCAATGCAGTGCATATCAAGTAAAAGCATTTCTTAAAACATGGAATTAATGAAAAACATTATCATCATAATCCTTCCCTGACTCTTTAACACTAATGTCTGTGGAAGAACATAAAATATCAAATCCTCTTTTTGTCCATTAACTTTAAAGGATGCTTGAATCAGCTTGAGGAAAAAAAAGGAAAAAGAAACTGTGATTGTTGAACGTAAGCTCCGAACAAAACGAGACCATCTCGGTAGGAGCAACAGTCCTGGGTATTAACAACTTTCCACGGCTCTCTACAGAGAGGTCGAAGGTCTGTGCTTATAAGAGCATGAAGCCTTATGTTCATTTTGCAGTGGGTAAGCAGTTACCGCAGTCACGTGTCCACTCTGCCGATGCCCTGTGGTGTTTGTGTAAATGTAGACATGCAGAGAGGGGGTAGGAGAAGGAAGGAAAAGTTTTCAAAAGAGAAGTTTATGTACAAAATGCAACTTGTCTGCTGCTTGGACAAAACTTTCACTTGTTGTCGCTGTCTGTGTGTTCTCCGGGTGTTTCACTCTGATGCATGAGGCAGGTTGTTTGATAGAGACATGACAGCCTCACACAGCTGTGAGTATGTGTGCGTGCATGTGTGCTTGTGCGTCTATTGACAGCTCCAGATTGCTGTGAAATGCACAGAGAGAGAACAGTCTATTCACATTTCAGTCTGAAGCACAAGCAACATCCATCACCACTGACAGAGAGATGCATTGTGGGAGGGGGGGGGGGGGGGGGGGCTGACAGGTGAAGAAGGGATCTTAATTCTAAAGGGATATTTATGTTTAAAGCTTTACCACATATCAGGTTACATTAGGAAAAAAAAAATATGCTGGGTGGGAGAAGAATGTAGATGACATGACACGTGGTTTTCGCTTCTTTTCCAGTCTTTTGTGTTTAATAGTGTTTTTCCTATGATGACACGACCCTGCAAGCACAACACAACACACACACACACACACACACACACACACACACACACACACACACACAGATTCTTTTATACTCCACCCACTTTTAAGTTATTCCTCAGCTGAAGTGGACATCCTGGAGAGGATGTGAAAGAAAAATACACTTCTACACATCTGCTTATATTTATTTATTTGTGTGTGTGTGTGTGTGTGTGTTCGTTCTATGTGCTCTATCATTTGCTTGCATTCATCTGCTCTCAAAATTCACCATTAGCTTCCTTAACCTCAAGGAGCTTTGGCTTATCAATCATTTCTATAGTCTCCACTTCCCCTCTTCTGTTTCCCTTTTTACATCACGTTCTTCTTTCTTCCTCCTTTAACCCCCACCCCCCATCCATTCTGTCTCTCTTTTCATCTGATTAGAACTAGAGTTATAACTGCGTCCTGCTGATCTATATAGTTGTCTATCCTATTTACAGGGGCATCCATTGGATTATACTGGCCCTTCTGCTTACATCTAGTTAGGCTCATAGGATTGATGACTCACATGGGCAGACACACACACACACACACACACACACACAGGAAACACACAATTGCACACTCATGCACGTAGCCACCAGCCATATATATAAGAGGCAGCAAATTTACATAGAGATACATAACTGTATAAAGCCCTGCACATGTGAGTGACGCACATTTACACAAACTGCCTCAGCCCTGAGGGTAAGTTTGCACGTTAGGTTCTGTTTCCACGTACATATATATTATCTTGGAGTATATAAATGTTGGATTTGCACTAATGCTCTGTGTCAATAAAAAGCAAAGGTTGGGCTGAGCAATATGGTTTAAATTAGCATCATTAATATTTATGAGAATATCTTCTTTAATCAAGATGGGTAATGATGTCTAACATGGCAAAGAAGGGGCATTATAAAGGCAGAAAATGACATGGTGCTGATACCATAATGTAGATTTTTCATTTGTTTTGTGGGTCTCGTGGACACATACCAGATTTTCTTTGCACAAAAACAAAGTCATTTCTGTTGAATGAACACTTCAAGGACCACAATGAACTGAAAACAATAGCATTTCATAATTAATGAGCTCAAAATGCTGATTAAAATATTCATTAAGTTCAGTTATATCTTCAAAGGTTTCACTGGCGGATAATGAACAAAAGGTAGACAATCCAAAAATAGTTGTGTTTTTACCTTCATTCCATGTTTTTTGGTTAATCAAATTATTTACTGGATGGTGTTGCACAATAAAAAGGGTTGATATTGCCTTGAACACACTCCCTAACTTCAACCATTAGAAATAATTCTAGCTGAACGAAAAGCCTTTATATTCCAGAAAGACTTGACTCGTGGGAGCTGCGTGATCTGGCACAGTGTTGTATGTAATTTAATGGCTGTTGTGGCCTTCGCACATTTCTGACTTGGCTGTTCCAGAATACCCCAGGTGAATGTTGGTTCTCTTCTCGTGGAGCTCGCTCCGTGGCTGTCACTGCATTTATTAGTTTGCTGCTTGGTGCCAGCCTGCACGTCCACTTCACTGTTGAGCCAGTCTGTAGTTGGAGAAGAAGGAAAAGAGTCATTCCACTCCAATTTTGTGCTCTTGACTTGAAGAGATTGCTCAGGCAATAATTGCAGACCCTTTGCTCGGGGTAAATCAGTCTAAATGGAACAGGCCTGGTTGATGCTACTCTACTTGACTGACTCTGTTCCTTCCTACTTCTGATTTTCTCAGTCGCTTCCCTGATGCTGAAGTGACTGTTAAATAGACTTGACGGAAGGGGACACACATACAGGCAGAGTCAGACGCAGACACGTGGACAAAATGCTCTACTATTAGTACTTTAGTAAATGAATTCCACCTGAAACAGCATAAATTAGATCTTTTGGGAGTTAAAAACTCAAACTACACAAACCAATCAATTATGAAAACTGAAATAAGCAGTAATGAAATGCATGAGGCCACATTTGTTCACGCACTGGTTAAAGTCCTTACTTGATTAGTGGAAAGTTCAAAGTAGGACGTGAATTTTCAACACCCTTGATCCTATTACCATCTGATATTAATAATAATCAGTCTAAATACATAAAATTGTAACATTATAATCATAGCAGCTAATAGGTATTATTAAAATATAACAATTACTTGTATAACAGAATATTTAGTTAATTCAATTGTCATATTAGGCTCATGTTATATAACAGTGTAACTAAAAGTATGTTGATTTCATATTTATCCAACTATATATATATATATATATATATAGAGAGAGAGAGAGAGAGAGAGAGAGCGAGCGAGCGAGACGGGCTGACTGACCTCCTGATGACCCAACTCCACCTACCAGACTCCTCTAGGGAGTTCTGCCAAGGCAGTCACCCTTACCATCTATCTGGGTCCATCATAAACCATTTGCCCTTGCAATCCCCAATTAAAGCTGAGGTAAGCCCAACATTAACTAATAAGATAAACCGCCCATGACCCACTTCCTGGCTTTGCACACATGTAATTGCAGTGTGTGTCTTGTGAATATATATTTCCATGTGATACCAACTGAAATCCTGCAGCTCAACCACCCCCTTCCCCCCTTTGTTTCTCTCTCTTTCTCTCTCTCTCCCCCTCTCGGCCATCTCCCAGGTTTAGCTCAGCGCTAACAGGGCCTACCATTACACTGTGTAATTGTGCATCAAAATTATTTTGCTTTATGATTTCACAGTGTGTTGCTACAGTGACACAGTGACTCTGTTTTGCCAAGTGTTTGCAGCGCTGCTGTGAGGGGGTGCTTCTGTATGGCCTGCTTGACTGTTCAGTGAGTGTTCCTCACAGTGGGCAGTAAGCAGGACATCCCGCCACTTCCTCTGCCTCTCCTATATCAGCATCATTCACATGTTCCTCTAGATGTTATGCAATCCTTTTTTTTTGTTTTTTTTTTAAGTTTACTTTACCACGGAGTTTTCCCCAAATTAGCTAAAAGTATTGATACACAATTTTTCTGTGTTTGCGGCTGTTTAGAGTTTATGGTTTTCTATGTATTTCAATATTTTCTGATACTTTCTCCTGGAGTCTGGTTTTGCTCCAACCCTAACTGTACGGAGTGAGAGTTTCAACCAAATCAAATGTTATGGGGTTTTTTTTCTTAGTGATTTGGGTTTTATGAAAATATCAAGAGTTTTATCACTTTATTACATATTGTGCAAAAATTGTGAAAATTACAAAATAAAGTTATGTTTAATTTCAATATTTCAACTGACAGTAGACTTGCAAGGTTTTCCGGCAAAAACATACAAGTTAGCTTCAGGAAGTATCATCTGGTTTGATGTTGTTGGGGATGGCGATTGTGAAACTTGAGTCCATAGTCACTTCGCTGTGGTCAGCTAGCACATCTCTGTCTGTTTTTCGTTTTGCCGTGTCAACATCGTGCCTCTGATGCATGTAACTGCATTTCCCCCCTCTGATATTGCCCTCTCTCCCACTGTCTGTCTCTCAGTGTCTCCCTGCCGCCCCAGGTTCACGTCACACCCTAACAAGATTCATCTAAGTCAAGGGTTAGATAAAGAGCAGTGGGAGGGATTCATAAAATGAGAGAGAATCCCCCTTTTCATCTCTCTGTCTCCAGAAGTGCTTGTAGACCGAGATGGAGTGTTGCGTCTGCGCCGCAGGTCTCTGCAAACCCATGCAATAATCCTGTTTCCCTCTTCACGCGCTATGATAGGCCACTTTGGGGTGCATTCATGCTCTGAAATAGTCTGTATGAGCTATTTCATGCATGTTGGGATATGTTGTGTGTCCGTTGTTCTGCACCACCAGTGCCGGGGTACAGTATGTTGGGACATAAGGTGTGCGACTGTGTTGGCCAGTTTGTCCACCAAATTGGATAGTGATGATAAATTGATGACACAGATACCTCCGGAGGTCATTGGGAAAGCATGGTGCATTACTGTGATTGAAGCCGATAATGCACCAGCAGGCTCCGTGCTGTGCGCCTTCTAACCCAATCACAACTCTGCTGATGGCAAGTCCCGCCATCTGTGTTTCTTTGATTGGATGGGGGAGTGATTGATGTGCACTTGAACCTATTCCAGTGAGTTATTGTGGCCTGCTGTAGTCTTTAAGACAAGACCTTGTGGTTATTTTTCACAGACGGACGCCAGAATGTGGTACTGTCCGGTCTTTCTCAGCATTCATTGACGTTTTGGTGCACAGCCGAAATGCCATTATACTGTTTCTGATTTTGGGGCATCTCTACGGCATATGAATCCCCATATGCTCTGAAATCTCTGAGCAAAGTTAACTGAAAAACTATAAAGTATCTAACGGTTTTAAAAAGCTCGTTACTTACTGAGAAATGAAAGGCTGCTTATAATTTCATTATTAATATGTTTCATTAATTTGTCATTGCAGGAAAAAAAAAACAATAAGAGGATGATGATGAGATGAGATGAGAGAGTAGTTGCTGGACAGATGTGCTCTCTGGTGGCCGGTCAATGAGAATTGCTTATATGACCCCAAATCCATGTGCAATCACTTCACATAGATGCATAGATGAAAACACAATCCGTGGCATGACACGACACTGAACTTCAAGGATATTGTAGAAATCGTCAAATACATAAATCCATTTCAAACAGCTTTTGTTTCCCTGTGTGTCTTTAGGTGGAGGTCAACCTGCTTTTACCCAAGCTTACATATACATGTTTATCACCATTACTGCGCTACTTTCATACTTGATTTTGTTTGACCACACACCTGCACCGGCCACTTGAGCAACGCTGAGAGGTCAACATCCAATATCACTTGAAGATCCACTTCACTTCTACACTGGCAATGTCCAGATAATACTTCAGGCCTTCCTCATTCACTTTTACTCCTCTTCCATCCATTCCATCTGATGGTATGCAAATGAGGTGGCAGGAGGAGAGATAAGGAGCGGGATTCCCGATTAAATTGGTGTTTTACGTGATGAAGGCTTTGAATGGAATGGAAGATGTTTGCAAATCGGAATGACTTTCATGTCTGAAGCGATATTGCGTGGCGGTGGCAGGAAAATGCACAACATGCTCATGTTTACCAAGCCGGTGTGTCTGTGACGCATGCTGCCGTCCATTATTGTGGCCATTCAACTCTTCATTCAGTCTGTTTACCCCTACTGACAACAAACAGCCACAGCTCTTATTTCCCTGCCTGTTTCAAATGAGCCATGCTTCCGTTTGTGCCTGTTAAGCAAATGTGTGTGTGTACTCATGTGGATTATTTTTCCTTTGCATATGATTGTCCCAGTGTGTGTGTGTGTGTGTCTGTGTTATATGTACTGCAGAGAATAGTAGAAACATCGCTTCAGTAACTTGCTGCATAATTCTCGGTGCCAGGGGAGACTCGCCTGGTTGGTTCATTTCTATGGAGAGATGTCTCCCAGTGTTTGAAGAGGCTAAAATAGAACAGTACAAAGCATGTCAGGGAAAAGAGAGAGAGAGAGAAAAAAAAAATCTGTATTCCCAACACACACTCTACACATTAGAGCTGGGGAATAGCTGTTAATCTGTGTGCTTGACTGACTAGACTGATATTTTTTGCAACCCACAAGAAAATCTAAATAAGTAAAATAATCCAAATTTATAATATTGGAGGGGGGTCTTTCTTTTATATATATTTGAAGTGTTTTATACATGGATATTTGAGTCTCTGAAATATTTTCACCTCTCCCTGCACTGAATCTTCTGCTCTGCATGCTTTTTTGTCAGTTTTGTCTGTCCCCAGTCTTTCTACGTTTCTGAAAAAAGACAGGAAAGCATGAAATCATCCCCCACATCTGTGTCGCCAGCTCAGCAGATAACCCCTCACAAAAAAATAAATAAATAAATAAATAAATAAATTTATTTATCTTTGTTTCATTAACTTACATTTTCAAATTTAAAATCTGAAGTCACATAATAAAGCAGTTTCAAAGGCCTGGCACAGTAGTATGACGGTAGAGCAATGTCACACTCTTCTTTTTTATAAAGTGAATTTCTGCTGCACAGCCTTTCACGCCTCAAATCGTCATCAGCAGCGAATTCAGCTCGATATGTGAACATATAAATCACTTCACATTGTAGCGCTTTACATTACATCATCAACTAGGATCTGCAGGTCAGGGTCATGCAGGGTAGACAGATAAGTTCAAGTCATTGGGAATACAGCCAGGATGGGTTTTAAACCATGTGGTGTATATATATATATATGTATATATGGGGTGATGGTGTGTATAAATGCATTGTATATAGCAAAAATAAATTAGATGTCAGCCTGCTAATGTGTCAGATATTTGGAGTATTGAGTGTTGACACTTGAAAACTTCTCCGTCCTCAGATTCTGTTCTTTGACCTCAGATCTCCATCAGGCCGTCTTTCTCCCTCCATCCTTCTCTCCAAGCACTCACTGGATCACTGCGTCACTCCTGCACCCTCAGCCCCAGGGGCAGAGGTGATGGCTTGTGTACTTTCATCCAATCAGTACGTGTCTAAGAGAATAGCGTTTGTGTAACTTATGTGTACATGCAGTCCTCTATTTTCTTTGTGGTTTGAGTAAACTGCTGAAGGACCTTACAATTACTTTATCGATGAACGCTTAACCTTGAGCCTGGCTATGGACATCAAGAAAGAACAGTTCAAATATAATGGGGATATACGATTTAATATCAGATATCCAAAATAAATTATTATTCCAGATGTCCAAAATGTAATTTAAATGCATCAATAATCATAATCTAAGATCTTAAAATGTCATTTGGACTAAAAAAAAATTTATAAAAATAACACACCCTGCTGTTCTTATTTCTAGTCTTTTACAGTACATTTGTTAATGAAACTTTATCAGGAACAAACTGAAGTGAGTGGGTGGGTGGTTATGGTATGAAACCTTGTTAATTTATGAATTCTTGATCATGTGGCATTCATCAAAAGAGTGATGGCACAAATTTAAAGAGTTTGATTAATCTGAGTTGGTCTTTAGCATTAGAAGAATATGGAACTCCTCCTGCATGAGGTCTCTGTGTTTATTTTTTTCAGCACTTTTAAGTCCTTCCTTTTTTCCTGCACTTACTTCAATTCTGTCAACTTTTTGCCTGCGTGGGGTTACCACTATCTGTTAAGAAGGGCAAAAGGTTATGGTCTGTATGTCTTTTAATATCCAAAATAGAATCAGCACATGTCAGGATGAACTGCATGGCGCTTAATTTCTAGAAATGCGGATGATTGGAGGAAAGAGGGGAGGAGAGTTGAGGAGTTAAGAGTAGTGAGGGATGAGAAATGAGAACCAAGAGAGATATGAAGAGAAAGGTGCGAGGTCGGGATGGGAAGCGGGATGGTTGTCAGGGTTACGGTCAGGGTTGCAACCCCTTATGTCAATCCGTCCATTTGGAGCATATTGCAGAGTAAGAGGATTGGATTTTTATGGAGATGGATTTCTTCTGCTGGAAAGCCCTGTCTCTGTTTCTGTCTCACTCTGCCACCTGTACCTTTCACTCCTCTTCTGCTCCGAGTGTATTTATTTATTTTTCTCTTTACGGGCAAATTTCTTCTGATATGCTTCCATTAGAGGAAATTCAAAAGAAGGCATCTCCTCTGCCTGCTTCTCCATCCCCTAAACTGTGCAATGCAGTGTGATGGGCAACATCAGGATCAGCATAATCTCTGCTGATATTTTCTAAATGCCATTTTGTTTCTTCAAAATGGCACATGAAAGATTAGTGTATGTGTATGTATATATATTTTTTCCTCTGTGCATTTGTATCTGTCAGTGGGTTTCAGTCAGAGGTGATAGAGCATCTGTGATAGAGAGAGCTTAGCTGCCTTTTCTTTAAATGTCACTTTCTTTCCATCTGCCGAACACGGAGGACGGTAGAATCATATTTGACTTTGATGCTGTTTTATCTTCACTAATGTGGAGGCAACCCTGTCCTTGATGGAAGCTGTTCCTCTCATTCAATATATTTTGTTGTAAATGTAATTGTAAGTGGATTATGTTTTTATTAAGATGTTGCCATGTTCAAATATGTGTATATGGCAAGTCAAGGTTTAAAATATCTGCTCATGCAGTGAAATATGAATTTGTTGTAAACCTGTTTAAACCTGATCTGGTTTAAAACATCCCAAGATCACAATGACTTCATTTACAGCATGTTACTTCACATTTGACCAAAACCACCAACGTTCCCTGACTTTAACCAAAACATTTCTGCTGTTGAAGCCTAACCATGGACAGGATCATGGACACAAAGCCCAGTGTCCGGTGTCACAGTTCAGTGCTTTGTCCGGTATTGTGGTGGGTTCAGGGTGATATTTCTGATTTTAGTCAGCAAAGCAGAAAATGAGGAGTATCCAACGCTCATTACATCAGTGTAAAAATGAAGTGATGATGAAAACAAAATAGAATTTATTATTTCCCTTAGCTTAAAAATGTGTTTATAGAAGAATGCTGGGCAATTTTTAAACCTGACAATTATTTTCTGCTGCTTTATTCTACCGACCAATATATGACTAGTCACTGAATTTAAACTGTGGACTGAGAATATTTGACTGAGAGGAACATTTGGACTAGTAAGCCTACATTATAGTCAACACGTACACAAAACTAATGCATTTTCTTTTTTCAAAATAGCCAAAAAATGGAAGTTCCCTGACATTTTTGGATGTAATATATAAGTTAATTATTCAACCATAATTCCAAGTATGTTTCAGTTATTTCCTACCAAGTCAAAGTATATAGTAAGTTATTGTAGGGAAGGTTTTATGAGGAACTGGTCTACACCATACTTTGCAAAAAGATAGAGAGAGGGAGCAAGAGGAAAGAAAACATAGGACAAGTTGCACATAATAATATACAGTATGCTATTATGATGATGCCGATGACCCTAGCCCTAAGCCTGATGATGATGATTAACAACAACAACAATAATACATGTGCTCCAGTGGCAGAAATTCCTGCAGGAAGTGAAAGGAGGAGAAGATGAGTTAGTAACATGTATTGTCGGAATGAGAATGCATGCAGATGGATGGGGTGGTTGGGGTTGGGGTTGGGGGGTGCAGTTCATCATGGGAAGCCCCCTGGCAGTCTAGGCTTATAGCAGTAGAACTAAAAGATGGCTAAGCAAACCTGAGCCAGCCTTAGCTTTATCAGAAAGGAAAGTTTTAAGGCTAATCCTAGATATGAAGACCCAGCTGAAGCTGTGAAGACTCCACAAGTATATTCTGGGAGTGCAGTGTCCTATTGGGGTAATAGGGTACTATAAACTCCCTTAGTTATGATGATGCCTGACCATTAAAGGTTTTGTGGGCAAAGAGAGGGATTTTAAATTCTGGATTTTACAGGCAGGCAGTGCAAAGAAGCAAATATGAAAAAAAAAAATAAATTGTGCTCTCTTTTCCCAGTTCCTGTAAGTACACATGCAGCAAAATTTCGGATCAAATGCAGAGTATTTCGGGAAATCTTGGAGAATCCTGATAGTAAGGCATTTATGAGGACTATGTGGACCTTTTTTTTCTCCTTTGCATTGTTCCATTAGTCCTGCACCTGTTCATGTTTGTGGGAATATGTACTGTTTTTTTTTGTTTAATGGTAAGGAATTGAAATATTGTAGCCCAGAAGTAACACAAGTATTAACTTGTTTTCTGCATCTTTCTGGGACATGATGTGCCTGCTTTTTGCAATGTTTCCAGGGTGTTAAAAGGCAGTCATTTAAATATATTTTATGTGGGAGTTCAAGGAAATGTCCTCATAAAAGCTACTTCTAAGAGATTTCTTAAGTCTCTGCTCTATGCTCTATGTCTTGGAAATGACAAATAGATTATGAGTTTCAGAGGTGATGATGATAGTTATCATTATATGGCGGCTGTTGCAGACTGTCCAAATCTATGAAGTAGAATTGCGTATCATCAACATAACAGCATTAGTTAATGTAATGTGTGTAGCTCCTTATGATATTGTGCAAAGGAAGTATAAGGTAAAGAGAACTGATCCAAACACCGGCCCATGTAGTAGGCTGTGTAGGTCATTGGTCAAGTAAACCAGGGGTGTGTTTGTGGTATGATATACAGTATGTTTAATCCTGAATAAATATCCTCAAATGAGCTGTTGCTATGAAGGAAGTCATGCAATTGCTTGATAGATCTGAGCGAGAAAGGGAAGGTTAGGTATATTGTAGGTATATAGTGGGCAAACACATCAGGATGAAGAATTTGCTTTAGTACAGGTTTACAGAGGTTTAATCATATCCTCTCTACAGGCTGTGGTGAATAGACTGTGGATAAAAACAAATCGTATTGTCACTCTCGTATTGAGTATCCAAATTTTTCATATATAATCTGCTCCATGTACTCTTTGAGTTGACAGAAAGGAAAGTACATAACAGAGCAAGGGACTTCCTGGAGGACTGAGCTAAATATTCACTTGGGTGAGGCAGTCCTTCACTAGAGGCTGTTTCATTCATTAGTCAGACTTTGATTCTAGAAGAACCCTCCAAATATAGCCATAGAGAAAATTTCTTATTTTTAAAAATTGCTTTCCTGTAAATTTTCCAGCCCCCTTTAAGCACTCCTCAGGACAGCTTGATCAGACAATGCGTAGAGTGAGGGCTGTAAAGGCATGAATAAATTAACAATGGAAAATTATCACACTTGGATTACTTTATACTAATCATAAATGTCATTTCATATCCCTATGACTATAATTTATGACATTGAAAACTTACATTTGTCTGGATTATTTGTAATAGGCCTTATGTAAAGCTCCACACTGAGATGCCCTGTGCAAAAGATTAAACAACCATTTCTTTTTATCATCTTTTTAAAGTGGTCCAAAGCTTCAAAATTAGCCCAAAATCTTTTGCTGGTCCCTGGTCGGAATTGAGTTACACCGTGTGGCAGCTTCTCCCCCTCCTTGCAATGAAAATGTTTGCAAGAGATGCATCATTTCAGTTGTTATGCTTCCCACTCATTCAGCTGCACGAATCCTCACATGGGAGCTACCGAGAAAAGCCGGCGCTGAGGTCAGACTAAGTGCTTCGCTAAAAAGGCTCCTCATTTGCTGCTGTGTCTCCCACCACCCAACCCACTGAGTTTCCCAGCTGTTCCAGGGAGTTCAATTAGTGACCTTAGTAGCATAACGCCACTTCTTGAGGCTATGCCACCCACATATTGTAAACGGCATTATGAAGAGAGTTAAAAAAATTTCATCACTTCCTCTCAGAATTGTCTCCAGCAAAGGAAAGAGGAGACGCTGAAAACAATGACTCATTACGGGGTCAGAGCTGGAGGCAAAAATTAAAACGCAGGAGTCTTTAGGATGTCAAGCAAACCACAGAAAGATGCTAACCTGACACATGCCTACTGTCAATCAATCTTTAATGCATGTGATTTCTACCTCCTATGAGTTGATTATGCAGAACACCTGCTTTTCCGTGTCCCCCTGTGCATGTGGACATGTGTATGTGTGAGTGTGAGCGTAAGTGTCGGTGATGTCTTCAGCCAAGCTCCTCAGTAATCTCAGCACTCTGGCATCCTGCCTCGGTGCGCATGCTCCGGATATAGACCGGTTTGTCTGCGTCAGTATCTGTGTCTGTGTGTTCCAGGCTAATATGTCACTCGGTGGGGCGGTTGGGTAAAAGTTGACTTTTTGTGAGATCCCACAATGCGCCAGCAGCACTGCTTATTGCGTTTGTGTGTGTGTGGCCACAGTGGAAATAGCCTTTCACTGTTAAATGAGCCCATCCTTCAGAGGTAGCGCTTTTCTCTGCATAATGTCTCCACCTTAGGGTCCAACACACACATGTTCACACACTCAGGAGAAGTGGAGGGTTTCACATCATTGATCTCTACACCCCTGACCCCCCTTAAAATCCCCAGCTCTGCTCTACTGTCCTCACTCCCTTTGGCAAAGTCATGGCTGTCTTCCTTGACAAACGCACACCCCTTAAGGCCCACAAGTGAGAGCGTATGTGTCTGGATTTTTCTGTTTGCCTGTGGGCCAGGCATGTGATATTGTTTGTTTGGTTTTTTTGGGTTTTTTTTTCAACGTGTGCATGCTCTAAATGAGTGCGTACATGTGGAGTGGTGAAAGAGGTTCAGAAATAACGCAGAATGTGTGGCATGAGAAGGAGAAAGGATGTATCCCTTTTCTTGACTGCCAATAACTGGACTGCATGCCAGCAAACAGAATAGAGCTGTCTCTGGAGGATGCTGTCCTCTTTTCTCTACCCCCACCCCCACAAAAAAAAAAAAAAAAAATTAATAATAAAATAGATAAACCACACTTTGGCATCTAATATATTTCCACTTCATCAGGTTCTAAATGCCCTTGTGAGATTTGCCAAATGTAGTTGAATGGTATCTTGAAACAGATTGGGAATTTGCTTTGATCAATTCAGAAGCTTATGACTGCTAAGACACGGTAACCCTAAAATCCCATGAAAACAGAATGAGCAAAAGCAAAGAACACACACACACACACACACAAACACACACACACACACAAAAATTGTGTTTGCTGAACTTCATCAGACATGCATTATGGTGAAGAAATGCACTTGATCATAATGGGTTCTTTATAGCACACAGTGGATGTGGAGTATCCAGAGTGTGCATAAGGCACAGTTTAAGATAGGACCTACATTTATATGCAAACATCGTTCAACTTTAATTGTCAAACTATTCAATGAATGTGATGTTTTGATTGTTTGCTTTTCATTAAAATTTGCATTGACATCAGTTTGGTTTCAGAGGTGGGGGGCCGGGAATCCAACATCTTCTTTGGCATGATGTAATTTTCTCATTTTATTTTTCTGACAGTTTCATATCAGATGTGATCGTATGAATTCTGAACTACGGGAATCTCTTGCTGTTTGAAATGAAAATGTTGGAAGCGCCTCTGATATTTGCCTCAGGTGACGGCGCCCAGAGCTTCTTGGTTGGTAAAGCACTGACTGCTAAACAGATGAGCTCATCGGTTTCAACGTGTCTTTTCTCTACACAGCTTCTTGGCCGCTAAGCTGTAAAATGGACACCGTTGAGAGAGATTCTTAGTGAGTACATCACTCATAAATATGGAAGGAAAAAAGAAAAATAGATCTTGACATTTGCAGCCGTTGAAAAATTAAACCCTGGATAATGCAGACATCATCACAGATTCGCCTTATTTTTAGATACAGCGTGATGATATTTTTCAAGCTGCTCCCAGTTATGTAATACACAGATGGCAACAGACTTACCTCAACACACTGCTCCCATGTTGCACCTCTGCCACTGTCCCGTCAGCCTTGCTTGCTCTCCCTTTCCTTGGATTACCCTGACATGAGGGCCTCAACTGAAAGTGACGCATGACAAAACATGCTGGTTCTTCATCTGTTTGCCGAGTGCAGGCCTGTCACAACGGCCCACGGTGTAACTGGTCTATTAGATCACTTTCCGAGGGAAAGAGTGACCTATAATACAAGTGTCCAGATTCTGAGAAAACCAGCTAGTCTCCCTCCATATTGAAGACACAACAGCTTCTTTCAAATGCGAGAGTTAGTGTATCTCCAACTCCTTCACTTACATTCATTGAGCAGGACAATGACAGTCTACTTTGGGCCCAAACACCAGTTCTAATGCCAGAGTAACACAAAAGATGATCACAGATAAAGCCTTGCGGCTGTTATTGTTTAGTTAAGAGAAAGTGTTAATGTGGTTTTGTCCTAGTTCTCTTGTGTAATCCTCTGCATTATTTTAGCGTCACTCTTGTTTTGCAGTTACCCTCCAAAAACTACACAGGGCAAGCGGTAATTACTCCATTATGGGCCAGAGAAGCCAACAATAAAAGGGAAACCTCAGAGTAATGTTCAAAAACAAATGGAATGGAGGGCCATCTTTTTCTTTTCTTTTTTTTTTCCATAATTTAGAAGTAATCCAACCATATACAGATGGACAACCACTCATCCAACTTCAAACTTAGTGGGCGTGTTGTTGAGGGTGTAAGAAAGTGCAATGTTTTTTGGATGAGTGAGTTCTTGGGAGAGCTTCAAACATTGCTTTCCTAAATCCTGAACTACACTACGAGAGCGGAGCAGTATCTGGACAATTTTCAGGGTTTTAATACAGGCAGAACTGATCAAGGACTGTGCGGGGTGTCTTCCTCAGGACCCAAAAGAGTGCAGTTTCGAGTGTGATACAGAACTTGTATTTTAACATGAGAAGTCCTGTCTGCCAAGATATGCAAATCACAAAATGAAAAATCGAAGAAAATATCTACAATATTACTATTTGTTAGAGATACTATTGGATAAGCCACTGTGTCCTCCCATATTCAGTCCGAGGAACACTTTACACCTTCAACTGTGTAACTGCAAATCCCTTAAATGGTTACAATAAACACCCATGTAGTATAACTTCATATCATGGCTCTGATAAAGAAAATGAAAATACACAAAGGCACATTGTCTTGACATAATCCTTGCACTGCAGGGGCAGAAGCCCCTTATTCTTCTCCAGTGACACTATCAGCCTGCAGTCATGACGGCAAATCCCACTGTTGTTGGAGGAAGACAAGGAATTACTTCCTGCGTCAGATTAAAGTTATCGTAGCAGAACTGAGAGTTATCATTATTGTGACTAATATAGGTGACTCTCTCTCTCTCTCTCCCTCATACACACATTACAGAGGAAGAGAAAGAGTATTTACAGGGCTATTAACCCATTCTAATGTTGGATAATCTGCACTCCAGGGCAGTTTGCTGGCAACTACATTCTTCATGGGGAATTTGGCCTACATAAAAACTAAAGCAAGCAAACCCACACTAGTGACATGCTGTGATATTGTTTCACTGGAAATAAAAAAGAAAAAAAGCTGTTAGTCAAGAGGTGATTGTTGAAAGCAATTTAGAAGTTTAATTCCACAGGCTAAAGAGAGGCAAGGGAGGAAAAAAATGCCACAGGAGATGGTGTGGAAAAGAAGAGGAGAGACAATAGCTTTGAACACTGATTTTTTTTTTTGGCTGTTGAACAAATAAGACAGATGGACCAGAAAGAGAAAGAGAGCAGTAATTACAGAAGATAAAACAAAAATTGTCTGGATGTGGTTGAAAGGAGGTATATAAATGTGACTGTTGTTTGTGAGTAGTTTTTTTTTTTTCCCCTCATCCCCTTTATCTATAGTACGCAGCCGAAAGCGTGTAGCCAGTCGCATATCAGATCCATGTGTGACACAGTTCCAACAACATGTGCATTTATACGAGTCAGGGTTGGCTTTTCACAAGAATTTGGACTCTGGCTGCAGGGATTCTGAAATAAATACATTCAAAGGACTCTTCAGCAGTTCTTGGACCAAAACTAGAAACAGGCAAAAATGAACAAAAATTGTACTCACTTTGCAGTCAATCTACAGCTGCAGTCAGAGGTGTATGGACTTAAAGTGACATTACTGGCACCAACGCAGATTTGCTCTGATTCATTTTGTTCATATGACTGATTTTAGGGGATGAGGCCTGGCTCACGGTCAGCGTACCAGTTCATTCCATCGGTGCAGGGTGGTGTTTCTGGTGTCTAAAGTATCAACATATAATCTTGATACAACCTAACAGAGAGCCTGTCCCAGATATAGTTTCAAACTTTGAAGATTATTTCAGTGAAAAAAGGGCCAAAAACTTTCTTGATGGTGCTACCAGTCATTTCATCAGTAGATTTTAGGAACATTTTGAAATTATATCAATCTTATTCAAATAAACACTCCAGCATGCCTGTTACTGCACTCATTTGTGTGCACAGTACTTGAGATTAAATGAGTTTTGAGTCTTTTACTAAGTATGAGCATACTTGTTTATACAGTATGTGTGGTATGTAGCTTTTAGGCGGTGTGCGTTTGTCAAAGGTCAGAATACACAGGTGAGGGTGCACTGGCAGAAAATGTTGGCCAGTCCAGACGCCATAAGCAGTGTTGGAGATATAACCTTAACTGTGAGGTTATAAATCCCTGGTCTCGAGCAATGTGGGAGCTGCACGGTGGAAAAAACCAAAAAGAAGCTAAATAGTTAAAAGTTGAAAGATAAGATGAAGGTTAAGACGTGAAATGAGGAGAAAGAGGGTCAGAGTTGGATTAATGTGGAACTGGAAAGCCTTCTAATCAGTTGGATCACCAACTGGGCTGTGACGAGGTTATCCGTGACTGTGAATCAGGGGAAAAGCTATTACTCCTTCCAGATGCAATTATATAAATCTGCTTATTCTTTGATTATAATTAGCTCTGCCCAATTGTATTAAGCTAACAATGAGTTATGGCTTCTTTGAATTACAGAGTGTATGTTGATTTATTTATTTTTTCCTCCCTGGGGATTTATTTAATTGGCATGGCCACAATACAGCAGGTTGGTGAAACAGTTTGGTATTTTACGCAGGTTTAAAGGTATCAGTGCTATAATTAAACAGTACTCTTAATTAAATCAAAACAAAAGAGTGTATTACCAGCAGGGCTAAGCAGACAGCTGCCCTGAGGCCAGAGTTCTCCCTCTGCCACAAAGATTTCGGGTGCACGCCAATTGGTCTTTGGTTACTTTTTTTTTAAAATTGAAAATCCGTCAGGGCATTTGCACCACTCGTGTACAATATTAATTAGGGTGTGTCGATATTATTTCCTGATCTTTTTAGCCTGTCTTGATCGTTCTTGTTCATACTGAACTCACAAAATGGCAAAAAATCACAACTAAATAATCAAATATTTGCTGGCAAAGTTGACCGAGATGACTAATATTTACAGCATTTCAATTCAATTAAAAAAAAAACTTCACTTAGCACCTGCTCTGTGTCTTGTCATATCATCTGGATATAAACACATTTCTTATTTCATACCCTCACGTGCACAGTATTGTTCTTGTTATTAGTCTTATCCTGGTTTAACTTGTGGTTTGCGGAACAGAGAAAAAAGCTGTCCTCTCATAGAACTGCTACCTTTTAGGTCAATTACTATGGCAGATTATTTTGACACACTGCAAATTTTATTGTTACTGTAAGTGACCTGTTGAGTGGTCATGTGTGGCAGCATCAGTCTTTTTGGCAAATAGCTCAAAAACAACAGGGACAAGCCCTGCAGGGGTATTCGTAAATGTGAAATAAAAAATGGTTCAAGTTTCTCCGAAGACTCTTTGTGCAAATAAGTCTAAATATTTGCACTAACCTGCTGCCCCCCTTTAGCGTGGTCTTTGCTGTATTTTCTGTTCCAACTAAAATAAGTGTAAAGTGGATTTATCTCCTGGCAAAAGTCGCAATTCACACCCTTCCCCTTCCTTCAACCCTCTTTTCTCTGATTGAGCCTAACAAACCCGTCCAAGAACACCCATGTTTCTTCGATCGCTCACATTGGCATGTCTTCTTAAAAGAAAATACTACTAACTTGTATAGTTATTGCTGCTGCTGATATCAGCGCATTCCAGCGGCTGAAACGGCTTGTTGTCAAATCAATAATAATTACACAATGAAAGGCCTTTTTCCACTAATGATTTTACACAGCAGAGCTATATTAGAGGAGCTGTAGTAATAAACATTGCTGTTTTGTCTCCTGTGAGGGAAAAAAAGAGCAAAACACATGCGCGATTTACTTGAGGACAGAGGGATGGAAGCAGGAAAGTGGGTCTTCAATCACCTTGATTTGACATGTGCGCCTCTGTTGCAGATATTTTAAACCACATCATAAGAACTTTCAGAGCATATATTACGTACATCATGCTCACCAGACAGAATGAAGTATGTTATGACACAGACTATAAAATGTAAGCAACACTCAATTTGAATAGTAGATATTAGCAAACCAACAAACTTTAATGGTCCCCATGGGACTCCAGAAAACATGAACTGTAAAAATGAAAACAAATAAGAAAGTAGCCGGGCTGTGAGAGTAGAGCATGTCAAGGTGACACAACTTTAATGACATGTAATAGCCACAGTGGAATTGAGAAAATGATGAGCAAATAAAAGAGATGTGAAATGTACATTTGAAAGGGTAGGTTTTTGTTTTTTCTTTCTCTCCCCCCATTCCCCCCCCCCCTTTTTTTTTTGGGTGGTTTTTGTTGGATGCCATCTAAAAGTCAGTTTCCTTTTCTAATATTTGAAATAATGACTCTGGGTTGAATTATTAATGTCTCCCATGGGCTCAGAAGGGTGGAGAAAAAAGGGCAAGAGACATAAGGATACTCTAAAGAACGAGGGAAATGAAGAGGCAGAAAGGAAACGGTCTTCACACAGGATTCATTTTGGTTCAAAGCATCTGGGCGCAATTTACACACACACAGTCGCTCCGCATTACTTACATACTGTTAAATTGCAACGCACAAAATAACTGCAGGCTGCTTGGATCATATATCTTTGACACATACACACATGCACACAGCCCAACTGTTTGCGGTTGATTGGTCAGTGTATCATGTCTGAGGTGTATTATGGATATTTTCTGTGGTTGCCCACTCGATTGCAATGCCATTATGGCCAATACAGTGTAAGAAATCACATTACTCTGGCTTACAGCCTCTCACAGTGTTTGTTCCTCTGGCTACTTATTAGATAGATTGTCCCTTTTTTGGATCTGTTTCTCTGTCATTGTCTGTCTTGGTCTGTATTTTTCTTCTATGTGAGAAGTATTGCTTTTATCCCTCTGATATTGCTCTTTTATTAAAATTCAGATTTCATCTTGTCCCCAGCCAATAAGATGGAGGCGAGGATGTGTTTTTGCTCAGCCGCTTAGATGGTGCCAGTCTGTAAATGCTGTAGTTAAAGCTGCCTGACCCCGGCATAAGGGACTGCTAACCCACCTAAAACATTTTCATTTGTCACAGTGTCAGTGGAGAGGCTTACTGCTCCATGAAGGTGTGTAAGTGCTTGTTTCCAAGAGCTTTTTCACCCCAACCAGATAAAACTACCTGTCGTCTGTTAAATCAGCTGGTTCGACACTTAAACACACCGGTCTGTGCTTATTGCAGTTAGCAGGTAAAGAGTTTGGTCCCTTCATTATGTACTTGTATCCAAACTTAATTCAATTTAGAAGCATGTGCCATATGAGCAACAATTGGTTATTGGATGTAACACCAAAGTATTGCTTCACTAAATTTCTATCCATACATTATAGTGTATATTGTAGGAAAAAGCATATTTTCAGAAAGCAATCCTTAAACCATAGTGTTGATATACATGAATATTTTTATATGATACAGTTCCTTGTGACCCCAAAGTCACTTAACTTATTTTCACGTTGTGGATTGGATTTTTGAGTTGGAGGGAATGTAAACCCTATTGTTGTACTCTGCAAATAATGTTTTGTGCTGAAGAGTTTCCAATGTTTTCCTCCACTCAGAAATAAACACCTTTTAATATTTTCATTAATTCATTTATTTGGAACCTGCAAATCTTTGACAAAGCTTGGCTGAATTATTAAAAGTAGCCTACTAATAATTTCTGAGGCTAAGTCGTGTAGCTTGTCTGCCCTTGTGCTGCAATATTTGCAACTGAGATCCCATGATGCAGTGGAAAGGTTCAGATTCAAAGATAAAAACAACTTTAGTCAAATATTGTGGCGGCTCTAGCAAATCATCAAAATTGCATGGCCTTCAAAACCTTTCCACTTGTTAAAGTGCATTCTCTTATAGCCTTCTCCATGTCTGAATTGTGTTTGGCCCCCTCAGCACTTCTTTGAGTTTGTGCTTTTCATTATTACTTCAGGTAACCCGTTGAAAAAATTTTTTTTTCATGCTTTTTGGATTTTTTCATCCAGAATTGATGTGATAATTCTTGATGGGCCAGGGTACTGTAGTTCTTTATCCTCCTTATGTCTTGTCTTGTTTTTGGTTATAAGATAAAGTCCACTCCAGGTAGAGATGTGACAGACAGTCATACGCAAATAGCAGAGATTCAAACCAAAAAAGCTCATTCTCATGCAGTAATATGTCAGGCATTTTTCATTGCTGAAAACAATGAAGCGCCGATTGATTAAAAAAGTGAGTGATCCAGTGTTTGCTGTGGCATACTGTTTAATCAAGAGCTAACTGTTGTTTCATGCAAATGCTGATGCAGTGTGCGCTCGGGTTTTATTGCTTTTCTTGATTTATACCCATTCTTCAAAATAGCTCTGTGTATTGTTTTATAATTAATCATTATTAATCATAATCATTATTTCCCTAAAATGCAATCTCCACACTGTCGTTAATAATGACATTTCTTGTAGTAGTGATTAAAAACGATTTTATTAAGCCAATACAGTTTTATTAGTTATTGTAGTTCATTGAGCATGAGTTAAGCTCTCCTGACACTCCAGATAGCTCACTGCGTTGTTTTTCTGTATTGGGAGGTGGTAAGGTTTGACACCTCAGGGTGGCTCGGGTACCAACCCACCAAGGAAGTGAGAGTTAGTGTATAAACTTCTCCTCCAGCATCGCCCAAGGTAGAATTTGGCAGAAGACAAAGCAGGAGTGAACTGATCATGTAATAAATGCCTCCCTGGTGTGATACCCGCCGAGAAGGATGTTAGCTTCAGGTGCCAGAAAAAAGACTAAAATCAACATCATTTACAATGTTGAAGCAAATTCGCAAGCTTGAACGGTCATTAGATATTTTTAGTTTCTGTATCAAAAAGGCTTTGAAAGCACAAGGAAATAGATAGATAGAGTTAAGATTGGACAATTTTAAAGAGAAAGGTTTAAGGAAAAAAAAAAAAAACAAGTATAAAAGTTGTGCTTTTCTAGGAAATCTCTCTAATATTTGTTCTGTTCCGTGTAGGGGAAGCGTCAGCCAATCATTCATTTTGTCCATTTTTTTTTTTTTTGGAGTGCATTTATGGTACAAAACAGGAGCATGAAAGTTGTCTCATTTTGAATGTAAAATCTAACTGACATGATGTTAACAGTGTAATACAGTCTAATAGAAATGTTGAGTTTTCCAGACTCGTGCTAGTTATTTATTTAATCTTCAATTTAAAGTGTTTACTTTATATCGAATAACAGTCGGTGCAGTTGACTGTCACTTATGTTGAGAGGGCTGCTTCCTATTTAAAACTGAGTGAACTTATTAAACCAAAGGAGAACAGTTTTGTTATGACTGGGGAGAGGGAAAATGCATTCGTATGTGTGAGGGGTAGAAGGGATGTGGTGGGAGGTGAACGAGTTGAGCTCTTTGTGTTTGCTTTAGAGCATCTCCTCTTAGAAGGGCCGACATGCATGGATCCTCATCAGCCCTCCAGGGTGACTTTTACCCCTGAACACTCTCGCATTTGAAAATAACTGGTTGACAACAATTCAGTTTTCTGCACCACTGAGCTCCTTCTGGGCGTTCTGGATGACTTATATACATGGATGGATGGAAGGATAGATGGATGGATGCGTTGTTCTTAAAATGCACGAGCACTGAGTCAGAATATGGATAGAGTGAGAGAATTCTATTCCACATTCTATTGTTCGGTCTCATGCTAAAATTGTACATTTCTGTCCCCTCATAATTTACACTTAATGGCAAATGGAGAATATTAGAATTTTTGCAAATTTAGTAAAAAAGAAAAACATTTTTCACATTTGACGTGAGTATATTAAGCTAGCAAGCTAGTCTAACTAGCTTTACTCAGAGTTGTGTCCATCATACAGTGATGGACACAACTGGAGTATGAGGCTCCAACTATCGGTAGCGTCAGCTGTCCTTCTTTTATGTGGTGTTGACTCTCAAGCATAGCTGTAGTTGCTCTGCGCAGTTAATGGTTAAATTGGGTTGTTATCACTGCAGAAAAAAATTGTGTACATATCTTATTTGTTTCAGATCAAATGTACAACCAATGAAGTACCCAAGTTTAAACAAACATACAGTATGCTGCCAAACACCACCAAGACACTTAACATCACAAAAAAAAAAAATAAATAAATAAAGGAAACCAAAAAGTCTTTGACTTACACAACACAGACAAAACACAACCGAACACTCATGGTTAAGAGACTCTCAAACTGCCCCAAGAAATTGTACATGGAAACACTCGAGTGTGTGTGCAACAATGTTCCATCAGCCCATCTACCCAAGAGCCCTTCTCTGTAATTGTGCATTTAAAATGTCTGTAGTTATTGTTGTTGCCATGCAAAAGGAACAGGGAATGGATGGACACATTTGGGTTTTATGGCACGCCACTTAATGTGGCAGCAGACACCAGTTGCTGGAAGCTGAAACTATTGTTGTGTATGTGTGCGTCTGTGAGTGTTGATAGCCCAGACATCAGTGTAATGGACCCTGTTTTGATTGAAAGGCCCAGCAGAGGAGTTTGGGGACTAATAACTATTATGAAATTGATAACCTTGGCAGTCGTTGGCTCAATTCACACCTGCTACTGTTTTCAATAAAACAAGAGGAAAGCGACATCAATCAAAAATGATGCCCCAAATATGAACCCACTTCATTTTATTCTGCTATTGCCACTCTGTTGTAACAATAACAAAACGGCGGAGGAGGGAGTGTAATGACTGTGCACAGTGTCAGGCTTACGATTGGCAGCTCATTGATTTGAATGGCCAGATGTAATGTAGCTCCTGGTCAGTGTAAGTGTAGCCATTCCTGCCCTGAACAAGGCAGGAGACCTTTTTAAACATAATCTATGGGCGCTCATTTTCACCTCCTTTCACCTCATCTTTAAATAAAGAGATCTCAAACCTGTAGTTTTTGGTCTTCCTTATTTCCTTCCTTTCCTATTGCAACAGGATTTCCTAATACAGCTGGTCACCAGCAAGGCGATACATCCAATAAAGCATTTGTCGTGGACTATTTTCAGCAGAGGATTAATGCACGTTTGGTGTTGTAGAGGATATTTACAGGAGCAGGACAGTGACACTTTTAGATTGAGTCAGAATAACTGCAGTGTGCATGTGTGTGTTTGTGAGTCAGAGAGGGAGAGTTCACAATAATGTGGGATCTTGTCAGTCATTGCAACAGTGTGGGCTATTCATTGGTTTTAACTTGTTGTTTGTTTGTTTGTTTTTTTGCCCAACAGTGGAGCTCCCTGTCAACAGAGCAGTAGCATTTATCAGACAGTAATGTGAAGCTGATCACTATAATTTTTATAGTAAGTTTTATCCTATCAATTTCCTTTGTGTTTTTCTTCTCCCCTTTTCTCTCTAGCTAAAATCAAATATAATGATCAATACACATAAATGAATTTGTATAGATTTGGATCATTTTAATCTATTACTCACAAAACTGCATCAGGGTCTATTTATTTATTTGTTCTAAATCATTAGAGGCAGTGGCTAAAATGTCATGGAGCTGCAGATGTTGATCGAGTTAAGAAGCTCTTATTAATTCTACCCTATAATCTACATTGTAGTTACTCAATAGCCATTATTCCTCTTGTGATTGACTCTGGAAGAACAGGGAAAACTTTGATCGCAGTTCCATTGCCAAGATTTAAGAATGTTCAATTTTAATGCAAGAGCTTGATTTTGATGTTTTAAATGTGGCAACTTGTTCTCAAAGCTCATAAAACCAGGAAATGTTTGTGTTGGAATCTATATCAAGTTATATTAGATCTGTAAGTTACTTGACCTGGTACGTTTTTGTTTTGGACTTCTTTGACAACACATGCACTTTTTTTTTTTTTTTTTTTTTTTTTTAAATTAATTTCTGGCAACTCATTCGCTACCTCTTCTGCCATTTTATGGCCTCTCACCCTCTCCCTACCTCTCTCTCTCTCACATACACTTGCCGGTGTAGACAGAACAGCAGAGACTTTGGGAGAAACAGTAGAGAAAAAGATGAGTCAGAAAACACAGAGAGAGCTCTCTTCCTCATACTTTATATGCTAATCGAGGTGATGCTCTGACACGCTGTAAGGATCCTGAACACAGCAGTCAAACAACGACCTCAAGGTGATTGTGAAGTGCAATGCTCTGTTGGTAGCTGATACCATGAGAGTGGATGCAGTCAAAAGTATAGTCTGTGACATATCGGCTCATCATGTGCACCATGTGCCAGGCATACTGAGGGTTTCCTCGTATTGTTTGCTCATTCTGTTTGTTGACATTTGACATGAACTCCATCAAATATTTAGTTATTGACTTGTGTCGGCTGGATAAAAATTGAAAAAATGAATTGTCAAGTGTTTAGCACAAGCTGGAAGCTGGATTTGGTTCCCATCTTCAAAACTTTGCTCCATAAATTAGTGATTATACACTAGTTTGACTTTGTGGATAGGCTGCCTTTCATTAATTTAGTAATTGGAGCAAGTTGCAACCAATAGCGCGAGCCAAAACTACATCAAATTTAGACACCTGCAAAAGTTTGAACTTTAGCGCAAATATATATAATAACTTGGAAGGCTGTGGTGAAGTCGGACAAATGCAAGGCATCTTTGCTGCCTAAACCCTCAAATACTGCGAAAAAGTGTTGTCAAATAATAAATACTTCCAAAAGAGAAGAAATGAAATTGGAATGAAATGTAAAGCAGTGTAGGTGTGAAAAAAAAAAGAGGTGTAACACATAGATTGGTGAGTTCATCTAACTGCATGAGGTGTGAAAGCAAAATAGATGAGTAAAGTTACTTCTTGTTGTACTTTCTACTCTGCTCGAACTCAGTCAGACTCTGGGATGCTTTATTCTGTCTGGTTCCCCTCAACACTTTTAGAATAAAGCAATTTCGATTGTTTTCCAGCGGTTAGCTCCTTGAGCACTAGTTTGATATGGAAACTACGAGGGATAATAACTGCTGACTATATGGATGTGGCATACATTTCGCTTTTGGGATTAGGAGCACAATTATACCACACATTTCACTTAAAGAATTACATTGTCCTTTTCAGGGCCTCTCTGTTGGATGCCTTCTTTGTATGACTTTGGGTCCAAATGATGTGTGGTTTTTTTGTTTTAGCAGGTGAAAAAAATGTTCACTGTAAATCTATAGCACAGTGTCCTCAATGTGTGTGCAATATGCTGCAGCAGATTTATTATTTAAAGTTTTATTTTGATTTGTTGACGTGCATGAACCATTTGACTTTATAGTTATTCCCGTCTCGCCGCTCTTTCTGGAACAGCTTTGAGCACTGAGACTGATGTAACACAGCCAGTGAATGAAGGGTGCAAAAGCCAACAGTTTTTACTTAATTAAGACTCACTATTTCAAGGGAAGGTTGTGAACTTGGAGCGAGTGGGAGCCAGGCAGGGTCAGTGGCAGTAATATGTGTAAGTGTGTCCGTGTGTGCGCCCCGGTTTGGGACAATCTGCTTGAAGCCCAAAGCCACAGTAGCAACAATAGCCTAATTGTTCTTATGGTTGACTAAAGCTGGGAAAGCCATGTCGACAAAAAACAAAGAAAAAACTCTAATTAAATTAGCTGGAGGGGTTTATAAATACGGAGAGCTGTTTTTCGTGGATGCCTCTCCTGTTCAAATCTCATCCTGCTTTTACAAAAACAGAACTTACAAGCCCAAGTGGCGAATGTTGGCCAGGCCAGCACTCAGTGATTACCACAATGACCCATGTGTCCTCAGTATTGTTTAATGAATGATTTGTATCCTCCAGCTACAGTTGTGCACAGTTCCTGTGAATGCGTCAGTGTCCTCTTTCATGTTGTAAAACTAAATGCAAGCAGAATTAATATAATGTGTTTCTTGTAATCTAAAATAAGAAATATCAGTATTGTTTTCGGTCATGTGAGTTAAGCTGGGAGGGGGGTTGTTGGAGAAGGAAAGCGAGAAAACAGTATGAGTCAGGCAGGATGGGTGTGTGAGCAGAATCTGTAGTGCGAATAGGCTAATTTATCATTGCCCCGGTTGCTATGGGAACCAACATTCTGGGCAAATCATAGGATACTGAAGTGGTCAGGTTTGTTTTTTTTTTTTACAGTTAAAGAGACGTTTGAGCCCATCCTGTCTGCAGAAAAGAAAAGAAAAAAGAAGGAAAATCATCGGGAAAATGTAGCTTTAATAAGTAATTTAGTCATTCAGTGGCTTCAAATCCAGCTTTTATTATAAGTGAGGAGAAAGAAGAAGAAGAAAAAAAAAGAAAGCCTGGTATTAAATTGAGATAATTACTCTTTCCTTCAGTGTAACTGCACTTTACGTGTTTACTTTCCTCGGGCGCTGGCTTCAGGATAGCAGGAGAGGTGAAACTGCTTTTGAAAATAATGAAAGTACTTCACCCTACTCAGAAAAATAGTCAAACACAAAAACTTTTTTTTTGTTTTTTTTGGAGACGTCCAACATCAATAGTTATTGAAGTATTAATAACAGTCTTGCTAAGAACCTCAGCTATCATCACCTTTACAATAAAACAGATTATAATACCTCCTTTAAGCAGCAGTACCAGTTCACAACACTACAACAAGCTAAGTTCAGCAGAAGGAAATAAGTAATAGAAATTGACATAAAATAAAAAGACTGCTCTCAACTGGACGGCCCACGGTGAGTAAATGAACAAAGTTTGTTGCTGTTTGTTGTTGAATTCATACATTTTCCAAGAGACTGGAGGTAAAAAAAATATTACATATTTCTGATGTTGGCTAAATAGAAATAGCTAAACTTACATATAACTACAGTAATCTAATGAATTCTGACGTTTTATTTATGCAGATGGATAATGAAGAAGATAACCCTTGGAAAATAAAGAAACCTTTGGACACTAAATTTCTAATTCAATTATGTTGCTACAGCTATATGACAAGATGAAACATTATCTGTGAAGTGAAATAGCTTTGTGAAATAGTTTTTCAGCAATACTTGAGCTTTAAATACAAAGCCAGGTCTTGAGTCCTTTTACATATATGATGGAAGTAGAGCATATTAGTCAATATCATGATGAACTCTAAATATCAGAATTATCATGTATTTTTTCTCTCTGTTATCTATCTGAATTATTATTTCACCACTTAATTTTCAGTAGCTGATTGGTAATCAGCAGAAAAAACATATTTCCAGGAGGATGCACAGTCAAAAAATTGCACCCCTTGATTGTTGAATGTATGCCCCTCCTAGAAAATGCCTTGTATATAAAAGTGAGACTGTATGTCTGTCTAAACACCTTAACTCGACTCTAATCTGTCAAAATGATGTGCTTGCTTGAGGTATTTCCATTATTATTGCAAAAATTCAGTCAGTGACTGATGTAACACTGTGTAGATTCTTAGTGTGCTCACAGCACATGGTCAGTAAACATTCAGTCAACTGGTTCTGGACGTAGAGTTGAGATGAGAGCTTAAAACAGAGAAACAGACAGGCGATCACAACTGACAGTCGAGGGTATCAGACACACTGGTTTCACTGGACTACTCATGTATAAACTTACATCATATGATATGATAACTTCTTTACATTTTTGGAAACAGTTTGTGCAGTATATATGTTACACTGTATATTACAAGCTTCAGAACGTCAGAAAAAATTAGAGAATGAGGTCATTCTGATTCATTTGAGGTATTGCTTTCATCTGTTGGCTTGGTCTGCTCTCCCTCATAGAGGCGAGTCAACTTATAGTAGAGCCCCAGCCTTAATCCTATAGGAAGCTACTGAAAAATGATAACTACTATTGCCAGCTTGTCATTATTGTTATATGATATCTAGGTCAGATTTCCACTGTAAGCCATGAAAGAGTTATTGTAGCTTATCTATGTTCAGCTTGTGGTGCTCATCAAATGATGAACTCGATGCTTTACACCACTTTCATTACTTATCTTGAGATACTGCATAAATGAAGAAAGTTTGAAAATGATAACCACGATAAAAATTGGAGTTGCGTACGACAATTCATATTTAGCATGCTCTCTGATAAGTTTTCTTCAAAGTTTTCTTTTTACCTGAATGAAAGAGAAACTTGTAACTGAACAACTTTACTCTAAGTGGTCAAAAACAAAAAGCAAAACAAAACAGGGTGAGCCGGTCACATCTGGTACAAATACAATAGTTTGTTTTACTGAATCCAAAGTGGAAAAGGTCAAAAACACCAGTCAGGGAAACTTTCTTATTCTACGCTGATGGGTATTTGCCCTCCACAACATCCCTGTCTGGAACCAAGGTCAGTAGGTTAGTCGTGTCAGTAACTTTCCACAGTCATTTAAGGAATTGTCTTTGGCTCAGGTTTCATTCAGCTCATCAGGTTTGTTGTTTTGTTTTTTTTTCACAGGGATATTTTTTCTTTTGGTTTTCATTGAGAGGGATTATGAAAACACACCCAGCTGTGTTCCCTTTTTGCTACCCTCCTCCCCTCAAATTATGGTAGGAAGGAAGAAAACATGTTTACTATGCTTTCTCATTCTCTCCCTCTACAAGTTGACAGCACAACATAAATCCATCTGAGCCCGGAGGAAGAGCATCTCAAGGCTGCTGCTTCTCTCCAACAAAAATTGTCTTATCCTAGAGGAAAAACCCTCCAGAGGAGGAGGTTGGTGTGGTATGGAGGAAGAGGGGTGGTTGGTTGGGGAAGGAAAAGGGAGTAGAAAGAGGAGGATAAAAAGGAGGCAGGAGGAAGCTCAAAGAGAATTATTCATCCTCTGTTTGGAGAGCAAGATTTTTTTTTTAAATGAGGCTGCTAGAGACGATCTAGTACAGACGCTTCAGCAGCAGTTTCAAGTGTTGCAACCTGCGGGATACACAGACATGAGCGTTTAGATGTCTGCTGTGTACACACAGATCCCCTCATATATGTGCCTACTCCCACCCTACACCACCTTTGGATTTAGATGGGATGATGCCCACTTCAGGGCCATTGACGAGGTATAAGAGGGACAAGTGGGGACGCGGTTCCCAAACACTCGACATAGCGAGTGAGTGAACATGATAACTGGCAGGCATGTGCCTTTGTGCATGCATGGTGCATTTTGATATGCGGCTGATTGTATTTGTCTGGTCATGCTGCGCTAAAACAATGTTTCACTTGCCTTTTGCTGTGCTCATTTAATCCCTAAATTGGCTGATTACCACGGCCAATACGTGTTGATGCATTGTAATGGTCCGATGGAGGATTCAGAGTGTGAGCGAAGGGGGCTCATAGTGAATGTGCCTGGCCCAAGGGCACAGTGATATTGCTTTGAAAGAAAGCTTTAAAATGCCTGTTTAGGCATTTGTTATTTCCCAAATGAATTCTTTTGACATTCAAATCATCTCAGATTCCTTGTATTTCCAAACATCCACGGTGGGTCAAATGGAACATGACATATTTGGAACTGGTGTTCGTTAAAATTACATTTTAATTTCAGCTTATCAAAAACCCTGTTTTGGGCTGAAAAATGTTACAACGAATGTCATATTCAAGTGAAAGTAATAGACTCTTAGTCAGTAGCTACCACTTGATTAAAGAGAGCGAGAGAAAAAAAGAAACTTGTAATTGCAGTAAACTTTTCTCATTATAGCTGTGAGAGGCAACCTGTCCAGAATGTACCGCACTGTCACTTTGTCAGCTGGTATTGACTTGCGATCCCATAAGGACAAGCTGTATGGATAGTGAATGAATGAATAATGTCATTACAAGTACTCTGATTATGTTTGGAGCACTCTTTTAAGTTGACTCAAACTTTATTATAAGTTTCAGCTTACCAAGTCAAAAAAAATTTTGTTGCCCTGTTGTACTCTCTGCATGTCCACAAAGGTCTTTGTGCGAACATCTTCTAATTTGTTGTGTTTCTCATTAAACTTTGCAGCTAGTGCAGCTGCGCGCGCAGTTGCCAGGGAGTGTAATTCAGGCTTTTGTCTCAAAAATCATACGGTTTCAGGTTGCTGCCTGAAACTGAAATGAGAATACTCTGATTACGGGTCGAAACACATCTGCAGATGCACAAAGAATCAAATGTTTGGAGTTCAAAAGTTCAGCTTGATTCAGTCTTGATGTTGAAGTTTATATTCATTTTCTCACATGGTTTAGCAGGACCTGGTAACCTCTATTCTGAAAATAGGGTTTAATCCAGATATTGAAGTCACTGTGCTCAGTGGCTGTCATTGAACTAGGCAGGCTGGCCCCCTCCCCACCCCGCTTCAAGCCTCTAAGAGAAACGTACTGGAGCAGATCAATGGGAGAAGCAGTTAGTGCTGCAGGCCAGGTGAAATTCTCAGGTTTTTAGATGATGAATCCATTCAATATGATTTTTGATTGAATGTCATGAGCAGGTAACACTTTGCATTGGGATTATAACAATCTCTTCACACTCCCCTGGAGATGACGCTTCCTGACTTGGTTATCCTCAGACCTTTCCACTAATGGCAGGATGTTTTCAAATGAATTTTCTTCGGCATTTATGTTCCCCTCAACAATCACATTTTATGAAGTGCTATCTTAAGGTTAAAGTTAGCTTTTCCAATAATTTAGTAACTGCAGATATAAAAACATAGTTGGCAGACAGAAGGACGGCTGGATGAAGGAAGTACAAAAAGTTTGCTTCCTGAGTTAACCGTTTGGTCAGATTTAGGCAAGAGGAGCGTTCGTTTTAATCTTGATCTGTGGATTCACAACTCACTATTCAGGAGAAAAATAACAATTTTTGTTACTGTACTTAGATACACACACACACACACAGTGGTTAACAACTCGGTCATTACTTGACCATTCCTGTTTTAATAATTTCCAAAGAAAAGATGAGAGTCAGACAGAGTCGCTTTAAGAAATGTTGAATAACCAACCAGCATGTCTACTTGAAATTTCCACGTGCCTGAGATACAACACTCTCAGGTAGCGAACACATAAAAACTACTACTACTCAACCTGAGTGAAAAGCATCTGAGGGTATGCAATATAATTCTGCTCACTAGAAGAGGCCCTTTCTCTCAGTGAAAGAAGCTGTTCAAGCTGTGCAGTCCTGCGAAGCCATTAGCATCGATGTCAAACAGGATAGTGAGGTCATTAGCTCATTTGTTCAGTTATTACATAATGAATCCACGCATGGGACAGATTATGCAAGTTGCTTTCCCGAAATTGAATCAGTTTTTGAATCAATGCAGGCGGACAAAATGTGACAAACAGCGAAATCTAAAGGGAGGAAATGTAATGTGAGAAAGTTTAGGATTGTTATAATGACGTTTCTCGTATAATAAGGCAGATGTTGTGTGACGTGGGACTATTTGGCTCCGGTTGGTTTGTTACACAATGTTTCCCAGAGCCCCAACTTTTAAAAATAATCCCTATCCTTATGACTTCTACACGACAACTCAATGAATTTTATGTTTTGTGTCATTTTGCTCTCATTTTCTGTTTCCATATAGCTGTTTTGCATTTCTTTGTGTCATTTAAAAGCCTTTGGAGCCATTTTACATGTCTTTGTAGTCATTTTGCATCCCTTTGTAGTCGCTTTATAAATGCCTCTTCAAACAGAGGCTCTGTTTGAGGGCTCTCTGACCCCTTGAGTCTGCACCCAGTCGGCCTGTTCAGTAATCCAGCCGTGCATACGCTTTTACTCTCCTAAATAATGCCGGTGTTGGAGGAGGCAAAACTGAAGTAAATGTCTTGGGAGAAAAGAAAGAAAAGTGTGCTCTCGGCACTCATACTGATCTTTGAAAACCAGGAGCTGAGTCAGGAATTGTGGCATAATGGTTGACTGTCACAACAAATCAGTTAGAAATATCATCTCAGCAACAGTTTGGAGGATTTGTGTCCAAGCATGACTTAAATAAACATGTTGAAATGCTTCAGTTTTCAGCAGGATAGATTGCCGTGATAACACCCTTTCAGGTCTCCTCAAAAAGCAGATTCTAAAAGGCGTTGCCAGAATATAAGTAAACAGCAAAAAAAACATCCACTCCTTTTTGTCGTGTGTTAGAAATATGAGCCGTTTTACGGGCAATAAAACAATGCTACTTTTAAAAGTATTATCTTCACTTATTTGTTGCCTATTGTGAATTAAGAGATTCTCAGCTGTCTCTTTATTATTGTCAACTTCTTTTCCGTCTTGTGGTGTTTGACAAAAGCACTTCCAGGTGCAGCACTCGTCCATCTCACTTTGCATTTTGAAATGTACTGTGTGCTTCTATTTAAAGGTGTTTTGTTGAAAGTATTTCCTCAGTGTGTGATGCTGATGCACTGAGTGGAACAACTTGCCACGGCTTTGAAAACATTTCAACTTAAAAACATGATACGTTGCCGACCGAGCTACAGTATGCTTCTTAACCAATGTGTTTTGTTGTGACACCCCACCCAACCCCTTGTTCTGGAAGCACGGGAGAGACCCTGGTGATAGGTTTTACATGTCATTAGAGGGTTTGAACTGAAAGTAGGACAGCTATTTCGGACTCATTTTCATTACCACTAAAAGTCAGAAACACTTGATGAAAGTGGAACACCCAAGTAGAATGGAGAAAGAATCATGTGAGTGCCTGCACGTGTATGTCGAACTAAGAGGCTGTCTCACTGGTTCACTGAAGGGCCAGATATATATATATATATGCTATGTATTGGATCTACTTTGACACAGTCCAACAAGTCCTAGCAGTGTGAAACAATATTTTGAATATAGAGCCCTGTCCTCTGATATGACCCACAAATGGCCCTATGGAGGCAGGTGAACTCCACCTATGTGAAGCTCATGTAGCAGTTTGTTTAGGCGTAGGGACCGGGTTACAGATTAGATATAAAATACCAATACAACCTCCTCCAAAAACTGACTTTGTTATTCATTTTAATATATCATCTGACCTCCAATCTTTGATGCTGTGTTTAGCATTACAACAATGAACTTGCACATGGATTAAGGTATAGCGACAGATGCACTTTCTGTTGTTACAGTTTTTAACCGTATGGTAATTTAACTTGCTGAGATGAAGAGGACAAACTCAAGGAGGCTGTAAAAATGGTAAAAAATACTATATTTACAAGAAATGTACAACCAATAGAAACGCAGGAGGAAAACCCAGCGACATAAAATACTACAGCTAGTAGACAGTGTCCCACAAACTATGAGTCCATCACCAAAGGCAGCAGGCATGCAGGAATCTAGGTTCACTGATCTCTATCAGCAGGAGTACAACAGCACCACCTCACTCACATCCAGTGAACTGAGTCCCAAGGTCCTATGGGCAGAGCACAGACAAAATTGAAGTCCAGGGAAACAACTCACGAACAATTCACTAGACAAAACCGGGGCTCACGTGAATCAGCCAGCTACCACGCAGGATGACGAAACGATCTGACAACCAGGAGGGAACACTGCAGAATAGAAACAGAGTGAGGGTGATTGCTGCCTGCTGCTTGCCACACCTGCCCAGCCATGCCTCCAACCTGCACCGCAGAGGGAGAGAGGGAAAACCAGTGGCCAGGATCCCCACAACAAATAAGAAAATAATGCCACCACCACAGTACTCCTTCCTCAATACCAGGGTTCTCAGAATGGTCCCGGTGGAATTCACGCAGCAGCTGTGAGTCCAGAACAAAGCGTTTGGGAATCCATGACCTCTGATCCGGTGCATAACCGTCCCAGTCAACCAGATATTGTAACCCCTGGCCCCTGCGTCTCACATCCAGGATGCGCTTCACGGTAAATGGGGGGGGGGGGCATCAACAATCCGGGCAGGAAGGAGGGGTTGGACACAAAGGACTTGTAGCGACTGGTTTGAGCTAGGAAGCATGGAAGCATGGAAGCATGGGTGGACTCTCATGGAAGAAGGTAACTTAAGACGGGCAGTAGTGGGGTTAATAATTCTCTCAATGACAAACGGGCCAATAAAACGAGGAGCTAATTTGCGGGACTCAGTCCTAAAAATAATATACTTTTTGAAGAGACCCAGACACTCTGACCTGGTGTGTAGGCAGGAGATGGGGCACGATGGCAGTCTGCAATCCTTTTATTCTTCTCGGCCGTCCGGGGCAGCGCCACTCAGCTGTCTTTCACCACCTTCCTGCACCCCTGAAGATGGGTCTGGACTGTAGGAACCGCTAATTCCTCATCCATTCTCCGGAAAGAGAGGTAGCTGGTAACCAAGTGCCGCCTCGAATGGTGACATCCCCGTGGCGGAGGTGGTGAGGGAGTTGTGGGCCTAATCCCACCCACGGCAGGTGGGTGGACCACATGGTGGGATTATGGGCAACGACACAACGTAGGGCTGCCTCCAGGTCTTGTTTGGCCTTAATGTCTGCCCGTCGGTCTGCGTGTGAAAACCTGAGGGAGAGAAAGAAATCCAAGTGCCACGATCTCCACAGCAAATCAGAAAATAATGCCACCACCACATCTGTCTTTATATGTTTTTAATTGTTATGTACTACTACTATGTACCTGAGGAAGAGTGATGAAGGGAAGCAGAGAGGAAGACAGAAAAGGGTACTGAAGAAGAGAGATGAGCAGAGCGGACCAGTGTGACAGAGCAAGGCAGTGAAGTGGCAAAGACATATAGACACATGGGTCCTTCGCACAGCGTGCAGCTGCCACTGCCTTTGCTGCCGAGAGCGGCGGATGTTCCTCAGTTTATATTGGTGGCAGCAGCACAACTCTACTGCTGTGACTACATCCGATCCCACTAACGACCTACACCATATGTGACGGCTAGCTTAACACAGTTTAAGTCTGGGTTACCAATATTTTGGCAATTTAAGTACATCGCATCCCATTGTGAGCACATCGTGAAGCTGCCAAATCATGGAAGCAAATAGTATCTCATTAACAGTATTTTACACATCCAGTATGATTGAAATTCCCCTGGAGGAAGTCTTTCTAGCTCTGTTTTGGTTTCCAACCTATATATATATATAGGAGGTGGCACAGCAGCGTAGTGGTTAGCTCTCGTGGGTCGCGGGTTGGTTCCCGTTCTCCCTGTACCTGCGTGGGTTTCCTCCGAGTACTCCAGTTTCCTCCCACCGTCCAAAAACATACATCATGTTTGGGTTAACTGGTGACTCTAAATTGTCCGTAGGTCTGTGTGTGTGTGAGTGGTTGTTAGTCTCTGTCTGTCTCTGTGTGTTGGCCCAGTGATGGACTGGTGACCTGTCCAGGGTGTACCCTGCCCTCGCCCAATGTGAGCTGGGATTGGCTCCAGCACCCCATGTGACCCGGAAACGGATAAGCAGTTGAAGATGAATGAAAGACGGAATGAAATCAAACTCCTGCTGCCAGATTGTTCATCAGTAATTTTCTTCCTGCTGTTTTCTGCTCGTCATGTAACAAGTTGTCGCCCTTTTTATGCTGTGTGTTTCGTAACTGGGCAACATAAAGCGTTTTGGGAATGAAACTGAATAACAACCAGATAGCTCAATGTTTATGGTTAGTTTCGTTCACAATCACAATTTCTCATTTTAACATTAATGGAAATAATTATTGGTTATTTCAAGAACTATTATTTCATCGTTGTTTATCATTAGCCTCTCAATTGCTATTTTTCAGTAAATTTGACTGACAAACAAAAGGTGGAAATGCTTTTGAGATTGGCTGAAACAAGGGTATTGAAAAAGACTGACAGACAGAGTGTTGGAGAAAGACGACGAAATAATAAGAGGCAACACAAAAAAGCCCTGACAAAGACTGAGGCTGAAGAAGGCTCAAAGAGAGCGTATGTTTGAACAGGCTGTGCTACAAGACAGACAGAGAGAAGGAGAGAGATTGTTATGCTCGCTTTGTCATCTTTGCTAAATGAATCCAGTGCTGTCTTATTATGGCCGACGAAGCCAGAAGCAGCAATCCACCTTGATGAATTTTTACCTTTTTGAATTTTGTTTTGAAGGCAGTCACCGTGGCGGAGGCTCTAACCTTTTTTCTTTTTCTTTTTTTTTTTATTCCTCCATTTTTAGTAAACCACATCCCTGAGGACGAGAGGAATGGCAAAATGAGTGCTTTATTTGTCAAGCCCCTGGGAAGCTCGCACAAATTGGCCAATTAGGAGATAGCTGTGTTGCTTCACTATGTTCAAAGCCACTAAGTAGTGACATTTCATTCAGGCCAGCAACACACATATTTGGAGTTGTATACACTTCTACACATCCAGGTTAACTCATTGCCAAAATATGCATGGAGCATTGTATACAGCCCACATACAAAATTATTATTGCACATTTAATTTAATTGTGATTTACAAAGAAAATAGACTGACAGAAGGGTTAAAAAAAAAGGGGGGGGGGATAAAAATTAATTTGGTCCCTCTTTCGCAGTATGACTCATATCAAAGAGACAACTTGGCTTTGTCTACGTGCTGCTGTAGGCTGCAGGGCTGATTGGTCTAAATTGGCTTGGTGACAACTGTGGGGTGAGTGTATCTCAGTGTGTGTGTGTGTGTGTGCACGTGTCTGTGTGTTTATTTGTGAGGGTCTTATCTATCTGCGGCAATGGAGTGTGTGATGTGATGAGGCTGGGGTCACAGGGAAAAGAGTCTCTTGGTTATCAGCATGCAAATTGCCAAAACTAACAAGCCATCCATGCACGGTGCTAAATGAAGAATGGGATCGACAGAAAGGAGAAAAAAGAACAACTGAGCGGGGGACACTGCATGTGCATATTGAAAAAAATAAATAAATGATGCACCTTGATAGAATTGCTAAAAGCAAATAAATCTTCCTGGCCGTGTCATGCTCAATTCCGTATTTTCTTAGATTACGTTCCCCTTAAACCTCATTACTAAGAATGAGGTTTAAGGGGGGGCCCAGGTTAGAAGGGGGCCCAGAACTGGGCCCTCATTGAATTATGGAATAATTTTTCCAAATTTCTCAAAATAAGCCTATTTGTGGAAAAGCTTATGTAATATTTGAGTTACATAAGCTTCTTATTTGTTTTCTTCCTGATTGTCAAACCCCCCCGCCTCCCAACAAATGGTTTGGCCACCGATCCTTCGCTAAGCCCCGCCCCCCTTGGTTACTGTTGCTATGCCTGGCTGTTTTCTGTCGTCTGAATTGCGGTAGGAAAATGTCCCGTCAGCAAAAGTCCGGTGCCAAGAAAAGAAAAGAAAAGAAAAGAAAAGAGAAGAATAAAGGGTTAAGACATTTTCTAAACAATATTTTAAAAAAGGTGGTGACGGTGAAGCTGGGACGAGAAACGTAGAGCAAGGTGAGAAACAGCGCAGTTAGCTTGAAACGTAAGCTAACTGGCTAGCTCTAAGGTTAACGTCCATTAGCCTAGCTTGTATAAAAGCCTGACACAAAACGTTATCTTTGACAGACACAGCCGAGTTTGGTAGCTCCATCAGAAACAAAGAGACAGAGAGGAAGAGGAAGAGGAGAGGAGAGGAGAGGGCTCCAGCTGCAGTCAGGTAACAGAGAGTGATACGGGAGGGGAGAGAGACAGAGAGTCTAAGTAGAGCGGAGAGCCAGAGAGAGAGAGAGAGTCAAAGTACAGCGGAGGGACAGAGACAGAGAGAGAGAGTCAAAGTACAGCGGAGGGACAGAGAGACAGAGAGAGAGAGAGTCAAAGTACAGCGGAGGGACAGAGACACAGAGAGAGAGAGAGAGTCAAAGTACAGCGGAGGGAAAGAGACAGGCTGCCGATGTCAGAGAGGGGCGGGCATCTAAGATTATCTTGTCCCGGGCCCAGGCAAGACTGTCAACTGGCCTGACTTTCTGTCCATACTTTGTGGTGTCCTTGCCTCTAATCAAGGGTCATTTGGGGTAATAAGTTTTTTTTACTGTTGTTTTTTTCAACTGCAGACCTACAACTGTTTTTATAGATGAGAGAAAAAAATCAGTAAAATAATGGCAACATATCACGAGACATTAAATCCATACTTGCTGCTAAACGTTAGCCATTTGCTTATTTGCTGATTCCAATCCATTCTCTAACATGGTGTATAAGTCGCTGTCACATAATTCCTACCAAATGCAACATTTACCTGAAATAAGTCAACGCAAGCAGACGTAAACACTGTCGACATCATCTAATGATTATTATCCAACAGTAATATTTGAAGTTATCCTGGTTTACAGGGGGTGTACATGAAATTCCCAACTGAGTTTGAAACATTTTAACACAAACTGTCATGTTACTATCATCAACATATGTTTACATTATATTCAGATATGCGTTTGAATGATCACATCTGATTTGTTGCCTGTAGACCCCAGGCCCATGAACCAAGCCTGCGACCTTCTTGTTGTGGGGCAGCAGCACTAAACACTATGCCACCGTGCTGCCTTTTGGTCTTTTTACAGAGATAAAACCATCTTCAATTTGAAATAAGCGAAACCCAGTCTACCTTCGCCTTTTAAATGGTTGAGAGGAAAGTAGAGAACAGAACCAACAAAATAATGTGAGAAGTCTTTGGCAGAGACACAGAAAGTGAAGTAATGAATACCAATCAAGAAAAAAGGACCATGTCATCTGAGAGCAGAATAGAGAGTAAAAGGAATGGTTGAAACTGGAGGCAGACATAAAGTGGAAATGCAGAGGAGTAGGGAGCAAGGAGGAGAAGCAATAAAAGGGCATGGTGTTTATTACTGTGTTGTTACTGTGATGGTGCTCTACTGAGAGAAGGTAAATAAAGAGATAAGAACATAGAGGGCAGGATGGGCAGTGACAGACAGCTATATGTGAAGTGTAACTGGGATTACTGTGTTAAAACATTGTTCTGGTCTTTAAAAATTTGACTTCTTGAATTGGCTTTAAACTTCACTTTGAATGCGCAAAACAGAAGTATATATTGATTAAAGTATCAGAATATATTATCTGTAAATAGTACTTTACAAAAAAAAAAATAATAATAATAATCTTGTGTCTGAGGACTAAGGACTCTGAAGAATAAAACCCCATGCTCAGGTCAGAACCTCCTTCATTACTTCATTTTCAGGGAGAGAAACAACAGAAAGGAGAAACAGTCCAATGTTTTGCATTGGTTGCACTGCTCTAGAAAACTAGAGATATACAGAGAGTTAGAAAGAGAGAAAGACAGGGAGCAAAAGAGAGCAGCCAAATATTCACTTTGCAGTTTGAAGACCAGTTTGTTCGTCTCATCTTTTTTTAGCCTTTGTTTGTTTTTTGTTTTTTTTTTTGTTTGTTTTTTTTTTACATTTGAGCCACCTAAATTGGCTCATTCTTTGGAGATAGAAAAAGGTTGACAAATACATCTTTACAGAAATGTTCACATTTCAAATTGATAATACTACAAGCCTTTTAAAAATACAACACTTATTTAAACATTAAACATCTGATGTCATGCTATTCTCCTTTTTTTTTTTTTTTTTCTGGGTGAGGTATGGCTCTCTCAGCTTCTGTCCAAAACTACTTACTGTCACACATCTGTCACAGTTGAACTCTAATAATGATGGCCCTGACGGAAGGCCAGGGAAAAGGGAAACCACTTGTGTGAAGGAAGCAGAGGATGTATGTTGGGATTTGAAAAAGAGCTAATATAAAGGCTTCTAGTCCAGAAGGAAGCTGCAATGTGACAGAAAATTGAATCACAGACGATGTCATGTGATACAACTCGCCTTTTCCTACTCATTTTCTGCTCATTTGCTTCTGTGCATCAGAGGGTCTTAAACTTCATGAATAAAACTTCCACTTAATTTTAACACTCACCGTATAGTATTTTTATAGTGGTGTAGAAGTGAGCGGCCATGCATACATCTTAGAAAAGCATCGCTAATTAATTATAGATATGGGCTGGTTTAAAATCCCCATAGTAAAACATCTTCATCTGACCGGAGTTAATAGAGACAATCTAAAACTTTCTTTTTCTGTTCTTTTGAGCCAGTATAACTACAATAGAAAGCCAAGAATGATCATAGCAGGAGGCCAGAATGACTGCAACACCTTACCTGTGACTCAAAGGCTAGCAACAGGTTATGACGCTCCGTGTCTCTGGGTGACGCTAATCCTAACTCTTCTGTCCTTTCTTTGTATAATACCTGACAGCCAAAATGGTACATTCATGGCATCGATGGGGTCGAAAGGTGTACTCTGTTCCAAATTCTAATATAGTTGTCCACCATAGTCCATGCAGAAGTCCACGCACGTGTGGTTCAATTATAATCTCAAAGTGTGATGTAGTTTCATACCAGCAGACACAGTTTGAGGAAAAATCTACCTGAGGAGTGTCTCGAAATGAAAAGACAGTTGAATAAGTAAAACCTTGATGTTTTTCTTTGAAGTTTTGCTCTTCTATCTTTATTTCTAAATAAAGACTGTGCTGACATTTTGATTAGATCTCAGAAGCCATGGCTATTATCCTGCCCACAGGCAATGTCTGGGACACGTGTTTGTGCTGGGGGATGTCCGTGTGTGTGTGTGTGCTTCATACAACTGGCTCCCCATTGAGCCAGGATATTGGCCAGTTGCCTTTTGATGAGCAGCGAGATTGTTACATCCTCAAATGCCTGAAAGATGGATCTGTGCTTCATTTTTCTTCAGATTGGTGAAAAGGTCTAGCTGTGATGAAGATCACCAGGTGTGTGTGTGTCTGTGTGTTACCCTTTCATCTATTTACCATGTTTAGAATACCCTCTATTCACCAATTGTAGATATCAATGGAGACATTATATACTTTATATTTGTGAAGGACAGCAGTGATAAATAGATTGCTTTCAGTGAATATTCTCTCACTGCTAATGAGCAAATAAAAAGAAAATATCAGTAATAGCTTGAAAAGCTGCGAATATTGTTGATAAACTGAGTTGAGTGTACAAAGGAAAGCAATGAAAATCCATATTTAACATAGATGGAAAAAAAGAATTAAGCAGCTTAAATGAGCAAAATTAGTCAAACAATAATTAAAATACATCTGCAAAACCACCTACTGCTAAAAAGCTATATTCTGAAAGAAGAATTCAGTCATTTGCGAGTTCTATCTTTTCATTTTTCAAAGGCTGAAAATTATTTAAACTCTTACAGTGTGATCCATGTAATGTTTGTAATATTATATAGGTCAAAAACTAATTAATTACTGACACATACTATCCTAGAGGATTTATAAAACAATTGACACAGGCCGGTGGTTAGTGTTAATTTCAAGCTCTGCTTTCAGTATTTTGATATTTAATATCTGTGATGGCTGCCATGAATTTCCAAAGTCAACAAGCTTCTGTAACATGACAGCCTAACAAGCAGCACAGGAGAGGATCAGTCGGAGCAGCCTGTTGACACTGTCTGGCTGCTTTGGTAATAAAGCCAAATGATGGCAAACAGCAAGATACAATTTCAGCTCAGCGATAGAAAATAAAGCTGTGTAATGAAAGCACAGATGTAATCTGTGCACTGTTTGCAAAGGGAGAGGAGGAGAAACAGCCGAAGAACAATGGAGGCAGAGGGAGAGAGTTACATCCAGCAAATTGATAGAAAGAAGAAAAAATTTGTTACAGCGCAGTTTTGGTGACGGGAGGAGTGTTGCTATTTTTGCTTTGTCTGTGGGAATGCATGATTCATCAAAAGTGTTTGTTAGTCTGTTTCTTCTACGTGGTGCAGTGCAGAAGATGGGTCAGATATTACAGTTATTTCAATTTTAATCTTGTAGTCATTTAAGTAAAAAAAAAAAAAAAAAAAAAGAGCGTTTGGTCAGCTGCCGTCTTGATTGTAAGGAACTGAGGAGTGGACCCGTGGAGCGCTGAAGATCTCGGCTCTACAATCCTTTCAGGACATATAAAAAAGAAGTCTTCAGAGCAAAGCAGAATAACGGACCCAATCCGGTCAGGTCACAGGTATAAAAGTCAATATTGCATTAGATATAGTTCTCTCTCTGATAGGAACACGTTTGCCCATATCCTAGTTCATCCTAGTTAAAAAAAAAAAAAAAGCTTCATGTCAGCTGATGATTTCGCCACAAATACCCACATTCCCTCACCAGTGCATTCGGTCAGTACACTCACTCCACCTTTAGAATAGTTTGTCTTTGCTTGTCTACACTGTTAGGGAATGATGAATTCCATTTCTTAGAGCCCTTTTGTTTGGTTTTCGCAGCTCTGGTCAACAAGCTCACAGTGCTGATTTCATGGATTTAACATTTCATCATGTTCCTGCATGTTTTTTTGGCTGATGGTACCATATTGCATTACAGATTACATCATTATTTACCCACTGTCTTCCATCGATTATTTTGTCCTCCTCTTCTTTGCCATCTTCCCACTTCTTTAGTTACTCCTCTGTCTATGTCCTTTCCATCCTTTCTTTTCTCTTGCAGTGTTTTTAGCAGCAATATATGGGTCAGTCAGCTATGATGAATTAAAACTACGTGTGTGTGTGTGATATATTACAACATTGTGTGTGTGTGAGTGCGTGGGTGTGCATGCGTGTGGTATGTGTTTGATATATTAAAACTGTGTGTGCGCTGCATCCATCTTCGGCCAGCCATTCTATGCCTGCCATAAATCACCATCAGTCCCATCGTCACTTCCAGGAAACCTGACAGGAGATGCCACAGTATGGCATCAGGGCGCCAAGTGTGTGTGTGTCCTCAGATCTGTGTGTATGTGTATGTGCGCTTGTGATGATACTACTGGCTGCAGTGCTAATATTGGAAATCTGTAATGAAATAAAAGTGCAGTGGAAAATCTAAATTCTAACCAATTTCTTGGAAGCATTTAAGTTTGCAGAAAACGCAAAAGAAGAGATTGAACATCAGTTGCAATCCTCAACATCATCATTAATGGACAGAGCAAACACCTCATATTAAATGAAGGAATAGGTTTATCACATTATCTACAGGAATGCTCATGATGGCTATATAAGAGAAGGACAAAGATGGATAGAAATTATAAGACGGGCAGCTAGGCCATATTAAAAACAACTGTGTTCACAAAGCTGTGCTGTGTTTGACTTTCATCTTTAAAGCTCTTGTAGAAAAAGGTCTTAGGCTGACTGCATATCAGAAAAATCTGTTTAATTTATGGACTCCTTAGCAAACTTGAGATCTTTGGAAAAGTGGGTTAAAATGGACAATTTTCTGTGTAGAATAAGAAAAAGGTGCCTGCAGAGGCTTTTTTATGTTACTGCAAGGAGAGAAGAGAAAAGAGAGATATAAAGAAAGAGTTGGAGAAAAATACAGCTGTTCTGGTCCTCATACACATTACATAAAGAATGTTTGACATTTTTAAGTCGTTTTAACTATTCAAATTAGTCAGTAAGTGGCTGCAAGTCGCCAGGTGGTCAGTGTCCCACTCATGCCTACCAGAAACGAAATGGATCAGGTGGGCGTTTGTCTGCAGACGTTACATAGCGATGGCTGGAGGTGAAACTTTTAGTGCAGAGTGAGAAGAGCAGACAAACCGGAGAAACTCCAGCTCACCGGCACAATTTCCTTCGCCTTTGTTTTACAGAATGAGAATGTTCAAAAAAAGTGAGAACTCCTTCCTGGTGTGCACGTGTGTGTCTATATATATATATATATATATATGTGTACCAATATACCCAAGCCAGCCTTCTATGGGACCATCCTGAAACATGATTGGAAATTATCAGCATACGATAGGATCCTGAACCAGACTGGCTTTATTTTTAACCTCAGTTGTCTCTAATGTGCCTGGAACTTCTAGTCTTAGAAAAGAAATGGGTATTATATCCCCTTAAGTTTTTGTTTTTTTAGATTTACTGATACAGCACATTATACTTTACCTTAATGCTTTACGGTAGAATTCAGTCATGCTTGTTAGAGAAGTTAACACCAACAAAGAACACAATAAAATACCATACAATGAAATCCAGGAGTCCAATAATCTAAATTTTAGTGTACGAATCAAACACAAACTCTAATCTCTGATTCTCTAATCTGTGAATGGTTTTCCAATCTATTAAAAGGATGTTTTGTGTGGTTTCATTGTGTGACTCACACACACACACACACACACACACACACATGTAAATTCACAGACAGGAGCAGTTCAACACCTGGTCTGTATGAGATGGCAGTTGGTCACAGATGTGCCCATCTGTCCTCCACTTTGAGTGTGTGTACGTGTGTTCATCTGCATGCATGCACATGTCTGAATGTGTTTGTGTGTGTGTTTGTGCGTGTGTCACTGCCCTAAAAGAACAGTGAGTCCTAGAACGGAGCTGGACCACTCCACATTAGTAACCTCCTGGGGGAAAAAAAAAACACCTGAGGCTGGATTACAGAGTTGGTGCAAAAACAAAAAATCCGAGATGAGACTGTGATATCTGGAGTGTTACTGGTGTTAGGGAAAGAGAGATAAAGGATGTAAATTAAGTAAAGAGAGACAGAGGACAATAAAATTTGTCCTCACAATCATTCTGGTCAAGTATTTTGTCCTGAGATTTTTGTAGTCAAAACACTTTCAAGAAGAAGTCATGCTGTAAAGTTTGGAATATTTGAATATTGAATATTTTTAGTATGAGGTGCAGCATATTATCACGGTCAGTTGCTACAAGGACATTAGCCAAGGTTGGATGTCCTATAATTGTCTCCCAGCCAGCTGTTTGCTTAGCAGGCAAAGATTAACACAGTTTACCTGCGCATTTAAAGGTGAAGTACAATGCAACTAGTGCAACAGCCATTTTTTTTTCCTTCTCTCCTCTCCCCCTGCATGTGGCTCTACGCAGGTACCGTTCCTGCTAAGTATGTTGACAGGCAATAAGCTAATGCTGCTACCTGCTGCTCAGTTTTGTCCAACAGGTCACAGCTGCCACCGCCTGATAGTTGACTAGGCTGTGACACACTGAGTAAAAATGGTCAGCACCTTCGTTACAGCGGCTTGTCTCTGGCTCATGGTAAAATGTTTCCCATTAACTCTGCCCATTCGGTGCTTTTCTTTTTTTTTTTTGTTTGTTTGTTTTTGTCTGGAAAGCAACCAGCTGGCCACCCATCAATGTTGTGCCTGTCACCGCGGGCACATCAGGGAACCAAGGTCATAACCCCCATGTGTGCAGCTCCGTTGTCTTTACTAGCCCCTTGTCCTTGTGTAACCTCTTCACTTCCTTCCTCTTTTGTGCCCTTTTTCTGCCAGATCAGAACCCCTGTTTTTTCCCTTCCATCTTTCCTTCCATCCTGCACTCCCTCCTCCACACTCTCGGCCTTTGCTTTCATAGCTTTTCATGAAACACTGCAAATCTTTTTAGCTTTCCCCGTTTTCTTTCTTATCTCGCCTCTTTCGCTGTCTCTCCTTCCAACTCCGCCTCAGTCCTTTTCCTCTTCCATCTTCTTGTTCGGGTCAAGCTCAAGCCCTCCGTCTGTTTTTGGCTCAGTGGAAGAGGAGGAGGAGGAGGAGGGTGATGGCGCTGACTCGCCTTCCTCCTCTTGTTATCTCATTAAAATGGCTGTCAGAGCACACTGCAATTACCGTAGCATCCACGCCACTATGCTGCCCATGCCTCTGCGTGCATGTGTGTGTGTTCATGTGCAGCACAACTGCAGTGTGACGTTGAATGCATCACCCCGTGTGTGAATGTGGAGTGTGTTAATTGTGCTTGACTAGAAATGTCTCATGTCAGACAGCCCACAGAGGCCCGCCATGACCTGTCTGCCACATACAACACACTGTCTACAGAATACTGATCAAAGGTGCTGCTGAAATAGACTCTGTCTCTTTCTCTGTTTGCTTATGAAACTACCAGACGGTCATTGACCAGTGTGCCATGAATGCTGATGGTTAGTCTGCTCTGTGTGGGGAAACGCTGTGATGGGCTGTCTTAAAAGTTCAACATTAATTTTTGGAGGATTTTTAGTCTCAGGCTACGATTTAGTGTACTGGGTGCAAACCCTGGTTTCTGGTCTGACAGACATGTGCATTTAACCTCCCCTATCCACCCATACAGTATCATAATAATGTTAACATTAACATCCATGAAAATTACTAATAATCTATTAATTGAAAAAAGGATGGGGTTTTTTTTAAGTGCACCTTGGTGTTTGTTTTTAATTTCCATGCATTGTGTATATGTTCATAAAAAATGCATATTAATGAATCAACACAAAACTGAATGATTGAAATGAATAAAAATGAATTAGACTAAGACCATCGTTTGGACAAGGAGGAAGTCAAATTGACCAAAAAAGAAACAAACACTGAAACATCTTCACTAACTATCAGTGATATTTAGATATTGAGATTCAACTGTAATTCAGGAATAGTAATAAAATATGATATTCTACAGATATATCACATTAAATTCACCTACAATTCTCAAATGGTTTAAAATGAGTCTTTTAGGAAGCAAAGGTCCAGTGTCAAATCATGATTATTTGTCCAAAGTGGAATTTTGGACCTTGGATTTTTAATTGATTGTCTCACGGTCAAAGTAGAATATTTTTCAAACTTATAACATATTCTTGCAGAACTGCTCTTTAAATTGCATTTCAGGATTTGGTTGAGCTGAGTTCATTTTTGTACATCTGAGTCAGTTGCCAGAGCTTTCTCTGAGTCAGCAGTTCATTGCAGGTTTGATCTGGTTATACAGAGTATACAGGCAGCTCAGAGAAAAGCGTCAGAGTAAAATTGAGACAGAGAGCTTGATGAAAGAGATTTATTCAGGGTTCAGATTTGATAACCTGTATTCAATCTTGCCTTCAGTGTCCTCAGCCAGGCTCTGCAGATGCTGTGCACCTTTTTTTTTAATCCTTTCATAATTTCTTTTCAATCAGTTCCACCGACCTTTCATGATATGATTCTGTGATAAAATACTAGGCTGCCCCAAGCCTCTAAAGTGGTTTATCGCCGAAGAGACATGGTAAAATTCTACACCAAGGCCTAAGATGAAACGCTGAAGACCAACCAGCAAACAAACCTATATCAAATAATTTCCACAGCCAGTTATAAAACTGGACCGCTGTGCTAATTCTGCATTCTGATCACAAAAACAACTTGAATCATAACCTGAGCACCAAGAACTGCAATCCTTATTTTTCTGACTGCCCGATTTAATCAAAATCAAAAAGGTAAAAAGTGCACAGGCCGATACATACTGCAGAAAACAAACCATTTCCATTATACAAGGCATTTTGTGATTGACTGGTTGAAATGGCCTCAGCACACATGATATTTTCAGTGCAGAGACAAAAGAACAAGACTTTCACAGCGGCCCAGTCAAGAAAGAAATTCAAAAGATTGATGATTCTTAGAGAGTGGATACATCCTTAATTGGGAAATACAGATTTGTATCATTAATCACATCTTGATTTGCTATTAACTCATTTAAAAAAGATGCAGTGTTTCAAGGGGAATAAAAAAATGAACAAAAACAAATGAAAAATATGACTGTGACATCTCACAGCTAGGGTGAGCACTATGTCCAAATAAGTGTGCCTTTATCCCCATGAGACTTGAATGTAGCACGAATGGCAATCCACTCTCTCCATTTCAAGAAACCTGAAGCTTTCAGGTTACATTGTACCCGCAGTTCTCTGAGTGAGAGACTATCTCTTCACTCCGCTACATATTCCATATGTCTGCGGAATGTCCCCACCTGACAGATTACATGGATAATTATTTAAGACACACACAGCTGTGCCCTTATGGATGAGTATATGAAGGGTTTATAATGCACTGGAGTGCATAATCACAATAATTTTCTTGGATAGACCATGAGGTCATGAGTGAGTCTCTCACTCAGAGAGCCATGGTTACTATGTAACTTCCAGCTCTCTAGCGTATCAAGACCATCTCTCCACCCAGCTACGTAGTCCAAATGTACGGGGTGTCTGCAAGACACCTCGCAAAGAAGAAGAGTAGTGCCACACCAGTGATACAGATGAACTGTCTGAATGCTGAGCTGAGCTGATCGGACAGTCAGGTGCTGTCTACTGCTGCTGCATGCCTTGGTGCGACGTGCTTCATAAGGCTTCATTGGCCCTGCAAGACACCAAGGCCCTGTGACCGCAGGGGTCAAGGGAGCACCCATGCCAGCCCACCAGACGCAATGCTGCATGGACAGAACCTAACCTTGCAGCCCGCAAAACCTTCTCCCTGAAGGGAGCAGGTGCACCCACATTCAGTCTGTCGAATCTGGTTAATGCTGATGGACTAGATCAAGTTGTCGCTGTCCAGATCTCTGCCAGAGATGCCCCATTCTACAGTGGCCAGGAGGTCGTTATTTTCATCACCAGCAATCCTGACCCCCGGTGCATCTGTTTGATCACGTGTGATCCCGCCTAGACAGCATTATGACAAGACACCCCTGTTTAAAACAAAGAGTTGGTCTGTCAAATGTTTCTCTCTCCATCTGTCTGAGGGTCAAAGAAGGCCTAAACCTGCAGAACCGTTCATGGACTGACAGGGAATAGATTTCTCCCACTCATTACGCAGAAGTCTCTGCCAACAGAAATGCCGTCTTCTGTTACAGCCGTGTGAGGCCCACCAACTCAAGGTCCTCAAAGGGGTCCAGGGCCACCTCTAGGTCCCAAAGTGGGACTATAGAGGCTCAAACACCAGCTCTGAGTTTCAGAGCCTTTAAAAACCTTTCAAAACAGCACAATGAGAAGACACAGAAGAAGAGAAGAAGAGAGAAGACTCTTCAGAAAGCCTGAGCCTCCCCACCCAGGCCACTTTGATGGCAGCCTTTAGGAGTCGGTACAGCCTTTCACTTACCCAGATAATGCATAATCTCCTGAGACCCACAAGAGAGTGTGGCCTAACCCAACCTGTGAGCCCACCTCCATAAGCTACGTTTACCCTCTGAACGAACGGAGTGGAAATGGCTGCCCTTCTTCCCTTAACAGATTAAAAGAAAAGGCACCTAACCTCCCTAGTATGAGCTGACATGATAAATCACTCCAAACAGGAGAGCGTCTTCTAACAGGCAGCCAATGTTTGGCACACACTCATCATGCCCATCCTCGCACTCCACAGCCTACCCATTAGTGACCTATTGCCATTTGCATTTCTTTATTATGATATTTTCACAACCTCAAGCTGGACGGGAAAGGGAAACACACATGCAGTTTCCACCGACAACACCACTTTCCACCCCAGAGGATGCAGCAGCGGGCACAGCCACGCGCAATCCGCCCCAACGGTGTCTTTCTCCTCACCTTTCAGACTCAGCATGCTCCGCTGCTTCACACCGACAACGCTGCAACCGACAGCGGAGCTACACCTGAGCGTCAGCGGGCCTGGCAGCTCTGGTGTGCTGGGTGACAGCTTTCCTCCCTTTTGTATCTAAAGATTGTCTTGATACGATAGAGAGCACATTTCTCAACGGTGATAATAAAAGGGGCTTGATGCCCCAGGGGATAAAAACTTTTTTTTTTTTTTTTTTTACTGAGAAATGAACAGGAAACTAATTGAGTGACCAAGAGCATGATATCTTCAGTAGGTTTTTTACCCTTTTGCTTGAAGAACATAAGGAAATAACCCAACCTCATTTCAACAAAAAAAACACTTCGCTATGGCTCATTAGAACTTGTGTAGCCTGAAAAACAAAACTTGTGAAATAAACCAAACTATTTAGTAATAAACTGTCTAATGATACACAAGTTCTTGCTCTGAGTGATACTCTCTGTGAAATCCCATTTGAGGATACAGATGTGAGCACAGATAATTATATAATTCTACATTATCAGGGAAAGATGGGACCAAACATCGAAGTATGCTGTTATTCTGTGTATAGATACCTGATATTAAGGATGTCTGGGTGCAGATTCACCTGCCAATATCCATTAGTTGGAGAATAAAATGAAGAATTGTTTATGTAATTATGAACTACTTTGCCACAAATAACCATTTGATAAAAATAAAAAGCTTCTTTCTCATATGTTTTTGCAACCAAACTCAAGTTGTAAACCCATCAACTAATGTTTAGTTATTGTGAACAACCTGCATTGCTCAAAAACTGTCTCTTTGGTAATCACAACTAGGGATGCAACGATTATAGATATAAATTGTACGATTATAGACTGAAGAATAATCACGGTTTCACATTATCACAATTATGCATTAATTAATGTCACAACACTACTAATGTACTAATGCATAAAATCACATGAGCATTCTTTAGTTTTTAATTTATTTATTATTATTATTTATTGCTGTCAGAAATAACACAGGAATAAAATAGTACAGTACAAAATAATAAAAGATAAACAAAAAGTCTATCTCTCACTTTGAAATTAAATAAAAGTGACCTCTGCTCTGTAAACATCTATGTAATTATTTCACTTTTAAAAAAACAAAGGGAATCAAAGGCTGCAGGACCTCTGTCTGCATGGCTCTTTTGATTAAAAATATCACAAAATTATTTTGTATTTTCAGTTTGTGTATTCTTTCTATAATTCTTTTAGACCTGAGTAGAGAACTTGCAAACATGGTGGAAAAAAATATCTAGTTGGCTTAAACAGTATAGCTGCTTTTTTTAAACATAAATAACACTCTAACATTGAAAATAAATAAAACACTGAACACAAACGTAATTTAACTCAGTTATTACGTGTTACCTTTACTTTGGCATGTAAAGCTGGGTGGTGATCCTGCAAATGCTGTATCAAGTTTGATGTGTTTGAACCTTTAGCCGCACTTTTTTCGGCGGGTTTTGCAGACGGGTGATCTGTCGTTTTGAATGGCACCCTGGTCATTCTTGCGGTGACCGAAATACTCCCACACTGCCGACTTCACTTTTTTCTTAGGTGGAAACTAAGCTTCGCTGCTTGTTCCTTCTGCCTTTGTTTAACTAATGTAGCGTGGCCTCCATGCCCCTTGATACGCACGGCACTGAAAGCAGCTGCACCTCTGGTGTAACTTTGTTTTCGTTCCGTGCAGGTTGCGCCGAAAATATTGTACCAGCATATTGTCCGTTTTTTGGGAGTGAGAACAGAAAAACTCAGTGTAGCGGAGCCTTTGGGATTAAATTAACCGTGATGTTTTAAAGTGCGGTTAACAGTAAAATCGGTTAATCGCTGCATCCTTAATTACAACTTGGTTGCCATTGGGCTGGAAGCAAGAACACATTATTTTTGTCATTTGGCAAGTTTCAGCAGGACCTCTATAGGATGTTATAAATGAGCATTGTGTGTGATTCTGAAGGATTCTGAGACCACGCTCATGAGCATGAACCAGTCATTGTTTGTTTCCATCTATCTATCTATAGATAATAAAGAGTAAATGGCAACAGTCTGGGCAAAAAGTACATTTTGGGTAAACTGATCATAGATTGCTTGTTTGAAAGAGAAAAAGATATTTGCCGGAAACTGAAAACAGCACATACCAGTTTTGCAGTAGCTCTAATTTGGAATTAGTGAAACATATGTTTGTACCATCACTAGTACTAGCTCATTTATACGCCAGCTTTGCTACCAATATTCAAAGCAACTGTTCTCCAGGTACCACTCAGGTGTACTCCACCAGAGAAACAATCATAAGTCAAACAAAGGAGGGCTTTCACACACTGAAAAATAAAAGTCTCCGATGTAACATTTTTATTTTTATTTATTAACTCGCATGGTGGAGCACATAGGCTTCTTCAGTGTGAAGAAGAGAAAGGTGCCAAAATGTCTGTCTCCGTGCTCAGCCATGGAAGTCAATAAATAAGATAACAAACAAAAATAAATTCAAAATGAGGAATTTGGAGCGTTCTTGGAGAGTGTGAAACTGACCCTTTTTATGCTTTTGACTATCCTATTAATCCCTGAATTATCCTGAATAACACCTGGTTAATTATTGAAACAGTCCAAATCTTTCACCTACATATTTGCTTCTTCATATCTCCTAATGGAAAGCCATTTTTACTTGCTGTGGACCAGTTGGGGGTCAACTGGGTCCAAGACAAAACAAAAAAAAAAGAAAGAACATCCAATCACAAGTCCAAGCATGGCTTTGTGTGACTGGGAATGTGTATGGCTGCTTAGGGCTGCACAACTTCTACAACTTCTACAGCTCCTTTTCCATTTGATGCATTGTGGCGTTTTTCTTCACCGCTTGACTCGTTATCAGTTTTCATCTTCGTTACAGTTGGCCAATGCCACCACTGGGATCGGTAACATCTAATCTAGTATCATGTAATGCAATCTAGTTTAATCGAATGAAGTCAATCATAAACTGGTAGTGCTTTCTCTTGCTGCTCCTGACAATAAGTCAAAAGCTGTGATCATCTGGCTGTGAGCAGCTTCCTGTTTTCTTTTTCTTTTTTTTTTCTTTTAACCAACTAGTAAACAGACAGGAAAAAACAAATAAGCAGATCTGATAGGCCAAGCAATGGCCTGCTGAGTTTCCATGGTGACTAGTTGAGAGCACTGTGCGAGTAAAACTCTTTTTTTTTTCTCTCCATTTGATTTTCATTGCAGGCTTTGGATCTCAGGCTTCACCTCAGCTACATGTATTTCTTTGTACGTATGGAAGAGTGACACCTCCTCCAGGGAGACTGTTTAGTGTCAAACTTAATTATTAGCCTGATGTCTTCGGTTTGTTCGGTTTATTTGCAACTGCTTTCTTCCATTGAATTGACTCTGTTCAGTTAAATCATCCCCCTGTGACACCTGCACACACAAAGAGGTTTGAGTTTGCAGGAGTATATTTTGTACAAATTCTTCTTAACATTAACTTGTGGTTCAGAAACGTGGCGGGAATCATCAAGATGACAACAAACCACTTCCGCTCTCATTCAGAAAGCTGACAGGTTGACAGACATGCAGGTTAATGCTTTCCTTTTACTTCTGTCATCATCACATTGCTATGGTTGTCACATTTTACGGCGTCATACATTCTAGCTAAACATGATAATGAGACAGCCCGGCCGCGGCCCTGTCGTCTGCTGCACAGTCCTTTCTATACAATATGCAGGCTTCGATCATTCTTTCTTTGAAATCTCTGTGTCGGAATTTCAAATCAAGTGCTACAATTCACAACCAGTGTGTTGATGAGCATTTCACATAATCCCAAATAAAACCACATTTTCACATAATGGCTGTTTTTCAAGCAATAGCGTAAAGGCAGTGATAGCCAAGGTCACGTTCAAAGAGAGTTGGAATGCCATTTTCTGCACTGATTATTTTTTCTGTCTTCAATTAAACACCAGCATTTGTTTTACATTTAAAGTCTGAGGAGGAATTGTGTCTGCTAAAATGCCAGAGGGTTTTTAGCATGTAATAGAATGGGATACCTAAAATTGTGTGCAGTGTGCAGAAAGTGTTACTTTCAATTTGTCAAATAAAAAACAGTAAAGTAGAAGTGTTTTGCATCAATATGTAACAGACTCAAAGGGTCGCATTTCTCCATTTCATAATGTATGTGAAACACCTGGTATTTTATGTTGTGAAAGGAAGTAACCAAAAGTAAACCATGACTATGTTCTAGCTATGCACAGTATACTGAATTTACTAAGATAACAGGGGAATGAGGAGGAAGGAAATGTAGAGTTTGCTTTTGCAGCATACGTAAGCGGCTGCATGTCCTAAAATAGAGACACATCTCATGGACAAAACAAAAACTAGAATAGAAAATCAGCAGAGGTAAATAAAGTAGTTTGAATTCAGCCCCCAATCCTCCCTTAGCACATGGACTGCACACGGCATTGACGTTAACTTGAAAAATAAAAGTACATTAACTGCCCGTGAGCTCTGCCTGTTTGAACGGCACTTTATGTTCAACAGAGGAGATGCTGGGGGGTCGAAAAAGGGATGAAGGGCACATGGGTGTGAAATGCACTGAATGCACATCATTTTCAAGCTTGTATATGGCCCTGTTACATGAAACATATGGTGGGGTTTCTGGTAGCATTGGCTTAATGGAGAGGATGAGAAGAAAACCTTTGGAAAGACATAATGGTGAAAACAGGCACTGCTAGAGAGGGAAAGAATTTATCTGACAGAGGCAGCAGACTGAGTTGGGTACAATCTGTGAGGACTAAACCAAAGGTAGTAACAAGCTAGATAGAGGGGTAAGGGAGGACTAAACAAGCAAAAAGGGACGGAGAGAAAGACAGAATGGTGGTTTATTTATAATATGTGTTATTCTTTGCTGTGACTCAACCTCAGATCGTACATTAGATCTCTCTGAAACGAGCCATGTGTCTTCCCATTGCTTCCTGAAATTCAACTTCTATCTTTAGCTGCCATCATTGTCCCAAATAGACTGTCTCCCTATTTCACCGTCTTTTATACAAACCTTACTGCTGATAAAAATAAAATAAAAAATAGACATATTCTATATCCCTGGCAATGCTTTTATCTAAAGAGCATCGCTTGGTCACAGATAAACGCAGTTTGCTTAGTTTTTCAGTTAGGGTTGAGTGAACTGTCAAAACAAGTGATTTCCCTACAACACTGAAAGATTCTCAGTTTATGAATAAACTGAGCCGTAAAGAGTCGAGAGCAGGGATCCTTCAATGTATGGAAAACTGAAGTCAGAAACAAAAGAAGCATGAAAACCTACGCCAGGTTCATCTTTTTTTTTATGACTAAGGCGATATGCATGCATATCTGACTGAGAAAGATTTCTTGTTGTAAAACCCAAAGGTCGGCTTCGCTGGCAGCTTATTCCAACCTAAATTTATGTTAGTTTGATAAAGGACTGGGCTTCGACACATATTTTAAGTCAAGGTGTCTATGATTTGTTAAAACCAACCAAGTAGGTTTTTGTACCTAAATCTAACCAAACTTTGGCTGTTCCACAAGACAAACAATGATGTTGCGACAGCCTATTTCAGGAAATGTTCCTCTGGCAGGGGACAAAAAACCCTGAACATTTCCTCAAGGTCGAATGGCAGTCTACAAGCAACCTCAAGTGTCATCTTAAAGGTAACCCAAGAGCCATTAAATCCATTGATAGACAAAGATAAAATTAGATAAAATTAAACAATACATTAGTGAGGACACAACCTAATACATCCCAGAGAATCAGCAACCAGATGAGAGGCAGTTTTTTCAGAGGCGGTCATTTAAATTCAAAGTTCTTGCCATTTTGAATCAAACCGCTAAAGATTGGAGCAGCATAGATTGATACCTGTGGCAATTTGTGCCAATATGCAGAACCGTAAAACTTAATTCTAATGGTAACAGCACTAACAGACTTAATTATTAGATATAGCAGCAACCTTAAAGAGTTCTCATGTTCCCAATGAAGTGATTGAAGGGTTCATTTCCATACTGCGCCCTCTCATTCTTTGTAGTTGCACTTACTGTGTGTGTACATATTGTGCGCCACCTGCATCCAGATTTTTGGGATGACTATCACGTATGTTCATTCCTCCCATCAATGAAGGACAGCTTGACTTGAAACTACAACATCCTGCCATATTCATTCTTTGTTGTATTCAGTATATGTAGACCCGTGGGCGCACACGGGCATGTGTTTGAACCCCGTATACAGCAGATGTAGTCAGTGGGTCACCTGCCATCTGGTGGCTACAGTGTCCTGTCTGTGATGCTGGCATCAAGGTCAAATGCTCTCTCTCTCTCTCTGTTGATGACCACACACACACACTCGCAATAACACAATACTTTATGGACTCTAGCAAATCTCACTTCATTCCTCTATTAAGCGCAAAGCTGACAAATTTAAATAATTCCTCTCTGTCATCAGAACTGGCTAAAGACATATTTCAGGTTTTATATGTCGATGAAAGTTTACTGAGTTGGTTAATACTTTTGCTTTTGTGAATAAAAGGAAAGGAGTATATATGACTTTAAGATTGACATTTAAGTTCTTTTTAAAGTAAAGGAAATGGTTGGCAGTTCTGTTAAATCATAACAACGTTCACCAGCTCCTCAGAGTGTGTTCAGTTTAATGTATGGTGCTGATTTAGAGCTGCATATTTTTTTGAGTTTGGTTGTAGGTGTTTGTATGGCCATCTCCCCAAGTGAGCTTGACATATAGTCATTTGATCCATTCCTAATTAAAATACTTCGATTGGTGCCACCTTAACAAAAAGGCAAACATATTCTAAGGATCGAAATATATAATATAGCTTTCCAACAAAGATCTGTATGTTAGGTGAGTGTTTCCTCAGGAAATCCATGAAATGCTGGAAGTGGGTGAGTTTTTCAAATACCAGCTAAAATCAATACGTGCTAAAACCTTAACCAAACACTTTGTAGGGTACTCAGTCCAATACCTCTCTCCCTCCCATTTGCTCTGCTATCTCTCACTATCACTCCATCTCCATCGCTTGTCTTTCTCACCTAGTGTGCAGGCTGTTGCTAAGAAACCGATAGCAGACCCAGTGTATGTATTAGATATCCTTCCTCTCTTTTTTTTCAACTGTCTGTTGACGAGTTCAGAACTTTTTCAGACAGAAATGTCAGAGAAAAAAATCAATCCTTTCCACCCTCCTCAACTTCATTTTACTCTCCCTCTCTCGAGATCTGTTTCTTATCTGCATTTCTTTCCAACTCTCTGCTTCAGTCTAAATATACACCAACAGCTCAGCCTGTCTCTGCCTTGCTTCCTTGACTTCACAATGTGCTTCTAGGTATAGAGAACACTGTTCGGCTCTGTTTGGCTTTCTTTGGGCTTCTGATGAGAACTGGGTTTTTTCTTTGACTGATTTTCTTTCTTTACAGATGAAGAAAAGATGTTGGCGCTACTTTATTCTCTGAACTTTGTAGCCTCAACACTAGTTGATTTAGGAGCTTTTTAAATACCAATTCAGTTTATTTTTAAATGTCACTGACTTTTGACTGGAGTGTTTTGTGCCTCGTTATTATAATTTTGTCCTTTACTCTTTTTTAAAAATAATTTTTTATTAAGTGAATTCAAAGTACTCTGGTTCCAGACCTCTTGGTAACAGCTCAATTCAAATTAATTATTTACTTATTACTTAGTTGTTGAAAGCAGTTTTCCAGGTTAGAAAAATAGTGGAGCTTTGTGTCAGGTCTTGATATTTATGTTAACGTCCTATCCAGACAAAAAAATACCAGCAACTGTTGATGTGATCTCAATAAGAAATCATTGTTATTCGGGTTTTTCTTAAAAGTGTCTTCTAGTGTACTTTTTAGATTGGCTTTTAACTTCATCCTCGTCCTTGAAATGATGCATGCCATCTTCATGATAATAGCTATCCCTTTCCATGATTAGAGTGATTAGTGAGCCACACAGTGCAGTTTTGTGGCAGCTCCCGCTGTCTCTCCCATCAGGTTCGACATCCAGTTGACATTGCCCCAGCATTGTTTGAGACTTTCTACTGAACCTGAACAAGTATTTTACTTCACATCCGGGGTAGACGATCCAATGATCTTATATTCTGGACACGCAGACTTTGGCAGGTGATCTACTTCATTCATTGCTCAAAGTGCATCATTATAAGGTGTTGGTAAAAGATATACTTAGATACTTCCTTTTAAAGTTTGTTTAAAAATTTGCCAGCTGGCCCATGGTTAAATGTTACACAGCTAGCCTGATAAGAGTAGCTAGTAACTTTGGTCTGCTCTGCAGCTTCAGCAACAATTTGGGTAAAACAGATAATATCAGTCAGGATGCAGATCATGATTCCAATCATGGATTATGACTCTACCCAAAACATGATCTTTGGCCAAATCACCCATCCCAACTTCATATGTGGCTCACAATCTGATCACTGCATACACCAGTAATGATGCCAAAACATAACCAATACGTCCCATCGACAACCCCTGAAAGGACCTTGACTTGGTACAGCCCACCATTAGCCCGAGGTGAAGGGCAAGACCACCTTGGGTGAAATGAGGGGTGAAGGAACACATTTACTCTGTCTGTAGAGAGGCAGAGCTAATGGAGAATAGATTACGTCAATTAACATTCACAGCAGGGAGACATTAATCAGCTAATGATGGTTCAGTGACACCCTGAAAAGATGTGATTGGCCCCAAAGAATAAAACTGTGCTATGAGTCACAGATAACATGTGTTGAACAGATAATGCAGAGTTACAGGATGTGTAGCCACATAGGCAAGGTTATTTGCCTGTTTAGACGGTGCATCTTTGCGCAGAAGTGTTTTGGAAACATGTCTGTATGTTTCTTAGCCCTTACTTATGTTTCATGAAAGCTGCAATCACTGAATCGTTTGCACTTTATAAACAACCTAAATAACACATCAATTAACAGAACAGTTCATTTAAGTGAATGAAATTAACATTCAGTTTCTCATATATGATTCAGACACTGCACATGCAAAATGTGGTTGTGATTTTTTTCCCTTTTAAATAATGTATTAGATGTTATAAAACATTTTGCATCTGTTTTTTTTTTTTTTTTTTTTCAAGTATATTCTTAAAGAAATCCACAAGCCCACTTCTTTGACCTCAGCTTCACTTGTCCCTTCAATGCATATGCGTGCCCAGACACACTGGAGCGTTCACATACGTGTTAGCTCTCAGGGAAGTGCCTGGAGACAAAACAGTCCTGCTCTCTGTCTTTGTATTTTCTGCAGCTAGTCTTCATGTAGTTAATGAGTTGTAAAATGTAGGCCAGAGCTGTTGCATCTTTGCTACCATGAAGAGGGGGATGTATGGACTGACTGCTCATCAAAGTACGGTTTGGGAATCCTCAGGGATCGTTAGGTCAGTAGTCCGCGTGAGCAGGAGGCAAAGTTTAATTTCTTTTTAAAAGTCTGCATTTAAAAACGAAATTATATTTAAGAGTGTAATTTAGTCTTACGTTGTATTTCCACTATCACTTTTTTTTTTTTTTTAAATATGGTCAGCCAGTATGAAATAATCCACTGTCTTTTCTTTCACAGGATTGGGAAAGAAAGTGGAGGGGAAAAAAAGTACAAATGAAACAATTGAATTAAAAATGACAGGGAGCTAAAAGTCAGCACTTAATAGGAAATTCACCACGTTTCCTGAGGATTGGTTTGCTTTCATGTGCCGATGATTACATTTGGATGCGCCTAATCTGCGCTGGCAGGCAGCTGTGCGCTTGCTTGAGAGATGACCACCGTCTTCAACTGAAGAGGCACGCAGTTATTGGAGAAATTGTTATTTGCTTCAGACTTCTGCCGGACAGCATCAGCGCAGAAATATGTTCATTTGTGTCTTTTGATCGAAAACGGAAATTACAGCAACAGCTCCCATCTGTTGCCACAAGTGAAGACTTTATCTGCTGACGTCTTCTGGCACATTTGCATCTCACATTGATTTATGGCTGCAATAAAGTCTATTAAATGGAGTACCAAAAACGTCTGTATTCTACAGAAACAGTCCGATGTTGCTTATTTTATTCTTTGTTTGAACGGGCAGACCGGATGGCTTTGTTGGCTGAGAGCATTACTCAACTCACACACTTGCAAATGCTCACGCAGACAGTGTGTGATTAGCCAGTATGTGGCTTACAGCCAGCGCTGATGTGACAGAATGTGTTAACGTGGAAAAAAAAGTTGCAGTTGGATGGAGAGGCAGGCATGCGCACTAAACAGGCTGAAGCATTCGAGCTGTCGGATTCAAAAACAGCTCGTTCTGTGGGTTAAAGGACTTTTGGAGAAAACAGTGTTCATCATATTAATATATAAAAAGAAGAGAGGGCACAAATGTTGATCCATTACCAGCATCAGTATCAAAAGTTCAGCTCTGATTAGAGTTTGGCAACTCCGTACCATGGCAGCATCAGGTATCGGCCAGTAATCTTGAAAGATCTTTAGGCTCGCAAACCTATACATCTTCTTTTTTGGAAGCAATCAGAACTTTCAGGCATATCTGGTGCCAGTGCTAATGTAAGCACAGCTCTTCAGCTTCGGAGACAGTTTGTATGATAATTTTGTCAGTCACAATCTTGTTCCGGTTTAAATTATCTTGACACAATAACTTAAACCGAACTTAATCATCAACAGAATCTCAGTTATTGAGGATAAAGTGCTTGTTTTGCCATGTTCCAAAATCCATATAGGATAAGCAGTTTTATACGGACTGTAACATACAGCTTTCAGTTGCATGCAAGTACACAGAGCTACATGGTGAATGGCTCATACAAATATTGTTGTGCGCTCACTTTAATCAGAAAATTCTATAGCTCAGTTAAAGAAAATAACTCTAATTCCCAAACGTCTTTAGCAACCAGAGTCAGGATGAAGACCGCTGTACACATGAAAGGCAAATTTTTGAACGGGATCTCCTTAAGACTGTGTGATGCTAAGGTTCTCTTTGGGAGTGACCAGGTTGGATAGGGTCAGGAATGAGTACATCAGAGGGACAGCACATGTTAGAGGTTTTGGAGATAAAGTCAGAGAGGCCAGACTGAGATGGTTCGGACATGTCCAGAGGACAGATAGTGAATATATTGGTAGAAGGATGCTGAGTTTTGAACTGCCAGGCAGGAGGCCTAGAGGAAGACCAAAGAGGAGGTTTATAGATGTAGTGAAAGAGGACATGAAGGTGGTTGGTGTGAGAGAAGAGGATGCAGAAGACAGGCTTAGATGGAGGCAACTGATTTGGTGTGGCGACCCCTGAAGGGAAAAGCCGAAAGGAGAAGAAGATCTCCTTAAGACTGTGTGGTCAAAAAAATAAAAAATATAGAAAATCAACAGTTAACAGAGTTCAGTAAACCGGATTAAACACTTAAGCAAGTGTCAGACTAATAGTACAGATAATAAGCAGAATTAAAAGACAAATGCTCACAGACATGATAGCAAAGGCACACCAACGGGGGATTTGGTTATAATATTAACAAGTGTGTAATGGATAAGACTGAAGGGCTGATGGAGTGACCCTGGACTGGATTGGACACTTACTATTACACTCATAAGCAAAGAAAAACCCTAAACCCAGTCAATGGCTGAAGACTTCCTGTTCAGTGTGTCTGAGCCAAACCAACATGTCCTAATTCAGCGCAACGTAGAGCTCTACAATACCTCATCAACCTCCACAATTACATTTTACATGTATTTTTTGTCAGACACACTACAAAAATAACTGAATAAAAGTTTATATATATGTATATTATTGATTGTCTAATTTTTTATATACATTTCACATTGAATAAAACAGATGAAATTTACATTAGCAGATGATTTGAGTTAGAATTTTAATGCCAGTATGTCAAAATGGGAGCATTCACATTTCCTGTTTATAACTAACTAACTAAATTGTTTGTGATGCTTTTGAATCTAGTAATTTGAGGAGTTAAATTAGTGACCCAAGGAAAGAGAAACAATAATCCACACAGAACATTGACTGCAGGTGGATAAGAAATCATGGTCAGCTCTAATAACTAACTAATACCGCTGGTTGGTTGTGTTCAACTTTGCTCCAATTCTTGCCTTTGATTGGTTGAGAAGTTTTGGACTTCATCTAGAAATAGATGGCTGACCTCACTACAACACTGAGCAAACAGCAAATGAAAAATAAATGAATCATATGGGTCTGGGTTTCTGTTGGAAAAACACCATCACCAACGACTCCATGTGTAAAAGCTTGATAAGGAGATCTGGAGAGAAGAAAGGAGGGACCAGTTGGAAAGTAAGCGGGAGCTACGTTTAGTTTAGTAGCCTGAAAATGAACACTCCCCAGAAAATGAAAAGTAATAGAGAAGGTAAAACCTAAACATTTGTGGCTCAATTTGCTGACTGAAAAACAAAACAAATGGTTTGGTCAATGTTTAAAGCTGATCTCTTAAAAGTGCTTATACTTATTTTTTCCCAGAAAAGAAAAAAAAAAGTGACTTTAGAATTGGAAGTCACATTATTGGATAACACCAGACTTTCAAAATTTCTGATTCTCTGTCTTCTGGTTTTTATGTTATACAAAACATTGTAATTAGAAGAAATCTTACTAACAGTGCTCCTTGTCTGACTAGCAATGACATAATGACACTGACAATAATGTACAGTCATTTTATGGAGGCCTTCTCAGAAAACCTGTAAATTTCAAAAATTTTGACCAAAACAGGGGATCTTAATGAGTGCTGAACAGGAGAGAACATTTTGCAGAGGTATGCCTTTTTTAGAATATAATTTTATTTAAATTCAAGTTGTGGACACATCGAAATTTGATATCCAAGCTCACAGACACTGCTTCTTTCTTCTTCTGAGAATAATCTCTTAGTGTGATGATCTAATCTCTTCCCTGCAGGGTGGACTCATAGGGGTTTTTGGTCACTACAGTATGTTTGCCCCAAGAGATCAACTGTGAAGTATTTTCCAAAGGGAAAACTAACAGTTGAATATTAAATAAAAGTAGTCAGTAGCATCAGGACATCTGTTCATCCTTTTTATTGATTTATTTTCCCTGGAAATTAAATACATTCCAATGTGTTTTCTCACTTTGCCTCTGCATGTGCAGATGGTTTGTCTTATGCTGTGTTTTATAGTCAGTTACCACCACTGTGCTACAGTGTATAAAATTAAGTAAAAGAGGATTTAAAAGCAGACTGGCAAAACTTGAACAGCGATGCAGTCAGCTACTTAATTCTCGCAAGTTAGGGTGGATATTAGTTTACATTTGCATTAGAGATGAAATTGCCCTGCTTTGTTCTTCTCAGATTTCTCTTCATTTACTAAAGAAAAAAGTGAATATATAAATAAAATTGCAACAAAAGGGATTTAGGAGAAGTTGAGCAATAAAATCCATTTAAGAATAACTCTTCTGGAGAATCATTAGTCTCCCCAGACTGTATAAATGCATTTATTATTCCACAGCTAGTCATTTACAGAGGCACAGACAACTTAAGTATGTGCTACATGATATGCATTGTTTCACGTGTATTGGGATTGGTTTGATGCTGCGCTGCTGTTTGTGTACACATTTTTCTTATTGGCCATAATTGAAAATTTATATCTGGCTCATCCTAGTTGCTTGTTAGCGCTAAACAGGCGTGCAATTCATTTAATTTGCTCAGGGAAACGTACACACGTGATTTACCCTCCCTCAGATAGAAGACTTATTATGACCTGTCAAGATTTGACAACTGGCCTCCACATGAAGCGTGACTAGAAACTGTTTTGACATGATTTGACTTGAATGTAAATGAAATAAATGAAAATATATATGCACTCGAGATCAAACTTGAGACTGCTTTTTGGATACCTTGATGATGAATAGTTGATGTTTGAATTGGATTTGAGTCTAGTTTTACCAAGATTTGTGACTTGGTCTGTTTGACGAGAGCACAAGACGACTTGGATTTATTTCTACTTACTTTTAACTTTACTTGGTTCAGGACTTGTTCTGATGTGGCTCGAAAACATGACTTGAAGACTTGAAGGTCATTGAAGAAACCTCCGCTGTCATCTGGAAAAGAATTTAGTTGAAACAAACCGATGCCGAAAGAAAACTTTAGCAGGCTTCACTGTTGAGGAAATACTAATAATAGGAATGTACAAAGGTGAGCAAAGGGTGGTAGTTGTTTGTTTTAAGGCGGTCGGGGTGTATAATGTTGTCATATATAACACGAACAAGAAAAATGTATGTTGTCACTTACCTAACAAAAGTGTTTTTCACAATAATGCCAAATATATTTCATGCAGGACTTACCATGTGAAAAATGTAATCACACAAGTTGCATTTGTACGCAGCAAGACAATTTCTCATGGATCATTGACTGATGAAGTAATTAGTCTGATTCATAATGGCTATAAAACTCCGCTAAAGAAAAAGACTTCATTCCTCTGCGTACACCTGTTCACTTTCCTTGTTTCCACTCTGTTCACCCTAGCAGCCGATTACACTGACAGAGGTGGATTTTCCAGACTTTTAATGGTTCCCATTTAGGGGCTGTGCAGGAAGTGGCTGGATGGTTGACGGTAAATGGACAAAAGGCTCTAATGAGGCACGAAGACAATGGAAGGGGTTTGCCTGTACTAATTTCAATAGCATCTCCCTGTCCCCAGTTATTGTAGCCAGAGACAAATAGTACTGTCTAAGACGGAGCATAAGAGTCCAGAGGACCATAGAACGTTCAGATTATGTCTGATATACAGTTTGGTTTATGGAGTGGTGTGTGTCTAGTGATGCGTGACTATGTAAAACAGGAAAATAGAATTAAAGGTGCTATGTGTGCTATTTTCACACACGGCTTTATCTGAATGATATAATTAGTGATCCATGCAGTTACTGTATGTGGCTGAAATGGGGTCCTTCAGTTCATTGAAGAGGAGCTGAGTCCTTTCATCCAACAGTTACCATTTCTCGAAAATCGATTCGTCCCCAAAAGAAAACATTTAAGCTAAAAGTTAAGTAGCCTTTTCCTGGCCTGGTCCCCTTAAGCCTCAGTGACATTAATATCTTCAGTGTGTTAAACCTAAAGTAATGAATTTGTATAATTCTACTGCATTGTATTATATAATTCCATGTTTAATAATTCCCATGAAATGAACTAGTGTGTCTTTATTCTTGCTATTTCAAAATTAACCTAAGTGTGTCACATTGAAGTGTTGAATGGACCGTGCAACTTGACTGACTTTTATCCATAACAGAGCTTATATACTAGGGGTGTCAAACTCAATCACACAAGGGGCTAAAACTCATTGCACACATTAGTTTGTGGGCCAAACAGGAATGAAATGTACTGACAGACTAAAACTAACCATGTTTTGAATAAAAATATGAATTGAAACAGACAGCATACGATAATTGGCCCCCAAAATAAACAGACTAAACTATTTTGTTCTCCATAAAAATGTCTAGTGGAAACTTGAAAGGATAAATAAGAATTAAAATTTTTTAATTCTTAAATTACAGCCACATTAGATCCACAAACAAGACACATTTTGTACACAACTGAAAACATCCACAGATGCCTGATTGGTGTGTTGTCAGGGGAGCTGAAATTAGGGTTCTTGCAGGTAGCCTATGGTTTGGCACGGCAGCTGTTGGGCTGCATTATGGGATTTGAAGTATGAGTGTTACGGGCGCGTCATACAGCCGGGCCATTAAAAATTCGACAATTGAAACGATTTTGCAGGGCCGGATATGGCCCGTGGGCCTTGAGTTTGACACACGTGTTATATACTGTCAATTCATTATAACCACAGTATTTGCTTAACGTTGGCCAAGTTGTGTTATTTTTTTATTTCTTTTTACATTCATAACATAACCACATTTAAGCATGGTTTATTTATAATAACCACAGCTTTTTCTTAACACTCAACTGTTCATTACCGGCTGTGAGAATATAAAAAAGAAGTTGCAAGGTTTCATGAGGCAACAGGGTGAAAAGAAATGTTTGAAATGGTGCAAGCGTTTAAGTAATTCAGAGAAACTTCAAGTTGGGAGAGACAAATAAGCACCATCAAGGGATTATATGTGTTTTCATGAATGCAGATTTATATTTTCTCACTGAAGGCACCTAATGTAAAATACAGTGCAGGGGCCAGCAGCTGGCAGCTAATTTATCAACGATGCACTGGTGCCAAAATTATTCACAGATCACTTACATCCGGACAGTTAAGGATTAAACTGGGCTAAACTGAATTCCACTGCTGTTTTATTCCACTGATGTTTGTCAAAATGGTAATTTGTGCATTTGAGGAAAAGCAAGCACCCTCTCTCCCACCTTCTCTCAAGGTGCTATTAAAGAAATCCCCAATTACACCTAATAATGATGTAATCAACCATGGCTGACGTGCCAGAGAGCTTTAATTAAGTTATTAATTAGCTGAATAATGGGTTTTTTATTCACCGGCACAGACACCAGACTCTCCCACAGCAATAGTTGCATGTGCTTGCATGTATGTACGTATAAACTGTGTGTGTGTGTGTGTGTGTGAAAGAGTATGAGCATGGCAGAGAGACAGAGTGAAACTGAGGGAGATGAGTGTGGGTGAATATGATGTAACAGTTATAAAAATAAAAAAAAAAAAGACGAAGAAACGAAATGACTGCCGTTCTGTGAAAAAATCAGCTGTACTCTCTATCGCTCTTTACATAAAGTTGCTATTTTTTTTTGCATGTTTTTTTCTTTCTACCTTTGCTTTTCTTGTCCAGCAATTCATGAGGGGCAGACACACAGATTACCAGATCCCATGATTTTTCCTTCAGTTACAATGTGTTATGATAATATTTCACTTTATTTTCTGTCAGCTTTAATGCCAGAGGCTATTTTAATCTTGTGTTGTGCCCACTTCAGGCCATAGTTGGCAGGCTAAATAAAACACATTTATGCAGTACATAATTACCTGGATATGAATTATCCAAAGTGACCCCAGTGACTGCAAAGGTGCAGTGCCAGTTGATCCAATTAACTTTAAACTAAGGGCCTTAATTTATCTGCAAATGGCTGCACCTCTCGCGGGAAGCTGATAATGTCAAGCTTCTTGTTCACAAAACAGCTCATCATCCCAGCTTCTTTTCTATCTGTGTTGTGGTTTATATTATTTTCTCTCTTCTCCCAACCTAAGCTAATCTAAAACCACCAACCGTCTTTCTGTGTCACACCAGACTTTATAAGATTACATGCGGTACCAAAGGAAAAACCAAAAAAGAACAAAAAACATCCGCTACTTCCACTACAGCGTTCCCTCAATCAATTATTTGCTACGGAATCACTGTTTGTAAAATGTAAGCCTCCTCAGAAAAACCAGAAAGAGGTGAGATCAAGCCAAGTGAATAGCCTCCCTTGTATTCGGTGTCTCATGTCAGTGTGAGGTCCCAAACCTTCAGACCATCTGGGCCAGCCTGTCACACAGTCAGGGCTGTGAGTGCACGTTAGTTACTACTTACTTTACTTTACGTCTGATGGTGGTGTTTCTTTTCAATTATAAGAAAATTATAAAAAAAAAAAAAAAAAAAACATAGATGTTGGTAATTTGGTCATTTCTGGCGAAAGAAAAATAAATCGTGTTTCAATTTCGTGTCAAAACAGAATCCCTGAAAGTCTTTAACAGCAAAGCGTTGAACACAGTCTTCTTGTGATTTATTGTTTTATTATAACCATCGGTGCAATGGACTGAATTAAAATTTAAACATTGGGAGAAAATCTAGATTGTATTTGGTTAAAGACAATGAAAAAAAAAAAAAAATTGTTACTTTTTGGCTTGGAGAAAATCTCACTTCCCTTTATTCTTGCCGATGGTGGCCAAAAATAATCACACATAACAGAAAGGGCGTGTAAAGAATGGGACGTTTGTTAAATGTTGCACAAAAATACAATAAAATACAAATAATCTTTCATGCAATAAAGTAAATGGATGCTATAAAAACAACAGCAAGAGCTGAAAGTGTGTTGATTCAACATAGACACCAAGCTGTAGTTGGAGCTATAAACTGAATTTTGACGAGATGTGTTGGCCTAAAAAAAGGTGTCCGATTGCATTTTTCTTCCAGGTCCAAAGGACATCCTTGGATTCAGCAGCTGCCACAAATACTCGGATGCACTTCGAATACTCTTATTCATGCCCGGTTCCTCAGCCCAGGAGTCATGCTGTATTTTCCTATTTTCATTTTCACAATTTTCAAACATTGTCGATAACATTTTAACCTCATGCATTTCAATGAAATTCCATCAGTCCTCACCGTGTTTGGTCCTTGAGGGCAGGGAAAGCTTTTTGGCTACAAATGCTTCAAATGGCCTCTTCAGAGGTTGTTATCGCTGAATGGGGAAGCTAATACAAGCCAAAGTGACTGGCTTTGATAGAGATTTAGAGATTCCCATGTTTCTTCTTTTCCCGTTTCCATCCACTGTCTGGCTGCGCTGCTTGACCTTGTTGGGTGATGCAAGGTCAGAGCGCTGCAGTGTTCTAATACTCTCATGCAACCATTGTGTGGAGTATGCCACCCATTTTTTAAGCGTGTTTTCATAAGTGGAGGGAACCTGATGTTAATGCTCCTCCTCACTTTTCCCCATTTCATTCCTCTGCATCAGTGTCCTCCTCCCACCCCCTTTTCTCTGCCTGCTCTTTTCTCCCCTCCTTGTCTTTGCCCTCCTTTATATTGTCTTAGCTATCAGTCAATCCACCAATGGCTCTTATTCTTCAATAAGTGGAGGCGATCCCGCTAGGGGAAAGAGGATGAGGAAGCTGAGTGAATACAGAAAGGCCTTTTATCTCACTCTCTCTCTTTATTTTATGCTGTCTCCCTCATGTTTCTATTCCCCTCTCGATCCCTCTCTTTATCTTTCCCCTACTCTCTCCCACTCTCTGTCTGCGTCTCGGGAGATTTCTCTGAAAGCCGGGTGCATGCAGAACAGTCCAGCGCTGCGTCACTTTGCCTATAGTGGCCTATGCCAACAGAATTATCAGCTCGACTCCAGACTATGTTGCCAGTTTGACTCACCTTCACCTTGCTGCTTTTTTTTTTTTTTTTTTTTTTAAATACAATCTCCAGCCTTCACCAGGACGTACAGTGCTGGCCTTGGCTGTACAGATACAGAGATTTACCTATAGAGGAGAAGCCTCTGGTTTGTGGTATAAAGATGTATTAGGTGTTGAGTCTCTAGTACTCATTCAGCTTTCAGGGTAAAACTGAAGTTGACTGCAAATAAAAAAAAAGGTAGAGCTCAATGAGGATAATACAATGAAAGAGGGGATCAGATGACCGCAGGCAGAATAGTAACTACCTAATTGTCATTGTGTTTATTGTGTGAGAATGTGACTCATATCCAAACAAACCAGTGTCCCTGTTTTTGGGTTTGGTTTTTTTTTTATTTGTTGTTGTTTGATTTTTTTTTTTTTTCTCAGAGGCTAATTTAAGTATTCATGCTTTCCACATTTAATAAACCATTTGTGTTATTGTTTCGCAAAACAATTTTTTTGGTTCAAGGGCCTTCTAAGTCAGACTCATTTTCTATATCACTGAAGATGGCACACTGGCAAATGCTTACTTTCTTTCGAGCTGATCTAAATAATTCATACAAACAAACTTTTTTAAAGCTGAAAACACAACAAGAAAATGTTCATAATAAGAAAATGACTGAATGATTACTTGAAGTGCTTGTTAAAAGGAAGAGTATTTGCATAACATATAATAGAAAGTGTGTGTTTACATACATACTACAAATTGTAGAAAAGTATAATCAATTGTACAACAATGCCATTGTAGTCCTTAATCAATGTTCATTGCATCAAGTTTTTATTGTCCATCGCCTTGGTTTGAAATCCATTCATTATAATGGATTCATTAACTTCTTTTTTTTCTCTTCCATACGTCTTGCTTTGTGTTTGTGTTACCATTCCCTCCCAGTAATAGCACCTTCCTTCGCCAGTTTCCTTCAGCCTCTGACAGACTGTCTGAACCTCAGCCCGATGGCACTTTAACATGCAGTGACCAACATTAAAGGGGCTTCCTCATCTCCACTAATTTAGCTCCATGGCAACAAATGTGCAGGCATTACATCAGAGACTGACCTTATGCTGTGCGCTTAGTATGACTAAAGGGACCTTCCAATGTCTCCCCATGGTAAAATTACATATGGTGATTGGTAGGACCTTTAAAACACACTCTGTTTTCAGAGGTTTTAAAAATGCAGCGCAGTTATCTTCTGTTGCCTCTAAAATTCAAATTCGGAATTAAAGAAGCAGAAGAACATAACACATGACTTGGAACAGCAGAACATTTTCGAAGGAGAAGAAGAATCTTTTATTGTCATTATACACACACTGAAATCAATGCACACGCAACGAAATTACATTTACATTACATTTCATATTTTTATTAGCCACACTGCTTGTTTTTTGATTTGCTTCTCCCATTCCTCTCTGCAACATGCATTAATCGCTTGACATTATGGAAAACATTTCCATTACGGAAACGACTGCTTCGTTAGTCGGCCAACTATAGCATTGTGTTTGCCACAATGCCAGACAAGCCGCCCACCTACTACCATGACACCCCCCCCCCCCCCCCCCCCCCCCGTACATACACATTTGCCGTGTTTGCTGGTGCTATTATTGGACTAACAGTGAGAGATTTATCAGTTGATATGAACCAGTCTAATTATGTGTTAGCTATAGATTCAAGTTGTCAGTGCCCTCAGAGGGTTTAAGTCTTAAACCACCAACTCTAATTGCCAATATGGGAGCTTATGGATGCTACACACCACTTCATAATACAGCAAATGTCTGTGGAGCAGCTCAGGCTGTACTGTGTGGTTTTAATGTTTTATTATTAGATTTTTAAGGATAGAAGATGTTATTTGGATTGATTTTTTAAATGTCTATTCTAACAAGAACAATAAAAAAAAAACATCCATATAAACAACTGTAACACTGTACCAGACGGTGTTTTCTCCAGAGGTCTTCCCCGACCATTTCCACTTACTGCTGTAGGATGAGCAGAGCACTGATGTGATTACTGAATTCTGGAGGTCTAGATGACAAGGACATGATTAAGATATTTATTTATATCTCATGGTGGATACACCTATTAGTCAGTTACTGACCACTTAATCCACTGATTGACTTCATCATATTATGGTTTGTATTCTAGTTATCATCATGCATGACATAGATGTCTTTGATTACTGGATCTTCAGGTGCTTCGGATTATGCAAAACTGAAAAATTGTGGTGAATTGTGAATTCATAATTATATGCAGTATAACTCTAGATGGGGGAAGCATAATCATGCTGACAGAGAACTTTGGTTATTAGATGACATGTATTCCTTCCATAACCCTTAATGTTAATTATTTGAGATGCACAAAGCAATTGTCTGAATTATGCCAAAGTACTTGGCGTTAAGTATAAGCACAATTGGCATAGCAATAGTAACAGTTTTTGTTAATTAATCTAATCATAGAAACTGAATAAGCTATGTTAAACATGCAACTGCATGTCCATATGTCTGCATCTTCTGGACTGAACATCTGATTGTTATTCCTCTTCTCGAAGGTAGGTGGTGTGTGTTGTCACATTCAGAGCTGCAGCTGAAACTGCTGGCACAGCTCCTCTGCAACTGAATGATATCGGTAGCAGCTGCTGTGGTTGGTCTGGCTCGCTGTATTGTTGACAATAGATTAGTCCGAGCTGCCAGCGCGTGTACACATTTGCTTGTGTGTGGGCGTGCATGTGTTTGTGAGTGTGTGTCTCCGAATCCATTGATCCGCCCGGCTCTGATAGTGTGCTCTGTTGTCTGGTTCATGTCCACATACGAGAGTCCCATGCCGCGGGGCAGTGGCTGTTGTTGCATTGCCCAGAGGGTGTATTTGTTTTCAACGAGTTGCCTATGTGGGTGTGTCTGTGTGTGTGTAGCTAGGTGTAGCTAGTTCAGTCATGATGCCCTGGCCACTGCTATACACATACATCCACAGTCATACACACACAAACACACACACAGAGCCACTGGCTCACTGTGACAGGAGCAGCTAGCTAGTCCTGTTTTCCTTGGTGATTCTTACACACACACACACACACAAAAACACATTTTTTCCAGCGTGCCTCAATAAGAAACACATCCCACAGCCACATATTTCACATTCGACAAAAGTATACAGCTAAACTCAGGAGCATCCACATAGATTAATGATTGATGCATTGAAAACTACCACCACCACTGCTATACACATACATCCACAGTCATACACACACAAACACACACACAGACACTCTATGTCAGTGGTTCCCAAATGTTTTCCTGCTGGGCCCCCAAAAACCCCCACTACACAGACAAATGTTTTGTTTTCAAAATCCATTGCAGTTTATTTTACACATTGTAATTAATACAAACTGTGACTTTTTTTAAACAAATAAATTTAATCTTCAATAAGTTAAAAGTTGCAATAAACTACAACTTCTTTTGGAATAAAAAATAAACAAATCACCTTAACAGTGTAATTATTTTCAGAGTAACAGGTTTTGTTTTGTTTTTTACTACGTAACAGTATCCAATATTGCTGTGGGTGTGTCTTTTTGCCCTGCATCTGCAAATTCACTTCATTGAGTTTCAGAAACATCACTGAGGTATGCAAACTTCATGAGGAACTTGAGTTCAGCTGAGGACTCAGGACTCAGACACCATGAGGTGCTGGCGTCTAAACAGCCAGCGCTTCACGGTGTATCACCCTAACCTGTGCTGCGCCCCCCCCTACAATGGCTCAGTGCCCCCCACTCTGGGAACCACTGCTCTATGTAATGGCTTCAGCCATAGCAGCTTGTTCAGCACAAGCCTCAGAGGAAAAGTAAAAGAGTGTGGGAAATACACAAAGACAAGAAAGAGAGAGATGCATTTCCGATATGAAACTCCTCCCTGTCAGCATATTGCCGGCTGCAGTGGAGACTCATTGCATTCAGAGCAGATTTTTCACCACCTTAACCACCCTATGATCTGGAAATGAGCTAAAATGAAAAAACAAGTGGCTTTGGAACATTTTTAGCATTCGGGCAGATATCAAGTGTGATGACAGTTGACAATGACAGTTGTGTTTATTCATGTCTCTGGTCAAGAACAAAATTTTAAAAAAAAAAAATCATTGCTTTCCTTAGAATCAAACATACAAAACAACATAATCATATTTACACAGTGTGATAACGGTTAAAGTCAATATATTATGGTTATTAGCCAGCCAGTGTTTTTAAGTTGGTTACTCTTCTCACACATTAAAAATCCAGTTTCTCTTACAGGGAAACTGCATAGAAGTTGATGTGAATGCAATTTTCTATTACTTGTTTGATGGTTCTATGATCATAAAAATTGATTAATGCTTTTAGTGCAAGACTGATGCGCTCCTAATATGTCACATATAAATGTTTACACTAGATGGAATATGACTGTGTAGCTGTGAGGCAAAACAGAAAAAGGCTGCAGCGCCCACACACATATAACATGGACACACACACACACACTATTGTGTGCTTTGCATATGTGCTTTCAAATTATTAAGTTTTCCTCAAAGAGCAAAGAAGAGATTTCACTTCATTCCCCATGAGCTTCAAGATGGAAAGTCAGTTAGATGGGAGCAGAGACAGAAGAGCCTGATACAAAGAGATGGCTAAAATAAAAGCAAGTTTTTTTTTGTTGTTCTACAACAATCATTTGTGTGACTCAGTTTTACAAAGTATTTAATTTCAGCTTTTAGGCTTTTGTTCTTTTTTTCCCATTTCAGTCGAGCTGGGGGATGCATCATGTAGAGCAAACAGAGAGAGTTGGAATGAATATGGGGAATATGGTGACTTTAAAGGAACGGGAAAAAAGAAAAGAAATGAAGACGAAAATGAAAAGACAAGAAAAACAGAATTGAGATTCTAAATGAAAGTTTCATGAGGGGTTTTCTCAGCACGATATCGCTGGATGGTAGAAATAGAGTTTTGTAAGAGTTTTTCGTTGCGCAATTACACAGTATGATTGTCCACTGGGATCTTTCATTCATTCATTCATTCATCTTCTACCACTTATCCATTTCCGGGTTGCGGGGGGTGCTGCAGCCAATTCCAGCTCACACTGTGCGAGGGCGGGGTACACCCTGGACAGGTCGCCAGTCCATCACAGGGCCAACACACAGAGACAGACAGAGACAAACAACCACTCACACTCACACTCAGACTTACGGACAATTTAGAGTCACCAATTAACCCAAACATGATGTCTTTGTACGGTGGGAGGAAACCCACGCAGGCAAGGGGAGCAGGCACATGCAAACTCCGCACAGAAAAGCCCCAGGCCTGGGAACCGAACCTGAGACCTTCTTATTGTGGGGCAACAGTGCTAACCACTATAGCGGTCTCTCTTGTATTTTTCCCTTCTTCCCTGTTTTCTGTCTTTCTCACACACAGGTTATTGCCACACATACATAGACCAATCCCTCCCTTCTCAAGTCATCTAATTTATGATAAAGGACAGCTTTCCATTTGTCTGAAAGCTTTTTATGACTGTGCAGACCTTATGGTATCATGCTATTTATTCTCTGCCGGAGGTGTGTGTGTGTGTGTGTTCATGTGAAAACCATGGGTTCATGCAGATACACTATATTTGTGCTTCTATCCCGCAAGCGTTATTTGTGCATCGGCCATACACTGAAAAACCTTGCTCTTTATGTCTGATTCATTATCCTGACAGAGACAGAAGAGGTGAGAAAAGAGAAAGAGGAGCCCACAGCCAGCCCACTCCTCCTCCTCTCCCTCCTCCCCGTCCTCATCCTCCCCATCACATGGATCTGCCCCGAGCTGGCGTTGTGAGTGCATCGTGCCAGTGCAGCAGGCTTTTATTGTGATTGAGTCTGCTGCTTACAAGGAATGATGCAAGGGAGGCTGTCTCCGTCTTGCAGACGGACAGATAACTCAATCCTCAGCTGTTTTACCTCCATGCAGGCAAGATGTTATACATGGAGACACAGCTCCTGTAGCGCACAGCTGGAAATCTGTTATATAAGAGTCTGAGCAATGTGATGCGTTTCCCGTATGGTGACTGTGGTAGAGGCATAAGAACAAAACTCTTCAGGTGAGAATAACACTAGGAGACCTTGGTGTCTTGGTATTTGTTTATTACATATCTTGCAGCAAGAGGCACTCAGTCACACTGAGCTCAGAACTCAGAACTCTTATAGCACTCAGCAGATATATAAGTACAAAGAGGGTTTCTGTCTGGAGTGTCTGCAGATTCCTTTGTTTAAGGCCATGATGAAGTACAGAGTACACTCCCACATGAGAACACATTCAATGCAAGGGTTACAATAATAATGAGCACATTCAGGGAGTAGATAACAATTATTACATTTGAAGAGTAACAAATCTTTCACATGACGCATCTATAAAGTACATCGTATCAGAGGTGTTAGTGGCAGTCGTGATAGTTTGAGTATTAGTTGTAACAACAGCAGTTAAAATGTAATTGATCTGAAACCTTCTAGCGTAAGGGCACAACTGTAATTGTACTACACAAACACGCGCACTTTCTCACACATGCAGCTCACCCAAATGCATTATGGTCACTCCTCATTGTATCCCAGCTCAGGGCCATCTGTTCAGGGTTACGAGTGGTGTTAAACACCAAGATGTCCTTGCTGCATGTGCAATCACTTCTCTCCATCATTGACTCTTCCGAAACTCCATCTCTCATCGTGTCCCCATTAATCTCTGTACCATGTTTAGAAAAAAAAAAAACAACAACAACAACAAAGTACAGAGACCTAAAGGGAAAAGAGAGTTATTAATGGCAGGTGAAGAGTTTTTATTGGAACAACCAGGTGGCAGGTATACAGGCAGGCAGACAGAACAGGAATCAAAACAGTTATGCAAACTAAGGTTTTGAGAGCTTGGCAGTCTGACCATTGGTGAGTGGACACAGAGCTATTACAGAGCAGATAAATAGGTGATGGGAACAGGTTTGTGTAGAGGATGGGCAGCCAGAAGGCAGCAAAATGGGCATAGGAAAGGGGCTGGTTCTGAACTGCCCTGAGAGTTGGTGACAATGGCAAGATCGGAGCTGTCAGAAACACTAGACGGAAAGTAAAATCCATGATGTTGTGCTTCTCTTTCTATCAATTCTTTTAATTGAGATAGTTTCTTTTGCTCCTGCACTCCTGCCTGCTTCCCTCAGGCTAAACCTCTCCGCCCTCTCTTCTCATTTGGCCCGAGACAGGTAAAGGCGGCGAGAAAAGAGGAAAAGTGATTGGACATTTACAACTATCCTGGAAATCTCATTGCCAAGGCTCCGTCACTGCGACATCTTTTATTGCCTTCCTACGGGAACCTTCACATAGGAGGCTAACCTCATCTCTTTAGACACACACACACACATCCACAGGTAGCCATAAGAATAGCTCTCCATGCACACCCCCCCACCCCCTACCCCACATACACACACACACTTATATATGATACACAAGCTCCCAGAGGTCTGTCATAAATTGGATTTTGTCAGTATGAAAGAGATATGGAAGGCGGGGGGGTTGGGGTAGATTGTGTATGTGTGTGTGTACTTTTCTGTAGTGACACTCCTGCAAGATGAAGGTGGGAGGAAGTGAAGAGATGAAATGAGAGAAAAGAAGGAGAAAGGGACGAGAAGAAAAATGAAAATATTATGGCAGCATAATTCATCATAACAAAAAAAAATGTATCTTGGTATCCTCTATGTGTGTGTGTTGGTGTGATCGTGAATGCTTGTGCGTCTACTCCTACCTGAGTGGCAGGACTGTGCATTATGGTCCCCTTGCCGTCAGATAGCACTGCAAAAGGAATCTATAGGTACTGTGCATCTTACTAGAAAGAAGCTCACTGTAGATGTTAGAGTGAGATTAAGATGGACTTAAAGTGCTCTATGTACAAGAGTCGTCTGCTTCCACCGATATTAGTCAGGTCACATTTTAATCTTGAAATGATATACAGCGGCACTGTAACTGCTGCCCTATCAACATCCTTTATCTGGTGCTGTGGAGCAACATCAGTGAGGAAAAATAAATCGCACTTCCATAATGCTTACAGCACTAGTGTACCAGTATAAGTAATAGTGCAGTAGCGTCAATGGCAGCGTATGTAGCAAAGGGAGTATCTGAGGGTATAGCACTGAGGTCAAAACAACTTTAAGCCACAAAGACATGCATAAATTAATGCAAAAAAGTGACTTGATGTGAACTATAGCTGAGGATATCTCAAACATGCAGTTCAGAAAAATCACCAACTGTCAAAAGCATTGCACAACTCCAGTTACCAGGTGGTCATACAGTACATGGAGTACCGATAAAAAGTCCCGATAATGAAACAAGTAACACCAGTGGGACATTGAAGAAAGTTGAGTTTTATATGTTGCTATGTTTCTATTCATTACATCAGCTTACACAGTGTAAGCACACAGTTCTTATTGTGCTATAATGTCTTTGTTGTGCGTTGATTTGCTCTTAGAGAAGAAAGTATTTGCAAGCAAGGTCTGTCCAGTGTGATTTCATACACACACAGAGCAGCAGGTATGGCAGAAATTATGTAAGCGTCAACCAGCTCGGGGAGAGTACTCTGTACAGGATGTACACACCAGGAAGTGCCATAGCTCAGTGATTCTGCAGTGACTCCATCAGCGCTCGCATTAAACAATTTGTTTACCGATTCAATTTCTGCCACCAGCATTATGCTAGTGCAGCACTCCGGCGATAACAGGTGAAGTTTTTTCTGAAATTCACGGTACCATTACTTACCTTAGTCGTGAACAGGGCCCTGCCTCAAGGAACTTCAAAAGCATGAGGGCATATATTTATTAGGAACACCGGCTGTTGTGAATGTCTGCGCTCTGTCATAATGTGCTGCAGCACAGGGCCACCATTGTGTACATATTTTCTACTTCAGCAGAGGCGCATAACACTTGAGAGCCTCGGCCTCTTTAGTTGGACTCGGAGAAGGTAATATTGGGTCTGCACAGAAGCCAAAGTCATTCAGTGGTGATGTTTGACCCCGAGGAGTGCCAAATACTTCTCAGCTCAATGCAGATTGCATTACTTAAAAAACTGCCTCTGGCCTCTCTGCACTGTAGAGGACCTGACACGGAAACCATGCTCCTTTGGCAGGCACTTTTGTTCATACTTTGACTCGCTGTGCAGGGATATTCAAGTGACTGCTGGTTAGTATGCACTGTCATGCTACTGAAAGGAAAATGTTTGGTATAAATATGTTTGGGTATCGGCTTGAATGGCATTAGTTGTGAAAGATTAGATAAGAAATCCAGTTAAACATGGGACATCACGTCGTGTTGACTATATATCAGCTTAAATGTGATAAAAATGTGCTATGTGAGTGTGTCAAGTAGATCAAAGTAAAATAAAGAGGAGTGGAAGAGCGGAAGAAGGCGATATTGGAGGGATTTAAGAGTCAAGCAGTTAAAAGTTAAAAAAAAAAGAGAGAGAGAGAGAGAGAGAGAAATGAAGAGGACAATATGAGATGGTTCACATTGTTCGATTTTGGTCACTAAAAGTGTTCAGTTGCTGATAGGGTAAGGCTTGGTAACTAAAATTACTATGTCAGGTCCAGGGGGATATGGGGACAGGGGACAGGGGACGGGGACAGCAGGGCTAAAAGGTCCTTGAAGAAAACCTGGTCCAGAATACATGACTTGATTTTGACCTGAGACTGGGATGGCAGTTTGCCTTTCAGCATGACAATGACCCAAAGCATACAGCCAAGAAAATGCTACAGAGCCTCTGGGAAATGTCTCTGACTCTCCTTGAGCGGGACTATTTTTTCTACATATTGTGTGGCTTTAGGGATAGAGATGGCAATTCCATGCATTTAAACACATTCCATAAAACTCATTATGGCTCAAGCTTTAGAAATCAGATAACCCGCACAGCACGCCTTATCAGATACGTTTTTGTTTGCCTGTCTCGCTGCTAAAAATAGTTTATCCTGCTGGGTCTCTCAATCAGCTAATTCTGCCAGACTGCTCCAATCAGATCCAATGCAGTATACACATAAACCTGACAATCACCGCTTTGTCTTTGTCCGTGTGGGTGTGCGTATGCAGTCTTATATTTGCACTGTCCATGTGGGACAAGGGCACACACACTGAGCAATATGTGGATGAACAGACAGGAACATTTTGGACAGATTGGGGTTTTGTTCTGCCATTCTTCTCCAGAGAGTCATTTTTCCTCTGTCCAGTCATTGTTGAGGGAAGGCGTTCTCTGTACAGTTCTCCCCTGAGGTAAAGGTAATTAGGCTTGGCATGATATCTGGACTCGTTCATTTACCTGTTCTCATCTCTCACAGTCCTTCCTTCATGTCTCCCAACCCAAACTGTCTTTTTAAGTCCAAAAATACACCCAAACCAGCAGCCTTATCTCCGGTAAATTGTAATATTCCCCTTTAATTTTTCCCACTTTTACTTTACTGTCACGCTCTCCCTGATCCCCTCAAAAATATAAAATATTAGGTGGGTGCATTTGTATGAGAGGCAGAACGGGTGGAAGGACGGTTTAATATATGAGGAATCAGTTTGGGGGTTTTTTCAACAGGTAAAACCAGTGTTCACAAGCACATGCGATTTATGCGCTCACTGGTCAAAAGGACACTCAACTAAGAATTACATGATTTTAGTGTATGTGTGTGTTTCTGGTGTCGTTTATGTTTATATGTGGCTTGAATTATATTACTTGAAAAAAATTTAAGGATGTATCCAGAGAATAAGTTGAAGTTATAATAAGTAGAATTAGATGAAAAAAAACAAAAAACAAAACAAAACAAAAGAAAACATTGGGCAGAATATTGTAAAATGTTGTACTAGGTGGCTGGAAGAACAGGTAGAGACAAACTTTTCTTCATGTAATTTCTCAGAAAGCAAAAGCCCTGGAGATATGTTACACACGCAACTCTGTTCATACACATAATACACATAAAAATAACATAGATAACTTGGCAACTTCTGCATATATTTTCATATGTTGCCCCTGAATTGGACAGTCTCTGTGCAATCAACTTCTCCCATTAATTAAGAGCCATTTGAAATGCAGGGGACCTGGGATTTCGGAGGCTCATGTGGTCCTGGTGCCACGGGCTAGTTTGCGTGGTTGATAATCTACAGTGGCCTTTGGTTGATGTTGACCTTTTGCACTGCTTTGCTTTCATCCCAAACTGCCTGCTTCAACAGCTCTGAACCCTATCGGATCATTTGTATCCTCCACAATCAAATCAGTGTTTGCCTGGTAGCAAAACACTGGAAATCATTAAGGACGTAGAGTAGGGTAAGCCCACAAGATACGCATTTCATGTTGATGCTTTTTTTGGGAGCATAATAAAGCAGAGGTCATAGTTTATCCACCTTTCTGTTTGCCATCACATCAGTGTGAAACATAAAGACTCAAATGTATCAGCCGGACTTGCATTTTCAAACCAATCCCTCTCCCATCCTTTGCCAGTTCTCCTCTGTGGCCTGTTGTCAAGGCCTTTGTGACAATTAAGAATCAGACACAACGATTTCACACTAGGGCAAAGCGTTGTCTGAATTACTGCCCAACAACAGGTCCACTGGAGCATAAAATGGGTGCCAGAAACACTGTTCAGATAACAGACCATCAGCTGTATATCTGGATGATGAAGAGTTGTGAGCCCTGGACAATTCAACCACACACTAATGAGGCTCTGTTTTCACTAAAAGCCAGCCGAAGAGGGGGGGATTTTGAATGATCACGGAACTCGACTAGGCCAAAGTTAGAGTTCACATGAGATTGATCATTAAAAACTCCACGTAGAGGTGCAGGAGAAGTGCAAAGTGAAACGAAGGTCTGCTGTCTGGCCATATGCTCAATTCTCTTTCAAAACTAGGTGCAGCCAAATATATGCACTGGTGCCGCTGAGGTTTTGTGTGCTCTTCAAACATGTTTTTTTCCCAGTCACTTTTCCAGCTTCCAATTTTAAGCATCTCAGACATTAACAAGATTCCTAAACGGGCCCCTTGAGGAGATAATGACAAGTCAAAATGTTGTGTAAAAAACATGCTCGTCCTCAAAGTATATACCTCTCACAAGGGTAAGGGTAAACACTTCCACAAACACTCATCTCTACTGTGTCTGACAGGGCTTAGCTGGTGCTTGTGGGGCAGCAGTGTATTAAAGAACATGAGCAACTTTTCTCTGCACCTTTGCTTGATGTTCCCCTCTGTGCCCGCTGCTCTCTTCATTATGCATTAGCTTGGGAAAGTCTAGCCAGATAATAACAAAAACTGACTTTCCTGCATGCTGTAGTGTTTCTGTCCGTTACACTTTGACTGTTAGACTCTTGAATTACGAGTGACCCAGTCAGTGATGTGGAAAATTACAGAACCATGGGTTTGGATGTGGGTTATCTCTACTTGTAATCACACTATAGTAGGGGTAAATTCATTCATTCATCTTCTACGGCTTATCTGTTTCCGGGTCACGGGGGGTGCTGGAGCCAATCCCAGTTTACATTCTTCCAGAAACCAGAGTACCCGGAGGAAACCCGCATAGACACGACGCATGAAAACTCTGCACAGAAAGGCCCCATGCCTGACAATTGAACCCGTGATCTTCTTGTTGTGGGGCAACGGCGCTAACCACTATGCCGCTGTGCTGCCTGGTAAAGGAATTTTAGTTGATAATGAGTTTTAAAATGAAATTAAAAAAGCTTTAAAGAAGCACGCGCAGAAAGAGGAAGAAGCCAGATATTCAATCTGAACCCCAGAGAGTGTTAGCCAGTCTGTTAGATGAAACCGACTCACCTTGATTTTGGAATATCCTGATAGCATCCGCGAGTAATAAGGTACTTCGAAAAGAGTGAAATGAAATCAATGCGACAGTGAGCACGGTGTAATTCTATGCATGAGTTCTGTTTGCTGCTTTCCTGTGTGTGATATGTGTTTGGGTGTGAAAGTGAGGCATCTGATTTGACTCCAGATAAATCTTCCACTGCTGCAGCATCAGAATGTATTACTGAGCCAACAGCCGGGGCCAAATCCATTTTTATCTGTGTGCAATTGATGTCACACCAACTTCTCACAAAAGTGCCTCCACCGAGGCACCACATGTGAAGTTTTTTTTTTCTTTCCTTGTCCGCACAAGTACGGATATGTGTGTTTGCGTGCAGTTGTGTATGTGTCAATGTGTGTTTTTATGAGGTGAAAGGTGAATCGATTTCCACAAGATGGCTTCAGGGAAGGATAGGTCTCACAACTGCCCAGAGCTGTCTGTAGAGAAATAACCCTGTTATATGGCAGCGTGCGCGCACACACACAGACACACACTGATCCTGTTTTGACAGTGGTTTTTGGCACATCTTAACCTTAATCTCATGACTGTACAGAGAGACGACAGTGAACCGTGCTTTTTTGATGGGGCGCTTGTTCTTGCCAGAATACATGACACGCTTCTCCCCGCGGAAAGGACAGGACAGCCAGTCACCTCTGATTGTATCTTCGCACAGGCCACTGGTACCGCCATTAGCTTGTGTAATTCCACTCAGTGATGACAGAAGAAGGACATTCATCAATCCAAATGTCTTCCTACTGCAAACTTTGTGTCACAGTTGACAGGAGCAAGATGGATCTTAAATACTTTATAGAAAGCGTATTATGTCTTCCTCTATACCTGTTGCCTGTCTTTTTCCCCCTGTTTCCTGTGATGTTTCATGGCTGTCTCATGGCTGTTTAATGGTTCTATTCAACTGTCTCACGGTTTCTTATTCCATCTTATGGGTTTGTAGGATTGTCTTTAGGCTTCTTAAGGCACTTTGAATTTTTCTCGCCGCCTGATCGAATTTTATGGCTGTCTGATGCACTCACATGACCTCTTACCCCATGTTCATATCCTGACGTCAAATAGGCAAAATGTGTTTTATTTATTTGGAGGTCGTCTCATTGGAGGGTGTGGTGGAACAGCTCATTAGTACCAAAGTACAACAAAAAGAGCAGTCAAGGGCAGCAGAAGTGTTTGTTTTTTTTGGATATATTTGTTTTGTTATTGAATTACGTCTCTGTGGTGTGCTAATTATAATAAAAAAAAATATAAAAATACAACTGCAGAACAAAATCTCCTTTTTCTGATTTATGATGGAGTTTGTGCATTTTTCCACAAAATTCATGCATGTGAACTAATATAAGAGCGAAGGGTATAGAATGGTATAGTAACGGTATTGTTGACCCCAGTTGGATAATGCATTTATATGGTTTCTCTCATAAGAGCAGGGAAGTCATATGAAAGCGTATGAGCTAGATTGCTTATCATATCGCCCCCCAGTTTGCTAATATCCACCGTTGATATCAATTGTGTTTTTGAATGGAAGCAATAGCCTTCTGTCAATTGACTGGAGAATCTAGAAATATTCACACAGACAATAATGGAAGATATTGTGTACACGTCTGTTCATAGCTCAAGTAATGAGGTTTGTGTTGTCGCCAAGTGACTTTTTATTCAAAAATGTTCCCGCTCATGTGCCAGCGTCTCATTGAATTTCTCTTCAGTGTGGGCTCATTCAGGCTTTTTTATGTATAATATTCTGTGACATGGATGCACAAATTGAAACACCAAACTCTAACCTGCCAGGAACACTAAGTGAAGAGTAATGATCTACGCACATGATCATTCTTGTGGCAGCTCAGTTGAGCAGTGTGGTGGGTCAGTCAGTGAGTTTACTTTGGCCAGTTTGAATGGGATGAACAAACATTCTTTACTATAAACATTGTACAGCTCAACTGTACTGCAGCCTACATTCTCCACAGTGACCATTCATTTAAACCCAGACCTTTTTCCAGCTATTTATGAAAAAACAAAAAACAAAAAACAAAAATGCATTAATTGTACCTGATGCCCTGAGTGTTGTGTACGTCATCCAGTTTCTTCTTTTTATTTCATATCTTCTCTCCTACTCTCCTACTTTTGCCTGTAACCACCAACTGTGTTTGCAACCGTGGAGAAGATTTTGGAGAAATGTGGGTCTCTATGCACACATGCATATAGGGAGGGTTGTGACCTTGGTTTGTACAATGAATTGATTTATTTATTTTTTATTTATTTATTTATTTTTTGTGCGCATGTTCAACAAATTGAAAATAAATACAACACTGTCATTAGTTGTTGAGCAAAAGAGTTGGAAATATAAAAGATACTCCGTAGTCCAATCATGCATTAGTAATCAGCATTTGTCCAAAGCTGCCACCCATTTTTTTTTTTAATGTCTGTAAATTAGTTTTCATTGTGCAGTCACAGTGTAACTGCTCCCCTACAACCGGCTCCACTCACTGTGTCGACCCACTGAGCTTGTGAGAGAAGCGTGTCATCGTGCAGAGCTTTTAGCTTCGGACAGCTGTCTGAGTGGCTTCTCAGTCCAGATGAGGGTGGGCTGTCTCCTTTGCCCTCCCTGCAAGCCACTGTAAGACTGAAGTAATATGTCAGGGCTGAAAAAGTAATAGCATTCCCTGGGTTTACCCAAATTATTAAAAAAAAAAAAGAAAGAAAGAAAAGAAAAATCACTATCTGTTTTCTGTCTGTCCCTTTCAAAGCTGTATTAAATTATTTTCTGAAATAAAGCGATGCACAAGCAGATGAAGCCTCAGAGGAAATTCTGATTGGGTTTGAAAGCCAGGGGCCATTAGTTCACCTATATATGAGAAATCTCACAAAGATCTCAACAGTTTTTCTAGCATAAAGGCTTTATTGAAAACATTAAGTATTGATTATAATCATCTATATCCATGCAGATGTTTAGGTTTACTAATGCTAAACATGATCAACATGTTTTATTGAATCAGTACACTGCTGTAGACAAGCAAGTATAATGTAATGTTAAATAAGCACAAATCGGACCAGTTGTAACAATCCCAACATGAGGATTACAATTTCCTTTCGATCAATGGCGCCTACTCTAAAAACATAATCATTTCCATACTAATAAGCCAGTATTGTGTCGGTTGTCAGACTTCTGGTTTGTTTCTATTTTTTAATAAGAATCGTGTATTGTTTGTTTGCTGGTTTCTGAAGCCCAGTGATAGATGGGTCCAGTCCGTAATCACACTTTCACCCAGCCGACTCCAGCTCCTTTGTGAGCCTTGAAGCATGACCCACCCTTGGAAGAGGAATGGATAGATTTTTTTATTGTTTGCAGTGTTTTGTTTTGGGTTTTTTTTTTCAATCAAGCGTTCAGCGTTACTTATTTACATAAAACAAATGTGATCCTGGCAATCACTAAATTAGCAAAAAACTGAATTTGCACATATTTAAAATCCAACAGTGTATTCATCCTTTTTTCCTTGACAGCAGGGTTTTCTTGGCACATTGCATCATATCTTGGTTTGATATTGCCCCCTGTTGAATATTAAAATAGTGTGAAACCATTGGCAGATACTGTGTATCATGTCACCTTCATGCAAATTGATGGCATTAACAAAAAAGGACTAATGAATTAGATCATTCTGACACACTGGAAGGTTTTTGTTGGGAAACATATGCCCAAGGAGGGATAGATGTTATTGGCAGTGACTGAATATTAATTGAAGTATTGTTAAATGTAAACTAAAATGTGATTAATAAAGATGGCAACACTTTTTATGATAAGAGACGATAAATCCGTAATAATGGAACACATATTCTATGATCACATTAATTCTGATTGCTGACAGAAATTCAAACAGCTGAATAAAACTCATGGGTGTAACTACCATTAAACAAGGGGGGGACACGTCCCACCCACTTTTTAAAACGATTACTTTGGACTCCCCCTTTTAACATGTTGATAATCAGTACATCAACATGCATTCTGTGCAGTCCCACTCACATTTTAGATGCTTCCTACATGGTAAAACTATTTAGACATATTTCAAAGAAGGGCCTGGTTCCCTCCGCAGAAAAGGTAAATAAAATTATCGAAATTTACGGCTACTGAAACATGACAGGAGCAAGGTGAGAGCAGCAAGAGAGAACCACAGCAGACTGACATAGATGGGTACTGTAAAGAGACAGAGGGGTTGGAGGGGACGAGCGGCCGTTAAAATCGAGGGAGATTGAGTCAACGAGCCCAAGAAGCGAGTGAGGGATGAGTGGAAGCAGCATGAGTGAGTGGGATTAGCCTGAAGGATTAGCAGGGCTAAAAAGAGTCCCATAACAGAAAGTGGAGAAGCCAGCTTCAACAAGAGAGAAAGCAGATATCTGGGTGGGTTAAGCCAACTCAACTCAATCCTGCATACCGATAGGAGAGAGCCACCTCTAAGAGGGAAGCAACAACCAGCTGGGACATTGAGATGTGATGTAGGTTGGAGAAACGCTCTCGCTTACAGCTGTCTGGAAAGAACAGGCAGGGCGAGAGTGCGATTCTAGGAAGTTGCGAAAGCGGCTGCTGTTCTTTTCACATGTAGGCAATTTTATGCTAAAGACAAGCTAAGATAGTAATTTAAAGATATTTAACAATTACACCTATTTCAGAAGGCAAAAGGGGCAAGTGGGGAAGGAATTAGGAGGTGGTAGAATGAAAAGTGAGGTGAAGAAGCAAAACGAAATATTCAGTGTTTCATTCTTGCTACAAAGGAGTAATAGCTGTTTACCTGCCGGTTTAGATTGTAATGTCATAATATAAGCTCAGACTGGATGCTACTGTGAGTCAGTATCAGAACGTGATTACATGTTTTTATTTTTCTCACTTTCTTACACTCTTGATAAGTAATAAATAAATAAATACATAAAAATTGTGAGATAGTGAACTCAAAATGATTTTCAAGACTGGTGGCTTCACAGCAATTAATGCCAATAGCAACAGCTTTGTTTTTCAACTTCTTCTTTTCTATTCTTGTATTAATCTTTCAACACCTCTGATTGAGTCTTCAGGTACAGTCACACATACCTGCATTCAGAGTCCAGTGCACACTTAGTCCAGTGTTAAATGCAGGCTAATAGACCTGAGGTGTTAGAATGCACCCTATTTTACACAGCAGGGGCTCACAGCTCAATTGGTTCAAATAGATGGCATCAAAAGCAGGAAGCATGAAGTATTGCTTACGTCAGTGAAGTGAATAGTTTGCAAAGTAATAACAAGTGTGAAGCAATGTTTTCACAGAACGGACGCCAATTCATTTGTATTAAAAATGGCATAATCTCACCCATTTTATGTATATAATTTTTTGGAGATGCATATCTGAGGACAGAGAGGAGCTAACAAAAATACAGGGACATAATAAAATTTAAGGTGTAAAAAGTTCTGATTCCAAAAAACAGAAGACATATTTTCTATCATTACATTTGCAGACAACTTAACATTTACACAGAAAGGTTTGTTTGGCTTCCAGTCATTTGAGCGGTGCATTCTGGGTAACAGGATATATCCTTGAGCTCTAAATAGCAGCAGTTTAGATGGATGGAAGTACCTCCAGTTTGTGCTGGGGGGGGGGGGGTTAGGGTTACAAAAAATTGCAGTCTCGTTGCAGGATGGAGGACATATAGCAGCATGGCGAACTCAGCAGATACGATCATCCACCAAGGCTGTTACATTCAGAATGTTTACCTTCTGGTGTAAACAGCAAGTAGGCGGAGATAGCGTGGTGTATTTTTACATTGCAGATTGTTTTCCAGTCAGTCCACATCAAGTTAAAATGCAGAGGCCCAAGCGTGTAGCATCCCTGTGGTATAAATAGTCTTATTTCGGGCTCCCTGTGGTGTCTTCAGAGGAATATGATGAATAATTCTTAAGTTCATGTTGCAGTCACTGCACCAGGCCCACCCCCTCTCTATGCACACACACACACACACAAGCAACCAAAGTCACAAGAATATGCACATACATAAATACAAAGCTACACACATTTTGACGCGTTCAGAATACATCTTTACGAAAGATGCATTAAATGCTGTGTGTTAGAGCTTGAACTGCATGCTGTAATGGCCACGCACTGTAGTCTGGGACTGTGAAATTTCACAAGTTGTTCCTCTCAGTGAAAACTATCAGAAGTTATTTGACAGAACTTTTCTTCAAAGACGTATTTGATGGTGTTTAAGTTTGGGGATGGAAGTGTGAGAGTGAAAAGCAGAGCGAGAGAGCAATGGGAAGGAGAGGAACAGAGAAAAACACATGGCTTTACACGGTCTTTGTGAAGTAGGTGTTTTATGCTGCATCTCAAGATGTCTGTGAGCTGATGAGGATATCAAAAATGTAATTCGCAGGAGCGAATCATAGGATGATTAATGATTAATGTTGTTTGATTCCATGAGCATTCTCAAAAGTCTTGAAATTTTGACTTTTCCATGTTGTTTGCATTTCTGCTGCAGTGCAGCCCCTCAGATTAATTGCCAGTGCAAGACAGAGAGGGAGAGACCTACTGCAGGGCATCACAACCCCCACCATGATTCAGCCACATTCTTTGTGCAATAATTCATTATTAATAGCAGATTCCAACTAACTTTGGCTTGGCTGGGCTCAAAGAAATTTTCATGCCCATCTTCCTTTGGCAAATATCCTCCGAGTCTGGGGAAGAAACCGTCATCCAAAGAGGGAATGCTGCAAAACAACTTGCAAGATGTTCAAGTGTCAAAGGCCTACAAATGCAACAGGAGCAAAAAAAAAAAAGAAGTCTCTTAGACACAGGTTATCACAAACAACACAGAGGGATGATTTTGGGGGTCATCAAAGTTGACTTCTAGTTGACTTTCTAGCAGTAAATATTGTTGTCCTCTGGCCCCGGCATCATCATTCCTTAACTTAAACCAAGTTTTGTTATCGTAACTATGATGCTGAATGTCCACTAATCTTAACAAAGCAGTCATTCTAAACCCAAACCCCAAATTTTCCTCCCCTTATTTATTTATATTACACCATACCATAATATTTTTTCCCATCTGAACCTAATCAAACATTAACTGTTGAACAGATTTCTTTTTCACTGGTTATTTGTAGGAACAGTGAAAACCAGTCTTCCAAAACATATCCCCCCTTTTTGTGTGTTGTGTCAAAATTTTCCGGTAGTTGTTCAGTCAGGTTGAGATCTTGTGACTGCATATCATGTGATCTGCTTAGTTTTCATACTCAAACTATTCACTGAATCCTCCTGACCTATATGGAAACATGTGTTTGTTATTTTTGATGCAGATATTGTAGAGATAGTAGTGTTTGTTTTATTTTGTTGCTGAGTGAGTACCCCTTCCAATTCGATGCACTGTACCATGTGCGGCTTAAGCCTCATTTTCAATTTCTGATATAGCACTGTGGCACTAGTACTTCAGTTTGCTTTGCAGGTCACTGCACTGTTTATTTAAAGAGTTCTTGCAGAGCATCCATGAGGGGAAACTGATTACAAGGGACCTCATGTATCCAAATTCTATTCAATATAATAAAGGGATTTCTTGCATGGATAAAGAGGCATATTCTTTTTTGTAGGGTGGAAAATTCACCCAAACCTAAAACAATTTTTTCTTTTTCACCTCAGTGAGTGCTTACTACATGTTACAACTGAGAATAACTTTCCTTTTATTGGCATCATGACAGTAAACTGTGATTCACATTTTACCCTTCACTACAACAGTAGTAAAGTACTCCCTGCCGCCTGCAGTGCTCCAATATAAAAGTCAAAGGATGTTAAAGTTAACATGAGCAGTCACAGCTGAGTCGCAGCACGCTACTGTCACACACACCCCTTCCCCTCCCCCCAGCTTACTATAAATCAAACAAAGTTCATCAATAGACATTTGTGGTTGTTAATGAGGTGTAGCCAGTCAGAGTGATGAAAAACGAAGACAGTGAAGAAAATGTCCTCCATAAGAGCTCAGATTTTGCGTTCCTAGTCCAAATGTTTTCCAGTCTGCTTTTGCATCCTGCAGCCAGATTTTACTGAAGTAATCAGTGCGTTTCAGCTCGAACCAAATGGACTTGAGGTGACAAAGGTTCGTCGCATCTAAGTGTATCTTTCATGTCATAGGATATGTGGGGTTATGTTCAATACTTTAAAACCCACATGCGGGCGCACTCACACCCCTTTGGGGCTCAGGTGATGTTACTGCAGGCGTCGTCAGAAAGCTTTCAGCTCAGTGAGTGAAGTGGAGAAGGGTTAGATATAAATACAGCTCTCACACACACACACACACGCTCTCGCTCTCGCTCTCACCTCACCCACAAACACGCTAGTTTATATTACACGTGGGCCCTTCTCAGCTCAGACCAAAAAAACCTCAAAAGTTGACTTAAAGGAGCATTTTTCTCATAAGCATGACAGCCAGAGGGATATTCGGACGTAAACCGGTTTCTAAAAGTGTCATTTCTATGTATTCTATCTATTTATTTATATGAGCTTAGAAATGAAAATCAACATCTGTCTCAATTCATTTACTTCCTCCCTGGGCAGCCTGCACATTTTTTTATTTTTTTTTTGGCGGTCTCACTCGTTCTGTTTGTCTACCTCTTTTTCCCTCACTCCAACTCTCTAAATTAAAGAGGCTTTTAGCTCTCCAAAGAGAGAGCTGTCAGCCCAGCTGTCCACTTTAGTATTAAACAAATTATCAGTGCGCACACACTCACACATGCACAGGCATGCATGCTCACTCAGTCAGATGTCTCTCTCTCTCTCTTTCTCTCAATCTCACACTCCTCTCTCTTACTCTCTCTCTGCGTTTCTCTCTGTCTGGCCCCGTTATTTAAGAAGGTCAAGTATGTGCTGCGGCAGCCTCACATATGCTGGGGGATCCGTAAATTACATCTATCCAGGAGGGAGCCGAGCTACCCAATCAGACAATTAACTCAGATCCAGAAAGGCCAGCGCAATTTCATCTTGCACACATTCACGAAAAAACACACATACACACGTTTCTTATGCACTGCTTATGAGGACCTTACATTGATTAAATTCATTCCCATGCCAACAAACTTAATACTAATTCTAAACTTCTACTTGAACTCATGAGTGTGTGCACCACAGAGGCCTCACCTGCCAGAGAGGGAAAAAAAAAGAAAGTGTTATAGGTCTTCAGATGGCAAAAGGTTTATATCAATGATAAAGTCAATGACTAAATTACTACATCCGGATGCCCTGAAGGACGCAGCTCACAAAGCTTGCTAATAGTGCATTCAGCTGCTCCTCAATTTGTAAAGTCAAATATTTACAAGGAAATTGCCCTTTAATAGCCCAATAATTGCAAATTCCCAAATAAAACAGGGCAAGTGACATGACAAAGAGGAAGTTGCAATTTTTCCCTTGCACCCATGATTGCACTGACCTGTGATAACGGTAAAAATATCCTTGAAGGCATATTTCTGAGGAGAATAACTGAGATGGACAAGATATTCAGGCTGTTAACAAGATTAAAAGATCATTAAAATGAAGAATGAGCACCAAGAAATCTATATATTATAGTATATTAAGTATGTTTGATGATTTCTCTGCAACCTCTGGAAGCCAAAACAGCCTTAAATCGAAACCTGTTACCCATGGGATCACAAATTAGCTGCTTTTGTGTGTTTTGTAGTACTAAGAGGATTGTGTCATTTTTAATCGCCGGTAAAGAGCAACACGGCAGGAAATTGGACACATTTTTGGAGCAACTGATTGCAGGGATCACATTCAACAAGAAAGCAACTGTTCGCTTGCCTGGGCTGACAGTAGGGCAAATAAGACACAGATGCACTGAGAGTTATGCATGGAAACAAATTATAGTGAGCATAGGACTGAGAGAGTGAAGACAGATGAGAAAAATATTTTTGTAATAGCAGATGATTCAGTTAATTAAAAATTGTGCCTATTTCAGCTGCAGTGAAAAAAAAAATGTTTGCTGGAATTAAGTTGCTGTAAAACCTGTTCAGTCTTCAACTCTGATGACTGACTCTGCTTTCCCAGTGTTCTCTGGGAGGTATTCATTTAGCATGACCTAACCTGAACCTAACTTTTACTCTATAAGCATGAATTGGTTTGTACACTTCACAGAGGACAATGACAGAGAAACTTCAAAAGTAATAAAAAAAAAGTGGAGCACACACACATCTGAGTCTAGTACAATTGAGTAAGATAAATTAGACTTAAGTACCTTATGATCTTTTATTCATAATTAAGTTTACATTCAGTTTTGTTCACAAAAGGTCCTTGAGGGCCTAAAAATGTGATGAATGTTTTGGGGTTTTTGTTGATCCCTAATTAAACATGGGGAAAAACAATTACAAAACTTGACCTGAATATCTTGATGCATGTCAAATCAAATCAAATCAAATCAGATTTATTTATATAGCGCCAAATCATAACAAAGTTACATCAAGGCACTTTACATATAGAGCGGGTCTACACCAAACTCTTTATAAAATTATTTAAAGAGACCCAACAGATCCCCTGATGAGCAAGTACTCGGCGACAGTGCTAAGGAAAAACTTCCTTTAAGAGGAAGAAACCTCGGGCAGAACCCGGCTCGGGGGGGGGGGGCATCTGCCTCGACCGATTGGGTTGAGAGAGGGCTATAGAGAGACAAACAGAGAGGGGGGGCAAAGTTGGGTAGAGTAGGGAGAGAATGAGAGCAGGAGGAGGGGATTTTCAACACAGGTGCAAGCAGGAACATATGATACTGTATGAAGTTCATAGAAATATGGGAGCAGCAGGCATTGCAGGAACATGGGGTAGCAATGATTCACCACCTGCAGGATGAGGACAGGGAGAGAGAGGAGAGGAACTGGGAGAGACAGAGACTTCGGGAAAACATGGTTAGTAGTATGTCCTCCCATGCAAGGGGTAGGGAGAGGAGGAGAGGAACTGGGAGAGACGTGAGCTGCTTCAGACTGGATTTTTGCCGTATTGGACCAGACACTATCTCAATCAGTGGAAAAGCATACGTCAGTGTGAATACCTGTGTGCAAATGTGTCATGACATGAATTTCAGAAGTAGGGGCAGGGAGGGATATTAAAAGAGACTCTGAAACAAGTATGATGAGAAGCTGAAGATAAAATATTTCCAAAAGTAAAAGACTGATAGAAGAAAAACAGGGCAAATGAAAGCAATTGAACCAAATGGACTGAATGGTGAGACGGATAAAGGAAAATGACACCAAATCCATTGCAGCCTGGCTCTAACAACAGATTACCACAGCAGGTGTCATGATGAACAAACCGAAGACAAACCAATAGATGTCCAGACTATCTCGGGTTGTACAAACCTACAACACAGTACACATCATTAACCTCCCTCAGACATCCGGCTGTCATTTTTTTCCACCCACACTCTTTGTCAGTTTACATGCAGGCTTTAGTGACTGTAGACTGCTGCAGGCAACTGCATCTGACAGATCTACAGAACTGGAGAGACTTTTGAGATTTTACTTCATTCCAGAAATAATGTTTTGGTTGTTTTTTTTGGTTTTTTTTACCCAAAATCTATAAATGATTTCCAGTGCAGATATAATTAATACAGATAGAGTAATAGGTCTGGGAGAAAATATGTTTTTATGACTTTCTGCTCAACTGCAGCAGTAAAGACAAAAAATAAAGCTAAAGCAAAATCTTTGGACATACTGAGGATAAGTAACTAGTTACATGTATAAATTACACAGATTAATGCTGAAATTATCAGTGAAATGTCAACAAATTTTTTTTCCCACACATTGCAGTAGTATATCCACACACGCAGTGTGGTGATTGGACTGTGGACTGTAGATCTGAAGGTCTATGTTTATGCTAAGAGAGCGTGACAGTAAGCCAGCCAGTAATTATATTATACCACTCTTGTCATTTATATGTGTGCAAACATGTTTTCTTCTAGACAGAAGGTTGAAAAGAACATGGTCTTTTTCTTTTAATGGAAAATCATACGGGAGGATGTGAGAAACGTCGATGTGCTGAAGAGGACTAATGCAGCTGACCTCTGTGGATGTGTGTTTGTGTGCGTCCAAAGTGATAGAGATTGCGCACGCTGAGCTGCTGATGTGCAAGCAGAACTGCCCGCTGCTGTTAATGGACAGCTAATATCATGAGTGAACGGTAAAAGTAGAGGTTGCTTCATGAGCAGATGGAAAATCAATAGGCTATTAGAGTGTACAGAGCAGGAGGGACGTTGGGGGGGGGGGGTTATGAAGGTGATGGAGGTGAGCTAGAATTAGGAGGAGGTGAAATTGAAGAGATAAGAAGCAGGGGGAAAGCATCCTCATATATGTGATGTGATTATTTTCTTAGATAATGGATTTATTAACTGCTATATATACACATGAAGAGAGGGAGATTTTCATATCACACATTTTCATATACTCACATATTAATTTCTCTGTTATTTTGATATAACTGCATTTTGATGTGTGAGTAACACCTTGCATCCAATATTCATTCTCATTATAAAGTAAAATTCTCACAAAAACACACACACAAACTGATATGGACACATACACGGGACCCATAATGATGTTGCAATGCATAAAGAAACCCACATCCACCATTAAAAGTTCCTGTAGCACACACACGCACACACACACGCACACAGTCATACCGGGGCAGTTTATTGCTCAGCACTACTCGTTTCATTATGCGATGCTTTAACAATGGGATTCATCTAACATCCGTGGCAATAAAGCCACATTGAGTTGAACCAAACAAACCAAAATGAAGCTGAAACACAGGCTGTGCAGCAGACAAGAGTGAAAGCTCGAGGGTTGCAGCCATAATAAGAGCAGAGTCCAGCTTCTCTGTGTGTCTGCTAGTCCTGGTAGCCTCTAGCTGGCTATTAGGCTGCAGCACAACCACAAGGCTCTGTGACAGTCAATTAAACCTCTTTATCTGGGATGCCTGCATCTCTTTTTCCTCTTCCTTCTCCCTCCTCCTCCTTCCTCCTGCAATCCTCTCTGTGTCCTTTTCCTTCTGGCGTCTTTATTCTGTCTGCTCTCCACTTCATTCCCCCTTTGCTGCCTCCTCCTTGAAATCCAAAAAGGCTATGTTCACTAGGAAAAAAGTACCCCCCCTCCACACACACACACACACACACACACTCAAACACACGACAGCAGCAGCTTGCCTGGCAAAATGGTGTTTACATGAATTGCCCTAACAAAACAACCCTGGGTTTGCCTGAGCATTTGTGTGTACGTGTGTGTGTGAGATATGCCTTTGGTTCTAACTGCTATCTAGACTCAAGAACTTCTCTTGAGGTATAACATTGTTTGTGAAGTCAAACCGAGGCCAAGTGGCTGATGAACATGTTTACTGCATGATAGAAGAGAAATTTTGGATGAAATGATTGTTTGCCAAACAAATCCATGGGAAGATGATTTTTCTCATGCACTTTTGACCGCTTCTTTTTATTTAAAAAGTTAAGTTACGAAGCATTCAATACAATCTTTAAAAAAAAAACTTCTTATATTGTGAGCTTGAGTTTTAAGAACAAAGGAATGTTTCTAAAACTCTTTAAAAGCTTTGTTCAGACGAACAGCATCACCAGATTTAATAAGTCATGTCGCTCATCAGGACCAGGGCTCCACGGTTGTACAATGAGTTACATATTACTGCTATTGAACCATGTTTTTGCTGCTGACACTCATACAGAGACATTCACGGTATGAATGCCCTTGATATGTGGGCCGCAGGTTGAATTGCAAAAGCGTTCATTTGTGGTGAATAGAGATAGTTTGTAGTTGAGAAAATTCAGTTTACCTTTTATTTCCTGATGAGCTTTGATGACTCGTTTTGTCAGATTTGTCAATGAGTGACGACGCAGACATTGCTAAATACAAGAAGTTCGTTGTATCACTCAAACTTAGAGAATGCAAATGTATTCCATGAATTTACTTGTAAATACACAGATTTTCCAACATTTCCGTAAACTAATATAGTTGTGCGTGTTTCTAAATGGTGGGTAAAAAAAAAAAAAAGGATGTTAAGCTTTGCATGGCATTCATAACCGACAGAGCTACGGGAATCATTGTGAAAGAAAAATTATCAATGGAGGAAAATAGGTCTTTGAAGAATTCACATCATACCATCATTATATGTTGTGTAAATAAACACTTCACAGCCACTGTGGCCTCATTAGCAAGAACCAAGAATGGAGAAATTTGTAACAAAGAAGAAAAACAGAAGTTACACGTCGGTTGAATGGAGCTCCCATTGTGTTTTATCTACAATCTCCACCTGTTCGTTCCAGGCGATATTTTATGTCAGTTTGATCACTGCAACACAGGAACACATATCCACAAGTTAAATTGACTCCACACAGCATCATCATTATTATTATTATTATTATTTTTATTTTTTTTTATTGTTGAAATGGTTTTAGAGATATTTCAGTGTTAGTGCCAGATGGTGTAATGCTGTTTCAGAGGCTTTTACAGGCTGGTGTGACCAACTAAATGACTGAAACATTAAAATTTCCAATTGCTTTATGGCATAAACAAATTCAGGGTTTTTCACATGCCTCCTGATGATAATTAGAAAGATATCTGGCAATCAGTTTTTAAAGGCTCAAACCGAGACACTGACAGCCCACACAGCAATTAAGGACACAAACTGAAAGAATACAATATACGGATGAAACACAATAACTCAAACCAGTACAAGCTACCATTTCTGTCTGTGATGTCCTTCCCCTCAACCCTTTATTTCCCCTTTCCCCTGTCCCTCTGCAGTAGCTTGGCCACTGTGATGCCCAGTTTTCACAGTGGTTAAGGTGTGGGGAGCAATTGGTGCCTTCAGCCACAGAGAAATCAGTGGAGAGAAATAAACACTTGGTGATGAAGGTTTATACACAGATAGAGATAAAACTGTGAACAGTTAATTTCTATTTGCAGAAATTAGGTTTTGTGTTCGTTGTTATTTCTATTAATTATATTTATATGAACCCCTGCTCTTTCATTTGCTTTCATTTATCATCATATCATCTAAAAGATGATATGAATAGGTGGCAGCTAGAAAAAAGAAAAGACATAGAAATTGGAAAAAACAAAAACAAAACAAAGGTGGATAGAGGGTAAAAACAAAAAAACAACAAAAAATGTGTGCATGTATCTGCAGACCTGAAGTTACTGACCTGGAAAGACTTCAACAAAGCAACTCTCAGCCAAAGGCCATGTGAGTTTTTGTGTGTGTGTGTCGGTGCCTGGCCCGTGTATTCATGTACTTCATACCATGAACAAGCATCAACCTCCAGATTTCTTCCCTGTGGTATGCCGACTCACATCTGAAAGCTTTAAACACGCTCCCTTAACACTTCTAAAAAAAAGAAATCCATAATAGACAACAGATAATAAAATAAACAGACACTTCCTGACATGAGTATAACTACACAACTATGCATCGCACTTCTCAATATCTAAAAGCACACTTCTTGAAAACCTTTAACCTGAGGCCATGATGTAAGGGTTTGAAGCTACTGAACTGGGATGGTGCAGCACAGTATGATACTGCATGTTGGCTATTCTGTTAGCACGTGGCTGGATAGAAAACATCAAACCAAGTGAAGTTCTTCTTGCTGTGTCAGGAACATGCACTCAGAAGCAGGATATTGTTTGGGAAATATGTTAAACCATCCTTAGAGTTGTCAACAGGAATTAGTGTGTAATGCATTTACGTTCCAGCTCATGTCGGGATGGTAGGAAACAAACTGGGAGATGAACATGCAAAAGATGCAAGTAGAAAATCTGAAGTAAGTAGGCCAGAAAATTATTGTAAGATCAAAAATGGCAAGATGAATGGAAGAGGGAATTGAAAGGTACGCATCACAATGATATCCAGAAGACATTAGCTGAAGGATGAGGTTTGGTTGTACTAATCTAAACAGTACACAATAATTAGTAAACTATATGTGTTAAAATTCACGTTATTGATTTTCACACTACTCTATGTAAATTGAGGGCGGGGCTAAGGTGGCATTCCTGAAATGGGAATGAAAAGTCAGTTGTGTTGAGCACACTGCATAACCTACTGCCTCTACTGCTGGCGATCTAACAAACAAATATTAATGGGAAAGCGGGACCAATTATCATCTTGAGATCGGAAAAGAGCTATCGGCAATTCTTCCATCATCCATTTGCACAAATACCAGTGATACCAAATACCACGATGATTATTAATATTACAGATGAATTGCTTTAGACACAACATGACATTGTGCTTGTATTCTTTCTTCCTCTCACTGCCTCTGCTTCTCTCTGCCGCCCCCCCAACCAGTCCAGGCAGATGGCCGCCCCTCCTGAGCCCGATTCTGCCCGAGATTTCTGCCTCTTAAAGGAAGTTTTTCGTTGCCACCGCCACCAAGTGCTTGCTCTTTGAGGGATATGCTGGATCTCTTTAACAACTCCATAAAGAGTTTGGTCTAGACTTGCTCAGTGTAAAGTGCCTTTGCTATGATTTGGCACCATAGAAATTGATTTGATTTGATTAGAATATGGATTGCCATAATTATCCTGTTACAGGGTTATCCTGTAAATTTTGCTGATGTAGGATGTTTCATGTTTTAACCTCGGGCACCTAACTTTTTTAAGGGTCTCTTCCTACACTGAAAGAAGTTATGGTGTTGTCAACTGGCATTAAAATTGGAATGCAGATTCTTGCAAACTGAATTTGCATACCCTCCCTAGGCACATTACTATACACTGCATTTGGACTCTGTTGGACTTATTACCGTTCTCATCAGCTCCAAGAAAAATGGATAGAAGGCAAAGAACAGCTAGAAGGATTAGTTGTTATTTATAGAATAGATTTCTCTCTGAATAATATCTAACATAATGTTTCCTCATTAGAAGCAACAGCATAGAACGCATGGAGGTAGTAATATCTTCAATTAACGCGACAGTCTGATTAGCACGGACCACCTCTGAAGATACACAGTCATTTCACAGGACTAAAAATTCTTTGCAGACACATTCTTTTATTATTTTCATTTTGATGCCAGTTCAGCTGTGGCAGAGGTATGAAGTGCTGGAAAAAAGTGCCCTTCTGTGCGGTATAGTATAAGGGGGGAAAAAAAACAAATGCTTTAATATAAACTCTTAAGAGCATTTTTTATCCTGTGTGTCTTTCGTGCTCTCTCACTGAAACTCCATATTCGCCTCTTTGTCTCTCTCTGCTTCTCTCTCTCTCCGTAGATTATACATGTGACGGTGATGAAAGTCTCCATCAGCTCTCATTTTCTCAGGAAGCATCATTATTAGATGAGCACAGATTCATTTTAGCCAGGAGCCGTCTCTTGTGTGTTCGCACCAATTGCAACATTCATAGACGTGAGTGTCTGTGTGTGTCTATTCGCCGGTGTGTGCCGCTCTATATCTGGCTATCTTCAAGCGCGCTCAGTGAGCTGATATCTTACGACACCTGCGCTGGCATCACCTGGGCCTCAAGAGGGATGTGAGTTTGCCCGTGTGTTGAAATATTGAACATCGCTGCACACTTTCCTCCAGCATGAGAGCCTGGAGAACCTCTTTTAGCAAAAAGATGTCCCACATCTTTCTCACCTCTGGTGTCTTCTTGTTTGGCTCCAACTGCTATAAAGCTTTAGTTTTTGCATGGAGAAGCAATAGAAGATGAGACTGGAAAGGTTTTTGGCCCAGAGTCTTCCCATAAAACAGATCATACAATATTAATTTTTATTCCATGACAATCTGCAAGAAATAGAAAGTAAAAATTAGTGTTTGAAAAGTGTTTTTTTCCCTTTTCTATTAGTAAGGATTATAATGGATCCCTGCTAATTAACATCGGAAGGTTTTTTTTTTCCTGCAGGAAGAGAAGTGAAGAAACAGTTGTCAGTAATTTGTAATAAAATGTTATTTTCAATTGCATGATTAACCTCATTAAAACGTATTGAGAATAATTCACAGACTTAATTACCTTGCGCGGAATATCTACATTGTTAAAGTTTAAGTAAAAGCTTAAAGTGCTCTTACGTAACCTGCCACGGTCCTAAAGCTGTGTTCTTCTTCACCATTAAAGCATCAGCCAACATCGCCGACAAACTGTTTTACAGTAGTTATAAATTTGACCCTTTGGTTTTGGACGACCATATCTTTGAACACACACACAAACACACTCACACATAGACACACAGTGTTGGATTGTAGTATGGTAACGAATTGTACAGAACAGGCGTGCTAGCTTAGGGTCCGTCAGCTGCTTTATTGAGAATGACTAAGTGTTTCAGACGAGGCACTTCAACAAGATGCGGATGGAAACACAGCAGAACCCCTTTTTGTATCTTGGCTTTCCCTCCACATGGTGTCAAAGTAGCTTCTGACCAGGTAACTATTCAACACATCACCTCCAACATACAACACACCATTGCCTGGAGTGTGCAAGGGAGCAGGCGAGAATGTCACAGCTATTAAAATGGTGTTGTCTCTACCTTTGAGACAACAGCAGCCACCCAATTAACCTTTTGTCAGGAGGCGCACGCGCCTACACACTTGCCACATATAAAAGACGTATCTGAGGGAAAAAAGCAACAGCCACTGCAATCTCCTTTTCAGTTCCACATCAACTCCTGTAGGACTTCATGTGGTAGGATTCTAGGATCAGTGACATTTCCTCTTTTCTCACCTGCTATCAGGGCACCATTTTCTGACAAAAATGTATCGGCCACGACAGAATACATCAACTTTATTTTGACAGGTACAGTTTTTTCATGGTTTATCTTGTCTCCTTAATTGTCAGATAAAAATTACACAGAGGGCAGCGCGGCGGCATAGTGGTTAGTGCTGTTGCCCCACAACAAGAAGGTCACAGGTTCGATTTCCGGGCCCGGGACCTTTCTTTGCGGAGTTTGCATGTTCTCCCTGTGTTTGTCTGGTTTTCCTCCGGGTACTCCGGTTTCCTCCCACCATCCAAAGACATCATGTTTGGGTTAACTGGTGACTCTAAATTGTCTGTAGGTCTGAGTGTGAGTGTGAGTGGTTGTTGGTCTCTGTCTGTCTCTGTGTGTTGGCCCTGCGATGGACTGGTGAACTGTCCAGGGTGACCCCGCTCCTCGCACAGTGTGAGCTGGGATTGGTTCCAGCACCCCCGTGACCCCGAAACAGATAAGCGGTTGAAGATGAATGAATGAATGAAAATTACACAGACCAGGCAAATGAGATTATGTTTGTATTGGGGGTCATCTGGTCCAATAATTTATAGTAGCTTTTGTGAATACTAATGATGTAGTACGCTGAGATTATTTCCTTGTTCCAAAGCCCTAATACTGAAAGGATCAAGGGAAAGATATTATAAATGTTCTCAGATTGAAGGTCAGTGGAAGCTATAATAGCATTCATGAGCCTGATAATTGTGTGTCAGTCGTGTTAAAAATAAATCATAATAATGGGTTTTTGAGTTGTATATAACAACCCTTTATGTAATGTTATGTAATGGCTGATTAAAGCCCCTGTAGAAGCTCCAGTTTTGTTTTTTACAGGTTTTTTTGGACAGTGGAAATGCTTTTATGTTTATTTCAGGTGTTTTCATACATGACAACAAGTGATGCATGCGACAGTCCTTTGGCTTGCCATTCTGAATCTTACACTCTATCTACTTTCTCTTGTGATTTTGTTTTGAAATTCCTGACCGAAAGTTGGGATTTCTATCTTGCACCTTGGTCCATGGGTCACTTCTCTGGAGCCATAGTTTTGTTTTTTTTTTGTTTCTTTTGGGTTTTTTTGTGCATTGTGTTACAGTAAATCACTCCTTTTTGCCTGAACATCACTGTTATTCATTAGTCCGACTCCATATGTCAGTATTTGAAATAGAAACGAGGAAATACCCTGCAGCATGCACTCCTTCTGTGTCCATGGACGTGGCTGCATCCCTCTGTGACCCATTGACGTGCTGCGAGGCCTCCACTTTGTCACATTTCACGTGCCACTCTCAGGGAATTCAATTACCTCAGATGTGCTTTGTATGTAAAATTGAAAAAGGCCTGCGCCTCTGCCCATTAGCATGATACCAGAGAACCTGGTGTCAACAGTGTGCTCTAAACCTGAGAACAACGCAGATGGCCAGATTTAGTAAAAAATAAATAAATTAAGTCGTGGATATTATATCCTCAGGACTACTTAACTCGGGTGATCCAGGTTTGCCAAATTGCTGCAGGTAGTGACCTTAAAGACAACACAGACGAGGCATGAACACACAACACACAAACACACAAAAGCAGACTGGGCAGCGTGTGTTGCAAATTGACCAATTCACATTCAGTGATCGGCAGAGTTGGCCAAATATCCCAGCTGGACAACAACACATTAAAAAAAAAAAAAAAACCACACACACACACTCTGACCATACACCGTTCAGCTGTACAGAAGTAGTGCGTCCTCCACCACCGCTTACTCTCCTGTTAACCTTCATGTGCATGTACTCTATAGCATCTTCTAGGCTAATAATACTCATTCATTTTTCATTGACTCCATGATGTATTGTCTTGGTTGTGGTACTCCCTTGGCTGCAGCTTCTGTGGTTGTTCCCCCCTTGTTGAGGCAAGTTTTGCTGTCAGCTAGTGTTACATCTCTCCTTCCCTATCACTCTCTCTAAAAAGGATTATGTCCATCAACGGGATTGCTTTTGCATCAGATCAGCAGGGCAGCTAACAGTTTCTGTCATCTGGCGTGTGTATGCATAGCCCGTGAATACGTCCCAGTTGTATGTCTGCGAGTACATCATAGTTTCTGCTTGATAAACAGGCTAAGCCAGTGTAAATGTGTGCTGGGGAGGCAGTGGGTGACTCCCCTCCTGACTGACTCAGCTGCCTGTCCGTCACCCTCACGGGACTGTGGCCAACTCCTAAACAAGATTGCTATTGAAACACACAGCGACACACATGCATGCGAAAATTATCCACTTTAAAATTGAGTTATCTGCTTATGTTGAAAAGAAATAAAATGACTTTGTAACTCATTTAAATTTATTATTTGCCATTTTCAGTAAAGACGTGGATAAATCCATCTGTAAAATTAATTAAATTCTCTCTTTTCCAACTTTCTGGAACAAAATGTTGTTGTTTTTTTACTACACATTATTATTGATTTTGTCTAATTTAAATAACTAAATGAAAATGAATAACATGACAATACTGTACTTTGAAACATGAATTGACATGTTACTGGGAGGAGGCCAACTGAAATGTCCCTTAGCAGAATTTAGCAGTTCTACATTTTATGCAACAGTATGGATGTGGCGTTCACACAATAGTGGTCGCCTTAATAGTTTATTATTCAGAAAGCTGCAAGAGTTTCTGTAGACTTTTCTAATGTGATTTACTGTATTATAGATCAATGAAATGAGTTCTTTGCGTGTCCTTACAACAGAAATAAACAAGGGCGCTGTCAATGGATGTTCGACAGAACATGAATTTTCCATTAACATTTTTAGATGATGATGGGAGAATAAGAAAACTGCAGTTCACTTTCTTCAAGTAATGTGTTAATTCGACTGTGTTTGATTGATTTAAACACGTAACTGTGTCCGAATATAGTTACTCATATCTTGTATTCCTAATACGTACCATTGTTCCATGTGTCAAATTACACCTCAACATCGGTGGTGGGACAGGATGGAACAGGTGCTGTGATCTGTGATGGATCAGCAGCTGGTTTGGTTTGCAAGGACATATTTAGTCCTGACACATGAGCGCAAACAACAATCCACACAAACACGCACGTACACATGACTGCAGTGGTGCTTAAAGATGCTGCTCTCTTTTCTCTCGCGCTGCCATAAAGACTGAAACCTACAGGTTAATGGTTACGATCAATTAAGCTGCAATGTAGTTACTTTGCTACACACATATGCACCCCCATATTGTATGTGCAGGTGGTGCTGACATTAAAAAGCATCCATCACACTATGCAGCAGATTATTAAGTGAAAATTACATTGTACCTATATATATATGTGCGTGTGTGTGTGTGTGTATGTGTGCTTTTTACACAAATTTGCAACACTATAAGGATGTTTTCAGAAAAAAAAATTCACATGGATTTAATGTCACTGTAAATTGTTACTCCTTAAATGTGAGACAGCTGTTCTAGATGCGCTGCTGACATTTAGCCAAATAGCAATCAAAACAGAGCAAAATTCAAGCAATCATTGATTGAAAATGCATATTTTGTTAATGATGACCTGAGTGCAAGAGAATGCTGAGCGTGACATGGTTGTTGTGCCGAATAACTGTGGTGGAATTGTACAACAAACTGAATTAAAGCCAGCAGCTACGCACAAAGTAGCTGTTCAGGTAAGCAGCAAAAAAAGAAAACAAACAAACAAAAACAGAAAATGAAAACAAGAGCACATCAGGAAACATGAAAACTTTCTTACTGAATAGGGATTGATTATAGTTTGGTGTAGCTGGCATGTAAAAAACCCAGAATTTTTCTGAAAATTCTGGGGTTTTTTTTAGAAATGGACATTTGGTTCGTTGGCTGGACTCATAATCTGCTTCGTAAGAACCTAATCTTACAATAAATAAGGCTTTTTGCACCGGGCCTGCAGCGTCTGAAATGTGCTATTCAAAAGACAGTGAAAAGGCTGGGGAGTGGATCATCTGCCCGATTATCACATCAGCTTTAGCAGATGGCTCGCCTGGAGCGAGAGGAGTCGATGACACTGCACAAATCTGAAAAACAACCAGTTGTACACCAGTTACATGCCAGTTTCACCATGGTACAAGATGTTAGTGTCAAATGGCTGACATGGTGTAGAAATAGAAGGTTATCCGATGTGTGTGAGTGTGAGTGTGTGGGGTTAGAGATGGAGATCATCAGCCATGCCTCTGCTAGTGTGTGTGTGCGTGTTCCAAGATCCCATCCATCATGTACAGCTTGGCCGATACATCACTCCGGCTGGCCCCTCATTCCCAACCCTGAGGTCATAGAGCTACTGTGTGTGTGTGTATGTGTTTATATTTGTTTGGCTACTTGAACACAGTTTATTCATGGCGACGAGGCACACAGAGTGTTATGGGTCCTTTGATGGCTGTTACCCAGACACGCACACACAAACTTCCACGCATAGTGAAATGGCATGGCTTGTTGAAGAGCCCCTTGTGCGCTCTTTGAGGAAAATGTGTTATCGAAAATATGGCTTTATGGCAGTTGTTGGTCTAACCAATGACCAGACACACATAGACACACAAAGGGCTTTATCTGTCATTCACAGCCATTGAAAGGTATCGTCTGTGTCTAAGTGTCAGACTAATGGTCTTTCCTGCTAACAGGTGGCGCATCAGTTTGTGTATGCGTGTGTCCTCATCTTATTATGATACATTAGTATGTTTTTATGCTTCTGAAAATGTAAATGGTGGCCATATGGGCACTCTGAAGGATTTTCTGCATACTAGTTTCCATTTGCTGTCTCAGAAGTGTGAACAGAAAATAAATTCTAAACAATAAAATTCAACCGGGGAAAAGAAAAGATGGCACAGAAATACTCTACCCCGCCCTCCCAATACCAAACGCACATTAATTATCTTTAAAGAGGGTCAAAATCTAATGTGATGATGTTGCTGGTTTTAGTCTTCAAGGGATATGAAGTAAGTAATTACCCTGTTCATAGTGTCAGAATTCTTGTAGCAGTTCAAAAGTGTCACCTAAACAATAAAAAGGACCACAAAAAGCAGCCACAGGCAAGATGAATGTGGCCACATCTTTCTTATCAAATCAAGCCTAATCAGTATAAATGATAATAATAATTTAGGCTAGTGCCCTAAATCACTCATTGAATTTAAAATACCACACGCTTATTTGCATAAAGTGGATATCATTAAGAATTTTCATTTTCAAGTGAAATAGCAGAATGAAATATTCCACCTTTCTTACTGTGTTGTTATCCAGGACATATTTATTATCATAGTATACAGTATACTTAAATTTGGTCTCATTAAGGTTTCTTCAATTTTAAGAATAACTGCATGACATGTGGAGCACTGACTTTTTGGCTTTAAATTGTGCCGCGTCATGAATATGTCATCAAAATTATTACCTAAACCCACTCTTCCCCTTGCTGTGCCATGCTAAAGTTGCCATAATGATAAATATCCATATAGACCCTCTGAATTTTCTGAGAAATATAATTAAACAGTTCATTTGACCAAAGATGGTGGGCTGAAGCAATTTTCAAACCTCAGGGTCCATTACTTCAACATATGGCTGTAATATTTTTGGTTTTGGCTGTTTTGTTAGATATCCAGATGCATAGGTCTTATCTTTGGTGCCATAGGTCAAAGTACAACAGAGGGGATAATTAGTAGAATGAGGTTAACTGTCATCCTGCCCAAAGAACTCAAAATAAATAAAAAACAACACAAAAGCAGTTAGTAGTGGTGAAAATCTCCTGATGTAAACTTATAAACCCATCCATCCATCCATCTTCAACTGCTAATCTGAAGTCTGGTCGCAGCGGTAAAAGCTTTAGCAAGGAGCCCCAGACTTCCTTTTCCCTGTCAACTTCGGCTAACTCTGACTGGGGGAACCCAAGGCACTCCCAGGTCAGCAAGGAGACATAATCTCTCCACCTGGTCCTGGGTCTGCCCCGAGGTCTCCCCCCAGTTGGACGAACCAGGAGAACTTCCCTAGGTAGACGCCCTGGTGGCATCCTTATCAGGCCTGAACCACCTCAACTAGCTCCTTTTAACGCTAAGGAGCAACGGTTGTACTCTGAGTCTCTCCCGGATGACTGAGCTTCTCACCCTATATCTAATGGAGTCCCCAGCCACCCTGTGGAGAAAACCCATTTTAACCGCTTGTATCCCCGATCTTGTTCTTTCGGTCATGACCCATCGCTCATGACCACAGGTGAGGGTAGGATCAAAGACTGACCAGTAGATCGAGAGTTTTGCCTTCTGGCTCAGTTCCTTTTTCGTGACAACAGCGCGGTACAGGGAATGCAGCACTGCACCAGCTGCCCCGATTCTCTGGTCAGTCTCGTGCTCCAGAGTTCCCTCACTCATGAACAAGACCCCAAGATACCTTCACTTGGGGCAAGGACTCATTACCCTCCTGGAGTCGGCAATCCATCGGTTCCTACTGAGAACTATGGGCACGCATTTAGAGGTGGTAATCCTCATCCCTGCCGACTTCACACTTAGCTGATCCATGCAGGATTTGAATGGGTTCGGCCTGATCAGTCAGATCCAGTGAGCGCTGTAGATCGATCAATATACCCGACTTGAAAAGCCAAAATTTAGGTCTTTTTTCAGTATAAATATGAAAATGACATGTATTGGTGGTGTACTATACCAACAGTCTGTATTAAAAGCCAACCAAGAATGATGAAAGCAGCACTTGGAAAGCCTCCATTTCCTATGTTTGTGTGTGTGTGTGTGTGTGTGTGTGTGTGTGTGTGTGTGTGTGAGTGTTTGTATGTTTGCCCCTTTGGAAAACACTAGTTTTACAGGACATCTTGCCGTTTTGATGTTGAATTCTCTTTGCCCATCAGTTCCGTGGGCTTCACTCTTGATAAGGTGATGTGTGGGCTGAAGCAAAGCTGCTTAGTGATGTTTGTGCAGACTTCAATAGGCGTCAATCTGTAAGGTCCTGCTGTCGTGCATATGTGTGTGTGTGTGTGTGAGAGAGAGAGAACAGGGGAAGCTGTTTCTGTTTCTCCTCAAATTCCTGGAGAGGTTTGACAGCAAATCCCCGAAGACACCACATCGGCTCTTCTTCCTCCTGCTCCTCCCATCCACAGCTCTCTCACTTTTTCTTTCTGCATCCGTCTCTCTTTTCGTCCTCCGTTCTGAGCCTTGATTTGTCCCATTCTCCCCCTCTCGCTTTCTCTGTGTGCTTCAATTTTTATCTCCCAGCATGCATGGGGAATCCGACAGCGAGTTCTCATCTTTGAGTTCGTATTCATTGACAGTTCCATGTGGAGTCTCACAGCTCCTTCCTTCTGACACAAAACAACAAACCTACTTGTGTGTGTGTGTGGAAGAGAGAGAGAGTCACTCCTGCCCATGCCTGATATATGGACTGATATAGGGATTAGGTAATATTGGCCTCAAATCAAAAATCTGAAGTCAGCTAGTCAGAGTGAGCTACCTCTGATAGGACGCAGGATCGCAGACTGAACCCTGTCAGGAAGATTTTATTATTTTAAACCAGATGTCTAAGCAGATAAATCACTCCATCAGCTGTGGGGGGATTTTCCTCTTCACATCTGAAAACCTGGCAGACCAAGCAGCTGCTCACCAACCTGAGTGGCTATAAATAAACTGTTTTCATTTCCCATGATTATTTTTAATGTGTAATTTTAATTTACTTTTTTTTTTTTTTTTTTTTTTTTTCTGTGCAAATGGACCAAGCCAGCTGTGATATATATATATATATATATATATGTGGGCTATCAACAGGAATTAATGTGCGTCAATTCTCACCTATTTGAGACGTGGGACAAACAAGAAGAAAAAAAAACAAAGGCAGCTCAGTGGGGACTAGCTTGGCAGACGGCAGGAACAAGATCGTATCGGCTAAAAGGTGGATTGAGAACACTTGTAAAAAGTGTCTGGGATTCAGCCTGTGCTGCTAGGTTGCATCATGGGCTACAAAAAGAGTCCCTGCCATGAAATCAATTTAATGTAACATAGGGCAGCAGTAGGAGCAAAGTAGAAGACACAGCAATGCTGCTACTTTCATCATTGCAACCTTGTTTCTTTCATGTCCATGATATACACCGACGCGCTCATCTGATGTCCTTTTTTCAGCTTCATGAAGGACTGTTTGTCCCTCCCTTTCCTGCTGCGACATGCTGTTATGCTCCCAGACTCACCCTTATCTGTTCTGTCTAGTTGGTGATTTAAAGATGGTGGAGTTTTGCAGCATTGTTGTTATTATTACTATAATTATTACTGTTAGAGATAGAAATGACTTCCCATTCTATGAAAAAAGCCCTCGCCTTAAAGTTTCCATCCCACGTGACTCCATAATGTTGTAATCATCGAATGGTGACAAAACTTGAGAGCACTCCATCACCTTTAAAAAGGCTGATCTCAATCAAATCCTACATGAGTATTTTCAACCACAGCACAGACTGTGTGTATGATGTGCCAACCAGATTTAACTCACCAACAAGCCTGCGTGTGTGCTGGCTTTTGTCGCACATCTGCAGACATGCCAACCATATGACAGATGAATAAAAGATGTTCGTGTTGATAGGTGACTACAAGACGAACCATGCCTAATTAATAAGCGAATATTTTTCTAGTTTTGCTCTGTTGTTTTCGCAGCAGCAGGTGAAGTGTTAGATGCACAATGAGCTCATGAAACTGCTGAGAGAAAGCTTTTGTCCTTCTTAAAAAGAGGGCCTGGGGGCGGCCCAGAAATTGAGAAAAAGCTGAGCAACAAGCTGAGCGTCCAGTAGGGCAAGTACTTTGTATTGATTAGTGCGAGTGGGACAAGTCGAGCCAAGTGAGGTAAGCGAGTTCAGTGTATAGGTAACCATAAGAATTTATGTCACCACAGTTTAAGTGAGGAACACTACCCATTATAGGTTCAACCACCTTGAGGGAGCAGCAAGTGATTTCATCATGTTACCACATTTATCTTATCATTATCCTACTATTTTTAAAAAGGATTTTTTTTTACCTTAAAACATTATAAAAAAGCAGCTCTGAGCCACGGTGTGATCACGTTTTGTCAAAATACAGGTTAAGGGCTTTAAGACTCATTGACCCTGAGTCTAGTTGAGTCAAGGGCTCAATTTACCTGCCTGTGTTTATGCACAGAACCTAAATTTTGTATGTCCAGGAACTTCTTATTTATTTTTTGTATTATTTTCCAAGTGTCAGGCCAATGCACATTCAGTTTGTGAGGAGGAATGACACTAAGGAGGTGTATCAACTGAATTATTAAAAGATAAGATCCTGAACAGGTTATGTCAGAGCAACAAAAACTCACACTCTGTAAATTGGCTTTGCAGGTACTTGCTTTTGAGTTAACAAGCAAAAATTGACATTTCTATTTTTTAAAAAATGGTCTGCGCAAAAGAGCAGTTTGTTTTTTCTTAAATAAGCTAGTTTTATGTTACATAATAATGAACCAAGGCTATATTTCTTCTCTCATTTCCTCTCCCTCACGACACACACACACACACACACACACGGTGCAATGTTTACCATCTTTATGTGGTATCACTAAACATAAAGTAGAAGAGTCATCAATTGGTCATAAACTGAAGTAGTGGACAAATAAAATTTTTGACCCAGGGATAAACATAGATAAAGAGTCAGTGGGACCAAAGTTTTTGCAATTCACATCTACACCAGCTTTCATGGCAACTGTCCAGATGTTTCACTCTGAACCAAGGTCAGCAGACTTCAGCCACACAATACACCAGGAGGCACAAACTGTGGACAACGCACTTTTTTGTCCATTGCTAATGTTTTCTTCTTGTCTGACAGACAATTGAGTTGGCTTGTACAATAAGCAACAAAGAAAATATCTACCGAGGAAAAGGGCAGCGCTATGACTGCTCCGCTTATTAGAGTCGGATGTAGCATACAGCAAAGATAAAAAACAACAACAGCAACAATAAAAAAGTGGTTTATATGTAGTGGGTGGTGTGTATTCTACAGCACCACTTTACTGCTACTCAAGAAAATGCTGTCACTTACTTTTAGGCTTTTAGGCACTGGTAGTATCCATCTTTTTCATTTTGCTGAATTTTTTTTTTTTTTTTCCCCCCCATCATGTTAAGATATTCCTTTCTTTCAAAATAAGCCAGTTTGTGTATAGACAGTTGAGATTTGTCAGTGCTAACTGCTTACAGGAATGCACCCATGTTATATATTTATTCATGCTTTTAATTCCAGTTTAGGCATGCGTAAGTGAAGCCCTTAGATATTTAGGAGTTGTTCTACACGGGCTTTGATAAAAAAGGCTCTTGGTTGGCAGCTGCACTGCATGGTGGGTAGTCTGTAGGAGTTTTAGGTTTAATTGAAAAATTATCTGGCGCTTGTGTTTTGTGTGCCTCGGTGCTGTGTACCTGCACGGATGCCTGCATGTTTGTTTACCTCCCTGTGATTGTGTGTGTGTGTGTGAGTAAGAGCGAGTCTGCAAGCGTGTGTGTGTGCAGTAGGTGGAATAATGAAGTGGATTATGAGTCACCCAGCAGTGTGATGAGGAGGAACGGATCGATAACTAGATATGTGCGACAATGTAAGAGTGCAGCAGGGAGAGGAGAGAGGTTGGGCCATGAAATGACATTTTGAAACTGGTGAGGGAAGGCATGTGGGTTGCAGAAAAGGACACAGTAAAGAAGAAAAATAGCAAGACACGGGGGAAGCAAAGAGAAACATGGCCATTGTGTTTTCTTTAATAGTTCAGACCAAATCCAATGTTCATTTTATCATACGTTTAACATTTACAGTTGCATTTTAATATGTTCCTGTCCCTGTCCTGTATTTTCGTACCACCCTCCGCTCCGTGGGGATTTACTTGATGAAATAAAACAAGACCAAAAAAAATATATGGCAGCCTGCTACAAAGGAGACGGAGGGGAGAGATGGAGTTTGCAAGCGTACAGACAGAAATATAAGACAGCCATTGTAGCCATATTCTCTTCCATGACTCTCTTCTCTCGACATCAAAGCCGACGTCTCTTCTCAAGACAAATGGTTTTTAATCAGGAGAAATCTTCCCACCAAAAGTATGCTGAGACAGTCTGGACCTGACGGGCTTCACAAATCAAAGCTAAAACCTTCTGCTGCTCTTTCTACAGTTCCCGAATTAATTTTGGGGTTGTCAGCTCCCATCTGAAAGACTTTTTACCCCCCCCCCTTCTATTGTCTTTTGCATTCTTTGTTTATTTCTCTTTTATTTATTTCAGTCTTTTACAGGCAGATTCAAGTTTGTTTATGGAAGTTTTGGACAATCACTCACTCTTGATGGTTTTCATCTGTTTGCGTTTTTTGTTTATATTGTGTGAATCTGTCTGTGTCACTCAGCTCAGTTGCTACACTGAGACGCAACAGTTGAACTCGAAAGCTGGGGAAAAGAAAACCTAGTCAAAGTCTCTGCTGGACACCATGAATGAGAACATATCGTCTGAAGAACCTGGCTGGAGCCGGCAGCCTTTCTTTTTTCTATCTCTCCCTCTAAATCTGTATGCTGTCTGGGATTTTCTCTTTGTGTCACAAATCTCCCTTGAGTACGGTTGTCAGTCAAACTGTGTGGCTTTTACATAAATTGTATTTGGGTTTTTGTAGATTACGGTCGGACTTTGAAACCATTAGTTTATATGCTTTTCTTCTCTCTTCAAAAGCAATGTTGAAAAGCCCAACTAAAGCAAAAAAGACGAGCAGATGCTTTTTCCGAAGTGTCTGTCCTTGTGCTAAATCTATAAGGAATAATTACCCACTTCTGAGGCTCTTCTCTTCTCTATTGAGATTGTTAGTTCATTGTTTATGCGTCTGCCTGAAAACTCTTCCTCCATTAGCCTTATTTCTAAATATGTACACCAACTGCCCACACATAGACAATGTGCTAGTTGGTAAATGTGTAGGTTGGAGCTTGAGGCGTATTTAAAGATTTTTTTTGCTAGAAAGTGAATGCGTCACTTATGCAGTATGTCACTTGTTAACACGTTCATTGTAACAGGTTTATATGGCCATAATGTGTCCGTAATTATAACTAATAATTTAGTTATATTTACTTGTAAAATGTTTACTCAGAGATTCTGGGCCTGGGATGCCCAATGGTTTTCAACTACTCTTCTAGTGACCAGGACCCCCATGTACCACATTTGCAAAAAGGTAACAGCATTTAAGACAGGCCTTTTATTTGATGTATAATTGGTCATAGTAATATAATAGTAATGTTGCATTACTGCCTCCTTCTGGCTTCAGGCGACCTGAAAACTGCTGGTGCCAATTTCTTCTGAAAGAGAAAGAGCCAATGGGGATATTCCAACTTGGTCTCATGGTATTTGACCATCTGACCAGTGAAAGAAATGTGATCAGTCAGTCAGTCTGTCAGGGCTGGCCCATCCTGGGAGAATACATGTTTAAATTTACAACAGAGACCTTAAACATATGCTCTTTCTCCAACATCACCAGAACAATCTGTAAAGCAAATAAATAGATACATCATTAAATAAATCAACCAAAAAAATATCACATTAGGATACGGCAATGAAAAACAGCCCATTTACTTGTGGATGTGAAAAGGCTGAAGTGCCTTGAGTCTCGGCAATACACTGTACAGCACTGATGTGTGTTCACATTCTGCATAATAGTATTTGTAAAGGATTTATTTATTTATCTATTTTATTTAATTTTTTTTTTTTTTTTTTATTTTATTTTTTTGAGTTACTAGGAATCCCCAGTAGTTGGCTCTGACAGTGTTGTAAGCACACGCTTTGAAATATTACTAAAATTACATTTCTGATCATCCGCCTTCTGGACCATTATTGCCTTTTCTGTGCTGATGTTTTTTCTTCTCTTTTTTCAAGATGTGTCCATACATCAGAGTAAAAAGTAATAAATCATTCAAAGTGATGGAACCTTACATGCCCTACAAACATGGTAAAAAAAAACGGATTATTCTGTTTGAGCCGGTTTTATTTATTTTTTATTTTTCCCTATCGTGTATGTCCCAATGAAAGCAATCATCATGCATGTCATCCAAAAGCAGGATTTATATTGTATTTTTTTGAGTATAGAAGAAGGAAGCCCTAACTTAAAAGTTTGCGTCTTAACTTACAAGTCACATCTGACCAAGTTGAAAGAAGTCCACAAAAGTTTAAACTTTATGAGAGTCAATACAAAAGTACATTAAGAATGAGTTCTTCTTCATTCATTATCTATATTATTATCTCCATAAGAACAGAAGTATCTTGCTGTGTGTAATATGAGATTGACTCTAGGGATTATTAGTTTAAATTCTTAGTGAAAGCAATGACAGCCCCAAAACTGTCACCAATAATGGGGCCTTCAACCCCAGAAACTACAACTCCCAACAGTGTAGCAGGTCTTGCTGCTACACTGTGTGTGTGTGTGTGTGCGCGTGAAGAAAGATAATGAGTGTTACTGTTTTCTTTAATGCCCTGATGGCAGGAGCAGACTGCATGGAAAGCATTCTCAAGTGGGATGGCACAAAGTCAAGCTAATTAAACCGCCTTGTTAATGCACTTCCTCTGTTAACACCTCAACTTAAACACCTCAGTATAGCCGACTTGTCAGGACATAAACTAATTAAAGCTGCATTAAGCAGAATTTTAGTTTTAAACAAACCTGTTCAGACAGCAGCCTCAGCAGTTTACCTCAGACTGATTATGTTATGTCTCATCCTTTTTTTTTTCTACCAGATAATAGGCATGTTGAATAATTATCGAGGCAACAGAGCAATTGCTGTTTTTCAGTGTTTAGGTTTACATAAATTCACGGCTTCTTTATCGCTTACCTTCGCCAACTTTGTTTCTTTAGCAGCCTCCACCAAGGTTCAAACTAGATCCTCACTTCAGAGACACTAGTGAAGTCAGAAATAGTAAAGGCTAAAGAATGCAAAAAAAATAAATAAAAATAAAATGTCTGCGGGAAGTGCCTCGACGATGCTAACCTTTACTCAGACTCACACAAATTGACAAAAAGAAGAATCGAGAAAAGAGCAGTGTTCCATCAGGACAAGTAACCTTTTCTCCAGCTACCAATCAGGCAGCTGGGACCAAGGTCTGTGTGTGTGGTGTGAGTGTGATTGTGTGTAGGTATTTAATGTGCAAGTGTTTTTAGCATGGTGACCCATGACTGCACTAATCTGAGCGAGTGTGGGACCCCCCCCCCCCGATACTATAAATCTGTGCATTTCCAGGTGCATGACCTTAGTGTGAATGAAACTAAGTAGTGACCATATAGAATCAAGCATGCTGTTATATTTGGAGCTTTCTTTGAGGCAAGACCTGTATGTGTGTATGTGTGTGTGTGTGTGTGTGTAGAGCAAAGGCTGGCTGACATTTCCAAGCAGCCTGTTTATGACCAGAGGCAACAAGCGACGACGCAACAACATCACTTCCTGGGTGGCTGGGGTCTCATTAGATGGGAAAGGCTGATAGAATGAGAGAGGGAGAGAGAAAGGGTGATGAAGAAAAAGACTGAGAGGCTGCTAAGGAGAGCAAAGGAGTTCATGTAAAATGTTGATCTTTTGCACTCTCGCTTTGGGCAATATGGCTCTCTACTTTCATGCCAATAAAATATGATTACCGAGAGAGTTGATGCGAGAGATTTTGAAACATAAAGGGAGGTGTGTCATTGAATGCCCCCAGATGTCCCTGTTGTTCATTTACATGCAATTGAAAGAGCAGTCGTGTGAAACCTGAAGGGTGAAGTGACACCATTGCCACGTTGTACATAATGAAAGGTGAGGCTCAAGATCTAGATTTGTGCTGAAGTGTATCTCTCAATGTCTCTCACTAGTGTTCAAAAGGAGTTTCCTTAAAGCTGGACCCATTTATGTGTATTTTCTAAGAGAAAGGAGTCACTCAAAGTGTATGTGTCTTCTTTTGGCTTTTCCCTATTTTGGGGTCGCCACAGCAAGTCAGCCTGACTTGTTTGATTAGGTTTGGCTACAGCTTTTGTCGGATGCCCGGTGCAACCCTCCCCTTTATCCGGGCTTGGGAGCGGCACAAGAATACCGCAGGTTTGTGGGCGCCCTTGTTGCTGGGGTTTGGATCCTCATCTGGAAATTAGGGAAACCCCGGTCTCCCGAGTGACAGGCAGAGACACTGTCCACTATAAATGAGTGGTCACTCAAAGTGTGGAATCCAAAAACATCTCACGAAGTGATCAAATCAACCCTTCACCTGACAGCAGATTGCAGCTACCAGCATATTATTCCTTGGGGGAAGTAGTGACAAAATATTGCAGCATTGCCATTTTTTTCTTTGCAAGGCTCATCATCATTCATTTTAAACGATCATACTGAATACTTATTTTCAGTGCTTTCATATTGTGGTGAATTTGATTTCACACATGTGGTCTGCATTTCAGCCCAGCAAGGTGGAGGCAATTTCACTGACTTATCAAGTTTCATCAACATCACCGTCAGAATTAATTTTAATTGTGGTTTTACTTAAAATGTATTCATGCAATAGCTCACGACAGGCTTGTGGAAGGTGCTTTGTTCGGCCAGTGACCGCCTTGTATGTATACATTACTTATTTACGCCCTCCTGTACATTTGCACATGGTGTATAGTGATTGCTGGGCATCAGTCACACTCGCCACCATCCATTTTATTTCATCTTTTTTTTTTTTTCCGTTAGTCTGCCTGCATTTTTGTAAGCGTCGTATGTTATTTCCGCAGTGTCTTGTTTTTTTAGCTTGGGTTCTTAATATTGTCAGATAACAAGTTGCTAGCTCTTTTTCCTTTTTCTGTCTGTTACTACTTTGCTCGTCAGTCGTGGCGGGATGCGGGTCAGTGAAAAGTAATTTAACGTCTTGGCTTGTTATACCACAGCTCTGAACCAATCGGACTGGTTGATTTAAGCTATCCATTTTATAATGTGCAATAACTAAAATCAACAAATACACTGAATAGTACCAAATTATTTTGTGTAGTGGGGTGCAAGCATATGGAGGCGAAAAATGGAAATATGAAGGTAAGGTCCAAATGTTACATGTTACTGTCCACCACTGTTCATCAGCATCTTCATGCAAATGGACTGCAGCCTTACCTCTCCGTTGATGGTGACAGAACCAGCCAACAGCAATTTCAGTCTCACTTGATCTTTCTTTTTTTCTGTCTTTCCTCACCTTGTCCTGGAGTTTCTCATTCAGCTGATAGGAGATAACATCGATAACATATTTTGTCTCTGTGGCCCTGAATCCGTCTGAGTGCCATCTCTATAAAAGCGCCAAGCGGCTTACTCTGCTCCTGTGAAATCCATGCATATCTGAAAGCCCCCTTGCCTCAAGATTCCAGCAACATGTTGTTGGCGTCTGACCTATATGTGGGTTTGAAGACCAGGGCAGATAGTAATGCATTAGCATGGAAGCTGACAGTTCTTTGGATGACTACTTTGTGCTGATGTTAGACATTTTAAAAGTCTTCTTGCTTTCTTTTCTTTTCTTTTTTTTTTTTTTTTTTTTGTTCTTCTTTTATTTCCTTGGTAATCCAGCACCATCCGTACTCGGTTCGGGGATGCCCAGGAATCCTGCACATGTTCACCTACAGAATATAAACATGACGCTGCAGTTCGGTTATAGGCCAGCGGTGTCATTAACACAGATGGGAATGATGGCGATAAAATAAACCATGTTGCTAACGGCGTTGCCTTTTTCCATAATAGGTCATTTAAGTAATTACTGTTTCCACTGTTACAACGCAGATATCGGCAATTACATGGGGCGCGTCACTATAACTTAACTTATTGCTTTTGGGTGGGTCAACCGCATAACAGGTAATGATGACTGGCTGAGGTAGAGTGAAATTTCATGCACCCACAAATGACAGGGATACATGCAGCCATGGCAAGTCGATACAATTCAAAGGTAGTGTTTGCAAACTGGAAGTACAGACATTAGAATGTTTCCTATTAATAATGTATTGTATTAGGAGTCCATTTCATTCATTAAAAATATATACCATTTAGTTTTCATAGTTTGGCTTTTTTTTTTAGCTCAGGATTAAGAAGGATGTCCTATAATTTTTTTTTTTATGTCATCTAACTAAAATTACTGGGTCAGTTTTGTGATTACTCCTTTCCGTTGGATGTAAAGCTACACTAAATTCTCGCATTTCACATAAATATTCAAGTAGTTTTATGATTGCGATTGTTGTTAAGAGGCAAACAAATATTAATGTCGTGCACCAAATATTGTAAACGTCACTGGTTCCTCTCCCATCTTTCCTTCACTAACTCCATTAAAGGTTTTTCTTCGTAGAGCGGGGACATTATTCTAATGTTTTCTCTGCCTCTGTCCATTTCGTACCTCCATCTTTATTTCATCATCCATCCACAGGACTGGATGCATCAGAACTATCTTTAACCTCACTCCCTGTGCAGGAGTCATGTTTTCCTGAAACACCACTTTCTATTCCAAGTTCCCTCTTCCTTCTTGCTTCCCCCTTTTTTTTTTTTTTACTCATGTCTTCTTTCTCTCTCCCTCAGCACCTCCCACAAATTCCTTCTCTCACATTGTCGTCTCCCGTTCACACTTCTCATTCAATCTCTCTCTCTGATCTCCCTCCATTTGGTTTTTGTCACTGTTTTCATCTCACGCTGTCTGTGCCTCAGTCCTCCCTCTATGCTAATAATGTTACTGTGCTAAGAAAGGATGCTGCTTCACCATTCGCATCAGGAATCGACACATGAATGCATACACAAACAAATGCACGTTTGTACGAACCCACACACACACAGACACACCATAATATTTTGCCAGTGACAGTAGTGTGCATTTCTCCCTCCCTGTTCTTCCCATCCTGTGGTGAAGTAGCACAGCCCCACCTTTTTCTCATGTACTAGAACGCTTATCAAATGCAATTTCCTGCTAAGTGCTATCATTGTCAAACTGCAACTTTGCATTGTACTGTTTTTGTCCTTTCAAATGCCACAATTTCTATGTGGTAGTCATCCACTCAAACACCTTGTAGTGTTTCTATATATGTATATATATACATATACACATATAATGTTTCAAGGACTTATACACTTGCATTAGATTGTTTCACTTCTTGCTGAGTTTCGAGAAGAGGCTTTAGTATTTTTCCCAACCCTCAAAGAAGTTATATGAAAAATAAATATTTCGACAGATGGGAAAATCTGCAAGATTAGACTATTTGGTTTATACATCTTTTCAATGCAACCTGGCAAACCTCAAACCTTGTTTACATCAAGCAAATAAACAAGTGTTGTACTTATATTTATGGGGTGATTTAGCAATCATTTACAAATAGGGTGCCGCTGAGACCGCCATAGATTGAGAAGAGGCCTCTGAGTATATCTGAGGCAAAATATTTTAAAGTGCTCAAAAAAGGAATGGTACTTGACAGAATTAAGTTTCTGCAAGGTGGCAGAATGTATGTTGTGCTATGTAACCAGGTGGGAATTAGACTTTCCTTTATAGCAAATTAGTTTATGGCTCAGTGGGAGGCTAATATAGGCTAGTTCTTCATAAATAGGAATATTATATGATTTGGGGCTAGAAGTACAACATGCCAACTAGTGGTTGAGAATGCTAAGAGGATTTGGCACTGTTGTGATAGAAACTATCATGTCTTTTAGTCAGTATTGTTGTGTGTTGTAATTTTGCAACTTTGATGTTCAGAGGGCGAAGCAAAATGACACAAATTAAGTTATCTGTGCCAAACCTGGTAAAGGGATTTGGTCCATGCACCGTGGACTAACCCATTACATTGGTGTGCAGATCAGGTTGCAGGGGCATATCCAGGAATCATTTTCATCACTTTCCTTAACGTTGCAAATGATTTTTTTTATTGATTTTTTTTTTAATTTTTAACATGTTAGTCAATTTCTCGAAAATATTGTCTTGATGCAGAACAAAATCTGACGTACAAACAGCATGGAGATGTGAGAGTTTGCAAAATTGACGTGAGCTCAGATAATTAGCCAGATCTGACAGAATTGTGTAAGATTGTTTGGCCTTGGCAGACGTTGTGCATTCTATCGGTTGCCATCTAGTTAAGGCTGTCATTTCTTGTTTATTGACATTTCAGTGTTTTTCTGCTGTCAAGGCCTAATCATTTTTTACATTTTCTTAATTACAGGCTATTATGTATTCGCTCCACAAGGCTGGAGGAGCTTGTGTAACAGTTTAATCACATCCGTACCCACACAGAAAAATCCTCCCTACTCCCTCGTCGCCTTCAACCCAGCAGAAGGAGGTAATCTATACCAGCTTGTCCTGCAGGGAAATCTGTTAGGGCAGCGACACAAATTAGCACATGTTTGTGTTTGTGCAGAACAAGAAATATGAACAGTGGCTCATTTCATTTTTGAAGTTGACAACATTATTTGATTTGCACTAGCAGAAGGGGAGGGGGGGTGGGGTGGAGAGGAAGAGGAGAGAAAGTTTGATGGGCAAGGAAGTGGAGATGGTAAATGAGCGTAGAGCAAGACAGGGAGTGATGGATGGATGGATGAATAGATGGAGGAAGGGATAACTGTGTTTAAACACTGAGGAGTTTTTGAAGTATTAGCTGGTGTCTAACAGAGATGCTGTTCCGTTCGGCATTTACCATAAAATATTTCCAGTAATAAACAGTTCTGACTTACTGCCTGTCACATCCCATGTTAACCAGCACCAGCCACGTGTGTGTGTGTGTGTTTTTGTGTGTGTTGTGACGACTAGTATAAAAATCATTGAGCTCGCATTTGACCTTTCCAAACTTTATAAGTACTGTATTATTCAGTTATTCTTGATGTGTTCGTCATTATCACACGGCAGACTGGCACCAGTTTATTTCTTTGCTCACTGTCAACTACAAAATTATAATGACAGCGTTTGAATGATGAAGATCTGATAGGTTTAATAAATAGCCTCAGCACACACCAGCGCACATTTACCTCTCCAGCTGCGTGATGAAGTCTTATCTCTCTTTTGCTCTCTCTCTCTCTCCCTCGTTGTATTGTTTAAATGGACTTTTAACTTCTGTGGAATCAGTTTACTTATTTCAAGATAAGTTGGACCTTTCAAATGCAAATTCAAACACTCGCACAAATCCACATCAGCTGTCTTCGTAACTCAATTAGTCGGTGGATTACAAAGGTAAAATGACTCAGGCTTTTTCCCCATTCTGTTTTGTGCATCTGTGTCGGTGTTCTAGAAGTATATTTGCAGGGAAGTTGAACTGTCATTTGTCCTTTTTACCAGCTACAATATTTGAACAATGAATGTTTTATCTGACATCTGGCGAGAAAAGCAAACAGTGCATCAAACGGTGATGTCCAACGTGACTGTTTTCTATTTTATTTTGTTTCTCCTACTGATTTGTGACATTTTGACAAACTTTTCATCAAACTCTTTTCAATCTTGCAAATGTGGATCTGGCTCTTTAGCAGCTACGTTGTCCACATTAGGCATAATATACCTGCTGACATTTCCTGTCTGCTGTTTCAGTGTTCAGTATGTATGATATGGTCGGTTTATTAGAGACTTTTCACTGAATCTTATCTGTGTATGAACCACAACAGCAAAGTTGGGTAAAATTTTAGATGCATTAGTTTGCAGCTTCTTGTATGAAGAGAAGCGAACATAGACCATGCTTCTGCATTCATTATTAATTTTAGAATTATAATTATGATGCATTTAATGATCTGACTTAATCCAAGGCTAGATTGACTTTATAGCTGCACTGATCGATACTTTTGCGTCAGGAATGGGGATTAATCATCCAACTTTTGCAAGACTGTCCACAATTTCAGCTAAATATTTCATTATCCTTCAGCTCAGTGTTCCAGTTTTATGACCATCACATTCAGCTCATATCAACCCAATTTCCTGCAGCAGTAAGCTGCTGTTCTATAGTAAAATTGTTGAGATGAAGCCACCGTGCATCCCAGTCAAACAGCAGACCTAGTAAGAACCTATCTAATGATAAACAGTTTCCTCTGCTGTTGTAAATTATGTTGAAAGGCAGAGCCCGAAATGACCTGGAATTTGTGAATTTTGTGCCTTTGTTGCTTACAAACTGTCACATGTTAACCAGCAGAGGTATATTTAATTTAAATTATGAATTATATCCCATTCTTTGTATTATCTTGTTATACTGAGGAGTTAAAAGCAACTGCTCCGAAGGGTGATGTGCCTAAAAGTCCAACATGACTAATGCTCAGCTACACCAAAAGGCCTTGTGTGTTGCTACGTCAACCCTTTCTTGTACATTTCTATACATCATACTTTTTTATTATCATTATTTGGTCACACGTTTAATTTATTCATATGACAGTGCACGCTGCTGTTTTGACGCTTGCATCCATTTTATGCCTGATGCACAATTGTCACCATGCAAACAGGTACACACCCGAAAATGAGAGCTTGCTCCGTGTTTTTCCCCAGCGCTGTCTAAATAAAGGTGGAATGAGTGAATATCCTGTGATCTCCATATTCATTATTTCCGGTGAGAAATGCTTTGTGCCTCATCAGCATATTCCCCGTGCAGTTGGCCTCGGCCTGCTGTTGTCTTCAGGGTTCGTCGCGTGGAGGGAGCGGATATGGATGGAGTACTGCTGAGGCAGTGTAAATATGCGAAGCTGGCGTTGCACCATTTGTTTTAAACAAACATATACAGACTGGACTGTAGTGCAGGGAGGAGTGTATTGTGGGTAGTGAGGTCATGATGTGAGGATACACTCTCTTTTGTCTAATTTACCAACACGTGATTAAGTCAGTGTGCTACTGGAAATTCTTTATAGCTGATCAATATTTTTCATTATCAGGCCACGCTTGCGGCTATAACATTTTTTGTCTCTTTTGCAACTCTTTTGACCATTTTGTTTCTCTCTATTTCACTCTTGCACACAAGAACTATTACTTTCCATGCATCCCTGGATTTTCATTCCAGGGATACATGGATGGTATTCCATTTTAAAAATTCCCAAAGGACTTGAATATTTAAGCACAAAATAGTGGCATTCTATATGGTTTAAATTATTATGAAGGAAAAGAAAACTAAAGAAAATCCGAGTGGTTGTTTATACCACCACGTTGTCACGCTTTCCATTTTTATCCACTGTAATCCTCCCTTCTCTGAATTCTACATTCCCTTTTTGAGTTCATTAACCTTACAGTTTACCTCCATCTGTGTCGGTGTTTTTCCTCTTTTTTCTCAGGCTAGTGTACTTTTCCCTTTATTCTGTTGATCTCGACATCGAGAGTCAAAAGAATACATCATGAAAGAAAGAGGGAACAGAGATAGGATTATAGTATACAGACCATGACTGTGAAAAATAGATGTGGGGAGAGAAAGAGATATAAAAAGAATCCCATCTTCCTCTCTGTCTAGCATTCTCTTTCTGGTTCGACGGAGATAGCAGGGATAAAAGCTGGATTCCTGGATCAGGGTTCACCTCAATATTGTCATCCCGGGGAGCTTAGAGGCCGAGCGGCCATATCGCAGTCTCACTGATCACGGATGGTGGCTTTTAGCCAAACCTTAGACATAGACACATATGATCTAACCTACACAGGTGAGGAAAATGGAGTGTGACAGGCTTCATAGGAGCTCAAAGGCTGATAAAACTCAACATTTACAGCATGTTGCCAAAGACTTGAGCATTATGAGCTCACCGTAAATGGAATTCAGCACTGAGGAGATGTGGGGAGAGAAGGTATTTATTTATTTATTCATTTTAAATATAATTCAGTCCTGTGAAAGCTGAGTGGATTTTACTTTACTTTACAACTTAATCAACTTAAATTCTTGCTAGTAATTTTTGGAAGTTGGTTGAACTGAACTAAATTTATTCCAGGTCATTCTTTTTATTTTACTTTTTTGATTGCCTGTCGGTTCTGGGTTGGGACCACACAGTGGGTTGCAGGAAGAAATTTAACTGTCCTTGGACAGACTTCAGAGGCTGCATGACAGTGAGCACCAAATGGATTTTTTCTTTTCTGCTTAAACTCCTCTTTATACTTTATTCAGCACAATATAATTAATAAAAATCTACAAAAAATCTTAATTTCTATATTGCTGTGAATGTGATAGTTTTTTCTCTCCATGCTTTTTTTTGATCTGTGTTGTTATTCTAACTATGAAAGTACATATCTATTTTTCTACTGTACCATTCTGAGGTTTCTTATGGTTGCCAAGAAGAGCATAAAAGTGTTTGTCATAAAAATTGAGTGTGTATTAGAGGTGCAGGTTAATAGTTGCATGTGCGACAGGGTGTCAGTCTGAACGTCAGCATTAGCTGGATGATGCCATGCATTTATGCAGTATCTTATCATCCAGAGCAGCTTCACGAACACATCAATTTACTCTTTAGGAACACGTGTCAGTAAATCTGTAAATCCTCTGCTACATTACGACATAACCAAGACAGAGAGAGCAGCGCCCGTGAACTGTGAGGTAGTTCAAATCAATTCAAAACTTTATGTTCTGATTTGTTTTGGGGTTTTGTTTTTTTTGCAGCTTAGACTTTCTTCTTCTGTCCCTGCATTACTCTGTGCATCTGTTTCCCTTCATTTGCTTCTGTATGAGGACCAGGTGTTCTTCAAAGAACAGTCATCTGTACATCTATGCTTCCTTTCTTATTGAAAAATTACAGATTACAGGTGTGCGGCCCTTTCACCACTGCTGCTTGCACAAGGTTCACAGGGGAGACAGCAGTGACTATCAAGCTTACAGTAAACTCGCCCAGATGTCTGAGCCTCAGTCAAAGTTTTTCATCGGGTTGTGATGAAAAATCAGCAGCTAGCAGACAAATCAGAGCAGCTAGTGCAGTTAGCATCCTCTGTTTATGTTGTTCGTCAACCCAGGAGGCTGATTTAGATATTACTGCACTGATACACACACACATAGACGTGGTTAAAAGAATTCCAACCACAACGCCGCACCTGGTAATGAAAGCATCTTTCCATTTGGGTTGCATCTGCATCTCTGTAAACACATTTGTAGCTCTTGTATGTAAACATCTGCATAAAAGTACTTGGTGTGTGTGTATATGTCTGTGTGTGTGTGTGTGTGTGTGTGTGTGTGTGTGTTGTTTATGATTCAACAAGGGAGGGTGGTCCCTTCCCTGCTGCCCCACCACTGTTGGCTTACTAATCATTCTTCCTGCCTCGCTCTTTGTGATTGCCAGCCCATCCCTGCACTGCAGCTAAACTGAATCAATTAAAATCTTTCTTGTAGATGGCTGCCGTTGCTTCCACCAGATTAGGCTTTGATCAAAGCACACAAATAAATAAATAAGTCAGTGGGAAGGGAAGAGAAAATGAACGAACTCAATTAAACAGTCAGCTGAGGGTTGAGCCTGTCCACTGGTGTCGGCGGTGGGAGTGTTGGGAGATGCAAATATTTTGTATTTGTTTGTGAGAGACATTTAATGGTGAAGTCATCTGCATGAAGTACTTTATGCTTGTGAACTTCAGTGTTGCATACATAAGAAGCACTTGTATGTGAAAGAAACAGAGACAAAGAAACAGCAGAGTGAGAAAGCATTTATGTATATCAGGATGCTTCCTTTGAACTGATGAGAGCAGATCATGACAGTAATTAGTATATTAATTGCTACACACACTCTGAGTGTGTGTGTTGGACCTACATATGGCTATATTTTGACACAATTATGATTGCATGTTTACAATGGCATCCTTAACACAGTTTTATTGCATGTACTTTTTAAGCCCAGAATGCATGCAAACGTTCATTTTTATCAAACACAATATACAGATGAAACTGATAGGAATGTCATTAGCTTTGCACGACGTGTTCAAAACCAAAGGTCTCGTGAATAATAGTGCCAAATTAAAAGTCAGAAGATCACTAATTATTTGTTTTGTTGGTATAGTCCAGATGTGGTGGAGCAACCTACCGACACTGCTGTCCATACTGCCACGCCACCAAAATATAGACGTGTATGATGAATATGATGCACAGCATCATTTATTTTTGTAGAATTAGTCGAAAATCCTTAATTCTGAAGTGTTTCAAATGCACATTCTGTAAAATAGCATATAATCCTATTTATTCTCCAGTAGAAGTCTTTATTTCAGTTGTAGGCACAATTAGTGCTTGTATTTGATTTTTTTAAAAAAAGGTTCATAAAAAGGCTGGACTTTATGTCTTTTGTTTCTTATATTTTTTGTTCATTATGTTTAGGTTAGTTGTCAAAATTCCAGGCAATTTTCTTTTCGTATTTTTTTTGGGGGGGGGGGGTTGTTTGTCGAGAAAGCAATTTCCTTTTTGATGCAAACCCTACAGAAGAAGAAGTTACTTTTTCTGCAGGGCTTTCAATATGAAACATCTGCAGAAGGGGTTTAGTTGTCTTGGAAGCTTTATTGTGAACAAAGGAATGGACGGAGAAAGCTGAAGGCACTTGTATTAATCAGGGTTTCTTTGAAAGACACAATCAGAGCATCCACCTGGGGATATTGTTTTGACATAATTAGTGCTATTGAGCATAAAATTGCACTATTTATCAGTGTTTCTTACTCGCCTTTACTTGCTCATTAAGGGGAATTTCCCTGCCAGAGAGATGGTCTAAAATGTTTGGCTTTTTTTTTTAATTTATTTTCACATTTAGGACTTCATCCCTGTGTACTTCTTCATAGGCTTAAGTGGACACACAAGGTATTTCTGCATCTGTTTGGGAATAAACTGTACTGGTGACTGGCACTAGGCAATCAGTAGAGGTAAGAAATATGTGAGAGTGGGAAGTGGAACGGGACAGATCATGGGTGAAGTTGGTTGGTGTGAGGGACTCCCCGGATGCCTGCACCAGGTAATGGAGCTTTTAGCGTGGACATCAGAGGGAAAAGGAGCTGGCGATGGTGCTGGTGGTGGTGGGGTGGTGTTGGACATGAAATTGCTCTAAAAGACCAGAGCTCTCCTGTGGGTATACTTGAGGTGCCTTGTCTCATCAGTTCTTTCATACCTCACTAGCACTGGATCTTTATGCAGCCACAGTGAGAAGCGGAGAGGTTAAATTGGTCAGGGGGAGAAAAAAAAAAATCTTAGGATGGGTGGGTGTAGATAGAGGTGCGGTTTAAGTTTGTCTGGGATGGAGATAAATTTCCAAAGCAGGTTGATATGTTGTGATTATAAGGTTCCTTTATAGGACGGACACATAGAATTGCATATAAACACAAATAAAAGGCCAAAGATTTTAAGCATGAATGATCATTTTATTTTTTCTGTCGACAAAACTGTGTTCGGGGAAGTTTATACAAACCTAAGATTACCTGGACTGTTCTTCACAAGAGAAAGCTATTGTGGGGAGTAAAGTCACACTCTACCTTTCTTAGTTTTTTCTTTTTTTTTTTTTTCATGCTGTACATCTACAGAGTCACAAGGCTTCAAGATCACACAAAAAAGGGAACCCATTTTCTCATGTGTATGAAATGCTTCATAGGGGGGACCAGGCTTCACTTCGTAGACCTACTGACTTCAGTACATCCCTTCTTGCTGCCAACATGCTAGTCGAACACCCCCTGCAATATTGCCATGCCCTAACTCAATGCAAAGGACAGAGCTCCTTAAAATGTAATAGAATTTGTCTTCTAGTTTACTGAATAAAACTCCCCACTTGCATGCGGGCAGGACCAAAAGGTGTCTTTATGTAAATTTGTATATTGTGTGTCTGTCACTTCAAGGAGGACTCCTTCAGAATCAATGACAATTAGACAGTTTATTTACACAGTGGTTATTTCTGACACTCGGGGTAATCCACAAACTCACAGCGCGTCCATCTGCATTATCATTGTGGATTTGTGAAGTTGAGCTGGCACGCCAGCAAGAAGCAGCGCGGGAGTGCACACAAAAATATAAATGCTCAAGCATTCATCACTATTAACATGCTATACCCTGTTAGCTCAGATACATAATCCACAATTTAACTGCTTAGTTCATTTCAGTAACTGTGAGCACAAAATTATAATTCACCCGGATTTTCCAGCATCATAAACCTGCAGGATGGTGGAGATCACCTACGTGTAAAGCGTTAACTCTGTCTTTCTATCTATTCTTCTATTATTTATATTCCTTTAGTCTGGAAGTGTCCTCGGTTGAAAAATTAAAAGGTTTTTTCATAAAGTATTTCAAGTTATGAATCCTGCCCTGTAGAATCTATTGCAGGCTGTGATAACTGTGTATAGAGGGACTTGATTTGCAGCACTGCTCTTTAGATTTTAGGCATTTCCCTCTATCTGGGTGCTTGACAGTGGGTATCCTGCTTGCAATCCAGCTCTTGAAAGTGGATTGGATGTGTTGTATTTTTGTTCAGGATTGGACTCCCGCTCAAACCGATTGGGCAGAACCAAACCGTAATGGCCACAAGCTCTTGTTTACAACAATGCACGAAGCCCGCTACTGTATGCATGCTCATAGTTGCCCTGAGTTCTTAACAGAGCATTTCAGATAGAGGGTGAATAGTACAGCGCAAGATGTATAAAAGAAAAAAAAAAAAAAATCACAATGTAGTATATAAATCTACTTTAGGAGACACCAAGAATAAAATGATAAACACCAAAACGCCCCATAATAGGTCCTGAGAAAAATGCCCGAGCTAAACTGCCTATAACTTTCTCCACAGTTCTTTAAAATGAGCATCAACGATGTTTTATTCACTCCAAAAGTTCATTCATTATCACTGATAATGTCTTCGCTCTGTGTTGACTTGTTGAGAAATATAATTTCCATATAAGTTTATAAGGCATTCCCAGTTTCGCTTGTGCAATATGCGTAACAGGTAATGACAAGGCAGTGAGACTATATCCATCAGGCATTGGAAGTGAGGTTGAATTATACATGGCTTTTTTATTATAGATGCACGGAGAAGCTGAAGCTGATTGATTCTTTTTTTTTTTTTTTTTTTTCTTCATACTAACCCTGTTTTGGCTCTTAAAACAATAATGGAAGTATCACGAAATGTGATTTTTTTTAAATCAACTTGAAAATAATGCCTCTCTTTGCTTTGAGAAAATAAGCCCATGTTGCTTTGTACATATGATGTTTCCTCATTATCACCCTGCTCTAACTTCTATTTGAGGCCATAGATTTAGATATGTTTTGTTTTTTGTTTTTTTGCTTTTTTTTCCCCTAAATGGGCTCTGTCTGTGTTATATTTTGCGTATCCGCACTCTAGGAGTCTCTGTGGGGTAATAACTTGTTTTATCGGAGGAAATTATTATATAGCCAGGCTTGTTGGCTTTCCTTGTATAACAGAGAAATCTGCCTCATTATCTACTGGAAGTTATGCCCACGAAGTTCAAAACTAGATTTTTTTTTTTTGTTGTTGTTGTTTGTTTGTTTGTTTTATTCTAATCAAGTAGATCAAAAATAAAATAAATTTGGTATTCACACCAACTGAAATTTCATTAAAAGTATGTCACACACTAGCTATCGCCTGCCTAATCCATCTCAAGCCATGGCTTTTTTTTTTTTTTTTTGTCATTGTATTTTCTCTCAGCCAGGTTTACCTTGAGATAAAAATCTAAACTCAAGGTAATTGTGATAATTATGTAGCTACATACGGCAACAAAATTACAGTGAGAAAAATTGCTCCCTTTTTTTGGCTTATGACTACATGAATTAACTTCCTTTCTCTATGCTGCCACTTCTCACCCCTCTGTGTTACAGCTGGATAGTTTGCTGCGTTTGTATATGTCGTGTGTTGCAACTTATGTGCCATAAAGCAATAATGTATTTGATTTGAGCTTGTATGTGTGCAGTTTCAATTGCACAGGGCTTCTTAATCGACAAATGCACACATTTCCCATTTCCTCTAATCCCTGTAGCAATAAATTCTTTTTGCAACCTCTGTTAATCAAAAATCAGCCTAATATAACTTATATAATTCCTAATGAAACTTTAATACAAAAAAAAAAAGGTACATGCCCAAACTAACATCCCCTCTGTTCTCTGTCCTCTCTTGCAGGGTTCCTGAGTACAGGTGACCAGGCAGCCAAAGGGAATTATGGTTTGTTGGACCAGATTCAGGCTCTGCGTTGGACGAGTGAGAACATTGCAGCCTTCGGCGGTGATCCGTTACGTATTACTGTGTTTGGCTCAGGCGCCGGAGCTTCCTGTGTCAACCTGCTCACATTGTCTCACTACTCAGAGGGCAACCGGTGGAGCAACTCCACCAAAGGTAGGAATATAAGTCACATTGAATCTCCACATCCAGTAGAGCATGACCATAAAACAGTAACATGGGCAGCAAGTGCAGACAAAACACAACGGAGTTCCACTTTTAGGTTTAGTTTTTCAGCTTACTTTAGATATATGTATGCTGGCGTGTGAGTTTGTGCGTTTTGTCCTTACGTAGAGAGAAACTGCTTTTCATCTAATGCTAAATAAAACTGTGACTATGTAAATATCTGCCCTGCAGATTATTTCCGGAGTCAGAGCTGTTGCATGATAAGGTCAGATACAATGGGGGCAAAAAAGGTTTCCTTCTGAATTAGGTTCTTTAAATTTTACATGAGGAAAAAAAAAAATGCTTAACAGAATCGCATAAACATTAGCTGTATTCTGAGCAGGAAAAATAAAGTGACATTTAACCAACGCTGTACTCAGGCACGGAACTGGCAGTTAGATATTTGAAAGATAAGATGATGGAATAATTATCATCATCTGACGGATAAGGCTGGATTTAATCAGCCCAATTTTTTATAATTTGTCCTGTGAAAAGCAAAACCATAAAAAAACCTGACCTGTGCCTTCTTCATTTTCTGAAATTTCTCTAAAAGAGCTGCACTGCCAAGCGGAAATTATAGAGTTTGCAGGTGAATCCCAGGATTATAAAACACCCACAAAGACATTGGAAAGTCCATCTTTTAACAGTAACTTTTCGGAACCTGATTACTCGACAATGTTTTAATGAATGTTTCATACTTTTCTCACAGATTTTTTGCTCACGTGCTTTGAAACTGTTTCTTCAATTAAATTGCTGTAGTACAGTTTGGATTGCGTTCAGAGGCAACATTTATTTTAATGACTGAATGAAGAGCAAAAGGAAGTGGAATGAATTGAGGTCATTCAGAATGTGTAGCCTGAAATTAGGTTTAGTCAATATAGACCCTTAGGCCAAATTTTGGGTTGTAATGGAAGAATACTTAGGAGTCATTTCTCTTAGATAATTGACCTTTTTCATCGATTTGAATTGCAGTCATAAGGTACTGCTCATTATTAAAAGAAGTCTCGTTACTAGCAGGTAGAATGGTTAATACAAAAGAACCTCCATATGTCACATCTCTCTTTATCTCCTAATTTCACCACAATATGTGTACTTCTAGGCACACTTTAACCCACCACTATTGAATATATGTTTACACTTGTTTTTGAAAATGTTCCTCCATCATAATGTGTTTCTTTCTGTCCTTCCTGTCCCTCTCCAGGCCTGTTTCAGAGGGCCATTGCCCAAAGCGGCACAGCCCTGTCCAGCTGGGCCGTCAGTTTTCAGCCGGCAAAGTATGCCCGGATGCTGGCCCGCAAAGTGGGCTGTAACCTGGAGGACACTGTAGAGCTCGTGGTGTGCCTGCAGAGAAAACACTACAAGGAGCTGGTAGATCAAGACATTCAACCAGCCCGGTACCATATTGCATTTGGACCTGTTATCGATGGAGATGTCATCCCTGATGACCCTCAGATACTCATGGAGCAAGGTATTTATTCACTTTACTTAAGAACAACAATCTCCAGCAATGCTCTTCCTCTTTTCATGACGAACTGCCAAATCTCTTTTCAGGCGAGTTCCTCAACTATGATATCATGCTGGGAGTGAACCAAGGCGAGGGCCTTAAGTTTGTGGAGCTTATTGTGGACAACGAAAATGGCGTCCAGGCTAATGACTTTGACTACGCCGTGTCCAGCTTTGTGGATGACCTCTATGGCTACCCAGAGGGTAAAGACATCCTCCGAGAGACCATCAAGTTCATGTACACTGACTGGGCTGACAGGCACAACCCGGAGACTCGCCGGAAGACCCTGCTGGCCCTATTCACTGATCATCAGTGGGTGGCGCCAGCTGTTGCCACAGCTGACCTGCACTCCAGCTTTGGGTCACCAACATATTTCTATGCCTTCTACCACCACTGTCAGACAGAACAGGTGGGTCCATGGCTTTAGTTCATCAACTTCAGTGATTGTCGATAATATTACAGAACATAAGAATTCTAGCTGTTTTTTTGGGTTTTTTTTCCGCTGAGTGCCTGCAGAGACAGAAACCATACAAAAGTATAATATGTGTTTTATTTTTTAGTTAATACAAATCAGGAGGCCATTACTGAGAAAGAGACAGCGTACTGTTTAAAAATTGTTATTTTATGACAGGCTTTGGTAAGAAAGTCAATTATTTTGTCACATTAACGCAGATGGTGGAACAAAACACGGCCTGTTTTTATTCCAATTGCATTATTATGACAACTTAGCAGCCTGAGTCTTACGTATTTCCAAACTTCTTGTTTCGAGTTTCACTTGTGCAACTACTCTTTGGATACACTACCGCACTGACTCATTGTACAGTCTATAATGAAAGGCTTGAATGGTGATTAAATTCGCACATTTTGTTTTGTCAGATTTTCTTTTCCATTCAACAGGCTCAGCCAGTGACATTTTTGTTCAAATTCAGTTCAAAGGCATCCTTCTCTATCAGTGCTCTCCCTTTATTTCTCATCTTGTCTCTCACTGTAACACACTGAATATTGTGCCAGATACGGTAGGCCAAATAATATTAAATCCATCTAATTCCCCATTTCTCCCACGAAATAATGTAATCTCCCAGCACATTTGATCTGTCTGTGTTTGTGTGTATCATTGCCATATGCTGTTTGTCAGCAGGAGAACACGCTGCCTTTAAATGTCCTGTAACTGTCACATAAATGTAGAAATACTGATCCAATTTGACTCATTTGCTACTCATTAGGTACCACCATGGGCAGACGCAGCTCATGGAGATGAGATCCCGTATGTGTTTGGCCTACCCATGATTGGACCAACGGAGCTGTTTCCCTGCAACTTCTCCAAGAACGACGTGATGCTCAGCGCCGTGGTCATGACCTATTGGACCAACTTTGCCAAGACGGGGTATAAGGACACTACATATGTCATTTTCACTGTTCTTCCAGCACTGGCACGACATAACAATGTAGATAGGACATTTACAATTTACTTTATGGTATTTGAAAGTCCAATGTTAATCAATCAGAGGAACAATTGACAGAAATATTACTGTTGACCAGTATTTATACCCGCACGAGTGTTTGTATAGTGTTGAAAATAATGACTCAAGGACGTAAGGGACCTCTCATCCTCTTTTTCTCCCAAAGAACAGCTTTGACCTCCTTTGACTTTATCCATAGAGCTGTTGTGGGGTCTTTTTTTTCTTTATCTAAAAGAATGAATGTGATACCTAATATATGACTTATTTGCAAGACTTATTCACACCCATTACTCACCAAAACCCACACGTCACATTTTTAGTTCAAACAAAAGTTCAAATACAACTTTTCCACCACCAGCCTGCGTTACATGAAGTCAGCTGTCCCACCCACTATAAATTAAAATGGGATTGATTAAGTCACTTCCCACTTCCCGAGCAAACGCATGCAGCTTTGGTAGCTTCAGACCTTCTGTCCTGTGAGTGAGGCAGCTAACTTTATCTCATCTGAAAGACAAGCCAAAGGAGAAAAAAAAAAGCTACTTTTTTTGCTACCATTTAATTTCTGAGTCAAGTTTGTTGGAAATCTGGAAATAATTTAATTTTATTTAAGTTTTTTAATTAAAAGAGAAAAAATATTACAACAAAAGTGATCAAATAGAAAATGTACAAACCTGATCTGTTTGGCCAAGAAGGCCCTGATGGTTCCTCACTAATGTTCTGTCATTTCCTTTTGAGGAATTTGACTGCTTAATGTTCATATATGTAACACAGTGCCAAAAACATCATCCATGTGGTTGTTTTAAATGTTTTTGTGGGCAATTTGTTGCAGTCGATGTAGTCATGGGATTTGATCAACATGCAGCATTACAAGTCCAGAGAGTAGTTGTTTATTTCATTGTAATTCTGTTCTGTCTGTTTTGATGACCAGGTCTAGTGAGTTGGCCTACTGTATTTTATAGACTGTGCAGTGTAATTGGTATTCTGTGCAGCTACTCCATACATATCTTCAAATAGATTTTTAATTAATGGTCATGGCCCGAAGAGCAACATTCTCGATAGGACAAAATTAAAAATCCCCCCCCCCCCCACTCCAGTCTCACGTTGCCTTTCAGCATCTAGTCTTGGCGGTAATTGTTTTTCGAGAGTGTAATGGAGGGACAGTGGCTTTTTGTGCACTGCCCAGTAGCCCTGAGGGGAACAGAAAAGAACTAATGATCTACATATATAACCTCAAATTGACGTGCAATGCCGGATACATGGGAGATTTATCCCACCAATTGGAATGGTTAAGCGTGTTTCTGATGAGGTCTGGCTGGCTCCATATGCCAGTCTCAGACAATGGGGCGCTCAATGGATCTGAATGGGCCTTCTTGCCTCACATGGCTGGCTCTGTTCTGCTGAGATTAAGTGTAAGTGGTTCTATTTAACACGGAACTACATTCTGAATAAACTATATCATTTTGTCTCTCTATACAAATATAAGGGGTTGGGCGTATAAGGTTGACCTATATTTACATTCAGCATTGTGTTATTATGTCTTTTAATTGTAATTTTATTCAAGGTGGTACATAAAATATTAAATTTTAATATAATATAAATAGCCCAAGCCCCGACAAGACACTCATAAAAAAAAAAAAACTTTGACATGGCAGTTTAGTAGAATTTGAATAAAACTTCATATTAGGACACATTATGAAAATAATAGCCATGTTAAGATCATTTCAGCCAGATTCCAATCATCATTTTGACCTTTTTTTTCTCATTTTATGAGGTGTGATATCTCAGACACTGTTGATTAAAGTTTGATGAAAGCTTGGGGCTGCTTCTCAACACACAGTATTTTCAGAGCTATACTGATTAGCCTGAAGGACATGCTCTACTTAGGTCAAAATGAAAATGTTAATAACAAGACACATGTCTTGAAAGGTCCGCTCCGACTGTAGTTTGGCTGGAGTTGTCCCTGCCATCTGAAGTAAACAACCAAAGGATGATATGACCGATAGGAGGCAACGTGTCCATCGTTACATTGTTTTGGAAGGCCTTGTGTAATGCTCTGCAGTAATACCTGCCTGAATGCTTTCAATGGAAATTCTGGCCCTTTTGTTCTTTTCAGGGACCCAAACCAGCCCGTCCCTCAGGACACCAAGTTCATCCACACTAAGCCCAACCGCTTTGAAGAGGTGGCATGGACACGCTACAACCAGAAAGACCAGCTGTACCTGCACATTGGCCTGAAGCCCCGGGTCAAGGAGCACTACCGTGCCAACAAGGTACAGTCAGTTACTGATGATGGCCATCCTGCTGAATACACAGAGTTAAGAATGAGCATTGACTCATCTGACTTTAGTTTTCATGACGTTGTTCGGTATCATGAGGGAGGCTCACTATTAACTAATGCTGAACAGCTAAACTGCCATGCAATTACTCTCAGTGATGACTGCACATCAGGGACTTTGCATTTCTATTATACTTATTTAACTACGCTGACTGATATGATTATAGAAGCATATTAATTCTCAGTTTCTTTCAGTCCCAACTGTTGCAATTTAGCCTTTCTACTATTAATTCACAGCAGCTCATGATAAGTTGAATCCACCTACGATATGGAAGAGCTGATTGTGATTGTCATAAAAAAAAAATTTAACAGAATTAAATTAATGAAATAAATAAATAAAAGAAATGTGACTTTTAAAAACTCAATAACTTGAGTAATTATAAATGCAGCATGCACCAAATTGCCCTTTTTTTTCATGCACAGCAGAATCAGCCTCATTTATTCTCTTGTTTTTTTTTACTTGTGTTATTTGATTCTGTTCTTTTAAGCTGAATTGATCTTTTTTTTTTTCATTTCACCACATTTCAAATGAAATACTAAATTATTGATTATATCTAGCTGATGGTGTGTGGTGGCACATCAGCCATACACACACACACACACACATTATACAATATTTATATAGATGTATATAATACGTTATATTTCTCTCCTCTTCAGGTAAACTTGTGGTTGGAGCTGGTTCCTCATCTACACAGCCTCAATGAGGTCACTCAGCTCATCCCCACCACCACCAAGGTTGGTAATATTTCAACTTCTTTATCTCTACATTCGAAAAGAGAACCACTCCTAGCCGTGATTGTAAAGGGCAAGAGGGTCAAAAGTTCATCCAACACATGATAAAAAGTCTTACAATCTGTAAAATTATATCATAACAAATGTTGTTATCCTGTCAGAGAGCTTGGGTTTTTAACCCAATAGCTGCAGTGGACTTCCAGTGTTCTCTCTTAAATGACTCTGACTGACGCATTCAGATTGTGGCAGTGCATTTGGATTGAACTTCATTTGACAAACATTTTATATTGTGGCCATTGCTCTTGCTGTCCTCAGATTCCTCCACCCGAAGCTACCAACCGAACTCCAAAACCCAAGGTTCTGGTGACTAAACGCCCCAACCCAACTCCATTTCCCACTGAGACCCAGGACAGCCACAACCAGCCACACCTGGTGGACCAGCGTGACTACTCTACTGAGCTGTCAGTGACCATCGCCGTGGGAGCCTCGCTGCTCTTCCTCAACATCCTGGCCTTTGCTGCGCTTTACTACAAGAAGGACAAGCGCCGGCATGATGTCCACAGGCGCTGCAGCCCTCAGCGGAGTGCTGCCAATGACATAGCCCACACTCAGGAGGAGGAGATCATGTCCCTGCAGATGAAGCAGCATTCGGACCTGGACCGGGACTGCAGGGGTGTGGGTGACTCCCTACACCCGCACGATGTGGTGCTGAGGACTGCCTGCCCGCCGGACTACACTCTGGCCATGAGGCGCTCACCAGACGACATCCCGCTCATGACACCAAACACCATAACCATGATCCCCAGCACCATGGGGGGGCTCACCTCGCTTCACTCTTTCAACACCTTCCCCACCAGTGGGCAGAATAACACCCTGCCCCACCCACACTCACACTCCACCACCCGGGTATAGCCCTGTGGATACACTCACGCAGTCAGGACTCTGATGGATGAAGCAAAAAGCTAATGCCACTGCTGCGGCAGGGACTTAAGGCCGACATGCTGACAAACACAGATATGTCAGGAGCTGAAACGCCAGCCTAGAGTTGCCAGACACCCGTGGAATTATACTGGGATTCTACGACACCCTGTTAATACTGAGGGAATATAATTAAGGGTTTTGGGGCTTTGAACCAGAGGGGAAAAAAAAAAAAAAGAATAATTATGTTTTTGTAGAAAAATAAAAGACGATAAGAAAAAAAGGTACAAATAAGGGTTGAAGAAAAACAACCTCACAAGCTAAAACAAAGAGGAGGATGTTTTATATCATTATTTTTGTTCTGATATTGCAGCAAAACAAGGTACAGTAAACTACTTTTTCTTTCTAGCGACAGATATGGCCTTCGGGATCTTTTGACAAATGACTGCTTGACGGTATTATCTGGAAGCAGAACAAAGCATCAGACACGCCTCGGAGGTGAGAAGAGGGGAGCACTTTGTAAAAGAAAGAAAACATATTGTTTTCCTTTGGCATCACACTGCAGATTACTCTGTGGGGCACAGAGTAGATTTAGGCATGTGTTAACTTCATAAATCGAGGCTATGTAAGATAAGGCAAAAACAATTGTTGAAATGAACAAAGGAAGGACTGGAAATATCGTGGAAAAAAGAAACCCTGTATGCACAATGGAATTAATTTGAGGAAAAAAATGTCATAGATACTTTTGATCCACTTATTTTTGAGGATTGGGAACAACTTTATTGTATAGAACCTATTTACATATCTAGATCTGTACACTAAGCACCAAGGCTTTTTAAGCCCTCTTCTCTTGGGGGGGGGCCCTATACTGCAGACCTGCCAGCAAGACTGAACCGATGGGAAGTGGGAATACACCTTCTGGCTTTCTGGCAGTTCCAACTCCGACACCGAGAGCTGGGGGACAAAGGATAATTGGATATTTTAGCACGATGCGCATGACAATTTATCTGCTTAATGGCTGCTCTGCTGATTATGTCATTATTAAGAATAATTTTCACCCTTTCCCTTGCATTGGAGTATTTTCAGACGGATTTCCTGATTGGATTACAGGAAAACACACACCATCACGGGACTATGAGAAATGCAGCTCAAGGTTGTGGATGTTGTGGGCTCAAATTGGGGACAGGAAGGGGATGGGCCGGGGATATGGTAAAACTTTCTTGCATAACATAATATAGCTTGAGTGGAGCTGGGCATATAAAGACTAGTTTTGTACTCTGTGTGTTGGTACTACTTTTTGATAGTGTTCAAATCACATTACACTGTATCAATCAAACTCATTGTACCTTCAGTTGAAATCAGTGTTATTTGCTATTGTACCTATTGGACCATTTTACTGTATAGAAGTAATTACCTACACTGCTTATTCCATGTCCCATTTTATTTTCTTTCATTTGGAGATTTGTCAATTGAGTGATGCAGAGGATGCACATTATAGAGTATAAATGATATGTGGGGGGGTCTAAGCAAAGGAAAACCTGGTTAAAGAGTGAATCTTTGGGCAATGTAGCTTTTTCCAGTTTCTTTATCCAGTCAGGTTCTATAAAGCTCTTTAAACATGAATAGTCTCTACAGGACTAATACAAATCAGAGGCCAAGCACAGAAAGTTCTCTAAAGGTTGAATCTCTCTGGAAATGCACAGCAGGCAGAGGGGTAAAAAGAGCTAGGGTCAGGAAAGAGTAGTTCCCACGATCCGCTTTTCATGCTGTTATTATAAACCAAGGTTAATGATTTTCAGGCACACGGTGGTATAAGAACGAAGTCAACATGCCTCCAATAGCAGCTGGGCCTCACAGTGGCCCCCTTTTTTGTTTTTTTTTACTCCACTTCTTTTCTACTCAAGATTCTCAACCGTCTCATCTTTTACACCGAGCTGACAGGGTTGGGCTGTTGGGCAAAAATGATCAAATGACCCCCCCCCACCAAACACACCACCTCCCGTTTACCATCTCCTGCAAGGCTGTCTGCCATTTCTACCATCTTTAGGTCAGTGACACCTCAGCAGCTAACGATGTTAGCCACCAGAGCAGGAATGTGTCATACAGCAAAGCAAGCAGCAGTCGGATCCAGTCGCTGAAGAGGTTGGAGTCATTGTGGGGATAAAGTGGTGATTTTTAAAATAAACAGAGAGAAGAATACCCTGGATGGCAAGTTTGTTGTGCTCAGATCTGTATGCTAGCACAAAGATGCCACTTCGTAAGCTGAAACGTTTGACTCCTCGCTTTTCCTTCACTAAAGCGTAGATGTGTAGAGGCCTCAGTTGTGAGAATATCCTGCCCCTTTTGGCTTACTCACAAGCACTGTGCAGTCATTCAAAATAATGAGTGCAGATGACTGTGACCCCATATAACACTGTGGTAGACAAGCAGGATGAGGAAACAAAATCTGGTCTGTCATTGGAAATGTTGCTTTTTGGAATAACATTTAAATTGAATGAACTAATTAAAATTGGTCACTCCAGATTGTTTGTCTGGACGAATCTAACTGCCAGGGTTTGAGTTTTGATTTAGAAAAAATATAGACTCCAAGTCTTTTATCACATATCACCCCCTGGGTCATACTCGTCTATACAAACAAGCCAACAACATAAAAAAAAAAAAAAAGCAATGTGGGGATAATCCATCCTGTAGGTCAGTGGATGCTGTTTTGCCAGGCCACTGGCTTTCCAAGTCTGGCAGACAACGTGCCAGTTTATGCACATGCAAACACGTGAAAATAAAATGTGTGTGCAAACTTATTCACACACAGCCATGTCTTAAATAATTAGGGTTTTTGGTATCTATTCAAGATATTATATATAGGTTAACACACTGATCGCCTGCATTTAGCCTCAAAATCTACTAGAACTAAAACATGGCCTTGTTTTTGTAACTTAGGCTCAAGGATGGAAAACAAATGAACCACGGATGGAAATTATACCGTTTTTTTGGTGGGGTAACCTGATAAATACTGAAAACATTTTGATGAAGGCAGAAATCCTTTACATTGAAAATTGGAGTTTCCAACTATCAGCCATGCTGGGATCAGACTACACAACATCAACCCAGTAACGGTCCAACTCAGTCAAATGTACCATCTGTGACAGTATGATAACTTTGTCAAGCTAAAATTAAGTTCATGTAAAGGATTGTTGTTGGCTTAAGGAAGCTGAAATTGCAAGCTATGATGATCTGTCTGCCAAGTCACAACAAGAACATGATGAGCACCAAATCTGACTGAGTGGCTATCTCAAAAGGGAGTGTTGTCTGATTCCAGTATAAGATGACTTGGCGCTCAGAGCCAGATGCCATCTGCTTTTCCATCACATCTACAGCGTTATTTCACATGGTTTCATGTGAGCTCCATTTGACTGGACAATATTCTGGCTCAAAGCATTTTTGTTAGATTGCACTTCAAGGCACCGATGATACTTTTCACTTTAGACCTCTTGGACTGAAAAATGAAGGTAGTGTTTGAAAGCAAAATGAAACGTCAGTGCAAACTTCAACAAATTGATAGTTTTACTGTAGTGAATTACAAAATTAGGAACATGCTGCTTCTGCTAAAGGGGTTGCTAGCAAATTCACCTGCAGCCACCCAATTCAAGTGCTGCTCTGCAATGAAATGACATATGGGGCAAAGCGAGGGCCGTCCATTGAATTAAACATGTAATTGCAGTGATGGGTAAATAGTCAAGCAATTGCAGAACCATGCTAAGTAGCTGACAGCAGAAGATGAATGCTAATTAATAACTTGCAATGTGTTCAATTGTCTGATTGATGATGATAAATGCAAGCCAGCCACAGGGTGAGGAAAAGGGAAAGACGAGCAGGACAGACCCTGACATTTTTTAAATTAAAAATGGAAATTGCTATAAATTGAAGCTATAGTGGGCTTGATGTATGGTGGAAAACTCTAACCAGATTTACCAACTGTGTTACTAAACACAATCGGGGCAATATAATTTTTCTCACACATAACAGAGTGGCTGGATTGCTTGAGGATTTAAAATTGCATGGACAGACGAAAATTCTGCTGGACAGGGGGTGCTGAAGTGACTCATGAATTACTTACTTAGTTGAGGAAATGCATTGAATACCTCTAACATGACTAACAACTGACAGAGAGGAAGCATGGCAACATATAAATGAAAACAGCGTCAGGAGTGAGAAACTGCATTTAAAAAGCACAGGATGGCCCCTTGGACCTCTCTATGAGACTAGCCAGCTATTTCTATTATTAGTGGCTGGTAGTGTTGGATTACATGCTAGCTGACTGCCACTGAAAAAAAAAAAAAAAAGGCTATCAGAGTATGTACAATTTATTAAATACGTTCATTTGAACCTCTTGGGCGAACATGACATCTGACTTTAGACATTAAGACATTTAAAGTGTTATAATTAACCTTCTTGCAGCCATGTTGGAGGACATCTGCATTTTATAATGATCTTGTTTCAAATTTAGCAAATGACTGAATCCAAATTACAGAGTTAATGGCCTGTTCTTCTTTTGCCTTGTGGTGACTGTCGTCAGGGTGGACACTTTGGAGTTTTGTGATAGTCATTAGTGTTTTCTGACAGCTAGGTTATTATCCATCTGTCTGCCGCTGTCTTCTTTTTGATCCTTCCTTAGTTAAACGGTGATCGGTGTGCCAAAGAACGGCCGTTCCATGAATGGCCACTTGAGGCTGGCTCCGAATATGAATCCTCAAAAAAATCCCAACTTAACAGCAGAAATAAACACGATTACAGCCTTGTACAAAACTAAACAAAAACACCTTTGTGAAAACTCTACGCAGGGTGAATTTATATACCCCACCCTTCCAAATTTTATGAGGGCTAAAAGTTTTGCATAATTGAGTATGTCACCACTTAGAGTGACTAGTAGGAGCAATCTCATCTGATTAATTGCTCTGTAATTTGCCACGAACTACCTGCAAAGTATCACCCCAACTAATTCAAGTCACTAAAAATAATCCCTTGGCCATATTTCCGGTGTCGGTGCCTATTTTTCATGAAAATATTTGGCAAATCATACCTTTTGTTCTATGGTTAATAGATGAACAGAATACAAGAACGTTTGTGCTCCCTTTGTTGAGTGAAACTTTAATAATATTTTATTTACATGTAGACAACAGTTAGGTCTCGCTTTGCGGTCACCACACCTGAGATGATAAATTAGCTCCTTAACTAGGTAATTAACCGGAAAATGAAGTAGCTTTGGGTTAGCCTTCAAGCACAATGCCCAAGTGCCACCAGTCCTAATGGAAATGTACACTTCCACAGTTTTTCCAGCAGCTTGCACTGAAGTCTCAGCTCACATCCCACACTCTTTTTTTTTTGGTCAGTTTTTGGATTAGGCAGGTTGGTGTTAGTGTTAGGTTGGCAGAATCAAGATAGCAGCAGAGCAGCCCACTTTCAGCTTGAAGCCCAGTCTTAATAAAGTCAAAGAGGATATCAAAAAGGCTAAGTCCCTCATATACACACTCTCTTATACATAAATATGAGCCTATCAGTTTAATTTTGAGGATGTCCCTTGAAATTTTGATTATTTTGCTCATACAGCATTTCATGTCAAGTACATTTTCCTACCTCATTAACATTAGCCAAGTCTTTTTTTTTTCTTGAATGTTTTCACCCTTGCATTGTTTTCTTTGGTTTTCAATGGAGTTTATCTTCTTCTCTGTCGAAGTTGGATTTCTACTTCTATTCTTTAAATTGTCCATTACCATCAGAAATTGTCAATATGCATTGCCAACCCCTGCAATTCTTACCAATCCAGCTCATACTCTTGATGTTTATGTTTATTCGTATGCTTTCGCGGGTAACAAGATAACACGATCAACAACACTGGAACTTTCTTCTCAAAACATTGCTCAACAGCACCACTGCTTTTCCCACAAGGCACCTTGACTGTCAGTCATTTTGGAAAACAAGTAAATTATGAATTTAATTTACAGCACATACTTTTGAGTAAGGGCTAGGATATAACATACTAGGGCTAAAAACATTTTATCATGACTGAATTCTTAGAAATATTCTTTACCGTTGAATCGTTAAACATCTACATGCTAAATTGCAGTCTAGAAACTCAGTTATTACACTTAGTACCAAACCCTTATTTGAAATCAGACAAATGAAAAAAAATTCTAGATTTTTGTATCATTGTTATTCCCAGCAAATAGCAAATGAACTTTACAGAGGAATGGAACAAATACACATACATACAGGGGTATTAAATCTATGATATGCGAGTTGAACTGCGACCGAATGGCTTTAGACCACGGACATTTGATTTCTTTATATGACACAGGTAATACCGTCATCTCACCCAGATTTCTGACTCTTTAAACAATTTGTAATCCTGTTCAAAAAATTATATATCAAGGAAAGAAAACGAAAATTCTAAATACTGAGGGATAGTAGTGGATTTGCATGTTAAGCAAAGAATTATTACAGTAAATGTTAAAAAAAAAATGCTTTCACGGGTGCTGTGAGAGAGCCTTGTAACTAAGTTTTCAGTGTTTTCCCAGGACTTTACTCTTGATAAAATTTGTACTTACACCATCATGGGGCACTAAAACCCTAAGCTGAAGCCCTGCCTGCTGAAATTCTTTTAACAGCTCTTTTTAAAGGCAAGGCTACTCAACCACCTGCCCTGTGAGAGAGGAAACATTAGGCCTTTAAACTAAGAACTAATAACAGTAAAACATGACTGGATAGTTAAATGAGCAAGTAAAATATGAAAAGAAGCTAAAATTTGATTGCTGCTTTTATACTGTTTATACGCTGTGGCCATTTTTAACAGGGAACATTATGAGTTTTCTTTTCCGTTTCTTTAAGTTCACTGGGCTATGAAAGTATAATCATACACTTCTTTTCTCGCCTTTTTCAGATTTAGAGTCTGGCTCTTTATTGCATTCGTGTTTGCTCAACTGGAAATTTGAATATTTCCTCCAGACTGTCTGGTCATGCTTTGGACAGTGATCGAGTGCAGCAAACATGAACAGGAGTGTGTTTCTTTTTGTGATTGGTAAAGCATACAGCATAGTTATAGACTTTGGTAAATTTATGTGGCAGCTCTTATTGAGTATATTTGTGTTGACGTTGCAATGCTGATCCTGTCATGAAACAACGGAGAGCAGTCAAAGGACTCCCCGTTGTTGATAACTGAGGCTTGTACACATCTTATCAAACAGTGTTTAATCCTGAAATGTGCCTCATTGCTATTTCTGTGTTACAGTTTCTCAATATTCTGTTTTTTTTATTTTGCTTTTTTTATTATTATTTTGTGTGTATCATGTGACACCTGGCTTGTCCTGAATAAGACTTGAATTTGGGTTTATTTATGTACAATAATAGTCCGAGACTGCCCCTAGTTGAGAATGACTCCCATTCAATGCCACCTTTAAAACTGTGCCATTCATCATTCAAAGAGGGGAAATCTAAACCAATCCAGGTAGCATTTCTTTGATCATTTCTCTTGAATCCCAACACCAGTATGTTTTAATGAGCCAGAACAGCAGGGTGAGTATGAATCCACACAGTTTTGAGACTTAAGTTACTTAAGAAACCCTGTTCTAGGGGGGATGCTTCACTTTTGTTCCAGTGTAAATCGGCCCTAACCGTAGCTGACAGTTTGCCTGTGCTGAAGTGGACGGGACAGACGGGGAGGGAAAGAATGAGCACTGCGAATGAATGTAACGCAACATGCCATTTTCTAACCTCAAAATACAGCAGAAAGAAACAACAACCAAACCTCAGATTCATCCTGAGAGGTTTCTGTTAGCGGTCGGGGAAACTAAATGTGGATTTGTTCTTCGAATTTGAAACAGGGGGCACTATATGAGCTGGTCTGGCATTTGTAATGTAGATTATTTGTCACTTGTGTTTCTTTCTGGTTAAATAGTAATTACTCTTCTGGAGCACAATAAATGATTTTAATATGCTGATATCTTTTTTTTTTCCCCCTTGCGTCGTCATTTATTACTTTCTGTGGCTGTTCTGGATAAGTTGACTAATTCAATTGGTCAAGCACACATCAACCCACACTCACAAGTAATTACTCTGGCAATTTCTTTGTGTCTAGATTAAATTTGTTTTTGACGAATGAAAGCAGAAGTTTTATTGTCACTGGCATGCAGATGAAGGCTAAAGGTTAAAGTCTGTCCACACTTGGGGTTCCTATTTCCTGACCACTACATTCTCATAGAGAAATACTCTCTGAAAGCAGGAAAACACTTCACATCAAACATCATTACAATGACTGTAAAGACATGGACATGACATATCAGCCATAGTAGGACCACCTGCCGGAGAAGGCTGCTGAAAGAGGCCACCACTATCAGGGAATGCCGTTTCCGTGAAGGTGGTACTTGGTCTGTAACAATGTTTGGATTGGTGGTCTGTGTCAAAGTAGCTTGAACAAGACTTGCAGAACCCAAGGTTTCCCAGCATCATTTAGACTGCCCCTGTCAGCTTGCATTTTATCCCATAATGCATCCTGGTGCTACGTATCACCCAGGTAAGTGATGAATATGCACCCAGCCACTCACATGACGTAATAGAAGCATGATTCACCTTCTTCCTTCGCTCTGTGGTCTAATGCTCACATTCCCATTGTAGGCACTTTTAGAATCAGACAGCTGTCAGCGCCCTGTTCTGACACCTTTCCATCAGAACCAGCATTAACTTTTTTTTTTTTCAGCATTTAAACTGCAGTATCTCCTTCACTCCAGGTGTCAGTGGTCATGATATTATGGCTGACTGGTGTATCTGACTAATGTACTATTAATGATCTGGAAAATGAGAAAAGTTGCTTTTAGCTTAAACTATTTCTGTCTAATTTTTACATTCACACTCAATGAGATCATGGCAACACTGTGCAGCCTTAACTTGGTGTTTTCCTACTTTGTGTAGTATGAACAATGTTCAGGTTGCATGGAACACATATGCTTGTGAACGTACCCCAACAGAACTAAATCAGCTCCTCTCTGGCCCCGCCCCCTGATTAGTTGGGGGGGGGTAATTGAAACACTTGTGGCAGCAGGGATTCCCTTTTCCTTTCTCTGCCTGCTGGCTGCCACATGGGCCCACTCTCTCTGTCTCTGAGGTAGGTGAAATTTTTAAAGGCTTTTTTAAGGAGGATGAATGCTTTTGAAGGACTTTGCAACTGAATGGTGCTCATTTGTCATAGTTTGACTGCCTTGGTCTCTTGTCTGTTGTTTGCTGCTCGGCCTGGTCATACTGATGTTTGTGGCTGAGGGTGTCTCAGGTTCCTGTCGTCCTGATGTCTAGATGTTGATTCCTGAAATTTGGTTAGCCCCAGTGGCCCTTTATGGCAAGGTTTTAATCAGCTGCTGTTTTGCCTTTGGTTTGTTGTGGTTTCAACTTTCCTAGACACAATATTTAAAACCTGTCTGCTGTGATTGCCATTTGCTGTGAGCATATGAGTGGTGGGTGACTTTCTTTTCCCTTCTGGAGTGCCAGTGCACTTTTTTTTTTTTTTTTTAAGAAAAGCATCAACAGTTAGTGGCAGGGAAGAAGAGTAACAGTTTGTCATCCAGACTGAGGCTGTATGGCATGTGGGAGGTAAGACAGCAAAGACATTGTGTTGATTTTAATTTTCTCTCCAAGTAAATGAGCAGTCTGTCTTTAACTTTTGACTGGTGATTTTCACTGGA